>CM073121.1:38908838-40243213 GCA_037039145.1 Fundulus diaphanus | reverse complement strand
GGACAGGAGCCCCCCTCGGCGCGGAGGCGCATCCGGGAAAGATGCGCCGTCTTCGGATGCAGCGTGACCAAATAGCCGGTCCTTTGGCTCTGCTCCTCCTGGTCTGTGGAATGGTGGTGTCTGGCACTGGTAAGTTTCGTCTCGCATGGTGCTACGCACGCACGACGCCCAGCTGTGCTCACAAAGTGAACATTTAAATCAATTTGAAGGATTTAAATCAGAGTCACCCAGGTTACCTCTGGACCCCAGTGTGTTGCCTGTGAATGGGGGAAACAGCGCAGGGCTCTGGGACCTCCTGCTGACAAGCTTTTCCTTTCCTTTCAACACAGCGAAGTGTTACAGTAAAGCAGAGCTCGGAGCTCTCTTTTCTTCATGTAGCGGAAAAATCCAAGTCTGGTGCGCAGGGAGCAATTAAGGTTTTGCTCCTTGCCTGCCTGGCTTCTCCACGGAGGAAAAAAGCAAAGCAAAAAGTCGTGAAATGGAATAACACTTGACAGACCCCATCTTCCTCAATAAAAGATACAGCATCCTTTTTAAGTAGGGCTTGTTTCGTTTCCTGAGAACTTGCTTCGGAAATGGTGAAGTTATTGTAAACTATTTATGCTACTTCAATGTATTTTTTATTATGATGGAAAGTTGCATTCTGAGTAGTTCAGGCTGAGGGTGGGACAGACTGAGATTTGGGAGTGATCTGGGCTGTTGTGAGGCTGCCACAGTAAGAAGACCTGGTGTAAGAAAAAGCACAACATGGAAAAGGAAGCCAAGCATGGTCTGATTGATTTTATTAAAACTGAAAAGCAGCAACTTCCACTACCGCTTCTAAAATAATTGAACAAGTCTACTAATGTTAAAATAGGTGGCGTCCCTACAGCATGTTGCTGCCACCATTATCTTGGTTTTAATTTCCGCACCACAATTGTTTGTTTTTGTTTTGTTTTTTTGACGCTGTAAATATTTCATTCTTGTAAAGCGAAGTATAGAGGCCTTCTTTCAGCCAGCTGGCTGGAAGTGCATAGCTGCAGGCGTCTCATTAAGATGACTTTAAACTCTAGGAACTTTGTGGCAGAACATTTGAGCAGTTTTGTATACGTGACTTTAAATAGTATTGCTACTGGTGATCAGCCCATCCTTGGTTTTGGCAGGATTCGTTTACCTCACAGGACCAGAGCCAAACTTCGTCAAAGTTTGAATCCCAAATTGGACTTTATACACAGTTAAATCCAAAATTCAAACGACCGAAACAATATTTCCACCACAGAAAGTGTAACTTAAAAGATTGCTCAGTTTTTATTTACGTCGTTTAAAAAGAAAACGCATGTCAAAAAGTATACCTTTCTCAATGTGCTCTAAACAGCTGAAAACAGAACATGTATGAAAACCCAAAAAAAAACATCTCCAGCTGCTTTCCTTCTTCACTGATCTTCCTAGAAATTAGATTTTAGCAAGACTGAAGCTCCCGAGATTTGATGTATAAATATACAATCGTGTTCAATAAATTAGAACACGTTATATAGGTTAACACAAACTGGTGATGTTTTGAACCATTTAAGAATTTTTTTCCACCTCCAGCTAATAAAACCACAGCATTTAAAATGTTAATATTGCATCAGACCAATGAAAAAGCTAAATCTTTCATGCAGAAACGGGTACTTAATAAAGAGTATGTTTAATGCTGACTTAAATTTTTTATTTTTCAAAAGGTACTTTTAATCTGACAAACAAGCTTCTTAGAAATGCGTATTCCAATTTTGTGTTATATGACTGTATAAGCGACATTTCCTTAATGTTCAGAAGTTTCATAGTGCTGTTTTCACTCAGTGTCCAAGCAGTCTGACTTTCTCGTGATCTTTTGAATTGGATCTTTAGGCGCTTTTTGCTGTTGATGGTGGATTTATGTGGTTGGGAATTTTCACTGGAGCACATTTGTTACATCCTGGGACACATGCCCCATTAATATAAGTTTGGTGACTCCTACGTCAAGGTGACACCTGGAGACTACTCTGTTATAGTATTGACTCTTTAAATCTCCTTTCAGTGTAGCCTGTTTGTAGCCAAATATAGCATCATCCTCCCCTCCCTTCGTCCGACCAGATTGAAAAACAAGGCAGAAATCAGAGGGTTTAGTGGATTGTGGATTAAGCCTGGTCTACGGTTTGTTAAAAAAAGAACAATGCAGGGAGCTTTGTGTGCAGAATCTTAGACGACTCTGAGAAATAAATCTGATACTCAGTTGTTATGTTGCTCAGTTATAGCAGTGATATTTTGCTCACTGTCTCCCAGGATGTTTATAATTTATCTTAAAGGCCAATAAAATATCTCCCCCACTCATCAGCAACACCACCACCCCTGTTGCCTATAGGTCCTTGAGGGTTTGTTATTCCCTGATCAAGCAGGGCAGAAAAGCAGCTTAGGTTCATTAAAATCGTTGGCCATTCTGAAATCCTTTCATGAAAATCGTCGAAAGAAGAAAAAAATAACATTTTAGGACTGCAGTGAGGTCCGGTTAAAGAACCAGATTTGGCATGGGCTGGTTACTGATATCACAATATACCAAGGTTTTTAAAACGCTATGATTTCAAAACTGCTAAAAAAATATCCTTCCAGCTTTATAAAGTCCCTAAAAAGACTGGCTGGGGTTTTCTGCGGCTGTATGGAGCATAGTGGAGCAAAGGAAACAGCAAACCGTTCCCTCACCTGTTGCTGTGCACTGCCGTTCTGCTGTCTGAAAGACATTTATTTATGGTGAACACAAACAAAGATGGATGTTGATTGTGTGGAAACTAAAAGGAGAACCGCACACCGCTTGTATGTGTGTACAGCAAATTTGTTTTGAAAACTTAACTTGGCGAGCTGAGAGCGGTTCTCTGTTAAAAACAGTCGACAGTAGAGAAAGGCAGACTAACGAATCAGCTGAGATCAGCCTGTTAACTCTGTTTCCCAGTAAAGACATAAACAGCGTACAAGTTGATCAATCTGCACAAGAGGTGCTGGAAACTCAATTAAAAGAGTTTATGTTTTTCTCAAGTCTGTCAAGGAAAATTCAAACACAATCAACAGTCTTAATATTATACAGGGTTTCCCCCAGAAAACTGGCTAAACCTGGCGGTAGTTGCAGTAATGAAGTGGGCGGGGCAGGATGGGGTAGGCAGCGGTGCAGCACCGCGCGGCTCGAAGGGGGAGCTCAGACCAACAGCCAATCAGCTGTCAATGGGCTGTCCTTGTCCGTCAAGCTAATAACAGCTAACGTTAGCTTTCGTTGTGCGGGGGGTTTACTACGACACTGTCGCACACGCAAGAACTTTGCTGAGCTTTTTACGTTGCTCTCAAACGTCCGTGTCATACTGTTAGCTTAGCATGTAGCCCCAGTCAGCATTGCGTTTTTCTTGTCTTTCTAGTATCACTGTTGCTGTTGTATAAAAAAAAAATTTGAAATAAATAAATAAAGGACGATTGGCCTGGCGGGAGAGGAAGTAAAGCTTGGCGTCCTGCCAGGCCATCACAGCGGGGGAATTTTTGTTCTAACTGTAACCATACCTGTTCATATGTTGTCCGATTCTAGCTGCAGTGGGAATAATATTACGTTTTCTGTTTTAAATAAAAGTAATGAGATCGTGTCGCTTAATTATCTTTTGAAATTGGTGTTTAAATACTATGAAACCGTGGAATTTTAACTCAGCTCTTTCATACCGTGAGAATCTCATAGCGGTCCAAGCCTAGAGCGCATATAGGAGGAGGGGGGACCCAAGCAGACAATAGCACAGTGTGCACCAGTAAAGTTTCTGTCTGGCAGAGAGAAAGCTAGAGATATATTTATGGTAGGCATGATGGGACAGACAGATTGCATTTATCTTCGCTCCAATTGTGGGTAAACCTTTCCACTGCTGCATCATTCCCCCACAATGCTGTCTTAGTTTCTAACCATTCGGTGGATCTGCTGAGCTTTCTCCTTTAGTGTCTTTTTTTTTCCTGTGTTGACATATACATTAATTACCGACTATGCCAGGAACACTTGTCTCGAGTTACTACCCTGCTGTCCACTGTTTTTTTTTTTTGCTGTGTGTCTGTGGCTGCACCATTAAAGGCTTCAATATAATTAGAAAACTGAGAGAAGAAAGGGATGTTTATACACAGTTAAGATGAGTAGACGCCCAGCAGCACAAATCGGAGGATTGTAGTAGATCTCTGTTGATTTTATTCAAATTTTTCAACTTTGAGAGTTCCTTAATTACTTGCTTTGTTCAGTCCTGTCACCGTTTTAAGCATTTTCTATTAGTATTTACCGCAGCTCTCTCTCGCTCTCCCACAGCCCGATATAGGAAGATATAAGACCTGTATTTTTTTTTTAAATCCCAGCATATAGCATGTGTGCGAGAGAGGCGGTCAAGCCGTTTTAAAACAGACAGAATTGTAATGGATTTGGCATTTTAAATAGTCTTTAGCATGTTTTATCAGTGAGCTAGCACAGCCATCGTTCTTTGTACGTTTTGCCTTGAGAATGTAGAGCCTTACATTAAATCTGAAATGCCAGGACTCAGATCCAGCGTGTTCAACAATCAACAGAGGCTGTACGGTAAAAAAGAATAGCACAGAGTAACTTTTCTAAACTCTGCCCAGCCTTCCTGTTATCTGATAAAAGCCTTGCTCTCTCTCTCTCTCTTACTCTCTCGCAGCCTGAAAGAACTGCAGTCGGCTCTTGACATGTTTTAGAAAACAAAATTTCCTTTCGAATATCTTATTTGCACCTTTATTATTTTCTCTGCCATTATTTTTAAACGCTTCACTAAAACCTACAAATAGCTTAAGGATCATTCCTCTGTGACAGTCTCCACTGTGTTGTTTTCATTGTGATTTAGTAGCTGTCATGTGTGATGGGTTTCACTAATCGGGTCGAGATCGTTCAAGCTGAAAATCAGACGACCCTGATTAGCAGCTGAGTTTCTGGTGCTTTTCTTCCCAACAGGTAAAGGATGAAGCATGTGAAAGTGTCCAGACTGTAAGACAGCAGGGGAGTGAGTGTGATTTAAATGGGCAGTCGGGTGTTAAGAGCTAAGAAGCATAACATGTCAGACATTGAAAAGAGAGACTTGATCTGCTTCCTCATTATGTCAAGTCTTGGAATCGTCTTCCCCCCCCCCGAACAACGCTGACGTCCGTGGAGACTTTTGTTCTTTAATATTACATGCAAGCGTGTAAAAGGCTCCTGAAATATTTGTGCCTCTTGCTCTGCGGAGGGGTCAGGAGACTTCTGCGACTTTTAGACAGCCAGAGCGTGTGCCTCATATTCACGGGAAGGAAGGAATGTGACAACAAAGCTTACCTCTAACAGACACCTAAGTAGATTTGGCTTCAAAGACACTCAACAGATTGAGATGTCAGATTAGATTCCAGTGTGTCTGAAACATGTAGTCATAACAAAAGTGCTACCGGGCTGTTGCATCCGCAGAGGTTTGAACAGGTGGTCGGGACGCACGGATAAGCAGCTCCCTGCGAACCAGGCCGGATCCACGGGCCAGTTCTGCTTACACACCAGGCTGGGCCGCATTCCGTCCTGAGGCAGTGCATTAGTTTTATGGCCGTCAGGCGGCAGGGGATGGGAAGGCTGGCCAGCCCCTGCCCTCTCTGCTGTATTATTCATATGTGCAAAGTGGTCTTTTTTAATATTTAAAATGTGCTTATGATGCTCAAATCTTGAAATCTGAGATGGCAAATGAGAAAGAGGCGGGAGGGGAGCTGCCGCTGTGTTCTCTTTAGAGTAACTGACACGGATGGCTGCAGGAGGTGTGAAGGAGTTTTTAAGGTACTAGTCCACATTTATAAACTATGCCGTCTGACCAAGAGGACAAACCACAGCTGGGAGCTATTAGAGATTATGCACGTGAGCTAAATAACAAAAAAGTTTATTTAGGGTGATGCTATCTATCTGAAGGCAAAGGTAGAAAGGAAAAAAAAAAAAAGAGAGGAAAAGCCGGCGGAGAAATGTGTCTGTGAGAGAGACATTGAAAGACTAATCTCAGGGCATGGCTTTTAAATATTCTTTATGGGAAAAGGCTGAAGAAAAAAACTCTGTAGCAGTGGCATTCAGGCATCATTAAACCTCTGGCACTGGCCAGGCTCAGAGGTACTAAGATGGGAAGGGGAAAAAAAGGTGGAAAAGCATCCAATGTGCACAGAAACGGAGTTATTGCTAGCAACAACAGGAGAAACAGTAGTTAAAAAAGAAAGATATTGTTGAGAAGGGAGGTGGGGGGTTGAAAGTGAAAAGAGACACACAAATCTACCAAGAGGATGTTTTTATTAAGGCTCTTATCGATGGAAAGAGCTTGCAGTATTAAGAGCAGACATGTTTAATGCTTTGCCAATACGGTGCATGTTAGACGGCGCTATAAATCTGCAGCAAACAGCAAAGGGCTCTGTAAGAGAGCAAAACAACAAGGTAAATGGGAGAGGGAGCTGACTATGAAGAGTGGGAAGTGAAATTACTGTTGTATTTGAAGAAAGGCTTTGCGCCGAAACTGCAGTGCTTGAGATTTAGCTTCAAGCACAGGCCATTGTTTCCTCTGCAGAGATAGTAACTTAAAGCATTTGGAGCTTGGTGTGATTTAATCATTTTGGTTTAAATGTCTTGTTTATCTCAGACTAGAGGAAGCTTTGCTCCTACAAATCTGTGCATGTGATGGAGCAATGCGTAGCACATGTAGAGGTCGTGGCCTAAATGCCTCTTTAGTAGTCCAGATTGTGCTAAAATATATTTTGCAATTAATGAAATGTCATATAGTCCAGGTTTAGTCCTGTGTCATCACATAATGTGACACGAGTCATTTCGGCTGCTCCGTTATGCAAAGGGTGCCACAGCAAGTCATTAAACTTGCACACAAACTTAGCAGTTTTTACACCAGGTGCTCTTCCTCACGCAACCAGGATTCAAACCCAGGTCCCCCATTTTTAAAGACGCAGACTCCTGTTTATTCACATATTTATTTTTACAAATTCCCTCTGATTGTCACAGAACGTTTTCTTTCTTTAACATTTTGCAACCCTGGTTGTGGTTCTCAAGAATTCCTTTTTAAACAGTGTCTCTTTTAGGGTCCCTGGGAGTTTGAGTCTCTTTTGTGACTTTAAGTCACTGGCATATTTTTTGTCACTTAAGTCTTGTATCACTACTTGGTCTTGTGTTTATTATATATAATACGTTTATTCGTATTATTTTTCATAGATAGTTTCCAGTCATCTCCCTGCTTCTCCCACAGCTGCTGGCTGTTGTTAATGAGACTCACCTGCTTGTCTTCCGGCCCAGAATTTAAACCCAGTTGGATTTCTTTCTGGTCTTCATCTCAGCCAACGCTGATGAGAGTCCATTAATAAGAGTGAACGGTGGCTCTCCTTTAGTTTACACACCATGCGTGTCCGTGTCCGGAAATATCTCCAAATGGTAACATTTGATTTTCTTCTTAGCAATAGACAAACACAGTAGATTTCTTTGGTACTAATTTAAGCTCTGTCCAGCTGGAGAAAATTCAGCTACAACACTTTATCTGGCATTTGATTTAAAACAAATTCAAACGATAAATTAAAGATAATTTTTAAACTGTTTAGGTTATTCAAAGCTTGGTCTACCTTTTATAGTGAGAACATGCTTGTGAATCGGAAGTCCCTGAACATAAATCTGTAATGATGGATGGATGGATTAAAGGGGATGGAGGCAGAATAGTTTCAGTGACAGATGGGCGCTGAGTTTCTGCTCTGCCAGCAGGACAGGGTACCCCCTTCCCTTCCATCACGCCCTGTGGGGGAAGATTTGGGTGGAGCCGACATGGAAGCAGGAAGAAAACCTCTGTGGGGTTCCATTGTGCTTTAGATGAATAGGACACTCCAAAGGGCTTTTTCTGCCCCCTTTGTGTGGGGTAAAGAGGGACAGCAAGAGAACACACACACACTCATTCACAACTTCACCAGGAACGCTACCTCCTTTGATCTGTTTTCAAAAGGTGTGTCAGCATTGCACAACCATTCATCCAAGTAAAACTTGTTTTAGCTGAAAATGTCAGATTCTCCAAACAATTCATGTGCTAAAACCAAGTTTGGGGACATCGAATGTTAAGAACGCGGCACCCGCCCACACACACTTGCATACACCCACTCCCGTTTATGCAAACCAGACCCACGTCCCCTTTTGAAAAGGTACCATTTGTGTGTCTAATGCTGGCAGACCCGCTGGGCCACTTGGGAGGGGAAAGTGAGTTAGTGCTGGAATTTTCATTTAAAGATCTCAGCAGCCCTCGGTGGATCGTGACCAATAGGATCAGGATTCTCTGCAGGGGGGATCCAGCTAGATCCACAGCAACAGCAACACACGCGCATACAAATGTACACACATTGTAAAAGCCATAACGGTGAGGACCGGAGATCGGAGGCTGTGTCAGCACCTGATTGGCTGCTCTTTGGTCCAGTTCTCTGCGTGTGTCCTCATCTTAAAAGAGGCTTTTTCAGTACATATATTCCCCTCATCCTCTTAGCTGAGGCTTTTTTTTTTGTCTTCAAAGGGCCAAGTCATCGCTGAGACCACAGTCTCAACGATGACTTGTGTGTCGGCTTGGATAGCTTTTGGATAGTTTTTATTGCAGTTTACATTAGTGGAGATAATGCGTTGCCCTCTTATAGACAGCAATTTTAAAGGGATTGTTCAGGATTTTTAAAGTGAGGTTCTGGTTAGACGTTATAAGCAGTTCAAATCTTAACTCACTCTCTTGACATCTTCATTTAGTATAAATTAAGATTAATTCAATTCAATTCAATTTATTTATATAGCGCCAATTCATGAAACATGTCATTTCAAGGCACTTTACAAAGTTAATTAGTTGGCTCCAGAGGCTGAAGCTAGTCCAAGAGGGGCCAAGAACAGAATGGACCACATCATAGCAGCTGCAATGCTAACACTATTTTACAAACTTGTAACAAACTACCACAATGGCATCTACATAGAATATTAACACAGCTGCTGGAGATAAGAGGCAGTGGGACATTGATCCTTTTTTAGATGAAAAACACTGTGACAACATTCTATGTTAGGTGCAGTCACCGTAGCTATTAAATAGCAAGCCAGTGCGAAACTAAAGAAAAAGATTAATTTAGATCTGTTTGCTTTTAATAACACTTCTGTATCAGACATTTACCTTGAATGGAAACCCTTTACATGATGCAAATTCAGCTTGTGTTTCACACAGGCAGATAAGTGCTGACGCAGTGACTCCTGCCTCCATTTTCTGTGTAAATAATCATCAGCTCCTGTGTAAATAACGACCTAATCCAAACATGACAACAGTTTAAAGGTTCATAAAATAGCGCTCGCATAAACCAGCAGGTGCTTTTGAATCAGGAATTGTTGAAGACACTAGAAGCCCACTTTAGTCTTGGCTCCTCTAGCATGACCTTCAGCCACAGGAACCAACTAATCTAGATTTATGCTAAATGAAGACACTTTTGTTTGGGGGTTAATATTGTGTGGCTTATTTCCAAACTTCAGTTTTTGTAAAGCTTTGACCTGCTAATACTGATTCTGGCCTTGTCCGGTTAGCCAGTTAGAGCAGGTAGCTTTACAGTAACTTAGAAATATCTAAAAGACAGACGTTTTTCAATCGTGGATGGTCCATAGCAGACAGATGTTTAAAGCCAAGGAAAGATAAAACAGACAAACATTGCTTTACTCCATTTAGCCTTCCTGTTATCTGCTGAATATCCTGCTCTCTCTTGTTCTCTCACACCCTAAATGACCCGCTAACCTGTATCGAAATATGAGAAATACTTTCCCTTGAAATTGCTTGTAGTTTCTCTGATCTTCCTTTGGCTTTATTTTTAAAGACCTCACTGATTAAGAAGACGATTGGCTTTACCTCTTCTTCCCTCAGCAACATTTTGCAAGAGCGATGTTGTTACCTCAACCAGGCAGCATTTACGTATGGTGGGTTGACTGAGTGAAAAAACCCTTGTAGACTGTGATCAGTGGTCAAATGATTTCTCAGTGCAGCTGCACTTATATATATATATATATATATATATATATATATATATATATATATATATATATATATATATATATAGTGCAGCTTTAGATCCTCATCCAGTTTTCCTTATCTCTCTCTCTTCATCATTTTTTTCTGTACAAGTTTGGGAATTGCTCTTTAGAAGGCAGCGTGAAAAATCCCATTTTTCTGGGTGTAACGCTTATTAGGGTCCCATCTGCCCTTGAGGTACTCATGAATGCGGGGAGGCGCCTGGATTGTCAAGGAAGGGCAGAGGAGGGCACCCAGAGGGGGGCTTTGTCATTCCTGTGTGTAAGTGGATGTGGGAGCCGCTGGGGGGGCTCATGCGAGGTGGGATCGGTCTCTTAATGGCACAGAGCACACACTGAGCAGCTGGTGTGTCTAAAGCAGGGGAATGACACGTAGACCTCCCTGAAGAGAGGTGCACATCGAGCATACGTGGGCACACCTCTGGCAGAGGAGAAAGGACGGAGATGATGTGCCTGTGGCTGTGGCACGCAGCTAGACAGCAGCAGGACTTTCAGATAACTTGCTCTTTTTTTCCTTCTTTGGGTTTTGAATCAGCTCAGATGAGGTCTGTTCAATATATTAGCGAATGTGGGGGTGTGTAAGAAGGAAGGAGGGAGCACTTTGATGGATTTTGTGTGATTGGCTGCATGTCAGAAGGCTGCTGCTCAGTGATTTAATGTAGTGCCTGTTGTGGAGCCAAAGCACCGTGTTTGTCTTTTAAGCTCATTGTCCCTGTCCGTTCAGGGCGGTGATCGGCTACTTAATCAGAGGTTGGAAAGTGTGCGGTTAAACTCTCCTGGGTTTTCATTTTACCTCTACTCTTCTTGCCTTTTCTGCTATTTTCTTGCACTCTCAATCTTTGTTTATTCTTATTTTACAGAGATGCACAAATTGAGAATTGGCCAGTTTTCCCTTAATCGACGGATATTGCATAAATATATTTAATTTTTTATTAACTAAAGGCATGAAAAATAAAATATTAAATTTTGAGTTAAACACATCAACATTAGTCAAGGATCGGTATTTAATTCAAACAGTCTGATAATCGAGTGAAAATACCCCTGTTGCATGTATTTACAAAAAAAACTATAAACATGAAATTATCCGTTTGCTACTAAACATACAAAATTAGATCAGAAAATAATAGAAAGCCTTTATTTGTGCCTTAGTGTGGAAATTCCCAATGTATAGCAGCAAGTTGGCAATCATAAGCACACAGATGCATACATTAAAAGCAATAATAATAATAAAAAAAACTCCACAATAAAGGAGGTCACAAACTGGCAAAATGTTCCACGAAGGAATAAATAGGAAAGTAAAATTGGAACAGGTTTGTCCATTTGGGAATAAACAAATCTGCTAATAGTGTTTTGATGAAATTGTGCAAAACAGCCTATTTTCAAGAATAAGGAACTCTGTATAAGGGGATTACATATCTAATAATACCTTTACCATAATATTCCATTTAGTTAGATACAAAGTGAAAGCTATTCGTCATATGCTGCACATTACGTCCCAGTTGTTAAAACTACTACTTTAATAAGAGTGATGGGTGGCATCTCCACAGAATAATGCTGCCCTCACCATGCTTTTTAAGTTTCAGGTAATAACTCACCTTATTTTTTGCAGAACAACTTACAGCAAATTTCCTTATTGTGGTCAAAGGGAAAGAGTGTTATCGTTCTTTCAGCCAACTCAACAGCAGAAGCAGGTGGGAAGTGGGGGGCAGTATGAAGTTATTTCTAGGATTCAAAAAGCCAAAGAAAGCTCCAATCACTCCCGTAGCTTTTCTGGATTATTCTTAAAATCACTTTAAACTGAAGGCACACATTTTAGACTGTACGTTAATGTACTTTTTTGAGTTTGCTAAGCTATTAGGGTTAGGAGCATATGCTTTGATTCATCAATGGTGATAATCTTGTAATTCTTTTCTCAGTTAGATTCTTCTGTCAGAAAACCTGTAGCACTTCTTTTCTACTAGATGTTATAGTCCTTTAAAAAAAAAAAAACTTCAACTGGTTAATGTTGGATTTTGTAAGTCAGACCTCAACGACAACCAGAAATCAGTATTGGTTGAAAAAAAGTCTGATCAATGCATCTCCAGGGTTTTACCTTCCTTCATCTTCTCTCATCTCTATTCTAGTTTCTGATCCTTTAAGATCATGCAGAGGAAAGAAAATCTGCTCTGCAAAATATAAAGCTTCATCCTGAGAGTATAAGCAGAGGCATACAAATAGCCACAGTTGCTGCAATAATCCCCATTTCCAAGCAAACACTCTTGGAACCATAGCAAAGAGCAGAGTGAAAGAACGGGATCTGGCCTCATCCACTCTTTAATTCCTCCGCTCGTCTTCAGCTTTGGGACCTAATTCTTACTTCTCTTCTTGATGCTCCGAGTGGGAGCCTGCAAGCACGCCGGAAAAAAAGATTCAGTTCTCACTTGGATGTGAGTCTTAATCAAGGGCTGACGTCTTGGTTTGTGTGTTTGGCGTGTGCGCGCACTTCACACTGACAGGAAACAAACTGAATAACTCACTCCCTTATTCTACTCTGGTTTTAAAATGTTCACACTCTCGCTCTCTATCAGAG
The DNA here is from genome assembly GCA_037039145.1 of Fundulus diaphanus. Lineage (NCBI taxonomy): Eukaryota > Metazoa > Chordata > Actinopteri > Cyprinodontiformes > Fundulidae > Fundulus > Fundulus diaphanus. The sequence continues at coordinate 40,230,578 of CM073121.1, read as the reverse complement.
TCTGCCCATGCCAGCACACCGTCTCTTCCCTCTTCTGGCAGCTATTAGGATTGCACAGGAGGAACACAGTTGTGGTCACCATGCAGAGCGTCATCCGCTGCGAAATAAGGGGTCGTTTATGTGAAGCAGAGGGATGAGAGATCTCAAAGAATGTGACAGATGTACCTGCATGTAATTAAGGCTTGATTTAAGTGTCCGAGCAAACAAGCGCATTGAGTGTGTCAGCGCCTGTGTGTTTCAAGCCTCTTACCTGCTGCTGACCAGATGGGCTCTGAAGCCGACCTCACGCTCACCTCCTTTCCCCTCCACGCTGCTTAGATTAGCCGGCGAGCCAGGCGCACAGGCATTATGATGGACATACGAAGCCATCCACCCCCCACTGCAATGTCCAAGCCCCCCCCACACACACACACACACACACACACACACATGCACATGTACATATGCAGACCTCATTCTACACATTGGGAATTTCAGATGACAATATGTTGTTTGTGCATTTTCGTGTGTGCAGCCCTGTGTGTTTGTGTGTGTGCACCACAGTGTGCTGTTTATGGGGATTATGAAAGCAGATGGACAGACATGCTGACTGGTGAGGGTTCATTAACTCTGGGTGTCTCTGTTCTGACTCTCATGCTGCTGTTACTCAGCCTCAGCTCACAACTAGTTCACCAGCCAGGACTGGTGTGTGTGTGTGTGTGTGTGTGTGTGTGTGTGTGTGTGTGTGTGTGTGTGTGTGTGTGTGTGTGTGTGTGTGTGTGTGTGTGTGTGTGTGTGTGTGTGTGTGTGTGTGTGTGTGTGTTGTGGAAATTTATTGATTATAGACCGGTGTAAGCTTGACGATTCTGCTTGATTGGCTAATCGGGGTTCCTGCACATTATTCTTGTCAAAATCCTACAATTTTCCAGACAACTCTTCAAATAGGTCTAGCTCAATGAAATTTATTTAAATAAAAAATTTCAAAATTCTATTTTGCAGACATTTCTGCAGGGATCAGGCTTTAAGTCTGCTAAAACCAGAGACATTGGACGAACGAATGAACGAACGCACGGATAGATTGATACTTTAATTTAGTTAAACTACTATTTAAATAGAATTAAATTGGTTTACTACTTTCCATAGTTTCCTGCGTGTGTAAGAACCCTGTTTAATGCCGCAGCAGTGTTGTGAATTCACATAAAACAGATTTTATTTTTAAAGTATCCCCTGCTTTGGGACCCAGAAACATTTTAAAATAAAACAGAAAGCAACAAATGAAGCATACTTCATTCCATCAAGCCACAGGCAGCTGAGAAGTTTATGCTTTAGGATGACCCAGCATCTTGAGACCGAGGAGCGTCTCCACAGCATTCCTCCGCTCTGCTAAGGGAGATGAATAGTTACAGCGGATCATTAAACACAAGGCATTGTCTCCATTTCTATGGCTTCAACCTTCACACTGCAGCCAGCTCTCATCCTTATCTTCTGTGCCTTAATTAAAGGAACATGGATCACGTAGGGACAGACAGACATACCTGTGGAGAGGCAGACAGGCAGACAGACGGGCTGGCAGATTCCTGGACAGATGGGTTGTTTGGAGCTCCTCTGAGGCCTCACAGCCATCAGACTCAGACAAATTGAGAGCTAGAGGCGTGATCAGAAGTAAGAACATCACAGTGGAAAAATACATCAAAATGCTGCAAACATAGTGATTAATCATTCATTTGACCAAAGAAAAATTGTCTTTTTGATGCTGTTGAATATTTGTTGTTCCAAGTGCAAGTGGCAAGAGCTGTCTTCAGTTGGTTATGTTGTAGTAATGATAATTAGTCACTACAGCAAAGGAAAAATGTAAGACAAAATAATCTTTTGTTTGCCTGATAAAACACGCAAGTAAAAAGCCCACACGTCCAGCATTACATCACTTTATTTATCACATTTATTTTTAATCGGGACATGGTTTGATGCCACATGGAGGGTGTACGCCAGGGCATGTTGGCGGGTTCATTGTGACCAACAACCAGAGCTAACACGTTTCTTGAACAGCATTTACATAAGAATATGTTATTTTTATTTAAAGTCTACTTTTTATGTTGCATGAAATGCATCTCATGTTTTGCCACTTAACAAAACAATTATGTCCATTCATGCGTAATTATAGAATCCCATTCAAATCTTATTTTTGATACAGGTCCTTCCAATACAAAAGAATCATATCAGTCAGATTGATTACACACAAAATTAATCCAAATATAACACATAACATTTGAATACAGTTAATCATATAATGCCAGTTTGTAAAAGGTAAGGAAGCCCAGCTGATTGCATCATGACATTGACTTTGCAGCAATCCCTCAACATAATGAAGCATTGGCAGCAGAAAAAAGAGCCATTTCCATTTACCAGCAAGAAATCACCAGCCGAACCAGACATGGTATTAGCTTGGTTTGGCTGTGGGCTGGAAGGACAGGAAGTGGACATATAACACAGAGATGCACTGGGTGAGAAGTACTTTCCATAAGAAAAAGAAAAACAAAAAGAGACTTGAGTACACCAAGTTAATGGTGGCAATATTTCTTTCACCGGCTTTTTCTTCGAAAGAGACATTTCTAAACACTGCCATACTGGTTCAGGAGTAGCTTGTAGGAAGTCTCAGAGTACTCGAAGTTAATGGCCATAATATCCCCAGCAATGCATTTGTTCAGGGAACACAGATATAACTGAGCATGGAGTACTTTCTGTGGGAAAGAAAAACACAGAAAGTACACAAAGTTCATGACAGCAATATTTTCTTCGCTAGTTTTGTCAAGGAAAGAACACCTGGCCAAGAGCACTTTCTATGGAGGGAAAACGTGGAGAGAACACACTCATTTAATGACAGTAAAAGCCAAGTCAAGAGCTGCATCCAGAAAAAAAAACACACACACCCTAAAACAAAAGCTTGAAGTTAGGATTACTTTCTTTAGAAGGAAATTCAAACATGTAAGATAAAGCTAATGCCAGCAATATCCCAATTAGTTGCTCCACGCAGGAGAGACACTCTTACACAAAATCCCTGAGTAAGTATTACTTTCTATGGAAGGTTTCACCAAAGCAAAAGACACAGCTAAACTAAGCCAGGCTTGTATTCTGAGGAAAGAAAAAGACTAACAGAGCCAAGCCAATTTATTTATAACGCACTTTAAAAAGTGTAGGCAATCACCAAAGTGCTGTCCAAAAAAATTATTAATGTAAATATAATAATGTCAATAACTACAAACAGAGCACTCAAAGTTAGTGCTATCTAGATATCTGCCCAACCAGAAAAGAGACAGGACTTTATGTGCTCATACAAGGAGTAACTTCTACAGGAAAGAAAAACAATGAAGTACACAAAGGTAATAGCAGTGGCTTTGGTCCGAATAGACACAGTTCAATCCAGAAACACTTGGCCAGGTGTACCTTCTGCATAAAAGAAAACAAACTGAGAATTCAAAGTTAACTACAGCAGTAATAGCAAACAATGTATAAACAAACAGTAGCAGGAGAAAGAGTAGCAAAGTGAGAAAAGGTAGTCTGTATGTCCTCCAGCAGCTTAAGCCAGTATTGGTAGAACTATAGTGCTTAGTGACAAGGAGGAGCCACAAAAAAATGTTTGTTGTCTGTTGCACTTCCTTGGCAGAAGTTCATAAAGAAAGAAAACAGTTTGAACAGATTGTATGTGGATATATACTTATGCAACTCCATGGCAACATCTCCTGTGGGAAAACGGCAATTTGTTCTTGGCTCATGTCGGATGAAAAATGGTACTAATCACTCTCTTGAAATGAGTTGCATGAAACAACATATGCTGCATCCACGCTCAGATTTTATTTAAAAATGACTTTCTGAAATAAAAATGATCACTTTTGAAACGAAATTGTCATAACTGTTCCCTATGTTTGTAAATAACACACAGAAAGTGGGAACAGTGTTCTATACATTAATAAGTACCATAAAAAAAACATGTTTTTAAATTGATAAAATACATTTTGTATAAATGCTATACCATGAGCACTTTCTAAATCACATAAAACAAACTGGAGACCTAAAGAGTCCATCGCATTTATTGGTATCACAGGAAAGCAGGTTTAAAAATCTTTAGATAAATTCATATTCCTCTGTAGCAATGTTCGGCTGACATCGTCTGAACGTTCAATGTTTACTGGAACCTCACACTGACAAAAGATTCAAAACAAAATTCTTTATTTTGGGTAAATTTAGATGGTAGTGAAAAAAAATCCCCCCTAAAAAATAGCTCTTTCTAACATGCCCAGTGTCAGGTATGGTAGAGGATGTGTGATGCTGTGGGCCAAATCTTTTTGGACCATTATCCTGCCCATTGTCAGTTTTCTTCAAGAGGTCACCAATTTTTTATTCTAAATGTCCACATAAAAGTTCATGTTGCCATGGACTCTACAAAAACGTTCTCAAGGCTCTTGGAGGAGACGCAGGCCCCCAGAATCACACATCCTCTACCATACCTAAAAGTGGGTATTTTAAATACAATTATTTCCCAACCTAAAGGTGCATGGGGCAAGTTACAATTGCCCAACGTGTAAAATTAGTTATCTTGTAATTACCACAGTTTCCTCTATAGGCTGGATTAGTCAGTTTATGAGAGAGTGATTCAGGCTGAACCCTCTGGGCGTGGCTGTGGGTTTGACTCGCTGCGCGCTCTTGCTCACCTGGCGACTTTGTTCAGTCTCTGCCATAATCGATACGTTAGCGAGAGAACAAGAGCTAACTTCAATATTTATAGCTTCCTTACCTCAGAAGAGATCACACCTTTAAACAAAAGACCTTTACAGATGCTTTTTCTCTTTCCACCACAACACTGGTGTCATTTCATCTTGTCGCCAGAGGGGGCACACTTGTGCAAAAACTCTGGAACTTGTGCAGTGCTCCTTTAATAAATTAAAAGATGTGATTGTTTCTAAAATTTTCAGGGTGTGATTGCTCACGCATTAATTAATTTTAAGGCTTCTTTATAAATCATTATACCAGCGGTGTAAATAAATGTGTCTGACACTGAGTCATAGTATTACCATCTCTGAACCTTGGGAAACAAACCGATTTCATTTCTGCTGAAAAAACAAACAAAATCACACTTTTCATAGCGAAACAGCGTCATGTCAGCAACTTCGCTGCTGCTCCCGAGCTTGGTGTGATGAGATGATCGAGTCTTTTTGTTGGATTCAGGTTAAGAAACTGTGAATAGTGGAAGGAAATAGAACATTTATGAGTGAGTGTCAGCTTCCGCCCACGCTGCTGTCAGTGCCAGAGTTTGAATATGTTTGCGAACCTGCGTTACCTGCATGTGCCCACACGTGGTTGTGTCAGCTTTGTGTGTTTGCGGTGCTGTTTTTGCAGGGCATCCATTCCCCGTGCCGTTTTGAGTGACAGTTATGCACTAGTGTGGAGTGTGTAAATCTCCTGCCATCTTAAGCTCTTGGTGGTGAGCCTAACTTTAGCACAACAATTTACACATCTGTCCCGAGGCAACTCCGAGAATAATGAACGCCTCAGTCAAAGAAAGTGTGTGTGTGTGTGTGTGTGTGTGTGTGTGTGTGTGTGTGTGTAGGGGGGAGCAGCAGGAGAGACTGTGTAAACAAGAGACCGAGGAGGTTTATTAAAACTCAACCAGCACTCGCCATCCTTTTGTCCCCCTATTCTTAGTGTCCCTCACCTCTTCTCCCCCTCTTTCATTCAGAGGAGCGATTACATGCCTCCGTCTCTCTTGTCTTTCATCTCTCTCTGTGAAGAGGAGAAGAATGACGGTCTTCTGTGGCGTGTAATTACACAGAGACATCCTGGATGAGGGCGCCTGTCTCCACAAACACACACATAAAAAAAAAAGAAAAAAAAAGAAGAGGAACCCCCTCACCCACCCCGCTGTAAATACCTCTTGATTGAGGGAGATCTAAAAAGAGACGTTTAGCTGTCTTTGATCCGCCATGGAACCGTTGTCTTTACCTGCCACTTACAGGGGCCTGGTAAGTACTATCACAAGTCCATTTATTTCATTAGAAGCCCTGAACACTAACAGGCATGGCTCCGCTCCAGCACCGTGGGAATGAAATGTGCCGCTCCTCCGTTCGTTTTAGTCGCACAGTCATAATCGTGACACATTTACAGGCTGCTGTTCCAGTCTTGCCCATGAGTCATGTTGCTGAATGATCATGAAAGGGTGGATTTTTATGGGCTTACATTGGTAGTGACTTAACCGCTAATTGGCCCAAAGCACATTTGCATTCTGGGAAGTTAATAATGGGGCTCTTTGGAGGCACTGTAAATGAGAAAGTCACCGCACTCTGACTTAATTCTGCTCATAGAAGTGCTGATGCCTCCAGATGGCATTTTTACTGAGTGTGATATGGCCATTTTGTGTGCATGATCAGACACTTAGCTCGATCTTTGGGCACTGCTAACTTTCTAGCAACGCCACTGGTCATTGCAGTGTAACTCCTTTATTGCTTCTTATTGCATGCTTGCAACAGTGGGCAAATGCAAATAGAGCTTGCTGATATGACTCGCTCACAAGAATTCAAAATTTAACCGAACAGAACCAGACCCAAGTTCTAGATGATCAAAGCTGGTCCTGCCCATCAAAGTGTGTTGCATGATTAAACTTTGTAGACTGCCCTCTCACTAACCCACAGGGTAAGCCGTACAGTTGCATCTCAGTAAATTAGAATGTCTTTTTAAAATGTATTATCTTAATGTTTTACAAAGTCGATCTGAAAAGTGATCCTCACACAAGAAATAGATTCATTGCAGACAGAGATGTTTATTTTTAAATGCCCGTCAAATAATTTGGATAATTATGACTTGCAGTGATGAAATCCTAAATCTAATTTCTCAGAAAATTTGATAATAAGCATAGGACTATAGAAATATCATTTTTAATACAGAAATCTTATGGCCATGTAATGTCCTACGCAGCAGTAGCTAGGACTACTGATTTCCCAGTTGTGCGGCAGACAGTGCTTGACACCCTCCACAAGGAGGGTGAGCCACAAAAAGTTAGACTTAAACTGACGTTATTGGCATTCAGCTGCACATTCACATTGTACATTTGATTTAAATTTTGCTGCAAGGCTCCAACTAAAAACAGAAGACAAAAGAGAAACAGTGTAAATCTGAGTATTTGTCAATTGCCATTTGTCAGGAATGTAGAAGGAAGTTATGTGTAAGATAAAATCTTTGCTAAAGAAGCGGTTCGGAGAGCTGTTTCCAAGCAAATTAATGGAAAGTTGAGTGGAAGGAAAAAATTTAAGTGGCTAAGTTACTTGGACAATAATGATAACCGCAACCTTGATAAGACTGTAAAAACAATTGTTACATTAGCAGTCCTCCCCATGATGATGTGTCGAGTCATTTTTCTGACTCAATACATCAAACATCTCCAGTTTTGCTCCAGCTAACAATGTTTCCATGCAAAGCAGTTTGCCAAAGCTAGCTAGCTCTTTTGCTCCCTCTTTTAATATAATACTAATTGATATTTTGGGTTGTAAAATATTTCATTGCAACTCCTGTTAATCGCCTGACGTCCAAGCTATCACAAAACGTGTTCCTCTGCTTGCTTTGCTACATTGGGGCTTTGCTTTTTTGTTATTTTCTGTTTTATTTTTGTTGCTCATACTCGATGTTTTGATGAGTGATGACTACCCTTCCTCCTAAGCAGAAATAGCAGTCTGTCGATATCAGAGACAATAAAGTTTCTGTCCCGCTTTGTCGGTGTAAATGGTGAAAAACACTGAAATTGTCAGAGAACACCCAAATTAAGTGGATCAGCACAGCTTTCACAGTTTTGCAAGTCACACAGAAGTACTATGATTTTTAAACAATGATCTTCTCATATGTGGCTTCACAGCTTGATGACTAACAGAATGAGTGCAGAGGACATAAAATATCAAGCATCCAACACAAGCAAAAGGGATCCAGAGTTGCTTTTAGTTGGTGAATGCAAAACCATTTATTTAAAAATACACCACTTATCTAATATATGGGATTGGCTCAGGACACTTTTCCTTCTTATTTTAATTCTTTTCCTTAATTGTTTTCTTCTTGTCTCTCTTGATTTTGTTAGCTCTGTAACATGTAACTTCAGATCATTCATTAATACTCATTTGATAAGACTGAGTTCATAATTGCAACTTGGAAATTAGTTTATTCATAATCAGCTTGTATCTTAAAGCAAAGCTGAGGCACACATTTTTGGGCCTAGGTTTCATGATGTGCAAGCAGCAAAACTAACACGTTTTATATTATTTGGTCAGATTTATGTTTCGATGGTTGTATGGGCTGTGGTCATCATGGGCTCTAAAACATTTGATGGAAGGTAAAAATAATACATTCTTGCTTATATATGTGCTAAACGAACACCTAAAATCAATGTTCTGAGGAGAACTGACAGATAGCTCTCGTTTAGTTAAACATGTCTTTTTCCCTTTGTAAATTTGCCTGCATCCACAGAGATTTGACTGTTACTCTGAACTCTCTGAGAGATGAAGAGAGCCTTCATCTGCAGCTCAAACAGATCTGGCGCCAGACAATAGGCTGAGGTCTCTGGTTGCTCTCAGCCGGGGCTGCTGAATAGGCTGAGAGCATGCAGCTGCTCGACAAAAGCTTGCTCAGCAGAAAGCCGATCATTGACCCTGAGGTGCGACTCTCTGATCCCTGAACTCCTTCCACGCGGAGTCAGCTCAGGGGGGACTGCAACAGAAACCTGTCATAAACATGGCAAATCAACAAAAATCACATCTTTGAGCTGCAAACTTGGCTTGTGATAATGGCTCCTAGTGGGAGACAGTGAACAAAATAAAATAATGGCCTTCTTATTAAAGATGAGGAGAGAGCAGATGATTAAGCTCAAAGTGCTGAAGAACCTGAACAATACTATTGGTACCTATTCTAAGTGAGGCAAATTTCTGACAGAGGTCATGGATGACTGTGGTAGTATGGTTTGATACATACAAAAAGTTCCATTTATTTTCCTATTGGCATTTTTATTGCTAACTGTTAAGCATTTTGTTTCACGTATGGATCAGAAGGCACCAAGAAATCGTCTGATTTTCAGCTTGATCGGCACTGAGCTGAAACTGGACAGTCAGGCTCTGATCTTTTTCTGGACATTGAATGCTTGTCACTAAATGAGAGCTGCACAGTCCAGGAGAGGAAGGACTTAGCACGGGTGGTGAGGACAGCGCAGGGGATTGTGGGATGCCGTCTGCAGGATCTAGACTCAATTTATGCAGAACGAGTCCAAAGAAGGGCCAGACGCATCTCCACTGATCCCACCCACCCAGGCAATGTGTTGTTCTCCCCTCTCCCATCAGGTAAACGCCAAAACATATAAGCTTAGAAACAGCTTCTTCCCCAGAGATGTGAGGGCAATCGCCCCCCTGATGGGAGACTGCAGTCCAACGCTTTAAAATCCCCCCACTGTTACTAACCCATCATACGTTACAATCACCTTAATGTTTCTGCCTGCTGCACACTATCATCTCTGAGTATCTAAATGCAGATTTCTGTAAACAAAGCCTCAATCATCATTGTTAAATAAGCACCTTACTACCTCATTATCTGTTATCTGTGACCTTCCTGAATGCTAAAAAAGTAACCCTTGTTCATTGCCTATTTGTCCGTTTTTTGGCTTATTATGTGTAATGTGAACCAGAGTAGCCAAAGAGAAATTTTGCCACGGTGACAAATAAAATATTCTTGATTCTTGAAATGAGGAACACTGTTTTCAGGAAGTCTGCACAATATTTAGTAAATTTATAACTTGTCCAGTATTACTATGCGCAACATCAATTTGTAAAGATCTGAATGGACTGCAATAGATGTTATCATATAGTTCAGTTCAAGTTCAGTTCAGTTTATTCGAACAACAAAACAATATAAGATGTGTAAATACAACACAACACAATGAATACATAAACCATAATAAATTGTTCGAAAAGGAATGGGACGAAGTATAAACTTTTAAGTTTCCCATCCCTAATAATTCAAGTGACCTAAGTTGCTCATTTAACTAATTACATTCACTCTTCCATAAACATGTTTTTTTATCTTTCCTCGTCTACATATTTATCCAAAAGTAATTTTTTGTACCTTCTCTTAAACAAATTTATGTTCACACTCTGCTTTAAACACGGCTTTAAACTATTCCATAACTTCACTCCACTACTTGATATAGTCATTCTTTTCATCGTTGTTCGTACCATCTTCGTTCTGAATACTGCATCTCCTCTAAAGTTATATTTTTCATCTCGTTCTTGAAACAATTCATTTATATTTTTAGCCACGAGTTTGTTTTTTACTTTATACATTACTTGCGCTGTCTTAAATTTTACCAGGTCTGTGAATTTTAATGTATATAGCTTTAAAAATAATCGATTGGTGTGCTCTCTAAATCCTACTTTACATATTATTCTTATTACTCTTTTTTGTAGTGTACATATGGATTGTAATGTGCTCTTATATATGTTGCCCCAAACTTCAACACAGTAAATCAAATATGGCAAGAACAATGAAAAATAAAGCATTTTTAGAGATTTTGGGTTCAATATATAACTCGCCTTACTAAGAATAGCACAGCATTTGGCAAGCTTATTTTTCACATAGCTTACATGTGGTTTCCAGCAGATCTTGTGGTCTAAAATCACACCAAGAAACTTTATTTCATTCACTTTTTTGATTTCTTTATTATCAATTAAAATGTTTCCATTAATCTCAGAATTCTTTCTTCCAAATATAATAAACTTTGTTTTGTCCAAATTAAGAGATAATTTATTTTTGTCAAACCAAATTTTAAATTTATTCATTTCTGTTGTAATTAGCTCCAAGATCTGCGGTAAACTTTCGCCCGAACAAAATACATTTGTGTCATCTGCAAATAAAATCAATGACAGTGCCCTTGAAACTTTACAGATGTCATTTATATAAATGATAAATAACTTGGGGCCCAGCACTGAACCCTGTGGTACTCCACATGTAATTTCCAAGAGCTCTGATTTATGTTCCCCTATTTGAACAAATTGCTGTCTATTTCCTAAGTAGCTTCTTATCCAATCTAACCCAACTCCCCTTATCCCATACCTTTCTAGTTTGGTCAGCAATATGTTGTGGTCAATGGTATCAAAAGCCTTTTTTAAATCAATAAAAACCCCAACTGCCAGTTTTTTATTGTCAAAGCAATCTGTGATTTCCTCCATGAGTTGTAGTAGTGCCTGGGATGTTGATCTGTTTGACCTGAAACCATATTGATTATCAGTGTATATGTTATGTTTTTCCATAAAGATATCTAGTTTAGTGGTAAATAGTTTTTCAATTATTTTGGAAAATTGAGGGAGTAAAGAAACTGGCCTATAGTTTGTAAAATGGTGTCTGTTTCCGGTTTTGAACAGTGGAATAACTTTGGCTATTTTCATTTTGTCTGGAAATGTACCTGTTTGAAAGGACAGGTTACAAATGTAGGTTAGTGGTTTAATAATTTCTTCCATAACAATCTTAACAGTCTTCATATCTATTTCCATCCAGTCAGCAGAGGTTTTATTTTTGCAGTTTTGTATTATTTCTCTAACATCAGTCTCAGTCACTGCACCCAGAAAGATTGTGTATGGGTTCCTTTCCCCCATGTCTTCGCAGACAGCTGTATTTGTCTCTGATATTTTTGACGCAAGCTCAGGTCCAACATTGACAAAGAACCTATTAAAACCATTTGCAACGTCAGTCATATCCTTTATAATTTTGTCCTTTTCAGTAAAATATTCCGGTAATTTTATTCCCTTTGACTCCTTTCTTACAATGCTGTTTAAGATAGTCCATATACCTTTAATATTATTTTTATTTCCTTCCAGCAATTTATTGTAGTATTCCCTCTTACAAGACCTCAATATATTAGTTAATTTGTTTTTGTACCACTTGTATTTTACTTCTGCTTCCACTGTCCTTTTTTTAAGAAAATGTCTATACAATGAGTTCTTCTTCATACACGCCCTCCTCAACCCCTCTGTCACCCATGGACTATTTATCTGTTTAATGCTTTCTTTAAATTTCTTTACTGGGCAGTGCTTATTGTACGCCATATTAAACATATCCATAAATTTCTCATAGGCTGCATTTACATTTTCTTCGATGTACACAAGCTCCCAGTTTTGATGTAATAAATCTTGTTTTAAAGCCATCATGGCTCCCTCTGTTTTAATTCTTTTATATCTAAACCCATTAATTGCAAGCTTCTTTCTTCTATAATTGCAATTAAATAATGTAAAAATTGGTAAATGGTCAGATATGTCTGTAATTAATATACCACTTTCTATGCTATTTTCCATGTAGTTTGTAAATATGTTGTCAATCAACTTGGCACTGTGACAAGTTAATCTTGTTGGTCTGGTAATGGTTGGATATAGACCCATGCTGTAGACTGTATTTATAAACTGTTCCGTCTTTCTATGTCCTGTATTCATGAGATTAATATTGAAATCTCCACAGATGAATAAAAGCGTCTGTGTCTTATTAAAGAAGTGCCCAAACCATTCAGTAAATAATTCAACATTTCCTCCCGGTGCTCTGTAAACACAACTGATAACAGCATTCTTCATTTTTTCTAACCCAATTTCAATTGTGACGCATTCCAGTAAGTCATCCACACATACCGTCATTTTGTCAACAATCTTAGCATTCAACTCATTTTTCACAAAAAATCCCACACCTCCACCAGTCTTATTGTTTCGATTCAGATGCACAAACTCATATCCTTCCATCCCAAAATCCGCCCCCCTTTCGTTGTTTATCCACGTTTCTGTTATTGCTATGACATCAAAGGGATGTACAACTTGACACACATAGTCCTTTATGTTTACAAAGTTTCTATACAGGCTTCTGCTGTTAATGTGTAGTACTGATAATTTCCCGTCCTGCTTTATTTGATTGTATTGTTTGTCGGTGTAGTAACGACAGTCACTGTTGATGTGAGTGTAGAAGTTGTTGTCGGGATCTATATCCTGTTCCATATTTAGTTGGGTATGCTCTGTGTATTGAAATTGGTGTAGGCCTAACTCCGTAATGTCCTGTAAATTATGAAGGTGTGACATACTGGCCTCCGCCAAATCTTCTTTTATGCTTGTCATGTAGGTGTAGTCTTTGCGTTACCTTACGGTAGCTCCCAAGACGTTCCTCATTCAAACTTTCTCAACTCCTCCATACTCCTTACTTGAACAACTTTAGCCACTTCCGGAGCCCCATTTAACTTGATGAATATCTTGCCGTTTACAGTCCACGTTTGTTGTATTTTCTTCAGTTTTTTAAGGAATCTCGCTTGTTTGGCTATTTCCGCATTTTCCTTGGTCAGATGTTCATTTACATAAACATCGGTTCCTTTCAATTTCCTCCCCTCTTTCAACAGTGCCGCCTTGTGTTTTCTGTTGCAAAAACACAATATATGTACCTTGAATTCAGGCTCTCTATGCTAGCAATAAGTTTTTAATGCATCAGAACAAGCAGATGCAGCCTGATGCTAACTTTTCAATGAAAACATGTTTCAGTCTTAACTATTTCATTATTTTTTGGTTGCTTGAAAAACTTTTTGCAAACCATGGTCTATATTCACAATGAACCCGAATCAGAAATACATGAACACATTGTTGTGCTTCATTGCAAATCATATAGTCTTTCCAAAATTACCCAAATTATTGCCTGTTGCATGTTCTCCTTATTTTAGGTAGCCCTAGCTTTAGTATTAGTAATGCGTTTAAAATTAGGTCTGAGCAAACACTGAGATGCTTGAAGGTATTTAAACGGAAACTGTATTTTCTGTGACCTGTTGGCACATATGAGGTTCATACATGCTGTGTGAGAGCAAGAGAGATAATATAACAGGAAGACTGAATTTATTGAAGCAACTTTGCTCTATTTGATCATTTTGAGCTTTCGACATCTGTTGTTTAAAATATTTGAACACATATTCTAGGGAATAAACACAGAGGGACTGATTTTAAAGTTGGTAATGCTAATCGCTAACATGAAATGCTGAAAACAGTTTAAAATGGGAACTCCACAATTATTTTGTCTTTGTTTAACATATTTGTAAAATGTTGTTACAGCAACGGCTCGTCTTAAATCTGCACCAGGAGGTCAAAGTTTTACAAAAAGTAGTTTTGAAATCAGTCTCAAATCTTCTCTTAGTTCACTTCCCATCCTTTTCTGTTTTGTTAAGGATAGGTATCTGTTATAGAAGGATGCGCTTAGTTTAGATTCCTTACTGAACGCAGAGAAAACCTGTCTTTGTTTGAGCAGCATTATGTTGCTTTTTAATAAAAGTAAGTCTGTGCCCCAAACATATTCCTGTTTTTCAAAATAAACAGCATCAAAGCTCAAATCAAACACAATTTTACACAAATACCCAGAAAAACGAGAGTAAAAGCACCAAACATGGAGGAGACATAGCTCCCATCCCTACACTTGATCACAACCAACCTCCCATCCTTCCTCGTTTTGTGTTTATTCTGGGGATTATTTTGACCTAATCTCTTTAGACCATAATTCAGATTATATTTTGCGTTGTTATTATTATTGCTGTGTCCATTCCCCACTGTCCTGCTTGGATTTCCTGGCTGCTGGAGTGCTCCTGGGTTTGAAAAATTGATTAAAACTGCTGACCACTGCCCTAGATAGTGCAGGCTCGGAGTGGATAAAGAAAATGGAAGCAAACACATCTAATACAGCTGTGGCTTTTATATGAAACACGCTCAATCTAATAGAAATGATGAAAAGTCTGATGTGGTCAGTTGCACCCTATTTATTTGTATTTGCTGCCTGCTTAGAGACACTGGACGTATTTATTATACAATGGCGTTTATCAACCAGTCAACAGGAGTTTGTAACTTTAACAGTGGAGAACAGATTATTTTCGTTTTGCTACTTAAAGTAAGACTGTGTTCGTGCTGGTAAAGCTCCATCTGTGTTAAAGCTGCTAGAAAGATGCTCATCTGTTTAATATTCAGATGTCATGTTTAGTCTGCATTTTCAAGACTCTGTTGAAACACCATCTGCGTTTCATGCCAGTTTTTGAAGCACAGTAATCTTAAATGAAGAACCCTTGAACAAATTACTGTATAAAATCGCTTTAAGTGGAGAAGATGAAAATATATTCCCTGTCATTCATTATTATATACAGTGATTTTGGATCTTATTTCAATTGTATTTTTTTTTTAAGATTGCATTTTGAACTTTTCATATCCCTTCTTTTTGGCCAGTCGACACTTTAACAGACACTTTAATTCACGTCAGTGTTGTGCTGTAGTCAAAATACCTCAAACTAAGGAATAATATGTAAGCTCACTTGCTAACACTAGCTATGTTTACATGCTCAAAATTTCACTATTGGATTAAAATGTATTCGGATTAAATAATTGGATTGTATCGTTTATATGCGCACACAATCATATATGCACATGGCTTTATTCATAATAGAACCACTCTGACATGCGCAGTTATCAAATTCATCTAAAAAAAACACAGAAGAAGTACTTCTGTCTTTGCTAAACTTCAAAAATAGTAAACAAAGCAGTTTATATGATTTTGTTCGTCTTCCGAGCGCCCAGGCTGGACAGTGCTGTAATTACAGTTGAAACATTACTGAGTAAGCAACAATTTTGAGTTCAAATGTTGTATCGGGAGCACCGACAATTTTGCTTTCCGGTGTATTTCCGCTACTCGCCAATGCGGAAATACGTCATGTTTACGTTGCGCGCACGTCCGCACTTGGATCAGTTTGACACATTCGGAGTAACTTGAGCCTGACAAGCGTTTAAATGCACGTCGATCTGATTATCAGTCGCCGTAAACCACCCCTCTGATTCGGATTACACTTTTTCATTCCGATCAGCCATTTATTCCAATTGCTTTTGTCCATGTAAACGTAGCTAATGACTCTTCAGTTAATCTGTTTTAGGATTCTGGACCACTTGTCAAAAAATCTTTCAATTAAGCAGTGTTATTTTACATTGCAAATTATAGAAAACACACAATTACATATAATTTAAGTACATGTGTGGAAAAATGGCCACCACTATAAATGACCTGTCCCTCCCCCGGTCACACAATCTTATGTGTATCTGATTTTTTTTTTTTTATGAAAATCTCACTGTTTTCATTTTGGTTTAATGGTGTAGTAAGAAAATACCATAGAAAACTATAGCTACGACTTTACAATATAACTGACAATGAAACATGCACAATTTGATCACCAGCCAAGCCAAGCCACTCTGCCACATGACCACCGCAGCTTTCAGATGTGATTATGCACATGTGCACCTCTACCACCGAACTGACACAACTGCAACTCCAATCTTGTATCAATGGGCCAATATTAACATTGTTTTATCTCATGCTACGCCGTGTAGCTGCTTCACTCACCTCAGTATGTCGGATGCTTGAAAATGAAAGTGTAACTCACGGCATGACCTACTTTGTGATTAATCTGGCAAATAATTACCTGACCATTTGGGGGCACTCAGAGCACTAAATTTAGACAAGGTTGAAGGTTGAAGGTACGATGAGAAGAGGACGGATTTCAGTGAGTTGTGACTTTATTTTAGTTTATTTAGTTGTTTATAAAGGCAAATTATCTCCCTAAGTATGGAAAATGCCTGAAAATCCTGAAACTTTTGCTTAGTTTTAATATGTCATGACAGGATAAGAAGTAGATCCCATCTGGGCTCACTTTTGAAAACTTCCTGCTGACACCTTTTTGGCCGCTGTGCAAATAAAGGAAGATAGTAAAGAGGGTGAAAACAATCTCCAAATATCTTATTTAGTGTCAGCGGGAGATTATGGTACTAAATAAGGGGATTCATTTTCTTATGGAGGTTTTTAACATGTCTTTACACTTTACAGGAGATGCCAGTTAATATGGAGGATGCTGCTGTGAAACAAGTGTCCTTAAAATGTTAAAACATTTATTCTTATGTTCAGGATGTGAAAATGTTTTGAAATATGATGTTCTTCTGCTTAGTTGCACATTTATTTTTAACTCATGGGTCAAAAATCTTGCATGGTGCTATAACTAGTAAAAAGCTAAGATATTACACTCAAGTTGTTTCCCAGGTTCAAGCTGTGCTTTTTTTTATCCCCCAGTGAAGCATTAACAGCATGCAGCTAAACTGCTCTGAAGGTACAAACACATTAATATACATTTCACAGTCTCCAATCACTTTAATGGCTGTTGAGACTCTGAAAGCAATCAATGTCGCAAATAAGGACAGAGAGACGCAAGGAAGCAAAAATGAATATGACGAAGTGAAGCTACCTGTGTATTTAAGGGGTTTGAAGATGAAAAGAAGAGAAAGTTAGCTGAGCAGAAGAGGCAATTTTGGCTGGTGTGAGATTCATCATGGCGTCTTGTCTTAGACTCATCATGTTCTGAGTAGTTCTATGTAACAAGGTGTGTAGATCAATAACATCCATTTACTGAGGTGCACTTCATCTAATCCTCTGGTGCTTTGCCGGCCACAAAAGGAGCTGCGACCTACATCCAAACCTTGGATGGGGAACATACTGATGAAAGCCACGCCGCTGCCCGGCCCATCTTTAAATCAACAACATCCCCTGTCCCTCTATCATCTCCGTATGAACAATAAATACAAGCTTTACCTCCTCTCTTTTTTTTTTCCTTCTTTGCTCGCACATGCTCAAGGTCTCACATGTTTGACTCAAGTTGCGTACGGTTTGGTCCATTAGGAACAGGAGGGTGTGAGGCACACAGAATAAAATATCACCAGCACTCCGTTTCTCCCTCTTTCTAACTCATTGACTGAGCGCCTCCGGGTAACATCACAATAAGCACTTCATGTCCTTGTCTCCCAATGTGATCCTATAATTTATCCTGAATTGGAAAAAAAAAAAAAGCAAAAGGCACTGGAGTACTGTAAAGTAAAAGACAGACGCACCTTAGCAACGTTTAGTATTTGAGAGAGTTGTTGGCCACTGGCCAGAGATGGACGTTACAATCACTGATGCCTATTTTAGTCGATTGAAAGCAAAACTGTTGTTTTTTTATTAAAAATAGGATGTCAATAATATATAAAGATCAGTTTAACAAAAAAAATGGTGGTCTCAAATTTTATGTTTGACAGGAATAGACTCTGATTTGCTGTTAGTTGAACCAGAGTTGGCATTTTAAACATTTTTAGCATATTGTATTAGCATTACAATACTTTGCATGATTAATGACATGAACAAGACTAATGGGGTTATTTTGGTTAGCACCATTAGCTTTTCAAACAGCACTCGCTGTGTGTATTCCCTATACACTTAGTGGACCCTTATCTTAACTGTGAGATTTCAGGAAGAAGGCCAACATCCAGCAGGTTCAGACAAATTAAACGGAGGAGCTATGCTGTAATACGCCCAACGTCCCTTTATCTGCTGACATCTAACTCCAGCTTGTGGCAGCCTGACTGAAGCATCACGGGCCTCGGAACAAAATACACATTCCTTCATAAAACTTTCTAACAGCTTTAAAAGGAATCCTATAATTATAATTTTTTTTAAAAACACCTCAATGATACAGAAATCGCTAAAGCTGCTGTTTCGCTGTTTTCTATCTAGTCGTGTTTGCTGGGGTGTTGTAAATGTGAGGAAATGGATTTTGTGGCGCAGAAATGCCTCCAACATCTTGGAAGTTATGTGTGTTACTTTTAATGTGCTCCTATTCTAAATAGTACATGTATACTTAGATGAAGTCGGGTCAGGACAATTTTCTGTGAGTGGTCGGACAATTATTACCCAAATTAAGGAGAAAGTAGGTCATGCTGTCAGTTTTGCTTTCAGTCTTCTACCATCCAACCTGCCGAAGTGAGGGAATTGTCTGCATAGTGCAGCGTGAGATATATCGTTGTTTTTAGGTCATAGTATTTGAGTCGCAGTGGCGAGCATGTGCGGTGTGGCATTTGAGAACTGTGGCGCTAATTTGGCCGAATTCCTCGACATGTCAGAGAACTCTGTGGCAACATGATGTATGTGGTGGATAGTAAGGCCAAGCATTTTAACACAGAAGAGTGTTGTTTTCTGCACAGCCTGCTAGCATTCACATTTGGTGTGTTCAATGATTGGGAAAAAATGTGGGTTTTGTAGTTGCTGATTAGCAATCCTAATCCGTGAATGGGAAAAAAACAAACGTATTTATCTGTATATGTCTAGTATTTAGCCTTATAAAGAAAATTAAATGTGTTTGTTTCCTTTCTATCCATGATAAGAAAAAAAAGATAAAACGACACACTTACTTGCTGATTATAATCTCTGCATAAATAGCTGTTTGCACAGAAGAGCAAAAATCAAGTACAGCTCAAAACTGCAGCGAGGTGGGTGGATTGAAACAGGACATGGAAATTTCCCAAAACCTCAAAGCAGTGCGGTGAAGCAGTTAGCCCTTCTTTTTTTTTCATTTGTCACCCACTGAAAGTTAAAAGTAGCTATTATACCAGCCTATTATTCTTCAGTTCAGAGTGCAATGACAGAATAAAGGAACAACAGGAGTTGGGTTGAGTCTTTCATTTACACAATTATTTGGTAGAGCTTTGGTAGAGCTACAGGAAGGTTTGATTCTCAGACACACAAATTTTTGTTAAATGTGCCATCAGAAAGCTTTATCTCGCTTTAGAGAGGTGATGAACTGAATGTGCAGTCACACTTATTTAAATATGGCTATCATGTATAATGAATCATGACAGAGAGAGAGAGAGAGAGAGAGAGAGACCTTTCCTACGTCCTTAGCAGAATACTTATCCTCGGAAGTGTGAAAATGTCCATTCATAAACTTAAGTGCAAGTCAGCATTGACACACTTCCGATGTATTTTTAAAACAGCTTCCGTGTCCTTATCAAATTAAGCAAACTCTTTGGGAAGTGAGAATAAAAATAACACCCCTGTCAAGAGCAGAGGCGGATCCATGTGGCAGGATGAGTTTTACCGACAGACGACAGTCCACCAGCATAACACACATTATCGCAGACGTGAGCAACGAGCATCTGTATAGATCTCAAAATTTGGGTGGATCTTAAAGGAGAAGTGCTTGTGGAGCATCCAAAATTGCACAGATATCACTTGCTTAAAGAATGAGACAAAAAAACATCTCCTTGTTTACTATAAATAGGATATAGAGGTTTTAAGAGAGGAAACTATTACAGATAACTTTTCTTCAAAAGATAAATGATCTCTCTCATTGGCAGCCATGGCTACTGTGCACGTTTTCCAGCTTTGCGACGCAGAAGCAGACTTCCCTTCTAACTGCGACCAGTAAAGTTTGGAAGGTGAAGTTAATAAAAGGCTGGGCCATCTGACCTGCGGATTTGCTCCATTATGAGTCAGAGGAAAAAACAAAGCATGAATATTAAACTTCATGAATTGGCTTCAGCATGCCGTAAAGCCGATAAGCCCACAGTGTCTGGCATAAACTTTGCTTCAAGCATATTTTCAGTGAAGCTGCAAACAGAGTTTAATTTTGCTCCCGTCTGTCAGTTGCTTATTTGATTTAGGATCTATTAAACAGGCCAGCATTTTACTGCCGCATGTGGCTCATAGCACTAAGAGAAATGCATACATCCTACATGGATTCTGTCATCTGCTTGGCGCTTGCTCTACACATCATCTGCACTCTTGCTCTGCACGCAGCCACACGGCAACAAAAGCTGGCTCTTGTTGTTGTTGTTGTTGTGAAAAATGGATCCTCGCTTGTGAAGTCAGCCGTGCCGAATAGATTGTAAATTGGGAGTGAAGTATAAACACCTTTATATCTGCTGACTGCCTTTGTGCTTCACAAATGACCCAGCTACATATGAGGGTCAAGCTGTCGTGTTCTTACAATTTCCAGCGCGGCTGTGTTGCCATCAAGGAGCTGCGATGTCGTTGCTCTGTGGGGCAGAACAAAGGCTCAAGCAAGACATTTCAAAGTAATAAAAAAAAAAATCATGGTTTAAATTGATTCTTTACATTTTATGTCATAAAATACAGTACGGTAAAAATATGGCTGATAATAGCAATGGCTGAACCAACTGTGTTAAAAGCATCTCCTGTAGTTTTAGACCTGCCCCTCAAATTGATTCTTAGGAAATTATGAGGCTGATTGCCTAGAAGATTATTACAATGCAATGCACCTTCATAGCTAAAAGGCCTTCTGCTGAATTATTTTCAATGTCAAAAACAGGTTCAAGTTTACAATATAGCTGTAGGAAGTAAGAATGTTTTAAATATGAAGTGATTAGCCACAGCTACATTTTCATTTTTGCCTTAAGGAGGACATTGACTGGAAATCGAGAATTTCATTGTGATTTTTTTTTTCTTTTGGACTGGTGATCAACAATGGCTCCAGGTCAGTTTGCCCTTGTGCTGTCTCGTACCCGATCTTCTTCTATTCCAGACCTGTAAACAAAACACTTTGTAATGACTCACACAATCATTGCATTCCAGCTTGTTTCTCTCACGTGTCAAACAATTCAACCATTTACGGGAGTACAGAAATATTTGAGTCACAATTGAAGATTTTAGATTATACCTCAATTTCGCTGACTATGGTTCTGATCCCTGTTTGGACCTGTGAACATCAAAGTGAAATACCTAAGAAGATACATCCTGCTGGTGGATAATATCTATGGGAGTCACATGACCACATTGCCTTTACAGTAGACCATCCATCCATCCATCAATGGAACAATATTAGTAGACAACTGAAATATCCCTTTAAATCATTAACTCTCACAATGAGGACAAACCATCCCAACGCACAGTCCCGCTTAAAAAAAAAAGATGTTGCTTTTGTTGATTGTTACAACTAGCCATAAACACCAGTTTAAGTTTGTGTTACTAAATAAGGGCAACCTATGTTCCTGGAATCTATTTTCCAGGAACATAGCAATCATGATAATGTCATATATTATTCCAAAAGAACCATTTTCCAAAAGAATCGAGCATGTTTAGCACCTCTAAAGAGTGAAAATGCTGGAGTCATTGAGCTCCTTTGGATCAAAACTCCAGCCATATTTCAGATATCATGAGAATGCTTATGTACGCGAAGCCGAGCCTGGAGTTTATCTGCTACCTCTGTTTTGTTTCATTGTGTGCGTCCTGGTTGGCAAATCTTTGTGCACCATCGGTTTTAAGGTCAAAGTTCTCAAAAGCGATTATAGATAGTTAATCTGGAGGACTTTAATAATCCAGACTACGACAGTGAGCGATTGGCCTCTGGGGTTGTGTGTGTGTGTGTGTGTGTGTGTGTGTGTGTGTGTGTGTGTGTGTGTGTGTGTGTGTGTGTGTGTGTGTGTGTGTGTGTGTGTGTGTGTGTGTGTGTGTGTAGGAGTGGGTTCATGTGGTTTAAACCTGTATTTATGTCCAGTAAAACCAGTAAAAGTGTTATTAGACCATTTAGTCGGCTGTAACTTTAACAGTTCCCTCCCTGTCAATGGTTTTATTTTATTTTACTTGTTGTGCTTTGAGGGAAAGTTCCTGTAATACTTTGATTTGTGTGTCTTTCAGTTCCTTCAGCTTCCCCATAAGCAGTTTTTTTTTTCTTTAGCTTTTCATCCCTAATCGATACCGCTCTGAAGAATCCAGGTCATCTTGACTACTGTTGCTCATCTCTCTCAGGTTCTCAATCTATCAATCACTGTCAGAGTCTCTGTTCTTGGATCTTTTTACGTTCTTCTATCCTTACCTTCCATCTTCTTGTTCCTGCTCCTCCTCTCTTGAAAAATGACTTTGCCCATCTGGACTAGGCTCGGCCGGTAAGCTATTACTCCTCCAGTGGTTGTGATTAAAAATAGAGCCGAGTTCAGAGTCAGAATGAGTGAATTAGTGCCTCGTCTTGTCTCTTTTTTTTTCTTATACATGAGCTCCAGAGGCTGGAGGTGAATGGAAAATTGCGGGTGAAAAGTCGACAGCAAAATCTTCCGGTTTTAACCTCTGTTCTCGGCCCGGAACGTGTGAGAGTGTGCGACTGTTTGTGTGGGCGGCTGTGATTGTTTATCAGGGCCGCCTGCAGACCTCCTCGCTGGGTGCTGTCTCACGTCGAGCCGCGTGTTCGAGAGGCTTGTCGAGGTAAAGCTCCTGTCAGCGCCGTGCCGGAGGGAGCGGACTGATGAAAGACCTCTTCATCATCCTAATGGGATACACAAAGCTCTTAACCAGCACTGTTGCCTTGGCTTTAGCTGGGTGAAGGGGAAGGGGGGGGAGTGAGAACGCTGGGCGGAGAGTACTATCACAGGATCACACTGAAAAACATACACCGGTCAGAATATACACGGTGTAAACATGACAGGGCTGCTGGGAGACAGTAGAAATGGACAAGTCGTGACTCTGGGCAGCCTTGGGTTTGTGAGAGGTCCAGTGAGCCGTGGGTATTCGGATCTGGGACAGAGATAATGCCCTGCTGTCCACAGGAGCTGCGGACATGTGGCCCCGCTCACCTCTGGCAGACGTCCAAGGTCTGCGCATGAACCCTTAAATATCTTTTAAATACCTTTTAGGTCAATCCGTTTGACTTCTTTTTAACATCTGAATGTAACCGGAAACAATTGCCCCAGTTTAAATAGTTTAATATGGTGTCAATCTGAGAAAAGGATGGTTAGGGAGTCACTAAAAAGTAGATTTCTCCCATTATTCCAGGCATCGTGTCAACTATTTAGGCTTTTCTGAATCCTTTCTCATAACGGTAAAGGAAGTCATTCCGCCCTGTTGGGCCAAACAGGAATATAGAACTAGAGATTAACTGAGGAAATGGCTGGATTCAACCGATTTTTAGTTTGATCGTCCCGCTTACGGCTCTACTCCCTGTCCTTTGTGCCGTCAAGGTTTTGAACTGCAGTTTGTGGGGCATTTTATTTAGAAAAATTCTTTATTTAAAAAACAAAACAAATGTTAACTTCTTCCTGCCTTCGACTTTTTTATCCAGTGAGGACATTTTCCACATGTCAGGAGTTAAGCCATCATTATTGCAGCTAAAAGCGTTAAATAGTCCTTGGCATCCGATGAGATTTAAATGTGCAAGTAAAAAAAGACAGCAGATACCAAAGCGGACCTGCACATAGGAAGGGATAATTCTACCTTTTAATAAAAAAAAAGACCGCATCCCCCTGAGTGAATTTCTGCATCCCCCTGAGTGAATTTCTGCTTAATAGACATTATAAAGACAAAGTTACCCTTTTTACTAAACATGAAACTGTGGGAAAATAAAAGGTTTTAGGGTTTTCCCCAAATGGACCAACCAAGCCTGACTTGCAACGTTTTTGTTGAGGCTAAACTCGGTGCGGGAAGATGGGCTTAAAAAGTCACATTCTCCACTCATTTTTGTAGCTAAAGGGCAACCTTAAATAGTCCTAAAAGGATGTCCATTTACATCCACTGTTGGATTAGTAATTTATGTCACTAGCCTCCAAGTGCTCAGCTGGTCTGCTTGCTGGTCTGATCTTAAAAAGGTCTTAAACAGTGCATCTAGCAGGAATCAGCAAACATTTCACCTACGGTCTCTTTGCTGTTAGTTTGCCGATCCGTACAAAGCAATTAAAATGTATAACTTATTTAGCACTTTTTAATTAAGTCTTAACAAGACACAGGAAAGTGTCCAGTCCGACGGAAAATCATGTCATAGCAATTAGCTCTGGTTGAAGTGAACAGGGCCGGGCAGACTGGCTTGCGGACAGGGGTCTGTCTGGGTCGGAGCTCTGCAGCAATTTGACCGGACACTCATAAATCAGACAGGAAGGGAGACACGTCGACAAAATAAAAGACATCCGCTTTGGGGGAAATACAAAATAAAATCTCCGAACATCAAGGACGACCGTATGCAATTTCCGGCCTGGTTCGTCCCCATACAGGTTCATGTTCCATGTTGGCACAGGTTCAATGTTGGCACTCTGCTAAGAGGATTATTGTGAAAACAGGCCTCAAAGTTTCTTTAGAATCACCTGGACAGCCAGCTGGGCCTTAACAAAAGCTGTTTTGAATTATTTTGCATACCTTGCAGCAACACCTCCCACCCAGTCCTGCCTGTCAATAGAGGGTCCAGATCAACTCACAGCACGGTTTTTCTATGTAAAGATGATTTACAGCTCTGCATTAGAATATTTGTGTTACATCTCTGCATTGAACTAACATCTTTCAGCTGTCCAAAAAAAATTACAACACCAAATTTAACGGTAACACAAAACTAAATAAAAAACTTGTCATTCACAAAATTAGTAAATGTCAACTGTTTGAGTTTTTTTTATCTCTGCATGTTTTTGTGGCTGCAAGTTCCATTGTGCACAATGGTATTGTTTCTTTTTAATTTCTTTAAGTTTTTTTTTTTTTTTTAGAGGAACTTTTCAAAAAAGCATTTGATAGGCACTTGTTAATATAACATTTCTCTTTGCCATTACAATATAAAGAGATCCCACAGATCCTTCCAGGTATAGCAGCAATCAATCATACAATAGGAGGGATTAGGGCTGGACGATATAGAAAAAAAGTATATCGATAAAATAGGAATCATATTGATCGATATCGATAATTATCAAAAAATTCAAAACATGTATTTTAAGTGCAATCGATCTATATGTATTGTTATTGAATTATCTTCCCACCAGAGGAGGACTTATGCATTTCTAGCTGAAAGACATCAGTTTGGGGTTGGTGATCAATGTGTGTGTGTGCTGAGAATGCAGGTATGAATAGATGTGTTCACACCTTGTGTTACATTAACACATGAATTAACCTGTCACTTTTATCATGTGTGGATATTAAAAGCTGAAAGATAGAATGATAGACGGCTTTATTTCGGTATGATACATCATTATAGTTTTTTTTATAAAAGTGCTCACACTCACGCCATGTCCCATGATTCTCTCTTTCTACTGCTCAATAATCAATCCATCCATCCTGAGGAGAAGGTTTGAAGTTCAGGCTGTGTCTTAAGTGCACAACGCTCCTTTCTGCTCCCACAGCATTTATAGTCAATGATGAGTATCATCCGTATTTGGCTATCTCTGTCTCCTGTAATTGTACTGAAAGCTTCTGATCTCTTACGTTCGCGATCCTCTGCCGCGTGCCTAAAGCTTTCTTCGTCGTCTTCAGCTTTGGTCAACGCCAGCTGGAAACTATGAATGTCGCTTCGTCCATTTTTTCCGCTCTCTCGTTTCAGAATGTGAAGCGAGTCCGGCGTCGGCATCCTAGCGAACAAGCATCGGGAAAGCCGCAGTGCAGTTATTCGCCGACCCTTCCAGCTACGTCCGTCTTCATGCGTTGCCGAAACTCTCAGTTTCTCTTTTAAACAGTGATAAGTAGCGGTGTAAGTAGCCAATGTGTTTTCTTTAAGTACGCACATTATTGGCCGACATGCATAACAAAAGCCAGCTGTAGGTTTCCCCATGCAAATTCTGGTTGGCTGGATTTTAAGTTGAAACCAGGCCGAGTTTAAACACAAAGTTTACCGTTTCCAAAACGGTCATTTAAACCATTGAGGCGTTTCTTCATAACTCCAACAAGCATATTTTTGCAATAAAACAAAAATCTAAATTTTCTCCGAAACTGAAGGATTTTCTCTTTTCTCTCCGTTTGTGCTCTGTCGACTTGGTCCTGCTTTCCCCGTGGCGCGTCACAATCAATCAGTAAACTATATCAATAAGGCAGGAGCTCAGAAGTACAGAAAACAGATAATATGAAGCAGTGATCATCTTTCAGCTTGCTTTACAAATTTGCAGTACATACTCTCGGGTGAATACTCGAACTTGCGTGTCCGGTGGTCTGTAGAAGGAGCCTCTATGCAGCCAGTAGGTCAGGAAGAAAACCTGTACGGATCTGTCCGTCAGACGGATCAGGTGGTTTGGTGCGTCTTGGCCCTTAGAGGAGATTAAGTAGTCTGCGTGCTGTCCTCAAAATTTGGTGTAGGCCAGTGCTTCCCAAACTTTTTGCATCGCGTACCCCTTGGAGCATTTCATCTCCATCCGCGTACCCCCGCCCCCCCCCCCCCACCCCCCCGCCAAAAAAAAGAAACATTCAACATAGGGATCAGAGTTTTATTAACTTGACTGCAGATACTAAATACATCTGCATCATAAAAGGGCATAACATAATAACATGTAACAAACAAGAACAAAGACTATAACGAGCCTGTTCAGAATACAGCCAAAACTGCGGACCTGGAAGCTATTGAAGAAATATCAATTATTTTTACAATAAAAATTCTTTAAAAATAGAAAAAAGCTTAAAATGGGATATAAATGAGTGTGCCCCATCAAGGTAAAATAGTAGAACAATTTGACATAGATTTGGAGTCAATGGGTCACATGACCCGGAAGCTATTGAAGAAATATCAATTATTTTTATAATACAAATTCTTTAAAAATAGAAAAAAGCTTAAAATGGGATATAAATGAGTGTGCCCCATCAAGGTAAAATAGTAGAACAATTTTACATAGATTTGGAGTCAGTGGGTCACATAACCTGGAAGCTATTGAAGAAATATCACATTTTGCTATAATAACAATTCTTTAAAAATAGACAAAGCCTTAAAATGGAATAAAGATTAGTGTGCCTTACAGCTGTTATTTATTGGCATGATTTCCTATTAGTTTTGTCTTAGCTAGTCACTAGATAAGGAATTTATTGATTTTTATTTCTCAAGAGTGCTTGGTTCAAAACTTTTTTGACGGTCCCTAACTGCACCACCGCGTGTGGAAGGGGGGAGCAGCTGAGAGACGCTGGCCGAAAACGAAGTCCTTCAACCGGATCAACCATGAGCTGGATCCCGCTGACTCCGCGGAGCTTGAATGTCCAATATCAAACTAACTTCACCGCAGTCTGTAATGTGAGGGGGGTGCTTGAGAGGACGCGCATAACCCCTGTAAGTCTGGCCGAATCGGCGACAGTTTCAGTCTTAAATCGTCTTCCACACATAGTCTGTGTCGGTATTTAGTTTTCAGGCTGGTCAGACATGAAAATCCTCTCTCACATAAATATGTAGTGGCGAATGGCATTAATTTCTTGGACCAGGCTGTGAAGACCGAGGAGGACCTGGAGGGCTGCGCGCAGCTCCTCCGTGCGCTGAGGCGCTCGGCTCCTCTTCACCTCCCGGCCGCATAATGACCTCCGCGGCTACGATGACGGAGCCTCTCCACAGCGGCTGGACCCCGCCGGCTGCGATCAGCGGAGGAACCACACCCCCTCCACCGCCCGCTGATGACGGCACTCCTCTCCCTCTGCGCCAGCAGAAACCCTGCGGCTCCTCCTGTCCTTCTCCGGGGACGTCACAGCTCGCCTCTAACCAACTTTATCAGTGTCAAGCCCGAGCCCTA
This sequence comes from Fundulus diaphanus, assembly GCA_037039145.1. Classification (NCBI taxonomy): domain Eukaryota; kingdom Metazoa; phylum Chordata; class Actinopteri; order Cyprinodontiformes; family Fundulidae; genus Fundulus; species Fundulus diaphanus. The sequence goes on along the minus strand of CM073121.1, from coordinate 40,202,253 downwards.
CTCCAGCTCGTGCTATTCATTGAATTTAAGGTTGCTGCTTCGCGTACGAGGCCACTATTGGACGGCATTTGATTTTTTTTTTCCTGCATTTTTTTTTTTTCCAAAATCTTTTCCCGTACCCCCTGTCATGACGTCGCGTACCCCCTAGGGGTACGCGAACAATAGTTTGGGAATAACTGGTGTAGGCTATACCAAACAGTTGTTTTTGTTCTGCAGAGGCTTTACTAATGTGCATCTTCTAAAGAAAGCTTTGAACATGCTCCATTTGATGATGATGATGCTGATGATGATGGTGAAGATGATAGACTCTGGCTGCTACATTGTCCAAACCATGGCTGTCACAGTACATTCACACATAGAAAACACTGCTATAAAAATTCCATTATAAAAGAATGAATACTTAAAAGAAGCATGTCGCATTACATTCCCAATAGAAAGTTTTAAAAAATAAAAAATGTATAAAGACCCTTCTATAAAGAATCCATTCTAAGAAAAATGAATACATAAAAGAAACATGTCAGATTAGTTTAAAATTTTGGATACCATTGCCTACTTCCACAATTTACTGTATTGTTTATTGCTTTAATGGAATGCAGAACAAATCAGTTCTTATATGTTGATGCATGGAGCTGCCATTAAATTCATAGTGACCCTTTATACAATTTTCAGGATTATGAAGGACAAGTTTGCTTGCCAAATTTATTTGACTCTGTCCATGAAAAAGGGCTCCGTGTATGGATCAAGGGTACATGTAGATGTAGGGGGCAGCAGGGGGAGACAGGCTGTAGAAGGAGCTTTTGAAAGAGTCTCTCATCATTATTGTCACAGTGTCACACGCTTTATCCACACACAGAGTCACCATCCATCAGTGCTGGCCCTGGGCGTCTGACGGGTGTCTCTCCGTCCATCCTTCTGCCTTTCCTTCTTTTCGATTACACACACAGACACAAGTACATTTTCTCTCACATTCACAACGTCTTACTTTATTCTTTCACGCCAAAGGGACTTTTGTCATGTTCTCATCGTCGTCACTGCTGACCATCACCGCCAATCCTGCCAGACCAGAGACCTATTCCGGTCCTGCCACCCTCAAGGCTCTGCGATGTCCTCTTTTTCCCAGTCCAAGCCACTCTGTCCTCTCCTTTAGGTCAAGGAGACGTCCATGCATTTGCAGAGGAGAGCGGCAAACAAAAAAAAAAAGAACTTTGACATGAGACAGGAATCAAAGGCTCATGAATGATTGATGCCCGACTGCTGACTCATCTCACTGGGGAAAAGAAGCAATATTTTGACCTGAAACATAACAAGATTTAGATTTGTTGAGAGGAGCAGAGACGCACACAGGTTGCAGAGACGTTCCGGTGTTGTGCTGCTTGCTGCAGAGTTCTCAGCTTCACACGCTGCGTTAAGAATATTGCAGGATGGGGAGAAGTTGGTCTGACCAAAAGTGATACTTTGTAACGATCGCTGGTGCTTTTCTTGCTGCTCCGCACAGACATTACCGTGGAGTAAAATGGTTAGCTGTTGTTGTTTTTTCCCCCTCTTCCTGCTGAGCTACGCATTTTCTCATTAAGTTTGGCTTTGTCTAAGTTTAGTTGTTGTTTTTGTTTTTTTTGTTGTTGTTGTTTTTCCTACCTCAGCAACTTAGAAAATACAGGTGGATTTAAAAAACAAATCAGGATGACAGTAATGCATTGGCAGGTTTCCAATATCAATATACCAAAGCTTAAAAAGTTACAGGAATAGAAAAACTGCTAAAATCTACCAATCTAGGGAAACTACCAGTGCCCCTCCCCCACACGTTGCTGTACAGTACTGGTTGGTTGGCTGAAAGAGGGATATTCTCCTATTAACCTTACTTACAAGGTGTGAAGTCTAAAGGAGGGCCATCCATCAATTAGAACTTGTCAATATGGCTTATAATCAATATATGATATGACTTGATATATCATATATTGATTATATAGCACATATACCTTGAAACTGTGGTAGTTTTACTCAAGTTTATCTTGCTGTGAGGAACTCGTACTGACCCATGCCTAATGGCATGAATCCAAGTGAAAATAGGACAAAATGGAAAGTCTGCATTGTGTTCACAAAAGCAAAAGGTTTGTTTTAAAATCCCGTCTCTTGCTTTCCTCTGTCAGCCCAGTTCATGCGACTGTGAGGCTGCGAGCTAAGCACAGGGAAGGTACATTTATTTTGAACAAATGATGAAGAGGAATAAGGGGAATGAAAGGAAAAGATCAGAAGGATAAAACAGCCATTAGCCTCAGCACAGGACTTCTTTTGCCTGCAGAACCCTGACAATCTGCAGAGTGGGGAGATTGAATCTCACCTCTAACTGCTGCCTCCCCATTTGTCCCCCCTGTGCCATCGCCACATCACATCTCGTCATCTATCTCCTCCTACGTGGATTTTCGAGCTATTAGTGCCCTAATCTTTACTCATCCTTGTCTGCCTGTCTCTCTGCTCCCATTCTTCATCTATTTCTATCTCAGTCGTTTTCATTTTATTTTAATCTTCTTGAAAAGTAGTCTTTTTCCCTAAATGTACTACAGAGATTTTTATTATTGATGTAAGCAGGAATTTTGTGCCTTTACAGCAGAGATCTTCATCAGAGATTTGCAAAGCTTTGAGCTGCTGGTACTGATTTCAGACAATTCTGATATCTCTTCAAGAATCTTAATTCATAGTGTTCAAAATTCGATGTTTGTTTGTTTCAGGACTTTCTTCAATGAGTGTTTGTTTGTTGTTTATATTGGAAGAGGTGAACACCGTCTATCTATTATCTATTTAAACCAAATAAATAAGCTGTCTTTAGCATCTGATATTAGCAGGATTAATGCGGCTGTCTTTATAGAAATAATCTGCTAAAAGAATGTAGATCCTTACCTTATCTCTGAGCTTTCCAAAAGGCTTGTTATTTCTATCTATAGCATGCCCCATGTCAGACAGAGGTTGAAGACTCTAAATCTGGAAAACAGATTAGCTTTGGTGTTTATATCTTCAGCCTTTCTGCTATCTGCTAAAGACGGGTCAGTTTGTCCCTTTGCCAATTCGACAAAACCTTCCCAAAGCACGCACAAATTGATGCCTAGTGGCAGATGCTTTGCTGTTGTAGCTGAAAAGTTGGTCATAAAACCACTTACACAGCAACACCACAAAATTGCAATGGGGCATAATGAACAGCCGGATGACATACAGTACCCACTTATAAAATACAGTTTCCTTTTACAACATTATTGCAAGGTTTGTGCTTCCTTGGATGTGTTTTCTGATGTTGGGTCTGCTTTCCTCACTAAGCTTCCACACTGAAGAGTGTTTTCAGCATGAGTATTTTTTCCCAGTAAAATGGTTTCAGGGTTGTTTCTGAAACAAAGGCAAAATTATTTGGAGTTTAAAAAAATTTTAAATTGTCCTTTGCATCTGTTACAATCTATCAGGACACTAGCGCAGTTAGCATCATTGAAACAGCAGTCTTTGTGTGCGTTTCCTGGTGAATCTAGGTGCTTGAGCTGCACCGGCCAGAAGTAATTGTCAACATGCCTTCGTGGAAAATACAGTTTCCTTAAGGGCTCTTACAGCTTTTGTTCTTCATCTGAGTATTGCTTTTGCTTATACTTAAACTTTATAAAATTGAGTAATCTTTCCTCAGTAATAACTTCAACACTGAAGAGTTTTGGGTTGAGCATGTTAGCTTTGTTGCCTTCACTGACCCTATAATCCATGTTGAGCACGGTTTTTAAAAAGTTGCAGTATTAAAAGCACTAAATGCTTCTACAGTTGCAATGCCTTTTAAGGAATTGTCAGAGAAACGGCCAGACTAACAGGTGTTTTCTCCATCCTTACATGCCGGTGGGGTAGGGGCAACGCAGCACTGCCCTGCCCCACCTACTGCTGTGCCCCGGTGGTTAGCTGACGGAAACAAACAAAGTCTTCTTTTCTCTGCACCAACTTCCACCCTGAAGAGTTTTAAAGTCAGCGCAGCCTGTTAGTTCCTACCCCTGGGTTCCACTGAACGTGGAAGCGCCGTGGTGCGTCTGCGCTGTGCCTTCGCAGCTGATTGCAGCAACTCTAGTCAGTCAGAGCGGTTCCACCCGGTACGCCGTGTTGCATTTCTGAAGCGTCCCAGATGAGCCGGCGCTCACCACTTCTCCAAAATACGTGGCTGTTCTATTTTTGCCGCTCGCCACACCAACTCCACGTCAATCTGAAGCAGAGCGGATCGTTCTGGCAGGAAGTCAGTTGATGAAAAGCAAATTGGATCCGGTCTAGTTTACAAGTAAAAGACTGGATGTGCAGACTAGTTTGGATTGCATTTTACTCTGAAACATCATTACGTCATTACCTGCAGCTGAAGCACAAGGCCACCAGAGGAATTCACCTGATACTTGACACCATTGAAGAAAAGACGTTTATCTTGGTGGAGTGTGAAATAAATAGCCGCTTTAGTGGTTTATTGTTCTGTTTAAAGCCTAAAAGTACACTACTATTGTGCGGCGACGCAATCCTTGCGTTTGACCGCCAGAGGCGCTCCGCTCAGAAACCCTCCTGGTGGAATAGGGTGCCTGGAAGAAAGCACGGCGCAGCCGCACCGCTTCCATGTTCAGTAGAACCCCGGGCTTAGTCACGGTGCATTCACTGATCAGAAAAACATTGAATTTTTGAGTCATGCTGAAAATCAGCCAATCCTACTCACCAGAGAATTTCTCTCATTTTTTCACAGTAATTTTGTCCCAACCCCAGGTACATTTTCTAACCCCCTGTGTTGTTGCTGCTTACGAAATAGTAATTGTCTCTCATAAAACTATGGATATGAGGCATTTCCCAGTTTACTTGCCAATTTTTCACACACTCACAACCACAGATGCCATCCTGCAGCCTCTTGCTTGTTGTCTACCGCATATCTGGGGAACTCTCTGATGCAAGGGGACGCAATGAAGCAACAGAGTGACGCCAACCCTGCTGTGTTTGTGTGGGCTTTGATCATGCTTTGTTTTTTCCTCCGTTTGTCCATGGGCTGCCCGCTCTGCCACACTTACTTGGAAACTAGCAGGAATGGAGATGTCTGTGCATTTAGTGTGCAGTGCACATTTCTGACAGCGAGGTCTGCTCGTGGGTTTGTGCACACCATCTAACTCTCTGTTTGCCAGTGGATGTGTGTGTGTGCACGCGTGTGTGCATGTGTGTGTGTGTGTGGAAGAGGTCATTGGCGCGGCCCGTCGATCCGCTGTCAATCCGGCTCATCCCCTCATCTGTTCATTAGCATGACAGAGAAGCTCCGCTGCCAAAGCAGTTAGTCACAAGAATCAGCTCCTGTCACAACACATTACGGCAGCAGGCGTCTCTAAGCGTGGCCAGTGCCCACAGCTCACATACTTACACACACCATTCAAGACTTACACTCAAACTGCACCTTGGGAGTGTTTCTACATCTCCTCCTACCTTCCTATTACCATCCATCCACCTCCTTTCTAACTACCGTCTTTTCTTCCCTCCTGCATGGCTGCACACACACAGCCTCACTGATAATCTCCCTCCTCCTCCTCTCCATCATTCCCTAACTTTAGCAGGGATACATGCACCATCTCTCCCATTTCCCTGTCCTGCTTTTTTTCCCCCCCCTGAACGTCACTCCCCGGCCGGCTCTATTTCTGTCTCCCTCCCTTCTGCTCTCCGTCTCCATAATGCTGGAATAGATCAAGACTTTTCATATTTAATCCATCCGTCTTCTCCCTGTGATGTTTTAGTTATCTCTCTCCCACTCTGCAGCTCCATAAGCCCCCCTCTAACGCTCTCCTCCGCCTTCATTATCACCTGCTCGGGTGTCTGATGTGATTTGTACAGGAAGTTTGATCCCTCCGTCTTCCCCGGTCTCCTGGGGCAGCTGGGTTGTCATATCGTATAATAAAAAACACATATGTTGTGATGCATCGGGCCTTCCTTGCACAAATCGTAATTCACGCCTACTGAGCGAGCGCAGTAGAACACGAAGCTGCCCAAAGACGGTATCTCAAACATGAATTCTGTCTTTATTTGGGTGGTTTTTGCAGCCTCCGTGCATGACTTTCTTCTGTACTGACTGTAGAGATGACCTCAGGACAGCTGATTGGTGTAAACTGACTTGTTTCCTTCAGGTTTGGGCTGTGTTGTTGTGCAGGCTCAGCCTTGTCTACCTTACCTTAGCCTATGTCAGATAAACAAACGTTATGAACTGAATTCACCCTCCCAGCACGAATTAGTTTCTGTTCATTTGTCCATTTCTTACAGCAATGCTGAAAAATGTAAGTTCATCACAAAAGTTACCGGCACTCATGAACTTCCTCACTTGTAGGGGTCATCCAAACACCCCTCCATCTGTACTTCGAGCGTGAAAAATACAAAAGTTTAGTGAGAAGAAGCAGGGATTCAGCTTCAGGGCAGGAACTGTCTGCTCTCAAGCATTGATTGACACTTAACAGTAGCCTCTACTTTACCCCAACAGGGACTTATCTAGTGAAATACACTGTTGCAGCTCTATATATATTTTTTTGCATTACATCAATTTTTTTAACTCTAAGAAAACTTACTCAAGTGTACGTTTTTAGAAAAATGGAAGCGGTCAGAGTGCTGACCTGGTAAGGCGAGGTGGAGGGAGAGTGCTGCAAAAGTTAAGAGAAAGGTGGATCAGAGGACACAAGGCTGTGAGGGTGGGGGCTGCAGCCTCGCCCATGCAAATACCGTGGGGTGGAGGGCGAGGCACTGAGCTGGGGAGGGTAGGCAATATAGGGTGTGTAATTACAGGGGCCCTAAGAGGAGAGGCCTGTAATCAGCTTGCCCTCAGGAAGGAATGCAGCTCATCTTCTCATGTAATTACGGTCATTTAAACAACCCCGGCTCCCAAACACTCATCCCACTGCACTGCTCACCTATTCCCTCTACTTGCTTGCACGCCTTCAGACAGTCAGCGACAGGGAAGGACAGGTTCCCAAACAAAATGCTCGCGTGCAGCTGCAGTGTTTACAGCACGGTTAGCAGTTGTGTAGTCTGCAGGCCTCTCGAGAAGCCGTCTCCTTGTGGGCTCCCGCCATGGCAACCGGCCACTGTGGACAGATTTGCACAACTCTCTACTTGAGCGGGGCGGCGGTGGAGCTGTGGCGTCTCAACACAAACGCTCGCCCAGGAAGGGACGCAGTCGCATTGTGCAACATTGGGTTTGACCTCCCTGTATAATAGCTGTGACATTGGTCTGTAATTTAGAGAGGATAATAGCAAAACATCATTGTCTCACCCACTCTTCCGGCTCTTCGTCCCCCTCTTCACCCTCACCCTTTCTTTTCTTGCTCTCCCAGTCTCCACTTCTGATAGTGATTGATAGTACTTGTGCCGCACACCCATGTTCCCATGCCGTAGGTGGTCATCAGGGCGCACACAAGCAGCACAGGGCCACTTTTTGATGGGCTATGATTAATGAGCTTTGTGGGGGGTGGCGCCCCCTAGTTGCAACAGCGCACGGTTTCAGCCTTTCTGTCTATTCAAATTCAGCAGAGGAGTTGCAGCTACAAAAAAAGCCAAATCGTCTTAGAGCACCCACAGTCACACTCCCCCACACACTTTAAAGCAGAGTCTTCCTTGGAGGAGTCTGTCTCCTGCATCTAGTCTGACTCAACATAATCCATGGTGTCTCAAAAACATGCCACAGAGGTGCTGGATGTGATGTACGAAAAAACGCATTTGCCCCCTTACAGATTTCTGGTTTTGCAACACTGAAATCATGGCAATTTTGTTATCAGACAAAAATAATCTGAGTAAATACAAAATGCAGTTTTGAAATTATTATTTCATTTATTATAGAAGAAAGCTATCCAACCCAACCTGGGCGCTTTGTGAGAAAGTAATTGCTTCCTAAACCCAATACTCAGTTGTGCCCCCGTTGGTGGTGACTACCGCCATCGAGCGTCTTTGATCACAGGCAATCAGTCTTTTGCATTCAGTAGCTGTGGGGGATGTTGCAGAGCTTTTATTTGCAGTCGTAATTCAGCAACATCTGAGTTTGCTTGTTTTTTAAACATGAACCAGCATCCTGACCAGATTTAAATCCAGACTTTGACTAGGCCACTACAAAACGTTCATTTATTTTATTTTTTTATGAGGGTATTTCGGTTGAGAGCAAATATTTCTATATCTCCTGATGCAGGAAAGCAGCAATCACACCACTACCATGTTTTACTGTTGGTATGATGCTGTTTTTCTTAAATGTTATGTTAGTTTTATTCAAGACCTAACGAGATGCCCACCCTCAGAAAAGTTGTACTTCTGTCTTCTCAGCCTACAGAATATTTTGCCCAAACTTGTGGAGATCATCATTAATACGTCTTTTGTTTTTTTTTGAGAACGACGCCTTAGTTTTCTTTGGTCCCAGAATATTTAGCCAGTCTTTGCTTTGAATGCTCCTCTGGCATGTAGTAACCTCTTGAGAAGTCAATTATTGAGGAAATTTGGCCAGCATCTGTTTTCATTTGTGTATAAAGGGGTCACTGTGGTTTACTGGAGTCCCCACATTTAGGAAACAGGTTACAATTTATTTTTAAAGGGGGTGTGATGTGTTGCATTTTGTGATACCTTAAGGCGTTCTTCGTGCTGTCAGTCAGGTTCAACATACATGATTTCTTGATTCTACAGGTTAACAACAATCAAGCCTGAAATCGAACACAGGTATCTAAAAGCATATGGTTACTCACAGGTAGTTCAAAATTTAATAAGGAAGATGATTATGTTTTTGCACATAGGCAGGCTGGTTTGGCTTTTTCCCCTTTAATAAATATTATCATTAAAAAAACATATTTTTGTTTATATCCATGTGATCGTTATCTGATAATGAAGTCTGTGTGATGATCTGAAACAATTAAGTGTGAAGAAACACAAAAAAACAAAAACAGAAGTTATCTTGAAGAGGGCAGGAGGTTTTTCACAGCAGTCTAAGCAAACATAAAATGCGGCAGCATTTACCCGGTGATCGGAGAAAAATACCACTCACTCTCTGCCTTTAATTCTCTCTTATTGGCCCTCTGTAACCATGAGGTTGGGTAGCATGTTTACACGCGTGCGTTGATGGGATCCCACACGGAGTCCCCTCGCGTTATTATGTCACTATGGGGGAAAAAAACAAAACAAAGATTAGTCCTTTTTGAAAAAGGGCAGGTCACACTTCACGTACAATTAGAGGCTTCTGGAGCAACACACCCTGTAGCTAAGAGCATGGGATTACACTCTACAAGCAGATCTGTAAATGAGGTCTCGCAAGCTTCTGCATTTGTTGCGTGTGCCCGTGTGTGTGTGTGTGTGTGTTTGTGTGTGTGTGTGTTAACCCGTCCCCAGGCTCTCTCCTCATGCCACCCAGACATGTTGGATGAACAAGCGAAGCTTTCCTGTCACTGTGCATCTCCGTCACCTGCTTGGCCTTCTCCCCTCTGTCAATCTGCTTTCCAGTCCTCGGTCGCCTACCTCTTTCTGCTGGAGCATAATCGATGCGGGTTACTGGCAACGGCTGCGACCTCTGTTGTTCGAAGGAACGCACAGAGAGAAATGTAACGTTCTGGCTTTTAATTAAACAGCAGCACCTGGTGTAGTTTCTGGCAAATAGTTTAATTAAGCAAGGGATGTGGGAGAGATTAGCGGAGCAGACTGCAGACTTTAATGTTAAAGCAAAAGATTTAAAATGATCCAAGCTACAAGGAGTCACTTGTGGGTAAATGTTCCTTCTTTGTAAATTTTAAACTTTCTTTTCTGTTTTTTTTTTTTTTCTACTGTCACGATCTCCCTGTGGGCTCTATTTTAGCTCCTGTTTCTTTAAAGCTCTCCTCTTGATAGACTGAGCCTCTGTTCATTGGCAAACTTGCTGCTGACAGGATTCTCATGAAATGACAACCCTGTCTAAAAATAACGCTTTTATACTGTATTTAAATATATAAGATGAGCTTATTGCTTTTATTCAAAAAATTAAAAGCAACTTTTGCTTCCACTGACGTAAAACCTGCAAGACATTTAATATTACAGTTATAACATTATCTATACCATAGATTTGTTATTTAGATTTAGAGAAGCACAAAATTTGGAATAAAACCCGACTAGATTGTTGTTAAATAAAAAGCGGGAAGGGATGAAAAAGTGAAGCAGCCTCCCTTTGTGGCACTAGTGGCTCAGTTTTTACAAAGTATCCTGACAGGAAAGGGGGTTTGAGAGAGGGGGCGGCATGCAGCAAAGGACCTTAGGCAGGAATCAAACCCAGGTCAGCAGGGTCAAAGACTAAGGCCTCCGTACATCATAGGTCATGCTCTCTACCCCTGCGCCATCTGAGCACACCCAAGCAGCCCCCTCTTAACCAGCTTACCAGCAGTGTGCAGCAGCAGAGGAGCGTCTAGGGACCACAGAACTACATATGCTCCAGTACTTCCTCTGGCCTCTCAATAAAAGGATCTTTTAATCCCAGAAACATTACGATGGAAAATTTTTGCACTTTTCAAATCGTAACTCTTTAAAATCTTGGTACCGACATCAGACCCAGATGGACGCATCTTTGCTCAAGATGTGGCAGACAAGTCACCTGCCAAGTGTTATATAAATGTTTGTTTTTATCATGCTAATGTGAATTAGTTGAGGAAGAAAATCTTGAATGTGAGTCCAGCGCAGACCCGGCTGCAGAAAACAAATTACAGGGGGGGGCACACTTTTTCAAAAAAAATGTATATGCTTATGGCTGAACAGTGGCTCTATGACCACTCCTACAGTGGTGAGAAAGAAATTCTCAATAAAATCCCAAAATAAAAAAAAAACGAACAAACAAAAAGCAATAGTGTAGTCAGTGTTGCCAAACTGGGCAGGTTTTCACCCAATTAGGCTTCTTTGAACACATTGAGTTGGAACAAAAGTAGCTTATGGGCAGGTTGTAAACATTTGGGAAGCTTTTCACAACATTTGTTGGGCTTTTAGAAAGATTATCTAACAAAATATATCAAAATAGTTGTCTATGTCTGGCAGAAAACTAAAACCATTTTAATAAAATCCCATCTCCTTGAACTCATTTTACTGGTCAATTTATTTTTGAAATGAGTCGAATCTGACATCATCAATGAATAATAGTTATAATGAATAATATTGATTGTTATAATAAAACAAGAAAATAATAATGGTTAATGAAGTGTCACTATGTAATTGTATTGGTCAATGTAAACGCCCAAGAGGCGTTAAGTTCTACTGATCAACTTAAAAATATTTCATGGCTGTGTGAAAGAGAAATGTTTGATTGAGCTCTGTAAGATAAATTAAGTTTATATTAAGGTAGATTTATTACTCATGTTGGGAAGCTATTGATAAAAGTTTTTTTTCCGGTTGATATAGCATGATTGTTAAAGTGATCTTGTGTGTTATTTGGTTGCCTGATTGTACATTTTGTGCGGATTTTATTTCTTTGCTTCAGCTCAGTTGTGCGCTAATGGCATGTTCTTATGTATTTAATAGTTCTGTACTTTTAACATGAGAGAGTTTGAGATTTGGGCTTGTTTTTTTCTTTTAAGATGGGCAGGTTTTATACTGGGTTTGGGTTACTGGAAACTAACAGTGGGATAACCTGTAGTGCTGTGTCTTGTCTCAAAAGTCCAGCATAAGCTACACACTGATAAACATGAGGGCTGGTATCAGGCTGAACACTGAAGTAAAAATTCATACTAGAAGAGGTTCTGTAATTACAGCAGCTAGGAGCACAAGGATCAGAACAAAGCTGAATTCCCTTCTGCCTGAAGTAACACAAGTTTCTTCAGTTCAGCAGTTTTCCTGCTTGGTTCTGCTCCTTGTGCTCCTAGCTGTCTAGCTAACCTCCTAGCGTCAATGTTCACTCCAGTGTTGACCTGAATGCTGACGTTTCAAACAGAAACTAATAGCGCTGCTTCCAGCTCGCCCTCGCTTGCTTCTTTGTCACTTCTTGTAATTGTTTGGTAATTGTTTGGTAATCAGACCGAATATCCATCCCGCTCTACCGACACTGACGGTGACCACAGCCGAGACGGGGCGTCTCTGAAAGCTATGAATTTATGACTTAGTGTCACGCCCCTCTCCAGCTGTGATTGGCTAGCATGTTGCCTTCAGTCGTTGATTTGATTGGTTGAATTGTATGATTGACACATCAAAGATAGTACTAATATGACGATGGCCACTCCGAGGTTAAAAAAAAAAGACAGCTTCCAGTCCAGGGCGGGCACGGCCCCCCAATGCCCGCCCATGCCGCCGGGTCTGGTTCAGCGTCTTCCTACATTTGGTTTCAACGTTTGGCTTTTATAAGACAGCAGACTTTGTTAAAAAGTCATAGTTGTTGTTTAATGTTGAAATTTGTTAGCATATAACAACTAGCTCATTCATTTAATCCTTACCTTCTGTTTTATCCAATCTCCGTTAGGTTTTACATGTGTATAAGTGACTCTTGTCCTCTTTTCCCTCATATACTTTGTATCAGCGGTTTTCAAAAGTCCGGTTTGTTGCCACAGTTGAAAAGGATGGCGGTTGACACTTTAAAAAGAATTTAAGGTGAAAATCTCACCAGTTCCTGTCAAAAAAGTAAAAAAAGAAATAATTCTTAAAATTTAAGCATTTTGTTGTTTACTAACCAGGTTTCTGGCAATCCAGTGACATTCAAGGACTTATTAAATAGTAGCTATTTATTACACTTGACTAAATAAATCAGACATTTTCAAATAAAGTGTTTCCCACATCCCATTGTTGTTCCTGTGAATACACAAAAAAAAATTCTAGATTTAGAGAATTGAAAATAAACAATCCCTAAAATAGCTGATAACCCTTTTTTTGTGTTTGTAATCTATTATTTGCGGAGCCATTTTCTAAAGAAATAAGACTACTTTGTGTGTTTCACCAAGTATTTTCTGTTTAGTTCATTTTTGAGCAGGTACAAATGCAAAACCTCATAGTGAAATTGTTTTGCAATTAAAAGAACAAACAAGATTAAATTGTCGCCGGCAAAGGACTTTCAATGGATGGTTTTGGCCCGCATGGCAAAAAGTTTGGCTACCACTGTTTTAGATTATAATGACTGAATTCCCAATTAAGATGCTCAAATTTACATATTGTTCTCATTTCTGTTGTCAGCCATTAAAATAAGTCTTACGCTTCCCAATAAAACTACTCTTTTAATTGAAGTCACTTGCAGAGCAACTAGAGGGTTAATTCTGCTGTAATATAAAGCTGGTTTTAATTGCTCCAACATCCGTCTACGCAAATTAAAGACAACAGAGCCTTAACTTTTATTTTAGCTACTTTTTCTCTTGCATTCTCCTCCTCTTGCTTTGCAAGCTGAGATGTAAATGCATGTGCATGCAGAACCGAGTGTGCACTCCACATTTTGTATTATCTTTGATAGTGGATCCTTTTTCCTTAATTTAAGGTTGCTATGTTTCAAAGCGACTGGGAAAGGCTTACATTTCATCAACACGGGGTCTCCACTTTGGTACAACTTTCTGATGTGTTTATTGTGGGTTGAGCACATGGAGCATGCATCGAGAGACTTGTTATTTTCTGCTATTAAAGTGATATATTTCAATGTTCTGCACAAATATTGCCCTTGTTTGGACAAACTGGCCAGCACATTGGTATGTTTTGTACCTTGTGAAAAAGCACATTATAGCTTCTTTAAAATGATATAAGGAGACATATCAATCGTTAAGGAAGAGCGAAAGGTAAGATGTGTGCTTGTTGGCGTGAGAAACCTCTTCATTAGAGAGTGTTCATGCTGAGAACAAAGGAGCAGTGTGCAGAGCCATGTGGAGCCACCTCTCGTGGGTGTCTTGGTGCAGAAGCAGAGATCTTGGGGCCAACACGCGGAAGCCCTCCTGAGCAAATGTGAAGAGGTTCAATTTTTGTTCCTCATAGCAGGAAGTCAACCTCTGCTTCCCGCCTCCTTACGCCTCTCGATGGAACAGAAATAACGGTGTTTCTGTCACTCACTGGTGAATTAATGACTTTTCCCATTAAAAGATGACCAATGCTGCCCCCCCCCCCTCCCCTCCTTCCCGTCTGTGCTGGAAAAGTGCTGCTTAAAATTGTGAGTATTGGGTTAAGTTTTCAAAGATGGATGAACTGCATCACTCCCCGTGATCCTTCCATCTTTGCTGAGGTGTGAAGTGATGTTGTCGAATCAACTCTCACTCCTGTCACCCGATGCCGACATGCATATGCACTCCGAGGGCTGTCCACCCCCTGAAAAATACAGTTATTTTCTATCAACCCCCACGCAATCAGTCCTCACGTTTTCCCTTCTTCATCTTTTCCCCTGCTGGTTTCTTCTCTCTCCTGCAGCCCTGGGTTTCTTTCAGGCTGATGAAGATGAGGTCAGCGTGAATATCAATCACTCAGCGTAATTGTCCTTTAAGGCAGGCAAGGAGAGACTGCCTCCCTTCATCCATCTCTGTCTCTTTCGACCAGACTCGGTGTGTGAAACTCGCACCCCGGGGCGTCCTCGCAAGAGAGACGGTAATGAGGTAGATTGGATGAAGATGATGTATATGCTCAGTCAGTCGATGTTACATAATGGCTGCTGATCACTGTATTAATTGGCGTCTGTCACCGGAAGCGTTTTTATAATAAAACTGCCTGTCCTTAAAATCTGTTTGTCCCTGATGGTCTCATTCAGGTGTTTGTGCTTCATGCAGATGGGATACACCTCCATCTAAAAGGGCCTTGCATAAGCATTTTGTCATGTTAGAACCACAAACTTTACAGTGTTTATTGGGATTTTAGGTGATAGAATAACACATCATTACAATTATGCATATTAGTGGTTCATTTTGAAGTGGAAGCGAACCATAGATGCTTTTCCAAATGTTTTACACATTGGTTCTCAGCTCATTTGACTCCTAGGGGGGTTGTGAGAAACATCTTGGGGGTCGCGAGACGATGCCGATGTGATAAAAAGATTTTTTATTCTTTCATTTGTGAAACCGGTACCAAAGTAAAACTTTACAAGGTGCTCAACATTCCTCATTTTAACACACTATTTGTTATGAGTTATTATAATGATATATATGTATATATGTGTGTATATAAAACTTTCAGGTGTGAATACTTTTGCCAGGCTCTCCGTGCCTCGCCGTGTGTTTTCATTTAAGACTTTAGAGTGCAATTTGAAGTCAGCTCGAGCTGCACCACAAGCTGTGGATCCAGCAGGCTGGAGGGAAGGAGGACTGGTGTCAGGGGAGGGCAAGAAGAAAAGTACTCCAGAGTCACAGGCGGAAGGGGGGGTGGTGGTTGCTGTTGTTTGTTTCTTGTTGACCTCATAGTATACTTAAAGGAAGGAAAAAACCGAACAAACTTCTGATCCTGCCAGATACAGCTTGACCTCGTGTCTTTTATGCTGCGTCCCAGTTGTTTGGCTGCTTCAAAGTATTCGTCCTCCTGCTTTATTCTCTTCTGTTGCCCCCCCCCCCCCCTCCCCCTCTTCAGAGTGCAGTGTTGGGATAGCGAGGGCACTGGAGGGGACAGTAATGACTAACTCTGTAAAGGTAATGACAAAGTACAGATGCTTTAGACTCCACTCCGGCTAGAGGCGCTGGGGGGTAAGAAAATTACAGTCATCCATGTGTGTGTGTGTGTATGTGTGAGAATGAGAGGCAAAGGGTGAAAGGAAAGAGAGAACAACAGAGAGCGTTTTAGTCCGACAGGAGACGGGGACAGACGTGATTCATTTCCCCCGCCAGATGCCGTAGCGATCTGCCGCTGCACGTCTCTCCACGTTGAGCGTCTCTTCACCCGTCTCTGGCCAGCGCCTCTTGTCTTCCCAGCCTGTCACCTTTGCCCACATCCCCTCCCATCCCCATCCCACGCCGCCCCAACGCTCCCTTCTGACTCGGCTGTCCGTTTCCCAGCTGGAGCGGGCCTCACAAAGGGAAGGGGACCACTTCACCTACAGTCGAATTTAGCATGCATAAATAGGAGTCGGCGAGAAGGCAGCGCATAAGCATAGGTTGTCATCTCCAGTGTGGCTGTGTGCGTGCGTGTTCACATGATTGTTCTCTGAGTGGAAGAATAGCGAGAAGCCTGTGTTTGGTGTCTGGCTGTCTGTCATTAGAGTAATAAAAGACTTGCTGTGCTGCACAGCGAGGAGTTCGCGTCTTTAAGGCTCCTCTGTTTTGCACAAATTGCCAGCTGCTGAGCTCTGATGGATGTTTGTATGCTGGCCCAAAAACACAGGTTCTGCTTTAAACTCCCAGGCTCCATTATGTTACAGTGAGACAGGTTGGGGTGGGAGAGACAGAACTTGTTTTTGTGCTTACGTCTCCTACCTCTGCTATCCAAAAGTGTTCTTATTTTAATTAAATTGTGCGCCCCTGCAGGGCTCAGAAAACACGCGCGCACACTGCAGAGAGTGGGAACATGCAGGCCTCTCCTCCCATCCAGTCTCCCTGCCAGAGCCGCTCTGTCTCTTCCTCTCCCCGCGTGCCCGCCCGTCATGCCTGAAGACTGACAGGTTGTGTTTTCAGCCGATGTTTGAACACGGACCGATCAATGCTGGACAAAGAGAGAGGGAGCGAGGGTGAGGGGCGAGGAGGTGTGGGGGGGGGTGGGGGGAGCCGCAACACAATTGGTTATTGACAAAGATTTCAGAGTCTGAAAGAGTGGAGGCGACGGCTTAGTGAGGGGAGATGGGAGGGGAGGCGCGCTGATTGCGGTTCACGTGTTTTGTTCTGCATTGGGTTGAGATCTGCTAACTGTTCAAGTTGTTTGCGTTCCCTTTCATCCGTGGCGCAGACTTGCAGCTTTGATCGTCCTTAATTCAGCGAGGGGGGGGGGGGGGGGGGGGGGCTCTGACCAGAGTAGGAACAGAAACCCACTGCTGGCTGACTGACATGGGTCGGGGTTTGCATAAGTATTCACAGTTTGTCACGTTACGTCACACACGTCTTTATTCTGATTTTAGGAGATAGGCCAACCAAAAGTAGTGCAGAGTTGATGAAAATGAACTAATGAAAGTCAGAAAGGTGATTCCCCTAAATAAAATTAAGCCCTTTAGAGGTCATCTAGTTAGTGAGCAGGATCCACCTGTTGGGAATTTAATGTCAGCAAATGTTCTGCTGTTCGGTGAAGGCCTCCAAGGTTTCTCAGAGAGCATTTGTGAACAAACAGCACCGTGAAGACCAAAAAACTCAGCAGACAGGTCAGGGAGAAGGTGGGGTGGAAGTTTAAATCAGGGTTGGGTTGTAAAACTTCAAGCTTTGGACTTCGCATGGAGCTCTCTTCGATCCATGACAGGAAAATGCAAAGGAGAGAAGAGGGACAAAAAGAACAGAGAACCTGCCAGGAGGTCCGCTGTCACTTTGGAGGAGCTGCAGAGCTCCAGGTTTTGTGGAAATGCCAAGATAGTTGAATTGTTAAAAGACAGCTGTGGCGGCCCAGTTTGCATAAAAAGAAGACCTATATTAAAACACCTAGGGTGGTGGAAAACGTACACCCTGATCCCGGCTTTCACTCACGTTCCAGAAAGCCCCGGTGTTGGTCAAACGACTTTATTTTGGCATGTTGAACCGGAGACTAATTTGAGATTTGCAGGACAGCGTCCCTTGAGAACTGAATGCTAAATAAATTTATAAAGAGCTCTTCTAGTCTGACTTGACCACTCAAAGCGCTTTGCACTAGAGCCACACTCCCACGGTCACACACATTCATACACAGCGCTACGCAGATCCGTAGGCGACTTGGGCCCAGGGCCACATCAACATGTGACAGGCGGAAAATGGAATCGAACCCACAACCCCGGCTTTAGATCAAAGCAGAGTCATGTGTTAAAACGGCTTTGTTAACGTCCACATCTGGATTCACTTGACCATCTGTGCTAAAACGTCAACATTTCCTGTCAACAGCTTTTCTCCAGCCAACTCTAACCAGAGAAGATAAGACAAAACTTTTCAATCTCTAGATGTAGGGGTATCAATACTTTTGCATAGAGCTGCATGTTAAAACATTTCAATTTTGTTCTGCCGCACTGCATCGCACAACCCTCTGAGATAAGGAGGAACAGTATTTTTATTCTCCCGTCACATGTTATGGCGCTGTGAACAAATCAATCAGGAATGATGGAAGGGAGATGTTATTTGCACAGCCTGTCCTGAAATCATCGAAGTTCTTGAAGTGTAATTGCCTGGATGCTCTCTTTGAGTTAAAAATCATTCCCTTTTCAGCGCTAAAGCTTTCCGATTACTTTCTGAGAACCCAAAATGAAAACAGCTGAGTGCTCTGACTCACTCTGACACACAGTTATTTTCACATACAGCCGTGCCTTTCTGACAGTCTAGACCATAATCACTGATCTAACAATATGTCTTTATTTTTTTTCCTGTGCTGTGCAGATGTGAAGATATGGTGTTTTTTTTTTTATGTTGCTTCTCCAAAGTTCATATGAGTAGGGATTCTGTTTCCTGACGCAGCGAGGGGTAAGCATCTTGTCAGTTTGAGGAAACAATTCTTTTCAATTCAATTTTATTTATATACAGCCAATTCATGATACGTGTCATCTGAAGGCACTTTACAAAGTCAAATTCAATCAAATCATCAGGTAACATTTATATGTGCTTTTACACCACAGGAACCAAGGTAACTTTTTTTTGGTTGTTGCACCCCTTCTATCTTCTGTCCCTTTTTACCCTTGTAAAAAGCAACATTTCTAATTGAAAGAATATTAAATCTAGCCGACTAACCCCTCTAAATGTCATATTTTCTGTAAATCTTTCTGTACTAAGGAATCTTTTGACTCAAGAAACCATTTCCAGTAGCCAGGAAAGTTGTCTTGGCCCATTTTTTTTTACCTACAGTACATCTTTATTCAGTGCATCTACCAGGGTCAAAACAGATTATCCATCCATCCATTTTCTATACCCGCTTATCAGAGCCTGGTGGGACTGACACCTATCTCCAATGGGCGAGAGGCGGGCTACGCCCTGGACAGGTCGCCAGTCTCAGAACAGATTAGAAATTTACCAAGCAATACAAACACAGTAGAGAGGCGTTGCTTTTGATATGACCTTCAACCTTCAGTGTGAAGCTGTGCTACGCATTTTTAGTTGGAAGGATGTTCACAGTATTATATTTCAGTCATGCCAGTTGAAGGTCCTCTATAGCTCACGTTTTGTGTTTTTAGGTGTAATAAGCCATGCTTTGACTGGAGCAACTTTTTCCAGGAGCTAGCATAGGTTTCATTATATTTCATTATTATTAAGGTATAAATTAGCCTCTGGCAGCCTGAATGAATGATGAACATATATGTGTAGAACATCAAGTTTTCTTTTCAGCAGCTTGGTGCAGGTCTCGATTCCTGAGACTTTTTATTAAACATCTTAGTGATGCTGAAAATAGCTACCTTTGAATCGTCTTTCTGCACCAACAACCACCATGAAGACTGTTTTTCCTCTCAGTACAACGATGCACGCACTGATTGCACGCCTTTCACCGGTGAGTTGTGAACTGGAGGTTCAGGAAGAAAACGATGCGAGCCAGAATTTACAAAGACAGAGAAGGAAACCGGAGGATGGGTTTATCCTGGTTTAAGCCTGGAGAAGCTCTTGACCTTCCTTGTACCCTGCAGCCACCGCTCAGTGGAGCTCTCAGCTTTGCGGAGCTTCTCCTTCAGCCTTTTGGAGCCTAGCCAGACAGAATCTGTTCATGGGAATAGTGGCACAGGAATGGCAACATGCTTACAATAGCTGAAGATGGCATCTCACTTTCTTTTGTTCTCTGTTGGTAAAATATGTGACCAGGTCGTGCACGATGCATTCAGAAAATAGAGCTCTGCAGATTTGCCTGGTTTTCAATCGGCCGTGTTTGCTCACACACCTCTTTATCCACTGAGTGTAGCAAATGAGATTTAGGAAGTGTGAGACTGCTGCGTAAGAGAGGCTCAGCTATTATTTGTGTTCATCTCTATCCGTGTGTGTGTGTGTGTGTGTATGTGTGTGTGTGTGTTTACATTAGAGGAGGAAAATGGGCTGAGTGGAATGAATATGCCCCAAGGTTTTTTGGAAACCTCCTGTCTGGAGCTGATGCTGTCAGTCTGCAGCTTTCTGCTTCAGTCTTCCACTTAATGCTTATTGAATTCGGATCATTTTCATGAGCAGAAGCAAGTTTTCTGCTGGAAGGTCAGCGCTATTTAAAATTTATAACCTGGATTGCGCTGAAGGGAAAGCGGTGATAACGGTTCAACGGTTCAAAGAAAGACAACACTAAACCACTGAATGAAGGGTAAAAGAGCCGCTGGAGCCCCAGATAAACTGAACTTCTGAGAGACCCATACAAAGTGCATTGGTTCACAGATCAGGTCAGAAGTTTGCATACATATCATCAGCGGGAATGTCAGATTATTATTTTTTTTCTTTAGCATTTAAACTGCAGGGGATTTTTATAGGGTGGAACAATTTTCAGTAACAAACCTTGGGGTGGGGAATTTTGCAGTTATGTGGGTTTT
This sequence comes from Fundulus diaphanus, assembly GCA_037039145.1. NCBI lineage: Eukaryota > Metazoa > Chordata > Actinopteri > Cyprinodontiformes > Fundulidae > Fundulus > Fundulus diaphanus. The sequence continues at coordinate 40,181,762 of CM073121.1, read as the reverse complement.
TACTTACCCACACATGGTCTGTGCCCGTATTCACAAAGAATCCTAAGACTAAAAGTAGCTCTTAGTGATGTCATTTTAGGAAAAAAAAATCAAATGAATTCAAAGACTTTTACCTCAGTAAGATTAAAGTTATTCACAAATCATCTTAGGCCTTCAGAGAGCTCCTAAAGTAGAAAAATGTTAGGAGTAGTGAGGAGGACTTTTAGCGAGGCTAAGAGTGTCTTAAGCAGGGGAGATGGTGGAAACAGAGAGAGCTGATTGGCTGAACCACCACCTAAATAGTGGAAGAAATGAGCATATAAACTTCTATAACAATTATACAAGTATTAATATGTGGATAAGATAAAACGTTATCATCCCCATAGAGGGAAATTAATTAGTTTCAGCGCCCCGACAAATTTAAGGCGCAGCTCTAGTAATGTAATTTCATTGAGGATAAATAAATAATAGGAAGAATGTCGGATAATCATGAATAAAAAGTGGAGAAATTTACAAAAAATATATATATATAAAAGAAAGTATTTTCTGTATTGCATGATAATGTCTGTAGCCTAAATAGTCATCTAAGTCTCCTCACTTTGGATCGCCGCACAGAGCGATTCAAAGATGCATCGGTCTGTGGCAGTATGCTTCAAAGTCCGTGTATCTGTGCCGTAATACAAGGACCATTTTACGTTTCAACTCTCCTCTGTTCTCCTCACAGAGCTGTGCGCTGGGCAGCGCTGCTGTCCAGTTCGGTTTTTGCCACCTTTTTTTCCCCCTCCATTTTATGTCGGTCGTTTTGCTAAATCTAATGGCTTTACACCAGCAAGCAATCCCAGTAAAACACTGACGGGTGAGTGTGCATTAATATCATATAGATGAAGGAGTAAAATGACTGGTGAGTATAAATAAATAATCAAATCAGAATAATGATGAGAATGTAAATAAGGTTCGTTCAAACATTTTGATGCCGTGTGAGAGTCAGTTAATTTAGCTAAATGTCATCATCATGACACACATTTCTTAATCCAGTCTAATCGCCCCATTTCTCTCCTCTGATCACTAGAAGCGCATTTGTGGTTTTTTTTATTGTTATTGTACTACCAACCAATCACAGCTCTTAAAAGACAGCTAGCAACGGGGTCAGCCACACCTCCTCACTAAGATAAAAGTTTTCTTACTCAGAGTCGCTCTCATCAGCGATCTGAATCACTCTTAAGCTAAGACTCTTAGGTAGGAATCGTTTGGCTAATATAAGAGCTCTCTGAGAGACGGGCACAGAATTACACACACACACACCTACTAATATATGCGTAAATGTCCCCTAGAAAGTCACCTGGGTGTATGTAAACCCATGACCACAACTGTACCTTAATATTTACTATGATGAACCTTAGCAGCATCAATAAGTGGGATCTACCCATCTTTATTAGGGTGAAAAAGTCTGTCTGAAGAGGTCAGAGAATCTCTGTCCTTGCTGCCAGAAGAGTCTTGGCAGTGCTGCCTGGAGTGATATGTCACCTCGGAAATGTCAGGGGATAATGTGCGATCAACGGGACCTATATGTGAAAGGTCAGCGGCTCTGCTCTTCAGCCGACAAGTGCGGACTCTTCCAGGGAGACCAAAGCAGGAGGGCCTCTCTTGAACCGATTAGTGTCGATATGTGGAGGAAAAAATGTCACCACTTACGGTGCACGCTGTCAACACCTTAAATGGCTTCACACAATAAACCTAACACCCTGAAGTTGGAGTGAGATGCACAAGATAAGCCGCTGCACATTTGCTGCCTCCAGATCTGCTGTTTTTTTTTTATTATTATCATCTCCTGTGTTTCCTATAGTCCAGGTGCAGGATGTTATCACTGAAGGACAGTCGTCCTCATCACGTCTGCGTTGTGTGCTTTTCCAGAGAGCAGCGACTACGGCGAAGCCGAGGTTCTCCCCGACTCCTTCCCGTCGGCTCCAGCGGAGCCCCTCCCAGAGTTCCTGCTCGAACCAGAGGACGCCTTCATCGTGAAGAATCGGCCAGTCCAGCTGGGCTGCCGGGCCTCACCGGCCACCCAGATCTACTTCAAATGTAACGGGGAGTGGGTCAATCAGAACGACCACGTCACCAGAGAGAGCCTGGACCAGGTCACCGGTAAGCTACACGCGCAGAGGAGAACTGGGAGCACAACTACACACACAGGAATGTCACCTTGTATTATACAGAGATAAACATCGTACTTAATTACCAACATCATTTTCAGCTATATAATCCATTAGGTCCTTTAGGATTTAATGTGCACGTTAACTGCTTCTGGCATTCAGCCAGTGCATAATTTACATGCACTGTGAAATATTTGCTTCAGTGGTTTTCCTCCCTCCACCACCACCACCACCCCCCCCCCCCCCCCCCCGCCCTCTCTGTGCAGGTCTGGTGGTGAGGGAAGTGGACATCTCCGTGTCCAGGACACAGGTGGAGGAGCTGTTCGGCCTGGAGGACTACTGGTGCCAGTGTGTGGCCTGGAGCTCGGCCGGCACCACCAAGAGCAACCGGGCCTACGTTCGCATTGCATGTCAGTATCAAGGCGAGGAGTGTTTGAGTGACACATACAGAGAGAGAGAGAGAGAGAGAGAGAGGAGACATCCATGGCTTTCTGCTTGTTGTATGTGTCAGCTTAAGCATATATGCAGATAAATAGGCTGCAGCATCCCGTTGCGGTCCCCCATGGAAATGTGCGCTGCGGCGTGATTGACGCGTTGCATGTTTAGGAGGGTATGGAGGGGAAATTGCACTGCGGTGACAGAAGCTTTGCGTAGCATGTGAGTGAGTTTGTGTGGCAGAAAGAGTCACCGAGCTAGGCAGCACGTCAGTCACCTTACACGTGTCGCCCCCTGTAGACCTGAGGAAGAACTTCGAGCAGGAACCCCTCGGGAGGGAGGTGCGGCTCGAGCAGGAGGTGCTGCTGCAGTGTCGGCCCCCCGAGGGCATGCCTGCTGCGGAGGTAGGTGTTCCTCTCCTCATCACCGTTACCTCAGCCTGTTCGTTCCACTGTTATTTGGCTCGTCTGTAAATCTGTGAATTAGTTACTTTTCTTTATGCCGCCATCAGACGTTTGTGGCAAAAAAAAAAAAAAACATTGTGTGACTGACAGTTTTACACGTTTAATGAAAGCTCTCTTACACAGAGAGAAATTAGGAAGTATATGCCTTTTCTTTAGCAATGACGCTCAAAATCAAAACTGTGTCAGGTTTTACCTTGATGCTGATCTGACGGTACAATAACACATCAGACAGGCTTTAACATAACAAATGTAATTCAGAGACATGTTATATTGGTTGATTGGTCTGCAAACTTACATAACCTGAACCAGATCACCTCCATACCATGTTGCAATGATGCTGTAATTCATAGAAAAGGAGCTGGTCATACTTTTCAGTCGGCTGGCATTTGTGCAACAAAAATCCCATTTTGTTGGTCTTCTGTAATGCTCCTATTCTTTAAGAAACTGAATTTGGGATTCGATTGTAAGCTGTAATCAAGTAATTGAAATTTACCCATGTCTAATATATTTACACCTTTAAACTTTTGATTTTCGCTTTTTGAATCAAATTAGTGAAAATAAGATACATTTCAATAACGTTCTAATTTACTGAGATGCACCTGTATATGGAAAACAGTTGTCTGATTACAGAGGAGCTTAAAGGTTTGAATTTGAGAATCAGCGTAAACCAACAGGTTTTCTTTCCTCAGGCAGAATAATAAAGTTTCAGAAGTGTTTGATCATCGCCGCGTGTTGGGAAGCCTTAATACCCTGCAGGTGTATGGTGTTTACTGAGCGGCTCTGTGCATGGCGTGCTGAGTCATGTTCCTGCATAAACACCTGCTGATTTGTACAATTTATTTTAAGAACTTTCAGCTAAAAGCGTTAAACAAAATAAAAAACAATCTTTTAGGTTTTTAACCTTGGTTCTCTGTCGTTTTTTTTTTTTAACTGTTGATAAATTATCTTTGGCCGGATTGCTTTCCTGCTGTTCCTCGTTTCAACAGTATGTGATCTTCTTCTCGCGCATCCTTTAAAGGTGGACTGGCTGAAGAACGAGGATGTCATTGATCCGTCGCAGGATTCCAACTTCCTGATCACGATCGATCACGACCTGATCATCAAACAGGCCAGGCTCTCGGACACGGCAAACTACACGTGCGTGGCGAGAAACGTGGTGGCCAGAAGGCGGAGCAGCACAGCCACCCTCATCGTTTATGGTAACGTGTACAGCACACTATGTTGGTTTTCTTCATCCCTCAAGCCTCATCTCACTCATTGTTTGTCATTTATCCAAAACTGTAAAACGTGGAGCCGAAGAGGATGTGGGGGTAATTGTGTTGCCATAATCATTCCTGTGTTCCTTGATTTAGCAGTACGCTAAAAGACTTTTATTTAATATTATCTGTATTTATGCACAGTTGAAATCAGATGTTTAAATACACTGAATCAAACTAGTTTGCTAAAAGCCGAAATAATGATAGATCTTTTTTTAAATGTTACACCTAGTTACTTGATATTTGGTAGAATCGCCTTTTAAACTGTATGAATTGGGTCAAAAGGTCTGAGTAACCTACCAGAGGTTTCTCAAAATAGTTTGCTGTAATTTTGACCCATTCCTCCTGACAGAGCCGCCGTAACTGAGTCAGGTTTGTAGGCCGCCTTGGTAGCACACATCTTTTCAGCTTTGCCCAAAATGTTTCTTAGGGACTGAGGTCAGGGCTTTGTGTTGCTCACTCCAAAACATTGACTTTGTTGTGCTTAAGCAACTAATTTGGTGGTATGAGTGGTGCCATTGTCCATCTGGGCCCCAGCCCTATAACTTCCTTAGATGTTGCTTCAGTATTTTCCGAAATGTCTTTTCCTCATGATGCTATCTACAGTATTTTGTGAAGTGTACCAGTCCCTCCATGCTTTACAGTTGGGATGGTTGTTCTCAAGCTTGAAAAATTCCCCCTTTTTCTACCAAAAGTAACAATGGCCGTTGCGGCCAAAGACTTCAGTTTTATCATGAGACCACAAAACATGTCTTCAAAAATTATGGTCTTTACCCCCCCCGAGATCTTTTGGAGTAATAGCTTCTTCTTCGCGGAGCGGATAAGCAGGAACACTGAAAGGGTTTGCTGTTTGTGTGTCTCTGTGTTAGTCAGCGGAGGCTGGTCTTCTTGGACTGAATGGTCAGAGTGTAACGCTCGGTGTGGGCGTGGCTGGCAGCGTCGAACACGCAGCTGCACCAATCCGGCCCCTCTGAACGGAGGGATCTTCTGTGAGGGCCCGCCAATGCAGAGAGTAAGCTGCACCACACTGTGCCCAGGTAAAGAAGACACCTTTCAGAGCTTTCATATGCTACATTTGTTTACAGCACTTGGCCTATTTACTCTAGCACTAAAACTTGAAGAAAGGCTTTCTAAACAAAACGGTGTGTACTCCTGTAACTGCTAGAAGAAGGAATACAGTCATTTACCATTATGACATCTTTTCTGTGCTGTATGTCAAAACTCCCTGAGACCGTGGTTCAAAGACACTCTTTAAAGGCATTCAATTAGCCCGGATCATGTTCCAAAAATGGTAAAAAAAAAAAACTGAGTTTCCTCACACGTCTGTTCTATTTTACTTGAAAGTGGTCAATTAATTTACAATGTACGTTAGAAGGACCGATCAAATTACATTTTTTGCAGCTTGAAATATGGAAATTTGCTGATTCAGTGAAATTCCAAATTGCTGTTGTTATGGGATGAAACTGTCAACCTGAAAATAATAATCTTTAGGTTTCATTATCCGTTGTTAAAATAGTGCCATAAAACAGCCATCATGAAAAAAAAACATGCTTGTGATCTTGATAACTCAAGATAATAAGACACGAAAAGTTCGATAATGAACTTGCTGTCATGACAAAATAAGCTCAAGACCTTGAGCTCTTCAAATAGTAGATAATGAAACTTATCACCTCCAGATGAGCTCAAGTTTTTGTTAAATTAAAGGGGACATATTGTTCTTTTTAATGCCTTCCTTTTAAGACTGAAATCACTCAGTTGTGGTCTATATAAAGAGAAACTGTTGCTGACGTCCTTGTTAATTCACCCCCCCCCCCCTTTTAACCCAGTTCTGAGAGCAAATCATTTTCATACAGTCTCTTTAAATCTAAAGGAGGTACCTCACACCACGCCCTCCTCCAGCATCCAACTTCACCTCGTTCAGCCATTTTTGTAATACGGTGTAATGAATTGTGTTGGTGTTTTGACCTATTTTTAACATATATAACATATAGCTAGAACTGAAAAACAAATAAAAATGGCGAATTCCCAAAATTGGTTGACTAGATTCCATGATCTTGTTTAACAGCTCCACAGCAAACACTCTGACATAATAAAAAAAATCTGTAATAGAGATTAAGGGAAATCAAGCATCTTGGAAAATGTGACCCAAACAGACTGTAAAGATGTCTACACAGCACCTGGAGAGATTACGTTGACAACAAAACGTATTTAAGAGCTAGAAAAGTGGATATTGCATATGTCCCCTTTAAGAAAATAGGATAAACAAATCTTATTTTCATAAGTAAATAAAATGCTATTTTGGCACTTGCATTTGGGTTTTAGGCTGCCTTCTGAAATTCTGCTGTCACCTGGACACTTGTAAAGTGTTGAGTTTTGTTTTGCAATACTAAAAATGCAATACTAATCCCCAAACATCATTTTTTTTAAATGACACAAAATCACATTAAGTGTTTGTACGTACATGTGTAAAATGATCAAAAAATGATCAAAAAGGGCTTTGAGTTTTTTAGTTTGGAAAAGTGGAATTTTTAAAAATCCGATTAGACTACAAATCAACAAACTGTAATAAAGATTGCAGCCATTTCATGAGACTCCAGGAGAACGTCATGTCCAGGCTGCCTCTTCCTGGGCTAATGGAAACATCGGGCTATAAAATAACTCACATCTCTGTTGTCCTTCCAGTGGATGGAGGCTGGACGGAGTGGGCAAAGTGGTCCGCCTGTGGGACAGAGTGTACCCACTGGCGCAGTCGCGAGTGCCAAGCCCCACCGCCCATAAATGGAGGGAAGCACTGTAGCGGAAGCATGATGGAGAGCAAAAACTGCACTGAGGGGCTTTGTGCAAGAAGTAAGTTATTATTTCTCCTTTTGAACTTTCTTGGTTTTTCCGTTAACATAAATCAAAGCTGAACGCTTTTGGTATTAATGCACCAATCAGACTTTTTTGACCATTTTCCAGTCTTCATTTGTTTACATCTTTGATAGACCAAGAACGGATTTTAGGCAATTCTGATTTATCTAGAACAATAAAATAAGGAGGTGTATGAACAGTACTGAACACATCTTTGTCCTTTTTGCCTTAGAAGCACAAGCATTGTAAAACCGGTGTCTGAGCAGTCGTTTTCAAACCGGGTTCCACTTTTATGTTAAGACAAAGACAAAGTTCCCAATTTAAACTGTCTTTAAAATCTGACGTAATTGGTTAGTTTGGTTTGTACAGCTGGGATTACTCAAACTACAGTCTCTCTGTGTACTCCATGTAGAAAAAAACATGCCTACCTTTGGTCTAAAATCTTCAAATAGCTCATGACATTTCAAAATTCAACATGCTTTGTTACAGAGGTTAAAAACTCAAAAACACCCGCCTTTCTAAATTCAGTTTAGCCTTCCTGTTGTCTATTTAATGACTTGCTCTCTCTCTAAACGAACTTTAGTCCCGCCTCAACAGGTAGAATAAAACACAGCTTCCTATTAATCCTCCTGGGATCAGTCATTTCATGCATTCAGATGTAAACAAGCTTGAGATATTGTTTTCCTAACATTATGACATTAAGTTCTTGTAACACATTTCTTGAATGTTGATATAAACCTAAGGAAATAATGATACTGTCATTCTGTCAAAAAAAGCTTGAGGTTTCATTATCTCAAGATCATAAGGGAGTGAAACTGAAACTGTTTCACAAATAGCTCAAGTTTACCTTGTCTTGAGATAATAATATACAGTGTGTAAAATAAATATTGAAAACAACAGATATTTTCTATTCAATTCAGTTCAATTCAGTTTATTTATACAGTGCTGATTCACAACCAATGTCATCTGAGGCACTTTACAAGACACAAGTATTTACTCAATTCAGTTCAATCCAATAATATAGACAGATTTAAACTCAACTACATATGTTTCAATGAAATCCTAGAGATATTCCAGAGATTAAAAAAAATGCAGTTAAGTTTAGTTTTTTATTTAAAATGGTAAAAGTTATCTACCTATGAAAACCCAGTTGATTGCATCCAGTCACTGACTTAGCAGCAATCCTTCCTTCTCCAGAAGAACCATGTGCCATGTGAACCATGTGTTGATTGCATTGAGTTGTTAACTTTGCAGCAATCCCTCATACTGCATACATGTGACAAAAAGAAAGGGGAATTCCCTTTTAATAACAAGAAGAAACCTCCAGCAGAACCTGTTTCAGTGTGAGTGCCCTACTGCTCTGACAGACGTCTAAGGAAGTATATTTCTGAAGGTACAGTTGACATGAAAGCTCAGCAACAACCCATCTAGTCCACACATGCAAGCAAATCAAACCAATAAACGAAGTTATGTGTATTAAAATGAAATGACACATGGTAAAAGTGTTGAACTTGCTTTCTGAAATCTATTTAATGTTTTGTACAAAAGCCTCTGTTGTTGATGACAGGTTCAAGTTTCCTCCTGTGTGGTGGAACTAGTCGCCTGCCTTGCTCGGTTGTGATCTTGGCCCATTCTATCAGACAAACAATACTGAAATCCATGAGTATTTGTGGGACCCTTGGATGAACTCTTACCTTTAGCTCATTCTAAAGTTTTTGGATTTGAGTTAACCAATCGATCTGGGCATTTTAGCAGGTTTATTTTCTTTCTTTGAACCTAGCTGAGAGTTTCCTTGGCTTGTGTTACGGATCAATGTCGGGCTGAGATATCCACCCATGGTTTCATCTCTATCATCCTGGTGGATGACAGCAGGTTTTCTTCAAGAATGTCTCAGTACATTTGCCCATTCATCCTTCCTACATTTATATGAAGTGTGCCAGTGCCATATGCTGAAAAACCGCCTGTGCTGTTCCCACCTCCACACTTCACTGTTTATGTGGTGAATTGAGGTTCCTTTTGACCCTCAAAAACTATGTTTATTACTGCATTCAGAAAGGTAGGGTTTTGGTCTAATCTGACCTGACTTTCTTCTCCCTGTAATTCACAGCCTTGTAAAAACCGGGCGGCAACACCAGTTGTTAAAGATTACCGCCCCCTGTCGGCGGTCCTCCCGATCCTTTTACCCTGGAGAAGTGGTCTTCTCTTATTAGTGACTTCTTTAGTAATAAATGACTTTTGAAACTGAAACAAGTACAGCTCAGTACTGGGCTCATATATTGATCATGATGCAGGGAAAAGGTAACATGAGGAAGAGCCCCGAATAAGGGTTACATCAAGATTTTGTAGAACCGAGAATGTACACTCCCATGCAAGGGAGTGTACCCATATGATATTAGTGTTCCTCACATGGCATTGGTGGAGAACGTGACCCATTTTCCTTTTAGCAGTCCATTTTATCCAATCTAAGTATGTCACTTCTCTGACATCCACAGTTTCTATTAGTCATCTGTTATCTTCCCAGTAACTTCTTTCAGCAGCTCCAGCAATCTGTAGTTTCATATAATATCTAACAGCTGTGGTGCAAACTTCATCTTGCTTTTTATTCTTCAGCAGTGGAGTCTCGCGTGGTGAGAAGGCCATGTACTTTAACTTATTGATTTCTTTGAAACAAAGGCACTTCTTCTATCCAGATCTTTCTGAAGCTCTCCATTTGAGGTTCTTGGCACCTGGACAACCCTTACTATAATTCTCCTCACTCCTCTAGCAAGAAGTGCCTAGTTGTGGCTGCTTATGGATTATGGCCCCAATGTTTCTCACTTAAACCTTCAGTAGTTTTGAATTTCTTGTGTCAGCAGACAGAAGCCTAGTGGCACGCCAGGCTTACAATACAGTGGGGGAAACCCTGAGTACATTTGTAAATGTCTTGAATCAGCTCATTAGTATTGCCCATCATGAGATGTTCCTTGTGTAATCAGATACCTTTTTACAGGCCATGAGCAGGGACTGAAACAGCTGACATTAATTTGCAACAAATGGCAGGATTGCTGTCGAATTCCTGACAGGTTGCAGCTGGTGTCATGACTTTCCTTCCCTTTTTGCACCTCTCTTTATTCATGTAAAAATTAGCTTTACATGTAAACCCAATTTATGTGCATATATGGTTTGATTCCTTTGCATGTGTTGGACTGGATGGGTTGTTACTGACATCTGGTCAGAAATTCATGTCATTTGCACCTTCAGAAATACATTCATCTGAAAAATGTCTGGTCTGTTCAATACTTATTTTTAACCTGCTGTACATAAAAGACTATTTCAGTCGGAGCCATAGGTGTCCATTTCCTGAGAGCACGTTTGATGCTTCGGGTGGCCGTTCATATGAAAACTATAAAAATCTTGCCTGCAGTCATTTCTTTGCTCTTAGTTCAGCGTTTTTGTAAAGCGTAGTGCATCTCAAAGCTTTCTTTTTGCAGAAACCAGTATTCCAGGGGTGTTAGGCCACTAAAGCTTGTATGTGCCGAGAGATGAAAGCAAGACAGACGGATGATTCATGAGGAAAATTTTAGATTTGCAAAGAGAAAAGGCAACCGCTCCAGATCTCAAAAGCTCAAAGGAGGGGCAGACAAAAGTAGAACCATTGCAAGTGCGGGCTAAGAGAGCGGATCGGGTAGGATGTGAGCATGACACGGCCAAGTCGAAAAATTAGCGCAGAGGAGAGCATATGAGAGTGAGTCAGACTGGCTGTGACACCCAGTGTGCTGCCCGTGATGAGCTGGGAAGAATCCAACTGACAGAGCACTCAAATCTCACATTGTCACAACCAAAAAGACAGAGAGATGCATTCAGTCATAGACAAACTTATAATACGTTTTTGCAAGTGACAAAGCAATGACTCCAAACCAACGGGGAAACTTCCTGAAATTGTGAGCATTATTCATTTTGCGAGATCACATGCAGACTCAGAGCAGCTCTCTGCTTCAAATCTGTCAAGCAAGCATGCAAAGCCTGACATAAAGAGGCATCTTCACGGCTCACAGATTTGATAAACACACTGGTTTGTCCACATTCTCAGGAGGACATCAGGAAGGAGGTCTCTGAGGTGGGTTTTACTTAAAGGGAACACAGACGGCGCTGTTCTCTAGATCTGTAAACGCGTGCCGCGGCAGACTGCAGGTGACATCTTTATTTCCCCTGCATGTTTAAATCATTATTCGGCGGTCACAAGCTGCTCTGATGAAATTCACACGATCAAATCACAGGGGCTCAGTCTCACAGCTCCCCGTCGTCATAAATGTACAATGCTCTGAGACATCTCCACCCGTCATGTTCATTACATCCCGGCTAGATTCTAATTGCTATTGGACGAAAGACGAACTCCTGGAAACCATTTGGTGCTTTGATGATGCTACGGAGGAAAAGTTATTTGATTTGAGATCTGCTAAGTGACACAATCCTGAAAGATGGGTTTGATATTCTTCCAACTGCTCAGTTATGATTCACGTCGAAAGTAACTGCTCCCATTGGTCAGATGTTAGGGTTTTGTTTTTGTGTTGTTTTTGTGAGATGAAGGTTATAATATATTGCACTAAAAAGTGTCCTTGTTCATGTTTAAATCAGCATCGATTATTGTTTTTGTTGCACATAAAGTTCATTTTTATTTATGAGGATTTTTCTTTGCTTTTACACTGAAGTATTGTATCTTTCATTTGCTTAGCTAGTCCATCCATTTTTATGTTTTTGTTTCATTTTCCTTATGCTTTGCTCTTGTTTTTTGTCTCTCGTTCAAACAGATAAAAAGGTCTCAGTAGAACATGCGAGCCATCGTAAGTCCACCTTCCCATGACTTTGCTTTCCACCCTGCCTGACTTCATCTTCTTTATGTGTTTGAGCGTCTGTGTGTTCATATAAGTTGGACGTCTTGACATGCGTGTCAGCACGTGGCGTTCAGCGTCTCCTGCGTTTTGTGTCATCCCAGATGGTGTTCAGTGAAGACAGGCGTCACCTTCCTGTCCAGCAGCAGAGTTCTTTAATGTTTGTGTTGGAAACAGGCCTGAAAGCATTTAGATGAGTTTTATGCAAGGGTTTTACAGATGTGCAAAAGTATGGGAAAAGGAAATGGGGTATGGAAAAATGTTTGCATTTCAAGACTTCATTCCATTATTCCATGTCCATTCGTCCATCCATCCATCCATCCATCTTTCCTTCCATTAAACCAACCATGCATCCTTCAAGTCGCCCATCTTTTTCATCCATCCATCCCTCCGTCCATGCACCCATCCCTCCGTCCATGCACCCATCTGTCCATCCATCATCCACCCATACCTTGGTCCATCTTTCCATTCATCTGTCCATTTGTCCATCCGTCCGTCCGTCCATCCATTCATGCATCCAACCATGCATCCTTCAATTCGTCCATCTATCCTTTTCATCCATCCGTCTTTCCATACATCCATCCATCCCTCTATCCATCTATCCCCTCATCCAGCTATCCTTTCATCCGTCCGTCCACTCGTGTCTCTTTTTGTATTTATATATTTTTTCTAATTACTAAAAAAGAACCGATAACTCTGTAGTTTTAATTCAATCAAAATGTATTAAATGAAGGAACTCTGTTGAAAGTGGACGGCTACTTGAGCACGTTGCACCTCCTTTATCCAAACACAAAGTTTTGAATCACATTATTTTCTGGCTACAAAACATTTGATTTTTCAGTTCATCTGTGGCTTGGTTTACATTTGAACTGATGGTAATTCCTGTGGCTTAATGTGATGTGGACCAAGGGGAGAGTAGCTGCAGTAATGCACCTAATTCGCTATTGTTCCATTTCTTGTAATAAGTGCGGACGGCTGTCGGATTGGGTTGAGTCTCACCACGTGAGCACCGGGGCTCCCTTCTGCCAGCTCGCCTGCCTCCGGCTTTCTTCTCCTCTCGCTGAAGAGTCTTTGGCTATGCTTATCTGCTCTCCCCTCCTCAACACACTTACAAATCCTTCTCAACAAATCCCAACCTTATCTTCCTCCTTCCCGTCCTTTTTGCCAAATTGCTTCTCATCTAGCCCTCTCATCCAGCCTGTCTACTCCTTCACGAGTTTTTTCTTTCCTTTTTCTCCCGCCAACTTTGCTACTTGTCTTCTTGACTCCTCTCTGCAGTGGTGTGACTGGCTCACGTGTGTCTGGTTCTGCTAGGGTTGGGGAGTCTGGGCTAAGCAGGCGGTGCACAGCCCGCTGACCAGTCAAAACCAATCACCCAGCAGGGGAGACTGAGGGAGCTCAACAGGGTGCAGGTGAAGTTTGGGCCAAATAACCCCCAGCCAACCTCTATTCGTGATCATTTTTGGGATGAGATGTGTCTCTGCTTGGTACGAGGAGCTGTTAATTAATGAGATGATCTCTATTAACCCTTTGCTTTAAACTGAACTCTGGATGCACTCTGTCAGCATGCTCTGAAGAATACATCAGAAATTGTAGCCTGTTTGTGGAAAAAAGCTATAGTTCTTTGATAGTGCGCTCTTGTTTCTTGATTTATTCACATTTTCTTAGTTTCTAGCGACAAACTTCAATGTGTTTGTTCAGATTTTATGTGATCAACCAACACAAAGTGACATAAAATGTGATGGGAAGGACAACAATACATTTGTTTTCATTTTTTTAATGAATGGAAATCTGAAAAGTGTGGCATGTATTCAGTCCCCCTGCAGAAATATCTATTACTTCATTCATAGCTGCCAGGGTTTGGGAATATATCAGCTTTGATGTGGAGACTGAAATGTTTGCCCATTGTGTTTCTTTCATCCCAAATAGCTCCAGCTCAGTCAGATGGGATGGAGAGCGCCTCTGAACAATACAGAGTCTCAATTGGATTTAGGTCTGGACTTTGACTAGGCCAATTGTAACACATGAATACGCTTTGGTCCAGTGGCAGACCGTAGGCCTTTAGTAGTGCTCCGTCTGAACACTTTATGCTACAAGCCCCACAGAAGTGATCGTAAAGGCCTCCATGCAGATTTTTGCTGACCCTGGCAACATATGATACCTGAATTGGTAAATTTATATGAAAAAAAAACATGTCTGGTAGCAGCAACCAGCAGAAAAGCTATGAAAAGAAACAGAAAGACCATTTGAAATTATATAATATGTAATAAAGTGTTCATGGACAAAATAAAACTAACATAATACTAGCGTGATTCAGATATTTCTTTGGCGAGCAGAGAAAACCTTTCCAGCCCTGATGGCCCGCCTCTGCTTTGATCTAAACTGCTCCATTGTACCTCTGGCTACATGTTTTGGGTTACTGTCCTGCTGGAAGGTGAACCTCTGCCTCAATCTCAAGTCTTTTGCAGCTTCTAGCAGATGCTCCTCCAGTATTACCACGTATTTATCTCCACCTTTCCTTCAACTTCAGCTTACTTTTCCCTGCTAAAGATATCCTGCCACCTCCATATTTGATGGACATATGCAATTGGGATTCTTAAGAGCTTCCCTGATTAGTGCTGTACTTGTTTGGTCTGTCTTTTTAGCTGGTTGGCCATGCCTTTGTAGTTTTACAGTTGCACAATTTTCCGATGGTGAATTGAACAGTGGTCCCTGAGATGTTCAAAGCTTGAAATATTGCTTTATAACCTCATTCTGCTTTAAATGTCTCCACTACTTTATCTCCGACTTGTCTGCTGTGTTCCTTTGTCCTCCTGCTGTTTGTTCTCTAATATTCTCGAACAAACCTGTAAGACTTTTACAGCTGAATTTAAACTGAGATGAAATTACACGCAATTGGACTGTATTTACTAATCTGAAGGTAATTGGTTAGAGTGCTTAGACTAGGAGCTGAATACAAATCCACACAAACCTATCGGATCTCAATTAGCTCAAAAGTGGTGTATCTTTTTTCCCCGCAGTTCACAATTATGCTTTCAGGTCTGGGAACGCTTTGTGCTGCTCTGTCACAATAGAGCCGAATAAAAACAATGAAGTATACTCAAATACAGATATGTGAATCAAATATTCTGTAATTTTCAAAGAGGATTTTATTTTTAGATTTGGGGGCGTTTTTGCGCGTCGCACATCGAGGGGTAAGGGCAGACAGGAAATGTGGACAAGAGAGAGGTCGAGAATGACGCAAAGCAACAGTTTGGCCGGATGAAGTCAAGCCGAGGACGCTGGTGCTGAGGGCATTTCAGCCCATGTGGGTTTCACTCTAACGATTCAGCCACCGGCCGGCGCTGAGGACTCTTGATATCATCTGCAATCTGTTGCATTGTAAAATGTTTGGAGGCAGATTGTGAAAGCGATGAGTGGAGATCTTTGCTGTCTGCTGGTGACAAGAGGAGCACTTTCAGCAACTGTCACAGCAGCGCCCTCCACACTGAATGGCTCTCCCCGTAAAGATGCGTAAAACGCTTTTTGGTAGATTTATGCAGGTTACTTCAGAGGGGGAAAAGCATATGTTAGGGAATAATTGTTTTCGACAAGGATTTGGCACAGTTACTGGACTCGTTTCTATTGCAATGAAACGAATGTGTGTGTCTTAACATTTCATTGGTAATAGATGACCTCATCTTTATTTGAGGGATACTTAAAACATGACTAATTTAGCCAAAGGCATCAAGACTGGATGAGGTTCATGCTTTCACCACGCTCGGTGAGCAGGCACCAGTCTCCATCAAAACCATTAGATGATTAGATTGTTGTTTGGGATGCATGCTTGGGAAAAAAAGTATTCTTGTTTTCCTACCACCACGTGTGTAAGACTCAGCATTAGACTCTCCAAACGGGCCCGGCGTGAAACAAATGTGGAACACAGGGAAAAGCACCTCATGGCCACTGTTTTGTACAGTGAAGGATCTTTAACGCTGTGGGCTTGTATCTCCTCCAAGGGCCCTGAAAGTGTTGTTAAGGAGACTGGAATCATAAACCTGGTAAAACTTTTAAATTGAAATCGCATCGCTTCGGCCAGGAAAGTGGAAATGTCATTTCAGGAGGACAATATTCTTAAATGTATTGCCAGATCTATACAAAAAAGACTTCCCCAGATGCAAAATATCAGTCCTAAGTCCTGGAGAAAGCCTTTGTGCTGAGCCAAGGAAGGGTGAGCATAAGAAAGCAGGACCCTGGAGAGAGAGAGTGGCTTTTTACACATCTTTACCAGTGGTGTCAGTAACTATGAAGGGCGCTGCGTGACACTGGTGTTGCTGTACATCTTCAGGTACAAATCAGAGAAAACGTGTGGCCATGGTGGCTATGAGTGTCATTTGGTCTCCTCAAATACCGATATTTCATGTCTGGGGGGAAATAATCTGTTCATAAAAGCACGGAAACACACAGTTAATCCCAATGTGATCAATGCCAATGTCAAAGAGTGAACTGAAACAGAGGCCAGACAAAGCCTTTTAGAAATAATCATAATTCAGAAGAAAATGATCATTATTTTTAAAATGTAATCCATTTCTGCTATTTAATTGCATAGATTTTTCTTATGAAGATGCTTTACACCAAAAGTAAAGCAAATGGATTGACCGAATGAAAAATCTGCTACACAGAGCAGTTTAGATTATCGTGGCTAATATTTTCTTCCTAATCAATCTGTACTTTCAGCAGTAACTTAACTGCCTTTTTTAACCTTATCTAGCAGGATAACACCTCAGTCCTTGTCTCGTCTTTTGCTGTCTGCCTTCTCCCTGCAGCGTTGTCTCCTGGTATGGGTGTAGCAGTGTACACCGGCTTGGTGGCGGCCCTGCTGCTGACTGTGGTCATGGCTCTGGGTGTGGGTGTGCTGGCGTATCGCCGCCGATGCCGCCATCTCCACGGCGACATTACAGATTCATCGTCGGCTCTCACTGCGGCGTTCCACCCCGGCAACTACAAGCCTCCCAGGCAGGGTGAGTTCACACACATCCCGTACATACAGAGGATTGTTAGATGAACACAAAGTAGGACATGATTGCGTAGTGGAAGGAGGACGATGCACAAGACAGAAACCAGGAAAAACACACACTCATGCGTGAGGGAAGTTTAGAGAGACCAGTTAACCTAACCGTCTTGTTTCTGGACTGTGGAAGACGGAGTACCTGGAGAGAACCCACGCATGCACGGGGAGAACATGCAACCTCCACGCAGAAAGACCCCAGAAGAGAAATCAAACGCAGAACCTTCAGACTGCAAAGCAATTTTCTTTTTTCTTTTTTTTGTAAAATATTTTGAAATCCATCAATGAATGACGTGACCCACGGAATAGAAGCAAAATTCAGCTTTTATCGTACAAGCAAAAAAAAAAAAAAATAAGACGTCCTTGTCTTTTTTCTTTGTTCTTTTGTAGTGCAGCGTGCAACAAATTTAAAGACAAATAGTTTAAATCTACTCAGACAAAGTGATAAAAATTCCTTTGCACAATATGAAAAAGTAAAAACCTTTATTTTCATCCCAAATGCCGGACAAACACCGTAGTCAAGGTAGATTCAGACAGAAATGACAAAATGAAAAGACAGGTTGTTGTTGTAATTTGACAAAGTAATAAAAAGTTAAGAGTATGAAGACTTTTGAAAAGCACTTATTCAACTTTTTGCTCTTGAACATAATGGATGTAACTTTATTTTTCTTCCTTTGGTAAGAAGCACTTCCTATATTTCACCATCACACTGCTATATATAATCCTACCGTGAATGAATTCCCATGTACCATTACCTCCTCTCAGTCATGTCTCGATTCCTCATTTAATGCATCACATTTTTCACACTTTAAGCATTTATCATGGTGTCTTTTCTCTTGCTCTGGCCATCAAATATTAATTAGCAACATTAATCCATTTTATTCTAACCTCTTTGAGCCCTTTCAGCCCCGCCTTTGTGATTTCCTGTCCTAAGAGGCCGTTTTTACCCCTCTGTTTGCAGATAGCACTCTTCACCCCTCTGCTCCTCCGGACCTGACCGCCACGGCAGGCGCCTTCCGCGGGCCGCTCTTCTCCCTGCCGCAGGGCATCAACCACAGCCCGCACAAAATCCCCATGACCACCTCTCCCTTGCTGGACCCGCTCCCCAGTCTCAAAATCAAGGTGTACAACTCCTCAACGCTGTCCTCCCTGGAGCTCCCGGCTGACATCGGTGTGGGCGACGGAGAGATACTCAGCCTGAAATCGGTGGGCACCGTGGGCCGAGAGCGAGAGTTTCACAGCCACACTCTGTCCAGAGAGCCAGGGCTGAGCACCAGCGCCACGCTGGGACATCTGGGCGGACGGCTTACCGTCCCCAACACGGGTAACACGCCTTCAGAGAAAGCCGAATCGGCCCGCAACGAGAGCCAATGTCAGGCTATGTTGATTACAGATTAAACAAGCCGGCACGTCTTCTCCCTTAGGTGTGAGCCTGCTGGTCCCGCCCGGCACGATCCCTCAGGGGAAGTTCTACGAGATGTACCTCATTATTAACAAGTGGGACAAAACAACGTGAGTGTCCTTCATCTTTATTCCTTCTCTCCCATAACCTCCTTTTGCAGCCGCAGGGCAGAATAGACCTTTCTCTCACCTCAATCAGTAACTCCGATACGAGGCTTGCTGCTGTGAAACGGTATTTTGGAGTCTCTCTTCTCCTGAGGACACAAATTTGAGTCAATTGCGAGCTGTCGAGGCAACTGGCTTCTAATAAATGAAGTGTGGAAATAATGCTGCAAACATGTATGCGTTTGTGTGTCTGCAGGTTACCCTCTGAAGGGAGTCAGACCGTGCTAAGCCCCGTGGTGAGCTGTGGTCCGTCGGGCATGCTGCTGAACCGACCTGTGGTCCTGACGCTTCCCCACTGCGCTCAGCTGGACACGCCTACGCCCGACTGGACCCTCACGCTCAAAACTCAAACGCACCAGGGTGCATGGGAGGTCGGGAATCCCTAAACTGCTTCCAGGTCATTAAAGGGTCTGTTTTTATTTATGAATATAAAGCAAGGTTTACTGGTTGTTCCCAGGAGGTGCTGACGGTAGGGGAGGAGACGTTTTCATCTCCTTGCTACCTGCAGCTGGAGGAGGAATGCTGCCACGTCCTCATGGAGCAGCTGGGAACGTACGGCCTGGTGGGCCAGTCCTGCCCTCCGCGGCCCGCCTGCAAGCGCCTGCAGCTGGCTCTGTTCGCCCCCCGAGCGCCCTGCCTCTCTCTGGACTACAGCCTCCGCATCTACTGCATCCACGACACCCCGCAGGCGCTCAAGGTGCTGCTCGTCTCCTGCAACATTTTCACTTTGTTTCTCCAACTGTCCTCCAGCCTTCCAGTGCTGTGGAGGAAGTGTTCACTCCCCTACAGATTTCTTCTGTTCGTTTTTTTTTTGTCACACTTATTTGTTTCAGATCATCAAACTAATTTTTGTACCAGGCACAGATAACCTGGGGTAAAAAAAACTAATATTTGTTTTATAAATGAGTATAAAACATGCCGACCACTCATCCAGGAGGTCACTAAAGAACCCAGAACAACATCTAAAGCACTACAGGCCTAAAGTAGCTCAGTTAAGGTCAATTATATTGTTCTATTCCATTATACTGAATCCACTTTGGGCCACATTTTATCTAATCCAATGGGACTCAGATTCAGACCCAATTACAGTTAAAACTATAAACCATACCTTACACTTACATTCAGTTCATGGTTTAATGCTAATTAATCATGCTGGTATGGAGATGGGTGTAAAATGAATGACTCCCTTCTAACAAGGTTTGGTACCTTTGCCCATCTGCCCCTACTGACTCGACCCTGAAAAAGACCAGAAGACAGAAATAACCCAAAAGCATCAGGCCAGGAGAATTTTCTATGCAAGGGAAAAATAAAATGTTGAAGGCAGCAACGGCCCCGTAAAAAGTTCCACCAACGAAATAGAGACAACTAAAATCTAAGGCACAGAAACAGGGGTTCTTTCTATAGTTAAAAATATTAATCCAGGTAAAAACAAACACAGGAATGAGCAGCTGTTGATCAGACACTTTTTTTTATCTTTTTTTTTTTTTTTTTTGCTTAAAAATGATATTAAAAATCCTCCTAAAATCCGCAGTCTACATGTCAAGCCTTACGACTACTGTTAACTACGTTGTTCTTTTTTGTTGTGCTCTAATGTTTCGTCAAGTTTGATCGTCTTCTAAGAATGTGGGATGTTTGCTTATTCAGATACATAAGGAAAAAAAAAATCAGAGAGTAGTTTAATGTCAGAAAGAGGTCCGCCAAGGGCGTACAGCAATAAAAAGACAGAGGTGAACACAGGAGTATTCGGCTCGGGGTAATTTCTTTCCATCCATTGTCTCCCGCTTAGCCGAGATCGTGTCGTGTGTGGTTCAGGTCCAGGAGGGAAAACCAGACATCCCTCTCCCTGGCGACATCCTTGCTGCTCATTCTGTGGGATCCCAAAGCGTTCCCAGACCTGACGGGGTATGCAATCCCTCCAGCGAGTTCTGTGTCTCCCCCAGAGTCTCCTCCCAGTGGGACGTGCCCATAAAAGCTCCAAAGGGAGGCACACATTAGGGGCATCCTGATTAGATGCCAACCAGACTCCTTTCAATGTGGATAATTTCTATGCTGGAGAAAAATAAGGGCCATATACAAAGTCAATGGCAGCAATAGCTTTGCCAATGAAAAAAGACCCGGCTAAACACAGAAGCACTGAACCAGGAGTGCTTACCTGGCAGAGGTGGAAAACTCCTGTTTGTGAGGGCTGTTGATCTGCCAGCTTTAGATGTGTCTGTCGTAAAACACCTGTTTCAAATAGATTATTTCCTCTGCTAGTGGCCAAATTCTGCATGAGTCTGCCAGCGGATGCAATCATCTAAGGTTTGTTCAGGCATGAAAGCATCTAAACCCTCCAGGACACCGTTCCTCGATGACCGGAGTTTCCAGCCAAAAATCATACCTAAAGGTTAATAGCATCAATCGCTCCGTCGATGAACCCATGCAGGAAAGAGACGGCGAGAATCCCCGAAGCTGCTATTATTTCAAAGTAAAGAAAGAAAATTGAGAGAAGACACGATTAATTGCACCAATAATTGTGAATAATGCAAAAACGGAGAAACTCTCCGTCTGATTAATAAGGATAGACGCTTACATTTGAAATAAGATCACCTTTAAAAACCTCAAACAATAAAACAAATGTCACGACGGGCGAAACATTGAGGCATGCATCTGAATAATAATAATAAAAGCTAATATACCTTATTTCCATAGTGGCTCCTGGCAGTAGTGGCAAACAGTCTCTGTCAGTCTTTCTGCAGCTCCGTTTTCAAATTAAATTTCAACACATCAATATTAAATCTTCAAATCCCTCAAGAAACAACAAACCAATAGAGTAGAAAAATAATACAAACCTCGTACTAAAAATAAAGAGGGCAGCAAACTGAACTCTGAGCAGGTAAATACTGAAATATAGTCATTTTTGTATGAAACGCTCACAAACCACATTAAGAGAACGTAATTAAAGCTTTTCCACCATTTGTTCTTGCACCCTGAAAACTACAACACATTTACGGGCAGCGTTTTGCGAACCCTGATTAAAGCGATTAGGCCAGCCTGTTCCTAAGCCTGTCTCCTTTCCGTCTGCGTGCAGGAGGTGCTGGATCTGGAGAGGAGCCTGGGGGGAGTTTTACTAGAGGTTCCCAAGCCGCTGCTTTTCAAAGACAGCTACCACAACCTCCGCCTGTCCATCCACGACATTCCTCACAATCACTGGAGGAGCAAACTTCTGGCCAAGTACCAGGTGCTTGACTGCAACCTTCTGCGTCAGCTTCTCGGATCATCTCTTCATGAGACAAATAAAGTTGTTGTTTTTTTTTGTTTGATATTACAAACAAAGACCTGCGTGTAATTCCAAACTGATTCTCCCCGTCTGGGAAGAAATTGTCTGTTTGGAAAAGAAAAGAAATTCAAAAAGCTTTGAAAAACAATAGATGTTAATGAGCAAAAATACCACATCAGCAGAAATTTGGAAATCTGGCGAATAAGAATGTATTTGGAGCGTGTTTTTGGATATTGAGTATATTCTGTGGAGTTTCTTTCACCGCTGCTGTACACGCTGTGCCTCCACGCTCAGTGTCCTTCGCTGAAAAAATAAGATAAACAAACAGGAAACCCGACAGTGGTCCTAATTTATGGGCTCGTGTGATAAACTGCAGACAGACAGTTGTATGAAACAGTTGTACGCACTCCCTGAACAGAAACCAGATGCCCCCGTAGAGGATTTGGTGCTGCAGCCAGTAGAAGGTTCTAAACGTGTCTTTGTGCGGCAGGAGATTCCCTTCTACCACATTTGGAGCGGCAGCCAGAGACCTTTGCACTGCACCTTCAGCCTGGAGCGAGCCAGCCTGGCCGTGTCGCAGCTCGCCTGCAAGATCTGCGTTCGGCAGGTGGAAGGGGAGGGACAGATATTCCAGCTGCACACAGACATCCAGGAGGTAACGTCCACCACAGCAACTCCCGGCCGCGCTGACACCCGCGCGTTTCCTCCGTGGTTAATCTCGCTGCCTCTGAACTCCTCTGTCAAAACCAGACCCTCCCGCCTCACTCGCCGCTCCCATCGGGAAGCACCTGCCTGCCGTCCTCTCAGGTGGGACCGTATGCCTTTCGCCTGCCAGACTCCATCCGTCAGAAGATCTGCGCCAGCTTGGATGCGCCCAGCGCTCGGGGGTGTGACTGGAGACTCCTGGCTCGCAGTCTGGGCTTTGACAGGTCAGCTCCGCCTCACGTGCTAATATTGGACGGTTTTAGCGCGATGGACATTGGCGGTCAAGGTTACGTTTCACCAGCAGTTTTAAGAGGAAGAGAAGAAAAATAGCAGACTTACCCATCATAAAACATTTCTGTACGTAAAATCTGTTTTATTGGTCAGAGTTTCCGAGAATCTGGGTGTTTATTTGCTGTGACCCATAATCATTGAGATGTATTATAGAGGGTAACCTTTGGACTTCATAATTCTTTTACATTGTATTAAGGTGAAAGAAAGAGGAGAGAAAAGGGAGACAATGATACAGCATCCTCTGTCTGCTGCTTCACCTGCAAAGAGAGATGTAAAAAGAACAGCACCACCAGCCGATAACGTATTACAGACACAGTCAAGTAACGCCTCGATACCATCATTGAAGTATATTCAGTATTTAATTAATACGACATGTATAAAGTGACAGCTGAAGATAATAATAGGGGTTTTCTGTATGGAAGTGAGTCTGTAAGCACCTGGATCCAAGCAGCTGTAGGTGTTTGTGAGAGTGAGCTTGTGTATGTGAGGTTTATCCATGAGATTTTTCTAAACGGAGAACAAACAGAAATTCCCCCTGTTACTGGTGTTATTCTTGTCAAAGTCAGAAACGAAGCGCGCGGGTCTTCTCACGTGTCCTCTGCTCTGTTGCACGCAGGTATTTGAACTACTTCGCCACAAAGCCCAGCCCCACAGGTGTTCTGCTGGACTTATGGGAAGCGTGTCACCAAGGTGACGCAGACCTGGTCTCTCTGGCGACAGCGCTGGAGGAGATGGGTAAAAGTGAAGTGCTGGTTGTCATGACAACAGATGGGGATTGCTGATTGGCCAAGAAACAGAAGATCAAGCAAGACATTTTTATGACTTTTTTGTCGTTTTTTTTTTTTTTCGTTCTTTTTTCTTTTTTGTCCACCACAGTGATGAAAACGAGAACCCTTGCCTATGAATATGCACACGCCGGCACAGATCTTTCATCAGCAGAGCGTTTTGGTTGTGCTATCCACTCTTCTGCTGACTCCTGACCAGCCATTGTAGCTACGTCTCAACCAGAACCCATCCCCGTGTGTGCCGTCCGACTGCCAGCCTGATTCAGCTTCAGTTCTCCAGCGCAATATTGGATCTGCAAAATGGAGCGCTACCAAGTTGGAAAAATGCTGCAAAGTCCGTCTAGATTGTGATGGAACATGTTATTGAGTGCTGAAAATTACTTTATTCGTACATATTTAATAACAGTGTTTTAAATTAAACTACAAAAATCAATTTAGTCAACACACTCTTAATTGATATCATGGGAATATTTCAGTAGCAGCATGGAAGTGCATGATTTAATGATTTAACGCCATCTCATCTCATGGCGCAGGCTTTTGTTTTCTTCATTCTCATTCAGAGTGGGCCGTGAATGACAGGCTGTGGATGGAATTCTAAACAATAATAACTGAGTTCCCATCTTTACTAAATGAAGCACCAACCTGCCTGCAGCCGCACAGGCAAACACACACACACACACGCACACACACACACACACACACACACGGGCAAAGTGGTCGTTTATCGGCTCGCAAACATGCAGGCGAGGGATTCCCGTCTTGCGGACGGATAAGGATCAGATCCTGAAGGTTTCGGTCATATCGCTTCTGGCTGAAAGGGAGGGGGGAAAAACAGGTCTGCCTCTTCTTAATGGAGGGAGATTAAATTGCAGAGTTTGTTTCAGGATTGGCAGATAACTAGACGGACTCTTTTTATTGTACCAACAAATGCCTCAAAGCCTTGGCGTATCGCTCCGACTCACAGGGGTGTTTATCTTTCATGTCTCTCCGCATTCCTCCATCGCTTTGCTGCGCTCCCCGTCCGCTGAGAATAAACTGCATAATCCCTTAAAAGTTTCCTTTGGGGAACGCTCTTTAATTTATTATCCATATTTGTGGATTGCATTTGTTTTCTTTTTTTTTCATTGTTATTGACAGAGTTATCATATAGGACCTGTTTTACCGTTTGTGCTTCTTTAGGTTACTGAGCTGCTTTTGATTAATATTTGGTTTTCATCCTAAAGCGAAGTGCACAGATTATGGCTGCTGTTAAGGGAAAAAAATCTACTTACTCTTAATTTAGTGAAACTGTTGAAAATGTACAATTGCCTTGCAAAAGCACTCACAGCCGTTGAACCATCTCACATTTTTCCCGCCATAAACTTGGGAAGTGAATTTATATGATAGACAGATCAACACAAAATAAGTTATTAGTTGTGAAGCGAAAGGAAAATGATGCGTGGTTTTCGAGAGTTAAAACAGATAAAAATGTGTAAAAGTGTGCTGTGGATATGTGCTCAGCCATTTTTATTCTGATTCCCCTCAATGAAATCCAGCACATGGGTCGACCCATCCTTGAAATTAACGAGAGAGGCAGCTAATGTGCCCATGGTAACTCTGGAGGAGGTGCACAGACCCACTGCTCAGGTGGAAGAAGCTGTTCACAGGTTATCTAGCAGTTTTGAGACTCCAGAAATATTTCCTTACCAATGAGAAAGACATTTTTTTTTTTAAAAACCTATTAGAAATCCCATTTAAGGTTTGCAACAAGCCTTGAAGGGCCCTCAGCACATACAAAAAAAGAAGGTAATTTGGTCAGACATGCAAAAGTCCATATGTGTCATCATCTTGATGGTGAAACATGGCGGTGGTGGTGGCAGCATCATTTTATGGGGATGGTTTCCTTTAGCTTGAGCAGGAATCTGGTCAGAGTTGATTGGAGGTTGGATCTGTTAGAAGCTGCAGGAAGATTGAGACTGGGGTGGCGCTTCCCCTTTCTGCAGGACAATCCTAAACTTAACGCCAGAGCTACAATTAAACGGTTTAGGTCAAAAGTGCAGACCCAGAACGGAAGAAGGGAAAACTGTCAACAAACGCCACTTATTTGATCTGGCTGGGCTTTAGCCATTTGGAAAAGCAGAACGGGCAGGTATTCCACTCTGTAGATGTGCAGAGTTGGTCGAGACATAACCCCAAAGGTTTGCAGCTGTAGATCCGCCACACTTTTCAGATTTTTTTTTTTTTTTTTTTGTAAAAGCCTTTGAAAACCATCATTTTTGTTGTACTTCACAATAATAGCTATAAAACACAATTCCCAATGAAAGGCATTCAAGTTTCTTACATGACAAAATTTGGAAAAGTTCAAGGTGGAAGAATACTTTTGCAAGGCATCATAATATATAGGCCCCAGGGCTTTGCTGTGTCTGAAAAGAGACAATTATAGAATAAATTAGCCTTACCTGAAATCAATTTGGCACCAAGGGACCATATATGTTAATTTACCGCAACACGAGCTTAATTATGTTTTGTAAGTCATTCTATCCTCCTTTATCTCACACTGATGGCTTATTGACGATCTTTCTCCGAAGCTGCCTGCTCTGTGGTTAGGCTCCTCGAGCTATTTGTATTATCATTATCGATCTATCAGTTATTGCAAGATGAGAAAGTTGAATTTTATCCTCCACAGATTTAGGTTTTCCTTTCTGTTTTGTGTCTCGCAAGAAACGGAAAGCAAGTGTTTATAGTTTTAAAACGACAGAAACCAAAACAGCGCCAGTATCCCTCCTCTTCAGCTGTGAGTCATGCAACTGTTTTACGTGAATGAACTAAGTGTGCTTGAGTAAATGGGTTTGTGGGGGCAGATTGATGTTCACATGCAAGCAGAAGAAAAATGTATACATTACTTGGAGCTGTCATTTCTCTCTGTAAGTGCTATGCAAGTACAAAAGAAAAGTGAAGCGTTTTTGACTTCTTTGTTTTCCTCCAAGAGTATTTCTATTTTTACAGATCAGAACATTCACAGGGTTTCGGATGTTTTGTACCCTAAAGTGGTCTAACAGTGGTTTAGTTTCTTTTCTTTCTTTTTTGTTTGTATTTTAATTTAATTTAAATTTTTTTTGAAATGCTAATGAATTCTCCATCTGGACTGGAAGAGTTGGATCCATCACCTAACCGGTGATGCCATAAATGACAAAAGAAAAGAAAACAGAGTGGTGCACCGGGCTCAGGACAAGCCGTGGCTTACGCGGTGAGGTCGTGCCCTGCAGGTCTTTGCCATGAAGAAACACCAGAACGCAACGCGCTCAGTGGGCACCGCGGGGCGTTTCTCTTTTCTCCAGTCCCGTTGCAGAAACCTCCTCGCTGAGGACTATACAGTGTTTTTTGCCTGCAGATTTCTCGGTGTCTGCTGGGTCGTCGGCCATACTCGCTGGGTTATTAAAGCTGAACACGACTGGTTGGCTCGCGCGAAGGAGATAAACTCTGCCTTTGTTCAAATATTCAGACATTTTTACAGAAAATCTAAATGGGTTCAGTGGCATTATTTTGTCTCTGTAAAGTACCAATTGTAAATACCTGTTTAGCCTTCTTACTTGTAACTAAATATAATTTTTATGCAATAAATTATATTTCTTAGTTTAACATGAATATGTGTTTTGTCCTCTTTTACTTCCATCAAAAGCTTGTTATTGTATAATCAAATAGTGCATTAGAAAGAAATCCTGTTGAATGCTCCTCAAATGGTTCTGTTGGACAAAATTGCCCCTAAATGGCATCTGTTTCGTCAATTACGCCTCATTTTAATGGGAAATGTGAAGCAGCTCAACCTGCATCACTTTGCTTCACACCTCGCTGAGAAATTCCCTTTAGGTCCATTTAGCTTCGAAGGCTTTTATCAGGCAAGCCGACAGGCCCTCGCATTAACAGGTCTCGGAGACACTAATAGTGCCCTTCAAGGACTGATTCGGGCGTTTACACCAAGGGTTCTAACCTCGGTCCTTTTATGACTGGAGCCTGCGTGGAGAATTGTCAAATTAAGCTGTTTAGTCAGAAATAAATATCCAGGTGAGTCACCGTTTACTGATTGTGCACCTTAGCGTGGCTGCCAAGCCTTCCAACACTTTGCACCTGTTGAATTAATTAATGCACTGCTTATTGAGAGGTGACTTGACATCTATTGCTTGAGTGATGCGAAGCTTTAATAACGTCTGAAACGCCTTCATTCTTTACACAACAACCCATTTATGCAGCATATGGAGTTACAAACCGGCTGCATGTACAAGGCTGCGAAAAAGTATTTTCCCCTTAAAGAAGAAATCTTTAAGGTGGTTGTTTTCCGCTTTTTTTGTGGCTTTTTAGTGTTTCAGATCATCAACCAGAGTAAACTCAAAAAGCAGTGTTGAAATGATGATTTAATTTATGACGGGGGAAAAAAGATATCCAAACCAACCTGGCCCTTTGTGAAAACGTAATTGCAGTCTAAACCTAATAACTGGTTGTCACAACAACTGCCATCAAGTGTTTGTGAAGACTGACAGGTTGTTTTTTTTTACTTCGCTGTGAAAGAATTTTGGCTCATTTGTCTCTCCACAATTGTTTGAATTCAGCCACATTGAGGGTTTTTTTTAGAATGAATGGCTTATTAAAATTCAAAGAGTTAAAATAACCTAAATGAATCACAGAAATAATGCAAAACATGAGTATCCGAAGACAGAAATCATTACCAAACATTAAAAAAACTTCTGCACATGATGACGCTGACTGCTTTTATATTAAAAAAAACTAAAGCAACATTTATTACCATTGCAGCCAAAATAATAAAAGGATTATCACAGTTACATGTAATAACATTATCAATAATTTTTATTGTACTTTTAATACACGGACTTATGCAACACAGTTCAAATAATCACCTCTGCATTTGTTTGTTTGTTTTCATTTTTCATTCTTTTTATCCATAGTAATGTAATCATACTAAGTATGGCTGTCACAATCCATGAATACAATAAATACAATGACAACACATTGCATGCAAAAGGGAATAGGAGTAGGAAGAAGAACAATTCTTATTAACTCCTAACCCCTTTCGTATTTCAAAAACGGAAACATAAATCAGACAGCATTGCTTATACACTTGAGAACAAAAAGAAAACATATATATATATATATATATATATATATATATATATATATATATATATATACACACACATCTATATACACATAGATACACATACATTTTCTTTTTTATATTATTATTTTAAATATTTACACTTTCCTTTTCATACAATTTGAAGATTTGTACTAAACTTAAATTCCAATACCCTCTGAATATCAATGCCATTTAAGTTCAAGTTAATATTTCATAATTTATAATATAACATAAATTTTGTTTCACTGAAATTCAATGATAGTTTATTTTGGATAAACCATTTTTTTAGATACACCATTTCTTGCTCAACAGTTTTCATTACTTTTTCTTAGTTACTACCAGACAAAAGAATGTGTATCATCTGCGAAGAGAACAAAACTCAATATCTTTGATGCATCACAGAGGTCATTTACATATAAAATAAAAAGTTTAAGTCCCAGTACAGAGCCTTGAGGAACTTCACGTGAAATTGTACTTAATTTAGATTCCTGTCCCACATATTCAACATATTGTCTGTTTTCTAAATAACTAATAACCCAGTTTAATGCTAAACCTCTTATTCTGTATATTTGTAATTTTGCTGTCAACATGCTGTGATCAAGTGTATAAAAAGCCTTTTTGAAGTCGATAAAAACTCCACCTGTATGGTTTGTGTTTTGAAATTCTGTGGTAACGTCTCCTGTAATTTTCATTAATACCAAAGCTGTTGAGCAAGTGCTACTAAAACCAAATTGATTGTCATTTGATAAAGAATGTTTTTCTAGAAAATGATCTAATCTTTTGACAAAAGTCTTTTCCAAGATTTTTGAAAATTAAGAGAGCAAAGATATTGGCCTGTAATTGCTAAGTTTGTGTTTAGCAGTAGTTCTCAAGTTAATGTACTTTTTGCACATAATATCAAACGTTTTGCTGTTCTGCTCCTTATAGAGTAACACAGAGAGTCTAACAAGCTGATACCAGCTGGTAAATTAGTCAGGCTATCTGCTCAGGCCCCCACCAACCCATACTTTCTAGTCAAGAAATTGTGATATTAATTTGAGTATTGTTTATCTTACATAAGTCAATATTTAGTGTTGGGGCTCAGATTTCATTCCTTGCAGAGAGTTATTTGACACCTCTGATTCTCCCTGATGTTGACAAAAGGGAGGTCAAATTTAACAGCTGGAAGTTTAATCGGCTTACTGTTTTTTTTTTTTTTGTTTTTTATGGTGACAGATGTTGTTTCATGTGTCACCAAAAAGAAAATATTCTGCAGAGTTTTTTTTCCAGCAGTAATATGGTCCATCTTCTGTCTCATCTGTCTGAGAAGAGAACAGAGAGCTGGAGATTTCTTCCAACAGGAGCAGGATGACAGGATAAACTGTCCTACAGCGCCATCTTCTGGTCAATATAGCCTGGTGGAAGCCACATACAGTACTGTATGCACTTCACCATATAAAATATGTATGATGAAATATTTAACACAGTAATATTAACAGCTTCGCTTTCATGTTTCAATTACAGTTTTCTATAAAAATGCTCACACCATGAGTGAACTACTAAAGTCCAAATCCTGTATAATTTTAAAATCAAAAGTAGTTTTACTACTAAACATGGTGGTAGATTATGGCTTTCATCTAATAAAAACAAAACAATAAAAATCAATTTCTCAGAAATTTTGAAGATTACACCAGAACAATAATAAAAGTATTCCCATTGCAATACACCTGCTGAAAATGACATTATGTTGCATGTATTACGGCATCAATGCGGCGTGGCGTGGAGATGATCAGCCTGTGGCTCTGCTGAGGTGTAATGAAGCCCAGGTTGCTTTGATAGAGGCATTCAAGCTCATCGGCTTTGTTGGGTCTGGTGTCTCTCCTCCTTCTCTTTTCAATACTCAGACCAGAGAGACCTGAGAGATTGGACTAGTTTGCTGGCTAATCCACCACATGAGGCCTTAAAAACAGGTGTTGATACAGTTGGCAGCGTGGCCAGGTGGTCCTGTTGGAAAATAAACCAGCATCTCCACGAAGCTTGTCAGCAGAAGAAAGCAGGACGTGCTCTAAAATTTCTTGGTGCTCTGCTGTCCGGACTTTAGACTTGATAAACCGCTTACATTGACCACCCAAATCACCACTGACTGTGGAAACTTCACACTGTAACTTGCGCTTCTTCACTCCTCCTCCAGACTATGGCGCCTTCATTTCCACATGAAAGGAGGAATTTCCTTTCATCAGAAAAAAATTTCAGAACAAAAACTTTGTACCATTGAGCATCAGTCCAGTCAATTTTCTCCTTTGCCCAGGAAAGACACTTTCTTGACATTTTCTCTGCTTCAGGGGTGGCTTAATGCGGTTCTGGACATGTTTTTGCAAGATGGACTTTGAAGCAACGACTCCAGCTGCTGAACCCACTATTGTGACCGACTCACAATGCTCCCAGAGAATATGCTTTGGTTAAACAATGTGTGTTGATAACAAGCTTTCATTAGATGTAACTACACTCAATTCAAGAATACTTTATTAATTTCAAACAGAAATGAAATGCTATTGTAACTCATATTACAGCGGTTTCTTCAAAGAGTTGTTATGGATGCTGATGGCTGCAGGCAGGAAGGATCTCCTGTAGCGGCCTGTCTTACATCAGATCTGAGGAAACCACTGACTGAAGACACTCTGTTGTTGTTGTTGTTGTTGTTGTTGTTGTTGTTGTTGTGTGACAGAAGAGGATGCTCAGGGTTGTCTGTAATGTTCTTCATTTTTTGAGGAATCATCTACTTCTGGAGGAGTCCCTGGAACAGAGCTAGTCATCTTTATTGGTATGTTGAGCTTTTTAAGTCTCTGGTTCTGATGCTGCTACCCCAAGAGATGATGGCAGAGGAGATCACACACTCCACAACAGACTTTAAGATCTGTACTGTCTGTACCATAGTGCAAACACTAAAGGACATAAGATCCCCAAACAAGTTCATCAGCTCTGTCCCTTTTTGTGGAGAGCTTCAAAGTGGCATCTCTTATACTCATCCACCAACTTCACTTCTTCTCCCATGATGGAAATGTGATCAGAATGCTTGAAATTAAATATATCACTCTCTGTGTTAGAACTCTTAATGATATGCTCTTCAAATTGACTTGCGGAATTAAATAAACTTTTCAAATAGATGCTGATGCAGTGAGGTGCTCCTGCGGATTGTGTGGTAAAATCGTGCTTTTATTGTGAAAAGCTGTAAAGTTGAACATCCTGCATTGTGACCCGTCAAAGTAACACTGAAGACGTCTCTTTCTTTCTTTTAATGTACACATATGACATATTAAGTAACCCATATTTACAAATAAATTTAGGCCATTCTACTGTTTTTATTGTTATTTTTATTTATTTATTTTAGTTCGTTTGTTTTGTTTTTTAACCAAGTCTTAAAACCGGAAGTGGTGTTGTTTATTGCAGCCAGCTCGCAGATCGGGAAGAGAATAAAGTCAGCTGACCGGAGAGACGGATGTGCTGTCAAATGAAGTTTTGGTGGTCGGGAAACACCTTCAGGGAAACAGAAAAGCCGAAAGCCTCGGAATCTTTAGGGATGAGGTACGTTTCCTGATGCATTTTCTTTCTTCTCTGTCTTTGTTTTGCTGCCGAGAGCAACGTTTAGGAAACGCTCGCGTTAGCTAGCCTGGTTCGTAGCCTTTACTGTTTACCTTTTTTGTTTTGTTTTGTTTGTCACACCAAACTAATTAAAGCTATTTAAAGCCCAACAGATAAAAACATTAAGAAGTAATAGCAGCCCACAGTGCCATATTCTTATTTAAAGACATATAGTGGTGCAGTCTGCTGTTTGAGGAATAGTAGGGTTTATCATCATGTGAATATTACTTCCTCTTTGGGATGTTGCTAAATCAGCTTTTACGTTTGCCTAAGAATAGTCAGAGTGATGGCCTGTTTCTCCGTTAAATTGGTGTTTTGGTTTGAGTCTGTTTCTCTGGCGCACATCTGCAGCCCTCCGGTCCTGCAGGAGCGTCGCTGGCAGCTGCGGAGGTGTGATGAGATTAGGCGCTCCTGTTTGAAGCGGCAGGGATGAGTCAAAACGATCACATGCCTTAAAAAGCACGGGATGCGGGGAAATGTGCTTTGTCTGACGGAGGAGTCGGCTCTGATTGAATTGGCAGGTCCTTGGGTTACTTATTAGAGAGAGAGAGAGAGAGAGAGGTGCACACATGCTGATCTAATAAAGGTGATCAAGCTGAATGGTGAAGGTGGTGCCAGTGTAACAACAACCACAACAGGACAAATGTCTAGGTAACACGTGTCAAACCCGAGGCCCGTCAAGGCAATTTATCCGGCCCTCAAGAACCAAAAAAAGGCATATCATGTCATAAAGTAGAGGCATAGATCATTTTAAATTGTATAAAGTGGCTGAAACTGTGCCTCCTGCAGCGAATGTAAAAAATGTTTACTGTGTAGTTACAGCGTCCTGCTACAAGATGTCAGTTTTCCCACAACACATTAAAACAACCCAGAAATGTCCAAATAAAGAAAAAGTGATGCAGAATGATGAGAGTTTAAAGTGTAATCGCCCCAATATCAACTTTTTTTTTTGCAGATAAACTGTATAAACTGGACCTACGGGTGCTACTTTGATGTTACTGTGCATTTATGTAAATTTCTATGTGAACTGAAATGAAATTATGAAATCAAAAGTATCATCTATACACCGGCCCTTTTAATGACTTCATGATGCCAAAGCGGCCCAATATAGAAATAAGTTTGACAGCCCTGCTCTAGGTTATTCTAACTTCACACGCAGGGCCAGAGGGACGGGTATTCAAAGATGTTGAATCTCTGCTGACGCCACACAAACTGTTCAGGTTGGTGCTATAGAGGGATGTTTGCTTAAAATCAGCCTCCACGGAAACGGTTTCCTCTCCGATGAACACCTCACAGCCTGAGCAGACGGCTACTGCTCTCGCAACGTCCCGTTTTCTTTTCTTTACACTAAAACACACACAAGATAAACAAAAAGCACGCGGTTTATAGGTGTATGCCTAATATCTGCACCAAGTAAGATACCCGACTGCGCAGTCGTGGCCAAATAAGATGATTCTGATCGGCGCTGCATAAATAAACTGAGTTGAATTAGAATTAAAAACTGGATATTTGTGCTTCTTGAGGTTTTTCCACAATTTGTCACGTTAACAACCACAAACTTTGCTGTATTTTTTTTCAGGATCTTATGCGATGAACCCACATGCAGTTGAGCGACGTCGTATATTATTGTGAAATGGAACCAAAAAACATGCCTTCAGCCCCTCTTAATTTGTTCGTTGTAGCAGCATTTGCTGCAATTACAGCTACACATATCTTATAAGTACATCTCTGTGAGCCCATTAACATCTAAAGACACTGCATCAAAAAAGACGGAACGCTTTGTCCATTCCTGTTGAAAAATAGCCCAGGCTCCTTCAGACTGGATCAGGAATACCTGGAAACATCAGTTTTGCCACAGTTTGTCTGTCTGTCTTGTTCAACAGTCTTCATGATGCTGTTTGTTTTAACTAATGTTCCTTAATAAACCTCTGAGGACTGAGATTAAATTACACACAGCTGAGCTCTGCTTACTCCTCTAAATGGAAAGTGTTACACTGGATTCATTTTAGAGGTATTAGAGTCAACGGAACTATATATAAATACTGCCATACTTTTTGGATTTTTATTTGAAGGGGGGAGGCAAAAAAAAGTTCAAGGGGTGTGAATATGAGATATTTTATTACGAGATAATATGAAACCACAATATGAGGAAATGGTTTAATAAGATTTTTAAAGGGACTTTTGAGCTCTGCAGCTCCCATTTTTGTTACAGTAACATCCTCTGAATGACTTGTATTTCTCATTGTCCACTTGAGCAACACTTTCTACATCTATCCTCTTTTCTGCCACAGCCTTTCCATCCCTTCCTTATCTTCACCCTCCGAGTGCCCCGGACCCCGCCTGTGAAAATGGACCGCACAGGGTCTGTGCAGCCCAGCGTCAACTCCTCCTATCTTTCGCCTTCGTACGACGAACAAAGCCTGACCGAGGATGAGGAGGGTGACGACACATCAACCCTTCTTCCCAAAGCGTCCTCGGCGCCTCTGGCTGTGCGCTACAGTCCAGAGGACTCATACAATCTGGTGTACCTCATCTTCTTCCTGATGGGCATCGGCTCCCTGCTGCCCTGGAACTTCTTCATAACGGCGAAGCACTACTGGGTCTACAAGCTCAGCAACAGCAGTGACCACAGCGGGCGGTCCGATCTCAGTGTGAGTAGCAGGGTGATGAAGCTAAATGTGTTCCATTTCGTCTGTGTCTGGAAAGTTATGCGTTTCTAAAGATGCCCCTGCTTCTGACATCGCAGTATGAAGATCAGGTGACGGATGATTGGACAAAGTCTCTTTTCAGATTTCATAGAAATCCCCTTTTTAGATGTGAAAGGAAATTACACATTATGATGAGAGAGAGTGTTGGGCGATAAGAATAAAATTTACTGTGCAATTAACCAAAATCATTCTAACTTGTCACCCAGGATGGAAGCAACATTCCCAAACAACAATCGTCTATATACCTCTATAATTCAAAATTAGAGGTACAGTCCGGAACGACTTCTGTGTTTACTTCCTGGTTCCTGAGCCAATCATATCAGAGTTCCCAGGGTTCCCGAAACAGAGCGCAGCCTTTGGTATTTTATGTTGGCAGCAGTCTGCTAACATGGAAGCCAGTGAGAGAATAGGACCAGAAATTGAACAGAATACAACAATCATAGACCTGTCCTGTGGAAGTAAAACTTAGTGGGGTTTCACTGCAGCTTGTGTATGTGTTGTTTGTCTATTACTTATTCCTCCTTTAACTTGTTCACCTCAATCCCTAAAGAATAATGTTTTTTTTTTTCTTTTTCAAAGGACTACTTTGAAAGCTACCTTTCCATTGCCTCAACTGTACCGTCAGTGGTGTGCCTGATTCTCAACTATTTTCTTGTTAACAAGTTAGTAAAACTACACACACATGAACACAAGTGAACACGCAGGTCACAGTGCATATTTGTTTTGTTTTATAGGGAGTTTATAAGGTGGGCAAACACAAAATCCACAGAATTGTGAAGTTGAAAGAAAATTATAAATATACTTTTTTTTTTTTTTTATACTGAATACCATACATGGGGTAAAAACGTATTAGAGATAGAAGTAGATTCAGCTTCCAGCAGAACAACAAACTTAGACATGCTGCCAAAGCTACAAATGAGGGGTTTAAGTGAAAACATGATCATGTGTTGGAATGGCCTAGTCAAAGACCAGCTCTAAATCCAATTTGGAGTCTGTCAAGATTTTAAAAAGTGCAGATGCTCTTTATCCAGTCCCACTGAGTTTGAGCTGTTACGGCATGTCAGTCTCTAGATGTTTAGTACAGAAAGGAGTCCCAGCTGTCTGCAGCAAAAGGTGATTTTTCACACCTTTCCTATTTTTCTTTTATTTTTCAATCCGGCAAAACTTTGCATTGATGTGTCACATTAAAATTCTCATCAAGTACATTACAAGTCTGTGGCTGCAACGTGAAGAAGTGAAGACTCCTCTTATACACACCAGGTGCGCTCCACTTGTTTCATCTCATTAGCAACGTTTCCTCTGCGCGATCGTTCACAGGTTGTCTCCAAAGGTCCGAATCCTCTCGTCTCTTGTTGTGATGCTGTTTGTGTTCGTGCTGACCACGGTGCTGGTGAAGGTGGACGTCTCAGAACACAGGAGGGGGTTCTTCGTCGGCACACTCGCCTGTGTTGCTGTCATCAGCGGCGCCTCCAACGTCTTCTGTGGCAGCGTCTTCGGGATCAGTGGCTATTTTCCCATGAGGATCTCTCAAGCTCTTATATCAGGTTAGTTTGCTCATGCTGTCTGTGTAACGTCTACAGCAGGCGTCTCCAACGCCGGTGCTCAAGAGCTCCTGCAGTGCAACTTTCAGATGCGCACCCGTACCAACACAACTAAAACAAATGACTCCGCAGAACTTGATGGCATGCCGAGGAGGTAATTCAGAACATTTGATGCTGGTGTTTTGAATCTAAAAGTTACAGGCAAAGTTGCTGTTGAGAACTGGAGTTAGACACCCTAATTGACAGTGTGCATAACTAAATATATAACTTTTTATTTAGCCCTACGGAATTTCTAAGGTCCTAAAAGTGCTGCATTTCAAAAAATAAATAGTTAGCTAAATAAATATATATGCATCTGGAATAACACATATTCAAGGGGAGGTAATCATACTCACAGGGCTTATAAACGGATATGTTCCCTGTAAGTTCCCGTGAAGACATTTGATGTTTTTTTTTTTTTTGTCTTGTTTTTTAGGGACTTCTTTTAGCATCTTGCGGTACGCTTTCAGGGTGAATCTGCTAGAACAGCCTGATTTTGACATGTTGACAGTTGTTTTGAATATTTCACATTCTTTTGAGATTTCTCAAAATCCCTGAAGATAATTTTGGATAATTATCCATCAAATGTACATAAAAAGGAAAATTTCCCTTAGCATCTAGCAAGAAAGGAACATAATAATGGGACCTAAAATGCCCCCAGACTCATAAGCTTCTCTAATCTTTCTGAAGGCCTCGGACGGCTCTTCCTGCCCCAACATGGAGTTTACGATATTAAATGTCTGTGGGTCAGACTTGGAAAACCTCCGTCAAAATTAACGAGCAACGATGTTCTCATCAATTACTTCTGATGTGATACGCTTATCTGGGATTTGAGCCGCTTTAGGTGCGAACAAATGTGGAGGCGTCCTAATATGTTACTCACGTTAAATTGCCTTTTTTCTAACGTCTTACAGAACATTTCCAAAGATCTTTCCTTCAGTTGTTTTTTGTTGTATTTGAATTCATTGAAATGTTGATATTAGATAACCTCACGTTCAAATATGTTAAACACACGAGCTGTTGCAGGGTAGTTTTTTTTTTTTCTTTTTCCTTTCACATGACTGTACATAATTGTATAATGTGAAACATATCATTACATTCACATTTGGGGACATCTTTTATTTTTAATTACCAGGTTAGTTAGCAGATGAGCGTAAACATGTTTGTGCAGCGGCCAGCTGTGTCACCTGAGATGCTCCTCTCCAAAGCTGGAGCCGAACTCTGCTGAATTCATCTGGTTTTATAAAAGTATTATTTGACACCTCCCTAAATCCACCTAATCAGCATTTTGTAGAACTCATGACACTCTCTACTTGTACACGGCTCTTCTTAAGCTTCCTATTTTGTAGAAAAGCCAGTCTTACAATATTTTGCATGAAGACTTTCTGTAAAATCAAGCAGTCAAGAAACTTAAATTTGCACATCGAAGCTTAGCTGTTATACAGGTATATCTAAAAAGATTTAACTATTGTTAAAAACTTAAATATTTTTGTCAATCATTTCAGAAAGTGAAACTAAAATCTACATTCATCACATAGTGAAATATTTCAAGCCTGTATTTCTTGTAATTCTGATAATTATGGCTTACAGAGAATAAAAACACCAAACTGAGTGTCTCAGAAAATGAAGTTATCGTTAAAAGGTGAAATATTGGAAACTCATGGCGTCACACCCTAATTAGCTAAGTAACTCAACACCTGCAGGTTTCCGTGCCTCTGATTGGTCTCTCAGTCAGGGTCAGTAGGCTACAAGATCATTGGGAAGACTGCTGACTCAGCAGATGTCTAGAAGACAGTTATTGACACTCTGCATGAGGAGGGTAAGCCATTAAAGGTCGTTGCTGAATAAGCTGGGTGGTCAGCGTTCTCTATCCAGGCATATTAACAGAAGATTGAGTGGAAGGAAGAAGTGTGGTAGGGAAGGGTGCACCTGCAACAGGGGGATCCGCTGCCTTGAGAGGTTTGTCAAGCAAAATCTATTCAAGAATTTGGAGGAACTTCACAAGAAGTGGACTGAGGCTGGAGTCACTGCCCCAAGAGTTACTACACACAGACGGCTCCTACACATGCGCTACAAGCGTTTCACCTGGGCTACAGAGAAAAAGAACTGGACTGTTTCTGTGTAGTCCGACGTCCTCTTTTCAGATCGAAGTAAAGTCTGCATTTCATTTAGGAATCAAGGTCCCAGAGCCTGGAGGAAGAGTGGAGAGGCGACAGAAGTCCAGTGGGAAGTTCCCTCAGTTATTGATGTTTTGGATGCCATGTCATCTGCTGGTGTTGGTCCACTGGGTTTTCTGAAGTCTACGGTCAATGCAGCCATATGCCTCCATGCCACACCGCATTGATGCAGTAATTCATGCAAAATGAGGCCCAACCAAGTATTGAGCACATAGAAATTGGACATAATTTTCAGAAGCCTGAAGTTTCTGTTTAAAATATCTTTTTTTTTTTTCTTTTTTTTTGTAGATCTCATGTAATATTCTGAATTGCTAAGACTGAATTTTGGGTATGCACTATCTATAAGCCATAATCCTCAAAATTACAGGAAATGACTGTTTGTAATACATCTATGGGTTTCACTTTCTGAAGTGATTTAACAATATTCTAATATTTTTAGATGCACCTGTGTATATACCAGTGCCTTATTGTTTCAAGACTCCTAGCTAGTCTTCGTGCAAATGTGATTGTGAATGTTGGCCAGCAGATGTCGCCACACTCGTAACAAAAGTTAGTTCTTGATTTCTTGTTGTACACAACCTTGAAGTCCGTAATAATTATTCTATACGTATGAGCTTTCTATAAATTAAGGGCATATTTATTTAAATCTGGGGTATATTTCATAAACTAGTTTTAATTTGAAATAATTAGACACTTAAGTTACCATTTAATAAATTCTTTATTGAACTGTGGCACAAATTTAAATAAAACTGTCAGTGTGTCTCATCTAATAAAGTTTTATTGATCATACGCAGCTAACAGGCCAACAATAATTTTTCGTTTTAACATATCAACAATAAAAGCTTTAAGTAATGATAGAAAATAGTTATTTTCCATCAATAACTTGCTTCTTTTTAGTGTCTTTTTTTTCTCTCTCCAAGGTATATGGTACCAAGCTTCATGGTACATAAGCTTGATTGGGTTTTTTTATTGTTAGGTCAGGCCATGGGGGGCACCCTGACTGCACTAGCATCAATAGTGACCCTAAGTGTGGCTCCGGACGTAACCACCAACGCTCTGGCCTACTTCCTGATAGCTGACTTCTTCATCCTGCTCTGCATCATCTGCTATTTACTTTTGCCTAAGTTTGCATATTCAAGGTAAGAAAAGCTAAATTAACAGTGATTCTCCTCACACACTGATTCTGTTAATTTGACCTTTTTAAACTTTCATGTGCTTTATTTAAAGCATATGTTAAACTGCTGAAAAGACAATAAATGAACCAACAGCTCCCATTTCTTGTCTTCCTGTTAGACACTACATGCTGCCGTCGAGCTGCGTCAGCGCCGGGACGCTCGGTGAGGACCACGCCGCTGCAGCTGGAGTCCCTCCTCTGCAGCGAATCATTAAGAAGGCCGGGATGCTCGGCGCTTGTGTCTTTTACGTCTTCCTCGTCTCGATCTCGGTATTCCCAGCCGTCTCGTCGGGGATCCAGTCTGTGAACATGGACAGCGGCAGCCCCTTAACAACAACTTACTTCGTACCCCTGACCAGTTTCCTCCTGTATAACGCGGCGGACTTCTGTGGCAGACAGGCTACAGCCTGGGTGCAGATTCCTGGCCCCACCAGTCGCGTCCTGCCTGCTCTGGTGCTGTGTCGCACCGTGCTGGTCCCACTTTTCATGTTCTGTAACTACCAGCCACGGGACCACCTTCATACGGTGCTCTTCTCCAGTGATGTGTACCCTGTGATCTTCAACTGCCTGTTGGGTCTCTCTAACGGATACCTGGGCACGCTGCCAATGATCTATGGACCAAAGGTGGTACCCCGGGAGCAGGCCGAAGCCACGGGCGTGGCCATGTCATTCTTTCTCACTCTGGGACTGGCTGCTGGGTCTGCGTTTTCTGTACTTATTGTGCACTCTATCTGAACCGATGTCATATAGAGCTTTGTAGTGTGGGAAAACACTACGGCCTGCGCAATCAAGCTCTTTATTTTCACTGGACCAGCAGGCGTCGCTCCCTCTACACCTCATCTAGTTTCCACTGATGCCTCAAACCGGCTGTAATTGGTGCTGATTCAAAGGACTGAAGCATTATGTGTGTCATTTTACACACATAATGTGTAACAAAGATTACTCAGGATGAATTAAAGAGGTGGAAGCTTGGGGCGCATAACCGGTTG
The DNA here is from genome assembly GCA_037039145.1 of Fundulus diaphanus. Classification (NCBI taxonomy): domain Eukaryota; kingdom Metazoa; phylum Chordata; class Actinopteri; order Cyprinodontiformes; family Fundulidae; genus Fundulus; species Fundulus diaphanus. The sequence continues at coordinate 40,140,733 of CM073121.1, read as the reverse complement.
CTAAATACCTTTTGTTATGAATTTACACCAAATATGCACAATGTAAAATCACATGCTGGCAAGTTTAAATATTTGTTGATGTTGAATGTGTAACATGGGTACCGTTTGGCCAAAGATAAACGGTTCAAGTTGCTTTGGTTTCAGTTTTCTACAGTAGTTTGACTTGGGTCCAAAACGCTCCGGCTCCGATTTGGCATCCGGTCAGACAGAAAATCAAGTCGTATGTTTGTAGAAACTAGAATGTATTGAGGTGAATGGGGCCGTGCAGACTGCCGCAATTCCCCATGACGGCGTCTCCGACTGTTCAACCAAGATGGACCAGAGGGCTGTTTCACAAAACCAAGATAGAGGCTTAAACCGGGATTTTCCAGATGAATTCAGACGGGATTATCCCGTCTGAATTAAGCCTAGACTCTGTTTAACAGCCAGGTTTAGTTAATCCTGGTGCCTTATTTGTTCAGTCATTGCTTACACTGATCAGAAACCAAAGGGTTTAGTCAGTGATTCTGTTTTCTCATCTGTGTTTTTGGTATTTTTTTAATCAGGTTTAATTAAAATACCAGTGATACATATTGCCATTCAGTCAAGTACTATTACTATTAACATTATGGTGGTAGTCTATCCCATTATTAACTTTATAATTGTCCATGTGTGCATTGTTACTGTTCAAATGTGCTTTTGAAGACTGTTTCAAAACAGTTTGGCCTTTAATGGACCATTGCATGTGTTGAGGGGATTAGAGAAATAGCTGATAAAGCCATGCATCCAATGGCACAGATGTCAGTAACGTCAGGCGTTACACCATTTTCTGACATACCAGATTTTGTGACTCTAGGGGGCGCTGTTTCACTTATTCCTCCAGAACAAACGTAAAGCCCCTCAAGTGCACAGAACTGAAATATCTCACAGTCCCAAAAGGAAAAATAGATCATTTTGTTTCATATCAGGTAGACATATCCTACATTAACTTCTTTAAATTAGTTTGAGATTCTATGTTGTTTTTAAATGCAAACAATTTTTCTATTAATCATTAGTGCCACAATTAAAATCTGACATGAGGGTAAACATGATTTAGCAAAGAACTATTTTCATCCCTCTACCACTTTTCCTTTAGAGGTTATGGAGGGCTCAGCGAAACAGCGCCCTCTAGAGTCACAAAAAATGTGTCTAACTCGTCTGCCACATAAGTCGCTTCATCTGCACGTCTGTTCCTTTATGATGGCGGCAGTGTTTCCTTTCTTGAGGCTGATGTGCTGCAGTTCCTCATCAGCCTCCATCAAAGGATGTTGGTCTTTGCAACTCATCCATTGTAGCATCAGTGAATCGGTGGTTGACCGAAGTTCAGACGGGCATTTACCTGAATTACTTAAACCTGGCTTGACATAGTCACACTTCCTGGGCCTGGATTGCTCTTGGTGAAACGGACAAAGCCAGGATGCTCTGAACACACTAAGTCAAGCCTGGCTTTACCTTCTAAATTCTGCTTTTGTGAGACAGCCCCTATGGCTCTATTTTGTCAGACCTACACATTAATTTGATGGTAGAATGAAGAGACAGACAGAACTTGAGACAGGGTGACAAAGTAAAACACATCCGCTTTGGGGAAAGTTCAAAGTGAAATCTTCTACTGGTAACAGGAACAGAATGCATGACCTTAGTCCTCGATGTGGCTGACCTGGGTTTGATTCCAGCCTGAGGTCCTTTGCCACATGTCTTTCCCCCTCTCTCAAACCCCCTATCCTGTCAGTCTACTGTATGAAAAACAAGCCACTACTTCCATAAAAATCCAGAAAAAGAGTAAAAAAACAAAAACAGACATTGTTTGCCAAGTGAAACAGTTGTTTTCTGAGATCTGCTGTGCCGGCTTGTGTTTATGTAGTTGGGATTTCCGGTATAAACTCTCACGTAAATACTAAATATCACCAGTTGACCGTAGAGGGAACCTCTAGTCGGGGCCTGTGTGTTTTAAAAAATTAGATTGAAGCGTGAGCAGTCGGAAGCATCCAGTGTGTTTTGGCCTCAAGTCAGCTTGGTAGGTCTCCATGCTCTCCCACACCTCCTGCACTCTGGTCACAAATTTTCTATAGTACTGAGATCAGTGCTTTGCTGTGGCTGGTGGATTTTGTCCAAAAGTAACTCAACTTTGTAACTACATCTGTAGCATTATCATTGTCCACTTGGACAAACCATTTTTCCTCATGAAGTGTTGTATTCTTTGAAGTGCACCTCCTGCAGCAAGATAGCTACACAACATGAAGCTCCCATCCCTGGGATGATGTTCTCAGGCTTACAACCTTCCTCCAGATTTAATGGTTGTTGTTTTAGCTTCTCAAGGAGCATTTGTACATTCCTGCAAATTGCACAGTTTTTTTAAACATTGCTTTAAATCGACTGCTGACCCATTCCAGCCCCATGAGGTCCAGCATTGTCTTGCTTTAGGAGGAACCCAGGGCCAACCACACCAGCATATGGTCTCACAATGGGTCTGAGGATCTCATCTCTGTACCTAATGGCAGTCAGACTACATCTGGCGAACACATGGAGGGCTGTGTGGCCCCCCAATGCCACCCCACACTATTACTGGCCCACTGCCAAACTGGTCATGCTGGAGGATGTTGGAAGTAGCAGAATGTTCTCCATGGCGTCCCCGCACTCTGTCACGTCTGTCACATGTGCTCAGTGTGAACCTGCTTTCATCTGTGAAGAGCTCAGGGCACCAGAGGTGTATTTGCCAATCTTGGTGTTCTCTGGCAAATGCCAAACGTCCTGCACGGTGTTGGGCTGTAAGCATAACCCCACCGTTGGACGTCGGGCCGTCTTATCACCCTCATGGAGTCTGTTTCTGATCGTTTGAGCAGACACGTGCACATTTGTGGCCTGCTGCAGGGTTGTTGTCCTCCTACGGCCTCCTCCACCTCTCCTGATGTACGGGCCTGTCTCCTGGTAGCGCCTCCATGCTCTGGACACTACGCTGAAAGACCCAGCAAACCTTCTTGCCACAGCTCACATTGATGTGCCATCCTGGATGAGCTGCACTACCTGAGCCACTTGTGTGGGTTGGAGACTCCGTCTCACGTTACCACCAGAGGGAAAGCACCGCCAGCATTCAAAAGTGACCAAAACATCAGGCAGAAAGCAGAGGAACAGAGAAGTGGTCTGTGGCAAGATACTTACACAACATGAATCTCCCATCCCTGGGATGATGTTCTCAGGCTTACAAGCTTCCTCCAAATTTAATGTTTTTTAGCTTCCCAAGGAGCATTTGTACATTCATGCAAATTGCAGTTTTTTTTAAACATTGCTTTAAATCGACTGCCGGTTTTCATTTTTAACTTGAACACCTCATCTGAATATGCAGCATTGTTTATTAATAATTTCAAAGTATGTTTCCCCATCTGGTAATTATTTCTCCTGTTGTACAGCTTAAATGTAGTTTTTTTTATACACACACACATACACACACACACACCTCAAAAAAATAAAGTGAATACTAAAATAACACATCCTAAATCTGAATGAATGAAATATTCTTATTAAATACTTTGTACTTTACATAGTTGAATGTGCTGATGACAAAATCACACAAAAATTATGAATGGAAATCAAGTTTATTAACCCCTGGAGGTCTGGAGTTGGAGCCATACTCAAAATTAAAGTGCAAAAACACTACAGGCAGATACACCTTTGATGTAATGTCCTTAAAACAAGTCAAATGAGGCTCAGGAGCGTGTGTGGCCTCCACGTGTCTGTATGACCTCCCTACAACTCCTGGGCAGCTCCTGATGAGGTGGAGGATGGTCTCCTGAGGGATCTCCTCCCAGACCTGGACTGACGTATCCGCCAACTCCTGGACAGTCTGACAGTAGACTCCGTCTCATGCTACCACCAGAGGGAAAGCACCGGCAACATTCAAAAGTGACCAAAACATCAGGCAGAAAGCAGAGGAACAGAGAAGTGGTCTGTGGTCACCACCTGCAGAACCACTCCTTTATTGGGGGGGGGGGGGGGGGGGGTGTCTTGCTAATTGCCTCTAGTTTCCACCTGGTGTCTATTCCAGCTGCACAACAGCAGGAGAAACTGATTGTCAGTCAGTGTTGCTTCTTAGTGGACAGTTTGATTTCACACAAGGGGGATTGACTTGGAGTTACATTGTGTTGTTTAAGTGTTCCCTTTATTTTTTGATATATATGTGTTTTTGCATTTCTGAGGGTCTTCTCTAGGAATTCTCATTCTTCTTTTTTTGATTTACGTCCATGCATTCAGAGCCAACATTTCACCAAAATTTCAGTATGGCTGTATAATGACAAATAGTCTTGATTCCATTAGGTAAATGTCTCAGGTCTGGTTTCAGCAGGCCACCGAACATGTCTCCAAAAACATTGGTTTTAGGTTCTTCCCTGGTGCATCTGCCAAGTAATCTTGCTTCATGATGCTCTTCCTGAATGGCCTTTCAGTGCACGGAGGTTAAAGTATGTTTGACTCCTTTAGAGAAAGTTTCCATTGACAGGGTTATACTGCACTGACACATTGCACTTATCCATGACTTCATGTAAATGCAACAAAAAAACTGGACCTTCTGGGTTTAGTTATCTTCAGAGTGTAGAAGGTGAGCAGTATTTAAAATGTGATCTGTCTGAGGGTCACCTGTTCATAACCTTCCTGGGGAGTAAGAGCAGCTGTTGTAGCCATAATCTTTCCTGCCAAAATAATCCTAAAATCAGATAACTTGATTTAACAGGTATTTTACCAAACCAACAGATGGTGCCATGCCTTTAATACAGATTCAGTGGTTGTTGTGTTATATATAAGAACAATCTCTATAAACACTGAGTCTGGAGAAGGTGGTAGCAGATTCATTTCACTGGATAGTGGCATTACCATCCTTAGACGGCATCTTCACAAGGTCTTTTGCTTTTATTCAGAGGTGTAATGATGCATTCCATTTGCCTCGGGAAGTAGGAGCTGGGAATGGGGGAAACCCCGAGTAAAAATCATTCCAGTTAACACACTCGTAGAAGTCAGGATTCTAAAATAAAAACAAACGGTTAGGAAAAGGTACCTCTTATAAACGTCCTTTAACGTTGTACTTTCCACATGCAAACACCACTTTAAATTTGTTCAATTCAGAGTTGCAGCCACTAAATGTAACATTGAGTTTAGACGCACTCCTAAAACTGTCTTGTAAAATAAACATGTTTTATCACAGCTTACTGTTGTTAATGCAATGGACTGCCATGTTTGAGCCGACAATCGGCCCTAAAAATTTACCCGACTTTGAGGGGAAAGTCCGACTTTAGCGGCCATTACAGTTGATGTTTCCCATCAGAAGCCGGGATGTCTGAGTTCTGACTGCAACTGTACTGTCAGTCCTTGCACATTTGAAATTTTTATTTTGTAATAAATGGCTTCTGTGGTACTCTTGAAACAATGTTTTCTAGGATCATTTGCCCTTCTGTACTGTTCTCCCCCCTGCTGCCATTGTTGAGGAAGCTCTGCACCAGTGTGACGCAGTTCAATAGGAAGAGGTAATGGGCCTTGCACTGTAATGCTTTAAGCATTTTTCACCTCCCAAGTTATGGATTACTGTCGCTTTAAATATACTTGGCAATTTAAAAAGGATGCCTGAATGCTGTTCAACTGATAAAACTGAAGTTAAATATTTCTTAGTCAAGGCAAAGATTGCAGCTGGTTTGGGTAAACAGAATGCCAAATTTATGAAAAGATCACCGTCAAAACCTTCAAGCATGACTGAATACAGAGGAAGTTTCTGCAAAGTTTGAGCAATTTTGTTCGGCGACAAGGAGGCGCCAGTTTGGTTTGGAATCACTTTAATTGTCAAATTCACAGATCAGTGGACAATCGGCCAGTCGCTGAAAGCAGATTTGAGATTCTGTACATTCTGAATAATTTGTGGGGTTGTTATTGCAGCTGCAGAAAATCTAAAGTCAGCTGACCGGAGAGACCGGTTTGTTGTAATATTACGTTTTAGTTGTTGGGAAACATTTTAAAGAAAACAAGGTTTTGGAGCCTCTGGGGATGAGGAACGTTTTGTTTTTATTAATTTTTTTAACCGAAAACATTTTCTACTTTTCACATTAAAGTTATTTAAGAACTGTGCACTGGAACATTAAGAATAGCAACCTGCACTATAATAGTTTTATTTAAAGAGACGTTGTGGTTCAGTCTACTGTGTGACTAAGTTAGCTTCATGTGAATATTCCTTTGTGGTCACACTCCTATGTTACAAAATCAGCTTGCCTAAAAATAGTCCAAGTGAGAACCTACTGTCAGTTAAGTTAAAAAGCTGTTTTATTCTTTGGGGGGGGGAGGGGGGCATATAAATGTCTGCAGCGCTCTGACCCTACAGGAGCGTCATTAAACACTTGTCTGCCTGCTGCAGAAACACTGAGAGGTTTGATGAAATTAGTGGCTTCTGTTTGAAGTAGGATTGATGAGTCAAACTGTTACATGCCTTAATAGCATGAGATGTAGGAAACATGTTTTGTTTTTATGGAGGAGGCAGGTCTTTAACTTACTTATTAGAGAGATCTCCACACACTGATCTAATTAAAGTGATAAATGTTAATAGTGAGGTGGTAATGATGTGGGGTGCCAAAATGCAAAGTTTTATAAAAAAAAAAAAATGTCACACCACAAAGGACAGTAACGCTCATAATTTTTTATACATAACAAGTCCCAAAAGTGTGGCACGCATTTAAATTTAATAAAATCCAATGTAACCCTTTACATTTAGATGAGTAAACAGAGTCCAACTGTGTGTAATCTAAGCCCAGAGATTTGTTAGGGAACATAAAAACAAACAGCATCATGAAGACTGAGGAACAAGGCAGACACGGATGGGATATAGTTATAGAAAGGTTTAAAGTAGTTTGAGAGAATACGAAAAAGCATAAAACAAGTATAAACCTACCAAGACTTTGTCGGCCACATAGACTGTCAGGCCTCACAAGGGGGCAGGAATCAGAGAAGCTGCTAAGAGGTCAACAGTAACTCTGGAGGAGCTGCAGAGATCTACTGCTAAAGGGGGAGGATCTCTTGATGTCCATCCTGTGCCTCTAATCACAAAGAATGCTGAGACTAAAAGTAGCTCTTAGTGACGTCAGTTTAGGACACATTTTCCAAATTCTGACATTTTTCTTAGAATCTTACCTCAGTAAGATAAAAGTTACTAACAAAGCATCTTAGGCCTTCAGAGAGCTCCTAAAGTGAGAAAAATATTAGGAGTAGTGAGGAGGACCTTCACACTGAATGCAATCAAGGCAAATTCCTTGATTCCAAAACTTAAAAACTGATGTTTACAGGTGCTTTTTAACCAATCTGATGGAGCCTGAGCTATTTTGCAGACAGGAATGGATTAAGCATTCAGCTATTAGATGTGGAGTCTTGTCTATTAGATGTAGTGGGCTCATAGAGACTTACTTATAAGATACTTGGAGCTGTAATTGCAGCAAAAGGTGCTGCTACAATGACATACCAAGAGGAGCTGAAGGCACCTTTTTTGTTCCATTTCACAATATTACACATCATACCGCATGTGGGTTTATCACATAAGATGCTGAGAAAGTAAAGAGGTCTTGTTTGTTTTGCGTTTCTATGTAAAGGAAAAAAAAGGGAGGCTGTGAAAATGCAATACTTATTTTGTCTCACAGCAATGTAGCCGGTTACGCAAGCTGTGAGGTGTTCATTGTGTTTATCGGAGACAGCCTGGGGGAAGAAATCATCTCTGTGGAGGCTGGTTTTAGCAAATATCAGTTTGTAGCACCGACCTAAAGGTAAAAGTTTGAACCGTTTGTGCTCAGGATGTGTGGGGTCAGCAGACATCCAACATTTGTTAATACTCTTGTATTTGGCTCCACGTGTGAAGTCAGTTTTGCAGTTATCAGGATAGGTAAATGATGTATTCTGTTCTATTTATGGTCCGCTTCTCTTACTGGCTTCCATGTTTGCAGGCTGCTGCTATATTGCCAAGATAAAAAAAACAAATGCCGCGCTCTGTTTTGGGAACCCTGTCACACCAGCATTTCAATTTCATTTTACAGCTGTACCTGAAAGTTTGCTTACCAGGTTCCGCTTCAGGCTCTGCCTGCTACATGCCCAGATTCCACCATAATGGTCAATGCAAAGCACCTGATGAATGCTAATGTATGTTACAAATGGGTCAGCTGATCGTTTGTTTTCTTATGGTTACGTGACATCCACTGAGAATAACCATAGATCTGGAAAACAATGTTGAGAAATGAACGAGCCCAACAGAACCAGAACGTCAAATATGAAGAACACAAGTGCTGACACAATCTCTGACTATTGATTTCTGTGCAGTTTAGACATCAATGAACAAGAAAAAATCTGCTGTAGATTTAAAAAAAATCTAAATCAAACTCACTGAACCTTCAGCGGGTTCTGTCTACTAGGGTTTACAGAACTCAGCAGAACCCCCAGCACCGACCAACAGTCCAGCATGTAGCGGCTGACCGTGGTCTGGACTCTGTGGAGCGGAGTCATGGTTTCAGAGACGCCGTAGAAGGACAGAACACATGCTCTGTGATCCAGGTACACTCCTACTCTGAAGGAGTCAAGACCTGAGTTGCGGGTCCAGATGTTGTTCTGAGCAAATGTACAACCTATTCGGCCAATGCTTAATCCCCAAGATTTGTCATTATATCCAAACACACATTGATCTGTGTGTCCTGCTCTGCTGATGTTCTTGTATGCAGCTGCTACATAAATATGTGTTCCTCTCCTCTCCACCTCCCAGTAACAACGTCCAGTCAGACTCTCTCTACTCAGGACCTGATTATAATAAGCAAACCTGTCTGGGTGACTGGGGTAAGTGTTTTTATCCATGTGGCCTTCCTGTTCCCCTCTGATAGCACCAGGTGACGTTGTGCCGTGTTTGGATCCAGTGTGAGTTCACATGAATATTTTAAGAATCCAGCTCTGCTCTTCTGTTCTGGTTCTGACACCTCAGGGAGTATCAGTGAGATGTTGGTCCATATGTCTTTCAGGATGCCCTGTAGTTGATCCATGAGCTCTGACACATCTGCTGTCACATCTTTGAAGTAAGGGGGAAGGATATCGATGCTGGATACGTGTTTAGGCTCACTGGGTGCTGACAGTGAGGAGTAGTTGTGGAGAAACTGGCTGTGATCCACTGTGTCTGAGACCTGCTCCAGCTACTCCCGAAGCTCTTTGACTCGACCCACTTCAGCCTCCTGCTGGGACCTGATCTGCTGCTTCACATCGGAGCTCCTTTTCTGGATGAGACGGGTCAGCTCCATAAAGATCTTCTCACTGTCCTCCACTGTTTTATCAGCAGCGCGGTTGATGGCCTCCAGCTCCTGTTGAAGCAGCTTCACATCTTTCTCTCTGTCCTGGATTCTCTGCTGGATGTTTTCTCGTCTCACCTCCAGCTCTCTCTGCTTCTCAGTCCTTTCTGCTGCCGCTGAGCCTGTGTCGTGGCCTTTATGTTCATCCGCAGAGCAGAGATAACAGATATACCTCTCCTCCGTAGGGCAGAAAATATTCCTCACCTTGCCATGATGAGTGCAGACGTTCTCCTGGTTCTTGGAGGGCTCCACCAGCTTGTGTTTCTTTAAAGAAGCCATATAATAATGAGGCTGAATGTGCTTCCCACAGTAAGAGGCCAGACAGACGAAACAGAACTTGAAGGCTTTCCGTTTTCTTCCAGTGCAGACATCACAGCCCACATCTCCTGGTCCAGCATGGCAGGGGTCAGCAGGGGCAGCTTGGACTCCGGTCTTCTTCAGCTGCTCCACTAAAGCTTCCAACATGGTGCTTTTCTCCAGGACAGGCCTCGGCATAAAGTTTTCTTGCACTGAGGACAGCTGTGGATTCTTTTCTGATCCTCTTTATCCCAGTGTGCTTTAACGCAGTCCCCGCAGTAGCTGTGTCCACAGGGAGTAGTCACTGGATCCCTCAGGAGATCCAGACAGATCGAACAGGAGAATATTTCTCTGTCCAGCTGATTCTGCTCCATTTTTCCTCTCAGTCACCGTGACTGTGTGAGTTTAATTTCCCAAAAATGCACTCTGAGCTTTGTTTGTTCACACAAAGGTAGTTTGTCAGGTTTTCACATGAACATGAATGAAGAATGTCGACAGACTGGAGCTGATGAGAACAGGAAGATGAAGAGAAACTATTAAGATTTATTATTTATTGAGGTTTGATTCTTAATGGTAGCTCCCTGGGGATCCTGCAGTCTGGTTATTTTGTATTGTACATCCCTATATTCCCATTCTCATCTGTTTAGTTTTCTGTTCAGTATTTATGATAATAATATATTATGGTATTTGTTAGATTCAGTTCTTTTCTAGTTAGCTTATGTTCTTTATTATTTTAGTAGTTCTGTTAGAGCTTTATTTTATACTTAACTTCTATAGTTTAGTTTCTGTCCATTATTTACATTTATGATGCATTCTTGTTATTGTTAGATTTGGTTCCTGTTTTAATTCAATTCAATTCAATTTTATTTATATAGCGCCAATTCATGAAACATGTCATCTCAAGGCACTTTACAAAGTCAAGTTCAATCATATTATACAGATTGGGTCAGATTATACAGATTGGTCAAAAATGTTCCTATATAAGAAAACCAGTTGATTGCATCAAAGTCCCGACAAGAAGCATTCACTCCTGGAGAAGCGTAGAGCCACAGGGAGAGTCGTCTGCATTGTACATGGCTTTGCTGCAATCCCTCATACTGAGCAAGCATGAAGCGACAGTGGAAAGAAAAAACACCCGTTAGCGGGAAGGAAAAACCTCTAACAGAACCGGGCTCAGTATGAACGGTCATCTGCCTCGACCGACTGGGGGTTACAGAAGACAGAGCAGAGACACAACAAGACAGACAAAAAGCACAGAAGCACACATTGATCTAGTAATCTGTTCTACATTAGATGGTAATAGTCGGTGATCTGTCCTCCCTGGATGATTTCACAGTCAACAGAACGTCAGACCAGGTGTACCTACTATGAAGAAAAAAGAGAGAGAACAAAAAGTTAAAAGCTGAATGACAACAGTCATTTCAATGTAATGCAATGCAAATCTGGAGAACAGTAGACTGGAGAACAGTAGAAATCAGTAGAGTGAGAAAAATAGGCCCTGATGTCCTCCAGTAGCCTAAGCCTATAGCAGCAAAACTATAAAGGTAGCTCAGAGTAACATGAGCCACTCTAGTTATAAGCTTTGTCAAAAAGGAAGGTTTTAAGATTAGTCTTAAAAGTAGACAGGGTGTCTGCTTCACGGACCAAAACTGGAAGTTGGTTCCACAGGAGAGGAGCCTGATAGCTAAAGGATCTGCCTCCCATTCTGGTTTTAGAGACTCTAGGAACCACCAGCAGACCTGCAGTCTGAGAGCGAAGTGCTCTGTTAGGAACATACGGAGTAATCAGAGCTCTGATATATGATGGAGCTTGATTGTTAAGGGCTTTATACGTTAGAAGAAGAATTTTAAATTCTATTCTTGATTTAACAGGAAGCTAATGAAGGGAAGCTAAAATTGGAGAAATATGATCCCGCTTGTTGATTTTCATCAGAAATCTCGCTGCGGCATTTTGGATCAGCTGAAGGCTTTGAACTGCATTTTGTGGACTTCCTGATAGTAAAGAATTACAATAGTCCAGACTTGAAGTAACAAATGCATGGACTAGTTTTTCAGCATCACCCCTGGACAGAATGTTTCTAATTTTGGCAATATTCCGGAGGTGAAAAAAGGAAACTCTGGAAACCTGTTTAATATGGGATGTAAATGACATGTCTTGGTCAAAAATAACACCAAGGTTTTTTACTTTATTACCAGAGACCAAGTTAATGCCATCCAGATTAAGTGATTGGTTAAGAAGTTTATTTTTTGAGGACTCTGGCCCAAAGATTACAACTTCGGTCTTGTCAGAATTTAGATGCAGGAAATTTAAAGTCATCCAGCTTTTGATGTCATCAAGACATGACTGCAGTCGAAGTAATTGATTGGATTCATCAGGATTTATGGATAAATATAGCTGAGTGTCATCAGCATAACAGTGGAAATTAATCCCATGCTGTCTGATAATTTTGCCGATCGGAAGCATATATATAGTAAAGAGAATTGGTCCAAGGACTGAACCCTGTGGTACTCCACAGGTGACTCTAGAGTTTGAGGAAGATTTATTATTAACATGAACAAACTGGAATTTGTCCGACAGATAAGATTTAAACCAGCCTAATGCTTTTCCCTTAATCCCTACAGTATGTTCAAGTCTTTGTAGGAGAATATTGTGATCAACTGTATCAAATGCAGCACTAAGATCTAACAGGACAAGTACAGACACAAGTCCATTATCTGAGGCCATGAGAATATCATTAGTGACCTTCACCAGAGCCGTTTCAGTGCTATGATGAGCTCTGAAGCCTGACTGAAACTCCTCAAGTAGGTCATTGCTTTGTAAATGTTCACAAAGTTGATTAGCAACTACTTTCTCAAGAATTTTAGATAAGAAAAGAAGATTAGATATAGGTCTGTAGTTTACTAGCTCATCTTGATCAAGAGAAGGTTTCTTAAGTAAAGGTTTAATAACAGCTACTTTAAAAACCTGTGGTACATATCCATTTACTAAGGATAGATTAACCATGTCTAAAATAGGACCACTGATCAAAGGGAATACCTCCTTAAACAACTTGGTTGGGATTGGGTCTAACATACAGGTAGAAGGTTTAGATAAAGCTAAAATTTTAGATAGCTCAGAAAGCTCTACTGCTTCTAAACAGTTCAGACACAGCGCAGGTTCTAAAGATTCCTCCAATGCTGCCTTACTTACTGGGGATGAGGTAATCATGTTTGGGAGGATGCCAATTATTTTATTTTTAATGGCATCAATTTTATTTATGAAGAATCCCATAAAATCATTACTACTAAGAGCTAAGGGAATGGATGGATCCACAGAGCTGCAGCTCTGAGTAAGTTTGGCAACTGTACTAAAGAGAAATCTAGGATTATTTTTATTCTCTTCAATTAATGATGAAAAATATGCTGCTCTGACTCTGCGAAGGGTCTTGTTATACAACAATAGACTGTCCCTCCAGATTAAGTAGGATTCCTCTTGGTGTGTAGAGCGCCATTTTCTCTCCAATTTCCTAACATTGTGTTTCAAGGAACGCAGCTCTGAATGGGGTACCGCGCACGTGACGTCACCGCCTCAAGAGCAACGCCCCTTTTGCCACTTAGGTAGGACAAACCGATAGAGAACGCACGTAGCAACCAGCAACAGAACCAGCGATATGACCGACTTTGCAGCCATTAAACTTTCCCAAAACGATGTCCCAGGCGCACGGTTTACTGGTCGCACTGTCGAAGAACACACCAACCTTCAGCTCAAACGATGGCTTGAGTGTCAAGGGCTTAAAAAGACCGGAAAGCGGGCCGAGTCGATCGAACGGTAAGCTTTGTTGTTTTTTTTCCTGCGCGGCGGTCATGCCGTCGTCGGCCGTTTTTTTTGTTTGTAATCACCGTCCAGGGATCGGTATGTTTAATGTTTGTCTCATTTGAAATGTTTTTGAATAGGCTATCCTGGTAGCAGGGTATCATGTTAGCGCCTGCTACCATGATAGCCTATATGCTATCATGGTAGCAGGCGCTTCATTATTAACATGGCCACCAAAATAATCTTACCTGTTCACTACTTGATGTCGCTGGAATTGGGTCAGGATGTTCTTCGGTTGTGCCCTTTCCTCCGACAAAATCCTTGCTACATATGTAGGCCGACCGCACCGATGGACCAAGCGCACACATTTCTCCTTGGCACTCTTGAATTTCGGGAAAGTAATGAAGAAAACATCCTTCATATGCGGCCGATCAGCGTACCTCGAGTCGCTGTTGCACGTTCCATAGCAACAATGTTTATAAACCATGGTCTTAGATTTTGGAAAAAGCAGTCTTTTAAACGAGTACAACCTAGGCTAACGCACGTCTCTTCCACAGCAAAACAGCGGCGGGTTTGGGAGTTTGTCCTACTGCGTACCACGTGATGTGACGTCATCGTGACGTTACGTTTCTAAAAATAGCTCGCTCGTGGTACCCCATTAAACCAGGGAGCCAGCTTCCTGTGAATTATCACCTTCTTTTTCAAGGGAGCTACATTATCTAATGCAGAACGAAATGAGGAAGTCACACTGTTAGCAAATGTATCTATTTGTGAATGGGAAGAAACAGCATTGCTGCCATCTACAGGGCATTTCTGGAATACTGAGGATATTAAGAGGGGGACAGACTCTTTAAGTTTTGATACAGCATTATCCGATAAAGATCTACTATAATGGAACCCTCTTTTGGGGGTGGAGAAATCAGTTAGATTAAACTCAAATGTTGTTAAAAAATGATCAGATAGGACAGGGTTGTGAGAGAATACTGTTAATTCTTCACAATCAATGCCATGTGTCAGCACAAGGTCCAAAGTATGGAGCCGAGAGTGCGTCGGTTTATGCACATTTTGAGCAAAACCAATTGAATCTAGGATAGTTTTAAAGGCTACACTAAGGTTATCCCATTCAGTGTCAACATGGATGTTAAAATCACCCACTATAATAACCTTGTCAGTATTTAACACCAAATCAGATAAGAAGTCTGACAGCTGATCCAAAAACTGAGTGTAAGGGCCTGGTGGACGATACAAAACAATAAACAGAAGAGGTTTTATTGCTTTGCAGTTTGGATGAGGGAAACTGAGGGTTAAATGTTCAAAAGAACTGTAATTATTAATTGGCCTGGGACTAATTAATAAATCAGACTGAAAGATGGTTGCCACTCCTCCTCCTCTTCCCACAGATCTGGGAATGTGGAAATTTGAATAACTGGAGGGAGTTGACTCATTTATACTAACGTAGTCCTCTTGTAGCCAGGTTTCTGTGAGACAAAACAAATCAATCTGATTATCAGAAATCAATTCATTAACTAACAAAGTCTTTCGAGGGAGAGACCTTATATTTAATAGACCACATTTAATTCTTTTATTTTTTGGTTCAAAGTGATCCGTATGGATTTTTATTAGATTTTTATGATTTGTTCCCTTTAGATCAGTTTTTGATCTGTTAAGTTTTGGCCGTGGGAACGACACCGTCTCAATAGGATAATGGGTGGGTAACAGTACAGAAGCTGCAGAGAGGTGTGTTAAACTACGGCTCTGCTTCCTGGTCTGGACCCTGGGTTGTCAGCATTTAGGAGAACTAATAAATCCGGCCAGATTCCTAGAAAGAAGGGCTGCACCATCCAAAGTGGGATGAATGCCGTCTCTCCTGATCAGACCAGGTTTTCCCCAGAAAGTTTGCCAGTTATCAATGTAGCCCACGTCGTTTTCTGGACACCACCTAGACAACCAGCGGTTGAATGATGACATGCGTCTAAACTTGTCATCACTGGTCAGATCAGGCAGGGGACCAGAGAAAATTACAGAGTCCGATATTGTTTTAGCAAACTCACACACCGAAGCAACACCAACTTTGGTGACCTCTGATCGGCGTGACCGGGTGTCATTACCGCCAGTGTGAATAACAATTTTGCGGTATTTACGCTTATCCTTAGCCAGCAGTTTTAGGTAGGATTCTATGTCGCCCGTTCTGGCCCCTGGCAGGCATTTAACTATAGTCCCTGGTTTCTTTAGTGCCACGTTTCTTAATACGGAGCTGCCAATAATTATGGTCGGCTCCTCGGCGAGACTGTCGCTCAGAGGGGAAAATTTATTAGAAACGCAGATGGGTTGGTGGTGATCTGGGGGCTGAAATCTAGAGCTATGCTTACTACGAACCGTCACCCAGCCGGCCTGCTTAACCGGTTGTTCGAGTGCGGCTGTTGGTTCGCTACGTGAAGTTACTTTTTGTGGCTCCGCGGACCGCGCTAGCACAGGAGCGGCTATCAGCTGGTTTTTCAACAGCACGGAGTCTGTTCTCTGTCAGTCTCCAGTTCTGACACCCTCGCCTCCAAAGCTACAAAAATATACATTTATTACATGTACCATTATCACTAAAGGAGGCAGAGGAATAACTGAACATCTGACACAGAGAGCAGCAGATAGGAGACTTAGTCAGAGACGGAGAAGCCATTATGAGGCTAAGGCTTGGCTAGCGCTAGGCTAACGCTAGGCTAAAGCTAGGCTAGCGCCCTGTTATCACGCCAAAGAACAAACCGTGTGAAACACGAGGAGTTCCCAAACGTGATGAGCAGCCACAGAAAATGTTTTAAAAGTGCTTATGTTTGGAAACAGATGTTACAGCAAAGAGGTTTAAAGATAAAAAGCGAGAGAGCCTGGAGCAAAAATCCGTCGTTCACACAGCAACAACAGGAAGTGACACAATACGCCTTACCACAAACAGGAAGTCCGGTCCGGACTAGCTTTGTTCTTTATTTCAGTAGTACTGTTGGTTCTGCTCGTCCTTAGTTTAGTTAGCTTTTCCCTTCAGATCTGGCCATTCTCATCCTTCTGTTAGACTCAGTTCTCCCTCTACTCCTGCCAGTTCTCTGCCATCATGTCCTTCTGTTAATTAGATCTTACGCTTCTCACCTGTGTGATTAGTTCCACCTGCTACTGCACCCCCCCTCCCCCCGTTTCCCCTCCTATATACATTGTCAGTTCAACCACTTCTAGTTGCCAGGTCCTCTGTCTTCATCGTTCCCCGGTTCCTGTTTCCCTGTCTGCCTGTAAGCCTTGATTATTTATTTAATAAATCCTCTCCTGCTCATTATGTGCTTCCCAAGTTCTCACCTCGGAAGGCACATAACATAGTTGTCAGGTTTGTGGTCTTCTTACCACAGGTTTTTCTCGAGGGGTGTCCTACTACTGTACTGTGATTGGACAGGATTTAGATGGCTTAGGGTTACGGTTTAGGTTGGAGAAGCGGAAATGTTTCACACATCTGTTGAACTACAGTCACGCAGTCCTGCCGTTCAATTCTGGTCGTTTAAGCGGTCGAATATGCCAATTCTGCTCACTTGCGGTGTTTACTCTAGGAATTATCCAAGCGGGCCAATCCCGCCATCATAGCACCGCACGTCCCCTATGTCCACATTATTTATAAACAGCGGCAGAGTGCACCGTGCTAGCATCACAGACTGTGATTATGCACTTGGCCATTAGGTGATTTCATGTGCAAATTAAGCGTCAAGAAATTAACCCTTTGCTGAAGCAATTGGCTCAAGTGGTTCAATGCCTCACAACGCCTCATCTCACCATTACCACCACACGTCTACTCCATTGCCAACCAGAACCGGACTGAAGTATTGTAAGATTAAAGCTCTTTTCTCCTAGGGCTTCCATCTGCCTTGTATCGTAAATAAACCCGTCCGTACCCTTTTAATGTTTTGGGCTCTTGAGAAAAAAAGTGTTTAAAGGGTCACACATACTGCTAAAAGTGATGACGAGCCAATATCTCAATGAGTTGGCTCATCTGTTTGCAGTGAGTTCAGGGTAGAAACAAGAAGTAAATCTACAGAGTGGTTGGGGTCTGGAAACATTTGGTTCAATTTGCCATCAAGCAAGCGACACAGAGAACTGAAACTAATACAAAACCCAATAAAAATAAGTATATGTATGCATATTTGGTATGCATGGTGAGGATGAAAGTGGATGGCAGCAATAGTCAGCAGGTTTCATGATGCTTCTATGGGAATCTTAAGCATGTGTGTCCATCGAGGATCAATATGCAGTCAGCTAAACTACTGGGAGGTGCACTTACGACTGAATAGGGACCCATTTTTCTTCATTTCCGGTTTAGTCTAATGTCTGATATTCAGAATAATTTGTGGGATTAGTTGGTATTGCAGCTTCTGAAAAATCCGAGTTCGAAAACCATTAGCAACAGGAACAAAATAAAGTCAGCTGACCAGAGAGGTGGGTTTGCTGTCAAATTAAGTTTTGGTTCCTGGGAAACACCTTCAGGGAAACAGAAAGCCTCAGAGTCTTCACGGATGAGGTACGTTTCGTTATATTTTTATTTAAAGAGATATTGTGATTCAATCTACTGCTTGAATAAGTTATGTGAATATTCCTTTTTGGTCACACTTTTATTTTGCAAAATCAACTTTTACTTTTGCCTAAAAATAGATTAAGTGAGGACCTGTTTTCATCACACTTCAGTTAAAAAGCGGTTTTATTCTTGTTTTTGTTTTTATTGACACATACTTGCAGCCATATATCAATGTCTGCAGTGATTTGACCCTGCAGGAACATCATTCATGACTCGTCTGCCTGCTTTACACCCGGTGTACACACTGTGCGGTTTTCGGTCATCTCAGGCAAAAGAAGGAAAATCATGGAGAAATCTTTGGTCGTGGCACTAGATCTGCGCTCTTGTGTACCACAGTGAGAAGGGTTCTAGGACGGCTGTTTTTAGCATCTTGCGACCAAAGATAACCTGAGATCAATATCTGACTGTTTCAGATTTTTAGAAAGAACACCTCTGAGTGTAACAGCTGCTATACGACCTGCTATAAGCGGTTCCACAGGTTCCAAAGGTGCTCCCTCACAAATGAAGAAGCAAATGAATAGGTTTTGGATTTGTGAATCAGTTTTTGTCAGGGATAACCTGTCCTGTTTGCTCTGATCAGACACGTTTGTTTGGGAGCAAACGCATCACCACAGGGAGCATCAATGGCTGTAAGCAGGTGCATCTTCATCAGCTGTGTGCATGTCGGATTGCACCTCAGTGGTGGCACCAGAGAATTAGGAGCAGAGGGGGGGCAAAGGGGGGTCCGGGGTTTTTATAGGAGGGTTCAATGAAATTTGACACAGCAAAAACAGTATTATAGATATAAAGGATTTACTCATCCCAAGATATAACGGTAAAAATTGTGAAATGCATACTACTGACTGCTAGCTAACTGCTTTTAATGATTCTACAAATATCAAACAAGAAGCTCAAACTAAATTGAAACAAACCACATAAAACCTCTTTACCAGAGTGGAAAATATAACGTCATCCTGGACCTTCCTTGGACCCTCACCTTTTGTCTTGTTATCAGTATTAACATTTCAGTTGCTTATACAATATGCATAAAACAGTATCTGTGTTTTATTAGGAATAAAACTATCTTTGTTTAATTAGTTTATATAATATTACATAATTCACATATTGTCCAGAAAAATAAAGGAATTAATTAATCTGTGATAGTTCTTTGCATTTGTTATCAAACTATGGTTAATTTCTTCTTATTACTGCACTTTAAACAGTCCAAAGGAATCGGCACAGAAAATGTGGTAGAGAAGAGGCTCACTTTTGAACTTACTGTGTAAATATGTTATATTTTCTAAGTTTATTGCGCAAAGCCTTTTTCTGTCAGCAGAGAATTGCAGGAATGAAAAGTAATGTGGTGATCTAAATTGCCTTTTTATGTTTTTAGCTACTTCAGGAAGAAATGCTTTGATTTTCAACAAACGAATCACCATATAATTTTCATATCTTGATGCAAATCCATCTAGAAGCTCCCAGAAAGGGTTCCTATAGCTTTCTATCATAGCCAGAGCTTTTTAGGTCTGCCTGTACATCAGGTGAAAGTCCCTATTCTCTCTGCTCCTCAGAGGACCCTGCTGATGCTTATTAGAGTAAACCTCCACCTCATTTCTTGCTGGGTGAATATGACAATCAAGAGGGGGGCGGGGGGGGGGGGGGGGGGGGCATGGCCGTTGTGAGAACACCGCCATTTCTGCCTGCTCTTGCCCCAGGCAGAAACCAGTGGCAGCTTTCATCGTTGACCATTGTCGACCAAGACTGATAAATAATTTTGGCCCCAAACATTTTTTTCTTCCTGTTGAATTTTTATTTCTTCTTCCGCTTACAGCAGACTTTGATGAACTGGAACATTTTGCCAAATGTATTTTTATTAATATTATTAGGCCTATTTATTTATTTATATTAAACTGATTCATCCAAAGAGAACTCTTTAATTTATTAAAAATTAATTACATTTATTTAATTTTGATGTTTTCCTTTTGTTGGTTTTTTTGGATGGATTTGGGATTAAAGAGTTGTGCACGCAGCCGAACAGCTGAATTGTTTGCACTGCCCACACACACTTTACGACCCTGCCCAAGCCATGATCTGGTCCCACCAGACTTTCACGATTGTGCCGAGAGGCTGTGACAGATCTGTCTCTCCCAGGCTCTTCTTTCTCTTGCGCTTCTATTGTCTAGACAGAAAAGGACACAAACCAAACATTTGATATTTTTAACTGTTCGTAAATGGCTTGTGCTTGTATAGCTCTTTATCAAAGTGCTTCACACTGCAATCAGTCATTCACCCATTGTCGAACTAGTTAAAGCGCACAAGCCAGAAAGAAGCAATTTATTACAAGCACATAAAATTCCACTCCTTTCTGTGGGAAAAGACCACCTTCATAATGATGGAACCCCCAACTTAAAAACAAATCCGGCACCACTGCTTCAGCCCCTTTTAATGTTCGTTTTAGCAGCACCTTTTGCTGCACTTAGAGCTGCAGTTTCTCCCTTGCATTTAGTTCTGTACTTAGCTTTAGCCATTCTAACCCTGACTGTATTTCTAGAGTTGTCCTACTGGAAGGCGATCCTCCCCAAAGTTACGTTTTCCATGGCCTCTGACAGATTTTGTTCCAGGAACAAAATTTAGCTCCCTTCTTCTTCCTATTGATGATTCCCTGTTTTTCCTGTTTATTTGTTTGTTTTTTGAAGAAAAAAAGCTGATTCTGCAACCACCATCTACCACAAAGCAGACTGTGTGTTCAGCACACTGGGCTGTTAGCTTCCCTTTATAAATTTAATTTTGCATTTAGGCCAAAAATGTCTCATCCAACCAGAACACAAATCTTCCACATATTTGTTTGGTCCCCTAATTGGCTCTTTGCACAATGAGGCTACTTGACTTCTGCTAATTGGAAGTTGTGAGGACCAGTTCTTCCAGTGTGGTTGTTCATCACAGACAGCAATGGCGTCATTTTACACTTGCTTCCTTCAGGACCTCCAAAAAGTTAGAGTCAGTGTTGTTCTCAGCTTGATTCGAGCCGTATCATCAGCTCCACGTTGCAAAAAAGAAAATCACTATCAATTCAGTTTAATAATTAATAGTCATTAAATTTAAGAGTTGTAGTTGGAGGAATATATTCAAATACACAGATTCATTGTCTCCTCTCATCACACTCTGCACAGCACTGCGCTGTACCCTGTATGGAAGGCGTTCATGATGGATTGGATTTTGACAGTACCCATTAGTATTTAGCAGCTTATTCCTCCTAGTATTAAATCAGAGAAGTGTTTGTTATCATCTGTTCTTTTTTTTTTTTTCATTGAATCAATGCATGTACCGATTTCTACAGTAAACATACATAGTATGTTAATGTAGCCGGCCTGAGGCGCGCTACTTTTTCGGCTCTGCGTTGTGTAATCATGACCGTTCAGGCATTCCAAGTCATCCAACTGATGGCGTTATTATTCTGTACAGAGTGATAAAAAAAAAAAACTGTTCGGCAGCAAATAACATATCCAGCCAACATCAGTCCACCTTCCTCCGCAACAGCCATGAACGGTTTGGTGAATTATTACATATTTTAAATCAGGACGAAACAAATAAAGATAACAGAAACACACCACCAGCAAACCTCCACGATAAATAACTAATGCATAAAAAACGTGTACATTGTGAAAATAAAAAATATATAACTCCAAAATTGAACAAGAAAGTTCAATCAATATAAAAAAATAACAACATACCTGTACAGAGTGATAAAAAAAACTGTTCAGCAGCAAATAACATATCCAGCCGACATCAGTCCACCTGCCCATGACAAACAGCAAAAAAAACTGTAGCATTGCGCGGGAAAAACAGTCGGCTTATTCACAGAAATGTTGCGACAGTAAAACTCTTTCACTCCATAAAAAACATTCCATTCTCTGCTAAACACAAACTCACAAACATGTTTGCTTAAAGACTGTTTAACATTTTTCTTTACACTCGAACTTCTAACCAACAAACTAACAAGAGCTCCATGAAAACTCACCTTCCTCCGCAACAGCAACAAATGGTTTGGTGAAGGAGGAAGTGACGTCTCCGGTTATACCAGCAAAAATAACACTAAACTTCCCGAAAATTATAATGCAGATTGTTTTTCTTTAAAATAAAAATTCCAATATAAAACTGAAAGACAATAAATTAATGAAAATATAAAATCAAGGATATTTGGTGGAATGAATTTTCTTCCTTCCACGCTACATTAATACAGCTTAATTAGCCCACAAAAATACAAACAGAACTGGATTTCGTTGTCCCAGCCTGCAAAGCACTCCGGAGAAAAGCGGGTCAGCAGCTGCAGCCTCTCAACTAGGCTCTGTAGCAGTTCAATTCTTTTGCGCAGGGCCTCGTTTTCAGTCTTTAATCCATTGGCCATTGCTCCAGTTGTCAGTGAAACACAGCAATCGTTTCAAACACCATCTCCGAATCTGAAGGGTCCACATGCGGATCTGATTCCTCTCGAAGCCTACGTGTGGGCCTTGTTGCTCGACCTTCACGATGCTGTTTGTTTTCTCTTAGGTTCTCTAATAAACCTCCGAGGACTGGGATTAAATTACTGTTTACTCATATAAATGGAAAGTCTTGCATTGGATTTCATTTAGAGGTCTCCGAGTCAGAGGAGCTAAATAGAAATGCACGCCACACCTTTTGGATTTTTATTTGTAAAAAAAATAAACTTGAAAACCAAGCGTGATTGTCCTTCCATTTGGTCTATCATAAAATCCCAATAAAATACACCAAATCTTCTGGCTTCTGGGATGTAAATACCTTTACAGGATAATATAAAGGAAATAGTTGAATAAGATTTAAAGGTATTTTCAGCCATGCAGCTCATGTTGAAATCACATTTTTATTACAGTAACGTCCTCTGAATGACTTGTGTTTCTCATTGTCCACTTAAGCAACACTTTCTACATCTATCCTCTTTTCTGCCACAGCCTTTCCATCCCTTCCTTATCTTCACCCTCCGAGTGCCCCGGAACCCGCCTGTGAAAATGGACCGCACAGGGTCTGTGAAGCCGAGGGTCAGCTCCTCCTATCTTCCGCCTTCGTACGACGATCAAAGCCTGACCGAGGATGAGGATGGTGACGACCTTCTTCCCAAAGCGTCCTCGGCGCCTCTGGCTGTGCGCTACAGTCCAGAGGACTCGTACAATCTGGTGTACCTCATCTTCTTCCTGATGGGCATCGGCTCCCTGCTGCCCTGGAACTTCTTCACAACGGCGAAGCACTACTGGGTCTACAAGCTTAGCAACAGCAGCGACCACAGCGGGCGGTCCGATCTCAGTGTGAGTAGCAGGGTGAAGAAGTGCAGCTAAATGTGTTCCATTTCATCGTTTCTAAAGATGCCCCTGCTTCTGACATGGTAGTATGAAGATCAGGTGACGGATGATTGGACAAAGTCTCTTTTCAGATTTCATAGAAATCCCGTTTTAGATGTGAAAGGAAATTACACATTATGATGAGAGAGTGTTGGGTGATGTTTTGTTGTCTTTAACTTGTTCACCTCAATCCCCAAAGAATAATGTTTTTTTTCTCTCTTTTTCAAAGGACTACTTTGAAAGTTACCTTTCCATTGCCTCAACAGTACCCTCAGTGCTGTGCCTGGGACTCAACTACTTGCTTGTTAACAGGTTAGAAAAACTACACACACATATAGATGAACACATTTGAGCACACAGAACACAATGATCAACACACAATGCATGGTGGTGATGGTGTGGGGGGGGGGGGGGGGGGTTCTATCAGCAGGACAGTTAATACACATGCAGATTAGAAACCTGACTTGTATTAAAGAGTGGCTGAAGGAAACTGTTTCTGAGTCAAGTTTAAAGTTTGCCACAAGAAATGTTAGGGACATGGCAAACGTGGTAGAATACTAAAATTGAATTCTTTAAAAACACCATCACCATAATGAATAAGTAAGCAGGTCAGAGTTAAAGATGGGGAGGGGTGGGGCTGCTGAATACCAAACCTGGGGTAAGAGATAGCTGTAGACCTGAGACCAAGTGGAGTGGAGGTTCCCCTTCTATCAGTACAACAAACCTAAACATGCTGCCAAAGCTACAATTGAATGGTTTAGGTCAAAGCACAATCACGTGTTGCAATGACCTAGTCAAAGACCAGATCTAAGTCCAATTTGGAGTCTGTGTCAGGACTATAGAAACTACAGATGCTCTCTGTCCGGTCTGACTGAGTTTGAGCTGTTATGGAAAGGAGAATGTCAGTTTCTAGATGTTTAAAGCCAGTACAGACATACCCCAAATCAATCACAGCTGTTTGCAGCGAACAGTGGTTCACTGCAAAAGCACAGCACAGCTTTCCAATTATTATTTGTCAAAAATGTTGAAAACCTCATACCAGTTTTTCTTCAGCTTCACAATCATGCAAGATTTTGCGTTGGTCTGTTACGTAAAATTCCCATCCCTATGACAAATGTGAAAAAGTTTAATAAGCATGATTACTTTTGCTAGACTCCTCTTATACACACCAGGTGCGCTCCTCTTGTTTCATCTCATTAGCAACGTTTCCTCTGTGCGATCGTTCACAGGTTGTCTTCAAAGGTCCGAATCCTCTCGTCTCTTGTTGTGATGCTGTTTGTGTTCCTGCTGACTACGGTGCTGGTGAAGGTGGACGTCTCAGAACACAGGAGGGAGTTCTTCGTCGGCACACTCGCCTGTGTTGTTGTCATCAGCGGCGCCTCGAACGTCTTCTGTGGCAGCATGTTCGGGATCAGTGGCTATTTTCCCATGAGGATCTCTCAAGCTCTTTCATCAGGTTAGTTTGTTTATGCTGTCTGTGTAACGTCTACAGCAGGCGTCTCCAACACCGGTGCTCAAGAGCTCCTGTAGTGCAACTTTCGATGCGTTCACAGCCGGAGCAGAGGGAAAAAGCAACCGTCTCCAAAGAGAGATAGAACAGAAGGAGAGAGAGAGAACAGATACTTTAGTTTCTGGGAGACAGTGTAAACGATTCATGATCGTATCAGAGCCCGTACATTTTTTGGTTTCGGGCCTAGTAGTTTGTTTTTTTCACACAGATCAGTTAGGTTATTTATGATTGAAATTCCCAAGTAATTAGATGTTTTCTTGTTCCACCTGAACTTATATTGTTGGATAA
Source organism: Fundulus diaphanus (assembly GCA_037039145.1). Lineage (NCBI taxonomy): Eukaryota > Metazoa > Chordata > Actinopteri > Cyprinodontiformes > Fundulidae > Fundulus > Fundulus diaphanus. Next base: position 40,115,578 of record CM073121.1, on the reverse strand, counting down.
TTGCTGTTAATGGTGTATCATTAAAAGATAAAGTCTGTGTTTTCTCAATATTCAGTTGGTAGCCTGTCAAACTTATACATTAAAAAAAAATAAAATAATAATAATAATAATTAATAATAATAATACATCAAACTTATATAGAGCTTTTTTGGACACAGTTCATTAACTTTGGTAGACATTTATCTGGTTTCTTTAAATATAACAGGACATCATTTGCATACAACCCTTTCTTATCTTGTATTTTATTCTTAACCTCCTTGATCTTTCCCAATATGTCTGCCTCACTTGTTCGTTTATGTTGTTGTTCTCATATTTCAAGTTCAGTCATCTTTTCCTGATATTCCTTGCGTTTTTGTTTTTGTTTTCTGTATGAGGCTAGCAATATTAACTGTCCCCTTATTACTGACTTCAAAGCATCCTAAAGTATTGTGGAATCTATTCCTCCCGGGTTATCTTCTTTCCTGTACAGGACTGTCTCAGAAAATTTGAATATTGTGAAAAAGTATACTAGTAGGCTATTCAACTAATCACTTGAATCGTCTAATTAACTCGAAACACCTGCAAGGGTTTCCTGAGCCTTGAAAAACACTCAGCTTGGTTCAGTAAACTAAATCACAAGTATGGGGAAGACTGCTGATCTGACTGCTGTCCAGAAGACCATCATTGACACCCTCCATCAGGAGGGTAAGACACAAAAAGAAATTTCTCAAAGAGCAGGCTGTTCACAGAGTGCAGTTTCAAAGCACATTCACAAAAAGTGTGTTGGAAGGGGGAAATGTGGCAGGAAACGCTGCACAACCAAGATCTGGCACCTGCCCACAGTGCCAAAACCACCAGTAACTGGTGTACTGACCATGGCATTACTGTCCTTGATTGGCCTGCCAATTCCCCTGACCTGAACCCCATCGAGAATTTGTGGGGTATTGTGAAGAAGAAGCTGGAAGACACCAGACCCAACAATGCAAATGAGCTAAAGGCCGCTATTGAAGCATCCTGGGCATCCATAACACCTCAGCAATGCCACAGGCTGATTGCCTCCATGCCACGCCGCATTGATGCAGTAATCTGTGCAAAAGGATTCCCAACCAAGTACTGAGTGCATTAATGGACATTTTCAAATGTTTGATTTTGTTTTGCCGTTATAATTTTTTTTTTTTACTTGGTCTGAGGAAATATTCTAATATTTTGAGATAGGATTTTTGAGTTTTCTTCAGCTGTACGCCATAATCAGCGATATTAAAACAATAAAAGGCTTGCGATATTTCAGTTGATTTGTAATGAATCCAGAATGTATGACATTTCATGTTTTTTAATTGCATTACAGAAAATAAAAAACTTTATCACAATATTCTAATTTTCTGAGACAGTCCTGTATATGTTAATTTGATTTTCTTATTTGCTCTACTAACGTTTGATCATTCAGTATTCCAACATTTAATCTCAAATTTGTAATTTTGGTCTTCCTATTTAGGTTTACAGTTAGATATAAAGCACAGTGATCTGACAGATCAGCCGTCCCAATCTTGTAATCAGCTTTTCTAAATCTGTCTTATAATTGCATTTGAAAATAATTTATCACAGAGCTAATACATATATGGTTAAGATATTAATAATCAAACTCTCACAAATATGAATATTTTATTTACTACTGCCCAGATGTCCCTTGTCGATAATGATCGCTCACAGCGGCCTCCCTCTATGTATCTTAACTCTTCTCTCAGAACATCTTGAAGTCTCTGTTTTGCCCTCTGGGCGGCCAAATTCTTTGTTGATGTCCCCTGTTTTCCGCTCCTATCGATACACCTCCCTGATCCTTTTTTCTATGTTACCCTCTTGCTCCTTTAATGGTGTCGTCACCTTGTATCACCTTCTCAGTATCTCCATCATCACTTCCTGTGGATTGTTGTATCTTTTGGGGCCGTCTTCCCGGTGGATTCGGATCTTTGTCAGGGGTGTCTGAAATTGAATGCTGTTTTCCTTAAGTGCCTTTTAAGGCTACTGTATTCTTTGTGTTTTTAGCCACCTCACTTGTATAATCATGGTCATAGAAAACTGGTTTGTCATAGAAAACTGCTTGGATCCATTTCTGTTATGCTTTCCTAAGCATTGCTTCTTTCGTGTCAAATTGCAGAAAGCTCACAAATACTGAGCTTGATGTAGATCTGGGGGCAGGTCTCAGTGCTGTTGCTCTGTGGGCCCATTGAATCATAAGACAAGTCTCCTCTGGTAGATCCAATTTTGTCCGCAGGAGTTCTCCCACGTAGCGGGGCATCGAGTCTCCCTCGGCGCCTTGTGGGATTTCAAAAATGTGGATACTGTTTCTCTGTGATCTTTCTTCCAGATCTGTCAGTTTTTCCTTCATATCCCGTGTTATTTAAGAACCGCCAGAAAAGCTTGATTTGTTTCTATGTTCCGTTCCTAAAGCTCACCTATTCTTGATTGCACATCGTCTATTGTCGTTCCTTGTTCCTGTAACACCTTTGTGTTGTCCGCCAGCTTGAGTTCAATTTTCTCTCTGAAATTATTAAATTCCTGCTTGACGTCATTAATAAAGTCCATCCATCCATCCATCCATCCATCCATTTTGTAACACGTCTATCCTTTATTGGGTCGCGAGGGTTGCTGGTGCCTATCTCTAGCTGTCAATGGGTGAGAGGCGGGGTACACTCTGGACAGGTCGCCAGTCCATCGCAGGTCGTTAGTAAACTCATCTTAGGAAATAGTTATTTTCCATCATTAACTCGCTTCTTTACAGTGTTTTTTCTCTCTCCAAGGTACATGGTACCAAGCTTCATGGTACATAAGCTTGATTGTTTTTTTTTATTGTTAGGTCAGGCCATGGGGGGCACCCTGACTGCACTAGCATCAATAGTGACCCTAAGTGTGGCTCCGGACGTAACCACCAACGCACTGACCTACTTCTTGATAGCTGACTTCTTCATCCTGCTCTGCATCATCTGCTATTTGCTTTTGCCTAAGTTTGCATATTCAAGGTAAGAAAAGCTAAATTAACAGTGATTCTCCTCACACAAGACTGATTATGTTAATTAATTTTACTTTTTTTTAAAGCATATATTAAACTGCTGAAAAGACAATAAATAAACCAACAGCTTCCATTTCTTGTCTTTCTGTTAGACACCACATGCTGGCATCGAGCTGCGTCAGCGCCGGGACGCTCGGTGAGGACCACGCCGCTGCAGCTGGAGTCCCTCTGCTGCAGCGCATCATTAATAAGCCCTGGATGCTCTTCAGTTGTGTGTTTTACGTCTTCTTAGTCTCAATCCTATTATTCCCAGCTGTCTCATCGGGAATCCAGTCTGTGAACATGGACAGCGGCAGCCCCTTAACAACAACTTACTTTGTACCCCTGACCAGTTTCCTCCTGTATAACGCGGCTGACTTCTGTGGCAGACAGGCTACAGCCTGGGTGCAGATTCCTGGCCCCACCAGTCGCGTCCTGCCTGCTCTGGTGCTGTGTCGCACCGTGCTGGTCCCACTTTTCATGTTCTGTAACTACCAGCCACGGGACCACCTTCATACGGTGCTCTTCTCCAGTGATGTGTACCCTGTGATCTTCAACTGCCTGTTGGGTCTCTCTAACGGATACCTGGGCACGCTGCCAATGATCTATGGACCAAAGGTGGTACCCCGGGAGCAGGCTGAAGCCACGGGAGTGGCCATGTTATTCTTTCTTTATCTGGGACTGGCACTTGGATCTTTGATTTCTGTACTTATTGTGCACTCTATCTGAACCGATTTCATATAGAGCTTTGCTTGTTCCCTTCGTTCAAGAAGCTCAGATTCTGTTGTTCTACACACCAGATTAAAATCAAAGGGCGATTGAGCCTACCTCTACTGCTAGGTTTAGTTGATTATGTGGACTTTTTTTTATTGAACAATTTGAACATCATCTTACAAAAACAGTGCCAATACCTTACCACTAAAGAAAATATTAACTGCATATACATACACACGGATCCACATAAATAAATATAAGCACACACACAACCGAAAGAGGAGAGGTAGAGGATAGAAAATGAGCCAATCTTCAGAGACAACACAGGTAGAAAACACCTTATATACGCGCAAGCAATGTTATGTCAGCCAGAGAACCAATAAGAGCGTCCCAGTCCTGCACAATATTTGCGCTTTGTGTAGGACAGCCAATGACCATACTAAAATGTCCCTAAAGTGATTTATCCATTCTTTTGCTGATGGGATGTCCGGGGAAAACCATGAATGTATTAGTCTTCTTAGCGGCTTTTAGTCCTGCGAAAATAATTTTCCTCTGAGACAATCTGGTGTTGCCACTAAGAAAGGAATCATCATTGAATAGAAGCAGGGGGAGATGCATAGGAATGGGAAATCTTAAAATATTTTCAAGGCAACTATGCACCTTAGACCATTGGCCATACACAGGGGGACACACCCAGAAAATATGAAGATATGTGCCAACAATGTTTTTGTGGGGATCATCTGTCAGTTTCATGATAAAGCGTTTATATGGTGTGACATAAAATTTGTGCACAACCCTGTAATGAATAAATTGATGTGCAGGATTCCTTGATTAGATGGGTATGGTATACCCTTCTCTGTGGACTCTTTTAAGAAGAAGTTAAAAACTTTCTTTTTTAAACAGGCCTCCTGTTGAGTGTTTGTTTTTCATTGTGATTTTATCTTATTTTTAGTCTTCTATTGTAATCGTTGTTTTATCGGTTTTCTGTACAGCCTTTTGTGATTGCTCTGCCTGTGAAAGGCGCTTAATAAATACACTTACTCACTTTGTAGTGTGGGAAAACCCTACAGCCTGTGCAATCAAATTCTACATTTTCATTGGACTCCCTTTATACCTCGTCTAGTTTTCATTTATGTCTCGATTGACCTGTAATTGGTGCTGATTCAAAAGACTGAAGCATTATGTACGCAATTTTACTCATTGAACAAAGATTACACAAAATAAAGCTTGGGGTACATAATGGGTTGCTTTGGAGGTTGTTAAATACTTTTTGTTGTGTATTAACATAAAATATGCACAACGTAAAATCACATGCTGGGCGGTTTAAACCATTTGTAGATGTTGAACGTGTAACATAGGTACAGTTTGGCCAAAGATAAATGGCTAAAGTTGTTTTTTTTTCAGTTTTCAACAGCAATAGTCTCTCAATCTTTGCCTTGGAGCTAAAACCCACCAGATTCATTGTCATATGATGAATGAATGAATTTATTTCAGACAGACAGACCGACAATTCCACCAACTAAAAAAAAAAGTGATTGATAAACAAAATTACAAGAAAATCACAATCAACACATATATTCATTGGTATGAGCACCAACGACACCTTACATATCCGTATATGAACTTGAACATAAATAGAAACTACTAATAACAAAAACACTATTCCATTTTAAAAACCTTCAAGTATAATCTTAGATGTGACCTTAATTTGTAGTAAGTGTCTGAAAAGGGGTATGAAGAAGTCAAACTTATTTATTCATACCCCTTCTCCGTCTTGTCACCCAAAACATAATGGTAAACTACTTGTTTCCTGTTTGATTCCCTCCCAGACCCCTACACTAGTCTGAACCCTACACCCCACAGTGCCAGCAACAGAACAGATTAGAATACGTTGGAGTGAATGGGGCCGTGCAGACTGCTTGCAATTCCTTATGACTGCGCCTGTGACTGTCCAACCAAGATGGACCAGAGGTCTATTCTTGTCAGACCTACACACCAATTTGGTGGGAAAATGGGTCAGACCAGAAATTAGACACAATGGCGAAGTGAAACACTCATTCACAAGAACTCAAAGTAAAACATTTCTGAGGCTTGTTCTCCAGGAGTTCTCCTTCCGTGTTTCCCCATGGGTGTTTTTGTGTCTCTGCATTCAGAGCCAATGTCTCACCAAGATTTCATTATGGCTGTATAATGACAAAGAGTCTTGATTCTATTGGTCAAATGCTTCAATTGTGGTTTCAGTAGACCATCACACACATCTCTAAAAACTATGAGCGCTCTTCCCTGGTGCATCTGCCAACTAATCTTGCTTTTAAAGTAATGACTTCTTCCTGAGTGGCCTTTCAGCACATGTAGGCCTCAAAGGGTTCAACTGCACTGACACAAACTGCACTCATCTGTAACTTTACATAATCCATCCATTTACCAAACCGCTTAATTCCTCATGGGGTCGCGGGGGGTGCTGGTGCCTATCTCCAGCGTTCACCGGGCGAGAGGCGGGGTACACCCTGGACAGGTCGCCAGTCTGTCACAGGGCAACACAGAGAGACAAACAACCATTCACACCTAAGGACAATTTGAAGAAGCCAATTAACCTAACAGTCATGTTTTTGGACTGTGGGAGGAAGCCGGAGTACCCGGAGAGAACCCACGCATGCACAGGGAGAACAAGCAAACTCCATTCAGAAAGACACCAGGGGTGTACTCGAACCCAGGACCTTCTTGCTGCAAGGCAACAGTGCTACCCACTGCGCCACTGTGCAGTTTCTATCGACAGGGTTCAACTGCACCGACACAAACTGCACTCATCTGTAACTTTACATAAATAAAATTTAAAAAAATAACCTGACCTTGTGAGTTTAGTAATGTTCAGAGTGCAGTCCTTTTCACAAAGCGTGGTTAGTGGAGTAAGTTCTGGGGCAAATTCCTGCATACCCTGGCTTTTCCATTTCAGAAAGCTTGGAAGCCGTTACCCTGAGCAAAATTATTACATGAAACAACCCTGCTACTGAGCAGATCTACCCAAGTGTCAGAAAAGGCGGGTCCTGTTCTGGAGGAGCCTGTATGTTGGGGCACAAATACGCTGTAGAAAACTGTCGGGAGAGGCTGATCAGACCACGATTATATGTCTTTTCCTCTCTGGATGAATATATTTTCTTTTTCTTGCCACTGTAAAGGATTTATCTTAACATTCTCAGCCCTCATACAACAACGAGGGGACGGAGTCAGTTCTTAACAAATTCTTTGTGCTGCACTTTGTTTTTATGCCAACAGCAGCTTTTCACATAACGCAGGTGACACAGAGGCAATTATACCTCATGCTGTCAGAAATGTTACTGCTATTCTCTTGTCTGTTTGCACAGGCATCTTGTCAGAGACCATCAAGGCTAATAAAGAACTACAAAGAATTGCAGATATCAGTGAAAACAATAATTCATTTGATATCAAGTTTCAAAACTTCAAGCTTTAATTTTCTATTCAAATATTTCAGGTTTAATTGACTGCTTAGATGGCTCACATCTCTACCACTGCTCCTTCACTAAATGAAGATTTTGTTAAGTTCTATAGCATTCATGTGCAGGTATAGGCCTAAACACACTTAATGTGAATGTAGCAACAGTGCAGCTAATTATCATATGAGATGGAGCCCACATATTCAGCAATCAGGTGGAATCCAAGTGGCCCACACATCCTAGATCTGAATGAATGAAATATTAAATACTTTGTTCTTTACATAGTTAAATGTGCTGACAACAAAATCACACAAAAATCAGTGTAAAGTAAATTTATTAACCCATGGAGGTCTGGATTTGAAGATTAAAGTGGAAAAACACACTATAGGCAGATCCAACTTTGATTTAATGTCCTTAAAACAAGTCAAAATGAGGCTCAGTAGCATGACATGTCCCAGATGCGCTCAATTAGATTCAGGTCTGGGGAACGGGCGAAACAGGTTTGATTTTCAACCGTACAATAGACCCCTTGCATCTGACGTCACAGTCACGTGATCGGGGGTGCGAGCCTCCATCTTGGTGGGCAGGCTAGCGTGACAGCCCACCACTGCACTGGCCCAGTTACCTCTACTCGCATGGCCGGCGGAGCGTATACAAAAGACTATTCACTGATTGTTCAATATGGTGCAAACAGACTGCATCTCTGTTGCCAAAGCAATGTTTACAGTTTAGGGTCAGATGTTATCGGACTATATGCAGCCAAGTTATGAGAATAAACAACATTAAACTCACCCTTCCACGGATAACTGCTACATCATTCAGGTAAAAAACAGACAGTTCACGTATCCATCCGGCAGTGAACTGTTTGTGCGCTCCCAAACTCTTGTACGCCTTCATCTGATCGCCACTGTACGTTGGGGTGGGTGACAACACAAGGTAGTTCACCAGATCCGCACAGCAAACTGCTCGGCAATCATCGGGATTGCTAGAAAAATCCTTATCAGGAAGAGCCAAAGGGTCCGCAAATACCGGGCATACATACACTGTACGTCCCTGAAGCGACCTCCGCCCGGCCCGCCCCCCCGCGAGCGGAGGAGTGCCGAAACAGGCGGCCAGCGCGTTGCGCGGACCGGAGCTCTCGCCCTTCCCAACTCCTCCGCGAGCGGGCCGGGCGGAGGTCGCTTCAGGGACGCCCGCTCCCCTCCCTCCGCTGGCGGGGACGGAGAGGAGGGGAGGGCGCTCCCTCGTAGCTCTGCTTGAACAGCAGGATGCGCTCACGAAAACCTCACGACAGCCGACTGAATTTCAAACATGTTTGATTTTTACCGATCGTCCGATTCCTGATCGGGAGGTAGTCGTGAGAAGCCAGACCCCCCTCTACGATCAAGCTGAAATTCGGCCCGATTCAAAACATGCTTGCACGGCTGAAGAAGCGTAACCTGACTTCCGCCAGATGCATATCGCTCCGCCTAGCTTCACTCACATACATCTGGGACACCGCCGGTAGAGAATGATTTCTCCAACCAAATTTATGGTCTGGCCAATCAGGACGCAGGGCTGGAGTTTCATAGATGTGACGTAGTGGAGACGCGACCATGACGTGAGACTGTTTTGATAGCAATGGCGGCTCGTCGAGGAAGCAAGCGTTAACATCGATGCTGCTATTTCTTCCGCGTTGTCCAATCTACCTAATATTGTTTCATTAAAAGAACATCAGAGAACGCCTCTGAAGGCTTTGTTGGTGGAAACCATGTTTTCGCCCTTCTCCCGACCGGATTTGGCAAGTTTTGTTTTCCGGGGCAAGTCCGCGGCGGACGCGGAAGCGCCCCGGAGCGGTTAGCGCGAACCATGTTAGGAGGCCTTTAGTCCTCAACGCGGTCGCCCCGGAATCGACTCTGACCCGCGGCGCTTTGCCGCCTGTCTTCCCCCCTCTTCCTGTCAGCTCACTGTCAATAAAACGCATGCCACTAGAGCCGCAAACACATTATTATTATTATTTTTTTTTTTCTGCGTCGCTATCATCAGCCTCACGGGTTAGCTTCGGTGTGAGTGGTTGAAATAGCACGTCAATAAAGATGACAGACAAGTGGCTTATCCAATCATATGCAAGAATTTTTAATAAGGCCCAGCCTTCTGTAAAGGCAATTCCTATGGAGGTGTCCCAGATGTATGTGAGTGAAGCTAGGCGGAGCGACATGCATCTGGCGGAAGTCAGGTTAGAAGAAGCGTCCCAAAAAGGGGAAAAACTCGCCCGGCTCTTGAATATTGTGCGTTGTGTAGAAAATGGCATGCCAACCAATATGGCCGCCACGCAAGGGGTTCTGGGTAACGGAGTCACGTGGTTGCAAGGGGTCTATTCCTGGTGGTCGTGAGAGGCTAATCTCCCCTCGCTAACCCCCGTATACTACAGCATATGCCATTTTCCTTTAAGTCTAACTACTTCTCTTGTGCCATTCTTTCCAACTGTGCACTCATAATCAGTGCATGTCCTGCTGCACTATTCACTCCTGTGCTGATTTCTAATTGTTCCTCTTCACAGGCTGCAGGTTCGTCCTCTACAGGTCCAACAGTGGTTTGCAAAGCTGGCTGCTTTCGAATCGGGTCAGTAGCTTTGGTTTGCATGTTCCTTTATTCGCTATTGCAGGAGAATATCCTGTATCTTGCCAAAGACATGATCTGTTAGAATCTTGACCCGCTTTTCAAGGAAATCTGAAATGTCACTGAAAATTTGGTCTTCTCCGACGCTCCTGAAGATCACAAGATTGACTTCTCAGTTTGTTTGAGTTTACATTAAACAGCAACTCTTGAAGCAATGTGTTGTTTTTTTTAATAGAATCATTTGCCTCGCTGTACCTGCTGGCATCGTTGAGGAAGCTCTGCACTGGTGTGACACAGTTCAACAGGTCATGGCCCCTGTGGTTTAATGCTCCCCCCCACCTCCCAAGTTCTGGATTATCTAAAGCAGTCACTTTAAATGTACTTAATTTCAAGAAGGATGGCTGCAAAAAGTGACAAACTAAAGTTTGAGACAAAGAGAGCGAGGTGGGTTTGGAATCACTTTAATTGTCAAATTCACAGATCAGTGGACAATCGGCCAGTTGCTCAAAGCAGATTCGAGATTTTGTGCATTAGAGCCACAAATTTACAAAGAATGAGAAGAGTGCAAACACTGGGAGGCAACCGCCACGGCAGCTCATAATAAAAACAACATCAAAGTATTTGATATAGGGTCACACATACTGCTAAAACTGATGACAAGCCACTACCACTGAGTTGGTTCATCTGCTTACAGTGAAATCAGGGCAGAAACAGGAAATAAATCTACAATAGTGGTTTGGGCCTGAAATCATTTGGTTTAATTTGTCATCAAGCAAGCGACACAAAATTGAAACTAATGCAAAACTGGCCAAACTTCAGGCCGTCACAAATATAATCACCCAAGTCTGTACCCAACTTCCAACCCTCCTTTAACTACAAAACTAAAACAAAAGACATAAAAAAAAAACCAGTCCCTTTCCACCATGTTGTCATTCAAAACATAAAAAGTCAATATAGTCAGATGTGGCAGCAGTTTCAGCCCGTTAGACATGAATTAATAGTGGAAAGCAGCACTACAGTAAATTTTCTTTTTAAGTTTTATTTCCCAACAGGTCAGTTAGTTGTCAGTCTACACCCACACATGGCGTTTGCAGTGAGCCACAGCCTGGAAGACAGAAACAGAGGTTCAGTCAGAGGTCCTAAAATCTAAACATCTGGTCTATGCAACAGTGTTAGGAATCAAGTCAGAGGCATTTGTGCCAGAAGAGATCGATAGGCCCGTTTACACTACACCTAAAAAACCGAGCCATGCCGAGACCAGTCCGAGCTTGGTCCAGTTACCAGGCCGAGCCTCGTTTCTGACGACCGTTTACACACAACGCTATCTCGGTTCCTTGGTTGCTCCTCGCCCCCTAGTGGCGATCTGCGGTACTACCGCTCTCTGGGATTGAAGGCGGAAGCAGCGAAACACACACAGCTGCGCCCGTAACATTCAGGAAGTTATGCTTGATATTGTGATATTTCGGTGTTTGCGGAGAGTCAGGGGAAGAAGGCAACCATTGGTGAATTTACTTGAGAAAGTTGGCTTTTTGGGAAGTGGATGAGACAAACGAACGTCTAATAAGGATTTACAGATGCAGGAAACAACGACAGACGCTGATGTTCATTGCGCTGCTAAGCAGAATCATCACTGGAAACCGTGTGGCACGGTAAGGAAGCTAGTATTATTATGAATGTCTGAAATTTGTCTGAATGGAGTGTGAATCGGGACGTGCAGCCAGACACGCCGGAAAACCCGCTGACAGTCAGCTGACTGTAAGGGCATGATGCCGTCTGCTCATGCGCTCTTCGTTATCAGAAACCGGGATAAAATAAAACCAGGCCGAGACCTACCCAAGAGCTGGTCTGCAGTTAGCGCGGTCCGGTTATGGTTAGCGCGGTCTGGTTCAGTCTGCTGACCGTTTACACACAAGAGTTATCTCGGTTACCGAGCTCGGACTGGTCTCGGCTCGGTTAAAAAAGTGTAGTGTAAACGGGCCTATAGTCTGCCGCGACCTGCCAATGTTAAGATCGCTCCGACCTCAGTATTTTAATTATCATTCATGGAAATTATAAATTGCTAATTTTTCTCCTGAGTTTCTTGACATCTGGATTTTTTTCTTGCATGATTTCAGCTGCATTGATGCAAACTGCATAAGTTTAGTCAGTTTCCATGTAACTTTTTCTTTTCAAAACTATTTTAAGAGTCAAGGTCTTCCATTTGAATACAACATTTCATTTTCTTTTGGGATGAATAGATATTTTTGAATTTGAATACTTTTTATAGTAAATAAGCCATTTCATTTTCTCTTAATGTTTTGGGCTCCCTGAACTACAAATTGTTCATAGAGGATGCAGAAAAAAAAAAAAGCCACTTGATGCATATTTGCTATGCACGATGAGGACTGAAGTGAACGGCATCTATAGATGCAGGTTCCATGATGCTTCTATGTGAATCTTTATAGCATGCGTGTCCATCGAGGATGACTTTGCCCCGTTTTAAACTATTGTGTAAATGTGGATATTTATATGAATGATACAGATAAAATTCAGGTCTTCGTTACATTTTAAACCAAGTGTACAAAGGAAACGTGTTGAGAGTTGAACTTATGGCTGAATTGGGACCCATTTTTTCAATTTCCTATTCAGTTCAACATCTGATAATCTACATATTTACAAATTACTCACTAAAAAGAACAAAATGTATAATACAAGGCTTCAAGTGCAGATATGATAACATTTTATTTAATGGATTTGGTGAAAAATAAAGATAGCGGCAGCCCAATTTGACAAGAACATTCGGTTTAGCGGTGAACTCACATTGCACTGTCTGGCTGTTTCCAGGTTCTTGCACCAATATCCGGGTCCCCAGGAGCACTGCTCTGTCCCCAGCAGCTTACGCTCCGCTTCAGGGCAAGCTCCCACTTTCTGCAACACAAGGAGCTCAGACTGTAAAACGTGGTTAAAAATCCACAGCATCCATAAAAAAAAAAAAAAAAAAAAAAAAAAAAATCCGCCTCTAAATTCATCTTCTCCACAGAAGCCAAAATTAAACAACAAAAAAAGCGAACATTGAAGTACTTACCGTACACACGAAGTCTGGGTCTAGCATCTGAAGCAACAGTTGGACAAGCATTGGCTCGTACTGGTCAACCAGCTGGTCGCACTGTAGACGGACCCAAGATGTTACAACAGGGTTGATGCAAAGGTCTGTTTGAAAAAATAAATAAAATAAAGGCAGCCACTTACCTCAGTCCTGTAAGTGTCGGGCAGGAAGCTGCACACTTTCTTCACGGCTTCCTCGATCTCTTCCTTTGTGGCGTTCTTCTCCAGAATGCCGTCGATGTAACTCACGGCCATCTTGCAGACCTCACAGTAGCCACCGACCTTAAAACGGGTCTGGTCCAGGGCCACTGGGGAGAACGCGTCGCATTTTATTTGCACAAGTTGAACTACCTTAACTGCACGTCTCAGTGGATTACAATAAATACGCTGAGCTGCAACAAAACAAATCCTTCGAATGGATTTAAAAGCAGGAATTTACCAATAAATGCCCGGCTGGCATCGTTGCAGAGTCCCAGCACTGTGCAAACAGTCTTGGGGTCGGCCTGCTGCACCAGCAGCTCGATGATGGCCTCGCCGTACGTGTCAACCAGGCCTTTGCACTGAGCAGACAGGGAGGAGGGCAGGAACGTGCACACCTTCTCCACAGCCTGAACAACCTCCTCCTGCCATCAGAAACAAGGATCAGACACATTAGTGCCACACACACACACACACACACACAGAGGACTTAGGCAGACGTCGTGAAACGCGTCCCCACCTCTGTCTTATGATCCACCAGCATGGACTCCAGCTGCTTCATCACAAACTCACAGATGGCACAAGTTGGAGAATCACGGACACGCACCATCGGCTGAAATGAAAAGCTAGTGTTTAATCATGTACGATAAGAGATTTATCAAATAAAAAAAAAAAAAAAACACATCTGCCTCTCACTACCTACCCTGGAAGCAGCAGCAGACTCAACCTTGGTAGCGGGGAAAAGCTTAGCAGCCAGGATGGGTTTGGCAGCAGGGACGACCTTTGCAGCCTCGAGGTTCAACATGGGAACGGACTTCTTCACGGACGCGCAGAAACCGGCGAGAGCACAGATCTCTTTGGGTTGCTGGGGACAGAAGGAAACCGTTGCTTTAGCATACAGCGTCCCGTTTTACGGAGCGATGTCGTTAGGAGAGAGCTCATTAAACACTGCCAGTCATGCACACGTTTGAGGCCACAAAACCAATCCAGACACCTAAAGCAGCCACGTTACCAGTGCCAAACATCCCATAGAGCCAGAAGTGTTTATGACTGGAGCACCGACTGAAACACAGACAACTCCAGTTTTACCCAATAGTGCATCTCAGCTCATCTTGCAGCCGAGATGTAAATATACAGGAGCATCTCGATAAATCAAAACCATGAAGCAAAAATCAGTAATCCAAATTCAAAAGTCAAACTTCTGCTATAAAGCTTAAACAAAGTGCTCATTTTGTTTATGGCCAACAGCTAATTAAAATCCAAAACGGCAGAAATATGTGAAGTTCACATATGACCAATGCAAATACAGGATCCCCATTATAGAAAGTTCTGGGGGAGACGCCACCGACAGTCAACTGCTTCCTTGTTCAGGGGTCATCACAACCTGCAGACTCGGCAGCATTTTAAACTGATGCTCTTCCTGATGCAAGCGGGAGTCAAACCCAGGTCCCTGCATCAAAGAGGCGGACCACAGAGAGACCCTGCATCAACAAGGATGACTATAAAACCATGACAGGTTGTTGTTGGTGGTCATTATTCAGTGCTGTGTACAAGCCAGGAAGGTTTTCAAGACAGCAACTGTGGTAGCTGCACTCTTAGAGGATTGTGAAGCAAAGCCTATTGAAGAGCGTGGGAGCGGGTCACATGGTGCACAGAGCATCTGCAGTCAGCACGTCTAGAGCCACAGCACACACGTGCCCAGGACCTGAGCTCCAACTATTCAGCCCTCATCCTAACCCGTATGGGTTCCTTGGAATGAGTTTTTTTGGGGAATTTTCTACAACTTTGTGTGGCATTATCCCATTTTCAAGTGTTTGACTTTTAAGCTAAATGGGAGAAAAATAAATAAATCAAAGTTCCTTCTGCTTCAATTTTCAGTAATATTCCATATATGCAAATATAAATATATATATTTTTTCTGACCTTATTTTTAAGTTCACAAAACAAGGGGAAACCCGAAGGTCAAGTCATTCCTTAACCAGAGACCATGTCAGAAGCACCTGTGGCTGGGCTAATAAGTACGGTTCCTCCAAGGTCCTTTCACAGATTAAAATAAATGTTGAATTTAATTTGGAAATCAAGGTCCAAGAGTCTGGCTGACAAGTAGAGGCACAGAGTCCACATTTAAGTTTCCATTGTGAGTAACGGTTTGGGGTGCCGTGTCTTCTGGTGACGGTCTGCTGTGTTTTTAAATCAACACCAGCGCAGCCACCCAGCAGCAAATACCAGAACATGTCTCTTTCCCCTCTGAAGCATCCACTCATTTCATCTTTCCAGCAGGATTTACAACAAATATTGCAGGTTGTGGAAGGGTGGGTAGATGCAGTGATCACTTTGCTGCATTAGTCAAACTCATCTGACCTGTGGGGGTCGGGGGGGGCTGATCAGCTCCAAGACACTGCTGCGGTATTCAAGAGGAGCCTAGACAAAGCACTGAGCGCATTTACTGCACAGCATTGGTCATATGCAATATTCCAGCTTCTTAAACTACTGTGGGGTTTCTATCAGCTGTAAGCAATAACCAAAATAAGCACTACATACTGTATTTTTAACAGGACTTCACTTTTATTATTAAATCACTAACATTTGAGATGCCCGTGCATTGCACTCATGCATGTTATTTGAAACAAAAAAAAGAAACGTCTACTGTGGTCATTTTATTCAGCCTTCCAACAGAGACAGGTGGTTCAAAAATAAAACCAGTTCACATGTGTGAGATTAATACTCCCATGCATCAGTGGCAGGTTTTTAGTGCTAGGACTGGACGTCACAAGAGCAGGAACTAAAAAAAGTTAAAGAGGACTAGAGGCTGAACACAGAGTGACCTACCTGTTCCTGGGAGCAGCAAAGAAACCCAGGGTAAGAGAGGGAAAAGAACAGAATGACATGGATGAAAAGGGTGAAAGTAAATAGGGAATAAAGGCAAAATTAAATACAAAAAAGGGGGGGGGGATTTTTGGAGTAATTCAAACTGAAAACCAACAGGTGAAGCGGCTGTAGAAATAAATATGGGCTCAGCTGCATCAAAAACAAGTCAGCCATTAGTACTGAGGTCTAGGCATTAGAGTACAACGACCATTCATGTACTATATGGCTTATACAGGCAGCCAGAAGACTCACCATGGACATCAGCTGCTGAATGACAACGGGTCCGTACTGCCCTACATACTGCTTGCACTGCAACGAGAGAAGAAAAGGACTCAGACTTCCAGGGACATTTGACTGATCTGAAATGCGCACATTTCCAGTCTTTACCATATCAGAAATGCCCGGTCCCAACATGTCACACTGGTGCTCAATGTTCTGAATCAGGGAGTCGATGAAGGACGTGTTGGCCTTCGCTTCTGTCTGAGTATCAGTGAGGAACTTGATGCAGTCCTGGCACACCTCATCACTTTCCTATAGGGAGGGAAAAAAAAAAAAAAAAAAACCCTCAGATAAGGATTTAAAAAAAAAACACACACTGCATTTCTGTAGATGAGGCGACTGTAAGGTACCTGCTGCGGACTCGCTTTTGTTGGGGTGTCCTGCTTCAGGTTCTCCTGAGGATACAGGAGCCCAGGAACGTTGAGCAGGAAGGGGGCCACGCGCTGGGCGAGGTCCACCTCAGGGATTTCATTGGACATGAGCTCCTTCTGGGCCTGAACCTTGGCCAGGGACATCTGCTCAGATTTACACATGCCCATAGCGCCGCACACCACAGCAGGATTCTCCTTAAAAACAGAAATACACCAGACGTTTGAGCAGCTTCAAACAACAAAAAGTGCACATTTTGTTGTGACTGTTGTTCTAGCAGGCGAGCGGTAAGACGGGGGAGCTTTTTACTTCATTGCACAAAGACTGCCCTGTTCCCATTTAGGTTAAACTCACTTCCCCGTCAATAGCCCCTTTTCAGCAGGATGCACTTTGTCCACACAGCTGCCCCCCCATCCACTGCATTTCAATGACCAGATGGACTCATTTATTCAGTCTTAAGAGGTGAAATAATAAACTGGCATTATAAAAAAAAAAAAATGGAATAAGAGCTCATTTAAAGCATATTTAGATTAATGTTGCTTACCAGTTCCCCAGTGATGATCCCAATGAGGACAGGATAGTAGCTATCCACCATCTCTTTGCACTCAGCAGTCATCCCTTGATCAGGGATGAGCTGGCACGCCTTCTCCAGATAGCCAAGGATTTCAGCCTGCGACAACAGAAGTGCCCAAAACATCAGCCTCCACCGTGTTTTTAGCGGCTCGCTGAAGATTGAAGAAACTCCGGATGTCGTTTAATCTCACCTCGGTTGCATTGTCTTTCAGCAACTGCCCGACCACCATCAACACCTCTTTACACAGGTCACACGGTACCGTTCTCTGAAGACACAAAAAATGGCTTAGTAAACATTTGGAGAAAAAAAAAAAAAAAGAAAAAAAAAAAAAGAAAAAAAAAAAAAAAAGAAATCCATGCATTGCACAACGCCTTGCAGGAGGCAACGCTTAAAGTGATCAGAGAATGACAAATGTTAGAAAAATGGAAGGAAATAAACAAAGTCTCACCATCTGGGGCTTGTTCCACACATTCTGCTGACAGTGAGGAACAGCTCCACACACCGAGGCCGTCTTTACGTTCTGGCACCAGTAGGGGGGGCCACGGGCACACTGCTCAGTGCCCAGCAGTGGCGTCGCTACGGCTAAGAGACAAAAACATAAAAAAATCAGGTTCACACTTTTTAGAACGCTCTTCTAGAACATACAGGTAGAGTTAAGGTTCTGTTACCACATTTCATAAAAAACACGAGTAAAGAAAACAGATCGGGTAAAAATTATTTCCCCCCCCTTTTCAAGCATTATTTCTTCTAAAGTAAAAAACAAGAAATTTTGAAAAACACTTAGAATTAAAAAAAAAAAAACACCCACACAACGTCTCTGAGGGGAAGTTGTTCAGAGGTCACTTTCAACTGTGGTATTGCTCAACAGCCGTAAATAAGACAGGGAAGAGAGACTGAAACCCCCACCATAACGTTGTTCTCTTATCTGCTGGGAATTTTAAAAACTGGGTTTTAGAAAACGGCGGTTTCTGGCCTCAAAGCTGACCATCACCAACCAACATTGGGTCTGCGGCGCTACTGTGGGCCAAATGCAATTCTCGGGTCAGAAAAAAACGCTTTCGGGAGGTTTGAACGTAGAAATGGCTCCCATGAAGCTCAGATGTCTAATTGTCACATTAAAACTGATCCATTAATTCCCTCAAAGTTTCGGCAATCCTTTCAAAATGCAGTCAAATTCAGATGTAGAGCAAGTCTGCTCAGTGAAGCTCAAGTTGGCTCAGATGTACGCCGCGTGGGCAAACAGCTTAATTAACCTAACAAAGTAAGGAGATACCAAACCCAGCAGAGAGAAGTTTGTGAAACCGATACCAGTGCAGAAATAAAACTGCTTACACTTTTTTTTTCTCTCCTCTCTTTAAAAAGCAGAAGTGATACGCAGTTCTGGCAAATAAAAAGGTCATGATTTTTATCCACAGTTGAGAAAAAACAAACACCACATTAGCACCTCTTGATTTTAACGAACTGAAATTAGTCATGTGGAAAATACCAGAGACAGCATCGACACTTCCCGTTCTAATGTCTTGAATCCTTCTCCCATAAAGAGAAGCAACAAATTTCAAACACCTTAAAAACTCAAAAAAAACCCAACAATTACAAACTAACACATGAGAATGACTCATCAGGACAGAACAGAGTGTGAACTTGACCAAGTGCGGATAAAAATTCGCAACACTCCAACCTACAGCAACAAAACCTCTAATCATGAACCACAGAGAGGGCAGGGCCCCTCCTTCAGTCACATGAGCAGTCAGGCAAAACAACACTGTTGTCAGGCAGGCCGGCTGTTTGAACAAGGGCAACTTTCAGCACATGGTTCAGGACTGATGGGAACTTTTTAAAAAGCACCAAGGTACGGAAACAACTTTAATACGTCCATGAGATTTAATAAACAGCAGAAACCGGAGAGAGAAAAAAAAAAAAAAAAAAAAAGCTCCAAGCTGTCATAGCTAACAAGTAGGTTGGTTTATTGCTATTGAAAATAGAAAGAATGCAGCCCCTTGATGAAGGTTATCTGTTAAACAGTGACTTGTTAGATCCAGGAATGCCCTTAAAAAAAAAAAAAAAAAAAAAAAAAAAAAAAAGCAAAAATGTTAGAGAGCAAAGAGCGCTTCAGATATTTTAACCACACGATAAACTCAAGATACGCACTAAATACACAAGGGCAGAAGGATTGAAAGAAAAATGCCATTAGGAAGTTAAGGAAACCCAGCTTCTGCACTGATAAGAGACAAACTGTTCACTCCTGGATCAAAATACAAAAAGTTCCCGTTGGAAATAATCCGTGGCACTGACTCATTTATGTCGTTTCATTACCCCCGAATCAACATTATAGAAGTTGTTAGCTGACGAAAATGATCGAAGCCAGCTACATGCGCCTAAAACGAAACGGGAAAAGAGGAAGTCTCCAAAAACACACCCGAGTTACAGAAAGGTTAGTGAAACACTGAACTGAAAATAGCTGTTTTTACTATTTAGAAACTAAACGACAGAGCCCAAACTAAATGTCACATAATCAAAGCAAGGCCTGCTGTTTAACAGAGAAACGACAAGCTAAAAAACAACAACAAAATAAACCTAGTAGACATGTGTGGAATGCGTTAGCTTAGCTGCGTCAGCTAGCGTGCTAACGTTAGCTAGCAGGCTAACATTAGCCGAGCTGTACTGAAACGCCAACGGACCAACTGAAAACTTCACCGGCTTTGTCTTTTAATTAAAATACTGAAAGCTTTATTTTATTTTTATAGTTCCAAAAAATAAAAACTAGCTACGGGTAATTTATGTTTATCATAAATCACCTGACATAACCAGGGCTTTGCCCTTTAAGTTAACTTGTTTACCAAAGCTTCCGACGCATGAAACGCTTCCTAGTCCCGGTGATAAAAAAACGCACTTAGTTACACAACCAGAGAGCTGCTATGGTGCCCGGACAAGAGCCGGGATTATCCCAGAATAACGCCACACAACCAAAAACACTGCGCCCCGATTGTGGACATTACCTGAGGACACGAAGAGGAGCATTAGTATCAACATGACTGCGCTGTTTGCCGTCTGTTTGTGTCTGCGAAGCCGCCGGGAGGAAAGTGGGGACTGCAGTGCGGGACGGCGTAGTGGAGCCTTTATGGAGCGTCTGCTGTCAGCTGACCGAGGAGACACGTGACCCTCCGTCACCGTTTGATCACAACGGGGTCAAAGATCTGACGTTTTGTAACCTCTTTAAAATTCCTTCTTTAAACACGTTTAAACCCTCCAAGAAACAACAAAAAAGTGTTTATAATTGCACCAGCTCGATGTATGATCGTGCCTGATGTGCATGCCTTTACATTTCTTAATGTCTGACGATCGTAATTTTACCTCAAAAACGAAATTACGGTAACTAACACTTTGTAATGGATAGAGCTGGGTCTTTATCGCATCGTTTTATTGTTGAATAAACTATTTCTTGTCGTGATAAGAATTTGGATTTATCTTGACAACGATAAATTCCAACTAGTGGTGTCTGAAAACCCCCAAAACTTCCAAAATTGTCAGGATTATTTTTCACCATGTTGGTTTATCAAGAGAATCAATAAATATTAATAAATTCTAAAATATAATTAAAAGCAGTTTTGCCGTTGATTCTTTATGTAACTAGTGTCCTGATGAGACATATTTAAAGTTTTGTTTTAATGTTACATTTTTAAATGTAGTTTAAAAGTCTGTCTGTCTGTCCTTCTGTGCTTTACATACAGCAGAATTAGCATGAGCTATTTGCTTTTTTGTAAATGTGTTCACTATATGTGATCACCATATGGAGAGGGGGGGGGGGGGGTCTAACCTCATGGCACCAAAATAAAGAAAAATCTGTTTATGACTGAATTATATCTTGTACCATCTAAAGTAAAACAACTAGATTAATGATCTTGCTTATTTTTCAAGATTATCTTTGTAAAGTTATGCGAAGGGTGGAAGACAAATCAACCTAGTGCTTCACATTCAAGGCCTCCATGTTTATATAGAACCACCTGTGAGTCGGTCTCACTCTTGACACCCACACAGACTTAAAAATCTTTTTAAAACATCCACACAACCTGACCTTGAATGTAGAAAGGCTGCTTGCCTTGTAGGGATGTTCGTATTTTGACACAATCAGTTTTAGACGGAAAGATCTGGCAGCGCGAAGCATCGATCCTCACATGATTACCCCCCTTCTGGGGAATAATAATGTTAAATCAAATCTGGTAGACCTGTTCTAATTTAGCCTTAATGAAGTCTCCAGACCGTTCATCATCATGTAAGAGCATTGCTTCCTGTTTGTAAGGCTGCAGTTCTCAGTGCAGCCATCACCTGCACGTTTTTTCTCCACTTGGATCACGTACGTACACACTCATATTTTTATTTTTGATCAAAAATTAAATGTACCAAATGATTCACCATAAAAGAGAAATGAGGTACTACAAGTTCCTTGTTAGAGGAAATTGTTTTGAATCTGAAAGAAAAAGGAGGAATTAAACGATTATCCTTCCCCCAATTATGCATCAGAGAGGATGTCTAGAACTTATGGTTAACTTTCACTAAACTCAAAATAAAGCATTACAAAGGGTGCTTGCTGATCTGTGTAGGGAAACAAACAGAAGGACTTTAATGTTTTTTAAGGACAGCATTTGTGCTTATTGGGTGACATGCAGTCACAGCCACACAGATACCTGAAAAAGAACAAAAGAATGTTTTAAAGAAATTTGATTTGAGCCCATATTCAAAAAGTGCCGTATCTTTCATGATCGTTTAATTAATTGTAATTTAAACTTAACAAAATAGTTATATCTTTAATTGCAATGTTTTGATCATTAAAACAATGTTAATTTAAATACTTACACATGGATTTAATTTGCTAAAAATAGAAATCATTATATGTTGAACAACGTAGTTTTTTTTGTATATCTTATCTCAGTTCCTAACCTGCTTGGCAAGTCCATTTTTAATTAATGATCAGTAAATTCATGCCTTGCCACATAAGATGATGGAGTACTCAACAGTTAAAATATATACATGGATGCCTTTTATAAAAATGCAGTTTTTAATTATATATTTAATTACCGGGGACTGTGACAAGTCCATCCCTTTCAATAAAAGACGCTATCTTTATTTGTTTCCTGCACCAAATTAATTTGATTTATCAATCCATTTTTTTTGATTGATGACTATTCATTTAACTTCAGGATTTTGAAAGATGTCACAGTTGGCAGCACTGTTGCAGCAAGAAGGTCCTCGGTTTTAATCTCAGCCTGGGGTCTTTCAGGAAGGAGTTTGCATGTTTTCTCTCTGTGCGTGTTTGGGTTCTCTCCAGGTTCTCCGGCTTCCTCCCAAAGTCCAAAGACATGAAGTTGAATGGTCTATAGAGAGCAAGTGACCAGAAACAACCAATCAGAACAAAGAGGAATGTCTGGGTATGGTTGGTTGTTAGCAATGTCAATCACTAGTACACAGCCTTACAGGAACACTGCCGATTTATGGAATAGCACCTGCTCAGAAAACAAAGACAGGTACACATTGGAGACGCACGGCAGACTCCGTTGTGGAGGGACAGCAGCGAGCAAAGGGGGAGGAACCTGTAAGGCGTCCTTGTTCAAATCTTCAGGTGTCCACATCTTCTCAAAACTCCCTTACTGCAGCTATAAATCTATTTATAAACTGAGTTATTACCTAAGTTTTAATTCGATGACCCAATTGAAAAACTCAAGTTGTGTATATTTGGGTTCCATTCATTTATCTTGATTTTTTTTCTATATATATATATATATATATATATATATATATATATATATATATATATAAAACAACCCTTGACTCAAAAAGACAACTGTAGCAGCTAAGCTGTGTGAGGTGTGACCTTCAAGCTTCACAACAGCTAACAGCTGCTTGACAACATTCTTGGAAATACTCGAACAGACTTTTATTTATTATATAAAATAAGACAAGGCCTTTTGGCTTCCCCAAGAAGATTCGGAGGCAGTTCTGGCAAATCATTTCTATAATGGGAAGACATCAAGAATGCATTTCTACTAAAAAACTGTTGAGGTGGAAGGAAATCATGAACAGGAATTGGCATCACATGACTTTAAAGATCACATGGTCCACACTGTCTCTAATAAGCTCCAACAAGGAAAAAAAGAAGGCAGTTTTTTTTGCAAAAAAAGGAAATGGTAATTTATTATTGAAATAATATCACAGCCAACAGTCCTAGGCAGGTCAATGAGGGAAGCAGCACTGTGTTGTGTCTGGATGAGCAGAGAAGCCTGTAAAACAAAGGGGAAACACGTTACACAGTGTAAGGTTACAGCATAATCACCACAGTGTGAAATCACAGCAGGTATAGAAACGTGACAGTGACCCGTTTCTGCATTAAACACATTTATGTCCCAAAGAATTGAACAGGTATGTGCTGAATAAGAAAAATCAAGCCTCTAAGTCAAAGTACTGATTAGGGCTGCACAATATGCTGCAAATTTTCCAATATCTCAATTCAACAGCAATATGCACATCGTAAACTACCTGGACTGCAACACGAGTTAGCTAATTATGATCAGATGGAAGTATTTAAACAATTTATTTTTAGCCATTAGCAGAGTAGACTGCTCATGACCAGGGGTTTATGTTTGCACTGAACCAAAGAAGAAAGACATTAATGCTGTCTCCAGGATTTTTAATTCACCGCAAGTTGAATCGTTCTCTCGACATTCACCAATGCGGTGGCATGTTTTCCTATTATTGTGTAGCACTAGTGCTGAATATTCTCAACGGCACACACTTTCAATGAGCTCATCTGAATGGAAATTGTAGAATATGCTGAGGATATGTGGAATGTACCAACACGTATTACAACGCATGCTCCTTTATGTTTGACTTAAGAAGGAAACGGCTTCCTTTTTCCAAGGGGAGATTTAAACGTGATGGTGCTGAAAAATGAAGATATAACATTGTGGTAGGATTTCAACATTTTATGGTCAAAAATTGCTGAATATAGCGCCGTGCCCCACTGACTGATGCCCATCGCCACCTCTCTATATTGCCAACATACATGTTAGATTACACATGTAACACACATGCTGACGTCCCACGGTCTGTCTAAAATATTTAATGAATGTCTGTGACATATTTAGTATTTCTAACGCCACAGTGAAAACGCACAAGGTGGCAGAAAGTACCGTGCCGCACTAAGAGGGGGGGGGGGGGGGGGGGGCAGTGTTGAGCGCCATAGGTAACGACAAGGAACAGGTGCATGTCACTGCGTGCTCAGATTACGTCTCTAAACTAAAGGATGTTTCTAAATTGTATTTTCAGTGGAAACAGAAGGCATGAGTGAGAAGACGGCCAACCCCGCAGCTGAAAGAAGATTTAAAATGCAGGAAAACAAGGACAATTTTTACCATAGAGTGACAGATATTCATGGAGAAGGACAGGTACATAGACCTTATACACGAATAATGGTAAGATTTAAATGAAATAACTTTCAGTTTTAATAAAAAAACAGAGATTAGCACCCTCAAAAGAATCTACATTTTAAACAATTTAATTTTACCTTAGACTAAATGTTCTTTTGTTTTTCTTGCTATCATGTGGCTGAAGAGAAATAAACTGCTTAAAGAACAATTAAGGGAGATGGAAACCACTAAATGTTTAAATTAAGGTTACGATTGAAATATAGGTGCCTATTTTGGGTTCATAAATGTGCACGTCTGACTCAAGGAGGCGAAAGGGCCTCACCAGGCATGAACCTCATCGCCCATCACTGGTGCTGAGATCCAGCGTGCTTAGTCAGGCATACGAGTCAGAAGAAACAGGAAGTCTGTCCTTCTGTGCTTTACATACAGCAGAACTAGCATGAGCTATTTGCTTTATTGTAAATCAGTGAAAAGTGTTCGCTATATGTGATCACCATATGGAGAAGGGGGGGGGGGGGGTCAAACCTCATGGCACTAAAATAAAGAAAAATCTGTTTATGATTGAATTATATCTTGTACCATCTAAAGTAAAACAACTAGATTAATGATCTTGCTTATTTTCAAGATTATTTTTGTAAAGTTATGCGAAGGGTGGAAGACAAATCAACCTAGTGCTTCACATTCAAGGCCTCCATGTTTATATAGAACCACCTGTGAGTCGGTCTCACTCTTGACACCCACACAGACTTAAAAATCTTTTTAAAACATCCACACAACCTGACCTTGAATGTAGAAAGGCTGCTTGCCTTGTAGGGATGTTCGTATTTTGACACAATCAGTTTTAGACGGAAAGATCTGGCAGCGCGAAGCATCGATCCTCACATGATTACCCCCCTCTGGGGAATAATAATGTTAAATCAAATCTGGTAGACCTGTTCTAATTTAGCCTTAATGAAGTCTCCAGACCGTTCATCATCATGTAAGAGCATAGCTTCCTGTTTGTAAGGCTGCAGTTCTCAGTGCAGCCATCATATACATAGACGCGTCATAGGGCGCAGGTTGGCACGTCAACGCCATATTGTATGTGGCAGAAAAAAGTTGAGTTCTGTTATTGTGAACGTGAATCAGAAAAGATGCCTCATTCCTGTGCTGCATGGAAATGTATTCTGGCTGATTTCACTACTTGTATCTGCCTTCTATATATATATATATATATATATATATATATATATATATATATATATATAGTTGCCCACATGCTTTTATTTTGTGAAGGTCTGTTGCTGCGGTGTAGGGGTTTGAATCAGAACAGTAGGTGGCGATAATGCTCCAATAACCTCGCTGTCAGCCCAGCCTCGGATTCAAAGAGGAAGAAAGGTGCTGGCTGGAAAAAAACAAAGCCGACATGGAGAAGGCGGTGTTTCCCGCAGGAATTTGCTTAGGCGAGGCGGTGAGTTGGCGAACGGAACAAGTTAGTTGTAACCACTGCCAAGTTAAACTTACCTCAGAAATTGCCTGTTTTTGGTAGATTTTTTCCCCATAAAGAGAATTCCCTGTCAGTGGCAATAAGCTTTAATTTATTATTAATGCTATTTTTTGTTTTATATGTTTAAGTTGAGCTTTACACTAAATATGTGTTACTGATAAGTGCTACAAATGTTACAACACTTTTGTTCATATGGCAGCAGAACATTAAAATAAAAGTGCTCTTTACACTACTTTTGAATTCATTCTTGGAGTTTGCGCATACAATGCGATTAATCATGATTAATCAGGCAAATTATGCAATTAAATATTGCCCTGCCCTAATATCTATATATATATATATATATATATATATATATATATATATATATATATATATATATATATATATATATATATATATATATATATATATATATATATAGGGGTTGGACTATGAAACTGAAACACCTCATTTTAGTGTGGGAGGTTTCATGGCTAAATTGGACCAGCCTGGTGGCCAATCTTCATTAATTAAGGATTAACAGGATTAACTGTGGACGCAAGAGGAAGCTGTCTGAAAGGGATGTTCGGGTGCTAACCCGGATTGTATCCAAAAAACATAAAACCACGGCTCCCCAAGTCACGGCAGAATTAAATGTGCACCTCAACTCTCCTGTTTCCACCAAAGCTGTCCGTCGGGAGCTCCACAGGGTCAATATCCACGGCCGGGCTGCTATAGCCAAACCTTTGGTCACTCGTGCCAATGCCAAACGTCGGTTTCAATGGTGCAAGGAGCGCAAATCTTGGGCTGTGGACAATTTGAAACATGTATTGTTCTCTGATGAGTCCACCTTTACTGTTTTCCCCACGGTGAGAGTTACGGTGTGGAGAAGCCCCAAAGACGCCTACCACCCAGACTGTTGCATGCCCAGAGTGAAGCATGGGGGTGGATCAGTGATGGTTTGGGCTGCCATATGATGGCATTCCCTTGGCCCCATACTTGTGCTAGATGTCACTGCCAAGGACTTCCGAACTATTCTGGAGGACCATGTGCATCCAATGGTTCAAACAGTGTATCCTGAAGGAGGTGCCGTGTATCAGGATGACAATGCACCAATACACACAGCAAGACTGGTGAAAGATTGGTTTGATGAACATGAAAGTGAAGTTGAACATCTCCCATGGCCTGCACAGTCACCAGATCTAAATATTATTGAGCCACTTTGGGGTGTTTTGGAGGAGTGAGTCAGGAAACATTTTCCTCCACCAGCATCACATCGTGACCTGGCCACTATCCTGCAAGAAGAATGGCTTAAAATCCCTCTGACCACTGTGCAGGACTTGTGTATGTCATTCCCAAGACGAATTGACGCTGTATTGGCCGCAAAAGGAGGCCCTACACCATACTAATAAATTATTGTGGTCTAAAACCAGGTGTTTCAGTTTCATTGTCCAACCCCTATATATGTGTTATGAATATAAGGATCAATTTGTTAAATCTAAACATTGTGGTCTTCATTATTTCATAAAACCGTGTCACATGTGAACCTTTAGGAACCGACTTTTTGGGGGAGTATTAAAGAGGTAAAATTAATAATAAGAGAAAAAAAGTCCTAGGTCAATAAAGTAAAAAAAAAAAACACAAAAGTGATAATGTTATGAGAAAAACGTCATATTATGAGAATTAAGAGGGAACATTTCCAGAATAGTCACAGTTTGCAGAATTATTTCACTCCTGGAGTAATAGGGCCAGGTTAGATTATGTTAAATATTTTTATTCTTTAGGCAAATAAATTCAGGAGAATGAAGCTAAAGGGATACGAAAATAAACTTGTAATATTACAAAAACAATAATACTACGAATACAACGTATATTCAGAGATTAAAGTCCCTCTGATACTGTTTAAGTGACTGAGTAACTGCAGATTTGCCACATTTAAGATGGCGGACGCTCTGACGCATCGCAGCATAGGCAGAACCCGCCCAATGACGCGTCTACTCTTATATTATGTCTATGGCAGCCATCACCTGCACGTTTTTTTCTCCACTTGGATCACGTACGTACACACTCATATTTTTATTTTTGATCAAAAATTAAATGTACCAAATGATTGACCATAAAAGAGAAATGAGGTACTACAAGTTCCTTGTTAGAGGAAATTGTTTTGAATCTGAAAGAAAAAGGAGGAATTAAACGATTATCCCTCCCCCAATTATGCATCAGAGAGGATGTCTAGAACTTATGGTTAACTTTCACTAAACTCAAAATAAAGCATTACAAAGGGTGCTTGCTGATCTGTGTAGGGAAACAAACAGAAGGACTTTAAGTTTTAATATAAGAAAATTCAAAGAAGAAAAAAGAGATTTTTCGGGCATTTTGACCTGCTGATCACTGATCTGAGCCCATGGAGGGAAAACTGGCCAAACCTAGAGTCGAATAAAAATCTTTTTATAGTTTTCATTCTATACTTGTGCTTAGGTTTATGTATCAAATCAGAATAAAACATAGATGTTTAAGGATACACTATTACCGCTGTCCTTTAACTGCTTTAGCAGCAGTAGCACTTAGGCTACGCTCACGCAGCGGGTCTTCATGCTCAATTCAGATTTTTTTGCCGTAATACGAGATTTTTTTTTTTTTTTTGAATGGTCGTTCATACCACCATTTATATGCGAACGCTATCAGACTTCTGTCTGAACGGTTCGCAAATTGCAGTAGTAACAGAGTAGTAACGGATGTAATTTGGTACTAGAGATGTTCAGTAAAGCAAAAGAAAAAAGAAAGAAAACGTTGCAGTGGATACCAGTGTCTCTGTTATTATAAAGTCGTTAAGCAATGGGTGCCGACGATATTACGACCACATCATAACAAGATGAAGAAAGCGAAGGAAATAAAGCGCAGCTATTAACAATGGTCTTTTGAGGAGCGGTGACTGTGTGGGTGTGTAGTGAGAGCCAGAAAGGTCGGATGAAATGCGACATGACCGTTCAGATTTCGGACGCTTTGAAAACTATTGGATACGTAATAAAAATCCCCTTTATGGAAGTGGCAGGAATCAGATTTTTCTTTGGGTGAATAGATCAGAATTGGGCCGTTCACACTGCCATGAAAAAGTCGGATATGGGTCGCATTTGCTTGCAGTGTGAACGCAGCCTTAGATCGTGTTATTCATTTTTGTGTAAAGATTCTAATAGTTATTTTCACAGAAGTTCATCATTCCTGGAGGATCTTTATACCAAACCAAGCTACAGTGACCTGTCCTGAAATCTATGAATATTTAAGACTTTTTTTTACTTCTTCACAAAATAACTTCCTTTAAATACAACAGTGCATTATTTTCCAATTATTCAAAGTAGCTAGCAGATTTTTTAAAAAATGACTAAATTGTGTTATTTGTTTTACAATAAAGTAACATTAATTTTCCTTACACATACTCTGACATAATTTATTCATATTACATGTTGTAGTTTTTTCTCCGTAAGAAAGTTTAGGCATTGCAGAGGCTCATATATCAGATTAAAAGTATCTTTTGAAAAAAAAAAAGCTTTAAGCAGGTACTAAACATACTTTTCATTAAGCCTACATTTCTTTATTAAACTATTTTTAACTGCCTGATGTAATACTCTTTTCTCAAATGTTTTTATTAGCTGTAAGTGGAAAATCATGATAATTAACAGAAATAAAGGCTTGAAAGCAACAGTTAGTGTATTTAATCTATATAATGTTTCACTTAGTGAACTGAGTTAATGAGAAAAATTAACTTTTCAATAATACTCTAATGTATTAAGATGCGCCTGTAGTGCCTGTTCATGTTTTTAAAATAGGAATTACAAATCTTGACTGTGTATTTTTATTATCAATGTACTTCACTGTAATCGATCAAGTTGGGAAATCTGATATCCATTTCTAAAGTCTGCTTTAATTGTATCAAAATGGAAAAATAATATTATTCCTACAGAGATTTTACTTTTAGTTTTATATGAGAAGTAGATTCTATTCAATTTTATCATGCAGGTTGCCTTTTTTTTTATCACGTAAAACATATCTGTTACAGGAATGTTATTTTTTTTTATTATTTTGTTTATTCGTTTTATTTTCTTTCTGCTGGTGGTAAAAAAAGATTTTATTTTTGCACATTTTTGTACTACTATAACAATAGGTCGACGGTTTTATCAAAACTCTCTGCTGCAGCTAGAAGGAATGACAAGATGATTTCCATTTTTTCTTTAAAGCCCCAACTAAGGCCCCTAAACAAACTTTTGTCTGATTGTTGCTCAAGTTGTAAAAATATTACAAGCTGTTGGTCGACGAACTTGTACTGAATGTCTTTTTTTTTTTTTAGTTTAATGCACAGGAAAAAATAAATACAGATAAAACATCCCAGGAATAACTGATATTCCTTGAAGTATTGCAACAAACTGAAACAATTAAAATTAACTAGGGAGGTAAAATCCCAGGACTTTTCAGGTATCTTCATACACAGACAGTTATAAAAGTCAAAATAACTATGCTATTTGTTGCTACATGGACTTCATCAGCTGTGTTACTGCAGAGTCTTACATGAAGCTACGGTGGGGGGCCACAGCAGTTGCTGTTGGGCACCCGCTCGTCCTTCCTCAGCACTGCGGGTCTCACCACGTCCACGTCCCGGTGCAGGTGGTCCAGCAGGCCGTCGAGGATGCTCGGAGCGGCATAGAAGTCCACCAGGAAGTACGCCCCGGTGCTGTGCCTCTGGTTGTGTTTGATCATCTTGTAAGGCAGCAGCCTCTCTCCCAGGTTCTCCAGGTCTCTCACCACCGCTCCCCGCTCCATCAGGGTCTCCACCGTCCGACGCAGCGCAGCCGCCGTCTCCGGCCGCTGCATGGCCTTCAGGATCAGGGCCAGCTCGTAGCGCGGCATGCCTGCAGTGCAGTGGTCCTCGTTTTAACGCCTCTAACCAGCTTAACAGCAATGTGGTGTCATTGCAGTGAAGGCAACCATGTTATGACACGAGGGACGCGGAAGGACTTTCATGATGCGCATGCGCACGACCTGAAACCGACATAAGTAATCATAAAAATAAAAATCAGGTTTAAAAATGTAATGTCAAACTATGAGGAATATATATATATATATATATATATATATATATATATATATATATATATATATATATATATATATATATATATCTTATATATATATATATATATATATATATATATATATATATATATATATCTTTGCGATTTTCTAAAGTAAAAAAAAAACATATTCGATATTTAGTGAATTTCTGTAAAGTGTAGAAAATAAATTAGCTGTAGAGGGCTCACTCTGTTTGAAATAAGAAACAAAAGATTTTAAATAATACCTTGAATTGAAATTACATAGCTACGTTTTACATACAATATAATGTAAAAAAGACTATGTTTAATCGATTGTCCAGCTATCAGTAGGACTTTTCTTTCCCGTTTTCTGAAAATGCAAAACAATTCTTCCAGCGGAGGCAGCCATCACAGCAGTCCGCTGTTTATTGTCGTCGTCAGGCGCATGCGCGCTTCCGTCACTTCCTTTCTGTCCACAAGGAGCGTGGTAAAGATGGCGGAGTCAAACGCTGTCCCGAGTGATCTTTATAAATGCATTTATTCGTTCCTGCTGGAGAACAAGTTCACCAAGGCAGCTCAGGAGTTCATGAAAAAGACTAAAGTTGTAAGTATTTAACTTTGGGGCCGCCTGTTGTTGCTGTTTTTACTCTGCAGGTTAACGACGTAACTGTGTGAACGCACAGGTAACGTGGGGGGCCGGCGCGTGCAGCACGTGCAGCAGCGTTGGTTGTGTGTTTTTTTTAAATTTGTGAACTTATAAAGAAGAAACTGTTACATATTCGGTTAAGGTCGATGCCGCTCTCTTGTTATGTTTGACTGAATTGAGTGTTCTTGCTTTTTTGCAGAATCCACAAGATCAAAACGAAGAAAGCCTCGTCAACATCTACGACTTCTGGGTGAAGTAAGTTGTGTCACACTTTAAATTAATTTATTTCATCGTTAATTGCTCTCTGTAATGAAATGTAGCCATAGACTATAATACCGGGCCCAGTACTATACTACATCAGATCGTGGTTTGCAGCTAATAACCCAAATTCAGTTTTTCTGAAGATGTAAATGTTCAGTAAGACAAAAAAAACAACCAGATAATGCAGAAATGTTATGTTAGGGCCATATTATGACCAATTCAATCATAGCGAAGACGGTTTTCTTGAATGTCGTCCAGCAGATGTCATTGACACTTGTTGACTGCTTCAAATAGTGGAAAGTTTGGTGGAAGGAGAAATCACAAAAGGAACAAAAAAAAGTTAAAGAAGGTGGGATAGCTGCAGCATTAACTGGGCGATAAATAGATTTAATCGATGAATTCAGATTTACATTTTTCCCCCCAAAGATTTTATTTAAAAAAAAAAAATCTGGATTTTATTTGGTCAATGAACTCATTGGGCTTCCATGAGAATCGCATGCAATGCTGAATATATGTTTAGAAAAATGTATAAGTAAATATTGTAAACAGGATTGTATTTCTTTACCATAAGATGAGGCGCTTTAATTTACTCATTTACTTTTTTTTTTTATCTTCTTCAAGTTAGTTTGAAGTTACACAGGTGAAGTGAAGCCCATTCTTAGCTCATTGTGTAAAACCACTAGCAGCAACATTTTGTTATATTTTCATTGATTACTATGGCCGGGCCGCCATCTTATTTTACAAGCATGTTTCACACTTGCATTTAGTTGCAGGTTTTTAAAATAATTTCTTTAATTTATTTTTGTGAAACGAAAGGGAAAATTGATTAATCAGATTTGGTATTAGAAAATCAGAGATTTTATATTTAAGCCGTATCGCCCAGCCTTAATACAAAGCATGGTCTATAAATTAATTGGAGGGTGATTCCAAAGGTGGGGACTGTGCCTAAAGTGGCCACAACTGTCACATTTACGATTTTAGGCTCTATTCGCACAGGATTAGTTTTACCTAGAGACCACATGTGATTTGTCATAATTACAGTAATGTTTAAAGTAAAAATTTCCCAGCAAATTACCTATATTTTGCTGAACTCAGAGGTCCTGTGATGATACTAATCTAAAGCGAATGGGCATCTCTGTGATTTGGACAGAAATGGGTGGGATCCGATGTGTGAATAGGCCGTTTTTTTGTTTCCTGGGTTAAAAATAGCCTTTCTTGCCACTTTTAATGTTAATGTTTTGTTTGAAGTATGAGGAGAAACACCAGATTGTGTACAGTCCAGATGTCCCTGTGGATAATCTGCCTGATTTCTTAGTGACAGCATTAATTTTCTTCCAGGTCGCCTGAGTCCAAGAAGAGAAAAGCGGCTCCTAATGAGCCGGCGGCTGTTAACGGGCCAACGGCCAAGAAGGCCAGACCCAGTGCAGAAAGCTCCAGCAGCGAGGACTCGAGCGACTCTGAGGAGGAGGAGACTCCTGCAAAGGTGGGAATAAATATCAGTGACATCTTTTAAGTTTCACTCAGCTCCTAACACGAAGCTTCATGTGTGCAGGCTCCTCTTAAGGCTGCGCCGGCCGCTGGCAGCACCAGGAAGAAGGACAGCAGCTCTAGCAGCGAGGAGTCGGACTCTGAAGAGGAGAAACCCGCCAAGGTTCCCGCAGCGAGTAAGTCGGAAGCCACCGAGAGCCAAACCTGTAAAATAAGGTGGAGCTCAGCGTGAAAACTTGCTTTCTTCCTGTTAACAGAAGCCGTCACAGCAGCCAAAGCAGCTGTTTCTGCTAAAGGCGCCGCGAAGAAGAAGCAGGAGAGCAGCAGTGAGGACAGCTCCTCTGATTCTGAAGAGGAAGCCCCAGCCAAGGTAACGAAGAAAAGATGCTCCGGCCATGGCTGTATGCATGTTAGTAACCGTGTAACGGTGGCTTAACGCGTGTGCTCTTTAAGGCGCCTGCTAAACCTGCTGCGGTGAAGAAAGCTGCAGCTCCGGCTCAGTCCAGCAGCGAAGACTCTTCATCTGAAGACGAAGCGCCGCCCAGCAAAAAAAACAAACCAGGTTTGTTTCTTTATTCTAGCTTTATGACACCAGCACTGATGGTTTTTTTGGGAACTGAGTACATTTTAGTCTCCTAGAATTACTAAATATTTGACTCTGTTCACTCATTGTTGCAGAATGTATTTGAGTTGCATTTTAATTCAGCTGATTAAATCAGGAATTGCAGCTCAGCCTTGGACACTTTTGGGAAATGTGTCTGTACTGTTTATACCTAGGTTGTAATTTCTGCTCACGTTAATTTTAGGGCAGGACAATTAATCGCATTTGCAATATAATCACAATAAAAAAAAAAACACAGTTTCCAAATGGCAGAGGTCTGAAGTTTCTGGTTATGTGACAATTAGTGGATCAGACGCGTCCTTTAGGTGTCGATAATGTTTAAGGTTGGTTTGTCTCCACATGGAAGGGAAGAGAGTTGCAGCACTGAGATAATCTCATTTTATTTAGTTTATTTAATCATACTTTTTACCAGCAACTTCAGGAATCTCACCACAGCACTAAGCAGCAGTCAGACTGTTTAATACACAGACTTGATTGTTGGTTTCACTTTATGTCCAACAAGGATTGATGTCCAACTCAAAGGCTTTTCTCTTGAATAAGAATGTTCTAATAAATAAAAAGTAAATTTTCTTTTTTTTAAATCCTTGTTTACAAACCTCTTTATCTGCAGGCCATTTTTGTTGCTGGTGGTTAATGCAGAGAACGGTCCAAATTAAATCACAATTTTGATTTTTTTTGGCTAAATCGTTCAGCCCTAGTTGGTCGGGTTGTTGTTACTCTGACCTAAACACGGGTTTGTGATTTGTTCCTTCAAACCAGTGTTAACCGGGTCCTAAATCTGTGGAAACGTCAAGCGTAGGAAATGGTCTGGGTTGGCACGAAAAAATAAGAATTTTTCATTGATGCCCTAATTCCCTTTGCTGTTCTCTCAAAGTTGCGTCCACCTGTCTGTTCATCCACTGATCTACGCATGCATGTTTCTATCTGTGGATATGTGCGTCTTTCCCTCAATTCCTCTGGACATCCATCCGTCCATCACTGCCTTGGTGACAGATCTGCTCGGGGAACATTTCAAAGTAAAATGTTCTTGCCACAGAAACGGTGTGCAGCTTCTGGTGAGGTTGGTCTGCAGATAGTTTCACCAAGAACGGCGGCTCGTCTCTCTGCTGCCGGCATTCCTGCTGTATCTCTGGTGTGAAAGCTCCATGTACCGAGCCCGCTGGTCCGTAGAGGGACCCTCAGGTTGGCGTCTGTATTTTGAGGAGATTGGGGTGTGAACAGTCGGACTCGTCTGGTGTGTTTCTGCCTTTTTAGTCTTTTTTTTCTTTTTTTGTCACTTCTGTATTAAAAGCCCAACCTCTGTAGACAGATCTGTGATAAATACAGAGGTTTTACATCAGAGGACTGAGAACCGTAGAAGTATTGAAATAAAAAACGTGAAGGACCTCTGTTACTGCAGGTCCGGTGCGTTGATCCTGTGTTGCTCTATATCAAATGTCCGCCTCTGTGTTGTTAGGGCCGTACAGCGCCGTCCCTCCTCCAGCTTCGACCCAGAAGGCTCCTGCTGCGGCCGCCGCTAGCAAAGCCAAGGCCAGCGAGTCCTCGGACAGCAGCGACGAGGAGGAGAAGGTGGCTGGTAAGAGCTTCCCCGTTGTCTCAGTCTGGCCTGTCAACGGATTAAAAAGTGACTCAAACTGTGAAAAACGTTACAGCTAAACCTGCTCCTGTAAAGAAGACCAGCTCCAAACCTGCAGCGACCAAACCTGCAGCCAAAAAGCCAGAGTCCAGCTCAGAGAGCTCCGGTAACGATCCCAGCAGCCAGTCACTTTATACTGTGGTCAACGTGAACGTGAAGTCATGCTCCTGTCTTTATGAATTCTTAGATTCAAGCTCGGATGAAGAAGAAGCGGCAAAGAAACCGGCGGTAAAAGCCCCTCCAAGAAAAGCTGCCCCTGTCAAACCGGCTCCAGCTCCAACAGAGGACTCTGAGGAGGACTCGAGTTCAGAAGAGGAGGAGCAGGTGAAGAAAGCTGCAGCCAAGGCTCCTCCTGCAGCCAAGGCTCCTCCTGCAGCCAAGGCTCCTCCTGCAGCCAAGGCTCCTGCTGCAGCCAAGGCTCCTGCTGCCAAACCCGCCGCTGCTAAAGCGGAGTCCTCCTCAGAGGAGTCCAGCTCTGAGGAGGAACAGAAGACTGTTAAAAAGCCCGCAGCCAAAGTTCCCCCCGCTAAACCTGCTGCAGCAAAGAAAGACGAGAGCTCGAGCTCAGGTGAGGGACCCCAGAGAGGAGCCTAACCTGCGTCTGGGTTTTATTCTGGTCAGTTCTTTCTGCTAATGTGTATAGAAATGTTTTTAAACGGTAAATGTTTGTTGTCTATTCAGAAAGCAGTTCTGAAGACGAGGCTCCAGCAAAACCGCCCACCAAAGCTGCAACCCCAAAAGCCCCCACTGCCGCCTCTAAACCCCCCGCCAAGCCAGCAGAGACGAGCTCGGACTCCGAGGACTCCTCCGAGGATGAGGACCAATCCCCAAAAGCTAAGCCGGCTGCTAAAACAAAGCCTGCTGCAAAGCCTGCCGCTAAAGCTGCTGCAAAGCCTGCTGCAGCAGCAGAGAGCAGCTCAGACTCTGACTCCTCCTCTGAAGATGAAGAGCCGGCGAAGACCAAACCAGCAACCCCTAAAGTAGCAACGCCAGCTTCAAAAACTTCAACTCCAGCAGCTAAGCCTGCTGCTGCGGCAGAGAGCAGCTCAGAGTCCGACTCGTCATCAGAGGACGAGGAAGAGCCAGCCAAGGCAAAGCCCACACCAGGAAAAGCTGCGTCAAAGCCTGCTACACCTGCAGCTAAAGCATCCACCCCGGCCTCTAAACCTGCTGCAGCTAAAGCATCCACCCCGGCCTCAAAGCCCCTTAAAACTGCAGGAAAAGCTCCTGCAGCAGCAGCAGAGAGCAGCTCGGACTCCGACTCGTCGTCAGAGGACGAGGAAGAGCCAGCCAAGGCAAAGCCCACACCAGGAAAGGCTGCCTCTAAACCTGCTACACCTGCAGCTAAAGCATCCACCCCGGCCTCAAAGTCTGCAGCCAAAACAGCAGCTGGAGCGTCGAAGCCTGCAGGAAAACCCGCAGCAGCATCAGACAGCAGCTCTGACTCCTCTTCTGAAGATGAAGAGCCAGCCAAGCCCAAAGCTGCAGCGGCTAAAGCGGCTACCCCAGCCTCAAAGGCCTCAGCTAAAGGAGCCGGAGTCTCCAAACCTGCCACACCGGCGGCTAAACCAGCTAAAACAAATAGCAGCTCTGACTCTGACAGCTCAGAGTCGTCAGAGGATGAAGCAGCCAAGCCTGCAGCCAAGAAACCAGGCCCAGCCGCTGCCAGTGCCACCAAAGCTGCTGCTGCTGCTGCTGCAGCAGGGAAAAAGGCTGAGGAGAGCAGCTCTGACTCTTCAGGCAGCTCTGACTCTGAGGACGAGGCCCCCGCTGCTAAACCTGCAGCCGCCAACGGCAAAGTGGCCGCTCCTAAGAAGGCCGTCGCTGCGGCGAAGGCTGCAGCCAAGACTGCTGAGTCTTCATCCAGTGACAGCAGCTCCGAGGAGGAGGAGGAGGCCAGCAAACCCAGTAAAGCTAAAGCTGCTGCGGCGGCAAAAACCAGGACCACCCCGGCAGCTAAGGGCAAAGAGAGCAGCAGCTCCTCAGACAGCTCATCAGAGGAGGAGGCGCCGCGTAAAGCAGCCACCGCCCCCTGCACCCCCACCGCTAACAGTGAGTAACACGTTTGGGTCCGCCATGAGCCCACTTTCTATGGGC
Source organism: Fundulus diaphanus (assembly GCA_037039145.1). NCBI lineage: Eukaryota > Metazoa > Chordata > Actinopteri > Cyprinodontiformes > Fundulidae > Fundulus > Fundulus diaphanus. The sequence goes on along the minus strand of CM073121.1, from coordinate 40,077,700 downwards.
CGGCGCTGTTTGTGTGAAATACTGCAACAGTTTAAAGTTTTCCACCTCATGTCTGATAACGACCACAACCCCTCAGTGTGTTTTACTCAGATTTCATGTGGCTGACACAGTAGATTGTGGAGCTGAAGTCAAATGATGCACGGCTGATTAAAAACTAACGTACAGTTCAGATTCTGGATTAGATTTACTGCGGTGTTGGATGATTATGCTTCAACTTAAACCCGTCCCCTCCGTCTCCCTGCTGAAGAGCCGCCACGCTGCTAAAAGGGACGAAAAGTAAATAAAATGTTCTTGAAATGAGCGTATTTGTCCTTGACTGGAGTGGGTAGATAAGATTATCTACCAAACGATTAAGCTTTTTGACCCCTAAAATAAGATGATTAGATTCGCTGCGCTTGAAATAAGATGACGAGTTTTATTTTAAGAGCAACAATCTGATTCCAGTGGCAGATCATTGAAACGTTCCTGCTCAAATCAAGGACAATACTCATTTCAAGAAAGCTTTACTTCCTTTTAGTTCCTTTTCTGCAGTGCACCACCTGCAAGATGTGCAGCGCTGGTGTTCCTGCCACACCGGGCAGGTTTCATCGCCTAAATTCGCTTTAAACTTTGTCACAGCTCCATCCCTGACCCTAGATCTGTGCTCCCTAATGTTCTGTAACCAGCCTGAAGCCTTTACAGAGCAGCTGGGTTCAACCTTGTCCACATACTGTTTGTTTCATTTCAACAGAGGTTTGATAATTGCTGTTTTTAAGGTTCAGTAGGAAAAAGCTGAGGTTGGCTGTATTAACTGGATCACTGTTAATGTGACAGAATGTAGTCGTTTAAAGGGAGTGAATACTTTTGCACGGCCTGGTCATCTTCTGCATGCCTCCAGCATGGACTGTTTGCCCTGAGTTTGAGAATAACGCGCAAGCCTCCGACTCACGCAGGTACAAATGGAAAGAGGAAACGTGATGAAGAGTCATCGGAGAGCGAAGAGGAGGAGGAGAAGACGCCGAAAAACAAGAAAGTCACCACCACACCTCAGACCTTCCCCAAAGTCAGTAAGAAGGTAAGAGCTGTGGACGTGAAGGCGGCTAAATTCAGGTGGTCTGTTGATGAGGAAACTGATGGAAGTAACTTTGTTACAGTCCTCCAACGTACCTTTCCGTAGAATCGTGGAGGAGCACGTAGAAGTTGATCCCCGGCTGGCTGATAACTCCTTCGCAGCGAAGGTGACTTTTCTCACATCAGCCCTCCACTTGGTCCTGTAACTGAGCCTTCTCTCTAACTTCATCAGAAGCGTTTTAATTCCTCCTTTCTCTTCCGTCCAGCGCGGCGCCAACGGAGACTGGGGACAGAAAGCCAACGAGGCGCTCAGGTTCACCAAAGGAAAGTCGTTCCGCCACGAAAAGACGAAAAAGAAGAGGGGGAGCTACCGCGGCGGAGCCATTTCCACCACAGTCAACTCTATCAAGTTTGACAGCGACTGATGGCTGCTGACCTGACTAACTCAGCTGCGTGATCAGGACTCTGTCGTTCGGTCCCTCCTGGAAACGCTGCATCGCCACAGTGTGAAGCCAGGAGCCCAGCTGGCACTTAGAGTTCCTCACCTTTTAGTCTTCGTTTGTAATGATTTAAACCGTGGCAGTGATGCAGATGTTCCCAGCTGTGACACCAAGGTACTGGTTGACTTGTGTGATGTATGACTTATGGCCACTAGGTGGCTGCAGGCCACCAGGTGACCAGACCTGTCCCACTATCTCATGATTAATGTCCTGTAATTTTCATTAAGCACGTTTAATTATCAATTAGCCGCCAGTGAATAACAGCCATGCGACCTAACGGGCTCATTATGTGTGAAAAGGCTATGTTCATTTTTTATTTTTTTTGGGGGGTAATGGATCTATTGATGAAGTTTGTTGCATTTTATTCGGATAAATCAAAACTTTGAAGATGGGAGTGTTTGGGCTTTTTCTCCATTAATCACAACAAACATTAAAGTTTTCTACTGTATTTATAGTAAATTTTTATTCCATATGGATTATTAGGACCATGGAAGTCTGCTCTATGCTCCTGTAAAGGAAATTTGCTTTGATCCAGTTTGTTTCTACGTGCGGATGCCCACGCCGACCCTCTGTTCTGTTCATAAGTTGTAATGAATTTAGTTCCATATAGAACCAGAAAGCCATGTTTGTTGCAGTTTCAACGTTCTGTATAAACTTCTCTGTACCAGTGTCATTTTTTTTTTTTATTCTAACTTTAAATAAAAACGTTAAACCAGAAACGTTGCTGTATTTTATGTGACCGATCAACGCAGGGTAGACATAGCTATAAAGCAGGAGAATGATGGAGAGCTTGAAAAATGACAGAGTAACTTTAACTTTTCACCCCTGGAAAGAAAAACAGCCCAGCGGTCTTTTAGTCTTCACAGTAATCTCTGCATACGTCCACCTGCTCTGTGAAGGCCGCAGAGGTTTGTCAGAGAACATCAGCGACCTAGAAACAGCAGATGGGTCAGGAAGAAAGCTCGGGAGAAGTTGGGAAAACCAGATGCCAAGCTTTTAACAGCTCATGAAGCACCATCATCTGAAAACACAGACTGGCACACCTACAAACCTACCCAGAAACGTGCAGGAGAGCTGCAGGCATCAGCAGCTCAGGTGGGAGAAGTCTGCAGTTTGCCACAAGCAGGGCAGGGGACACCAAAAACAAAGATGTTCTGGCTTGATCAGACCAAAACCGAACTTTCTCGCCTTTATGTGGATGCTGTTTGCTTCACGAGAACCCCGGACCAGAGCAACCAAGCATTGTACTTGAATAACTGCAGCATCACTTCAAAATAATCAAGCAGAAACATGATGCAGCTAAAATACTTTTTTTTTTTTTTTCTCAAAAGGTTACTCAAATAAATTAACCAGGTGACTACCCACCATCTCCCTGGTAAAACAGGATTATTTCTTCGGCAGGGACAGAGAAGCTGGTCACATGTGATGACTAAATCCTGCAAGAAAGCCTGTTAGGCCACAAAACAGACTGATTTGGGGCCTGTTGACCCTGTTTTGAGGTTGCAATGAGCCGAATAACAATAACAACCCCCAGCAGGAAAAAAAACAAAAACTGCTGGAGGTTGCGAAAGACTTGAGACTGAAGGTTAGGCTTCCAGCCGGACACCAGCGCTCAACATAGCTGCATGCCAGCGCTGCAACAGAATGGCTTTTCAAAGCAGGTGCATGTACTACAATGGCCTAGTCAAAGTCCAGACCTTTATGCATCTAAAAAAATCTCTGACAGGACATGAAAACGGATGTTCACAGGTGATATTTCAGTGTCTAGATGTCTACGGCTAAAAGAGAAATCCCCCGAAAGACTTGCAGCTGTAACAAAATTTCATTTTCACTTTGCGGTTATGCACCGTTTTGTGTTGGTGTACGTTAAAAAGTCCATAAAATACACTGAAGAGTCTGGTTGTAATGATTCAAAATGTGATAAACTCCAAGAAGTATGACTAGATCCCCAGGGCACTGGAACTGAGCTCAGTTTATGCTCTTACACTAAAAGAAAATCAGATTTCACGGATAATGCACGAAATAATTTGAGCTGCAAATTATTGAACCGCACTCAGTTGGTTCCCATCAGAGCCTCCAGGGGGCAGCAAAGCACCGCTTGTGTTTCTGGGCAAACGTGGAGCAGAGAGTACAGCAGACTGTCACTTGATGCCAAGCTTTCTGTTTCACTAACAAGCCTGTTAGTGAAACAGAAACCAGAATGTGTGAGAATACTCCTTTAATGAACCTTACAGTGATTGGACCTCCATGATCTGCAACAATCCCAGAAGCCTTAAACTCTCTGATGCAGTCAGAGCATCAGCACCTTAGATGGACCTCTTTCAACCTCAGACAAAGAGCCACATTTCACATAAAAGAAGACAGCAACAAACGCAATGTTTGCCCTCAGCATCCATCAGCCTCACGTCGTCGCTGGGGCTCATTACACGTTTCACATCTCACACGATGCCAGTCGGCTGTCAGGAAAAACATGGACATCTAGGCTGCTTTCCCTCCAGGATGTTTAATTTTGGGTGCAGCTGAGTGCTTTACAGCACCGCAGTGGAAAATCCACAATTATGTTGGCAGATCCCGTCACTCACTGCCCACACAGAACATGCGAGTGGCGGCAAATTTCAGTGTAATGAGATATTGCCTGTTTTTGACAGCAGTAGTTTGAAAAAAGAAATTGACGTTTTATCAGAAAATCACCTTTTTTTCCCCCTTTTATTAAATTAACAGTTATTGTAGAGAAGTTTTGTATCCACAGAACCAAGCGAACAGTTCTGCTGATTCTGCGTGCTCTTAAAGTCTCCCGCTACATATATTAAAACCTTTATTAAGTTCCCTAAACATTATAAACTACAGACACACACACGATGGATCCTGTGTGATAGACTAAGACGGAAGCTGTGGTGCATCATTGTTCAAGTGAAAAGAAATGACAGCGATCTCCACTTCATTCTGAAAAGTGTGGCATGAATGTGCATTTGTCCCAGGCTGCACCCGAAAACGTCTAATTATAGCTCCTAGCTCCTGTTCCTTGACCTTTCATGGGGTCAACCGTACGACAGCGGCCCCGTCCCAACACTCGCATTTCCACCCTCAAATGTGCGTTCCTGCTGAGGGCGTAGTGCGTCCTGATTCTCCAGAGTGGTATTTCGCCCCGCCCCCCTTTTGCGCCCTCCATCCACAATTTGGTGAAATCCGCACTGATGCGGGCTTAGCTGAAGTGTATTACCCACAATTCATTGCTGCATGTGACGTTTTAAGCCACAAGGTGAATATTTTGACCTAAAAAGACCTAAAATCATACTGCCACCTCAAATCACAAACACGGTCGTTGCTTTTACTTATAAAACTGAAATTTCCTTAAACAGTAGCAGCCGGTTTAATTTTATTCTATTTTCTTTGCTGAATGCGTTTGATTTGCACTTTAAAATCTCTTAATATTTTGCATGTCTATTCATTGACTTTTCTTTGCTTGCGGTGTGCGATGTTGATTTTTTACCTCACAGCAGCTGTTGGTGTAAAAAAATACAAGAAAAATAGTAATATATTATAATAGTAATATTTTTTTTTCTGTAACAAAATAAAACAATGTCACGAGGTCCTATCATTAATGAACGGCACAACATATATTTTTTAGTTATTCTATATTTATTTTGGGTATATATTTAACAATATTATCTTTCATTCATTTCTCATTTGTTGTAATACCCACTCTGCTATACCAAATCCTCTCAAATTTTAGTTCCTGCAACTTATTCCCCTCAAAACAATTGCTTGTTGCAATTTTAATAATTGTTAGCAGTAAAGATTGCAAAAACGGTCATTTTTGGTATCGCAGTTATGACACAGAGGCGCAGGTCCATGACTTAACCCGTCGGTTCCCAATCCTACGGTTTTGGACTCTTGCGGACTCTGCGCACTTAAACCCTTAAGTGCCCTTCCACCAGGTGCACACTTCATAGTGCGTAGGGTTAAGTGTGAGTATTGGGACAGGACCCTACTGTGGGTAGGAAAGGCGCCTCAGACTGCTGTGCTGTAACTCAGACTTCATTATACGAAGGAAACACACGTGGCTGATTCTAGTCAAATCCTACAGTCTTCTGAGAATGAACTACAAAGTGGGCCCTCTCTTCTCTCTGGAAATTTTCGTTGATTTCCATGAGGTGGGCTGTGCTTATAGCTCCTAAGGGCCGGTAAGGGACATCGTGAGGTTCCTAGGCTAAGCAGCTATGAGAGGAAGCATACAGGTTCCTTTTCCTGCCTCCTTCTCTACTCATCCACACATCAGCCGCTGTTTTCGGATGCAGCTCGTCTCGTCTTTCTCAGCCTCTCACAGGGTTCCTTTCCAGCATTGCCTCGTGTTTAGCTCCCCTCCCTGAGGAGGAAAAATATTCTCACATCTTGATGCAGCCACCACTATGTTTCACCACAAAGGCGGTGTGTTCACGGTGATGTGCAGTCGCAGTTTTCCACAACACTGAGTTTTTACATTTAGGCCACAAACTTTCTTTTGGTCTCCTCTGACCAGAGCACCTTCTTCTATGTCCGAGATGCAAGAAGTCCAGCCCTGAGGAGCTACCAACACGCAGTCTTCAGCTGCGTCTCACCTCCAACACGTCTGAATGTGTGATGGAGAAGGGCAGGATAGCAGCTCTGGAGGACTGGACTTAGGGACGTCTGCTGCGTCCCCATCAGGGCTTCTTTTTGCTACTCTTCTATCATGGCCGTTTTAAAAAAAATATATTACAAGTTATCCTGTCTACGGATTCACCCACCTGAGCTGTGGACGTCTGCAGCTCCTCCAGAATGACCATGGTCCTCCCTTCTATTGGCAGATGATGTTGAAGGATATCGTTTAGACCCGAGGCTAGCCTTTAGGCTTCCTGACAACCTCTGAGGCCTTCACAGACCAGCCGGACTTATACTAAGATTAAATTACACACGGCGACTCTATGAATTAGGCAAAATTTGATGCTGTTTAAGGGTTTTAGAGTAACGGGGACTGAATCCAAATACGCAAAGAAAATAAAAATCCCCTTAAGTTTGTGGTTGTACGAAAACAGTCGTGGCTGTATATTAATAAGTCCTGAAATAATTAATAATTCAAATCTAAGGCCGATGACGGAGAACACGGAGGTGCCTGGTGAGTCAATTTCTGTGTGATTGCCGTTCCAGACAAACTCCTGGAAGAACACGGTGGAGGAATACTGATGAGAGGCCCTTGAACCTAATCTCCTGTCTAGAAATCACTCCTGAGCACCACTTCCGCCTGTCAGCGGTAATACGCGAGCGAGAGAGAGCAGAGCGGCGCGCTTCAGGCCGATGGCGCAGCGGTGCGGCGAGCGTGTGTGTGTGTGTGTGTGTGAGGATGCTGCAGAACAATCTCGTAATGGGCAGCGAAGGCCGAGGACTGCCCATCCTTTTCCATTTCAATTAGACAAAACTGCTGACCGTTCCTGCACACACATCCATCGCTTTTATTTTTCTCTCTCGCTCTCTCCCCCCGGATGCAGTAAGAGTCGCTGGATGTGATCAAAACTCAGACTTTCACATAAACGTGTCAGACTGCGCTTCTTAACAATGACTCTCCAGTTGTTAGTGCTCCTAATCCCTCGCTGGAAAGAAGAACGAAGCCTTTAACGTTATTAAAACATCTTTAATAGGATATTTCTTTAAAGATTCATGTTTAGTGTGACAGAAGCATTTTTAATGTTTTTATTATTGGACACGCTGGTGAGGAATATGAAGATCCTCAGCAGCGAACAGACAGATCTGCCTAAAAACTAAACTGAGTTCCTCTTTATTGTTTAATGCATTAAAAAAGGAGAAAGTGGCGTTTTAACTATTTGAAGTCAGTTAATTAAAAATCCAGAGTCTTTTTTTATAGTATATGGAAAAAAATAAGCCCAAACTTTGCAATATTCTGAAATATACACGAACAATCCAACGCCTCAGAAAGGCACAGGAGGAGGAGCCGCTGGGGACGCTTCAGTCGCTGAGGATTAATAGCTTGGAGTGGAGCAGCATGCAATAACGACTGACGGCGGCCCCGCAGAGCTGCAGATTTACTGAGTTCATGTCACGCCTCCTGAACGACAGCGCCCCCGTCTCTGTCTCGCCTCCACGTGTGAAGGGGAGCGCGTCTACGTCTTCGGGACGGCGAAGTCCCAGGCGGTGTCCTGGGCGCACTTCCACATGGCGCGCACCAGCCGGGTGAAGCCCATGTCTTTGGGTTTCTCCAGCCCACGCATCAGCCGTTGCTTCATGATGGCTATGAACTCCTTGTTGCTAAGCTCTCCGTTCCCTGGGGGAGGGAGAGGGAGGGGTGACAGACAGGTGATGAAATAGTGAGGGAAGGAGAAGTAACAGGAGGAGGGTTTTCACCTCCAGCATGTGCTGTCAATAACTACAGAATGTTGCAGAAATATTCACACCCTTTGACCTCCTGAACATGTTGTCACCCAACAGACGGAAGCTGCAACGTATTTTATTGGGATTTTATGTCAGCAGAGCTTAACTGTGAAGTGAAAGGAAACTCATGCGTGGTGCTCTCTAAACACAGCAGCTCCTGTGCTAAAGCACGGTGGAGGCTTTTCTCCAGCAGGGACAGAAAAACCGATGCAAAGCTGGTAGAAATATTCCCCCAAAACACCTGCAGCTGTGGCTCAACAAATATGATAGCCACACTTTTCAGATTTATTTGTAAAATATGTTTAAAATCATGTTTTCTTTTGGAGATAGGCACCAGCACCCCCAAAATAGAAATCATATTGATCGATAAATTAAAAATATATATTTTAAGTATTTTATGCTGTTGCTTAGCGACCTATTTTTTAGATACAGACACACAAACACTGAATTTAAATTCAACCAATTATCCGCCAGCATTTTACCAAAACTGCTATCTTTTAAAAAAGAATGCATGCTCTCTGGTCTCTTTGAAGGGGGCGGAGCACTTCCTGGGTCTGTGATTGGTTGGGAGGATGTAATGACTGTAGTATTAACTTATATGATAGGCTAGAATCCAAAAGGAAGAAAAACTATTTATTCTATTGAACTTTTTATTGACCCTTCTTTTTCTATCATCGATATACGTCTATCGATTGATATATATTGTTATTGAATTATCATCCAGCCCTAGAATTTACACTCCGAACATTTTGTTATGTTTTTGCTGCTATGTTGAATGTTTCAGATCATTAAACCCAATTTAAAGTCAAAGGAAGAGAGCCTGAGTGAATCTGAACAGCCGCTTTCAAATGATGATTTATTTCGTATACTGAGGGGGAAAAGTTTCCACACCAACCTGCCCTCACACGGCTGTCCCACCCTCGGCGACAGGAAGTGACGTCAAGCGTTTCTGATACCTGCCAATGAGTCTCTAATATCACTTTGTCCCAAACTGCTTTAGACAAAGTGTTTCAAACAGACCGCAGGGCTTTCAGCCACTAACAGTCCGTTTAAGGTCATCGTCCCACATCATCTGAGTCAGATTTAAGTCCAGACCTGGACCAGGTCCTCCCTCTAATTTGTTATGTTGTTTTTTAAGCCAGAGGTGGACTCGCTGGTGTGCTTTGGATCAGAGTCCTGCTGCTTAACCCGAGTGGTTTTAAGCCTTAAGGTCACGAACGGATGGCCGGAGGTTCTCCTTTGGGACTTTCTGCTACCAACCAAGATTCATGGTTCTGTTGATTATTACCAGTGATCCACAAAGATCGTAGCTCTAGAGCATCACACCAACACCACCGTGTTTGAGCCATATTATAGATCTCTCAGCTTCTTTTGTATTTTTGAACCATGAAATCCGACCTTGACTGAGGGAAGTGAGCCTTCCGGGCTTCAGATGTTCTGGGTTTCACCTCCTGGATCAGTCGTTCTAGCAGTGTTCCTTGTTTCCCCCATTTGTAGATGGAATCGTCATTCCAGGTGTGAACACTCCTACGAGGCATGACTTCGGCTATCTTTGTCTGCCCTGCATCAACGCGTCCGAGGACACACACCACCGGCGCTCTCAGCAGAACCGGGTCCAGGTTCTTTAGGTTCTCCGCTCTTCGTTTGTCTGTCCTCTGCTTGGCTCGGTCGTACAGCCGCTCCTCCTTCGTCCTCCCAAAGCCTTAGAAATGACTTTGTAACCATTTCCAGACTGATGGATGTTAATCACTCATCTGTTCTTTCATTCCTTCAGATTAGTGGGTGCCGTTTTGTTTTTTGATATCATTTAGCCTACTTCGTGCTGTTCGACAGGCTCCATTTAAGATATTTGCTCAATCTGCAGCTCTGGTAGTAATTACGGGTGTAGCTAGTGGTTAATCACAGCTCAGTCATGATTTTATAAGAGGGGTATTTACTTTTACCATATGGGGCCGGGCTGGTTTGGATAGCGTTCCCCACTTTATAACAAACATCATCATTTACACGCTGCATTTAGTATTTATTTGGGCTGCTATCAAAATTTGTTTCATAATCTGAAAGATTTAAGTGCGACTAAAATAAGGGGGCAGATAATCTCCATAATCTCTAATTTTCCCTCATAAAACCCAATTAAATACACTGTTGTTACAAGTTAAAACGTGACTAAATGTGAAGAGGTCGAGAGATGTGAACACTCCTATGAGGCACGACTTGATTTTGTTATATTTTTTTTTATTTCAAGAGTTACTCTCTGCTGTCCTTAATTATCTCCAGAGGAGGGATACGATAATGAGACTGTCATCCGCTTACCGTCACAGTCGAAGAGAGCAAACACAACGTCGCACACGTGATCCGACAGCTCCACCTTGGCTACGGTGCGGGCCACCTGCTTCATGGTGACTGAGAGGGGGAGAGATTTCAGAGCAACAGAGGTCTGAGCGAGCTCGTGTGGAGAACACTGTGTGCACAAGTCAAACTGCGTTGGATCAATACAAGGCAGGTTTATTTCCCCCCATTCACTGGGGAAACCTGGGAGAGAGGCTGAGAGAGGAGGAGGAAGAGTGCACAGCATCCAGATGTTAGGCTGAGAGAACAGAAAGATGAAGGCTGTGAGGAGATCCAAGGCGCCGGCGTTAGAAACAGAAACAGACATGTAAAAAGTGGCTCCGATCGTTACTTTGGGATTTTATGTGATAGATCAACACAAAGTAGAGCAACATGTTTTAACATTTCCAACAAATATAAGTATTTAGAGGTTTAAGAGACCCCTCTACTCTAATACCGCTAAATAAAAGTGAGCAGATGTCTTTAAAATTCTCAGTTTCTACTGTGGGGCTGCTTTTCTTCAGCAAACACAGGGAAGCTCACAGTCGGGAGTTTACATCGAATCATAATGCGTGTGTTTAAATGGCCTAGTCAAAGTCCAAACCTGAAATACAATATAGAATGGAAGAAATACAAATTGCAGTTCCCAGATGCTTTCCATACAGTCTGGCTGAGCTTGAGCTATTTTGCAAAGAAGAATGGGCAAAGCTGGTATAGAGATAAGCTAAAAGACTTACAGATGTAATTGTGACTCACAAACTACTGATGCCACACTAGTTGTGATGAAAAGTACAAAAATAATAAGAATTCTCCTCCTGTTTCACAAAATGCATTAGTTTGTGTTAGTCTATCACAAGAAATTAATATTTCTGCAAGCCAATTGTAATAGAAAGTCAGAAGTGGAAGAAAAGTACGAAAAAGGCCCATCATAATGGAAAAAAGTCAAAGCAAATGGTGAAAAAAAAAAAAAAATGGAGACAAATCCCACCAAGAAGCCCATTAAAGGCCTCCTTTTGTACCTTTCAGAAAGCCATTGTGCAGTTCCCACTTAACGCCCACATATGAGACGCAGGGAAAGGGTGTGAAATCGTTGGATTAGAGAGTGAGGTGAGAGAGATGAAAGCAAAAAAAAACAAAAAAGAAGAAGAAGAAAAGGAGAACAGGAACAAAGATGTAAAAGAGCAGCAGACGATCTAAAAGCTCCTGCAGGCAGGAGGAGCAGAAAGCCGGTCTGAGTGCGTGGACGACAGTAGGATGGAGATAACTTGCAGACTCGTGCCTGGCAGCCGTCTGTCAACCAGGAAGCAGGCTGATGGCTTCAGACCCAACAAACGTTGATGAGCAGAGTGATTACACGCAGCCGAGCCCAAACTCTGGAAACCGTGCAGGGTACACCCCCCCCCCCCCCCCCTCACCCCACTGTATTAACCCAGCAGCTGCTCCCTCAGTAAATAGATGTGCAGACAGAAAACATATGGACGCTTACTCATGGGCTGACTCCTAATAATAAATGCAGGAGACACTGAATCATCAAACAGTTTCCCTATTAGAAAGCTGCAGATCCTCAGCCGCTGCTGCCCGGCTGCTCTTATTAGCATCCAGTAATAATAAAAACAATCAGCAACGTGAATGTTAGGGCAGATAAAAAGAAATGCACATAATGTAAATCAGTGATTTTACTCTGAGTAATTCAGCCTCCACACTGATTGGCTGCAGAAAAAAAAAACTTTTAAATAAATTCAGCTTTTATTTCAGCAGCATAATTGCCACTGATCCAACTTTTAATTTACATTTAATCATAACTTTTTATGTAAATCACTGGTGCTACAAATACTGGCACCCAAGCTTTCTATAACCACCTTTTGGAGCCCTTAGTCTCTTTGAAGGATGTTTGCCCGACCTCTCTGGATCATCCAGGTACCTTGGTCCTGGTCAGAGATGGGTAGTAACTACTTACTTTTACTTGGGAAACTTTTGAGCAAAATGTACTTTTAGGAGTAGCTTTACTGCACTGTACTTTTTACTTTTACTTGAGTCATATTATTACTCAAGTATCACTACTCTAACTTGAGTAAAACTTCTGGCTACATACTTCTTTTAACAAAAAATGCACCAGAGAGACAAAAACCTAAATTTATGTTAAAGTGACATTTCTTATTTTTAAACAAGCTTTGTTATTTTAATGTTATTTTAATCTGCTGAGCTCATTGAGCCATTTGGAGGTCAAATGAACGTAGATATTGTCATTGGAAGTATTTTTCACTGTTCTAACATACTGTATATACATTAACTGCTGTAAGTATTGCTTTCAAGTTTAACGTTGAAAAAAAGGATTTAAAAAGTGTTTAATTTGTCTTTAGTGTATCTTTTGTCTTTAAAATACCAGAATTTGCACGTCACCTTATATGTTTGTCTATCTGATTACATCATTTCTAAATATTGAATCATATGATTAGTTACTCAGTACTTGAGTAGCCTTCTTACTGGATACTTTTTTACTCTTACTTGAGTAATTTCTTGGCTGACTACTTTTTACTTTTACTTGAGTAAAAATATATTGAAGTAGTGCTGCTCTTGAGTAAAACCTTTGGTCCTGGTTACAGGATCTATGTCTGGGGACTGAGATGGTCGTGGGGAAAGGTTAACTCTGAGTCTGGTGAACCATTTAAGGAAATGTTTTGGATCATTATCCAGTAAAAAGATCCATTGTTGACCCCTTCTTTGTTTTCTGGTAGAGGTCAGGAGTTTCTCCTCCTCTACCAGATCTACTACATCTCCTGGTATTTCAGAAGAGTTCATAATGCTGTGCATTTAAAATTAGGTTTCCAGGTAAAGCAAACAGACTAAATAAGGAGCAAAGAGAGAAAATGAATAAAAAATGATGTAGTGGCGTCTCATATACGATTTACGGAAACATTAACTGAAAACCTGTCTTTTTTCTAGACCACTACTCGTGTATCCAGAGTGAACTTCTGTAAAAGCTCGTTTCTGACCGGTTCTGCTCTGAACATTTTTGAGGGTGTTTATCCCACCATGACCCGCTCTCCCTGGATGAAGAAATATTGTATGTCAACGGCGTCATCCAGGCTGAAAAAAGGTTATTATTTTAAGTTTAGGTGAGCAGCTATGACCTTGTAGCCATAGCCTCACTTCTGAAGACCAACACACATCTGCTTTTCCACGTTTAGAGGAAACTTAGGCTTCTGTGTTGGGTCAAAAATGGTTCAGTTACATCTTTTCTACATGGATTGTTAGAAACAATTATTTCTTCACTCCCTAAGGGTCCGGCGGCCCGTGGACTTTATTTTCAGATCACCACCATTTGAAAACCAAATAATGGTTAAAACCTTTGAGCCAAAATGGCCCCCAGTTTCTCTTCTTTTGATTGGCACCTGTTTAATTCAGGTTTGCGTTTCACAGGCGTGTTTGTGTGTTTTGGGGCAACTTTTAGGGAATTGATGTGTTACTCTCCGCTGAATACCTGCTTAAATGACAGGATGCATTCCTAATTTATCAGTGTGAGATTGCAGAATGCTGCAACAAGAGATTCATTTATCGTAACATATTTACACATCCTTACAGGAGTGCCAATAAGTGTGGTCCAAGATTTATATTCAAAAAAAGTGATATCGATGCAACAAAAAGGTAAAACTGTCCTCCAGGTATTTTCTGAGGGAGACCACGTATTGATGCCTCAGCACTGCGCCCCTCCATCCGTGCCCTGACCTATGAGGACCACGTCTCTGTGGGAATCAGCAGCTCATACCGCAAGCAGGAAGTCACCCGTCATGCGTGCCTAAGCAGGTCTTGAATTCAAATGTGCTCATAGCTGCAATCCTAAGGAGAATAGTGATAGAGACACGGACGGCCGGAGAAGCGGATGACAAAGAGCCGAGTAAGGGGCGGGAGCAAAGACGAGCTCAAAGATGTGGGAAGTAGATCAGGTATGCAGGGCTCTAACATTGCTGAGAGGCAGAGGATAAAAGTGACAACCGTTTGGTGGAAAGGGAAGCGATCAGAAGGAGAGTTAAAGAGAGAGTGGCCGTACCTTTATCTATGGAGGCTCCAGCCATGTGGTAGAAACTAAGAGCCGTGTCCACGTCATTCACGTTCTTCAGGAAGGTGAAGAAATTCTCCACCTCCTCAAAAGTGATTCCCTGGGTAAAAAAAAAAAAAAAAGAAGAGAAAGAGGAAGAGAAAAAGTTTAGTCCGGGCTTAAAGCCCGCAGAACGTCCGCCGAGAAGCCGTCACAATAAGAGCTGCAACCGCGCGGGCCGCCTCTGAGAGCGGCTCGGCGGTGAGACACAAACGACAGGAGGAAGCGGGCAGAAGCTTTGGACGCACATGGCTGATCAGAGAGAGGACAGGGGAACAGACGGCGTTAAACACACACGCATAAACACACATACCCACAGACTCGCTCTCAGACAGCTGCTGCGCTGCTCCCGAGTTCATTTGCAAAGAAAAGCAAGCAGCTGGTCTTTGGCGATAGATTTGCTTTTTTTTTTTTTTCCATCTACATTATGGGTTAGTGGAAATGTGAGAGCCAAGCAGCAGGATGGGAGAAGGTAACTGATGAAAGAGGACAAATAGGAAGTGATGCTCTGCGTTGTTTAATTCGTGGGAGGGAGACAAATCAAGGATTCGTCTTCTTCACGTGTTTCTTCACCGTTTATGGTCGACGTTTTTTTCTCAGATAATTGCTGCACTTCTCCATCAGACTTGCTCCATCATGCCTCACACGTCTCTCAACGGATTGATGGGCTCATGACGCTAAAGAGGAACCGTTATGAAGCCAGACATGCACCTATCAGATGAGACGGTGTGCGTGGTGACTGGCTCTGTAAGGGCGAAGTCGTTCTCTTGGTGAATCGGACGGACACTTTAACTCACAGAGAAGCTGAAAATGGAATCAATCTTTTTCAGCTTTTTGTCAGAAACCTAAAGGCTTTGGGTCAACATATGACTGGTATTCAAAACTGACAGAAAAAAGCTGTTCCACCTGAAGAAAAATAAGCCCACGCCATAATGCTGCCACCACCATGCTTCACAGTGGGAATAATGTTATCTTCTTTAATGGTCACAGGTTTAGCTTTGGTTTCATCACCACTAACCCCTCCTTCCACAAGGTTTTTAGGAGATTTTAGCCAGACCTGGATGTTTTCCTTGGAATAAAAGGCTACTATGAAACAGCCCCAGCCCAGATATGCTAACAATATAAAATACTTCTCCTTTCTTGTAACTTTTTCTGAGGTAATCTCTATATTTCTCCATAAGACATGGCTCACCTCAGCCTGACGTGCAATTTTCGATATTTCCGTAGTTTGCGGTCTTTACTTTCCTGCAGTTCCTGTAACACTTTAGTGGTTATAACGCGCATGATAAACACAATTTCACCAAGATGATTGATGCTCTCGTTACTCTGAACTGGTGTGAAAGCAAACAGAAAACAGAAGGCCGACGTCTGTTTTCATTCTTTGGTGCTTTTGGTGCGTAAAGCAACGTGCCTGGGAGTGAAGAAAGAAGGTTTGAGCCCAAGAACAAGAAGTCGAAACTTTCTGTGTGAAACGTCAGTTCGAATTAAACTAAAAGAAATGACTGAAAGACAAATATCAAAGACGCAGAACAAAGTCTGAAACAGTTGGAGTCTATGGAGACGGAGCTCCCAGAGAGGCTCAAAGACGGATGAAATGTTAGCTTTTCCTGAGCAATCACAGCTTTTACTTTGATCGTAGCTAAACAGAGTGTTGACCAGGTGGTCGACGACTGGCATAGAAAGTTTGATCATTTCTCACTGATGCATTACCTTTTTTATCTTGTCATTCACAAACACTATTTAGTTGAGTCTCCCTTGTCAGGCTTGTTCAGTATGCAGTATGAGGTGTTTGGGGTCACTGTCCTGTTGAAGCACCGAACTGCTTCCAAAGTCAACCGTGCAAAGAACCTGGCAGCCGTCCTCTTGCTGTTCTCTCTACTTTGTGCAACGCACGGGAAACACCGGCAGCTAAACAGCGCCGCAGCATGATGCAGCCACTACCATGCTCGACAGTTTCTGCAACGTTCAGGCTCAACCAAACATGCGTTTCGGGACTGTCGCCCAGAAAGCTGAATCTTTGTCTCGTCTGTTCACAAGATTTCCCCCACAAGCGATTTGGCTCGTCTATTTTTCTTTTATTAATTGGTTAGTTTTATTGTATTGACAGAACTAACAAGGGTATTTCTGCTTTTTATTAGTTTTTATCAGTGTGCAGTACATTTGTCAACGGCGTAGTTTGTAAAGTGCTTTATAAATAAAGTTATATTGTATTGTCTAAATGGGTAACTTTAGATATAAGCCAAGAAGAAACCTTTTCATTTGGCCTTTCCCAACCAAGGCAATGCGAAACTTGCTTTAATGTTGACGGGGACGTTGGTGTTCTGGGAATTTCCAGTTCCTGACTTTGGTGGTTGTTGTTTTTGAGCTTTTTAAGCAGTTTTCTCTCCTCTAAGGGGGACAGCTTGGTCAGATGATTGAAACTTGGAAGCTATTGTGTCTCTTAAAAGGTCAACGTTCCAAAAATCCAATTGGGAACAATAGATTAAGGCAATATTACCCTACTGGAATGGCCTCTCCAAACCTATGGGAACAATAGAAAATGTGTGGACTATGCCTAAAAGACAGATAAATGACAGAAAACCAATTAAATTAGATCAACTCTGTCAATTATGTCAGAGAGTTGTCAAATACTCAGGCGGAGTCATGTCTTAATTTTTTAATGGCAACAGTGCATTTGTCAGACACAACTTTCTAAGGGACATTTAACTACAGAGTCAGGCGCATGTGGACACATATGAACCTCTAAGTATAATTTTGACCCTATGTGGATTAGAGAAAATGCATAAAAAATTAAAACTTGTGCAGCCTGTTCAGTTTTTTTGTATGGAAACCGAACAGTTCAGATAAATAAGCAGAAGCCTTGAAATATGAGTCTTGCTTATGTTGAGAGGATGTGTAGGACTATGTTGAGATATAACAAACACCATGATCATTATCTCCTAGCATGGGTGAACAAAAAGACGGATCTACCTGTGCATCCTTAAACATCTTCTTCAAGCCCTTCTGCATCTGTTTGAGTTTCCGCGACTGGACGCCGCTGTACGCCAGCAGCATCCCCCCAAACTGTCTCTCTGTGATCCTGCCGTCCACCGGGTCGTTCCTCTCAAACTGTGGACAGAGAAAGATGGGCAGTGAGTGGTCTCCAGGGGGACACACAAATTAGTATGAGCAGGATGGGGAACAGTAAATACGTATTATTTACCCATGTTTCACTGCGTGACTTAACAATATTGGGTTTTGGTTGAGCCAAGCTAGATTCAAGTCTGGTGGTATTTGACGGCTTAAATGCTCTCTCGCATGTTTCTGCCGACTTCTGAAAATCTGCTGCCCTTCCGGCATGATGCATGTGACAAAGCTGAAGCTGCTGCTGTTCATGTAACCAAGTAAAATACACACTATTCTTCCCACACTAAAGATATTCACTTAATGACAAAATCCACACAAGTAAAAACATAGAAATATGGCAATAAGATGCACAAAGAAAATGAATAATTTTTTTAAAATAGACAATAAAACAGATTTTGAAAAATTACAAAATGTACAGACAAGAGACATACCTTTCTACACAGATATATGGAATAACTAGAGATATTGCACGGGTGTATGATGGAAATACATTCAGTAGACAGTATTGCACATTTACATTGACATTGCAGTGACCCAAAAAAGACTTGATGATATTATAACTGCGCTTTGTTAAAGAATCTGATAACAGCGGGGATGAAGGACCTCCAGAAACACTCAATCCTGCAGCCTGAAGCTAAAGTAGCTGCTCGGAGCTCCCAGAGAGTCATGGAGGTGAGGGGGGAGTCCATAACAGACGCCAACATCCTCCTCAGTGAGATCCAGGGGCTGGACCAGGACAGAGCTGGCTCTCCTAAGCAGCTTGTTCAGTCACTCCCACCCCAGCAGACCACAGCATAAAAACGCTGCAGACGCCACCACGGCGTCACAGAGAGGTTTTACGCCCTGCACACTCTGAAGCACCTCAGATTCCTCAGTAGATTCAGGCAGCTGTGACCCTTCTTGTGTTTGTGGGCCAGTCCCGTTTATTAAGATGGACGCCCAGGTAGTTGTACTCCTCCAGTCTTAATTAACAACCATTTGTGATCGCTTGCCTCAAGTTAAGGGACCACGACACCACAGTTTTAAGAAAACGTGTCTCTTAAGATGAAGGTCATTATTAGTGTTATCAAAAAGATCCTGTGAAACAATGCTAAAATATAGTCCTGCTGTAACTTTAGCCTATTTATTGAAATTGTGTGGATAAACAGGAGAATATTTGACAGCATTGTTTTACTTTTTGAGCATGGTGGCATGATGAGAAAATGCCAGACTGCCCTCTCTCTGCTGATGGAGAGCTGAGTTTTATTCTCTCTCGTCTCCAATTATAATACCTTCATTTTTTGGGAAACTGCCAATCAACAGAAAACCCAACGTAGACTGAAAGCCTTTGAATACTGAAGCAACCCAATTAATGTAATCCCCAAACAAAACCAGTCTACCAGGGCTGAGAAAACTATGTCTGAATCCATTGGAAACATGTCAGTCTTGTGTTTGTAATTTCACTGTTTGTTCATCAGTCTGGCCGCTCGGGATGTTGACAGCCTGCACGCACGGCCAGCCTGTTATTGCTCTAACTACAGCGCTGCTAGCTAGGCAAACACACCGTTTATGGCAGGTGCAATAAACCCCCATTGATTACTTTAATTTACATTTTCTTCCAGTGAAGCCATTCTCCTGCCCGTCTGGATCTATTGCTCGGGCTCAATAAGGTGCTAAGAACCTGTCTTCATCTTCACAGCAGGCGACTGAATACTTTAGTCAAAACTCACTGCTGTTTGAAGCTGAAATTTACAAAAATCCAGTTCTGTTCGGGGAGAGCATGGCCATCTTTTGGTAATGAGTGTCTTTAGGATTTGTGGTCCTAAAATTTACATTTGGTCTCTTCAGATCATAAGAGGCTTTCTCACAAGGGTTTCCCACATTTCATAAGCCAGGTCTCCTACCATACCAGTTTTTCCGTTTAGTCTTTCCATCAATTAAAAAAAAAATGTTTTTGTTACATCTCTAGTGTGACCTCTAAGTATTGATGGCTATCTTTACGATGCCATAACAGGGCTGTTCAATTTTGCCAAAAATCAAAATTGTGATTTTTTTCAACGATGATTGCAATTTAATTTAGACTTTTCTCTGCATTAACCACAAACACCAAAAAGTTCTGTAGATAAAGATGTTTGTAAACAAGGACTGTTTAAAACAAGAAATTGAACTGTTTTTTTTTTTTTATTAATCAGAATATTCTTATTCATGAGAAAAGTCTTTAATTGAGTTGGACATGAATCCTTGTTGAGCATAAAAAGCAACCAACAAACAAGTCTATGTATTAAACAAATTGACTGGTACTTAAAGCTGTAGTTGGTAATCCTGTTGCACTTTTTGTTACATTGGGTAAAATAGTCCTTCCATCCTGAGAGTAGTTAATACATTACATAAAAGGAGGTTAACAAAAAATCGTTCTCTGTGGGAGCTGCAGGCTTGTAAAAAATATAACCAATCTCTGTCGTTCGGTCTGAATGACATGGATTTGTCAGTTTTATTCCTGCTCTCACCCATAGACATTATATACTCACCCCCCTCTGTCCCTCAAGTTCAGGCGGTATCACCTTATCTATTGGTTGTCCCACATGCCAATCACTCTGACACGCTCATGTAACGCCAGTGTGTGTGCTCGTTCCTTCTGAGTTTCTGCTTGTTGGCTTTGCACGCGCACTTCTAGTGTTTATGTATCTGGTTAGCTTAGCGGCTAGGTTAGCTTAGCGGCTAGCTGTTCATTGTAGCTCCGCTGGTCTCATCGTAGACCAGTGGTCCCCAATCCTGGTCTTCGGGGGCCGGTGTCCTGCAACTTTTATTTGTTACTCTGCTTCAACACACCTGAGTCAAATAATGAGGTCATTAGGAGGACTCTGGAGAACTTGACAGCACACTGGGGAAGTAAGTCAGGTGTGTTGGATCAGGGACACATGTAAAACCTGCAGGGACACCGGCCCTCGAGGAACAGGATTGGGGACCACTGTCGTAGACTTTGAACAAGGCTGAGAGGCACAAAAAGTGAACCACGTTCATGTTTATGAGAGGAAGAGGAAGGCCTCAGTAGAAAGAAATAAGACCAGAGTGGATTTGGGACATTTCTTCACGTAATCCCCCGAGGAGCAGAATAGCAAAATGGTTTCATTGGTCTTGCACAAATCACAAAGCCCATCTGGGCTGCGGACGACAAAACTCCGCCTTCTGCTGAGCTGTTTCGCTTCTTTCACAGCTTGTGGCCATCCGTAATTCCTGCTGCAGTTGGTGTTAACATAGCGATCAGAGTTATGAATAATTTTAGTCTTAACCAGTGGTGAAAGTAAGCCGGTACGGTCCTGTACTGCGTACGCAGGAGGAAAGGGGGTGGGGGTGGGGGAAGAGCTGCCGCCAGATATTGCCTTCATTCAGAATCAGGCATGGCTGCACTCTGGATCATAAAACAGTTCTGCTAACCAGATGCAGTTTAAAACGCCACTTAGTCTGTTTATCAGTTTCGTTTTTATTAATTCTGCATTTTTTAACTACATGCACCGTATTTCTGTGCCTCAGCGCTTGCTCCTCTCCCCCCTCCTTTTCCTCGGACCCAGTTGCTTTTCTCACCATTCGAAACGTGAATCACTACGTTTAATGTCCTCACATCCGTAGCAAAGTGTGCCAGTTAAAGTCAATAGGAGAGTTAGTAGCTGTGTTGCATGCTCTTTTGTTTTTAACAACATAGAATCAGTGGCGCTTCGGTGGGCGTGCTGCCTTGTGCTTTAATTCAGGTGCGCAAAATTACGTTACATGTAATTTTCGTGCGCACTTTTAAGGGTCATTTTAAAGAACTTGTAACATCAGGGGCTTGATCTCAGACCCGTCAGTCCCCCTGTTTCCTCTAAAGGAGCCCTTTACAGTCTTTATTTATGCATTTTGCCCACTGCTTATCCCTCGCACGCAGCGCACCAACGGGGGTAAAATCCGCCCACCTCACCGCCCAGAGCGCACTGACGAGCCAAATACAGATTTGTCTGGTCAGCGCGGCGACTGAGATGAGAAACCTGTCGCTGTGAAAGGTGATGATAATGGTTATAAACTGTAACAGGCTAGAAGTGCATTGAGCTGAAAAGAGGGAGACATCAGCAGCGGGAACCTCTGTGTGCTTCAGTGTTGCTGCTGAGGGGAAACTGTCTTATATGCCATATGCCGTATAGGCTTGATGAAACTCAGCCTGATTCACCAATCAGGTTATAGATCTACAATGAAACAAACCCATAAATGAATATGTAACTGTGTAATAATTCGGTCAATAACTTAAAACTACCTTTATTTTATTCAGTGTTATTTGAACAATTTTTTTATGTTTTAATCCACTAACTGAACAATAAAGTAATAACACGTCTTTTTCTCTTTTTAACAAAAGTAATGCATGTCTACTTCAATGTCTGGTGGGATAAAAATGAGATGAAGTTGACTCCACCGGCTCTTCCAGGGTCCAGTTAGTCCCACCCCCAAACAAGCCCCGCCCCCAAAATTAGCATAATCTCACTCTTAACTTTTGATAAAAGTTGAGAGGTCTGCATATTACAGACACCTAAAGGACGTGTCTTATCAATTAATTGTTGTGTAGCCAAAAATTCCAGACCTCTGCGATTTGGAAATTGTGTTTTTTTTAAAGTTGCGATCGTATTGCAAATGTGATTAATTGTTCAGGCCTAGCAGATAATGCTGTGGGTTTTTCTGTCCCTTTCTCCTGACTGATGCTTTTAAACATGGAGATGCTTTGATTCATAGTAAGCTCTCTGCTAACGTTCACTTTAAGCAAAGGAGGCAAATGTTATAAAATGTTACAAGAACACGTAAACTCCAGGCTGAACATGTAAACACTTTAGTGCAGCTGTATGAACTGTAACAGCTGTGAAAACTATATTTGAGTAGACCTCACTTTATGTGCAAATCAGAAACATACATCAATGTCAGCGCCTACAGGGCTTGTGTAGTTGCTGATATAAAGGATAAACCCAAGGCAAATTTTATTGATACAGGACAGTCATGACTTTAATTTTCCTTCTCATTACCTCTAGTTTGAGCACATCATGCT
Source organism: Fundulus diaphanus (assembly GCA_037039145.1). Lineage (NCBI taxonomy): Eukaryota > Metazoa > Chordata > Actinopteri > Cyprinodontiformes > Fundulidae > Fundulus > Fundulus diaphanus. Next base: position 40,055,163 of record CM073121.1, on the reverse strand, counting down.
GCAGCTTCCTCTGAAACTCCAGGAAGCTGCCAATAGTGAGTTTTCCCTTCAGGTCCTCTCCAAAGAAATAAGTGGTGAGAGCCGAGCTGCAGCCGGCCGTCTTCAGGGTGTTTCCTGTGGTGGAGCGGTCGCGGTGTCGCATGCCCATGCTGGTCTGGGATCGGATGATGCTCTGGACCTGTGCACGACAGCAGCCACAGGAACCAAGATGGTAAATACACAGAGAAAGCAGATGGTGACCGGATCTGGTCGATTTTCGGGCTTTTTCGGAGACCTTTTGCCTGATATATTTTTACGATACTGGACCACACCATGCATAAGTGCAACTAGTTTGTGTCGATACTGTTATGAGGGGAATTATTCAACTCAATGTTAGATATTTACAAGTGAAAAGGAACCACAGAGAAGAGGAAACTATTTTGTCATGCCAAGACATTTCTACGGACATTTCGGGCAAAAGAGAGCAAGAACAGGAAGAGTGAAGTTGCTTCATTTTATCCCTTTGAGCTTTCAACGTCGGTCTGTCTGGAAACATGTTGGATTTGGAAACATTGTGATGCTTTAAGAAATCTCAGAGTATAGGTGGGGATCTACATCGTCTAAGAAACAGAGACAAAGAATCCTGTTTCAGTGATGCTAAAGACAGTTCAAAGGATAAGTATTTTGTTTTAATTTCAAAATATAAGTAAAACCCTGTTTTCTAGGGTTCTACAGCATTTTCTAGCAGCAATTTCCAGTCATTGAAAATTGGCCACAAAATTCTGATCGGTGCGTCTTGAATCAGGACAAAGTTATTTTATGAACTCTGCAATTCTAGTTAGATAAGTAAAAACAGGACTGTATGCTGTAAACAGATGCTGACATATAGCACATAGTTTCTTCAATTTATTAATTTATGCGTATCAAACTTTATCTTACTTGAGATCATTCCTACCACTATTATATGTCAGTGTTTTACTGTCAAAAAATGGAAATTGTTCATTTGTACGTCTGTGTCTGCTGAGTATAGAAACACTTTTATATTATATTATCCATAATTTCCATATTGCCAACTTAAATGAATAAAACAGTGTATTTGCATTACTCTGTTTAGCCTTCATGATAGCTGCTTTAAATCTTAATCTCCCCTGAGCCCAAATGAACCCTAGACATGCCCTAATTTGTTGTGTCCTTTTAAATGGCTTTTTACGGCCCTGTGCTTCCTCTTCATTTTAAAACACCGCACTGATACAGAATGTAGCTAAGTTTCCCATTTCTTTTCCCAGTTCTGCATCAAGATAAACGAGTTGCAGTTTGCGGTCTGACCTGTTCAAACTCCTCCAGGTCCACTTCTCCATCGCCATTCAGGTCAAACATCTTGAAAGCAATCTCAAAGTTCCTTTGGGGAGCTGGACGCAGCAGAACATGAAGACACAGAGAGCGATATGTTCTTAAATCAGTGCAGCACAATATAAAAAACATATTTCCTACAGAGCAGCCTGCATGATCACACTACTGGGGATGAGCTTCAGGTCAAACATCAGGACAATAAACATCCCTCTGAGCACAAGACAAAAACCTGCACCATTAACCCGCCGTGCGCCGCAGTGGTGCTGCTACAACACGCAGCACTGAGGAAAGACACAAACATTTGTCTCTGTTGTTTCTGCTTTTGTTGTCACACTTAAGTATTTCAGTTTCTATTCAATTGACAGAAATAACCAGAGGTGGGTAGAGTAGCCAGAAATTTTACTCAAGAGTAGCACTACTTTCAACATATTTTACTCAAGTCAAAGTAAAAAGTACCCAACCAAAAGAATTACTCAAGAGTAAAAAAGTATTTGGTAAGAAGGCTACTAAGGTACTGAGTAAATATTTATAACAACTGGTTTAATATTTTAAAATTATGTAATTTAAAATACCGCAATTTATGTACAAATTGTGGTATTTTAACAACATAAGAAATTTACAAGCAATAATTACAAAGTGCCAAATTCAGGCAGAAGAAACAATTTTCTAAACAATGTTTTTCAACATAAAACTTATGAAACAAAGGAGTTAATGTACAGTAAGTTAGGAGAGTGCAAAGTATCTCCAATAACAATATTGACTGTCTGCTGTGGTTATTGACCTGTAAACGGCTCAATGATGTCAGCAGATAGAGATTAAAACAACAAAACTTGTGTACAAACTGGTGCCTTTTTGTAAGTAAGAGTAGCGATATTTCTTCATAATATCTGCTCAAGTAAAAGTAAGAAGTACGGTGCAGTAAAACTACTCCTAAAAGTACATTTTGTTCACAAAGTTAACTCAAATAAATGTAACTGAGTAAATGTAACTAGTTACTACCCACTCCTGGAAATAACCTGACTAAAAGCAAATTGCCGTTTTTAAATTAAGATTTCATTCAATAAGGATAAAAAAGCTATCCGAACCAACCTGGCTGTGTTGTGTTTGCAAAGGGATTGCTCCCTAAACCTAATAACTGGTTGTGACCCCTTTAGCAGAAGCATTAGCATCAAGCGTTCATGATGACTGGCAAGGAGTTTCTATCACTGTGGAGGAATTTTGCTCCAAACTTTAAACAATTTCTACAAAGCCTGCATTTAAATGCAAGGTATGCTTTCTGCTTTGTGTTTAATCTGTTTCTATTGTGGTGCAAATCTGGATGTTTAATAGAAAACCGGTCATTTTAACAGTCTTGCCATCTAGTTGACAAAAGTGAGTTTAGCTGCAAAAGCATGAACTCTACATGACCTCTGCAGATGTCCTCAGGTATGTGATAACAGACTGCAGCATCTAGCGCTGTAAGTTGCATAATGGCTTGGCTCAGACGCCTTCCAGCTTCTCCTGACCTGAAAACCCCAGATTGTTTGTTTCACAGAACCAGTGTGTGGAGATGGTGTTTGGAGGAGCCATCTGTTAATCAACATACAGAGCCTTGCAAAAGTATTCAACCCCTTGGGCATTTTTCATGTTTTTTTTTCTCCTTGCAACGTGGAATTAAAATGAATTTAGATTGGGCACAATTTAATTTACAGAACATGCTGACAACTTTGAAGATGTCTTGTTATTTATTGTGCAGCAAACAACAAAAAGAACAAAAAACAAAACTTCAGTGCGCATAATTGTTCATCCCCCCTTAGTAAGTACATCCTAGAGCCACCTTTAGCAGCCATTACAGCTGCAAGTTGCTTTGGATCAGTCCCTATGAGCTCGCCACATCTCAGGGAGTTTCAATCAATCCTCAAGGCTAATCTGTTCCAACTCCTTCATGTTGGATGTTTTTTTGCATGTGAACAATAAAACTTCAAATCTAACCACAGATTCCCAATTGGATTGAGGTCTGGACTTTGACTAGGCCATTCCAACACATTTAAATGTTTCCCCTGAAACTACTTAAGTGTTGCTGTAGCAGTATGCTCCAGGTTATTTCCCTGCTAAAAGGTGAACCTCCGTCCCAGTCTCCAGTCACAGGCAGTCTGACAAGTTCTGCTCAAGAACTTGCAGGTATTTAGCACCATCCAGCTTTCCCTTGACTTGGACCAGTTTTCCAGTCCCTGCTGCTGAAGAACATCCCCACAGCATGATGCTGCCACCACCATGTTTCACTGTGGGGATGGTGTTCTTGAGGTGATGGGATGTGTGGGTTTGCACCACTTAGCATATTCCTTGGTGGTCGAAAAGTAACACTTTAGTCTCCTCTGACTAGAGCACTTTCCTCCATATATTTGGAAAGTTGCCCACATGCCTTCTGGCAAACTCAAAACAAGCTTTCTTATTTTTTACACCATGGTTTTTTTCTGGCCATTCTTCCATAAAGTCCAGCTCTATGGAGTATACGGCTCATTGCAGGCCTATGGACAGATCCTTCAGTCTCTGCAGGTCTTTCAAGGTGACCTTTGGTCTCTTTGCTGCCTCTCTGATTGATGCCCTCCTGGCCCGGTCTGTGAGTTCAGGGGGGCCGCCCTCTCTTGGCTGGTCTGTTGTGGCACCATGTGCTTTCCAATTGAAGTTGATTAATTCAATGGTGCTCCGGGGCAACATCAAAGATTTTGATATTTTTTAGAACTCCACCCTGACTTGTACTCCTCAACAACTTTGTCCCTGACTTGTTTGGAGAACTCCTTGGTCTTCATGCTGTGATGCCTCTTGCTAAGTGGTCCTGCAGCCTCTGGGGCCTTTCAGAAAAGGTGTGTTTATACAGACAGATCATCTGACACTTTGATTGCACACAAGTGGAACTCATTTCACTAACTTTTGAAGGTAATTGGTTGGTGCTTCAGAGCACATTTCCACATGCCAAGCTTTCAGTTTTTTTTATTTTGTTATTCTTTTTAAATGTATTTCTCTCAATTCACTTCACCAACGACTATTTTGTGCAGACTGATCACATAAAATAAGATTAACTTAAATTACAGGTTGGAATGAAACAAAACAAGTAAAAATACCTTTGCAAGGTTATAATTATTTATTTTATTTTATTATTTATTTTCCAGTTTTTATACACCGATTTATTTTCCAGGTTTTATACACCGATGGGACATTTAATGTTTGTATTGTCTGGTCCACTCATTATGACCAAATAGAGCTTAAAAGTATTTTTATATTAGTGCAGAATGTCCGCTATCATTAGCCTCCCGGGTAATTTACAGGTACCACCTAGTTAAACATAACTATGCCTTTTAAACCTAACACTGGTCTTTGTTTTGCTCCGCCATCGTCCGATAGTACAGCATTAATAGGGAACATTAATGTCGATTTAATGGTGTTTGGTGTAACTTTAAGGTAAACTCATGCTAATGTAAACAATGGCCACAGGAAGTGCCCCAACACGGCATTTCCGGTCGATCGTCCGCTACATCTTCTAGCTAGTTACCAGTTCGAGTCTTAATTATTCCCTGGAAAAATAATTGCATTAACAGAAATCAAGAGTCCTAAAGGTTATTGATTTTTACAGAGCAAATCGGTCTTTAAATTGTTATTTCCTCAAATAATATTTTATGTGACTCACATATGCATTGTGAATGGGTTGAACTTGCCAAATGTTGTTCTGAATTAGTTAAGCTAATTTGACCTTGTTCCATATTCTTTAAGATGAATGCTGGTTCTTTAACTTGGATCTGCAGTGGACCCAAGATTCACTGAATCATTCTGATGATGGTTTTCAACTATTTTATTTTCTCCAACTGTTATTTTGTGTACATAGTTTCTTAGCTTCTTTTTATCTTAATGTTGTTTAGTAGTTTAGTTAAGTTTCACTAGCCTAGTAGAGAGGATTTATTGATTGAAATATAGTGTTAATTCAGACAAACAGCATTCTAAAGTGATGTTCTCTGGATGTTCATTTTATTTCTGTTAATAAATTCTTGAACTTGAAGAGAAGTTGTCACTCCTTTATTCTATATGTGTGCAGAGTTTGTTGTTAAAAGAACGGCGGTGCTCGAATCACTCCTTTCAGCTATTGTCCTAATATCAGCGGTTTGGGCTGATATTCACCGGACAATACCCAACAGACAGAGAGTTATTTACTAAACATTAAATAACTCAAAGACATGTGTAATGGCACAACAACTGTTACTGCAGAATCACAGGCTCTGAGGCCACCAATACTCACTGGTAAAATAAATCTGAAGCTACCAAGATGCTGATGGGTTTGAACTATGGTGAGTAAACCCCAGATGACTAGTTTGGTAAAGGTTTCTGCCTCAAAACAAAAACTGTGAGAATCCAGACAAATCGGAGCACTATGACCTTTTGATTTGACCTTTATGAGACAACTTCTGCTTTCCACAGAAATTATACAGATAAGAAGTAGCAGAACATAATCTCTATAATAGACTTAAATTAATTGTTTTTGTCTGACATTAAGCTTCAGCTGCCTTAAACAGCTTTTAAAAGGGGCATATTTGACATATTTAATATGAATATGACTTATTTTACATGATAGAGTAATTTTTGCTAGTGGGCAAAATGTATCCATCATGGTCCAACATTTTTAAGTCCATAAAATGGATTGCAACCAGTCCTGTGGTACCGCATATATCCCTTAAAAATTACTCTGCCTGAGACATTTGTCACATAAACAGATTAAAATAAGTTATCTCGCTAACATGAAGATATAATTCAACAACCTTCAAGAAGTGGGAATGAAGTCTGGTTTTTATTACGATTAACTGAAATGTTCAGAGCACAAAAATGACTGTGCAACTTCCCTTTTAGCACAGCGAGTGCTTGATCAAGCTGCAAAGTTTAAGGAAGACAGTTTATTCTGCAAACAGAAAGTTGACCAAAATAATGGTGACCAAAGATGACCACATTAACATCTTACTGGAAAATGTCAGTTCTCATAGGGTCTCATCTGCTGCACTGAAGAAGCAGAAAAGATTTAGCCTCTTACAAAAGTATTCACACCCCTTTAACTTTTCCCCTTTTTGTCACAAACCAGCAAATCAATACATTACTGATTTAATTTGGGATTTTATGCACCTGACCGAAACAAATGATTGTTAAGTGAAGACGGGTTCAGATTCAGATAATAATCTAAAAAGTGCAGCATGCTTTTTAAATTGATGTGACGCAGACTGTAAGATCGTTCTGCCCTCGCAGACGACAAAGACGTAATAGTGGTGATAGTGAAGCTCAGAGTGTTAATAGAGGCATGTTTGCCTTATCTACCAGCATTAAGGCACAAAAGACAAGGAAAAAAATATTTAAATGAGTTTTAAATCATGTCAGTGAAGTTATTTCAAGGTCCCCATGGACAAATGGACGTTAAATCCCAAGTTTAAGCCAACTTAAATAGTTACTGCGGACTGCAGTAGATGTTTTTATACGGCCATCAAGCTATCCATTGCAAAAATTGACAGTGAAATTCTGTATTAAGAGTGTAAAATTTTACTTTATACAACCTAATAAACACCGTGCAAAAATCAGAGTCCTGTTAGCTGATCATAGCTGACAAAGATTCAACTTATGGCAGAGTGCCTTTATCCGTCTTATTTTTTTTAAGGCTCCTTTTAGGTTTTGGGACAGGAATTATCTGTTTCCACCCTCTAAATGTTTGGGATAACGCATGTCTGAATTTTATTTTCCCCACTGACAATGTTTAACCATTTTACCAATGTTTTTTTTAACAAAATCATCCTGACTGCCACGGGTTCATAATGTAAAATCCCAGCAATATTGTCAAAGCTGATTGGTCAGTAATGACAAGCCTCCAGAATTGATTGACAGATGATGTCACGTCAGTCTGAAACCCCTAAATTAACTCCAGTTCAACCAATTCCCCTGCATGCAATAAATGATAACTGGACCCTTGTACTCATCCTCAGTCAAAACTGCAGAACCGTTCTGGAAATCTTTTGGGTTGTATCTCTACCAGCGTTGCAAGTCTAAAGACTGAAAATCTCGCCTGACACTCCTTGGATAGAGAGCATCTATGAACAACTATTTTCAAGCCTCACCAAAAGATTCTCAATTGAATTTAGGTTGGACTTTGACTAGGCCATTCTATATAAAATCTGCTGTGATCTATACTATTCCATTGAAATATTTTTGGGGTCCTACTAGAAGATGAACTTCTGCTCCAGTCTCAAGTCCTTTGCAGCATCTAGCAGGTTTTATTCCAGTTTGACTCCATCCATCTTTCCATCATGTCTGAACATTTTCCCTGTCCCTGCAGAAGAAAAGCCCTCCCACAGAACGATGGTGCCAACACCAACTTTCCACACAAGGATAGTAGCTTCAAGGTGATGTTCTGCCACATATACTGTAAAGGCTCTTAAACTGATTTTTGATTTGCTTTGACTCGTTTGCTGTGTCACGCTGCTTGAGGCAAACTGGACTTCTAAAGACTTAATCTGAAATTACACAATGGGGACGCAAATTACAATTAGGCATCTTCTGAAGCTCGTTGGCTGCCTTGGATTTTATGTAGGACTGAATATAAATGTCTGTGACACTTTTTTAGATTTCTAGCTGGAAAAGAAACATAGCTCCTTTATTATTTTACGCCAATACAATTATTACAAATACGTACTGTAGTTCCCAGACAAAAGAAAAAAATCCTAATAAAGAAAATGGGTTTGAAAGAGCATAGGGTATGAATACCTTTGCAAGCTATAAACTTGTCACCTACAGGCAGTGTGTATAGATCAACTAAATACTTACTGGACAGCACAGTTGTGAGGAATATGTAGTCAGAGAAGGAGATGAGACCACATTCTCCTAATGTGTAAAATATGCTGTCCTCATCTGCAAACTTCTCTCTCTCCTGGGCAATTTTCTGCTCATCCAGGTCAGGATAAAAAAGAAAAGAAAAAGCGAGAACAAAGTTATAAAAAGCTCAAACTTTACAGATTCTGCAGCGATGACGTGTTTCAGGGAGTTAAAACAGATCGCATGTGCAGCCGTAATGGACACAGAAGTTTGTTTCTCCACGCACATACTGAACAAAACTCACATTGCACATGAATGTTAATTACGTACAGACGGGTTATGACGGGAGTCATGCAACCGCTGCGTACACATGAAGCCATACAGATGGGTGAGGGAGACACCAAAAAACAATTAGTCTGTGGTCGGGTTGAAAACACGTCATCCACCAGAGGATTTACTCACAGTGTGAAAGTGACATTAAAAGAGGGGAAAACATCATGAGAGACAGTAGCACAAACACACAGTTTTAATTAACCATCTCTGAAGCCCAACCCGTACGGAAAACACGTTAATATAACTCCCCACACACAGAGATGCTGACGTGATGCTTTTCAGTCAGCATGTGTGTATTAACGGAGTTGCATGAAAATCGTTTATTCACATGCACAAACACACAGAGAGAAAGACTCGAAAGACAGCAGTAGGACGCCCCACCACACAGAAAGACAGAGCATGCCTGGTGGAGTAGTGATGGCAGGGCGTGGTGGGTGGAAAGGTTGGGGGCCACACTGAGCCCTCGTGGAGTTACCTCCGTCTGCCACCGGGTCCATTTCAGAGGAGGAGGAGGGAGGAGAAACAATGGTTAGAGAACATTGTGGCCTCTGCTGTGTTCAGCAGGGCCTTGAATGACAAAAAAAAACAACAACAACACACATGTGCATTCATAATGAGCGACACAACAAACCATCAGAAATGATCAATGCAAGACAGTCGGTGGAGACCACTCAAAGTTAGGCATTTAAATGTGTCTTATCCTGGTGGAACTGAAACATGAGAAACCCAGAACAACCTCTTCCTTCTGAAAGAGGAAATGCATCCAATGCTATGATTTGACTCTGTAGGACCTTAAAACAAAAAGTTGACCTTTCCCCAATTTAGTAATGTTAGAACAACAAACATTGATGTATTTTACTGGGATTTTGAGAAAATACACAAAAAAAGTGTCTGATTGTGAGGCAGAAGGAAAATTTGCCGTTTTTCTTTTAATGTTTAACGGGGAAAAAAATCTGTACTCAGGCACCTTCACACATACATGTCCTTAGATAAGATCCAGTGGCTGCCTTCAGAGGACACTTAATTAGTAATTGAACTGAATTGACAGTTCAGAGAGATGGTCTGGAACCACTGCAAACCTACCAAGACACTAATGATAACGGTGGAGGAGTTTCAGTAATCCACAGATCAGGTAGGAGAATCCACAAATTTGGCTTCAATGAAAGAGCAGCGAGACGAAGCCATTTTTAAAGAAATCATTCGTCCTGTTTAAAGCTTGCTACAAGGGTGTTAGGAAACATACCAAATAGCAAAAAGGTGATTTGGTCAGATGAATACATGATAAAAATCTTTGGCCAGCGTGCACAAGTTGGTGTAAGTGGAGAAAATAACACCACCCAAAACAACCACCCCAATGGCAAAGCGTGGTGGTGACAGCATCATGCTGTGGAGCTAAATACAATCCTACAAAATCCACCATACTTCAGGCAAAAACATATAGCCAGAGGTACAACAGAATGGCTTAACTCAAAAGCATGTTCTGGTGTTAGAATGGCCTAGTCAAAGTACAGACCGCAGTCAAATTTAGAATCTGTGGCATGACACGAAAATTGCAGATCAAATCGGTTTTCCATCCAATCTGACTGAGATTTGGCAACCCAGCTCTCTCTCCATGTGCAAACCAGGTAGATACTTACAACTAAAGACCCAAAAAAGCAAAGGGTGGTTTTTACAAAAAGTATGGAACCAGGGGGGCTGAATACAAATGCAGATCACTCTTTTCAATTTAGATTTGTAAACACTTTGGAATATCATGCATCTCTTTTCTTCCACTTCCCAATTATGTGCGACTTTTTGTTGGTAAACATAAAAAGCCCATTAAATATATTAATGTTTGCGGATGCAACGTGATCAAATTAGCTTGGCACTGCATATTTGTGTACTAGTTTTGTCTGAAGTAAATCAAATTGAAGCAGCTCTACTCAGTTTTAGTTCTCAAGCTGATCACCAAGTAAATGCTGGACAAAGCAAATCCCACACCCCCAACTCCAGTCCTTAAGGAAAAACATAAATGAATGACTAAAATTGAGTGGTGCCCCGTTCACTGCATAAAAATTAATTTACAGTATTTCCCCAAAAACCCACTCCCACCTTGTAACATACAGATTGCATGATGGATATTATTAAATCTTAAAATAATCCCTTAATTAAATCCAAGCTGATTCATTTGAGTCAGCAACGCATAAAGGCATAAAACAGCAGTTTTCTGTGTGGCTTGTGTTATTAATGCCATCTACATTAGCCTTATTGGAGGAGAAGGCAGAGGAAAACAGGAGGTCAGAGAAAGAAATGCGCTCATTAGAGCTGTGCTGCCGGCTGACAGAAAATGAAAGAGAAGTATATCGGAAATCAGACAGGTTAAAGGTTTTAAGATGTGTGCGTGCAAGTATGGAGAAAAATTCAATAAAAGGGTAAAAAAGCAAAAAAAAAAAGCAGGACGAGCACACAGAGGTTGGATTTCTAATAAAAGAACTCAAATAAAAGGACTCTAGGTCCGTGTTTTAATGCCAGGCCACAAAACCAAAAGGCCAAACAAACAAGCATTACTCCAGTAGGCAGGTATCCTCCATATAGACAGCCACAAATACCAAGAGACGCACCGGGCCTCGTTATTATCGTCATTATCAGAGCTGAGGCACCGAGCACATTAAACATAATGGCTTACTTTTTCCCCTGGCCTGAGTCAAGGACAAAAACAGCCCCATAGAATAGCCTGAATCACCTTGACAAAGAAAAACAAAAAACAAATGCTAATATACAGGCCAAGGGGAGGTATTTTTTCTGGTAAAAAAATAAAATAAACTTGACCAGTTCAGGGTCAAACAAACTGAAAAACCCACACAGGTCATCCTGAACAGAGCTTTCTTTTAAGTTCCCAATCTTGAGTCTGTTCTCCCTCTTACAAAGAGTGCTGTGCACATGTATCAAGCTTTGCATTATATTTCTCATTGGTAACCTACATGAAAGCACCAGTATGCAGCAGTAAATGTAAACTTGCTCTGGAGAATTTCAAATTAGGATTAGAGTAAAAATTATTGTGAGAATTCATCTGTCCTTGCTGAAGGAATCTCCTTCAAGTTCAACTGGTCTACAGTCATGGCATTTTAACTCAGCATTAGTTCAGCGATGGCAAGGCCGCTCGGCTTACATGCACCAGTTACTTCCATTTGGTGCGATCAATCTACAACGCATCCATCCTAAAGCCTTTTGGTTTATCAGCATTAGCAAACTGCAGAATGGTCAGCATGGTTCATTTTGGAAAGCAACACTTATTTGTACAAGCTCTAAAAATTAAGCCATTGCTGGTGAATAAAAAAAAAACATTACCAATAAAACGTAAAAGGTGTGCACGGCTGTACAGATCAACACAACACTGGTGTTGAGAAATAGGGCAGAAATGATGACGTCTACCTGAATGCATACGGAATCGCTTCCCAGAAAACACTTAAATCTCTGGGTAGGGTCCCGGTCTGCGAGGTCTCCAGCTACCGTTCACACTTGTCTCCTTACCTCCGGGTCCTAATTAAACAAGTCAGCATATAAGTCTTTGTTATGTGCGCTCACATCAGAGCTGGAGACTTTGGTTTCACTGCTTTCTTCTTAAGTGGCCATTTATTTGTGCGTTATCATATTTTGGCAACTTTCAGTTGTAAACTTAGCTTCTTTTCTATGCTTTAGAAAAATATCATTGGCGTTGTAACATAATTGCCTAAGCCGTACTTTTGGCCTGCTGTTACAATATCAAAAACAAAATGTATGTGCTTGCTAAAAAGTCTTTTTATTTTCCAAAAGTGTTCAAATATGACTATGAGGCTAATGATATATAAATACCGTGAGCTAAATAAATGAAAAAGTGAAGTAAAAACTAGAAAATGATACTAAAGGTTTTGGTATATTTTGCAGAGCAGACATAAATTCAATTGGATCACTTAAAAAATATTTGTCTAGCTTGTTTTATTGCTATCTTTTAATTTATTTAAAATTCAGATTACACTTATAAATACATGTAAAAAGGTGTTTGTATTTAGTTTAACCTTGCCATAGGGGACTTGATTGTTCTTTGAGTTGTGGAGCGCTTCCTCAGCTGTAGCCTGAGGCTCAAGTATGAGTTGGACCCACAATAATTAAAGATCCTACCCATGTTTGAGTCTGGGTTGTTTTTTTTCAAAGGCACCGACAGTAAAATCACTTAAAAATAGCTGATAAATTACTGCAGAACCTCAAGTAAACCAACATCTGCGGGTGTCTGTTGATTTGTCAGATTTGTTTGTTTCTCTAGGCGAGCCAGGTGTCTGAATAAATCCCTAAGGCAGGGATTTTCCTGTGCTTCATACGTCTCTTCACGTCAGCTCAGTTATAGCCAAGTCCACCAGCTGTACACAGATGACAAACCGAGCTGCCCCACATGCCACATGAGGCCAAAGCGTAGTGTGACAGAACTGAGGGCTGAACGCTGAGCTCCGCTGGCGGCAGGACGGTGAAACGTACTGCTGTCATATAGAAAGACAGCCAGGGTGGAAGGTTTGGCCACGTCTAATCTTCCCACTGAAGTACATCAGACTCCATCCCGTCAATATCCGAGAGGAAGAAGAAAGAAACGAACGAGAACAGACTGGATGGGCGTCGGGGCGAACATCGCTGACATCCGGGACATCGATGGTAAAATATGAGGCGGGAAGACTCCACCTTTACTGCGCACCAGGCCATCTGGCTTGGAGGCAGATAGCTGCGTAAACTTGGCCTTGTGTGTCTAGAGACTGCAGTGCTGTGTCACGGATAAGATCTGTGGCCAACACTGCAGCAGCTGGCCCCTCGATGGAAGAGCAGACAGGGAACTGAAGGAAGGAAGAGCAGGAAAAGCTTTGTAGTCTGTATTATTAATGCAAAGCATTAACAAGCAATGGTGCTTCTGATAGCCTGTCTACACAGTCTCTGCTGAATGTCCTGGGGAGACAAGGTAAAAGTGTTCATACTAGACGCCGAGTTAAAACCACAAAGTTCAATGTATTTTAGTGGGATGTGATAGAACAACACAAACATGGAAGGAAATTGACAGGGTTTTCTCTTTTTTAACATTTCTTTGTAGAGCCACGTTTTGCTTAGATCACATCTGCCAGTCCTTTCAGGTTTTGTCAAAGCTCAGTCAGATGGGATGAAGAGCGTCTGTCAACATACATTTTTTATGTTGTCAGATTCTCAGCTGGATTTAGGTCTGGAGTTTGACCGGCTCTTTCTATCACATCGTTATGCTTTGATCTAAACCATTTCCTCTGAGCTCTGCCTGTATGCTTAGGGCCATGGTCCTGCTGAAAGGTGAACCTCCACCCAGGTCTCAAATCGTCATTCCACCTCCTCATCAAGTCTCACCAGAGGCCAAGAAAAGCATCCCTAAAGCACGAGGCTGCCACCTACCATCTTTAACATTGGGGAGGTTGTGTTTACGCCGATGTTCAGCATCTGATTTCCACCACACAATGTTTTTGCATGATTTCTAAAAAGTTTAAAACTGGCACCCTAGTCCACATTAGCTAAACCCCCTACATGGGTTGTGGCAAAGTGCAAACAGCTTATGGCTTTCTTTCTACTCCTCTTCTCTTCTTGCTGTCAACCAGGTTCTTCCACCCAGACTGTGGATATCTGCAGCTGCTCCAGGGGTACCATGGCCTTCTTGGCTGTTTCTCTTTTCAAAGTCTGCCAGCTGAGGTGGATGGACACGTGCAAGTAAGTGTGCAGTATAAAAAAAAAACAGACATCCGGCACTCCCTATGCTTTCTTCTCTCTTTAATGTGGGTAAGATGGACGCATAAAAAGCTAAAAATCAGGATTTCTGAACGCAAAAGTAATATTCATAATAAAGACGAGAGATCCCCTGTGGGTTGACACTTCAACACAGCTGGCCAGGATATTTGTTCCTTGAAGTTAAAAGGCGCAGAGACTGTCGGCTGATAAAAGCGGAGGCGACAGAGACAGACTCTTGCTACACAGAGAAACCTTCTGGATTCACTTTCCAAACAGTTAACCCCAAGGGTGTGAATGAGGAAATGGTGTTGAACTGTTTTCACTGAAATGTTTGCTTTCTCCAGTTTGGTGACTTTGACGCTTTCTATGGTTTTATAATTCTAGAGATGCAGTGTATATTGTGTAGCTGACTGCATCCTGACTGGTAGCCCCACACAAATGTGTCCTTATTGGGCTGATTGCCTGATCTGCGTCTAATTAGCCAAGCTGTTTTCTAGCCTGTGCGTATCTATGGTTGTTACTTGTTTTTTTTCATCTGTAAATGTGCTGAAGACGGCATTTAGCCAAAAATGTGTCCACTTTGCCCACATTTACAAGAGAATAAAAAACACGGACCGCCGGGTATCCGTTTTGTTGAAGTTCTTCTGAACCGTCAACCCATCAGCTCGTTTTTACTCAGAAGTAGCGTTCACTCTGTGCTGTCGTTTCTTTGTAAGTTTTGCAGTTGAGCTACACTCTCTTTGTCGAGATGATGGATGGATGTGATGTCTAAAGTTTGAAATATTTTTACAAATGTATTTCAAAGTAATACTGCACTATAGGCTGCATACACCAACTCCCTTCTCCCCATATATCTGCTGTGTTTCTTGGTCTTCATGATGCTTTTTGTTCACCGACGTTCTGCAATGAACCTCTGAAGGCTTTTACAGAACAGATGGATCTACGCTGAGATTAAACTAAACATATGATACTATAAATATCTTACCATCTGAAAGAGGATGGCAGATTTTATATAGCGGTGTCAGAGTAAAGTGGACTGAATGCATTTACTCTATTCAGGTTTTTATTTGTAGAAGCTTTTGAAAACCACGCATCATTTTTCTCTCTGCTCACATTTAAGAAACACTTTTTCCCCCCCGGTCTATCACATAAAATCCACATTGAGGTTTGATGCCATGAAGTAAAAATGTTTTAGAGGAATGAACGAAGCAAGACAATGTGCATTAATAAGTATGGCTCTACTCTGAAACTGGTCTCTGCGAATGAAAAGCTTCGGCTACAAATTACTTAGCAAGTCTTCCTTTTCCTACGGGTTACTGAGAGATCGAGGGCAGGATACATGTCTGTATTTGATTTCTTTCATTTGTTTTTTGAGATGGAACTTAAAGCCGGAGTACCAGGATAAACTGGTCAAACGGGATCTATGTTTGCAAAATGACCCACAGAACAAAATGACCAAAGGATGTAGAGTAGAAAAAAAAGCTATAAAACTAAATCTCTACCTGGGTGTCCCCGGTGCCGCTTTGTGTGATGCGATAGCTAAAGGGTTTCTGTCGCTTTAGCCGGTACAATATAGGACATGGGTTTCAGGGGAAACACAACTCAGAGTGACTTGCTTGCGGCTAAATATAACAATCTCCAAGCTGGAAACTTCTGGACGGTGCCTCAAAAGTCTGACAGAAAGAAGGAAGCTAGAAACGTCTGTGCTGTGAAACACTAAATGAAAACGGTAAATTATCTTCAACCATCTGAGAGGTCAAAAGTCAGCATTTACTGCTGCATGCTGGTATATGGTAAGGTACTGGGATCAAAAGAGACCGGCGCGTGTAGGTGAACAGATCGGTGTGGGTGTAGGATAAATTAATGCATTCATTCTCCACCTCCAATTCACCTCCAATCCCAGGGGTAACTGTATAGCAGATGCTATGGTAATAACTCATGATTAGTCAGGGAGCACAGTTTGAAAAAAAAAAAACGGCTTCTTATGTGGATCACACGCAGGCAAATTTGACTTTCTTGAGAAAGTTAGCCGTCTGATCACAGAAGAAAGCAAACACGCTGACCAGCCTTACAGAAAACCCAACCTCTAACGAGTTTGAAAAGCTCAGAGATGCAGAAAGAGAGAGACGGGATCGAGGTGTTCACAGGGTCCGTGTGTTCGCTCCGACAGAGAGCAAAACACACTGAAAGGTTGGAGAAAGCTAAAGCAATAAATTGCACCCTGTGGTGCCAGGAAAAGCTGCGCCCTTACAGACTTCTTCTGCTTTAGCATTTGTGTCACAGTTTCGTGTTTCATATCAGCGAAACGTTTTGTCTTTTTGGACAAAAATAACCTAAATAAGGGTAAAATCCCGCCACAGTCGACAAGTTTTTTCCTATTGTTCAATCATTACTTAAATGCTGACTTTAAATGAGAAGAAATACAGTCTGCTAACACTCTAGATGTGGTTCTGGGTTCTGCTATGACCTCCTAGATGGGTTGATGTGGTCAGAGTCACTTTGGTAGGCCAGTACTTCTCTCCATGTGAGGATTGCTGGAGGCCTAAAGCCTTTGAAATCGATTTGAAACCTTTTCCAGACTGAAAAAGGTTAAAATCTTTGTCTCTAATCTGTTTTGCCATTTCTGTACATCGAAGCACGATGTGCTGCTTTCTGAGAACTGTTCGTTTTCTTGATGTTTTGACAGGTGCTGTTAAATGGGTTGCTTAAATCCACAGATCAGGCCAAGCAAAGGCAAATAAGTCTGCTCAGCCTCACAAGTATGTGCTTACTCACAGTTAATTCATTATATGTGTGACAAAGAGAAGCAAACACATAAGTCTGTAAGGGGGCAGATACTTTTCCACAGCCCTGTATTTATCATTTTGGAAAAGCCGTGAGGATCAAAGCGGTAGCCCGGGAAGCTTCCTGTAAAATCAGAAAGGGTCAGCATGACACAAGTTGATGCAAAAAGAGTTTGTTTCCCCTCCAAACTCCATCTGAATGGCAGCTGCAGTGTTCCCCATCATCTCCATCCTCGCAGGTCACGCTGAAAACAGTTTAGCTTCACAAATAGAAAGAGAGAGAACGAGCCACGCCATGAACATTGGGAATAAAGTTGAGATGAACAGACCAACTCCTGGCTTCAGGAGCTCTCAATCATGCTCTACACAGAAAAAAAAAAAAAAAAAACTCATGCAGACTGACATCTCAACAATCCAGAGGACGATTTGTGAAGGCTCACAAGCACATCAAAACAGCCTTGACAATCGCTAACGAAGCTACTTCCTAGATCCAAACCCACGCCGCGATGCCACCATGCGCAGGAAGGAGGCGCCCCCACCGGCTACTTTCCTCTGAGGCGCAGGCAAAGACAGCAGTGCATGCTGGAAAGAACAGCTGGAGCACCAAAGCGTGTGGAAACTAGAGCTGATACGTCTCAGGGAGGAAATGAAAGCATGAGAGGCAAAGGTGTTTCCAAAGCAAGACGGAGGGAGTGCAGGGGAACAGCACAGCTATGATGCGGCATTGATTTTATGAATTAGTCATTTTTTTAGGGGGGGGGGCTGCTCTCTGCATCTCAGCTTGCAAGGTTTGACTTTCTTCATAAAGTTAAACTATGAAGCTAAGCGAAACACACTTCAGGGGGAGCGACCACTTTCATGTAAATTATGTAGCGGCGCTGCAGCATTTATTAATCCTTGCAGAGGCAAAGCACAGTCCTCACTTTCAATAATTCAGCAGGGCAGGTATGGCACGCAGCTGCCTGGAACAAGCTAAACAAAGGGGCACCTGGATGGTTGCCAGCACAACGTCGAGGAACAATATAAAGCCTTGTGTAAGTGCGCACACAGTGGGGCGTGCAGCCACTTCACTGGACGGCGCTCCCTACTGCTTTCATGGAGAACGCTTAATAACCTGCCCTTTGGTGTGCTCGCCTTATCTTCTTATTACCCTGACTGACAGAGTTATTGGGACCTGGATAAAGGTCTGCCCATTTAGAAGATAAAGGAGCAGGTCAAACCCCTCCTATCCCTGTTGGGCACAATTGTGCATATAAAAAAAAAAATGACGAAGGGATGCAAAGCTACACGTTTCAACAACTTCCTTGAATACGACGCTGACACAAAAGGCCTGTGAGAATTAATCTAAAACGCACCGTCCGCTTGCTGCTCTGTCCGTAAACTACAGTGGGGCCATTATTTGCAGCAGTCTCACAGTTGCTGAGGCTGAGAGTTGATAAGAAAAAAACAAAAAGGTGTTAGTCAGCTGTTCCCCTGAACTAATAAAAGTGATCAGCTATTCTCTTTGTCGTATCAAAGGTGCGAGTAATTGAAAAGAAGAGGAAGATCGGGCTACAAGGAGGAACAGTGGAGAAGTGGTGACTACAAAGTGCAGTTAATCATTCAGGTGCAATACATGCTGCCCGGCACACACCCCATACCTGCCAGAAGTCCTGCAGAGAGGGAGGGGCAGAGCGACGGGGAGACGAGGACGGAGGGAGGGAAGGAAGGAGGGAGACAGGAGAATTAGAGGAGGCGGAGAACCGGACAAGGGGTGGGGAGTGTGTGGGAGGGGATGGGGGGGTAATCAGAAGGTGGAATGATTTGGGGGGGGAGGCAGAGAAAAATGTGAGGGGTGGTTGAGAGATGTAGAACCGAGGGTGATGGTTTTTATAAGGGAGGCGGGGAAGATATTGGGGGGGGGGGGGGAGAGGACGAGAGGGTGGCTGATTAGAGCATGGGAGAGGAATCAACAGTTAACAATAACGACACATTGCTACATTAACATTTCTGGCAGCTGAAAGCTTGAATGCATCATGGCGGTAATGAAAAGACTTCTTAGTGACAAACAGCTGAGAGCGACAATTTCTGATCAAACACAAATCCACTTAAAGACAGAAGAAGAAAAAAAAAAACACAAGTGGGAGCAACATTTACAGCTTATAATGGTATGTTTCTGTAGCAAGATGTCACTTCCTCTGCACTTTTATAAAATAGGATATTTACCTGTTTAAATGCTCCGCATGATCCAGTTCAGTTGGCCAAAACATTTTTAAATTCACCCATAAACAGTCAGAGAGGCACAGAAGCATCTAAACACCGTAGAAAACCGCCGCAGAGTTAATCTCTTTCAGGAATTCAATTAAAGAGGTGAAACTCAAATGAAAGACTCATTATGCAAGGAGTGACATTTTTCAAATGTGTATTTCTGTTTACTTGGATGATTGAGGCGTATAGCTAATGAAAAGCCCAAAGCAAATTAAAATGCTACGTGAGACCCAAGACAGAGAAGCTGTGTTCATGTTATGGTCTACAGACCGACACGTTCATGGTGAAGACTGCTGAGTTGACAGCTGGCCAGCAGTCAGGTCATTGGCATCCTCAAAAAAAGTCATTGCTGAAGAAGCTGGTTGCTCAGAGTGCTGTAAGTAGGCATGTTACTAGAAAGTTGAGTGGAAGGAAGAAAACTGTCTTGAGAGGATTGTGAGTGACAGCCTGGGGGAGATTCAAAGGGTGTGGACTGCAGCTTGAGTCAGCCACCCAGATGTATCCCACACGTGGCCTACCACTCTTACATTCCTAGTGTTGAGACGCTCCTAAACCAGAGACAACGCCAGAAGAAGCCTTACTGGGCCACGGAGAAAAAGGATCGGACTGTCGCTCAGTGGATGGAAGGCATTTAAGATTGTCTCTCAATATTTACATGTGAATATGGCAAAAACAGTAAATTAACCATAAAACATCAAGTGGTGCGATTGTCCAACTAAACAGCGCACAATTCTTGCCTTTACACATGTTTTCTAATATGCTGACACCTTTTTATGCTCTAAAAGTACAAAGAGTAGGAAAAGTTCACAAACAGCGACAATCCCATCCCATCCATACTGTCAGTTTTTAAGCGTATCATCATCAACATAACTCACAGCTTTTCTATCCTGATAACCATCCCCAGTCAAAGTCACTTCTCAGATAAAAGTCAATTTTGTATGGAGATCAAAGTCCCAGAGAGGAGCCCAGGCTGACTGAGGTTTCTACAGTCAGCGATGATTCTGGGCGTCAGGTCATCTGCTGGTGGTCGGTCCGTCATGTTTTATCAAGTCCACACAACCAAGACTTGCTTTAATGACCATGGCGTCACCGACGAGCCGAACGAACGGGCCTGACTTGAACCCAAAGCAGAGTCTACTGCTGAAGGCCGCTTCCTAACGCCTGAGCAAAGCCACAGTCTGCTCACCTCCGTGTCACTCTGCACTGATGCAGTAACTCATGAGAACGAATTGAGAGGTATGGTACAGTACAAAGGAATACTTTTCTCAAGTCTTATGTAATATTTACATTTCCAGACAAGCTGCATTTTGGGTTTTTCTCAGCTATAAGCCAGAATCATCACGAGTAACAGAAATAAATGTGAGAAATGTATCACTCTGTGTGCAATGGATATCTGAGTTTTACTTTTTTGGAAGTTAATAGCTGGAATAAATTAATTTTTTGACTATAATGTTTATTGAGAGGGACCTTTAAAGTGAATACAGATGAATCCTGACTAATTGTTTCAGAAGGTAAACGGCATTCACAAGATTGCACTTCTTTATATGATTAGATTTTAAATAGAATATTTAAACATTTAAATGTACAAGACTGATCCTTTTCGGCCAGAACATTTTTAAATTCAACCATAAAAAAGGACACAAGAAAGAAAGCTCTTGTTTTACTAACATGACCTCTATGACGTCAACTTTAGCCTCGGTTTAGCCACCCACCCTGGGCTACAGCCCTCTTTTCTGAACTTTTATATCAGCCTTCTCCTCAATCCTTATTTAGTCACTACTGATGCCCCACCACCGGCTATTCGGAGTCTGATTTCATGGCATTTTTACTTTCATGTGAGCTGGATTTTATGGCTTTTTTGGCAGATGAACGTAATGCTTTATACTTCCTCCAACTAGTAAGAAGAGCTCATAAAACCAGAGAGGAGAAAGCATGTGTCCCTGAGCTAACAGGGGGGTGGAGGGGTGCAGCCAGTCACAGAGGGAGGAGGAGGCAGGCCCCCGCTGGTCATGGCACAAAAGTCCCCTGGGTCAACCGCGGCTAAAAGCAGAACCATAGTAGAGGCCATGTGTCCAGAGATTTGCATGGCAAATAAAAGAGACATGTGGCCTCGAGATAAGGGCAACATTTGCATGAGCAGACAAGGGCCATAAACGAAGAGTGTGTCATTTTGATTTTTAGGTGCCTCAGAATTAAAACCTTAGCTTGTTTTTGGATTGGTGTACACCCAAAGTTCTTTAATTATTCTCTTTAAATAAAAAGGAGAAAAATCTTAGAATGTAGGGGAGAAAAAAAACAAAGCAAAATAAGCGACTTGTCAAAGATACTGGGTTTTACGGACTTGGTGGGGTTCATCATTATGGAGATTAGAGGCGGATTTATAGCAGCCTGAAGGCTGATATATTCTCTAATGAGATTGGCAACTACAATTTTCACACTTATGATTCTCTATCATGAAATGAATAAGGATGGCCAGCTTCTGGCTTTGAGGAATACTCATTAGTATCTATGACAGAAGACAAAAAGCTCACAAATCAAAATCAAGGGAAGCTGTGATGATCATAATAATGGAGCTGGTGATTTGTATTCATAATTTCTTGCTTAATGATGGTAAACAGAGACGAATTACTGTTTTAGGGCCTGAGACTGGGTTCTGTGAGTCGGTCTGTGGGTTTGATTAGATGGCTACAGCGCATCGCTAAAGTAGCCATTCCCCTTGAACTACATAAAATAAACTTATAAATTGTTTCTTATACTTTATAAAAACACACAGTAACATGATTAGGAAGTGGAAGAAAAGGGATTGTTGTCAAAATGTTTCCCAGATAAAAATCTGAAAAGTGTCGAGTGAACTTTGTATTCAGCCCTTTTAAAGTAACAATTACAAAACTATCTTGTGCAGGAATTTCAGCTGCAGGTTTCTGTGCACCTGAACAAACGGACCTTTTTCCCCCACTCTTCTTTGCAGAACAGTCAGATCTAGTACTCAGGGCCCACTGTCCTTCATATTTTAGATGTGTCCCTGCTCCAACACCCAAGGACTGCATTATCTCCTCACCATGCCATTAGGTGCTGCAGATGTTTCTCATTTACCTATTTCTTTAAGGCAGGAGGGTGTCAGCAGGGAAACACCTAAAACATGGTGGAAAAGGGTGGAAGCTGCATGTTTATAGGGTCACTGCCCTGCAGGAAGGTGAACCTTTGCATCAGTCTAACAGGTTTTATTCCAGTGTGCTCCTGTATTTAGCTCCCAGCAACCCTGACCAGCCTCTCACATCCTGTTGGAGAGAAACATTCCCACAGCCTGATGCTGCCACTGTTATGTTTTACTTCATGTTCAGGGGAGTGTTCATTTTCTACCACACACAAAGCTCTGTATATGGTCAAAAAAGTTAAAATTTGGTCTCATCTGGCCTTTTTCCACATGTTGACTATGTCCCTGTGTGGCATGTGGAAAACGGCAAAGAGCAAGCATCCCCTCTGGCTTTCTTTGTACAATGGTTTTCCATTTGCTACTCTTCAGTAAAACCCAGTTATTTATCATGGGCCTTCTCTGAATTATGCCGTCTTGGCCTGGAACGTTAGTTCAGATACACAGACATGTCCTGGTAGGTTTACAGTGGTGCCTTAATCTTTCCACCTCCTGAAATGTTAAAAGCTTAGGATAATGTTGTATAGTCTAGCCCTGCGGTTTATGACGCTGTTTGTTCTCTAATGGCATTTAGAAATCCTGGTAGGCCTTCAGAGAACCGCTGCATGTATACTGAGATTAAATCACACACAGTTAGTAACTGGGTGACCTCTGAAGTTAATTGGATTTGATTTTGTGGTGTCAGAGTAAAGGGGCTGAACACAAACGCAGGACACAATCTTCAGATTTCTTTTTGTAAAAGAAAAACCGTGAATAATTTTCATTCCACTTCACAATAACACTACTTAGTCTATCTGATAAAATCCTAATAAATACATTTAAGTTTGTTGTAACATGAGAAACTGGTTAAAAGTTCAAGGAGCCCATTATGAAAAAGATTTCCTAACGACAACAATAACGTCAATAAATAGCTCAAACATACTTTTAAACTTTTAAACACAACAGTGACTGAATTCAATCCTCTTTTGAAACATAAAAGCAGGATTTAACCGTCGTAATGTGACCGACTACAGAAAACCCGTCTGGACAGCCAAACAAACGATCCCAGTCATCCGCTGGTTGGTTTATTGGTGTCATGGTGGCATTAAACATTACTGCTGGTATGTTTTGACAAATAAAGCCTTTTTAATGACTGCTTAGATCCTCTATATAGGACAGTTTAATGTTGTATAGTATATTTTAGTGACTTAAAACAGCCCCAATAGGGCAGCAAAGCTTTCAGAGGCTCTTCTTGATTCATTTCTTAGATTGACAGTTTGATTTTTGACAACTTGGGGAAAAACTTGATGATCTGATTAACGCCGTGTTCCAACAATGATAATATTTTCTGGTCCTGGGTATCATAAATCTATTTATGAGCCGAAAGTAAACTGACATCACAGCAAAATACTTTGAACTAAAATACAAAGCAGTTAAAATGAAGCTTAATGATCATAAACTTTGCTGCAGCTGATCTACATGATACCTAACTATAGTATATCCCCCCCATAAATAAGACCACCGCTTCTTACCTTCCCATCGTAGCGCTTCACCATGAACTGATCCAGGCCGAGATCTGAAGGCGACAGGTTAAAAAGGAGATATGTAAATGAGCAGAAGCAGTCTAAAGGCGGGTATTAGGAAGACTAGTTATTCACACGGGGGACTGAGATTTATGTAAAGCAGAGCACTAGGAGATGATACTGTGTCATTAATGGACCTCCTGTAATTAATGAGCCCTGATAGAGATGGATGATGGCCATTAGCAACCCAATTCTTTTAAGTAAATAGTTTTCTGCATTCAGCTTTTGCTATCCTGATGATCAAACATTATATTGAGTGCTTTGGATGACGAATATGAGATTTATTAGTTTAGAAGGCAGCTCTGAACACATATCTGGGGTTTGTTTCAATTTTAGTTCATTATCGCTAATTTAACCAACAACAGCAACAAAAAAAACATCCCGAATCATATAAGCAATATATTTCAAAGTCCGTTCTGTTTATCTGCTGAACAACACATCAATTACAGATACAGAGAGGAACGAGTGGAGAATTTAAAGCTGAAATCCTAGTTTTAGGCCAAAAAAAAAACAACCTTGAAATGTAGAAAAGTACAGATCATTGTACCTATTCATCACAAAATATATTTTATCAGGACTTTATGTTTAAGATCAACACAAAGCCGCATATAATTGCGACGTTTTGGAAAGAAGAGACTTGCATTCAGCCCCCTGTAAAAAAACAAACAAAAGACAACTAACTGCGAGTTTTTAGCTTTGCATATCTGGACACTGGGAGCTCAAACTGAGTCAGACTGGACAGCAGGCATCTGTGAGCACCAGTGTTGCCAGAGATCCTCCATTAGATTTAGATGTGGACTACTGATGAAAAGGACCGTAGCTCTGGCTATATCTTTAGAGTATTTTTGCAGCTTCAAACTATTTTTTCCTCCAGCATCGTCTTTAGCCCTGTCCACCTCTCCATCATTCCCAAGCCATGGCAGTGCCACCGCCACTGTGGGGCGGTTCACAGTGGGCATGGGGTGCTCCACAGCACTTTGGGAGTAGCTCAAAATGATACATTTTAGTTTCATTGGGCCTTTTCTCTTTGCAAACTGCAGAAGAATTTATTGTTACAGCAAATCAAATACAGGCCCTTCCAAAAGTATTCAACTTTTGGAAGTTTAAACATAAGCATTTTGCTACTTATGTTTAAACTTGTTCACTGATGTTCTCCAACAAGGCTTTTCACAGAACAGCTGTATTTATAACAGGACTGCATCACACACAGGTGGCCTTCATTTCCAATTTGTTTGCACTGGATTCTATTCAGCGGTAAAACAAAGAAAAAGAGGCTGAACACATATGCACACAGCATCGGTAAAATCCCCATCAATACCCTTAATAGTTGCTTCTTTCATGTCACAATTAAGCACTACTTTGTATCTGTCCATCGCAGAGAATCCCAATAATATGCATTGACCTTTTGGGTTGTAATGTGGCAAAATGTGGAAAAAGCTTAAGTGTTATTAATCCTTTTGGAAGACATCAATTTGAGGGAATAGGCCAAAATTCAGATGCACCTAAATTCAGCCCTTGCATCCCCCAATCAAATGCCTGTCTGATCTTATTTAAGAGATAAAACCTTTCTGCTGAGCATTAAAACAATAAAAACAGAATGAGTCTCCTGCAGCTGAGACTTCACCATCATTTCTATACAAATGTAACAAATGTTTGCACAGATTTGGGTTATTGGCCGAGGGAGGCAGAGTGAAGCTCAGTAAACTATAGCCCTTTCTAATCCTGTGAGAGCGTTGGTATCACAAACCGTGGAGGAAAGATATTAGATCCAACTGCTGAAGTTTAATAAGGGGCCGAGAAAGGAGAAGCCTTGAACGTGATTAAAAGATGAAGGTGGTGAGCTGGGTGAGGAAGGTCAGCGTAAACGTGTCAGGCTAGCATAAAACCTTATGAGGAGAGAACAGTCCTGTCTCTTTACCTGTGAACGATTGCTCCAAAGGTTAATATTCCTCACATGTGAATTCAACAGCACATCTGTGATGCACATCCATGCAATAAAGTGTCCCTCAAACCCAACTCACTTTTTGCACTGAATAAGGCTGAGTGGTGCAGGAACATGTAAATGCTATGCTAAGCTCTCCGTCTTCACCAGCTTCCCACGGCTGGAGATCAATCCTCTGTCGCTGGGGGTCCGCGTGACGCCCGAGATCCGCTCCGGGTTCAGCCGGCTAATTGACACAGCGACTGCTGAGTCGTGATTCCCTGAACTCAAACCTGCTCACCCTCCCTGCTCATACGCTCGGGTGTGTTCATGTGAAGACGAGTCCGTGTTAGGAGCTCCTGTGGCTAAATGGGAAAGTTTTAAGGAACGCTTATCCAGCAGCCTTGCCATTATAAGGAAAGACTATGAAAAGAGACTTTTAACGAGTTTGAACTTGTATTGCAGTAGCAGCATTACAATAAAATGATAAATACTTAATATTTTAATGAAGTACATTTATTCAGTGGAGAGAGAAAAAAAAAGAAGATTTTTTTTTTTTTATCAGTGTCAAACTCGTTGGCAAGGAAGAGCAGCACGATAGTCTGA
This sequence comes from Fundulus diaphanus, assembly GCA_037039145.1. Taxonomy (NCBI): domain Eukaryota; kingdom Metazoa; phylum Chordata; class Actinopteri; order Cyprinodontiformes; family Fundulidae; genus Fundulus; species Fundulus diaphanus. Next base: position 40,028,682 of record CM073121.1, on the reverse strand, counting down.
AGGCATTTTAAAAAATTATCCCCAGAAGTCTGTTGTGCAAATTTTTCGCCGGGCCTTTAGAGAATTGCAGCAAATAATGACATCTCGGGGTCAACAAGCTGCAACAACCATTAGCCCCCATCTCGTTGCCACTCGGCTGTCTGGGAGGCATGCCAGGAGAAAGGCCTTTTCTCTCCCACCACGAGATGAAGATTGCAGGGTTTCCCGCAGCGCTATCTTGGCGAGGCGGCCGCCTCGCCAAACTCAAGCTACCGCCTCGCCAACATTCCAAAAAAAAAAAAAAAAGTGACGTTAACACGCGGTTTGTTGTTGTTGCTTTCGCGCGTGCGTGAATGGCGGGGAAAAAACACATGGATACCCCCCGCTCCGCGAGTCGGTCCGCGGACAACGTGTCGTCCACCCCCCCCCCCGCGGACTACGTGCCGTACACCCCCCCCCCCCCCCCGCTCCGCGAGTCGGTCCGCCTCGCATAACCAAATTCCTGCGGGAAACACTGGATTGGGTTTTTGGCAACAAACACTCTGGGTGGGTTTGTCATAAAACTAAAGGCCCCCACATACCCCCGCATACTGGTACGCGCAGAGCTCAGTTTTTACAACCATGTATGCGGAGTCACAGTATAAACTGCTCGATGGGAAGAAGTCTTCACATCAAACTGTTTTATATGCGACACTGAGCTTGATGCACTGAGCTGCTCCAAGCAGCCAGTCGCGACTCGCAAGGACGCGGGTGCCTGCCGGAGAAGAAACGGCTCTCGGTGCTCAACCAGGTAATCAAAGATGCTAATAACTGTTCCCCCCCTTCGTCCCAATGGCAGAAAGTGAGGAAAATAAAAGGAATTTGTCAGAAGAAATGCAGGCAATAGGTACACTCGACTATGAAAGGTAAAAGGTCCGCAGAGAGTCCGTGCGGCTCACAGTATACGCACAGTACGCCTGAGTATGTGGGAGTCTAAAGAAGGAATGTGTAAAAATCACTTAATGTCCATTCTGAAAGGACCTGGAAATCTTGTTAAGAGTGCATGATGTGAACCCTTCGACATACTAGGACAATATAAACATTAATCTGCTGAATTCTGCCAAAACCCAGGTCATCATTTGATCCAAAACATCCCAACAAATAACAGAAAGACCCTTCCCAAGAAGTCTCCTCAGTCTCCGGACCCAAATCTAACAGAAAACCCGTGGAAAGTGCCTATGAGAGCTCCCAGGACTCTGGACCATCTAGAAAGATTATGCAAAGATCCCTGTCTTTGTATAATCTGGCCTTGGTAGGGGTGCCAATTAATTAATTTTGTAAATGGTAATTATTATCGTTTCCCCCCAACTGAATAAATGTACTTAAATTAAATAAAGGTATATATTAAAGCCTCTTAACATATTTTTTTACAAGGGGTGACATTAAGTCTGGAAAGCGATGTTCATGGTCATGTTTCAGGACTGCTGCTCTGTAGCATTGCACCTACACTGCTATACAGCATGTTGTACGTATCCATTTTGGGCTAAATCTCTAACCCGGCCCAGAAATAAACCAGATATTTACTTGAATGTACAATATTCTCAGGAAGCAAGAAACAAAGGAGGAGTCTGTCTGAATGCCAGACTGTGGCGGTAAACATGCTCGCCTCCAAGGACCAGGCAGAGAAACTCACTCTCGGGCTGCTTCTCATTGGGTGTGATGGAACGGATGAAGTCCTGGGGTGTCATGTAAACCTCTGCGTCCCCGTGCTCGTTGATGACCTTCAGTGTGGCGAAATAGCGGAAAATCTTGTCTGGAGTCGAGTACGCCCTGATTCTGTTCTCATACTCCATCACCTGTCAAGCAACCAAGAGGTAAAATTAACAAAACAAGCTTAACACATCAAGCATGAACGCCAATTTAAATGAATGATTCTTCAATCCAATTTCGTTAAATTAGGATATCATTAATTATGATACATCCAGATGTTCTGTGACAGCCTCAGAGGTTTGTTAGAGAACGTTAGAGAAGATACAACATTACAAGGACCAGATAATAGAGACATGTCCTGGAGGATGTTTTGGATAAACCTAAAGCAGAATTAGATTATAGGACAAAATCCCAAACTTTGAACATATCACAAAGCTTTTTCTATTCATATTGTAGAAAATGGAAAGCAAACAGAGAACTATTAATTCTGCGCTGTACAGATTTGGCCTTTTTGGAAAAGCACAGGAACACAGCCGAGGTTGCAAGAAAACCAAAAGAGATCTCAGTTAAATGTTTGCCACAACCCATGTAGGGATGTAGGGAACGCAGCAAAAACATGGAACAAGATGCTCTGGTCAGGTGAGACCAAAACCGAACTTTTTAGCCAAGATGCAGAATGCTACATGAGGCGGAAAGACTTAACACTACACACTGATCCCTGGTCAACCACATTTACTTTCTTTGATGATGCATTCATGCCTGCAGTAAATTCTGTGCAACATTCTTCAACCTCAATATACAGAATTGTGCAATGAAACATTCCCGATGAGTTAAGAGCGTGCAAAAATATGCATTCACAGTAGTTTTACTGTAACGTGTGACAGACTCAGTCTGTTTTTGAGTCTGTTAGTTTTGGATTTGATGTTCCTGAAACGTTTGTTTGATGGGAGAGAGGCAAACAGTGTATTGTCCTGGTGGGTGGGATCTGTAGCAATGCGTCTTCCCTTCTCTTGCAGACAGCTTCCCAAAATCCTTCGTGCTGTCATCAACACCCGTGCTAAGTCCTTCTGCTCCTTCACTCTGCAGCTCCCATACCAGACAGTTATGCTAAGACACAAGACACTTTCTATTGTAGCTTTGTAAAAGTTTTTTAGCAGCTTAGTGGAAAGTCCAGTCCGTTTCAGTTTTCTGAGAAAGAAGAGCCGTTGTTGAGCCCTCTTCACCAGGTGGGAGGTGTTTACGGACCAGGAGAGGTCAGAGGAGATGTGGATCTTAATGCTGTCCACATGCTCCACCACCTCCCCCTGTATGCAGAGAGGAGCGTGTCCGCTCTTCCTGGACCTCCTGTAGTCCATTATTTCCTCCTTATAATGCTGTCTGTGTGTCTCGGGCATTATTTTGACAATTTACTGCACACTTGTTGAAATCCTGCTTTACGCTCTAAAACCGTCTGTGTGGCGCCCTCCTCATGTTTAACGAGTGTACTGCATTTGAATTTTGAATCAGTATTGGCGTTGGCTCAAAACATTGTTTTATACTCGCTGTGGGGTGTAAAAGCACCTTCGTCTCCAATATGCCTCCGTAGCGAGTTGGAACGGTGAACTTAGCGATCTATCGATTTTCAGGTTAGCAATTTATAAGCTGAGCATTTAGTTCATTTATTTACCTTCTTCTAGTAGCCCAGACTACACCCAGCCCTCATCCCCGGCACTCTCCCTTGTCCAACCGCCTCCTTCAGGTGTATTTTTCAGATATTAGATGTGGGAGGAATAAGGCTCTGGCACAGGGGTGAGATACACTTAAAGATCAGGGTGGAGGTTCATTTTTCTTGAAGACTACAACCATGAATATTCAGCTAGAGCAAGTTTTACATCAGGGTACATGCATGTGTTAGAGAAAGCCTCAGTCAAAGTCCAGATCTAAATCTAATCTAGAATCTGTGGAAAGACTTGAATAGCGGTGTTAAGATCCTCTCCAGGGTCCGTTTCTTTTTAGCGTTTTCACATAAAATCTCCATAAAATAAAATTTGCAATATCAATTGCATCACTAAACATATAAAAGGCCAGAGGACAGTGAACACTTATGCAAAGCATTACATAACTAAGAATCATACAGCTCAAAACCCTAACTCATCAAGTATTTATACAGTGAGGAAACTATCATGGAAGAGTTTGGCGAGCGCAGGACGAGAGAACGGTGAATCAGAGCAAAGAAGCCGGGAAGTTAGCCGTCAGCTGAGATGGAGAGGTGTATTAACCTCTTTACCGAAGCAACACTATCAAAACGGGAAGTTGCCGCTATCAGGGTCAGAATGACTGACGCTTCAAATGAACGAAGACCGCAGCTATTGCAGCCCCACGTGCGGGACTATCAGCACTGCATCAACGATGTGGCCTGCCGATTGTGAAAGCAGAGAGCTCATTTATTCGGCCCTGTTACACACATTAGTCACATCAAGTGTTTGTTTTGACCAGCCAGTATTTGAAACAGATGCTGCATTGCTGGAAAACTGACAGAACACTGTGTGTTTAGAAGCTAAGTGGTCTTTTCATGTGACACAGAGAGAGAAAAAAAAAACCTGTTTACTACAGCTATTCCCTGCGGAAATGTACAACGTGATTTAGATCTTAGAGAATTTGAGGCTGTCATTATGTTCAATTTGGTAAAAAGAGTGTTTGTGAGACGGATACACAGACACAGATCAAGTACAGAGGTGGGATTTTCCTTCTGATGCACAGTGTGCTTCTCCACTTACGAGTCTGTCGAATCTCACTGGTGTTTTGGTATCAGATTAGCCTCAGTTGTTTTTTACTCTTCATATTTCAAACAATATTTAACATCAACATTAATTCCAAAAACTACACGGGGAACTGAAAAAATATCCTAAATCCTAGACATATTGTTTACTTTTATGCAGATGTTTAATTAATGTGTAGATGAGCTCACGACTATTGGCAGGGGAAGAGGAGCATGCACAAAGCTTGTGGTATAAATACTGAAAAATCTGTTTGGTGGGAAACCCCCAGATTTTGGGCAATAGGAAGCAAAGAGTTTTAGTTTTGCATACAGTCATTTTTCTATTACTGTTTTCATCTCTCATATGTTTGAAACATTTAGAGTTTGCTTTAACATTTAAGGCATCCAAGTCGTTTCCTTGTGTTGCAAAATATGCACACACCTTACAAGTTATAGTACTTTTTAAATGTATTTCCTAAGTATTGTAAAGGTTATAGCTACAACTTTTTCATCAAAATGTTTAATTTTTCAAAAAAAACAGGGACCCATGATACCTCGGCTTTACATAGGTATCGGTAAATGTCGGTTATCATGCAATACTAATATCGAATATCAATATCGGCCCACATATTCACATGGGTGCAGAATAAAAATATGAATTTAACTGAAAAATAAATATATTGTATATAAATAATTGTTTTATAAATGTTGACAGGTCCAAAATATAAAAATATTTACCTCTGGTTACAAGGCCAACGTCGACATGAAAGGATTTTGTAGGCTGAAGTCACGTGAGACGGAGCTCAGGCGTCGCCCGATGGTAGTAGCTCCGTGATCGCGCTGAGAAATGGCTTCTTCTCGGCGTTACATTTCTCAGATTCAAGCGGCCCAAAACAGAAGCAAAACAACGGCGAACATCAATCGAGCTTTTGAGCGTTGGTGCCAACTTAAAGGAGCAATAAGCAAAATTTCATTATTTTAGATAGAATGAACTAAAAAATAGTTTTGTGAAGAACTAAAAGTATCTTTTTAGATGGACTATGTTTAAACGTGTTGCTCTCCAATCTATAGCCGTGTCGGCCGCGCATGACCCAGCTGCTGTAAGAGCCAAGAGACCATTATGCCATGCCTCGCAGTACAGCGACAGCTCCGCGTGGTTGAGCTGAGCACCCGACGGGAGGCGCTGGTGTGTCGTTTCCCAGCTTCTCTGGATGCATTCATGCAGCGGAGCGTTGAGTATTGCAGCTCGAGGAGGGCAAACTAATACAGTTCAACAGCTTTACTGACCTTTGTATATTACTCTCAAACACTAGTGTTATACCGACCATTACGTTAATTAAAAATGAGCATAACGGTCTAAATTCACCTTTGAAAACGTCAACTTTTGAAAACGTAACAGCCTATTACACTGAAATGCGCTGGCAAAAACTCTGTATAGTAATCCAACTGGGCACAATGATTTAATTGGAAAACCTTCTTTGCATGCAACCAGAGTGAGCTACAGGCATAGAAATTTGTAAAGGCATAGTAAGTGACTTGGCCCCTTTAAGCATAACTGCTTTCAATTCTCCAAAGAAAAGTGCATAAATAAGTAGTAACCAAGGCAATAAAAGCCTTGTCAACCAGAGTCGTCTGGTGTGTATATCACCTTAGATTGAAGGAAAGTATCCCAGCATCAGCATACAGTTGATAGTGGTGGGTGAGGCAGCTAAAACCAGTGATAAATCTCAGAGCACAGTGGTAGACTGGAGTCAAGGACAGTAGGCACTGTACTTTTCAACCCTGGCACACTGCCCTTCATGTTTTAGATATGTCCATGCTTCAGCACACCTCATTTCAACTGATGGCTGATTAACAGGCATTTGATGAACTATAACCATCAGAATTAGGCGTGTTAAAGCAGGCAAATAACTGCTTTAACACGCCTTGAGAACCAGGGTTGGAAAAAAACCCAACAGCTGTGGGCAACTGGTTGAAACACACCTATGCACAACATCACCATTAACAAGTACAGACAAAAAAGTAGCTTCTATAAGCCATAAGCTTCTGAGCTCTGAGGGAAAAACAGGACTTGTTTTTGTAATAGAAACCGAGCTTCACCCTTAATTTGGAGATCACATTTCTAACATGAACTTTGAAATAAAGCTCTCCATCAATAATTAACCCCCCAGCATTTGTAACTGGTGACTAGCTTGAGAGCTTTACCTTGGTCAGTTCTGACTAAGCAGATATTCCCAAATGGAACAGATGAATTTGCAAAAAGAAGCATTATTTGGGATTTTTTTCACCATTTCAAACTAGTTTCCATTGCATCAACCAGATCTGCACTGCATCAAAGGTGGACTGCAGAAATTCAGATGCCTGTGCGACTGGGTTTGGACAGCAGGTCTCTCGAACAACTGAAGCCTTCTGTATTCACAAAACGCAGATTAAACTTTATTATATTGGGATTCAAGTTATTTCTTTGCAAAAAAAATGGCCATTCTTTACACATACCTGAGTAAAGGTTTGAAAGGTTGTATCGTTTTTAATAGTTTTTTTTTTCTTTCAACATTTTCAAATACCGTTGGGCAACATCTGAGACAGAACGAATGATAAAATTACAAAAACGACATTCTCAACACAAAACAAATATGATTCAGAAGTTTAGAAAACATCAAACTATGTTTAAGGTTTGTGCACTTTCCACTGCATATATTGTAAATCTATAAGTTGGATCACTTCAAGGACGGGGAGAGCATAAATTGCTGTCTGGACCTGAGACTTGAGCAGTTTTCTGCTGCTGCAGAGGGAGGAGTGACGGTCCAATGTTCACATCTGCAGCCATAATTCAGATATACCCATAAAACGATGTCACATTTCATAAAAAAAAGAAAAAAAAAGAATGGCCTCTATTGTTTATATTCTTCCTCCTGGCTCATTTTTATAATAATGAGCTGAGCAACAAAGTGTTTATATGACAAGAAAATCTCCCTCTGTTGATCTCCCTTCTGTTTTTGCTTTGTCATCTGATGCCTAATTAAAAGCCATAAAGCCATCCTGAGGGTAGTACATTTCCATTGTTTATGACAGCGGAAATGCACGCTGATTACCTCTGTATGTCACTGTAAATGTTCGTTCCAAATACACCAGCATTTGCATCTTGGACATTGATTATTGGACGCAGACCGGGCAGCAGCACGCCTATAGTTTATTGATTACCTTGCGGTCACGGAATCCTGAGCGGGGTTTCTTTTTCTTCCCCTCTGCGCCTTCATCCCCGCTGCTGGACTCCACCGATTTTTCCGAGTCGGCGTCCGTCACCAAATCGGCTTCCTCTCCAGCCGCCTGCTCAGAGTGTTGAACAGAAGGTCCTGCATCAGCATACGCTCTAGAGTTTTAGGGGGAGAAAAAGAAAAAGAAGCAAAAACACATGAGAAATAAATCTTAATACCAGCTGGATGGTTTTATGCTGTCATACATGATTATGCAACACAATTTGTCTCCATGCTTTACTAATTTTAGTAAATTTATAGAGTGGAGAATGAAGTGAACTTTATTTTTTTCCGGCTTGTTGAGAAAAATGGCAGCGATGCAAATAAAGAGATCCTGCTCTGCTCGGTTTTTAGCTCTTATGCAGAATGCACAGGGGCTTATCAGGGCAAAGTCCCACTCCACCATATTTCTGTGACTGAACTGAAAATTGGAATAACAACAATATCAATAAATTGCACGGTCTGTCTGGGACAGGCTAAATAATTCAAATTAATACGACACAAGGAGAATGAAGTGCGAGGTGAAGGTCTGGAACAGTCTCATCCCATCAGTCTCAAATGCCCTGAGGGTCCATCAGTCACTCCGCCTGCCGCCGCTCAGTTGCTCCGTTCCCCAAAGGATTTTAGCTTTAACCCCCCCTCCCCAATGATGTGCCTTCACTAAGCACCAGTCTTCCAGCTAATGGACAGTCATGAAAGACTGCCACTAAGCGCATTAAATTAGAAGTGCTAAAAACTGAAACTGCCTTTAGAGATAGTGCTCATCTGATGGGGACACCATCTCATAAAGGTGTGGTGATGAGGACGCATTAAGACGCCATCATTAAGACGAACTACATGGCAGTGTTGTGCCAGAAGATGGTTGAATATGCTTATTATTATTATTAATTATAATTTGGTATTATAATTTAAATAATAAATCATTCAACTCAAAATTCCGCTACAACAAAATATAGTTCAAATGGTGGTGATGTTAGCTATAAGCTTGTAAGTACTTATACCACTAATGCATTAGTTAATTTGCTGTTATGAACTCATTTATGCTGGGATAAATGATCTGGTCGGACTTGTGACCGACGAGGTTTATCCGGCAGCTGTGAGAACCCCAATGTAACTGCAATTAGAGTTTAAATCCTTATTCGTCTATCACCATCCAATGATATTGTCTCTGTATTAATGTCAGATGTTAACTCCAAAGGAGGTTAGCTCTGATTTCTGAATAACCAGGCAACTGTGAATTGGATTGAACACAAAACAATGTCTATTCCGCAGTCGTTGGTTTTATTGAACCAAAAGCAATTCCCTGTTACAGTAATTCTCTGATTCAACAACTTTGGAATTCTTACTCACTACTGGATCTAAAACATGCAAAATATATGTGGAAATAAAAGAATAAACAAAACAAACAAAACAAAAGGAAAGAAAAACAAATGGATTAAAATGAGCGGTTGCAAATCTTAGTTCAGCTCACGGTTGGTTAAACCACACTCAGAACGTCGGCATTTGACATAGCATTGACAGACAGAACAGCTTTGAGAGTCCCACCGGACGCTTTGATGCCTTACAAAGCTATCAGCTAAGCTACCTACAGTGCAGTCATCCGACACCCTCCCAAGATGGCCGCTACGATGACGTATGGTCTATCAATTTACGTGAAGCGTGAGGGGAGGTCCTGATGACGTAACCACGCTTACGCTGATGGGGTAATGCCTCGCTTCGAGAGGGCGCGGCTAACTGGTAGTTTAAAGCAAAAGCCGCGGAATGAGCTCGGACAAAGAGATTAAACTGATAAGAAGAAGCGAAAAGAGAGAGGGGGGGAAGGCAGGGAGGAAGATGGAACAGAACTGAAGCAATGACCCACGGCGGGGTTATTGATGAATCACAAATCAACACAGCAAAATCAAAATGTAAAATGCATGCACATACAAAGAAAATATTCAGCAAAATAATTCCAACTTCGTCGTGGAATAAAAGCATTAACCTAAGCCTACAAATTTCTACGTCTGCCCAGGCACTTCTAAACACCCTGTTGGTGAGACAGAAATAAAAGGGGAGAACCCCGTTACTTTGAGGTGGTCCGGAGTGAAAGTCCCGGCTTCGGTCCGGAGCGCTCCGGATCACGCGACGTCCTGAACGCGTCTTGACGACCGCAGGGTCCGCAGGCTGCAGCGGGGACCAGACTGAGAGAGTTCCTTCGTCTTTCTCTCTCTCTCTGGGCTCCTAGACGCTTGTTGGGCCAAACAACGCGTCGTCCTCTCTCGATCACTGGGAGATAAGGCGGCTTCCAGTATTTGATCAGAGGGAATTAAAGGTACCTTTTTGAGTCGACCTCCTGTCTGTACAGGGAATAGTTTTGCTTCGAAAAAATCTCGGTCCAGCGAGAAACTCGAGCACGTGGCGTGGGATTGCCCCAACGGAAACAGCTGTGTGTGTGTCTTCTCGGGTTGGCAGGGCGCCAGGGAAGAAGATCGATTGCGAGGTGCAACCGAGTTTTATCAACTTTACCCTAGCAACGTTATCGGTTGCTAGGGCGCCGGCCATTTTGGGCCGCGTTGCATGATGGGAGTTGGTGGCCATTTTGACCACCATGCATCATGGGAAATGCAGTCTGTCACGTCCTGACATGGCACAACATACCCCGCTTTAGCTTTGAAGAGTGGGATGCTGGTCACAGTCTTTAAAGCTACAACCAAGTCCATTCTGGCGTGACGAAGATCCGTTGTGCATGAGTGGAACAACCTAATAGTCTTTCTAGTAGTCCTTCGGGATTCATGCAGTTCAGTTCATCATCCAAGAGGAAGGGAAAAAAAACAAAGCATTTATTGTGCCTGGGTCAGTGACCTAGCCTGGGCAGACTAAGCTATAGCTAGTAATTTCTATTGGCTAATAAGGCAACAATAAGGTAATAAAAAAAAAGAAAATGCAAACTTCACAATCACCATTGTCGATACATTCATTGGTCATAAGGTTTGAACTTTGAACCAAAGAAAGGAGAGAGGGAAAAGGGAAAGGAGAGAGACAGCGGTTCGTAGTCTAATCAGCTTGTGGCCTTTGAGGAGCTGATGTTACGAACCTGGGGGCGACGAAGGTGAGGGTGTCAATCCTGGTTTGCAACTGTTTGATCTGCTTGTATGCTGCATATGCCATCGCAGTAGTGATGGCCCATCCAAATACAAGGAGAACCACAATAATGGTCATAATGTGAGTGTCGGTCGACTCTGTAGCTCTGGGGAAGCGAAGCAGAGGGACCGAGCTCGACTCTGATGGAGTGAGACTGAATTTAATCAGCTGGGTGCCTGCAAGTAAAAGCTGTCTTTCAATGCCGACATCAATGCTGAAATTGTATCTCTTAAAGACATCTATTATTTCAATCTCTGAGTCATATTTGTCAACGTCAAGGTGATGCAGAACCATGTTTCCAATGTGGACTACAGCACCTTGAGGTGAGGAACAGAAAATGGATTGCATGGACATACCCAGTGGATGTCCTTGGTTTTGGTACACAAATCCAAATTAGGGACTAAATAAAGTTTGGGGTCGGCATCATGATAGGCTAGCATCGAGGGGGTTTGTAGGTGTACGTGGGTCTCACCTTGCCAAAACCGACATTGAATACTGATTTAAGCCTATACACGTTAGCTCTTTCAATGATGGGAAGGTTTAGCATAAATCCTATCTCCAAGTTGTCAGGATTTACAAATATTAGAATTGCACTACCTAGGCTGTAAGCCAGGTGTGTTTGTGGTGGTTGCAGTGTTTCACTAGAGGCAGATTTGAGAACCTTTTCAACCAAATCTACTGGTACCAAGTACGGAGGAATCCGTCCCTCAGCAAGGCTATTTACGGATGACCTAACCTCTCGAGTGAGGTCCTGCATTAAATCTCTAACAACCTGAGTATACATCATGTCATTCTTTACCACTTCTGTGAGCGTTTCCAAAGAAATGCATGGTGTTATTGCTGAGTGTGAATTTATAGACGTGAAGTTATGTATGGACATTTGTTTTATTAGTGCACGTTTAAAATGTCCTGATTGAACATGCACTTGTCCTGTTTAATGCTATGCATTGTTCTCTTCGGCGGGGCCGGAGTTAGGCTCCGTTCCCTGTGAGGAGAGTTTGGTGGACGGTTTAATTTTGTTCGCATGAACCCATTTGTGCTCCGGACTTTGCACGCTGGCCTCTAGGTTCTTTTGAGCCCACGTGAAAGTCATTTGGAGATGGTCTTTTAAATCAGCGACGCACTGGTGTGCCGTGTAGACGGTTGTCACACTGACGTCTTCGGGCTGGTAGATGAGATTCAGAGGAAGTGTCATTTGTCTCCCTGTCATCGTCTGGAAAAGTGTCACCCCTGTGGAGCATGGTGAGGTAGAGCGGATTAGCATTAGGACCAAGGGAAGCTTTATGTCCCAGTCCCTGCCATGGCTGCTGGCATGTTCCTTTAACATACTGACCACGGTGCGGTTCATTCGCTCCACCTGTCCCAATGACTGTGGGTGTGAGGGGATGTGGAATTTAACTTCCACGCCCAACATGTCGAAAAGCGCGGTCATGATGTTTGACGTAAAATGCGTTCCTCTGTCCGAGTCGATGGGCAGGGGAAGGCCCCACCGGCTGGAAACGTGATTTAGCAGCAGGGCTGCTGTGGTGACAGCGGTGTCATTCGGTGCCGGCAAACATTCGACCCATTTTGTGAAGCCGCATGTTAGTGTCAAAAGATATTTGTTATCTCTTGACGATTTGGGGACTGGACCGATCCAGTCAGTCTGCAAATGTGACCACGGAAATATAACCCCCCTTCGCTGAAGCAGGGCTCGGTCTAGCGGTTGTGTGAGTTGTAACTGGCAGCAGGTTAAGCAGCCTTGTACATACTCCTGGGTGTCCTGGGCCGTTGAAGGCCGGGACGCCACCTGTAGGAGAGTTTTCAGATTAGCTTTGCAGCTTCCGTGTCCTCCTACTGATGAGTCATGGACGTGTGTCAATGTGATCCCAAGTTCGTTTGAATCTTTGGGCTGAATGGGCTGAAACTCATGGAGCAGCTCTTTAAGTGCTGTTCTCTCTGTTTCAGTGGTCAGTGCATCAGCTTGTTCCAGCTGCTGCATAATTTCTGTTTTGAAACCAGGGCAGGGCTCAGTGGATGAGTCCTGGTTCTCTGGTTGATTTGGTGCCGGTTCTGTTGGGTTGGTTTCTATCGCATACCCCAACAGGTTTCCTTCAGCGTCAAGCGTAGCACCACAAATGGATCCAGCAGGCCGAGCTTCATGTCGCCTGATTTGGATCATGTTGGAAGGAAAAGTAAACACAGTGTTTGGCGAGTCCTGTCTGCCGGTCAAGGATAAAGGCAGGTCTCCAATGACAGGAATGCTCAGCTCAAGGTCGGGGAAGGAGCTTTCGATGAGCACCCCAAGAGGTTTCTTCGCCACCACTTGGATCGGCATGTGGGTTGGATTCTCCACTAGAAGGTAAGCTGAGCGGTTGTTCAGCTCAAGCAGGGGTGTGCCCCGGATGACCAGGTTGGATTCCTGGAAATAAGAAAGGGGTTGGAAGAAAACCTGTGTGTTCTGTATTTGTTGTCCTTTCAGGATGGCTAATCTAATAGGTACACCTGCAGTCTGTGGTGGTATTAGCATGTTTGTTTCGCTAGCCACCTGGCAAGCCTGTGGGATTGTTTGCCCTGATCGCATGACTTCAGGGGTGCCCAGGAAGGAACTTGGGGTCACGTGAGCCTGAGCCCACAGGACCTGATTGCAAGTGTCCAGCTGTGCACCTAGCCGTACCAGAAAATCAGCACCAACAAACACTGGAGGATGTAAATTCTCCACAATGCTGAAAGGATGAGAGAGCTGCCTTGTGCCAATCTGTGCATAAAGTATGCACACCCCCGTTGCTTTCAGAAGCCGGCGAGGCCAGTCTGCTGAGAGCAAATAGTGGCTGTGTTTTGTTTCAGCCAGGTGGGGCTTTTCACGGCACAGAGAGCTGTACAGATCTCTGCTGATCGCAGATTTCTCTGACCAAAGAGCCAGCAGCACGTCTGGCATGAATGTGCTTTCCAGGTGCACACCTTCGGCCACTCTGGGGTTATAGGGTTCACCTCCAGAGTGTTTAAGTGAGCAAAGGAAAGATGTGTGGCTGCAGAGAGAAGTTCTCTGATCGCTGAGAAGCGGTGGTGTGGCAGAGGATTTTGAAATCGGCTCTGTTGAAGGCAGAAATGGTGCTAAGAGTTCTTTGGGCTCTTCTGAGCAGGTCACCTGGTGGATAGGGACGGATGGTCCACTTCCAGAAGTAAGAGGCTTGGGGGTCCCCACTTGGGCCCAAAGATGACCATGATGGCAGTCAATGAGTGGAGCTAACCTGTTCAACAGATCCTGACCCACAAGAAAAGGTTCTGTGTCCAAGGTACAGATGTAGATGGGGTGCAGCAGGGTCATGTCACGGAAAGTGATGTCTAACCACGCCCGTTTGGTGATGCATGACTGATCCTGAGTGTAGCTGGTGATGCCCACGTTACAGGTCTCCACCTGGAACGGTTTCCCAAGAGACACCATAGCTCTGGTCACCTCATCAAACAAATCTGAGCACATTAAACTGATCTCGGAACCTGTGTCTAAAAGAGCATTTGCTGTGACACATCCTCCTATAACTGTCGAGCTGTATAAGCGATGCGCGTTTTCACGATGGTTTAGTTCACCTAAAAACCTTAGAAAAGGGGTTTTCTGATCACCTGCTGATGGGATCTTAGAAGGTTGTTGGTGAATTTTTGGTTGGTTCCCCCACTTAATCAGATAAACTCTGTTAGAAGGGGGGACCTGGTCCACGCCTAGTCATGCTGACGTGGGTTTTGGGCCTGGTTTCCCAGGAGGGTCGGCAGGATTGGATGGTGGCGAGGACGGCTGCGGCGCGATCTGACGCACTGTGTCGGCTAGCAACCTGCGAAAAGTCTCCTCCATCTCCTTTCTCATTGACTCCTCCATGCGCAGGTTCCAGCCTTTGTTGTCATGTGTGCTTTTCGGCTTTCCCGACCAGTCAGTTTGCTTACCGTGTCGGGCTGGATCCGGCCTGTGCCATTTTTGAAACCTCTCACCTTCCATGCTGTCATGCTGACCTCTCCTATCATGAGAAGCTTTCTTCTGCTGCGGCTCAAAACCATGTTGCTTCTTGGAACCAAATTTAGTTTTAGGTTTGAAGGGAGGCATTTCATGTCCCTCCAGACCTAACCTCTTTTCTGGTTCGATCTGAATCTGTAGAACCTTTTTATCACTGTCGGCTCCTTTGTTGGGCCGGACACGTGTTTCCCATGCAACCTGCGCGTATTTCCTGATTTCCTGCATGGTAAGTCTCTTGGTTCTACAATGCATGGTAACCTCATAACGCACGCTTTCATGAAGATTATGGAGGAACAAAGATTTGAAAGTGTGGTCTTCCTCCAAGCCGGGAGCATTTCGTCCCTGAAAGTAAGCAGCCCGTAAACGGCGGTAATACTCCTTTGGAGCTTCAGTTCTCTTTTGCTGAATTGCAAAAGCTCCAAGAGTCGCAGAAGCTGGGTCTGTGAACACAAAATATTCTTCTCTTAAAGCCTGACAAAGAGCTGAGTAACGGTCACGTGTAGCTGGAGGGAGGCTTTCTATGAAAACATGGACACTTCTGGACGTGGTTTTCCAGATAAGCTTCAATTTTTCTCGAGCCGAGGGGCTATATAAGTCTAGCAGACAGCGCTCTACCTCTCTGAGATAGTCATCAATGGTGGATTCTGTATTGCTAGGATCAAAACGCTCTATGTCTCGGGCCAGGGACTCAAGCTGACGCATCCGCAGTCCCTGTTCAGGGATCGGGGCTGGTCCATCTGAGTCCTCTCCTGACGACTCCTGCCTGCGGTAACCACGATAGCAAGGGGGCTCTGGTTCTGACCACCTACCTGACATCGGCGGCCGTTCGTGGGACGCCGGGGGACCCTCCCTGTCATGAACTCTTGTCCGTGGACGCAGTTCAGAGGAGTGGGGTTTACCTGGGTCCCAGGAACGGTGCTCCCGTCGCCCTGGTGGGGGGAAAGGATCATAGCAGACAGTGTCAGGGGTCAGGTGGGAAGCAGGTGTTTTCCCATGATTTACATCATGTGGATCAGTCCTGATTGCAACCGTAAGTTGTTTAGGCATCTCTTTCCGTATCACACTGCTATATCTGTCCTGACCTTCGCTTACCCCTCGCTCAGAAGGTGTCTGAGGGCCCAGTTCATCCAATGTCCTCCAGGTGTGATCCCCATGTTTCCCCTCAGATCCTTCTGGCTGCAAGCTAATGAGATCCTCCTCTCGCTCCTCTGTGAGATGACAGCTGCCCTGAACACTTCTCTGTTCTAGCTCTTTGATTCTTTCCTCAGCTGAGACACGCCTCTCAGTCTCTAGCACTAACCTTCGGTGGTATAACGCAGATAATTCACCCAAAACATCTGCTACCAATCTGTCCTTTGGCTTGCTTTGGACCTCCTCCACCAATTCCTGAATTTTTCTCTCACAGTCCTCTATGTTAAACTGATTCAAGCGGTCTTGGTCCTCCGGTGTCATTTTAAGCAGTGAGCTAATGACACCCTGAGCCTCCATTCCAATGGAGGATTGTGGACCTTCAGCTCCTTTGACT
The DNA here is from genome assembly GCA_037039145.1 of Fundulus diaphanus. NCBI lineage: Eukaryota > Metazoa > Chordata > Actinopteri > Cyprinodontiformes > Fundulidae > Fundulus > Fundulus diaphanus. Next base: position 40,012,396 of record CM073121.1, on the reverse strand, counting down.
GAAGAACCTTTACTATCCATTCTTTGTCAGCTATGGACAGCAGCACAACAACTGTAGCTCAGCACTACACAACAACAACAATCAAATAACACTGTAGTTTATCTTAGCGCTAAACAACAGACAACAAACAACAACGCTGTATTCTAGCTTAGCACTAAGCAACAACGCATACACTTTAGTTTAGCTCAGCGCTAAACAACAACTGCTAACAACAACTGTTAAGTGGCTTCACTTTACTGTCAACAGCAACTCGCACTACGACTGACACTTTACTGCAGGAAGTGTGGTCAAATACGTGCGTTTAATTAGGCTGCGCAGGGGAAAATCAACCCTGCGACTTACAACTCCTATGTTTAGGAAACGGTTAATATGCTTGTTTAACTTTGAGAATATTCACTGTGAGTGACATGGACCACTAACCTTTCGGCCAGTAATTAAGTGATAAAGCTGTGGTTTTGTTTGTGATGCAAGTTATTTAAGAACAGGTGCTCTACACATGTGTGGAAAATAGCAAAGTGTTTGGAACTTCAGAGGTGGCAAAGAATGACAGTTAAAAACCGCTAAATTGCAACCTTAGTTTCAAAATCACAGCTCAATTTTGACCACTTATGATGAGCAGAAGGGGGAAAAGAAAGAAAAATTATTTAACAAAAATTAAAAGTTTAAAAATATAAAAAAAAATTCAAAAGGAATAAAAAAAATTATAATAAGTTGACAAAAATTATTAAAAGGAGTAACCATAAAGAAAGTTTTAAGAAACTGACATTCAAATATCCATTCAGGGAAGCCGAGTGCTTTCACCTGAATTTTTAACCGTGACTGCAACTACCTATCCTGGCCACCAGATGGAGGCAGGGTGCCCTTCACTTTTGGGAAGACTGAGCTGTAATTACACACAATGTCCAGCAGATGGGGAATCGTTTCCCTCATCAAAACAATTATGATGCAATTACACACACGTCCACCAGATGGAGGCAAGGTCTCTCTTTTCAAAGCAGAACACGACACAGGAGATGACTGATCAGTAGCAGACGCTGGAGGCGCTGTACGTTCTAGTCAGTTCAGTCTAACTAACTCCAGGTTTAGAAATCAATATTCAAACCTCAGGTTAACAACCTCAAACCACCACAAACACGTACATATTTAGTAGGAGTATTTCCTTAATCAATTATGACTGAATAGCCCTTTTGGCAAGGTGAGCAGTCAAAATGCTGGAATGTAGATTGTGTTCATTAAATTCATAAGTTGCTGGTTATTCAGTTTAGTCTAAAGGAACGCCAAATAAGTAGACTAGCCCACCCAGGGACGCCAGTAAATGTTGTGCCAGAAGATGGTTGAATATGCTTATTATTATTATTAATTATAATTTGGTATTATAATTTAAATAATAAATCATTCAACTCAAAATTCCGCTACAACAAAATATAGTTCAAATGGTGGTGATGTTAGCTATAAGCTTGTAAGTACTTATACCACTAATGCATTAGTTAATTTGCTGTTATGAACTCATTTATGCTGGGATAAATGATCTGGTCGGACTTGTGACCGACGAGGTTTATCCGGCAGCTGTGAGAACCCCAATGTAACTGCAATTAGAGTTTAAATCCTTATTCGTCTATCACCATCCAATGATATTGTCTCTGTATTAATGTCAGATGTTAACTCCAAAGGAGGTTAGCTCTGATTTCTGAATAACCAGGCAACTGTGAATTGGATTGAACACAAAACAATGTCTATTCCGCAGTCGTTGGTTTTATTGAACCAAAAGCAATTCCCTGTTACAGTAATTCTCTGATTCAACAACTTTGGAATTCTTACTCACTACTGGATCTAAAACATGCAAAATATATGTGGAAATAAAAGAATAAACAAAACAAACAAAACAAAAGGAAAGAAAAACAAATGGATTAAAATGAGCGGTTGCAACTCTTAGTTCAGCTCACGGTTGTTTAAACCACACTCAGAACGTCGGCATTTGACATAGCATTGACAGACAGAACAGCTTTGAGAGTCCCACCGGACGCTTTGATGCCTTACAAAGCTATCAGCTAAGCTACAGCCCAGTCATCCGACACCCTCCCAAGATGGCCGCTACGATGACGTATGGTCTATCAATTTACGTGAAGCGTGAGGGGAGGTCCTGATGACGTAACCACGCTTACGCTGATGGGGTAATGCCTCGCTTCGAGAGGGCGCGGCTAACTGGTAGTTTAAAGCAAAAGCCGCGGAATGAGCTCGGACAAAGAGATTAAACTGATAAGAAGAAGCGAAAAGAGAGAGAGGGGGGACGGCAGGGAGGAAGATGGAACAGAACTGAAGCAATGACCCACGGCGGGGTTATTGATGAATCACAAATCAACACAGCAAAATCAAAATGTAAAATGCATGCACATACAAAGAAAATATTCAGCAAAATAATTCCAACTTCGTCGTGGAATAAAAGCATTAACCTAAGCCTACAAATTTCTACGTCTGCCCAGGCACTTCTAAACACCCTGTTGGTGAGACAGAAATAAAAGGGGAGAACCCCGTTACTTTGAGGTGGTCCGGAGTGAAAGTCCCGGCTTCGGTCCGGAGCGCTCCGGATCACGCGACGTCCTGAACGCGTCTTGACGACCGCAGGGTCCGCAGGCTGCAGCGGGGACCAGACTGAGAGAGTTCCTTCGTCTTTCTCTCTCTCTCTGGGCTCCTAGACGCTTGTTGGGCCAAACAACGCGTCGTCCTCTCTCGATCACTGGGAGATAAGGCGGCTTCCAGTATTTGATCAGAGGGAATTAAAGGTACCTTTTTGAGTCGACCTCCTGTCTGTACAGGGAATAGTTTTGCTTCGAAAAAATCTCGGTCCAGCGAGAAACTCGAGCACGTGGCGTGGGATTGCCCCAACGGAAACAGCTGTGTGTGTGTCTTCTCGGGTTGGCAGGGCGCCAGGGAAGAAGATCGATTGCGAGGTGCAACCGAGTTTTATCAACTTTACCCTAGCAACGTTATCGGTTGCTAGGGCGCCGGCCATTTTGGGCCGCGTTGCATGATGGGAGTTGGTGGCCATTTTGACCACCATGCATCATGGGAAATGCAGTCTGTCACGTCCTGACATGGCACAACAGCAGTAACAAAGGCTAAACCTAACATTTCCTCAGAAGCAGAGTTAAAGGCTTTCTGAAGGTCAAAGATAGTGCTAAACAGCTGAAATGATTTGTTTTTACCAGTATAAAGCGGACATGTAGTAAAGTGTCCTACCTGCTCCAGAGAAGTCCAGCACTCGCGGACACACCAGTCACGCCAGCCAGGGCCGCCAGCATCAGCCTCCTCCGGCCAGACCCGCTGACTGGCCCACTGTGAAAGCGGCGGGACAGCTGGGTCAGCCCCACTGAAACTGCGGCCAGAGCCCGCAAGCGGAACATGCTGCACAGAGAGGAGACTGAAGTTACTCGAGGTGTGATGACACGGATACGACAATAGCAGCGCAACGGCATAAACTGAAGTATGCACTCGTTACTTAGTCAGGGTTGCTTTTTGTATTTACCTGCATTCACTGCACTAAAATGAGCATTGAGGATTTATGCTTCGTTTAGTTTAAATAGATGAAACTAAAATGTTTCCAGTTCCAACGATCGATGGCGTCTGCGTGAATTGTTCCCACAATAAAGCACGGAGGAGAAAGTGTGGTGCATTGTTGTGCTTTGCTTACTCAGTTTCAACCAGCCACTTTTGCTGCCAGGTTCAGTGGGGCCAACTTAAAAAAATAAATAAATAAAGGCCTACTTTCATGTAGATGGCTTGTAAAAAGGTATTATAGGCCGGAAAAACTAAACAAGCTCTACCTCTGACTATACTGGTGGCTTGCTGCAGCTACTAATCCTCAAAAAGCACACAGTTGTCCATGTAGGACAGAAAGGAAAAAAATCCCAGGAAAGATTTCAGCTGAAATAATTTAATTAAGCGCCTAGTATATGAAGCAGGAGAAAAGCTTTTCTGTAACTTTCCCCTAACATGACTAACTGGAACTGCACTGAAATATGCTATGAAACAAATTATGAGCCAGCTAGCATTGACCAGCTAGCACTGATCAGCTAGCATTAGCCAGCTAGCATTAGCTTACCAGATTTTGTTGTTTAGCTTAATGAGGAAGGTGAACAAAACAAACCCTGACGTACATAAAGATCAGACTTGCGTACCAGAAATTAAAAGGATGTCTTGACTGGGTCTGGACCTTCCTGGTTATGCAGGCAGTGGAGCCACGCAGACTAAACACACATATCCACCAGCAGGCCCATGTCCTGCTAGCTGTTACTCTTCAGTTTTAGATCCTAGAGCACGTTTTTACACACAGCACTTAATTCTGAATCATACACACAACTGTTTCACTTAAGCACCTCTTCTGTAGAGCTTATGACTCATTTTGGTTTTATTTTCAGGCTGTTACCTTTTCAGGGATGATTCACTGAGCTTAGAAACCCCTTTTATGCCAAGTAAACAGCCAATTAAAAAAAAAAAACATATTTATGCCTCAGACTGCAGTCTTTTCGGTATACATTTTAATAGAAAGATTAATTTAATCAGACCCAAAAGGAAGATCTGGAAGCTCCTACCAGAAAAATAATTAATACAGTAAATACCGTCAGTTCACTTTGTCAAACCGCCTTCACACTGCACTAGAGGCAAAACTAGACATTATCAAATCAGTGCATAAATATCCTGGAATCCTTCTTTAACACAAAGCAATGCTGAAACTAATTTCCGCTGGTGCAGCTAAGCTCCAGAAGTCCATTTTCAGCGGTGCTGCTTCTTAACTCCTGTCACGGACACATGATTAACAATTAAGCAGAGGTCTGCAGCGGTGCGCCTGTAGGTCCCATGTGGGCACTTTTTAAACTACAGGACGGAGAAAACATCACTGAGGCCTACAGCTACCGCCTGTCAAAGCAACATTAGCAATTTGGGCATCAACTGCTGAATGGAATCAGCAGAGAAAAAAACAACAATAAAAAAAAAGAAAACAAGATGCTGGGCATGCTAGTTGTAGTTTTCACCAGCCCACAAGAAAATTGAAGGTAGACGGAAACAGTAATACCCAAAAGATGCTTAGGCTCGGTCTGCAGGATATGAGAAATGCTTGCGATGATGATGTCAGCTAAAATATATGCATATTTCCTCTCTGTCCCAGCTGTGCTTCCATCCTCTGTGACCTTCAGCGTTTTTTGGGCGATGTCATTTGTGTCCAGTGTGACACTGTCGCTGATTAACTGTCCAACTGGCTAAATAGTTTATCCAAAGCAAAAACCAGGCTTCTCTAGATTTATTTAGTCACAGGATGTAAAGGGCTTTCTTCAGTCATTGCTTTTATGTCACACCTAAATACACATAAATATTTCAGATCATCAAACCATGGTGGTTTGATGATCTGAATTACACTGAAATCGGTCAGTACGACACAGAACAGTATGACACGGATGTTTAAGAGCAACATGGAAAGGTCAGTAAAGCTCTTGAATGTTCATCAGCGAAGTTAAACATCCTGGACAAAGCGATGGACAACGCAGACCCCCTGTGGCTCTAGGCTTCTTCAGGAGGAGTGAATGCTGCTTGTCAAGACTTTGATGTAATCAACTGGGTTCCCTTATATAGGAAGATTTTTTGACCAATCTGTATAATCTGACCCAATCTGTATAATCTGATTGAATTTGACTTTGGAAAGTGCCTTGAGATGACATGTTTCATGAATTGGCGCTATATAAATAAAATTTAATTGAATTGAAGAAGCTTCTAATTAACCTGAGGACATCATCTCTTCAGCATAAAGTTTCAAATCTCTATCATTCAAAGCTATAGTTTTTAACCAACAACTGGCCATATCGGAGCCCAAAACATGTTTTCCAGTCAATAAAAATGCTGCACTGTGCTACATATAATGATTAGACTAACAACAAGCAGGCTTTTTACAGGCTGATCCCAATTACTGGTTTCCTTTGGGACCTTACCTGCAAGATGCAATTTTCTTTCCAGGGATTATAACACGTACAAATCGCATCTTCATCTACGTCAACAAATAATGTAAAACAACTGTTAAAGGAAAAAAGTGACGCAAGAGGTGGTAGCTTTGAATGCAATAGAAGATGAAGGGATTAAAAGATTATCCTTGTTTATGCCACAAAGTACATCCTTTACCTGGTTTTTACAAACCTCAAAACAAAGTGCATCAGAGAACGAGCCATTATCGCACTAACAGACCAAATATAATTAGGAATTTTTCAGGTTGATGCATGCAATTGAGATAAAAAAACAAAACAAAGAGAATTTAGTCAAAAATCCAACCAACCAAGGACATTTTGGAAAGGACACATTGGAAAACAGAAGCGGAAACCACTGATTGTTGTATCTCTAAAAATGAAGGTCAATGTGAGCCACTGGTAACAAAGAAAATGATGGAAAAGAGAGAAGAAACAAGCTGACTTTAAGCTTTTTTTCTTGTTCATATGATTCAGATGGACACTGTGGATGAAAACACCTCAACAGAACAGCTAACTATTAAAGGGTAAACCATGGAGAAGAAAAACCTAGGCAGTAGGGCTGGGCGATATGGCCTAAAAATAAAATATCTGATTTTATTATACCAAATCTGATTACCAGTAATAATTTTTTCCTCCTTTCCATTTTACAAAAATAATTGAAATAAATTATTTTAAAAACTTGCTTTTATGTCAATCGTTTGGTCTGGAAGTTCACCAGAATTCAAAGTGCAACTAAATACAAGCTGTGAAAAATGCTTGTAAAAAAAGATGGCGGCCCTGTCATTGTAAACAATGGAAATGTTTGCTGCTAGTGGTATTACACAATGATCTAAGAACAACTTAATTTCAATTGTGTAAAATAATAACTAAATGAGTAAATTAAAGTGCCTCGTATTAAGGTAAAAATTTTCCTAAAAATATATTCAGTATTGCATGCTATTCTTTTCATGGAAGCCCAACGAATGCATTGGCAAAATAAAATCCAGATTTTCCAAAAATTAACTTAAATCTTAAAAAATTTTAAATTCAAAATCATAATCAATTAAATCGATTTATTGCCCAGCCCTACTGGACAGCATACTTCTATAATATAACAAACTCAAGATTCCTCTGAACAACTCAAAAGCCAAATAATCCAAAGACTACGGTATGTCTGTGTAGTAATCTGATTAACCTGAAACAAGTCCTTAAGAGCCACAGTAATCACAAGTTTTCCCACTTAAAAGTAGACATGCATTAATCAAAGAGAAGTTGCAAAGATTCTGACATAACCCATTTAAAGAGGCATTAGTCAAGAGAAGGGCCCAAAGAAGCTCCACAAGTTATATAGGGGACAATGTAGTCCTGAATAACCAGAGAAAACACGCAGGCCTGGACAAAACTCCTGATACTCTGTGTAAAAATGTGTTTAAGTCAAATATTCTAATAGATATGCTTTGGAATAACAATGCAGTACCTACAGGGCAATTTGAAAAAATATCGAGATTTTAAACAAAAAGCTATATAAGATGAGACTATATCGTTTATATTGAGATGGTCTATGTTGCGTATAATTATACCTTTATGTATTCCAGTAGGTTATTTTTCAGCTGTTTCTCATTTATCTACAGATGCTGGTTAAAAATGGGCCTGTGAGACATTTGGGATAAAGCTTTGATTCAGAGATGCCTTTTTATAATTACTATATGAAAAGGAAAACATTTTGGAGATAAATATTGTATATCTGCATTCCACCTAAAAATATCGAGATATTACCCGTTACCTATGCGGTAAGTTTCGCCCAGCGATAACCTACAGTATAACATAGTAGTGGCAGCATCATGCTCTGGGATTACTTTCCTCAGGTGGAACTGTTTTATTTCTTTTTCAAAATCAAAGTGGGTGAAATGCTGAACCGTTCAGTCAGTTTTGACCCAAAACCTTCATGTGTCTGCAAAAAAGCTGAAGAGTAGGATGGGTTTTACTTTTCAGCATCACAGTCAGTCGAAGCAGCCAAATCAACACAGGAATGACTTCCTGGCGATAACATTCCTGGGGCGGCCAACCCAGAGTCCAGGAATGTACTCAACTGAGACTGTGGCGGCATCTGAAAATTGCTATTAGCAAGAGAGCTTCTCAGTCAAGAGGTGGATTACTGGGAGACTCCTTCCCAAAAAGCCCAAACTGAATTATTGCCCGTTTTTTATTTCACTTTTATCTTTAGCGGATTCGTTTTTTAGTTGAACTGTACGGGCAAAATGACCCACACATCACTTTATGGGTGAGAAAGCTTTTAAAATGAACAAGTTCTGATTTTTAAATCAAATATAATTGTATTTTGAAAGGGCTGTGCAAACCTTTGTGAGCAACTACGTGAAGTTTTCTTGTCTAATAGTTAATTTGTAAAGTTCAATAAAGGGTTAGGAACATCCTTTGATGCATAAGCACAGTTGATTTTGTAATTCCACTTCCTTCCTAGTTTCTAATTACTTTCAAAGCACCTGCAGCACATTTTTCTCAATTTGTTATCTGAATGAGGGCTGGACGATAGAGAAAAAAAGTGCATTGATGAAATAGAAATCATATTGATCGATATCGATAACTATCAACAAATTCCAAACATATATTTTAAGTGCAGCCCTGGCCCTTTTATGCTGTTGCTAGGCGACCTATTTTTAGATACAGATACACACAAACACTGAAATTCAAACTCAACTCTTTATTCAACCAACTTTTTACCAAAACTGCCCATTTTCAAAAAAGAAAAAAAGAATACGTGCTCTCTGAACTGTTTGAAGGGTCGGAGCACTCCTGCCTGAGTTTGTGATTGGTTGAGAGGATGTAATGACGGTAATTTTAATCTATATGATAGGTTAGAATGCAAAAGGAAGGGAAACTATTATTCTATTGAACTTTTTACTGACCCTTTTTTTCTATCCTTGATATACATCTATAGATGGATATGTATTGTTATTGAATTATCGCCCAGCCCTAATACAAATCAACTTTATTTGCCAAGATTGTGGGTACCGACAAGAAATCTGACTTCAGATTCGAACGCCTGCATTATGTATATATATATATATATATATATATATATATATATATATATATATATATATATAAAAAAAAAAAAAAAACAGGCAGACAATTGACAGCAGGCAGAACGGCAAATTGCGATCCATAACAGAAAAAAAAAACATTATTCGAGAAAGAGGTAAGAACAAGGCAGTATGTACAGGAGAGTCATTTCTGTTTCTTAGAAAAATAAGCGGCTTCATTCCAATCAGAACCAGGAGGCCGGAGCTCAACAAAAACACAGACACGAACGTAGAACCAGGCACAGCCCATGGCGCTGTCAAACCGCGTACTATGCATGAAACTTCGGCCAAAAACACATTCACTCTGACCCCAAAAGTCATGCAACCTGGCTTGCACGGCTAAATCTATCTTATTCCTTATATAAAACGCTTCATATAAACTTTCAACGATACTAGAAAAGAATCATGGACCACGCAGACGTATGTCTGGACTCAGCTGAAACCTGTGATCCACTCTGAGGTCATTAAAAGCTCAACATCCTGTGTTGCCCTGGGACGCTTTCTTCCTCCGACCCTCAGGCATAAATAGTCGGAGCCTGCTACTTTTTGTTTTGCTTTGTTCTGATTGTTTAAAACTGGCCTGCTATGGATAGCGGGAGACAGACGGTTTTAGCCAATCAACTGCCAAGTCTGCTTTGATAGAGGCTGAACAAGGCGAGATGAACCCTCATAACAAACCATCTGGTGTAGAAGGTTATATGAAAAACTATCTCAAACTTTACTGATGTGCTGGCAGCTCGGGAAGTTGTTAAAACCCGACTTTTACGAGGTGCTTTATCAGCCGATCAAAATAGATACAAAATCTGAGCATCATCCAATTTAACAAAGGCCATTACAGACGGCGGCTCCATGACAGACAATAATAGCCGCACAGACAGTGTAGTGACTCACAGGAGAGTCATCTCTGACGACAATCAAACAGGATTATTATCCTGATAAACATAAATGGTAAATATGTACCCTAGGTTCCTTAGCAGAGGCGGTGACTTTGAATCCTAAAGAAAAACCGCAGATAACAAGATTAACCCCATGCATCAATTTCGACAAAATGCGGGGATGTTTTGCACCTACTTTCACCGTGTAAAAGGCAGGAAATGTGTTGATGGGACTACAATAAACAATATCTAAAGGACCTTATGAGCTATATGGGTTTGACTTAGCTTCATAAATCCGTAATTCACACGCAGCAACTGTCCAAACTAGGAAGATGGGAAAAGGTTCTAATATAAGATTTTGTTTCAGCGCATGTTGCAAGGCTCGGTTCGACTGAAATTTAGAGTATTTGGAGCAGAAGTTAATGCTAACAAGTTTTGTTGTCTTCAAACCATTCCTGAAAACTTTTTCTTGGTGGCAGGATCTAGTATCCTGCGTAAAGGAACCACAAAGTCTCCCATGAAGATTGTGCATAATCTGCAAAACCGCTTAGGCAGCCTTCTGCCAAAGTAACGTCCCCATGTGTGGCAGGACCCAAGGTTTCACGGCATCCCAGTGCCTTCACTGCAAGAAGGGAAATAAAAGTAAGTAATATTTTCTTGAAATTAGTGTATTTTTCCTTGATTTGAGCAGCTAAATAAGACTATTTGCCAATGAAATGAGTATTTCTTACCCCTAAAATAAGATAATTAGATATATTGCACTTGCAATAAGGTGATGGAGATGAATTGTTCTTATTTTAGGGGAGCAAAAATCTTATTCCATTGGCAAACAGTCTTATTTACCTGCTCAAATCAAGGACAAATACACTCAGTTCAAGAAAATTTGACTTACTTTTGTTTCCCTTTTTGCAGTGTTGTCTTGCTTTCTCGTGCATGCACATGCAGTGTTACCCAGGTAGACACCTGGCCATCCTTGTGACAGAAAAAGCAAACTCGATTCATCAGACTAGGTCACTTTTATTTCAACTAGTCCAGTTCTGATGCTCACATGCCGTGAACTGTTAAGCGACAGCAGCTCGACTGCTAGGACCCCACCGGGCTGACCTTCACACGACTGACACCAACTCGCTACCGTTTCTGCCTCTGACAACTTTTGACACGATCTACCATGACAACTTTATTTACAAAGCGCTTTAAAACAACCACAGCTGAAACAAAGCGCTGCACACAGCTGCAAACTATGAACATGCACAAGAAAAAAAAAACATCCTGACAGAGCTCCAGTTCTGGAGATGTTCTGAGACACCTCTAGTGATCAGGATCAGGCCGTTGTCAGACTAGCTTTATTCCTCTCGCTTGCCCATTTTCCCACGTCCAACATATCAACTCCGACAGGGGCTGCCAAAGTGGGGGGTCAGGGCAGCTCTTAGGGAGACGGGGGAAACCATTTGATGCTGATGTGCAAAAACAATTTAGTATTTCCTTATTTACGAAACTAACACCAAAGATATTCCTCATTTTAACGCGGGTGGAGAGACACACTTTTTTGTAATCCCCCTCCCAAAAAAAAGAGGGAAAAAAATCCCACCTGCCGAAAAAAAAAAGGGGGGGGGGGGTCACCAATCTATGGGACTGTTATATTTGGGGGTCACATGCTGAAAAGTTTGGGAACCCCTGAACCAGGAGGACAGGAGCCTCATTTGTTGCTAAATACATCCCACCAACCATGAAGACACGATCAGAGCTATTCAGTCCCCCTGCTAGAAAGTTTTGCCTGACGGGTGGATGCCATTAACCAGGGAGGGGAACAAGCCTCCTCCAGTAGGTGCCAGCTGCCTCCAGCTCCTTTAACCACTACCTCCTAGCATCCTTATGTGCACTAAATAAAAAAAAAAAATAGGTTCGTAGTTTCATAAATCCTGCCAGTGACTGGATGAATTTAATCTTACGGTATATTTACGGTAACATTATGATATTGTGCAGTAAATCCCGAAGTCCTGAAACGTGCTCTGCGGAGACACAGCAGCCTCGCTGGTTTGTTTTTAGCCGCATTTAGCAGCAGCGACGCAAGCTTTACGCTTGTTGCGCTCACGTGTCCTGACAAGAAACGATGGTTTTGTTAAATAATAGACCCGTTTTTAAAAAAAAATCTAATTAGGTCTAATAAGCCTTGTTGTGGTCCAGGTTTAGCTGTCAGGCTGGGTGACGGTGTTCTGCTTCGCGGCTAACGCTAGCTAGCCTCTGGGTGAACGCAGCCTGCTAGTTTACCGACTGGTTAACAGCGCAATTGTGTTTTTTTTTTTTTTTTTAAAGCGGTTTTATAACCGATAAAGTAAGGCTGTCACTTACATTAAAGACGACTCCAACACCCGTGGGGCCAGGTATGACGAGGTCTTCCTTGTTAGGGTTACTGTTAATCCTCGTCCCTCCCACCGAGATGCAGCAGCGAGTCGAGTTCCGCGTTCAGCTGCGGCCAGCGGGGAGGGACGTGTCCGCCACGCCGCCCCACGCTGCTCCTCAGGCGGCCTGGCTCAGAGCAGCTCCCCTGATCCGGACGGACAGGGGAACTAACTCAAAAATAAGAAAATAAGATACTATATAAAGGGCAGCATCAGGTCAGCTTGCTGGCAATTTAATGCCGAAAAAAATCAACGATTAATTTAGAATTGTATAACTTTTTTTTTATTTTTTTTACATGCATAGAATAGTTTTGCTATTTTATGTTGGTGTTACTGTCATTGACCTACAATGTTTAGTTAAGATATGTGTGTTTAAAAGATGAAAAATAAAACAATGAAAAAAGTATTTTTATGCTTTAAACTTTTTCTATTTTTTCACACCACAAACACAAACTTTTATGTTTTATTTTATTTTATGCTATAGAGCAAACGACAGTAATTTCTAAAGGACAATCACTCCATCGTCTGTACCTGCTTCTCCATCTAGTGTGTCAGGTGGTGGGTAGTTTGGTTGATCTCCAGCTGTCATTGAGGAGAGGGAGGAAGGAAAGTATCACATAAAAAGGTTTGCTGTATTTATGTTCAGCTTCCTTTGGTCTCTACCAGCTGTGCACATCTGGAGACAAATTTCTGACCTGTTGTTCTTTGCAAAATAGCTCAAACTCAGTCTGATTGGATGGTGACAGTCTGTGAACTTCAGTTTGCTGCCACTGATCCTCACTTGGATTATTTGGGTATGGGCTAGTCTCAGGGGTGCCGTCACAAATTTTGGGCCCCATGACAAAAATACCGAAATCATCCCAAAAGCTCATGTGTGTATATATATAATTTTATTTTATTATATTCAGATACTAAGCACAACTATAGTCCAGATATTAATTATAGGTGATTTCTGAGGTCATCAGAGTAAATGGCGCATACCACACTTCTCTTTTTTTTTTTTTATTTGCAAAAACTTTTAAAAACATGTGTCCAGATGTGCTAACTTTAACCTGCTTTGTAGCATAGAAACGTTGAAGTTTATAACTGTTTTTTTTTTTGTTTTTTTTACAAAATTTTTAACATTTTTTTGACCCAACTTGGTCTTCCAAATGGACACTCACACTAACCATACCAACAAATTAGTTACAATGTGACTTAAGAACAACAAAATCAGCGTTTTGGTCACAAAGCCCACATCTGTTCAATGGAAAAGATGTGTGAGCAAGATGGTTCTACAAACCTGACCCAGTTACCCCAGTTCTGTCCGGAGGAATGGACAAAAACTCCAGCAGACTATCGTGAAAAGATTTTAGAAGGAACCCTAAAACATTTGACTCAAGTCATGCAATTCACAAAGCAAATGGACCAAATAAGATATCTAAACTAATATTAAGGAAAGTTAAATATAAATCAGTCTATCATTATTCTTGATATAAATAATTCATTATACATAAATATAAATAATTATATTAATCCCAAACTGACATAAACCAGAAAAAGCTTTTCTTTACTGTCCAACAGTGAGAAAAAATATTGTCTTTTTATGCAAACATCTGGTTTCACCAGCTTATAAGTGATTGCAGCAGACATTTTAAATCTCAGCAGTGCTATAGACAGAAAGACCCATAGGGAAAAAAACTGTGCATTTCAAACTATAAATTATTTAGCCTGGAGGTTAAAACAATGGATTTCATTGGTTGCCCTTTGTTAGATTTGCTTGCATGGACTGAGAACACAGCAGTACTAAATTACTCTAATGTATTAGATCATAACATTTATATGGGTCCTTTTGGGGTCCCGGTGCACAGCGCCATGAAGTTTATTGGCATTAGATTGAAGAATAAGCTCTATCCTGGAGAAAACTGAGCCAAATATTAAATCTGTCAGGATTTGTGTTATAGAGGCAGGGGATATAATTGAATCCCCTTCTGAATTAATCCCCATCCTCTAATTATTGCTTTATCAAGACAACTATTACAGCTCTAAATGGTCGGAAATGTCAGAGGTCATTGACAGTGTGACTGATTGTGAGGAGTATTGTTTAATGCCTTATCATGTGACTTTTATATAGGACTTACTGGTCTCAGAAACGATAACTGAACTTGGTAAAACAAAATGATGACATATATTTCTGCACTATACTCACTAGGTCCATCTTCTCTCTATTCATCACATGAGCCAAAAATATTTGATCGTCTGCTTTTGAATTCTCATATTTAATGGGAATTAAGTCACAGCAACAATGTTGTCAGTGTGACTCTTGAGTCCACAATGGCTGAGAATGTTTCACACATTCTTAGTCATTCATCTTATTTCCATCCACTACACAGCAGTCTATTATTATTCTCATAATTATGCAGAATCCAAAGCGGGTTATTATGTTTTATCAACATTCCATAATGAGGCCGTGGAAATTGACAATTTTTGTAAGATTTATTTAAAAGACAACTTCACTTAATTAGGTGGTCAACAAAAGGATCCAAATTCATCCCCAATGACTCATTCTGGGAGATGCCAAGACATTCTCAGGCCCAAACTGCTGTGTAGGAGTTCTTCTTCGTGGACTATTTGTTATTCTGTTTCACTGGAGGGTTTCCAGGCATGAAGGGCCGAGCCACATCATCTTCATCATATTTAGGTGCAGACTTTGACTGGGCCACTCCAAAACCTTTTTATCTTTATAAAAGCATTCAGAAGTGGCCTTGCTGGTGTGCTTCGGATCAATTTCCAGCTGTATAACTCGAGTGTGCTTGACTGTAAAATTTTAAACTTATGGTCAAATATTTTCCTTTAAGATTTTCTAGTAGAGAGCAAAATGCAGGGTTCCTCAGAATCTCAGTCATAAAGATGAGTCCAATGTGAGACAGGCCTTGGAAATCTCCCATTTATGCTGTTTTTTGCCCTGTCTCTTTCTTATGACTCAGTCCTGAACATTGACCTTAACTTAGGCAAGTGAGGTCTGAAGTGCTTTGGATGTTTTTTCTGGGTTGTTAGGTGACTTCCGGGTTGAATCGTCAATGTGCTTTTGGAGTCATTTTGGTTGACCACCCTATGTTGGAAAGGTTCAGCACTGTTCCATAAAGTGGGACGGTAGCTATAGAAAAAACTTTACCCCTTTCCAAACTGATTGATGTCAATGATTTTGTTTCTCATCTATTTTACTTATTTCTTTTTCTTTTGATCGGGGCACAATGTGTTGCTGTTCAAGACCTTTTACCCTCCCTCATACAATCAGACAGGCAATATTTTTGTAATTTCTTGATTCTACAGGTAGAATCAGGCTTAAGTGTGGCTAATGAAATCAAACAAAAAATTTTTTATTCATCAGTTAGTTCAAACAGTTTGATCTAACAAAGGGGGAATTATATTTTCATGTGGGGCAAATACCTTTTCACTGTAGTTGAAAAAGGCCGTCTAGGTTTGAGTAGACAGCTTTAGCTCAGGCTCTCTTTCTTCACTAAGCCAGACTGTAGCAGACTGGACCCCAAACCATCTCCCACTCAATCCTGCCATCACTCACGAACAAGACACCCAAGTTACTTGAACTTCACCTATTGTGGCAGAGACTGACCCTGACCTGAAGAGAGCAATTCATCTATTCACTATTGAGAGCTGCTTCACAGTCAGCATGTAGACCACTCCAGCGCGCGCAGAAGATCACGGCTTGAACACGGCAACAGTTCCGCATTATTTACAACAAGCAGACACGGCAACCTGAAGTTTTAAAACCAGACGTCCCTGTCTGTGACTACACGTTGAGATGCTGTCCATAAATACACAACTAAAAGGAACGGTGAAGGGGGGCAGTCCTGAAGGAGGCCAACCCGTTCTGGGAACAAAAATAACTCTGTGCCAAGAATGTGGATACACTACTTGCTTCGGGTATACAAGTTTTGGATACTTCTTAAAAGTAACCATTGTAGCCAAACCTGAAAGGTACATTTAGGGAGACAATATAAGCTTTATCCAAATACACGAAGAACAGGTGGACCAGATAACCTAACTCCCATGTCCCACTCAAGAATTCCTTGTGGGTCAAAATGTGGCCCAAAGATTCATGGCTCCTCCTAAATCCAAAGCTGTATGATAGGTTGGATCCTCCTTTGCAACACTCTGAGCAAGCTTCCCTTGTGAGGGTAAGAAATAGGATTTCTTGATAGTTAGAACATGCACTTTAGTCCCCATTACTAAAAATTGGGCTACATGTTATATACCAAGTATATTTAGTGTATCTAGCAAGTCCAGTACAGCAGGGTGTGTTTTGAAGTTAGTGTTTTTACCTAAAAAAAATAAATAAAGGAGTTTCTTTTCCACTAAACAGTCCCATTTAGCAAGGGTCAGTTTTGGTTGAAGGTTAAAACCAGTTGTGAAGGTAAAGCTTTTTGCTTTCCACTCCCGGGTTGTAGACTCACAGCAGTCGGTACAAGAGAAAGGCAGGCTGATTAATATCATGGTGTTAGTATGGTAGTGCAAAGGTGGAGGAAAAGATAAGGCAAGCCAGCAGAGACTCTGATCGTTTTTTTAAATTTATTTATTTGTCTTATAGACAATGTTGCTGTTTCTGTGACTGGGTTTACATTAAGACTGCCTCATTCTTGAATGCTATGTGGGGAATCCTTTTTTAGCTTTGGCCCTCTACAACAGCACATTTTGTCCCACTTAATCATATTTGCTTGTTTGAAAACCGGTGTAACTTGATCCACAAACTTCCTTTGTGAAGAGCTGAAAGACAGAACATAGCCTTCAGACAAAAGCTGGGCCATATTTCTATGTAGTGTGTAAGACTTTGTAAAAAGGCAATACACCCTTCCTTATTAGGACCGTGTTTACAGAACCACCCGATTGGTGGTGACAGACAAACGACGCGCTCTTGGGGATTGCCTTTTTTGTTAGACTGTAGGAGTGGCTCTATCGCGCTATTTCAGTAATGCATGAACGTGTGGAAACAGGAGCAGGCGTGCAAACTTACCCTACGCACCCTATTTTGTTCTCAATTGTAGGTTACTCATGCAATTTGTTAATCTTGTAGCAACCGTCAGTACAGAAGGATTGAAACTGTAAAATTCACCCCTTGTACGTCTGTGTTTTTAAGTTGGAGGAAAACTGAAAATACAACAACAATGTCCAACAGAAGTGTAATGAAATTACATGAATACATCCTAGTTGCTGCAGTTCTGCACACATTAAAGCAACAATGTTTGGAATGTCAATTAATCTCATAATGAAACAAACTCTGTGACGTTGATTTGAACTGTTAGGTTAAAGCACTTACAAATGTTTAAAAGAGAGGTGCCACTATCTGTGATCTTGGACTATTATACTTTAACATATTAATTAGATATTGAGTAGATAAAAAAGGAACTGTAGAGGTAGAGGTCACATTTTCATTTTCACTATTTAAACCATCTCAGATTTGATGTCTAATATAGCATGGTCCAAAATTACTACAGTTTTTTTTTTTTATCCAAATGGTGGGTTTATGCTGTTGGAGCAGAAGTTGTGTAGTTTTAAACAAACTGAGTCAAAAACTGAAAGAGATTTTTCACCATTTTCAAATATAAAACCTGATCAGACCTGACTGAACCCCTTTCACATGTTGAATTCTTGTCAGATGTTAAAATTACACTTTAATAATGTTATTGCCAGTGGGTTGTGTTAATGGATTTAGTTTACACTAGCTAATGAATTGTTGTTGTTTTTTCCAAAAAGATAACATTAGCCATTTACCTGCTAAGTAGTTAGCACATGCTACAGCTAGCATACTTCCATATTCACACGTCAGTGTGGACAGGTAACATATTTTACAGTGTTATATATTACAGGGGTTCCCAAAGTGGGGGTCTGGACCCCCCAGGGGTCACAACACTTTATGTGGGGGTGGCAAGATGATCCACTCTGTGGGATACCCTCCAGATTTCTGACTTTGCAATGTTAGAGTATATCCAAGTTTTAATATAGCAAAATTATCCTTTGAGCAAGAAAAATTATACTCTTTTTTTCTCTTAAATTACTACTTTTGGATATCAAAGAAAACATTTCTTCTCTGATGAACACAGGTTTTTTATCGCAAATATGGGAAATTGATTTTTTTGTGAAAATGTACTCCTCCTCCGTGGCCAATAATTTATTTTCTTTAACCTAAATCTTTTTTTTTATTACAAGAATAAAATTTTAATATTAAGAGGAGTTATAATATTACCATAACAAAGTTGTAATATTAGGAGAATAAAGTCACATAGTCGTTTGCACAATAGTTTCAAAGTCCTGATACTAATAATAATTTGATGATGAGGGGCTAAAATATATTTAGTATTTTCTTATATTCTCGTAATTTCCCCAAAAAAGACTGAAGGGGGTTGGCAGTTTCTGGCGCTGTTATTTTGGGGGTCGAAGGCTGAAAAGTTTGGGAGCCGTAGATATATTGCAGCCTTTATATGTTTAGTTTGCAGATTCTGTCTTTGCAGATGTTTACTCAGGCTTCTTCCCCCCATCCAGAAACACGTGTTAGTTAATCTTGATATGTCGCTCCTATCTCATCCCTTACTACTACTATTTCATACCTGTGAAGCAAGCCATTTCTAACTGATGTCCTTAAAGCAGCGAGTATCAGTTTGTTTTTCTTTGTAGTTGAGTACTTCAATAAATTATGGACAAGAATAACATTAAAAATGCTCAAATCCCACTCATTATTTAATTTCTTTAATTCTTTAAGGACTTTGTATTTCACCCTATTTTCATTTATTTTGGCTCTGATCCCAATTTGGGCCAGATGACTTTTATGAAATATGACTAATTATGATCCCTAATCAGAATGAAAAAGCGAAGATACAACCTGCTGGTAGATATGATTTGCTGGAGTTATATCAACATTTCCATACAGTAAACTTTGACTAGAACCTTTCTATTGTCAAAGTGGTAACAAAATGCCCCCAGGGTGATTACGAATTGGTCTAGAGTTGCGCAACAGTTGGTATGGAATATCATGTGCCAGGGGGCTCCATTTTATAACCCAAAAATGTGGCACAAATCAGACAGAACCAGAAGGTTACAATATCAGATAAGAAGAGAAATAACCAGAAACCAGCAAGTTTCCCATGTGTCTCGCTATAGCTCTCAGATAAACCCACAACCTTTGCAACGTGTTTCTCTGCCTCACGCCCATTGATGTCTGGGAATGGGCCCCAGTGCAGCACCTCTGCAAGGATAAAGCAGGGATAGAAAATTGGATGATTGATGAAAATCTTCTATTTTAGCCTAAGTATTAATTAGTAATCCGAGTTGTGGGTTCTTATTTCCAAACCACTCTTTGGTAGGCTTAACCTTAGCCATGGGCACTTTACCCAATTTGTTGAGTTGGAAAACCTAACCAATATGTTATATTAACCCAAACCTGCTGTGTTAAACCAAACTAAGCCTGGATCAGAGCATTGTTTTTAACCAAACACGTTTTAGGGGGAAATTACTTCTGTTTATTGGTGTATTTCATCTTTTAAACAATGTAAACTCAATAAAAGACTAAACAACATCTTACGTAACCTCAGATGAGATAATACATACATCAAAATCTTATACCTGCAGGAATTCACTTATTTTATATAAACTAGAGACACGCCAGACCATTGAAGAATCACTGTAAAAAGTGTACGTGTGACGGTAATATTTGAAATGCCCTGATTTCACTTTATGAATCGATGCAGCCTCAAGGGCTTAAGCAGGTCAACATCCATGGCTGACAATTTGCATTTAAATAGCATCACCCACACAGGCCTGATGCTTTGCACCAGAAAAAGGAAAACGGTAAACTGGGGTAAGCTTATGAGAAATTACATATAATTATGTAATTGCAACGACACACAGAAGACAATAACAACTAACATGAAGGTAACCCTAAGTTTGTTAGAGTCTGATTTCTCATTAATCTATATTATATTTCTTTAAGGATAACTAATGATAAGAAGCCATATTATCCCACACAATTGCACCCTGATAGTTACACATGTTTCCTCCAAGAGTTATTGTATTATCAGTTTTCTCCTTTGACCAACACAGGTGGGGCTTAGGACATATTTATGGCAGGCTTGGTTAAAGATTAAGCAATGTGAATTCCTCAAAGGGGAGTGTCCTTGACATTGATTGACCACCCAAACCCATTAACACCATCATTATCAACATATGCAGAGGTTCACTGATTCTGAACAAACAAAAACAGCTCCCACTTGACTGCTTACCCCACTGTTTGTTAAAAAAGGACCAGAAACCCAGAGATACATAAAGTAACTCTAGAGTTTTCTGGTTGAAAGTGGCTGATGATTATCTTAGATCTGATCCCTTTAGATTGTGTTATGGTAAGCAACTAAGTCACGAGCTACTGAAGGACAGGCTATTTTTAAATACATGAATGGTTGCTGTGGCTATTGACAACAAGCCATTCATGTTTCTTTTAATGTAACATCCTCTTGCAAAGGAGGTCTTTAAAACAGACCGCTCTACATTAAACTCAGTGACTGTTGAACTAACGTTTAAAGCTACTAGCCATAGCGTTCCGTAAAATCAATCAACATCGACATGTGGCAAGGGGAGGCTGGATTCGAACCCACAACCTTCTTGAAAATTACATGCCTAACTCCAAACTACTCTTATCTGCTTTATTTTTTTTAGAAAAAGTAGTTTATAATCAATTATTGGCCTTTTTAGAAAAACATGGTATTTTAGAGGCTTTTCACTTTGATTTCAAAGTCTAAAACAATCAAATCTGCCCTTTTAAAAGTTTTTAACAATGTGTTTTTAGCAACTGACGCAGGTAACTGTGCTCTTATTGTTCTTTTACATTTAATTGGCTGCACAGTAAAGCAGTGGGCAGCACTGTTGCCTTGCAGCAAGAAGGTCCTGGGTTCAAGTCCAACCCTGGGTCTTTCTGCATGGAGTTTGCATGTTCTCCCTGTGCATGCATGGGTTCTCTCCGGGTACTCTGGCTTCCTCCCACAGTCCAAAAAAACATGACTGTAAGGTTAATTGGCTTCTCTAAATTGTCCTTAGGTGTGAGTGTGTGTGAATGGTTGTTTGTCCTGTTTGTCTCTGTGTTGCCCTGCGACAGACTGGCAACCTGTCCAGGGTGTTCCCCGCCTCTCACCCAGTGAAGGCTGGAGATAGGCACCAGCAACCCCCGCAACCCCATGAGGGACTAAGCGGGTCTGAAAATGGATGGATGGATGCTACCTTTGCCACAGTGGATAACATTTTTATTTCAGGTTTAGAGCAGTGGGTTGGTGTCAGGACTACTGCATTACAATGGTTCCAATCTTGATTGGCAGAGCAAACGTTCTCTGTCAGACTTTGTGATTTTTTTATCCTCTGTTGTGTCTCTTTAATTTGGGATCCCACAGGGCTCAATTTTAGGTCTCCTACTTTTCTCTCTATAACTGTTACCCCTTACCTCTATCTTTGGGAAACATTGGGTTTCTTTCCACTTTATGCAGATGACTCCAAGGTTTATCTCAGGGTATGTCAGTAGACTCATTGTTCAAATGTCTTGACAAAACAAAGGTCCGGATGACTTTAAACCTTTTACACTTCAACAAGCAAAAAATGGAAGTGATGGATTTTGGTGGCAATTCTGAGATTTTCTACAATAGATCTTGGTTCTTTGACACATTAGGTTAGGCTGATGATCACAATTCTGGGAGGTAAAGCTATAGTTGGTAATCCTGTTCAGAAACCCTTTTTGTTATACTGGGTAAAGTGGTCCTTCCATCCTGAGAGTAGTCAATACATTATGTATTCAGAAAAAGGAACAAAAAAAATCAGACCTCTGTGAGAGCTGCAGGCCTGTAAAAACTCTGACCGATCCCTGCCGTTCGGTCCAGATGTAAAGAACCTATCAGATGTAGACAATCATTTTCATCTTCGAGTCCCGGGGGTATCACCTTATCTATTGGTTGTCCCACATGCCTATTATTGTGATGCGCTCACGTAACGCCAATGAGGGTGCATGTTCCTTGTTAGTTTCCATTTGGTAGCTGGGCATGTGGGCTTCGATGTTAGCCATTCATTGTTGTGCCGCTGTTCTCATTGTATACTTTAAAAATGGCTGAGAGTTGCAAGAAGCAAACTGTCTTACAAGTTTATGAAAAGAAGAGCAAGGCCTCAGAAGAAAGAAATGGAACCAGATTGTGTTTGGAAGTTTTTTTCACATGATCCCCTTGAAGAGCAGGTAAGATGGTCTTGCACATGCGCAGTTATTTAAATTGGGACATGGGTGTTTCCTACCTACTTTTCCAGGAAAAATCGCAGACTCTAGCTTTAAGGTGGATGCAGATATTAAACTCGAAAGCCGAAATAGAGCTGTTGTGAGATCTAGCTTTTTTCATTTGAAGCAATAAGCCAAAATAAAGTTTATTCTATATCACTGCAGCTCTTTGAAACAGTAATCCATACATGTGTTACATTTAGGCTGGATTTCTGTAACATGCTTTGTTTTGGTACTAGTGATGGTGGTTGGTTGCGTAAAACGCAACGTCTCGCGACATTTAACTGGGACAAGACAGTCTGATCACATTACGGCCATTCTGACTTTCACTTAACCGGCTGCCTGTACATTTCAGGATACCTTCTGAAGTTATTTTGAATCTCTGAATCCCCCCACCTCCACCACACACACACACACACCTACACCTGAGCTCTCACAGCCAGATATTCCTGCCCTGCTTCCATAAATCTGTAAGAAGTGATCAAGAGTATAGGTCAGGTCCAAGTACTGACCCGTGTGGCATACCCGTCTGTCAGGACAGCTGGAAAGGAATCCCTCTAATCAGTTGTTCCATACAGGTTTTGGTTCTACGTTTACAAGACAAACCACTGAAGAACAAAACCACGATGTTCCAGTTATTATTCTAAGTAAATGGTAAACGGTCTGAACTTATATAGCGCTTTTCCAGTCATGCTGACCACCCAAAGCACTGTACACAGGGGCGGTTCTAGACAGGGGCCAACAGGGGCCTGTGCCCCTGTAGAACTGTTCCTGGACCCTGTTGTGGCCCCTGTACTAAAAACATGATATTAAATTTCTTAGGATGATAAATGCTGACAAAGATACCGTGACTGACTGGTCATTTGGATCAGTTGTATTTTTTTTGTTTGTTTTTACCCAATAATAAAATAACAAAATAATTAAAAAATAAATATAAAAAAATAACAATAATTAAAAATTAAGCTGTTTCACGTTAAGCTCCCGCTGTATTGAGAAAAGATCAGGGGTCTGCAACCTGCAGTTCCAGAGGCACAATTGGCTCTTTGGCTTACTTAATATATTAAACGATGAAATGTTGACCTGTTAAGTTTTTTTCTTTTGTTCTGTGCCCCTGTGAAAAAACACTGGCCCCACTGCTAAATTTGGTCTAGAACCCCCACTGGCTGTACACTATAGCCACATTCACCCAATCGCTCACACATTAATACGTCTCGGTAGGCAACTTGGGGTTAAGTGCCTTGCCCAGAGGCACATCGACATGTGGCAAGGGGAGGCTGGATTCGAACCCACAACCTTCTGATTACCAGACGGCTACTCAACCCATCAAGTGGAGTGGATCAAAAGTGTAATCAACAGTATTAGAACTGACTAAACCTAATTTCTTCAAGTCACATATCCTTATTTATCAAAAACATCACAATAGTGATATAGTGCAAGTAGTTTTTCAAGAATATATTTTTTTTTTCTGTAATTAGCTACTACTTGCATTTTTGAGAGTTTTATCAACATTTGACACACTAGTTGCCACACCTGGCTGATATTTTCAGAGTTAAGGCAACGGTGGGGCGGGATAGTACGCTAAGGTTACACAATTCTAATCAATATGAGAGTTTCATTTGTATGAGGTAGCTTTTTTTTTCTCCCCGCCTCATTAAATAAGCGAAAAGCTAGCCATGTTGTCTGCGAGTACCCTGGGAAGTGTCTCTTCCTCGCTTCCTGGCGCAACACTGGGCATGTTTTTGAAAGAATAGCCCAGCCCTGTAACCCGCCTACCACCCTCCCTCTTCCCCTTCGGTGCGTCTCGGTCCGCCCGCAGCGAGTCTCCTTCCCGGTGAGGGCTTCTTTTTTTTTTTCTTTTCTTTTCTTTTTTTTTTTTTTTTTTTTTTTTTACACTACTACAGAGATGGCTGCGAAAGTGTGCAGATCGGTCCTCCTGTTGTCCCGGAGCAGCGGAGCAGCGGCCGGCAGCCTCCCCGCACTTGTCGCGTCCTCACAGGGGAACCAGCAGCACATCAGAGCGGTAAGTCCCAGGACGAGTGAGCGCTCCGGGCTGACAGGGCTGTGCGGAAGGGTAGGGTTGGGAGGAAGGACCGAGCTGGAACCGGAGGGAAGGCAGCGCTGCTGGCTGGCTGGCTGGTTGGCAGGCTGGGGGGTTTGCTAAGGAAGTAGAGCTAACTAGCCTGAAGATTTTCCGCTGCTGCCTCGCTTCCTCCTGGTTTGGCTCCTCTCGGGAAAAAAAAGGTGAGGCTGAAGACGAGCAGCCAAGATGTTGGGTGGCGTGAACGATCCTCACCGGGACGTGGGGCTTTTTGACAGGAGGCATTGCAGGGCTTTTTTTTGGAGCACTTGCTGAAGCTCATCGACACCCCGCTGGTTCTGCCCCGCTTACTGTAACAGACCCTCTGCTTTCATCTCTCCTTTAACTTCACAAGCAAAGCTTCCCACTAAAGATGATATAGTTGTTTTTTGTTTTGTTTTTTTGGGTCATTTCCCCCGTATCTGCAGTGCGTTGCGTTGATCGGTGCGATTACGCACGGCCACATTTCTGGTGTCACATTTTCATGCTTTTTTTTTTTTTTTTTTTTTGCAATGGGTCGCTTGCCGTCACCGGACCACTCTTGCCTGCAGACGGTTGCTGGTTCGGTTCTTACGGTCCGATCTGTGTGAGCTGCGGCGAAGGAGCAGCAGAAACTCAGAATAATGAATATCTGTCCAGAGCCGGAGAAGAAAACTACACATCTGTGCGTGGGTGTGCGTCAGTGTGAGAGCTACTCTGTGTGTGTGTGTGTGTGTGTGTGTGTGTGTGCGCGCACACATGAATATGAAGCATCACAGGAACATGGAAGCCCGCACTTGGATGATGTCAGACTCCGCTGGCTGCTTTCTCCCCTCCCTGGGTGTTTCCCCATCCATTTGGGAGATCCTGGGTTTTCCTGCAACCTCATGCAGGTCCTGGACAAGGCCACTCTGTGTGTGTGTGTGTGTGTGTGTGTGTGTGTGTGTGTGTGTGTTTAGATGCAGCTTCACCATGGTTCACAACAGAAAAGGAAGGCAGCAGTGTTTGCAGAGCACTGGCTTGTTCGTCTCTTGTTGGCCTCATTTCACTGATACCAGGGACGTTTTTACGAGTCTCTGTCTGAGTTTAAAGGTGAAACAGAGAAATCATTTGAAATTTGAAGAATGAGGAAACTGTTGCAACCCCAGATCAAACGGTCCGTTTACAATTGCTAAGAAATGTGCTCCTATTTATTTATTTTTTTATATAGGTATTTCTTTGTTCTTTTGAACAAGGGATATGTAAGTACACGCTGATGCCGTCACTCACTGTGCATGCTGGGAAATGGATAAATGCACTTTGATCAGCCGTCACGTTATACCCACTGACAAGTGACTTTGACTGCTCAGATGCAGGGAAAATGTGCGTACTGGTATGAACGTGGAATATTGGTTTGAGACTTCCACTTAAATGTTCTCCACAAACCACTCACAGACTGCTCGGCCATAGTTCAGAGAATCTCCTAATTCCTCATGCATTGGGCCGGGTACTGGTACCAAAAGTACAGGGTTTTAAAAAGTCAAAATTTCAAAATGGCAAAAATATCCCATCATGCAGCTTGCAATTTTTATTTTATTTTTTCCTAATGAAATGCCAGAGTTTTCTCTGGCTGGATGGAGGACTGCACACTGCCCGCCAGCTGGCTGAAAGAAGAGTACCGCACTTTACCTTGTTTTTAGGAAAGGATTTTTTTTTTTTAATTTCAAATATTTAATGTTTTAAAAAAAACACGAACAGTCAGTAGATGTTATAAATAATGCAGTGCTCCCTCTTCTCTTGCTGCACACTGCCGATCAGCTGGCTGGAAGAAGGCTTTTCTTTGGTTACAAGCAGGGAAGTATTTGGCTATTTGGAAATATTTTTGGTTGTGAAAAGCTCGGATGGCGTGTAAACGAAAGCCCATCGTTGTTATGTAGGTGTTTTAGATGGTTTTGAAAGTACAGTTGGTAAAGCGACATAAACTGCAGGTCAGTTACCTGAGCAGAAAACAGGAACCACCCAGTTTTTGGTTGCTATACTGGTTATGTTACATTATAAATAAAAGAGAAAAAAAACAACAACTAAGGAGTAAAATGGCTAAAATATATAATATTTTGTGCGTGTTCACAGGTGTTTAATCTGTAAACACATGTAAAACAGTAACATCTAATTAAAATGTTGCAGCAGTTGCCGGAACTCTTGCTCTTCTTTTTTTTTTTTTTAATAAAAGCACTTGGATCGTGTCAAACATTTTTGCTTTAATTTCTCGTGTGAACCCAGTGACGCTGTGGAACCACGGCATGTTTTACTGAGCGTTATCATGGAGTAAGATTCCAAGATTTATTCTTGTTTGTTTTGGTTTGTTTTATCAAAACTTGTAAATGAGATGTTGGATCTCGACGAGACAACCCGCCTAACTAAAGTTTAAATAAAAGATTCTGGTGTCGCCCTGTTCTGCATCGGGATCTAGGGGTAAATGTTGGAACCAAGCCCATTTAGGAATTACCTCAGTTTTTTTTTTCTAATATCTTGACCAGACACTCCAGGAAACCCCCAGATTTTATTAGCTGGTGACTTGCCTGATCCCACTTGGTGCTAAGTAGGTTGTCACAACGTTATGGATGATTAGCCCAAGTCTGAGGAGAGCTGTAATTTTATCCTCCTTGTGTCCTATTTAAACCCTCATGGGTTAGTCACAGCTCAGCTTGGCAGCCTTTTAAAAGTTTTCATTTCCTGTCACTCCAACATTACAGTTTTGTTTCTCTGTCATAGAAGAAGCTCTTTAGTCCACTGAAGTGTTGCTGTCACAGCTTCAGTAATGCAGACCTGTCAATTTGTGACAGCTAAGCGCCTGTATTCATCTGGGAGTTCCCAACTGCGGCAGCAAATCTTTGTTTCCATATCTGTATTTCTAAAGCTGCAGAGGGATGGATATACAGTTGTCCTGGAGCGTGTAGTCGCCTCTGTGGGAATGTTTATTTTTTATTTTTTTCCTGGATGCTGCTGCTATTTTGATGCGGTTTCGGTCATGATGGGTCTGATGGAGAGCAGACAGAGGGCTCCGGAGACTCATGGACTAGATTTCCATTAAGTCAGCTGTCCTATAAAATCAGGCATTTTGACACGAGGGAGTTGTAAAAGATTTATTTCCACTGACATAAACTAATCCAAGCAGTATTGCGCTCAAAATAACTCACAATCTAATGTCCAAGTTCGGGGTGATATTCACCGATTTTCTTTTAAGCCGACTTGCTCATCAAAGCTGAGCGTCCGGTGCCTTTAGCCGGCGGAGTCACCGGGTCAGGGCTCACTTCTTGCTCTTAATCCAATCGGAGTAGGAGTAAACTAATTTATTCCCGCCACGCTCAAAGACTCGGTGCTCGAGTTAGCCGGATTAGCCTGATAAGAGAGTGACGGTAAGCTTTGTGGCTGTGCTGAAGGTGATAAGGTGGCTGGGTGATTGATAAGCCCGCCGTCCAGCCAGCCAGTTTCATTAATGTACTCCACCCTTTGCACACAAAGTGGTTTATGACCGCATTTATGTACATGTATGTCTGAGAGGGACAGTCGATGTATTATGAGGATACCAAGTGATGGAGTTTGCCACTTTGGGTCAATTTGGCTTAGTGAGGTGATTGACAGCTGCCTGGCCCTCTTTAAAGAGATCTAGATCCAGAGAAGCTTTGGTCTCTGCTTGTAGGAATAAAGCATTCATCCGTCTGTCTATACGTCCATGCAGGTTGAATATTTAAAGCCTGACCTCAGTAAAGTTATCTGCCATAAACTGATAGTGAGGTTTTGTAATTAGATTTTTTTATTCTACTAAATATTTGGGGTGTAACAATAGATAAATCCACATTGATATATCAACTAAATTATTAGCGATCCAATAACATTGTTGCAAAATGAAAATATCGATCTATATCACCAATTCTAAGATGCACCTTTTATTTTGAAATTCACAAGGCATGAGACTAAAGTGAGCAGGTGATCTATAATTATTAGTAGTATTTTAAAATTAGAAGAATGTTGTTTTTGATTTAAACGCCTGCTTAGAAATCCTATTTGGGTTTTTATGCGAGTTAGTGTCAATGTAAATAATAGTGTTAGATTGGCAGAGGGTATTGCATCATATCGATCGCGTCGATCGGATATCAGACTTTGTGATATCGGCAAATATTGTATCGTCCTCCAAACAAATCGATATAACATCGCATCGTGATACAGCTGGTGATTGACACCCCTACTAAATATGGGCTGAAAGGTTCTGCAAAAGCGACATGAAAACCACGTAGGAACTCTTGTGTTTTGACAACATCTGATATCCTGTCTGGGTAGAGACAAGCGGCCTCTTTGGTCAGCCCAGGCAACATTTAGTGGTGCTCAGAGAAAGTCTTAGTAAGCCTGGACGCAGAGAGTCTCTCTGATGGGAGGAGAAAGCTGATCCAGATTACTGGCTGGCAAAGTGATCAGGTAGTATTTCAGTCAGAGGTTAGTAGTAACAAAAGCAAGCCATTTGCTGAATGGATATTCCTTTCAAGCCCTTTAAACCACTCTGTGTTCTTGCTGCTGATCATTACACGCTAACTGTTACCTCATTAGAATAAAGTTTTAACAGCGGCGGTTGAAACGTAACTTTCGAAAGTCCAGTTAACACTCAACTGGCGCAGATTGTTGCAGGGGGACGTCAGAAAAGTAGCACAGAAATGTAGTTAGGACAGGAGTGAAATTGGCTGTGCACAGCTCCATGTGGGTTCTAATCAGTATCATTTCCTCTGCGACGATGTGCTTGTGGCTCATGTGGTTTTTGTAAATATGAGGCGAACTCTGCGCAAAGAAAAAAGTGGAACAGAGTAAAGGACAGAGGAGTATGTGTGAAAAAAGAATATGTAAATACACCCACTGCAGCACATTCATTCTGGGTGCTAAACTTGTTCCGACTGCAACAGTTAATATAGAGCGAGTGCATCTTCATTGCAATGTATTATTAATTGCAATGTTAATGCTGCAAAGATCTGCTTGTTTGAGAGGCAGTAATTGTTGGCTAATATAAGCCAAGTGTCACGAGCACGCGCTTTGCATCTCAAAGTAGTCTCAGCCTGTTGGATGGAGCCTTACAGCAGCGGGTTCCCACACCCGACGCAGATGACCGCAACCCAAGATGCTGAAACACTGGTGAGAGAGAGAGAGAGAGAGGAAGGAGGAAAAGGTTGAGTTAATGCAGCTCCTATCGTCATCGCAAGACGGTATTTACCAATGATACAGATGTTGCATAATTTTGTAGTCTCTTGCTGGCTGAGTGACAGTGTTTTATTTGTTTTTCTAAAGATGGGAGGAACACAAAGACAATGTTCAGCCACATGAGGGGTCTCCACCACAAACTTGACAGATAAACTACTACTTTATCCAGCTCATTACTTCGGTACATGTTTCATGTGGGGGGAAAAAAGTGCTAAAGTTATAATCACCGGTCCAAAAAAAGAAAGAATGAGTCAAAAATATATGAAGTGAAATAAACAGTATCACTCTAACATATTGCCATCTAATCTTCCTCAGTTTCAAATAAAGTCAAAATCAGAAGCGACAATTTAAAAAAAATCAATATTAAAAATAATAATTTCCCTTTTTAAAGAAAGCTACTGTTTCCAAAAAGGAACATGCAGCACATTTCTTCGCTTCTATGTGTTGGAAAAACAAGCAGCATCGTTCAGAATCGAGTTTGAAATGTCAGAATTCACAGAAAATAGGAAATTGATGTCGACCATGACAAACCTGATCAGTGCATCTCTGTTGCATTCAATTTTTACGATTCATTTTGATTTTTTTCAAACCATCGTTACTAAAAAGTCCTGAGTTACTATTATTCTTCGGACATTGAAGACAGGGCACCCTTTTAGCTTTTGAATTCAGGACCAGATTGGATGGATGAGCACCTTATGAAAATGTAGACTCTTTTTTTCCCCCCTTGGTGTTGTTCACATTGACGCTGCCATTATGAACATAAAGTAAACTTTAAGCAAATTTTACTTGCTATACAAACGAATGAATGTAAGTATGTGAAAAGTCTTTTCGCTACAGATTTCCATTTGCACTTGCCAATAAGCGAGCTACTGTTCTTTCCCGAAATCTCTTTAAAATGTAGCTTTGCACACGGTTTGCTGTGAGCAACTGGTCGACGGTTAAAAAGCCATGCTCTAAATGCAACACAACAGCAAACATCTCCTGCTAAGTGGTGCTGTAGTACTGAAATGACACCCTTACCTGGGACTGCAGTCATTTGGAGCTCTAGTAGCAGCTGGTCCTTGCTGCGCAGTCACAAAGAGCTTCTGCTTTCTCTGCCTAATAACCTGTGTTTTCCCAGTTAAATTACAGGCATATGTCCAGATTTCGTTGTTCTGCCCCAGTGGTCCATGTCACTTGAGGTTGTTGCTGTGTTTGCTTGTGCTCAGACGCCTCCTGACGCCAGAAGACGGTACATTTCTTCCGGTTGTACATATGTGAACAGTAAGCATGGTTTAAGGTTTGACCACAGAGATAAGTTGGTTAGGTTTAAGGGTTGGCTTTATTATTTAAGATAAACTCAAAGCTTGTTCACTGATAGCAGAGTTTCTGTCTTGCCTCTGTTTTTCAAATCTTATTGAAAGTGTCTGGGGTTAATGGGACACAGTAACTGGGGAAACATCTCGACATGGGTGGGTTTAATGTAGAACGACATGCCTCAACTGTAAGACTTATCTTACTGTTATTTTATGGGCTCCAATGATAGTATGTTAATAAAGCATTGAAGTGAACTATGTGGTTTTTGTTTTTTTATTTGATTACACAAAAAAAAAGAAAAACCTCCCAGCCCCTGCCAGCTTTAGACTAGGGATGTAACAATAAATTGATCCACGTCGATATATCGATTAAATGACCAATTGTATCACTGTAAAATGAAAATATTGTTCCATATCATCATTTTTAAGATGCACCTGTATTTTGAATGCTGTTTTTAATTTTAATGCCTGATACTTGTAAGAGCTTTGAAATAAAAAGTCATATATCGATTGATCAGAAATCGCAACAGACTGTTATATCGGCAAATATCGTGTCGTCATCCAAACTAAATCATATCGCGACAAAGCTGGTGATTTACACCCCTGCTTTAGATGTGGCTTTTTCTAATACCTCTATAGCTTGCTTAAAATATTCATTACTATTAGGTGAAGAGGGTTGTAAATAGTTTGATCAAAAGCACAAGATGTGTTTTATGGTTTCTTAGACGGAGAGCTCGACAGAGCTACTGCTGCCAGTGTCTTTGTGCTCTCTTTGTTATTCTTTCCCATAGAAAGTACTCCTGGCTCAATGGTTCCGTGTTTAGCTGTGCTTCTTACCTGGACCGAGCTATTGCTTTTGACTGCGTACACGCTTCTTCTTTTTTCTCTGTCAGAGCTATTGCTGCCGTTAACTTTGTGTACTTTGTGTATCAATTTCGCTCTTCTGTGTTTTGCTGTGTTTCCTTCTTGTTCTCTTAATGCCCGGCTGGTCGTGGTAGACGTCTCTACCAAACCACATCCTGCTGGAGGGCTCTTCCTGTTAGATAAGAGTAATTCCTCTCCACTGTTGCCAAGTTCTTGTTCCGAATGGTTCATTTCTGCTTTTTATTTTTTTACCATCTGGCATTAAAAGGTTGCCGTAGTGATTTGAGTTTGGTTTGGACCAAATTTAATGTTATACAGTTGGATATGAATTGGACCTGTCATTTACAGTGCCTTGATGACATCTGTTGCTCAATATCTCATAACTTACAGTATTAATTTACATTTTTTTGTTCATTTGTCACATTGTATATTATTTAACATGTAAGGCATCATTTTTGGAAACTCCTGCATATAACGAGAGGAACTTCATCCCTTTGTTGCTTAAATCCTTGTGAAAACAAAAGGAAGTCTGATCCAGCTCACTGGTGCCGAGAGAAAACTCTCGTCCTCCTCTTAGGCCCGTCTAGATTTCCAAGGTTGTGTGTGTGCCCTGTTTCTCCTGTGCTTTCTTCTCCTAATTTCCCAGTTTTGCTTCAGCCCATCACATTGCAGCACCTGCTCAGTGATGCCCTTCCTCACGCTCACCAGCTGCTTGCCCTGCAGTCAAAGGAATTGTCTTGGGTTGAGCTGGTTCAGGTTACTGGGCCATATTTAGCAAGCCTGCCAGCAGCTACTCCATGGATGCACGGCACAATTAATGTTTTAACCCTTCAGATGCGAGCCGGGCCGCGGCGTTGTACACTGTTGTTATCTTGTAGCTAGAGCCACGTTGTATTGTAATGAATGAGTGATGGGTAAAGTCCTCATTAACACTCTGGAAGGGAGTTTCACCCTTGAAGTGGTAAATGACTGGTGAACCTCGGCTGCTGACACAAACTAATTAGCTGCTTCCCATGTTTCTGTGGGGCCCAGCGTGTCTCCAGTCAAGTCTGAAAAGGACGTTAAACTGGGCCAGTGTGTATAATGTGATGATGGATGGCAGCAACGCTTGGTTAGCCGCCTTCTCACCAGGCTGTTTGGAACCTCCTGGTAAGGCAGGTGAGCCAGCGGCTAGAACCTCAAGGTCAGCGCCCGCCCCGCCCCGCCTGGTGTGTCTTTTTAAATAGATTGGCCTCATTGTTGGGATGAATATTTGGGGAATCTTGTCTCTAAATGAGCGACTGATGTCACGTGAAAGGCAGCTGTTCTCAGAACCTTTAAGAAATGTCTGAGCGTTTGTAAAAACTCGTCTCAATTGAGCAGTAAATGTGCAATAAATGGAACTTGTAAGCTTCAACGTAACATAAATGAACCGCTATCCGTGTATCTAGCGCTAAATGTACCACAATGTAAGATCAGACATGCAGCGATCAGACATGCTCTGTCCCGATATTTCTGGTTTCTTTCCGTCTTATCGGTGTCATTGTTTAAAACTCAAGTAATAACTCTAGCGTTCTTAATGGAACTGTGTTTGCAAAAATATGTTCCAAAACCCCAACAACTTTTAGAAAATTATAATCATCAAAAATACATCGATTAGGCTTTTCCTGGTCGATAGGAAATTTAGGATTTTTAGATCTGAGGTTTATTGGTGTCACTTTATTATGATACTTCTAATGTTTATTAAAATCGGTTTAGCAAAAGGTATCTGCAAAACACAAAACTTTAAAACATTATAATCATTCAAGATGCACCAAACTCACTTTTCCTGGTTGATACCGATTTCTTGATTTGTTTTTTTTAGCTCTGGAGTTTATTGGTGTCTCTATTTAAAACTTAAAGGTAACTTTGCTATAATGCATCTAGACTTTTTCAGTAAAATTGGTTTAGCAAAATGTATCTGTAAAACACAGACCTTTAAAAAGAAATTATAAACATTAGAGATGCACCGATGAGGCTTCTCCGGGTTTTTTCCCCCTGGTTTTCTTTTGGGTTTGATTCCGCATTTGACTAATTCTATTATTTAATTTGAGTGTTTGTAGGGACTGTTAATCAGGCCCATTGACAGATTGAATGATTAAATCAATAATCATATTATTACTTATAGCTTTTGCAAACGTTTAAGTAAAATATAAATTTAACCCATTATCTATATGTTTGTTTGCCATTTTCAGTAATAATGACATGGTATTTAATTTATTTTTCTATAATTATTGAATTGTGCCACTTTTGGAGCCACATATCTCAGGTTGTGGTTGGGTTTATTTGCCAACATTTGGAGGTCAATAAACCTAATAACAACAATGGCCACACTGCAATTTGTCACAATGGGATTTCAGTCCTGCAGACTATCAGGGCGCCCGGACCATGCAGCTAATTAGCAGGAGAGAGAGGAGAGGTTGACCTCTGCTTCTGGAAGTATTGATCGCTTGTACCCTTGTTTACCCAAGTTTATGTGAAATAATAAAAGCACCAGAGAGGGATCGATGTTGGCCAAGGATAGAGACACTGACAGTGGCTAGTGACAGTTTACCTTAAGAATGAAAACAAAGATATTTGCAGTTGGACAGCAGGAAAACCCACTTCCTTAATTGAGGCATGTCAAAATCATTGAATATTGCACTGATCACACTTGTTTTCAACATTTGAACATTTAGATTAGTTAAATTTTGACTTTTTCAAGATATTTTTATATCTGCAACAGTTAATGTACCGTTTCCAGACTCAAAATGGAAACATAAATGCATTTTCATTCAAACTGTACAGATAAATGTTGGGCCAGGAAATGATGTCAAGGTAGTTCAAGGTTTTCCAAAAAATAAAAAATTCACAACAGTCTATCATATTGGGCCTGTATGCTAAAGTGTTTTTGCCACTCGCCCTCCCCCCACTTGTTGCTGCACACTGTGATTTAGCTGGCTGAAAAAACACAGGTACCCTTTCCCTCCCTTACAAAAAAGACACATTGCATTGTTTGGAAATGTTTTAGGTTGTAAAAAACAGGGACAGGGAAGACGATCTATTGAGGAGAAAATTGTGCGAGGCACTGTATCAAAGGCAGCAGCCAGATCAAGAAGGATGAGGAAGCTGAGTGAACCAGAGTCAGCAGCCATGAGGAGGTTGTCTGTGGCTTTTAGGAGACCAGTTTCTATTCGGTGGCAAAAACCAGACTGATGTTCATAAAGAGAGCTTTGGGTCAAATGGATGTGAATTTGCAAAAAACCTTTCTAGAAAAAGAAATATTCAAAATGGGACAAAGGTTATTGTAGTTGTTGGGATCTACACCTGGTTTTAGTAGCATTCTACAGCCATTTACCTCTACTTCTGCATCATTTATAATATTACAATATAATTATGTTTACTTATCTGAAATGATGGATGTCGAGTTTGAGGCTGGAATTTTTCACATCAGGGCATCGCAGCACAAGGCGCTTAACTGTTTTTAATAAAAGCAGCAAGAGAGAATGAATGAATGAGTGGTATTTTACTATTGGAGTAAATTGATGGAGATCTCGGAGGATGTGAAGGATTCTGATGGAAGTATTCCCTTGGCCTAAGCTTCACCTCCTTTTATTAAAGGGAACCTAGCGGCCGTTTTTCTCGCTGTCAGCAGAAATGAAATGAACATTACTTGAACTTCAGAGGCCCAGAGTTTTATTCAGACAGCAATTATCTGCTATCAGCAGACCAAGAACGGCGACAATGAAGAAACATCACGATAGCTGGAGCATTGTATGCTTCGATAGAGGCCTGTGGCAGCTTGTCTTTGAAGTCGTCTTGCAATAATAGGTGATCTATTGCTTGGCCTTTACCACACAATTGTCCCTGATTAGGCTACAGTTTAACCTAAATGGACCACAGCGAGTGTTGCAGATTTTTAGTCCAAATCTGATGCAAATCAAATAGTACTTTGAAAATAATCAGTCTAATCTTAATGTAGCTAAAGCCTCAGGGTGTTCTAGGGCTTCCCACCAACTAACAAACATAAACGTATAAAAAGTCCTTCTGCTCCTGCTGTATCGGTTCATTGGATTGGTTGCAAGAAGAGCTTTATCTTTTGAGGTTTTCCCATCACTTCATTTGCCACTTGAGAGCCTGCGCAGTGTCCGTCTATCCATCTGTTGTACTCTGCTTATTCAAGATCAGCATGTGGAGGTAACAGGTGAAGGAGGGGAAAACCCCGGGCTTTGTTCTCCCCATCAAAACGTACATCTCTATATAGGGGATCCCAAATCGGTCAGTTTTGGGTCTTTTAATCCAGGGCCTGCAAACGTTGCGTCGCGCTCGGATAACCTTGAAAGGGAGGCGTCTCGCATGCATCCTGATCAGATGCCTTAACCCAGCTGACGCCGTTTGATGCGGATGAGCAGGGACTCTACTCATCATCATTACGGCTGAGCTTGACCACCTTGAGGAGAAGGCTCATTTTCTCTCTCTTTTTGTTCCGTATCTCATGTGCGTAGATGAGGCTTGGGCTGTAGACAGACCAGTAAATCGAGAGCTTTGCTTTTTGACTTACAGAGGTGGGTAATCCAGGTTCAGAAAGTGAAAAGCCTGTGCAGAGATTAGTTCCGCCCATTTGCATTTCCAGCTCCACAGCAGAGACAGGGGGCTAGCATTTAAAACAGCGGTCTCCAACTCCAGTCCTCCAGTGCCGACGTCCTGCAACCTTTTGATGCGTCGACACGCCGGACTCCAATATGAGCTCATTAGCAGAGCTCTGCAGAGCTTGACTGCAGGATGGTGAGGTAGTTTGGTCATTTGATTCAGGTGTGTAGCGCATGGGACACATCGAAAAGTTGCAGGATTTGAGTTTGAGACCACTAGCTTAAAATCCCCTGGTTAACTGAACAGGATGAAGGAAAACTAGGCATGGTTTTTACTTTCTGAAGCCAGATTTACCCACTTTGCTTCACCACAACAAACCAGGGACTTCGCCCTCCTCTACCCGACTCCCAATTGCTCTACGCATGCGTGAGCTACCATGGAAGGGGTTCCTGATATGTTCCCCGGCTGACGTGCCTAATATTTTTTTCCCTTCTAAAATTCACCCCAACAGGGAAATCCTTTTTTATATTTACTTCCCAGATACGTCCAGCTTGGTCCTTAAACTTTTTAAACTTCAAATCTAAGAAATATGTCAGAGAGCCCACAGTCTTGTTAGAATCCTTTAGCCTAGCACTGCTTGAGCCATGCTCAGAAACTTCGCCTTTTGAATTTTAATGTAGTCGATGTCGCCCGCTGCTGTCGGGGTGTGGTCATTACAGCGGTTTTGTTTTGAGTCCCACAGGCTGCGGGGGCGCAGATTTGCTTAAAAACAGAGAAAAGACTATCTGCTTTGAAAAAAAAAACATCTGCAGTAGCACCAGACAACCTAACCCCCAGGATCATAGGGGTACCCAGTCCTCTCCAGCACACTGAGATCCTTCAGAGAGGCTCCTCTGATGAATCCAGCTGATACATCAGAGGAGGGGAGGTCAGTATGTGAGATGTTCCTGCTTTTCAGAGCTGATCTCTGTAGTGAAACACGCCCCTGTTTGCTTACCAGCGATATAGGGGTGTTTCATGCTTAAACAGGATGTAGAGAGTGTTGTGGCAATATCGTTGTTTTTAGCCTTTCGCTTTGAGTGGAAATGCATTTCTCTGTGAGGACTCGTCTCCGCAAAGACCGGTACCAAGCGGTTCTGCCTTTTGTAGTGCTCCATCTACCCGGGGTGGTTGACATGCTGTGTTTGTGCTTTTTTGCCCTTTTTCCCCCTCTAAAAAAAGCTATTCTAAATGTGTAACTTCTGTTTGCTAAATAAAGTTTTTTTTTGCACCATTAGCTGAACCTGGTTAAATGTCTTTAATGTTTTATGATGACCTAATCATCTTATTATATGTCTTCTCCTGTAGCTTCTTGGAGAAGTTATCCTAACTCCAAAGATCTCCCAAATTCCCGTCTTTCGATCCTTTTCTTGCGCCCGGCTTCACTCTGCCTGGGATCAGATGTCTAGATTTTGCCAAGGATGCTCATGAATGCCTCATTACACCGCTGGAGGTCAAGGAGGGAGCTCTTAACTGAGACTGAATGGGCTTGGAGCACATCTACAGAGTCGATGATCCCCATGAAGCAAGGCTCTGTGTGGGGCTCAATGCTGGCTCTATTTGCTCTGTAATTACCCAGATTGTGGCGGTGCCATGACAGACGCAAGGAACACACACAAACGGGATATTCACCATGGAGAAGATAAACAAAAGGTGTACACCTCTGTCAAACAATGAGCTCTAAACCCTGAAGTCCCTTTGTATTATTTAGAGGTGATTAGCTGGACCTGAGAGATGGGACAAACATGAATATTGTTGGTTATTATGGATTTTTATTTGAGGTGGGATTCTGGGGGACCTTTTGGTCAAGCATGCAGGTATCAGTTTTGAGGCAGGGGGTTCCTTCTTTAAATATACCTTTGAACCTGTATAGATTACGGGAAAATCACAGTAAATTGAGTCTTGTGCACTCAGGTTTTGTTTTAAAATTCATTACAGTGAAGAAGGGGGAAAAAACAACTTTGATGCTAATTTGATATTCACAACTTTGATGACTGACGGTAAATCTCTGATCACAATGTGTGCAGTGAAGCCTTTTTTGTTTTGTTTTCCTAACTACTCTGAACGGCCTATAAAAGCCGTACAGAGATTAAATTGGTGTTTACACAGTCTTGGCAATGCATTTATCGGATCAATACCAATTTCTGGTTTTCCTTGGGTTCTGATCAGGTGATTCAGATTTTTCTTTTCTAAGGACTAAAACTCATAAAAAGAGGAAAAACACGGCTGAAGATTACGTTATAGACATTTTGAATCAAACAAAGGAAGAAAATACCAGGTTATTCCCATTGTTGCATCACAACATATAACTAATATTCATCTATTCATGTAAAAGTGTATAAGCGTGTATAAGGGGCGTGGCGATGGGACAGGGGTAGAGCATGTGACCCATGTTCAGAGGCCTCAGTCCTCCACACGGCTGTCCTGGGTTCCAGCCCCGCCCCGTAAACCTTTGACGGGGCGGGGAACCTATGAGCCCCATTTTCTGTCGGCCTACTGTCCAATAAAGGTCACTAATGTCAAAACAAGGAACATGCTGCTGGTTGATGCGTGTATATATTGTTGGGTTTCTTGGTTTTGATCTATAAAAAAACAAAACAAGCCTTGACCTCTATTCAAAGGATGTTTGTTTAGATGTAATTGGCCAATTTAAATCTTTTCCAGATTGACTGGTGTGTCTCTATGTATTTCCATTGAAATAGAAGATTTAAACCCATAATCCCAACTTCTTCTGAAAATCCGAATAAATTTGCGCCCTATGTCTTGGAGAGTGCAATCTTTTCTCTTCTCAGGACTGTTCGAGTAAAACACTTTAGTAAATATCTCTGTTTCTATCATTTTTGTTGAAGCCTCTGACTAATGTGAAAAAGCAACTTTCTTTTATTGCTTTACTCCTTCAGTGGGGGGGAAGCACTTTAGTGTTGACTCACTGCAAGAATGGAGCTAATCGATACTAATAGTAGCAGTGCTGCTGAAACGCTCTCATTTGAATAAAATGGCGGAGTCCTGGTGTCTCATTAGGAGTCATTGTGAGTTAGTGTGTTTATTAATGAAACCTGACACCCGCGGTGGTTGTTCTCGGCTCCTTGAGTTACTGCCACGGTGTTTGTAGTCGCTGCTGTTTATTGTGCAGGTGCTCTTTGGTTGCGAGGAGCTCGCCGTTTCA
This sequence comes from Fundulus diaphanus, assembly GCA_037039145.1. NCBI lineage: Eukaryota > Metazoa > Chordata > Actinopteri > Cyprinodontiformes > Fundulidae > Fundulus > Fundulus diaphanus. The sequence continues at coordinate 39,972,519 of CM073121.1, read as the reverse complement.
TGAAGGGCGGACGTCAGCAGAACCGGGGAGGACTTTTCCCTCGAGCTCTGACTTTTTGTTTGTGGACACAAAGATGCACGTCTGTTATGCCATTCGTTTACAAGGCTTATGCTGTGCTCTGGGTGTGCTACAGCCGCGCTAGTCGGATCATAATTGGATAAGAAAGCGATGAGGTCAAAGGGTAACGTCCAGTTACTACCTCTGCTGGCAGTTTGGCTCTTTTACGGGGCCTTGCAGGAGTAGTCATTACGGTTTAATTTCCCCCCGTTTTCTCCTTCTTGCAACCAAAATTGTTAAGGTTGTTAAAGGTGTTTTTTTTGGGGGGGAATTTATGTGACAATCATTAATAGGGAACAACTGTTCAGCGTCAACAAATGCTGACATTTACATCTACAGTATATTTGCAATACAAATTCGCAATGCCTCTCCCTAGCCGAGCTTTTGGTCACGTACTCTGCCTCGCCAAAATAAAAGTCGCCACTTTGATTTAACTAAACAAAAACGGTGCGAACCTTCTGTTGGATAATTACTGCAAGGGCAACCATTTTTCATCAGGCAGCTAGTTGGTTAACCCCAGCTGATGCGATGAGCAGCTCCTCATGTCTTAACCATGTGGAAAGATCGCGTGTTTGTGGAAAAGATGCCAGTCTGTTTAAGGAGGGTCAAGTCTTTGGCTCGCATCAAACAAAAATGAGAAAACACCTAAAGAGATTGCAGAAACTACTAAAACTGGGTTGGGAACTGTCCGATGCGTACTTATTTATTTCTCAGAACAATGCCACAGCGAATGCGTGCTGTAATCATAGCTAAAGGTGGTCCACCTAAATATTTGTGTGTGACTGTTTTGTTTTTTTGGTGGCAACTTTTTTTTTTTGGCCTTGCTGTGTATAATCTGTGAATATAATAAATGGGCCACATATTAAAGGGGGAAGCCTATGTTACCCTGACACTTCTGAATGAAATTTAGTGCAACGTGTTACCTTCAGAAGTCCCCTCATGCGTAAATAAAGTCCACCGATCCATGTAATTCAGTCTCAGCTGTCGTGTAAAGCCCTCAGAAGATTTATTTTTTCTTCAAATGCAGTTACAGGTGCAAGTCGTTTGGGGTATGTTTCCATGAATAGCTCAAGCTTAGTCAGGTTGGATGTAAAGCATCGGTAAACATCAATTTCTAAGTCTTGTTTCAGATTCTCATTTGAAGTTAAGCATGAACTTTGACTAGGCCATTCTGTCACATGAATGTAGGTTGATTAAACGATTGCCTTGTAACTCTTGCTGTATGGTTTGGGTCGCTGTCGTGCTTCAAGGTGAACCTCGTCCAAGTCTAAAGTTTTTTCAGCTTCCAACAGGATTGCTTCCAGGGTTGCCCTGGATGTGCTGCTGCCATCCGCCCACCAGCTCTGTTCGGCTTCCCTGAAGCATCCCCACAGTTTATCACATAAAAGTACATTTAAAAACCACTGGCCTGTTTTTTTTTTTTTTTTTATTTGTAACCGAAGCTTTTTCAGGGTATGAAAAATTTCTGCGTGTTGCCGTGACGTTGAGTGTTGAGAGGAAGACTGTGGTGGAAATCTGCTGAACTGGAAAGCCTCTGTGGTTTCCTCATCTTCATTCAACGGGCGAGGCTTAAAAGGCAACAGAGCGGCGCTGCTGTCAGAGGAGGTCAGGGACGACACCGCTGCCTGCTGTCTGCACGCCTCGTTCTGCCCGTGCAGGCTCTGCTGCTTCTTGCATCAGCCTGAAATATGAACGCTGATGCACACAAACACACAAACACACACACACATGAGCTTCCTCCAAACCTCCTGCTTTACTGCATGTCAGGGTGGGTATTGCTAGTCAGCTGTTTGTGTGAAGCCTTTGAGGTTGGAGGAGTGGGAATGATGGAGCTTTCTACTCTTACTGTATTGGAAGTCATAGTAGCCGGCTCGCCTCGTGGTCCCCCCCCCCCCCCCCCCCGCTCTATAAATAGGTTCGAGGAACAATGCTGGAAAAAAGCATTTCCATGGAGACGGTCTTGGGCGTTGTCGCAAGCGAGCCGTTGTTGAGGGAGGGATTCTGACTAGTGGTAAAAGTATGTCTTCTGTTGTCATAGCACGCCAAGCGGTGCAAATCAAGGCAAAACCTGCTTTTCTCTGCTGTTTGGAGTCAACTGTGGAGTCGGCAAACAACACATGGTCGGCTACTGCAGGCCTCTTTGTGTTCAAGTTTACGCGACCCAGCCTTTTTTTTTTTTTTATACCACCAGTGCGCGCACAGATAGCTAAACAAACACGGCAGTGTTCCTGTTCGCTCACAAATAAGAAACCGTCTCTTGTGGAGAGGCGTGCAAACACGGGATTTAAATCTGATTTTCATACGCGGCCTCTCTCGCTTCTGTCTCGCAGCCTCCCTCTAGTCTAATCGATAACAGGTTGTACGCGGATATCTGCCTCGTTGTAAATGAGTATCACGCCACTCTTAAGGAATTTAAAAGTGGCCACATGTCCAACCCGCAGCAGCTATGTTAAATTACAGTTTAGGAAACCTTTCCTGTCAGCTGTTTCCTGGCATGGGTAACGGAGTGTAGCTCTCTTCCCCGGAGGGATGAACTAATTGTGTCACTGGAATAAAACAAAAAAAGACCCTCTCTGTGCTTCCAGAATGAATATGGAAAACTAAACTCCTTTTATTTATTTATTATTTATTTATTTATTTAATTACCAGCTGAACAGTTGAAGAAAAAAATCTGCCTCAGAAATAATTACACAATTTTAAAATGAGAAAGAAGATTCCTGTTGGCACAATCTACATCATCCAGAGTCCTTGGTCCTATTTTATGTTCTCTGCTGTTCATCCCACAGGTTCTCTATCTATATGATGTCATTCTGGAAAAAAGGTTGATTTTTATTTTTGATTTATTTATTTTTTGTTCAAATCTCCGGTGAACCCATTCCTTTGTGAATTACGTCAAATGTTTTTAATCATAAAGCTATTCAAATACCCGCTGACGGCCTATTATCGGTTTACAAAACTGATCCTCGCTCAGCTTCAGCTGCAGAAGGGTCTGCTAATTTACTGAAAATGGGTCTATGTGGGACTATAAGACATTATGTGGAGACATTGAAGCAGTGGCTCATGACATTGGCTAGGAAATTGAGGCTTGTGCACAATTGGGCCTTCAAATGGACAATGACCCTATGCATGATGCTGGATTAGTTAGAAATTGGCTTAAGGGCATTAAGTTGGTATTTTGGAGCGGGAATGACAACGCCCTGATCTCAGTCCCATAGAAGGTTTTTGGGTGGAGCTGGAAATGGGCAAGGCGACTCAGTCCCACTGGTTTTCAGGAGGAATGGGCCAAAACCTCAGCAAACTTACTGCCGTGAGAAGCTTGTGGGAGGATACTGAACACGTTTAAAAGGCAGTTCTGCCAAATACTGAGAACATTTTCATAATCTGTTGAATAAACCCCCCCCCCCCCCCCCCCCAGAAATGCTATTATTCTGGCCTTTAGCAAACAAGTCATTTTGTTATTCCTAACTGACCTAAAACAGCAGCAGTTTAGTTTCAACGTCAGACCGCGAAGGGAAAGAAAAGCTGCGTCTTTTCTTACGGTGTATTTAAATATTTGGTTTCAGCTGTACAAATTGGAGATTTAATGCATTAGCAATGCGTTTCCGCACAGCCCCCTGCTCACACACGCACGTCTTTGCTTTGTCCAGATGGCTGCCTCAGGTCTACCTGGCTGCTTTGTTTAACCCAGGGAAGATTCAGGCACAGAGGAGCCAGAGGAGCGGAGCTAAGTTAAAGAAGGGATCATTTATGTGCCTCCAACTAGTCTTTTATCCCCATTCCCCGTCATACCAGGGCCCTATGGGGCAGTGTAGGTCCACCCTGGATATGAACTGCATGAAGGAGATGGATGGAGACCACGGGAGGGGAAGCAGACGTTAGCAGCATCTGCTTCTTTTATGGAAAACAAAAACCTCCCTTTTATTCCCCACAGCCTTGGGAAGTATTTGTGATCTTATAATAAACCGAGCTCCCCTTTTAATCCCTGATATTTTACTCTTGACATTTGGCGTATATGCGAGAAAATCCCCTCTCAGGATGAACTGTAGCCTATTTTCAGGTGTGAAACAAAAGTAAACGTACAGGTGCGGGTACCTGGAGCCAGGTTGCCAGGGAAACGCTCTGAACAATCCAAATGGCCTTTTTTTAAACCGCTGAGGATTGAAGGTTATCTGTCTCCTAGACTCGCCAATGAAAAACGGCTTCGACATTAATCTCCTCGAGCATCTGGATCCCAAGAACGTCTCCGGGCTGAGAAATTTATATTTCATTTATTCCATACGTGGCACTTCTTATTTATGCCGTATTTATGGGGGCCTTTGAAGGAAGGCGTCGCTGCCATTCGTTTTCTGTGAAAGTAATTGGGCTGAATTGCTTTTTTTCTGTCAAAACTGGTTTGAAACGACTCTCTGTTTACATCTGTCACCAACCCCACGAGGAGATATGAATAAAGTGGAATATTTGCTGTCTGTCTCTTTATGCCTGCTTGGCTCATAACTCTTCCCTGACGCTGCGTTCTCTCGTTTTACAAAATGTATTTTGGTTTGTGTGGGCTTTTCTTTTTTTTTCTTCTCGAAGGCAATAAATGTGTCAGAGGAGTTCATGCTCAGCAGTCTCCTACCTCCCTAGTATTTGCTCAAGCAGACTGGATGGGATTCATTTCTTTTTGTATTGACTGTTTTTTTTCTTCTTCTCCATATTCGTTGGCTGTAAGTTCTTTACTGCCGTGCAATCAAGTTATTATGATGACGTCTTTAGCCGGCTGCTCATCTCTTCTCCGCCCTCGAGCTTTTTTTTTTTTTTTTTTTTTCCTCCGATTTCTTACAACCGAAAGATTAAATTCATTTTATTAGGATTTTTGTGTGAGCAATTCAAAGTAGTGCTTTTTTTGCTTTACAATTCCAATTTTTTATTCTGCAAGTGAAAGTCTGAGAAAAAGGTTGTATGCATTTATATTTAACTCTCTTTGCTTGTAGACTCTTAATTACAATTCCTCAAAAGTCACATAATTAGTAAATGAGGAATGCGGGTGTAGTTTAATCTGGCTGGTGATATGGCTCCCGGGGAACATTAGTGGAGAAACGGCCCAGAAAGCTCCGGTATAAAGTTTTAGGGACGATTAAAGCAGGATTAGGGTATAAAAAACAAACATCCCAATCTTTAGATCTCTCATGGAAAGATTGTTCTATCCATCATCTGAAAATGTAAGGAGTATAGCACAGCTTCAAAGCTGCCAGGACCAAAAGAGAGATCAGAACCTAACTATTTGGGCTACATGCAAAAAATTCTACATGTGTTGGTAAATGAAGACCCTGAACTAACCCACCATCCACGCCGTGAAACATGCCTCAACATGCCTCAACATGAAGCCAGAGCTGCAGTGGAATCATTTATCAAAGCATGTTTTTGGCCCAGTCAAAGTCCAGACCCAAAATTCACATCATCTTCAAAGATCGTCTCCATCCCGTATGACTCGGATTGAGTTATTCTGCAAACAAGAATGAGCTAAGACGTTGGTCTGTAGATGTGCAAAGCTGGTTAGAGTGCAGATGCATGCCACACTTCATTTTACTTTCACTTTCCAGTTATGTGGTATGTGTGTGTGTGTGTGTGTGTTTGTTTCCCCTCCATTATGTTCTTTGAAAATGATGCGACTTTAATGACGTACAGGAGAGAGAAAACACACCTCACAGTAAAGGTTATGAAGCAGGACGGTAAAGTGGTATTTCCATAAAAGGATCTGTAACACAGGGTGTCCCTTAAGCGGCGGTGAAATACTCCAGTTCATTGCTCTCCTCGCTCGTAAAGTCAAACCTAAAACTGGCTGCAATAAGAGGAAGGACAACATGAAGGACTTCAGTGGAATAATGTGGGTCAAGATGGTGGCTGGTAAATTAGAACCGGACGCGTATTGGATTCTCACGGTTTGAAAAGCTTAAATAAAGAATGCATAAAACTGTAAAACAAGAGTATAACATGATCTAACGAGGTTTATTGAAAGCGGAAAAACAACAATCATTCTTCAAACATTTCTCATTCATAGCGCCTTTCAAGTAAATGGACTTGTTGTTACTGCAAGCGGAGGAAAAGTGGAACCGCCCTCTTTCAGCCAGCCGACCAGCAGTGCGCAGAAACATGTGGGGGAGGGGGCGGCCCCGCGGCACTCTGTGCTCCAGCGCTTTCTCGGTTTTTTAAAACATAGGAATGGCACGACAGCAACGTCTCTGCCGCTTTTGAAACGTTGGTGCACCTTGATCCTGCCAATAAGACCCTTCCTGGTGTGAGATCAGACTTAGCCTGCATGAAATTACTTTGGTAACACCTGTAAAGCGCTAATCAGCTGTGCAGTCAGAATTACTGGAAAAGCTGTTTACCTTGATGCGGTCGACGCATCAGAGCGGTGGCGGAAATGTCAACCGTGCGAACTAAATATAGCGTTGCTAATTTCATAGCGAGTGAGCATAGACTGAAGGCAGGTTAAGGCATTTCAGAGTCCCACGTTGCTCGTTCTGAAAACAGGACAAAAAAAAAAACAGCATAAAAGGGACTGTGGTACCGTGCACACATTCTTCCTAGCCTGTCCTGCAGGGAAGCTACCAGGCTTATGTTATTTAAGCCTCAATTTCACATGAGACAATGAAATGACAGGCCCATGAAATCTATACTGATGTAGCGGACTAGAGTTGCAGCACATAATTGTAGTAAGAGCCGGGCTCTCAGGTCAGTTTACAGTCGGACAGCGGCTGTGAGGGAAAATGGAGCCAGTCTGTGTTTTTATATAAAACTTGCTAAACTACAGAGAGCTGTTTGGATTGGCTTTGTAAAATTTGGGTCACTTATGTCTAGCTCCACTCAGCTGTTGAAGGCCACGTTCTAGTTATTTACCGTGACGTATTTGTTGGGGCTACTTGGCTTGATTCCCAGTTTATGTAAACAGGGTGTTGATGATGGTATTTTAATAAAAAAAAAAAAAAGTCATTTTCTGCTCCAGTATTACAATTGAAGTGGTGCCACAGTCTTTTTGCTGTTTTTACAGACCTCACCGATGCTAAGAATGAACCCTTTGTTATCGAAGCGCAGGCCCACGGATATGACACACGGATTTTTCTCCTCCTTGCACAGTTCGTCCTCTGTGACGCTCGTTCAGAGTCTCTGTCTGGTTCTTGCCAGAGCTTCTCACCACACGCCCACTCCTTCTCTTCTCTCATGATTATCAGCTTGTTATCCCGGGTTGGGAGGATGCGTGGGCCTTTTTCAACCTTAAACAAAACAAAAACAACACGTTCTGTGGTGTATTTTATGCTGCCTCTCCATTCACTGGATTTTGCCTTTTTAAGTAGTACATCAGCACCCCTGGGACGAAGCAGTCCCACAGCATGATGCTGCCGCCTCCATGTTTTACAGAGGGTAAAGGGTTCTTTCGGTTTAAGAGCTCATCTCCACTCTAAATACATTCATCTTCTGATTCGTCTCAAAAATAGGAGCTTGAATCTGGGGGTCGACGTCACGTTTGACCCAAGCGTGTCGGAAAACGAGTGTGACTCGACAAGTCTTTATACCAAAGGTCAGATGGCCAGCAGTGCAACATGTGGCTCCGCTGCGTATCCAGCAAAGTCTGCTGCCAAACGTCCAGAACTGATCAAAGCCAGGTAATGTTAAAGGGGCAGCATGCCCAGCAGGCACAGTGAAGCAGCCCCGCAGCATCATGCTGCCACCACATGCCTGACAGCTGGTCCTGTAGCTTTCCGAGGATTTTCAGTCTTCTTCTGAACTCTTCCAGAAATGCCTTCCTGCTCTCAGATCTAAGGGTGGGTTTGATTTTTGTCTCTGAAGTGTCAGCTTGGATCTGGGAACAACGTCACATCCAGACTGACAGCGTTCTAGAGGCTGATCAGAAAACAAGCCGGGTTTTTGAATTTGTTCTGTTGCTGTCTACTATTAGAAGTGAAAGCTGATTGCGCCAACACAAGACCTAAAGATTATGCTCACAAGTGGAGGTTTTGCGGAACTCTTGTACGTTTGAGATGTTTACTATGATACAAACTGTTGGAAGTGCTGCTAAATTGTTGGCAGCTGCTACTTACATGGTGTTTTAAAGGCGTGGCAGCCATATTGGATGCTGAGCTTGGGGACAGCGTTGCGACGTCTGGCTTTCCCCGTCAGAGTTCTGGCTGCCTGCAGGGGGCGCTCTTTTGATCTGCCCTAACGCTGGCGCTGAAAAATCCACTCCCGAGTGCAAGGAGAACGCGCCATGAGTCCTCGTTTTTAAAGCTCTCTGAAACGGGGAGCGGCTTTCAGGGTCTGATTAGGTCAGCAGTTTTCATTCTGACACTTTCAGGCCGTTTCTTCTCTCATGCACTGCAGACAATAAAACTCTAGTGTTGATCTTGCTCTTCCAGGCTGTTATTTCAGTAACACCTGGGGCAATAAATCAGATCGAGATGTTACCACCACCTATTTACCACCTTTTTCTAGTGCATTTTTCCTTCCTTCCTTTACTTGGCCAGAATAAATCAGTATGGCGTTGCTGTATTTCACATGGAGAGGGTGCGTGTTTATGTCATGCATGCAGGCAGGTGTGTGTGTGTGGCTGATTTCTCCTCTGCCGGGGAAGTGGTTTCTGCTGGATATTGCTTTGCTGGACCCCCTGCAACGGGGCTCTGGTGATTTCTCTCACGAAGACCTGCAGCAGAGCTCACACAACGGGACACGTGCTGTACGGGCACATATAACTGTGTCGATGTCCTTGAGCGTCTGGGGGTGGGGGGGCCTGTTGGCAGGTTCAGTCAGAGTGGGATTGTCTGCAAAGTGGTTAGTTGGAGGCTATCAGATCACCCTGATTACCTGGACAGGTTATTTTCTGGTCCTCCTTGAGCCTTGGTCATGTCCGCCTATCAGCTGGAAACATCCAGGGGCACACCTGTAAATTGATCAGCTCTCTTTGCTAATATAACACTTTGACTTGTCAGGAGTCACCTGGCAACCACACACCCCTATCCGTACCACGCATGGGGTTGTCTGTTGTCTTAATGCTTTTGAAATTTCATTTACGTCCCCCCCCCCTCCACCTCCCTCTCCTCTATCTCGCTCTGTTCATCTTTCCTTTCAGCGACCAGAGATTGCCTGGCCTCCCCCGGGGCTTACTGCCTTTCTCCTACTGGTACTGGAGATGCACAGATGGTGAATAAACCAGCAAGGGGAGAAGATCTGAGAGAGAAAGATAAGGGCATCCAAGGAGAGGTGGCCAGATCTGGAAATGGAGTCGCTTAACTTGTACAGTAAATGTCAGTCACTTTGTTGGCGAGTCCTGAAGACGTTTGGCAGCACACCTGAGCGTTCGCACACCACCCAGAGGTGCGGCAGCGGGGTCTGTCCTCCTTCGCATGCTCTCAACGTGCAGTATTAATTAGCCGTGCGGATACCTGAGCTGTCTGCAGCAGCCGTTCTCACTCTGGGATGCCATCCTGTCGCCATCTGCTGTAGGATTCAACTCCCCGAGTCCGGAGCAGCTAGCGTTCCCATTAACGTCTCCGCGGTTCTCTGTCAGCAGCTTACTGACCCACTGGGTGTATGTGATCCACAGCGTGAAAACGCGCTCCATGTTCTCGTGACTGCCAGAGCCCGGTGTTGTTCTTCTCATCACGGACCAGCTTGTTAAAACCCTGCTGAGTCATGACGAGTGAGGGGTCTTTCCCTCTTGTGTAAGAACATTGCTGGAGCTTCCTGCTTTGGTCATTTGAAGTGTTAAAGGCGCAACGTTTCTAAATTATATCAAATTTAGAAACAAAAAAGTTTTAGGTGTAACTTTTTATTGCTGGGGGGTTTCGTAGGTAGGCATAATTAGCATTTTACAAAAGATTCAATAATCCAAATATCAACCTGTTAGGATAATATACGTTGTTCATACATTAAGATCTCATGTTGTGCAGAAGACCAGGGCACCCTTCTGGAGCTAGGTCCTGGAAAGCGGCTGGAGGTCTAGGCATGGCTGTTGGGGTTTGGGCAAGCCACATCCTCTATGTCTTTATTCTTGTAAGTTTATGACTTTACTATAGGGCTGGACGATATAGGGGAAAAAGCATATAGATAAAATATAAATCATATTGATCAATATCGATCATTTTCAACAAAACATTTTATGTGCAGCTCTGGCCATTTTATGCTGTTGCTTAGTGACCTATTTTTAGATAAGGAACACTGAATTCAAACCCTACCCTTTATTCAACCAACTTTTTACCAAAACTATAATTATTTAAAAAATGAAAAAGAACAAGTGCTCTCGGAACTCTTTGTTGGGGGCGGAGATTGGTGACAAAGCGTTCCTGGGTCTGCGTTTGTGATTGGTTGGGAGAATGTAATATTAGCCTACATAGCCTACAGGCTAGAATGCAAAAGGAAGGAAAACTGCTCTATTGAACTTTTTATTGACACTTTTTTCTTTCATCGATATGCGTCTATCGATGGATATATATCGTTATTGAATTATCGTCCAGCCCTACTTTATTCTCATAATACTATGATTTTATTTTCACAATTTAAAATAAAAGAAGAAAAATACCTCGAAAGGGGGTCCCCAGTCTCTGACGCTGTTATTTTGGGGGGGGTTGCAGGCTGAAAAGTTTGGGAACCCCTTATCTAGATGTTTAAAGCCGGGTGCAGTGTGAGCTGGGTCCTGGCGACATTGAGTGTTTTCTACTTAACTAAGATCAGGACTCGTAGGGGTTGCAGATTCAGGGGAGAAACCCAGAAAAGCGACACTCTCCGGTTATTCTGGACAGTCCAAAGGTGCTCCCGGCCCAGAAGGGATATATAGTCCTTTCAGCGAGTTCTGAGTCTCCCTTTGGGTCTCCCTTCAGTGGGATGAGCCAATAAATCCACAAAATAAAGTCACCATGGGGAAGTCCTGATCAAATGCCTGAGCCATCTCAGCTGACAAAATGAAGGAGCCATGGCTCTGCACTAACCTTCACACCTTCTCCTATGTCTAAGCAAGCCTTACTTAACTACTTTTTCTTCAAAGACCTTGATAGCAAAAGACAAGGCGTCCTGCCCGGAAGAGCGATATCATAACATCCTCCTGTTGCACCTAAAAATTAAACCTTGGCTTCTGGGAGTCGACCAGGCGGAGCGTAAACGAGCCACTGGATTTCAACCTTCACGCTAAGCCAGCGCTTCCTAGAAGCTGTCAGTCTGGTAATATCAGTACTGGACACACTTGGGCGTGCCAAGTCTGTGTAGTAATACCCAACTACCCCGATCTCTAAGACTGGGTTTGACCGACCTACAAAAGACATCGCAATTTAAAGATGAAACAACTTGCAATGGAGTGTCAAAGGATGAGACTTTGTCATCTTACTGAGGTGACAGTTTTCTAGCTTAAAATAAAATAAACCGCTCAATCATATATATTTTTTTCAAGTGTGAAGATCTATAGACTATACCATAAAGACAACGTGGGATCAGTGTAACTCAACCTAGGGAATTCTTGTCTTTTATCTACTCGGAGACGGATTTTGTCTAAGAAGTGCTGAACATTTGCATGCAGCTGTTTACTGAAAATAGGTTTTATTAAGGCTCGCTGACTTCTAGGTAGACCATGCTCAAAAAGCACTAGGAAAGCAATCTTATCAAGGAGATCCAGACACAAGTGTAACTCACTGAATTAGAGTACCATTGAAAGTCAATTTATTCCAATAATTTGATGAAAGAAGTAGATCTCATTAATCTTTTTGCTTTATCGCATACTGGGTGATACATTTCATGCATTATTTCTGTTAATTTGATGATTATGGCTCACAGCTGATAAAAACCCAAAATTCACTTTGTCAGAAAATTTTAATATTGCCAGGGACCAGTAATAAAATGACACGGAAGTGTTATGGCCATGGTATAGCCAACACATTCATGGCAAAGACTTCTAACTTGAAAGTTGTCCAGCAGACACCCTCCAGACCTTTTGGTAAGCCACCAAAAGGTCATTGCTTAAGCAGCTGACCGTTCCGATCGCTGCATCCAGGCCTGTTATCGGAGAGATGACTGGAAGGAAAAGTGTAGCGGGAAAAGCTGCCCAAGCAGCGGGGCAAACTGCTCTAAGAGGCAAAGCAAAAGAAATGAGCTGCAACTGTTGCATGAGTTTCTTAGAGACTCCTGAACCAGAGACACCAGGAGTGTCTCACCTGTGCCAAGAAAAAGCAATACTGGCTTTTTTTTTTCAGTGGTCCTCCTCAATAAAAATACATTTATCATTTTTATTTGAAATGCAATTATATAAAGCTTCCCCAGTCGTCGATGCCAAACCATCTGCTGGTCATGATCTACTTACGTTTCGTTGAGTTAAAATTCAGCACAGCCATCTACCAAGAAATGACTTAGACTTAGACTTGGACAAACTTTATTGTCATTTTGAATGTACATGTACATTTTGAGTGCATATAAAATGAAATTTCGTTGCATACAGCTTACGACAATGTAATGAGATTGCAATTGAAGTAAAATAACATTATAAAGTGCAGCAGTGATAACAATGTACAGTGCAGGAGAAAAACAGTTTTTAAAAAAGTGTGCAGAAGAATGTTTATAGTGCAAAAATAATGGTGCAAAAAATGCAGTAAACGTTCAGTTGTGTTAGCCCACACCAAGCGTCTCACTGCTTACAAAACTTTATGGAGATGCTAATTTAATGCTAATGGGATGGTCTCCTCCATGCCACGCTGCAGTATGCTACTTCCTGCTAAAAGAGCCCCTGACCAAGTATTGACAGCACATACTGGATAGGATGTGGGAATACTTTACTGTAGACTAGGTGTTGGTGCATAAAAATACACGTTTTGAGTATTTGTATATGATCAAACTTCCTAAGAAATTAGATATTTTGCATATCAAAAGCTGTAAGAATTGATCATCAATGTTAACAGGAATAAGTGCTTGAAATGTGGCTTTTCACACTGTTCTAGTGTACTGCAGTCCACCTGTAGGTGAGCACACATTAACCGGACACCTGAGTCCTCTGGACACTGCTGAGGAGCTGTTTCCAATTATTAAAGCAGCTCAGGATTCCCTGCAGTCCCTGTTTTGCGAATGTGCACAGGAGACAGAATCCTATAGTCTGGCTCTGGCCCAGAACTCGTTAAAGCAATACCAACGGTACAATTTGCTGCATGTCAGCTTTCAACCATGCAGACTGACTGCAGGTAACCGGGGTTGGAGTTGGTCTCACTGACTGCGAGCTGGGCGCCTGGGAGAGCTCGGATTCAACGTGCCTGACATCAGCGGAGCGCGGCTGCTGAGCAGCGCCGGGCTCATGGCACACGTTGCCATAAGTCAGTCAGGAAATCGATACGCTGCGGGGAGTGGACGCTTAATTTCTGTGCGTGACATGGAGAATAAGGCATATCCCTGCGCGAGTCACAAATGTGTCACACATGATGGGGGTTATTTTAAACTCTGAAATCTGAGCTGCAGGACCTGCCTTATGAGGTTAGTAAATAAATCAGCTTTCACTGCAGTGTCTGAATCGGTAATGTCGTTGAGAGGGATAGTTTGATCTATCGAAATTACAAAATTGAACAGAGTTCACGTGCTTCTCTCTGCTGCTACATGTATCACCAAAGATGCTTTTTGTACGTTTCTAAATGATAGACACAGCAGAATTAGAAATAAAGTGGCACTCTGTTTGTATTTAATACAAATGGAGTTCCAGTTGGAGGAAGTTGATCCCCTGCCTCTTCTTCAAACTCCTTCCAGCCTCATAATGTATGTCCGGCGTTGCAGTGCGTGCTCTGAAACCTGGGGTTCTGCATCCCACATACCAAACTGGCCTGCCGTCCACCTCACCGCATTGAATCGTTATCAGCAGAATAAAGGCCTTTTTCCTCACGTACATTTGTTGCTTATTGTGTTTTTGTCGGGGAAAGCAGGTGCTGTCAAGTGGGGATTTAGCCAGTTGGGAGCTTTTGTATCAGGAGGACAAAATGATGCGGTTGAGCGTGTTTGCATCATGTAGGCTTTGAGCCCGTTGGTTAGGTAGTAAGCTGTGGAGAGCAGCTGCTGTCTGCGGAAATTTAATAACAAAAATAGACCCCCCCCCCCCCCCCCCCTCGTACCCCATGTAGACTTCTGCATATGGCGCAGCAATGTCCTAGTCTAATTTTAAGTTTCTGTGTAAAGTGTTACGTGGTTAGAACATAGTTGTAGGCATGAACTTGCATTACTTTGTTTGTACATTTCCGGTAGAGTGCCTTGCAAAAGTATTCACACCCCCTTTTTCCACATTTTGTCACGTAAACGCAAATTCCAGCACATTTTGTTGGGATTTTATGTAACAGACCGACACAAAGTGGCCCACTAAATTCAAACACATTTACACACGTTTTCTAATTTTCCACAAGTCAAATTCTGAAAACTGCTTTGCTAATTTGCTTTTTCATTCCCTCTTCGACCCATCCTTGGATTCCAGTGTAACCAGAAGCCTTTAGAAGTCAACCAAATAGATTATTCCACCATTTCGGTATAAATCTAGCTGCTGTGTGAAGGCCTGAAAGGTTTGACAGACCACAGCATCATGAAGACCAAGAACCCCAGAGAAGCATCCATGCTAACCCTGGAGGAGCTGCAGAGACCCACAGCTCAGGTGGAAGAGTCTGATGGATGTTGGTAATGAACGACACAGATGTGACCTTTTATGGATACGCAACAAGGAAAAAGACACGAGAAGTCCGGCTTGTAGCTTGCCACAGCTTGCCTTGTAGGGTAGGAATAAAATGGTGGCATGGTCAAAACAAAGCTCCAACACAAACATCCTGAAAACACCATCCCCATGGTGGAGCATGGTGGCGGCAGCATTATGCTGTGGGGAGGCTTTACTTAAGCAGGGTGGTCCTGGAAGAAGACCTGTTAGAAGGAACAGTTCACCTTCCAGCAGGACAACAACCCTGAACATGCAGCCAGGACTGGAGCAATGATTGAAAGTTGCTTTTTACAGGTCCCACCAGTTTAAGTACGCATCACTTTGTGTTGTCCTGATGGTACATTTTGTTATTGTTGCACCTTTCACAGGTTATAGAACTACAAAGTGCTTTACAGTAAAACAAAACTAAAAACACAGAAGATAAAGACATAAAAGAACCATCCATCCATCCATTGTCTATAATCGCTTATACGTGCACGGTTGCTGGTGGGGTTGCTTGTGCCTATTTCCACCGGTCACTGGGCAAAAAGTGGGGTAGTACACCCATCGCAGGTTACCGGTCCATCACAGGTAATATCACACAGCATACAACTAGTAAAAAGCCTCTCTGAATAGATGATTCTCAAACTGCTTCCTGAAACAATCAGGAGAATCAAGAAAGCGCAAAGATGGAGGCAACGCTTTCCAGGAACTTAGAGTCGCTGCTGGACAGGAAAATCCTGGTAAAACGTTGAAGTCTGCGGTTTATTTGTGACAAAATGTAGAAATCATAGTGGTGTGAATACTTCTGCATTGCACAGTATACTCACATATTCCCATATATGTGTCTCAAACACAGGCGCACACAAAGCTAAAGGAGCTCTGCTTTGTGTTTGAGCCAGATTAGTATTATGTTGGATGTAGACTTTGCAACCCAAGAATTACACCAAACTTGAGTGAAACTCGGATATTGCAGCTCTGGTATTTCCTCAAACCTGAGGAGACCTACCTGTCAGCTACCAGACATTTAGGAGTCCAAAGGCCCCGCCTGTGAGTTGATGCTGGATGCCTGGGTTGTGATAGATAAGGAAGACTTTGTAATAATCCCCCAACAACTTGCCATCTCAGTACTAAGGTCTGTTGCGTATCTTAATGTGGAGTCCCTGAAAGTATCCCAGTGATATTACGCACGACTAAAGCTTCACTGCTCTTTGCTTTATGAGACTACAAGTGTGGCTAGTTGTTGAAATCGGTCTCCTTGGAAACCTAATAATTTGCTCGTGTGTGTGTGTGTGTGTGTGTGTGTGTGTGTGTGTGTGTGTGCAGAAGAAGTCCGACACAATTATGATCCATTGACTGTCTGTTTGCAGACGTCCTTTCTGCAATTAGTTCTGCTTTGTTGCTGTTGTAGAAACGTGGAAGTAAAGCAAAGGTGATCATCACAGCTCTTCTCCAGTGAAGATAATCTTTAAGCCTGGCTGGGCCTGAACCTCTGCATGGCTGCATGCTGAGGAGGAAAGATTTCCCACCATTTAACACGTCTAACAGAATAAGTCCAAGACAAACGAAAGAAAATGGTCTTCTAAAGCTTTCTTTGTGATGTAATGCCTCAAAAAACATTTTAATTTTCTCTTTTTTTCCCCCCGCAACGTGAACGTAAACTTAAATATATTTGGATTTTATAATAATAATAATAATAATAATAATAACATTATTAATAATATTAATAATAATAATACATCAAACTTATATAGCGCTAGACGTTTTCCAATAAAAAAAAAACTGAAATATACGAAAAATCATACTACAGAAAAGCAAGTTTAAATAAGTGGTTTATGCAATAGAGCAACAATTAAGAGTTTAATTGTAAGGGGATGCAGTTTTTTTGCGGCCTCTACAGGTTTTATGTCAGATCTCTGCACAACCCATGTTCCCATCAACTGTGAGCAGATTTCCTGCCCCTGCTGGAAAAGAATATCCGCGTAGCATGATGCTGCCACCACCGTGTTTCATTGTGGGGATGTTGCGTTCAGGGTCCCGTGCGGCAAAAAAAAGAAAAAAAGAAAGAAGATCTGTATTTTGTATGGATGTCATCTCTGGCAGAACCACAAGGAGACACAGTCACAGCTCCGTCTTTGCTTTTAACACAGCAGAAGGTTGCCATATAAAGGTAATTGTCTGTGTAATGGCAGAAAAGTTGTAAAATAGACATTAGCATTCATTAGACCTCCGTCGGTTAACAAACTGCTAATTGTTATTTAACAACTGTTGTGTGAACGAGGTCGCAGTTAGAATAAAAAATTTAAGATGCAAATATTACCACTTTGTTCATCGTAAATGAATAAACATGCACAGTATCGCTTTTCCTCTGAGGCACACTGAAAATATCGTCAAGATGGACGAGTGCAGCAAAAACGCAGAATTTGTTCTTAAATGGATTACGCCTTTTTTTTGGGCCTAATCCATCACTGCAATGGCTTTAATGTCGCTTGAAATTGTGTTTCCCGACCTGTTTCACAGTCGGGCTTGATGCGGATATGCTGTGCTTGACTCATACAGAGGTATTTTAGTAAAAACAGGGCGAACATAAGCCACGGGTGGGGAAGAAATCTCAGTTTGTTGATCATTTATGACGAAAACGTTAGGTGATGGTGGCTGCTGTGCTGGAGGAGAGGTCACAAACCGTTTCTGGCCGAAGCTGGAAGACTGAGCCGTAAAATTGACCAAATATTTCACTGTGATTGGTCAGGAAGGGGAAGTGGGCGTGGCTACTACACTGATGAAGTTTTGCATCTTCTTTGTACTCGCCTCCTCGAGCAGGAGGAGAGCTTTCTCTGTTCTTGACGCGCACGGACAGCCTTCTGCACATCTCTAGCTGCTCTAACGATGTCTGAGGGGTCGAAGTAAATCAGGTTAGCTACACTGATTCCACCTTCCTCCTTTTCTCAGCTTGTAAAGACGGATGGTGTCATAAATACGGTCTGATCTTTCTCTTGCTGTTGCTTAGCGTTGAAGGCCCGAGAGCAGCGTGGTCGGGTGTTTTTAAATAATAAACAGCTAAAGAATACTAAGCAACCTGACTACAAAGACATCAAACAGATCCTGCCAAACCGGACCAAAGGAAGCTTAACGTAAGGGTCAGCGGTAGGGCGTCGGCACGCTGCTCTCTGGGTTTAAATTCCACTCTATCTCCATCCGATCTGTTGTCGGCGCTGGCAGCCCGGGAGCATCTGGCTGCATGTTTCCAAGGTGAAAGTGTTTCAGGCATTTCTAGAGGACGCTGCCCCTGAACAGGCCCCTAAGGAGCCCGCCCTTAAGTGAGGTGCACCCAGCGTCTACCTATGATTTGGCTTCTCTTGTGCAACGTTGCATGTAGATGGACTCCTGTTGTCCGCTTGTTCGATAATTCACTGAGAGTTTAGGTTTGAGTTGCAGACGGTCGATCGTCCCTTTCGTCTGCAGGTGTGAGCTGCAGCGGCTGGCTGGCTGGCTGGCTGGCTGTTTAAAACATAAGCAGCAAATTTCACTTGACATTCAGTCTGCTGCCGAATCGATACAAAAGAGAAACTGCAAGGCGCTGTGACAGAAATAGCAAATAAAACACAGCCATCACTTTGAAGTCTTGTTATTTTAAGCTCCCAGGATGGCGCTGCAGAGTCCGACGTTACCTCGTCCGAATGCATGCCGCAAAACGGGATTAGCATTTTTATTTTTTTTACAAATGAAAATGTAAGAAATAAAAGTACAAGTGTTGTTTGCGTTTGTTTTCAGCCCCTTTACTCTGATACCTCTAAATTATGATCCAGACCAACCGATGGCTTTCATAAATGAATGAATTAGTACATGTTCTACAGCAGTTCTGTGACACAAGTAAACAAGCAGCACCATGAAGCCCAGGCAATGCAGCTGGTTCTCTTGTCAGATGCATTGAATAACGGACCTTTTGGACTGTGTGCAAAACGTGTCGGAAAACGAACAGCACCGTGAACACATCATTCCTACTGCGAAACGTGGTGGCGGAAGGATCATGATGTGGGGATTCCTTTATTCAGGGGGGAACCGGTTAGCTGGTCACAGCTGGATGGAAAGAAAACCGTCTCGGGCTTCCTTTATGGCAGAGGGCCATTACCAAAGCCATTGTTGAAAGAAATGCATGAGGAGTCCCATCTGACTCCACAAACCCAGTAGACGACACATCTAACTTGTGGAAGGAGTATTGGTCATTTAGCTGTATCAAAATACAGCTAAATGACCCACATCTAAAATGCTGTGTGTGAATGGAAACTAAGGCTGCGATAGTTTCCCTTCTGGTCAGAGTTGGAGAATACATGGAGGTAAATGGAGGGCAATCCTGGAGGAGAACCTGGCTAGAGAGGGAGGTTCACCTTAGAGCACCACGACGACCCTAACCGTAGCACAAAAGCTACAGTGGAATGGTTCAGATCAAAGCATGTTCATGTGTGTCAGGATGGCCTAGTCAAAGTCCAGCCCGACATCCAACTGAAAATTTGCGGCAAAACCAGAAAACTCACAGACTCTCTTCCTCTGATCTAACTGAAATGATTTGCAAAAAAAAAAAGAACACGACAAAACTTTTGGTCTCTAGATGTGAAAAGCTGGTGGAGACCTGCAGCCGTAAACTGCAGTCAGGTGCATGGCCCCTTTTTGCTGTGTTGGCCTCCCTTTTCTTTCAGCCGATGACGTCTCCTCAACCTGAAACGTGTCTGTCTGTGTCTTTCCTCCTGCAGGAGGTGCTGCCTGCTACCTTCACCCGTCAGACCGTCAGGAGAGCTCACGCCCTACGGTCAGCAGCCCACTCCGCGCTCTTCACCCAGACCACCACTGCCCTGTGTCCACAGGTGAGCGTTTCTGCACGCCTCTCTGACTGTGCCTGCGCATATATGTGTGTGTTTTTCTAAAAGAAAATGACATGCACAAACAGATCCCTCGTTGTTTAGGTTATCGATTCCTCTGCCATTTCACACACTCAAATTAAATTCAATATCTTATTGAGCCGCGATCAAACTAGTGTTTGGCCTATCGACGGGTGACAGTAATGAGCCCCGGCACTGTCAGGCTTTTCTGAGAATTTCGTCATTTATTGCACTCGTTGAGTCATTTCCAAAGGTCAGCTAGCAAATTCTTGAGCCATTCTGAAGCCACAGTTTTAGCCCAGGGTGGTTTGGAGAGTCATCAGCGCGAAGCAGGCAAATGTCTCTGTAACATTATGATCATTTAGCCTCGTTAAAGTTATATTTAGATGTTGTTGCTGAGATATTAACCATTCAAATTCAACGACTGTTGGCTGTTCTTGTGTCTGTTTTCTGTGCTCCGATGGATCACGTTGTTTAATGGTTAAAGCTTTGAAGGTTGAAAAAACGAAACATAAAAAAAACCCAAACATCCAAATGTATTCAAAATCTCCTCATCAATGGTGTGTTTGTCTGTTTTGACCTGGGTGTGTTGGGTTGCGAAAAGGACTTCCTGTACATCATCAGACGTTGACTCGTTGCTGAGGGTTTTAGAGAACCAACTTCCTCAACTAGCTTTGTCGTTTTGAACCTAAAGGTAACCCCTGGACATTGTTATTGCATTCAAAATTAAATTGCAATAAACTCTGAGTCTGATCCTGATATCTGAATGTATTTGCTGATATGAATATTTTCCAATCCAGAACCCTTGGACTAAAACGGGTCGGGAACCCTGGGGGGCCGCGAGATGATTCAGTTTGTGAATTAGCCTTCAGATTTCTAACTTTGCGATGTTATAGAATATCCTAGTTTTAATATAGCAAATGTATGTCGTATTATGGAAAACTATAATTTTATCCTCAGAAATGTATGATTTTTTTTTTATTTTGTACATCAGAGAAAACATTTTTCCGCGCAAATATGTAAAATTCTTGGATTTTGTGGAATTTTACTGCTCTGTGTCCAATAATTAATTTTTTTAAATCTACAATGGCCCTAATTCAGTTTTCTTTTTGGAAATTATGAGAATAAAGTCACAATGTTAGGAGATTAAAGTCAGACAGTTGTTTGGACAATCTCTTCAAAGTCCCGATACTAAAAACTTTGTTTGTTTGCTATGGTATCGTTTCTGAGACCGATATTGAATCCAATGGATTGAAAGAAAATCTTTGATATTTTCATTTTTTTTATTTCCCTAATATTCCTTAATCTCACTTGAAATACGGTTAGGTTCAAATTGTTCATACCTCAGATAGATTGAAGTTTAATAAACTTTTAAATTTATCAAAATGCTTTTTTTGCTGACTGGAAGTAATGTTAACCTTTTGGAGTTGGCTTCCTATCAGGAACACAGGCCTTGGTTGAGTGAAGATAATTTAAAAACTTTCTGGAGTATGATCAATAATCCCATGCACTCACTTCCCTTGTGTCTGTGGACCCTGTTAGTGTTCAGCATCGTCTCACATCCAAGCAGCTCTGGGTTGCTTGAATGAGCAGATTTCTGCTTGCAGTCGGCAATTTGTGTTTCTTTGGAACAATATTCTTTTCAACGAGGATAACTGTGGTGCAGGTAGCGTCAAAATGTAAAAACACCACTAAGATACAGACGTTGATGATAACGTCGACGATTCCTGTAGGGAGTCGTTTGCTTAGGAGGGAGATTTCTTTTAGCATGGAATCCTAAAACGCTCCCATCTTGAGTTTATTTAAAAGAAAGTCTCCTCGTCTCCCAAGAAAGTCTGTCTGCAGATTAGCATCAAGCTGTTGCAGTGTTCCGAGGATTAATAGCTGTGGCCTAAACATGATGGATAGTTCTAGGATCCGGCCTAGCGCCTTCTCACCGTTACCACTTCGCCCTTCACTCTCCCGTCTCCCTCAGACCACAACTCTCCGTGATCCTGTGAGTAAAAGACCAGCTAGCATCCAGTAAAGCAGACGCATCATGTTAAAAAGATTAGCTAAAACCTGCACGCGTGTGTTGTCTATGTAGATATATCTATAGATATACATACAGATAGCTATGCGTGTGTTGCTCTCCAGGTAATGCACTTGGCCCACCAGCAGAACTTGCATGGGATGAAAGTTTGATGATGAGACCGGGGCATTTGTTCCTTGAGTGCTTGCATATCTGGCTGTGCGGATATCGGTGCATTATCTCTGCTGCCGGTCAGTGCAGGAAGTGCGTTGTTCGGCGGGCTTTGTTTGAGCTGCTGCATGCGTATTAATGTGTCACTGGGTTATGGGAGACAGATCCTCTGTGAAAGACGAGCGGCAGCTGTCTGCGGACTGTTTACATCTTGCCCGCACTCTGAAAGGACGAAGCAGGAAGTGTATACGTTACACCATGCGCCTGGCTCCATAGTAAAGACGTGGCTGCTGTGGACATTGCACAAGGAGAAGAAACGACACCGCCAAAGGGGAGCTCGTCGACGGTCCCGAGCGTCTATGCCTGTGCCGTGTATCTTCCTGAGGGAGCAGTTTGCGAAGAGGGAGGGAGGGAGGAGACACGCGAGGCTCAGCAGGGAGGGTCTGCCTTGCCAGGTCCTCTCACCTCTAGAGCTGAGGGTGATACTGTCAGTGCGGGATTAACTGGAGGAAGCAGATATGCTGTACACAAGCTTTATATGAATAATAATGGGGCTCTAAACCCATCTGCCAATATGTGTTCTGCACTGTTGAGTCTTTTTTCCTTTTTAACACTTCAGCCTCCTCTCCACGTCACGCCCTCCTGCATTGCTGCAGCACAGTGTGTCCGTCTACTCGTCCTCCTCCTGCTCCTCTCCCTCCCTTTGTCGCCGTTTAGGCATCCCTCAGTTTTGCCCCTGCCTCCTGCTTGGGGCGGGGGGCGGGGGGGTCATGGCAGCGTTCACCCTCACGCACACAGGGCTGACACAAACCCGTCGGTGCGCGTGCAGCTCAGCTCCTCGATAAGGGGAGCAGTGACAGTTGTCAAATGTCAGATTTCTAAGCGCCGGCGTGACGAGGGAGAAATCTCAATGTGGAAGAAACAGAGATGTGTCTTCCTCGCTGGAGCTGAGCCACGCTGCCACCTGGTAAAACAAATGTCCCAGTAAAATAAAATAAAAAGGCCGTCTAAGCATTTATTGCTCTTTCTTATACAGTAGTGCTGGTCAGACGTTAAGAATATTATGATTGTTTAATCCCAAGATGGAATATTCAGACAACAAACAAGTCGAAGGATTTTTAAAAACCTGCAGAAATTTGAATCTGCTGTTCATTTTTCATCCACTCGGTGTTTGAATTGCAGATTCAAACATGAACGTAAAGCCCCGTCAGTAGTTAAGTTGCAGAGAAACCACAGACTCTTGGAGCCGTCATCAAGCTTCTGGCATTATTCAGATGGGACTTTGGAGCACTCTTAGCAGCTACTTTTAATAAGTTGGTCTCCTGACACGGCTTTTAAGGGGGACATATCGCGCTTTTAAGTTCTTCCCTCTCACATTTGTGCAGACTCTGTGAAATCTGCACCACGAGTTCAACCAGTTTAAATGAGCTTTACCAATTCTGCCCAGAAAAGCCATCAAATATCCAGCCAGAACTAAACCAGAAGCTGGTTGATTGCAGCAAAATTGATTTAATTAAAGTTCAACTTACTAAGGGAGTTTTGACCAAAGTTATTCTATTTTTTGCTGTAAAATATCGTAGAAGTTGCATGTTGTCTGATTATTCCACTTGGGGGCAAAAAAGGACAGGTTAAATGAATTTTTAAAAACCCTGAATTATTGTGAAGTTCATGCCCATGATGAATGTCTACGCCATGAGCTGTTTCTCTGAATAGGGGCGCATTATTGATCATTTCCCCTTGGACAATCACACATTGTCTAATATTTGTAGGTATTTGGGTTGTTAGAACATAAGCAGGCAGTTATTAACTATCAAGTCTGTATTAGGAAAGAAATGGATTGCGTTGGCATTGATTTGCTCTCATAGTCTCAACAGACTCCCCGTCTATGTGAAACATATGCTGGCCAGCTGCTGATTTGTGGTTAAGTTGAAGATTTTCAAGGTATTCCTCCTCCTTCATGCACCGTGACGAGAGTCGGCCCCTCAGCATGATGCTGCCACCACCAAGCTTATAGGTGTCGGTCTTGGAGCAGGTGCCTCTTTCTCTCTGTATTTATGTTGATATGAACTCCCTTCTGGCCGGTGAGGGTAAGTTACGACGGCTTTGACTTTATAAACTAGTGCCAGCTAAAAAAAAAAACCAAAGGCAGGAGTCTCAGCATTTTACATCTTTAACGTCTTTTCTTCTACAGGCCTAAATACCAGAGAGAGAAAAGGACGGATGTTGAGCCGACTGTCCATTAAGACATGTGATCCTTGTGTGTAAAGCTCAACATGTTTGTGTAATGACTAAACAACCCAGCTGCTTTAGTTGACTTCTTTTACAGTAAATCCATTTCTAATGAACTGTTTCAGGAGGAGGAACTAGCGATTAAAAGCCGACAGCTCTGATGGCTTCATAAAATAAACGGC
The DNA here is from genome assembly GCA_037039145.1 of Fundulus diaphanus. Taxonomy (NCBI): domain Eukaryota; kingdom Metazoa; phylum Chordata; class Actinopteri; order Cyprinodontiformes; family Fundulidae; genus Fundulus; species Fundulus diaphanus. The sequence goes on along the minus strand of CM073121.1, from coordinate 39,948,333 downwards.
TGACATTGACCTGCCATCCCAGGCGCAGCAGACTCCCGATCTGTCAAGCGTTTGTTTCAGTCCAAAGCACAAGGATCTGTATTTATAGAGCATCCCCCTCTCTGGATGTTTCAAGCCCTTCCTCTCCGTTTTACGACGCGCCGTCTGAAAGTGTTTGTGCGTTGACATCTATTTGGATCATAAACAGCCCAAAGATGTAATTCATCTCCCAAACAGCGAGAGTCGCTTACTGAATCGCGTGTTGCTTTTATTTGTTAGGGTTTTAAAAATCGCCAAAATGGAGTTATTAATCTCTCTTTAGGAGGGAGGAGAACCCCCAAAAGAAATCCTGGTGTCTTCACCGCCTCATGATTAAAGATCAACTGGAATGTCTTTTTAGAAAGATAAGTTTTCGCTAAAGCTTTTATGTTCTTTATCTTTAATATTTTAGCAGAGAAAACAAAACAAAAGCCCCCAAAACGCATCTCTCACATCTCTGGGTTTTAGCTTTTATGATTTTTGATTTATTTATTTATTTTTTTGGTGCGTTTTAGGAAAAAATAAATCCAGGGCATGCTGCCAGACTTGCTGAGCTTTAATCAACTGAGTGCCTAATTAGGACATTCAGTTCATCCTCGTGTAAATGCCTGTTTTCAGTGGCGGCGCTCAGTGAGAGGAGTCACTGCTGCTGTTATCAGATTTGATCCGCCAGCTGTCAGCAGACGGACAAAAGCCGAAAAGCCCGGGTTTGAAGTTTTGAAGGTGTCATGTCAGCGTGGGGATGCGGACACAGATTCCCAGACCGCCGGCCTGTCGGCTGAAGGTAAAGACAGACGACTTGGGTCGCCGACAGGGCTTAGCAACGCAGAGCAGCAGGGGTGACGATGATGAAGATGAGGGGAGGAGGAACACCTTTGTTAGGGGAGCCTACAGGATTTAATTTGGTGACTGAACACCAAGAAACCTTTCAGCGCAGAAACGTCTGCGTGCCCGTCTTCAGAACCGCTCTCAGGCTAAATGTGTGATGGAAAGGATTTGCTCATGAATGAGCCGAGTCACTCTGAAAGATTTTAAACAAAACGCAATATTTTCACTTCTGAGAAAGCTGTCTGCAATTTTCTGTCAGAGCTCCTTGTATTCGAAGAAGTAGTATTGATATTTTCACCCTAAACTCTCAGTGGTTGTTGACACAACAAGCGGCCAACGCTACCAGGAACACAAGTCTTTCGGAAAATTACAGAAATCCTAAACAAAATGTCTATGGATTGAGCCAACGCTCAGTTTATGTCAATTTCTGGCGTCAAGAAAATGTGAGAAATTGATTACCATAGCTGAGTGGATGTAAAAAATTTAGGGGAGCAGCAGCGATGAAAGCAGCTGAGCCACCCTCAGGAGTCCTTTTTATAGAGGCTGAACATGGGCCTGGTGATTAAATTTGTGAAGATCATCATAATGCAGCCACATTCAGTGTTAATGAAAAATTAGATGCGGTAAAAAAGATTTTAAGGCATAATGAGTCTCAGCGGTTTGTTATTTAAGATAGGAACTGATGCTGAAAATAAACCTGTAAACATGTAAGCAGATACAGAAACACAGAGGGAGATTACAGCGTTCGTACTCTGGAAGAGCCTGGAGTTTGATTTCAAGATTTCTTCCTGCATAAAAAACAAAACAAGAATGTAGAAAAATGTTTTAGGCTTTATTCTCTATCTCACTGTCTAAAGGTTTTGTCCTTACTTCCTCATGTACTCCCTTCTGTTCTTCCTTCTTTATGCCCCACCTCCTTTCCTTTGTCGTGTCTTTCCTTTCTTGCCTATTTGTCCTACCTCTCTTACTTCCTTTCTTTGCTTCTTTGTGCCCTTCATATCTTTCCCTTTTATTCCCACCATCCTTCTCCCTTGTAATTTTATTTATCTTCTACATTTGTCATTCCTTGCTACCTTTCTACATTGTGTCCTACCTCCCTTCCTTTTTCCCTTCCTTGTGTCCTTTTTCCTTTCTTTTCATGTCTCTTTATTTCTTTCCCTCCTTGTTTTCTTGCCTTCCTTGTGTCCTACCTCCTTCTCTTCTTGACCTTTCTCATATCCTTCCTTCCATTTGTTCCTTTCTTGTCTTCCCCTAGATTTTAGTCTATTCCAATTTCTTATATAAAGGTTTAAATAAGGAAATATAAGAAGCAGCAGCTGAAAAAGAGCATTTTTAAAAAACAAATACAAAATGATTTTGGAGTTCAGGTTTTAAGCTGTCTTTAGCGTCTTAGATTAGGTATTAGTGGGGCAAACGTTGCTAAAACATCACTCTGTGTGTATTTCCTTGAGAATGAAGATAGTTATCTGAACTGTGAGATGGTTGAAGGGCTACCAAATCCATCATTTTCCACAACAGACAGGGGTTAAAACCTCAGAAGGACAAAAAAACAACACCTTTACGCTGTTCAGCCTGATGTCTGCTGAAAGTGTTGCTCTCTCTTGCTCCCTCACAGCCTGAATAAACTGCAGACATCTCTGAGGAAGTCATATGAAATAGTTTACTTTCTGAAAGCTTTCTGCTTCCTCTGACTTCATTTCTAAACACCCGCACTGATACCGAAAGCAGCTAATGTTAAGTCATCCTGCCACAGAAACACTATCCAAACTGAAAAGTGTTGTCAGTGCGACCTGTTTGCTGTTAAATACGATTTTTGGAGATTCTTCTTGGTCGGTCACCGGCCCACAAAGTTAACAATCATCTGATACTCATCTACAACCTATCTCCCTCTTGCCTCTTGATCAGAAATGTGCAGATGACAAAGCTACCAAAACAAAATGTTCTGTACAGTAGTTTCAAAAAGTGTTTTTAAGTTTGTACTGCAGTGGCATTGCAGGACTTCCTTCATCCGCATTAACAGCATCAAACAGGGGTCAACCTGGATCAGGACTGCCTGACCCCAGGAGACACTCTTCTGTAATCGCACTGAAGCTCCTAAACCTCTATTTACTGTGATAATAGCTATCAGATTAACTCTCAATGCACATTACCGGCATGCGGCGCACCGTCGTGTTTTATGTGTGCCCCAAATTATCTCACAGACGCGAGCGACGCTGCAAGACTCGGTCCCTAGTGAGAAATGTGATGGGAAGATGTCGGGCGCCCTTGTCCAAGTTCATTTGCCAACATCCAAGCCGGGCCAAATCCTTCAGTGATAGATGGAGGACAATGGGGGGAAAACAATAGCAGTGTGGGGTCAAGCGGTGGAGGGGGCCCTTGAGGATGATGGAGAAAGAAATCACATTGAAATGGGAAAGTATTTAGGAGGAAGGTCAGCTCAGCTGGCAGCATACTGATGATGAGGATTACGATGGAGACTGAGGACAGAAAGATACAGAGGCTGTTTTCGTCGGAGTATTCGGCATGCTGCTGAGCTTACTTTGATATTAGATCAAAATGTTACACGAGGGAACACAAGGGTGGTACTGAGACAACTCCAATAAGCCACTATATGAGCCCGTGTTAGTCTCTTGTGAAATTGGGCACGGGCTGGTATGAGATTCTCGTGGTACGAGATAAAATAACTCACGGTAGCTATACAAAAATTAAAACGATAAAAAAAGATTCTAACATTTTTTGAAAACGCAAAAGCTCTACTGCTAAAATAATACAAACATATTAGTTAGAATATTATCTATAACATTTATTAATTGTTAGCTTTATTTGGACACAGAGTAAGGGCAGATGTTACACCTTTTACAAGTTTTTCTTTATAAACGCTTTCAGACATGTAGCTCACATTAGTTATATTCATTTCAATATTCAAAATTGATAAAAGACGTCAAAAGACATGAATGTTATAAGGAGAAAACGATGCAGCTGAGTGAAGATTTCCCAATTTCCCAAGCCGAACTCTGGCATCAGTGTAGAAAGCAATCACCACGCAACACGATAGTAGTGATAGCAAAGTCTGCAGCTTTAATTTGACCAGGATTTAGTTTTTATTGAATAGGCGTAAATCTAGAGAAGTTTTCTGTGAGAGAAGTAACTTGGAAAACCAACAAACCAGCACCCTACCTAAATATTTAAAAGCTCTTAGTCTGCCTTTAATTCACCAGAATAGAGAATGACTGTTTGCAATAAAAGTAAAAAAACAAAAAATCTTACAATGTGAATAAACTTCCCATGAATTAAGTTGTGAGAGAAGAAGTTGGGCTTAGATGGAGACAGATGACTTGCTGTGGAGAACCCTGAAGGAGAAAAGCTGATGAACTTTATTTACGGTGAATTGGATTCCCTGTAACTCATAAAGGCGTCTCCCAAGAAATGTGGATGCAAGAGTGGGGTCAAGAGGTGGTTCTGCAAATTACTATTGGATTAGTTTCGGGTGTACACAATACGTTGAATGAAGTGTTTCCAAAAAAGAGACGGTTGTTGGTGGGTTAGGATAAACTCCTCTTCTTCACTTGCTTGCTTCCACAGAGCTCATTGGGACTGAAATCTCAATGCAATGACTCAAAAATATAACTTAATTTCACGCAACATATAGAAATGCTTTAATCACCTGCTAGCTGACGGCGCCATACCTAATTTCTGATTGCTGCGGCTAATATTTATCTGACTATTTTGGGCACTAGTAGAGCATTAAAATGCCATTCCCAGGCAGTGAATTGATGTTGTAACATGGAAAAAAGAAACGCAATGGAGCTGTAACAGGGAAAGGTAATACGCTGGACCCATGATGCAGCAGAACAATGTGATTTCCACCCCATTGATCCCAGGTCACATGCATGATTCAAAAGCAACACCTGTAATGCAAAGACATTTCAGGACTTCTCTTCATAGCTTCACATTTGGACCCACGTAATACATGGAAAACCATTTGACAGCAGCTTTAGTGTCCACACCATGGGTTTCAAGACAGCCAAATTGTTTTTTCTTAGACCCAGAGCAACAGCGTAGTGACCTTTTTCTTTTCTGCCCGATGACTGACAGTGAGCCCATAGCTGGTAGGGAAGGAAAGTGCTGCCTTACTCTAGTCACTCTCACACTTTCTCTGGCGTTTCATTAAAAGGCTGTAAAAACGGGGCAATGGAAAATATCTGCGGTTCTGAACCTATAACGTTTTAAAGCCTTGGCGTAGCTGCGTACCGGTAACAGCCCCATCCTTAGGCGACATTATTTGATTTGTCTCGTTGCTGTCCGTTTGGTGAGCTCTGCGCTCGCCATGACTCCCGGAGCTGTCCAAGCCGTGGCCGTCACGTCGGGTGCGGAGTACTGGTCCGCCCCAGAACTGTCTTCCATCTGACGGCAGGACGGCGAGCTAATTTGGCCACCGTGACTTTTTCCTCCCGCTGCCCTGCAGGTGGGCAGACTAACAAGCGCTTCACAGGGACCGGACTTATCTCTGCAAACTGTCCAAAGTGTGTATGCAGGCGTGCTGCTCACCATGTGGCCGCCTGAGAATGTTTGATGTTTATTGTGAGGAACCTGGTGGGTTTCGATTGCTGTTGACAGCCTGAAAAAGAATCCTAGAGTTACATTTTTTTTTTTTAAGGACGGAAAAATATAAAATCCTTTTCTCAGATGGATTTACAGTCAGGCAGCTGTGTTTGAATGTTAAGCTTCAAAATGTGGCTCACACTAACATTTATTTTTTTACTTAAAGTATAAGGGGGAGTCAACACCGTCTATGCTAAATAAATATATTCTTAAGTTCTTAAGGCTAAACGAAAGCTCCTGGTATAAATGTTCACACAGGAGAGAACTGTGCTGTATTTTGCTGTGTGTGGGTCAGATGTTCCCTTCAACTCCCTGTGCAGTGTCGGCTCAACTTCAAGCCGGATGCTTTCATTATGGCAGTGCTCTAAAACCTGTCCGTGCTGTATATGGCTTACACGAATGCTGAACATGGTGTATAGACTCCCTGACTCAGCCAAGCGAGCAAGACCCTGAGTTCAGTTTCCCAGGCTTTCGAGTACACTAATGAAGCCAGTGCTAGAGATGTCCAGACACCGATTTGGCTTGAAATAGGATGTGATATTCTGTCAGGTTCTGTTGGTTTTAGGAATTGTTTTGTTTCACAGGTCCAGACCAAGCTAGCGCTGAAGGCTAACAAAGATCAATAGCTGCTAGGTGTTCAAACAACCTGATCACAACGCAAAACAGAAGCCCCTCCAAGTTCCATATGTACCTTTAACAACTACTAATACAAATACTAGTGTGTGTAGAGCACTGGAGGTGTTCTATGGTCAATCATGGCGCAAACAAGACAAACTAAGTTGTGAACACGTCAGAACTAATGGTAGCTTTAGCATTAGCATGGCTTTAGAAGTAGCAGCCGGGATGAAGAAGACACAATTTTGCTATTAAGGACTGGGCAGCCATATTGTTAGGCTGGTTGGTTAGTGGAGAGGGAGATCAAATGGAGCAAGCTCACATTACCTGTGTTTAAACCACTCATTGAAATTTTATATCAATGATTGGCTGAAGCAAAAAAACAAATTTTATAGCATCAGACACAGTGGCCTGTTAGCACCGGAGCATATATATATATATATATATATATATAGCATTTTAGAGGTTATTTTTACTATGTTACATTTAATGGGTCAATTTTTGAATGCCCATGTTGATACTCTATGCTCAGTGAAAACTCAGCATATTGTTTCTGCTCTTTGTCATTTTCCTAAGATTTCGAACCGCAGATCTTCAGGTTTTTGGAAAAGAGTATAACACAAAAAAAAGAATAGCTCTGAATGAAATTCTGCATTTCCTCTGGGAGACGCATTTACCAGATCGAGTTATAGTAGAAATATTTTTCATTTTGATTCAGCGTGGAAGCTCCACTCCAAGGAGAGTGAACTGTAGGTTGCCTGCACACAAATAAAAAATAGAAAGCAGACTAGTCAATATTAGAAAACAAAACCATTTAAGTTATTTTCCGCAGGCCGCTTCACAAAATCGGCTGGACCACAGTGAACCCTCCAAAGATATATCTGAAGTTTTACAACAGAAATGAAAACTGTTTAGTACAAAACATGTATCTTAAGAATAAATGCTTGAAATAACCCAGAAATGGATATTTAACAACAACGTGTCTTCATTTCCACACAGAAGCTTGTGAATCCCTTAAATGCAAGCAAAGGCAGTAGGGTCAACCTGCTGAATACAGATGTAGGTGAATCGTATCTGAAATTGACACGATTAAATAAAAAATATTAAAAAATTAATATTATTCAGAAATGTATGTTATAATATGAATGAAACAATAAACGTGTATGGGAACTCACATTATTTGTTGGCACCACGTTCTCCACTGTCAACGGGCTTGAGCCTCGGATCCATTGAGATGAGCTTCTAACCGTGACAAAAGCAGGCCGTGGTATCGACTGCCTGAGGCAACAGTGTTTATTGAGTGATAGTGCACACAGTAGGGGTGTCCACTTTGTGCACACCTCTGCGTTCACCTTTGTCCGCACCCACAGGATTGTGTAGCAGGCAAAACAAAGTCAGGGGTCATGAGAGGCGTTAAGCAGGGTGGCCTGGTGCTTGTTATGGTTATCTTGCACTCTGGTCTGCAGCAGAAAACAACCTGGATATCAGTTTTTCTCAATACCAGAACACGTAGACTAGTGGTGATTTAGTGCTAATGCAGGCAGTGAACATGATTAATATGAATTTAGGCTTTTGTTAAAAAGAAAGACGATTATAGCTGACTTTAATGGTGTCGATAGTGTCTTTGTTTCAGTCTTTGAACAGAATACTCCCCCGTGGTGTGAGCAAGTTTCTTTCTCCTCTTTTTGCAGAGATAACATTGGGTCATCGTGTTTGTGACTGAGGGTTTTCCCCCATTTTCCCTACTCCATCTTTCCTTATCTACCTTGTTTGTTAGAGGCACTTTTAACCCAACTTGTTATCTTTTAGTTTTTTTTTGTTGTTGATATGATGCAGAGTTGTTAACTGAATGCTTTCAAACAACCCCAAACCATAACACTGCCCCCACCTTGAAGATTACCAGTTGACAATAGTTCAGAAACAATTACATGTGGGCCTCTTTACCTATTCTACCCGTGTGGGCCATGGCCTTCACGATGACTCCATTGGTTGTAGATTTTAGGTTCGGGTTTTTCATTCATGGACTGAATCAACTACATCAGATTCATGCTGTCTTGTCCACTTACTGCACATCAAATGGCTGGTAAAGTTAATAGTTTGTGAATTTTTAACCCACGTGTGAAAAATGCTTTCTAGTTGCTGGTTGGAAAACCAGAGGCCTTTCCAATTGTTGTGCACTGTGACAACTATTACGCCCTCATCTGGTAGCAACACAAATTAATGGATCATTTTATTCCATTTCACGCTCCAAAGGAAGATATTCATAGATAGGTGATCAGAAATGCAAATAAGTCGTGTGTCTCTGCTCCTTTGACTGCATTTTATATGCATGGCAGCCATATTGGATAATGAATTTGGGGCTAGCCTCTTATTTTTAGGTAAAAAATTAAGTGTGCCACTAAATATTCATTTTTTTATCACAATTTTGGTATATAGCTGTATTTTTTTTCTTAAATTTGCAAACAAAAATAAACAACAACTGTGAATAGTATTTCAATAGTGCACACTCAGCAGTATGGATTTCTGTGGCATATCTCTGCTGTAAAGGAGCCGCGGTCCTCCACCTTTTGTTACGCTCCTGTGGCTGGATCGACCCTGTTAAAGATCACCAGGGAGGTCAGGGTTGGTGTGTTTATCATGCATTTGAAAACAGGATTTACATACATTTGGCTGCATGTCTACAAACACCAGTGAGGTCACATTTCCCTCTGGAAGGGGAAAAACGGAAGAAAAGAGAAATGGCAAGAGAGTAAGGTGGTCTGCGACTTGGCTGAACATTGTGTTACTGAAATTAACACTGAAACAAGCAGCTAGTGCCATCTGGTGTATGAGCCTTCAAACAGGGTCTCGCAACCACACACACACACACACACACACACACCTAATAAATGCATTGTGTGAAATGATGTGCACATTATTTATGCAAACACCATTTTCAATATTTAAACTGCTCTTATTTGAGAAGCGATCCAGGGTGTGCAGATGCTGCTTCGCGGCTCGATTCAGTCCTTGGAGGTGCAGCTCTGCAGAGCACCGTGGCACGCGGCTGCCTGTCTTCTAATCACGGGCGTTAAAACCTGCACTGCTTATTAATAATGCATCATGCTCCAGTGTTGTTGGTCCCGATGAGGAGTGTGTATATGTGTGTTGAGGGGATTTGTATCGCACTATAACAGGCCCATATGTCGAGGAGCAGATTCGTCCACAGTTGAGATCCTATCCCATGGATCAGACGGGTCCATGAGCCGGAATTAATTAATCAAAGCACGTTCCCGGGCCTGGAAGGCAATTTATTGAAATGCTGTAAAAGATTAGGCAGGAATAATTTATATTACTGTGACTGCGTTCGGGTTTTTGATGGCTTCATTGGGGGGGTGGGGGGGTTGTTTCCAAGTCTGCATTGCAGTGGAGCGGGCGGATTAGTGGGTGCTTTCACGGGGCACGGCGTGCTCCGTCACGGTTTCCCTCACACTGCGCGTGAGTGCAGATTACTTAGCGGCGTGGCTTTCAAAGAATGACAGTGCACATTTTAAATCTGGTAATGGTTTTTACAAGGCGGGCAACACAATCTGGAGAAAAGGCAGCGATTTCTCTTGTTACATAAGCTCATCACCACTGGGGCGGTGGAAACGGCGCCGTGTGCGTTACACTTTTCTCTCTAAGCAAGCCAGAGAGGCTACCTTGTTTCAGTGTGTGTGTGTGTGTGTGTGTGTTCATTTCTCTGTCTTTACGAGGACACAGAGAATGTGTGTGGGTGCAGTGGGCAGATAACTGCGAGTTATCTGGAGTGGACACAGGTGTGCTATTGAGCTACAGAGAGAAGGCACGTGTTTGGAAGAAGAAAAGAGGAATCCACGTTCATGAATTCATTTTAGAATTTATTCAGTTGTGCAAGCTTTGAAATTATTTTGTCAAAAGTAAAGGAAATACTGCAGATTATTTTTTCTAAAGGGTACAGAAGAAGAAAAACAGCTTTGGGTGTATGTGTGTTAATAACATCACGAGAGGCACAAGGATCAAGATGATTATCTCGCATCAGCAATTATTTTCACCAATGTTGTATTTTCATGAAGATTCTGAAGCGTTTGAGTGAACTTTGAGATGCAAGTTGTTCAACCATAGCTGTTTAATCCAGGTTAGCCTCCGGTGACTGTTGAAGCCATTACTGGTACTGCTATGGATTATGGTCAACTTTAGAGCTTTAACTAGTCAGAATCTATTTATGTCCCTGCTTTAACTTTTATATTTCATTAGTTTCTGTGTATATTTGCCACGAGTAATATCACTACTTCAACCTTCAAGGTTAATATGCACCCTTATAAGTCTGGAAAAGTATGGAATTTGATTTCTTTAATTTAAGCATGAAAAAGGTAAAATCTTCAATTTTCAGAAAAGTGAAGGTCTATTCGCAAGATAATATGATTAAAATCTAACTTGACACAACAAAATGTAAATTTTTATTACTGATAGAACCTACAGAAAAAATCATCAAGATTTCTAACCTGATCTGTGGTAATTTAGATGGCTAGAGAAGCATTGCCACTAATATTTAGAGAAATTTGACAAATAAAATAAAGGAATCAGAAATCACACACTGTGCTCTAAAAACATTTGTATTTAATACAGGATGATTCAGTACAGAGTTATCAGTCAATTAAAATTTATTCCCATAGCACCAATTCATAGCACATGTCATCTTAAGGCAGTTTAAAAGTCAATTCAATCAAATCCTCCAGACTGATTGGTCAAAAGGTTTTCTATCTATGCAAACCCAACAGATTGCATCAAGTCTTGATGAGCAGCATTCACTCCTCCTGAAAGAGCGTAGAGCCACAGTGGACAGTCGTAGTATTATAGATCTGGAAACGGTTGTAATCTATGTTTGTCAAAATACAAATAGTCCTTTGCCACAGTGTCGAGTCGGATGCCAAGTTTTGGATCAGGTTGTTTCGTGATTTGCTGAAAATTACAGCAAACTCAACTATGCTAATGTATAGACATAAAAATCAGGACATTTTGTCTGGAAGTTTTAAATGATATATTTGTAGAATCCACAAACCACTTTTACATGTTTTTATTGTAAATTCTACACTGCGAAGCTCTAGTGTTTTTGAGTCCGGGTTTTCATACCTTAAAAATTTCATACCAGCTAATGCCTTGTTTAAAATTATCCAGCTCCAGTCTGACCAGTCTACATATTAAATTTTTTGAACTACTGATATTGAATGCAGTCCAGATCACCAGAGATGCACCAATCCGATATCAGCTCCGATGTTGACTAATTAGCTGGATCGGATATCAGATGCATGACGCCGATCCAGCATTCGGATCCAGTAATTTTTTCTTTTTTGAATTAATATCATAGACAGCAATACAGTTACAGCGATCTAGTCACTTCAAGTCTATGTTTGCAATGGCGGTTACGTCATCACGCACAGCAGCTAGTGATGAGCACACACAGAGCAACATGGAGCAAGCGCCGGACCAAATCCAGTTTGCCATTTGGAAACATTTCATACTTGATACACCAACAAGTCCAACTGAAACATGCAATATCAGTAACGCAAAAAAATGTGAGGAGTGATGATAAAGTTAGTAAATTCAACACCAAAAACTTAAATAAGCGCCTCCAAAAGCACCATGCTAAAGAACACGCTGGCCGTTCTTTTAAATAATGCTTATGTCAAGCCTGATGCCTTTATGCACATGGCAAGCATACGGTTCATTCATTCAACAGTAGTATCGGTATCGGGTATCGGCCGATATGCTCAGCCCAGGTATTGGTATCGGACTGAACCGGAATAATCTGGATTGGTGCACCTCCAGAGATTACCTCCCATGGAAATGAACTCGGTGAATTAGCCATTTAGTTTAGTGGCAGCACTAAGCCATGAATCAGATGTTAGCATTTGTGGATAACGGTAATCCAGTTGTAGTATTATTTCTTCTTACAAATATTGCCGTCTTTTTTGTCACTGTTTTTTGTGGGGGGGGGTTTCTATTTAGTATCTGACATGTGGCCAAATAAGAGATTTAAGAGCGGGGGAAGCTTCTTTCAATGCTTTTGTAGCTAAGCGTTGACCTCTAGCCCCGCTGATTAGCTTCGTCAACGCCACACGTCACTTCAAAACACACAATGAAGCTGAAAACTCTGCAGTATCCAGGACGAAAGCTTAAACTCATAGAGTAACTTGACCTTTTTGAGAAATATCATAGTATTTTGGTATTGTGACATCTTGCACTTCCCTTATTGGTCTGTTTGTTCTTCCTGCTGCGGCATGTAGTAGCTTTGGGTTCCACTCTTTCGATGAATATGTTCCTTCTTTCAAATGGAAATGTTAGTTTTGAGAAGCATTTCATTTTATGCTCAACATCCTCTTTTACAGTTGTTTCCTAGCGACAGCTCAGGGCAGCGTGTTCCCACAGAGATGAAAGTGTAGTTTAGAGACAGAGGTTTCTGCCACTCAACCTCAAGGGCGGCATGAAGTGGGAGTTATGTCAGCAATGTTATTTCTCAGCATTGGTGTCTGTTCAGCACTTACACAGATGCAGCGTATGAGCTCCGCTTGGCAGCTATTATTTAGTTGGAGTTAAAAGGACGAGGTGTGGGAAAGAGGAGGCTTTTAAACTGCTGTGTCATTATGTGTTGAGATCCTGCCACAGAAACAAAGCTGGAACAGAGAAAGGTCAGCACTGTCTTGATTCATTAGCTAGCTGCAGGTTTAACATAAAACATCAGCTCTTATCAGTCCAGCTAAAATCGCCATTTGCTGAGTTGAATAAGAATGGGTGATAACGCTGAGACTGTTGCATTGAAACCAACTTAGTATAGTCAATTAGGATTGAAATTGTTGTCTTTTTGTCACCCAACCCTCTGTGAATCATTGCAATGAGACGTAGAAACTGTTAATGACTCAAATTAAATTGGCACCCCTAACAATTCTTCTACAATGAATGCAACTCAAGCATTTTGGTTTATTTTTTTTTCCTGCACCTTGTAACATAAGACTGCCTAGAGACTTTTGTTTAGCATTGCATGGCTTCCTGTTTCTCCAAAGTATCAGTAAGTCTTTACCGGAGAGCCGATTTTCTCATAGCCACTATTCCAAATGGGGAAAGATAAGGTAGATGTTGGCTAATCTTAATAAATTAGGAAATGGCTTCAAGAAAATAGTTACTGGCCTAAACTCACCCATATCTATGCTCAGACCTATAATTTAAAAGTTGAAATCAACTGGAAATAGGGTAAACATGCAGCATAAAGACCCAAATTTATCTTCTTTACTACACACAATGAAGAGGAGGGTAAATGGATGGAAAAAAGACCCCTCAATGGTAGAGGACTGCAGCAACCATCACACATGTGATACACAGGATTTCATAAGTATTCTTAGCTGGCTGAATAAATGTACTCAAATTAAAGGTTAAACAGAATCATTTATTTAAAGCTTTTTTACTAATCTTATTACTCATCTTTCAGCTATACTTTCAAAGTACGTTGAAAAGTCTGCCTGAAAGCTCGCCTTGCCTTGAGTGACGGCACAAGGTAAAGCTTCACCATGAACCTGTTAAAAAATCGAATATCCTAAAAAGCAGCTGAAATATGGAAAGTAGAAAGTAACTAACTGCAACTCTAAGAGAAAGCAGCTACACTCTGCTGTATATTGAAAAAGCTTCACTTCTGATTAAAAGAAAACACTCCTTCAGTCCAGATGGGTGTTGAACTTCTTTAGCTAACCTTGGCCTGCAGGACTTAGCATCTACACTAGCAAATCCAGCCATGGGAAACTGCACCAAAGGTAAAATGATAACTTTGAGGTTGTTATCAGAGTGGGAGATGATTACCAGTCATGCTAAGGAGTCCAGTAGTAACTCTGGAGAAGCTGCAGAGATCTGCTAATTAGGGATGCAAAATATAATGGCATTAACATTGGCATCGGCCGATATTAGTCAATTTTGATATTATATATATATATATATATATATATATATATATATATATATATATATATATATATATATATATATATATATATATATGCTCATTAAGAAGGATAGAACTAAATACAGGGGAATTGTGGGAGAAACCCGCATGTTAGACGCTGCTAAAGGCTTGAGACTGATTGAGTTTCCCTTGCAAACATAAACCTACAGTAAGAGCTGAAGAGCAATGGTTTAGATCAAAGTATATTGTGTTATAATTGTCCAATCCAAGTCCAGACGTGTGTACAAGGCGGCACTTTGCACCCTTTCACAATCCTCGGTATCCCAAACCTTTCCAGTGAGTAGCTATAGCATAAGAAAGCATCATAAAAAGATTTTTCTACAATTCTGCTCTGTTAACAGTTTTTTTTTCTTCTCCTAAGCACGACTGTGCTGGAGGAGGAGGAAACTAATAAATCTTGCAAATATCCCCACATGCATAATAACAGCTGAAATGAGAACAAGAATGTGATTATGTCGCTGCGAGTTCACACGACAAATGGAAACAGTTGCACATACAGTGGGGGGGGGGGGGGGGGGGGGGTCTTGTAAACAGGCTGAGCTGCAGCTCTTCGTCTCTGTAAGGTTGTGTGTCAGCAGCGTTCCTCCGCCTGTCTGCAGCATAATGGCACGTCGTACTGTATGAAGAGGGGATGGAGCCTGGCTTACAGATCACTGTCACGTCTCCACTTAGTCTCTAGTTATTCTCTGCTGCACAGGAGCCTTTTCTCATGGGATCCTCCTGTTTCTGGGCTATAATGTGCTGGACCCGGCGCGTTTCATACAGGGAAAGGACCATTTTTAAATCCAGGAGTGTTGTTTCTTTTTTGCCATCAATTGGGGGAAAGAGCCCTAACATTAGCCAGGTTACAGCGCAATGCAGATGAGATTTGATGGAGGCGCAGTAAAGGGGTAAAGGGAACATCATTCATGATTCAGTTCAAGTTAGTCGGAGATGCGGGGAGGGAGGAAGGGTGAATACAAGGGGCAACCCCCCCTTTGAAAGGCGAGGGATTCCTTTACTGCAGTGATCAGCAGCCTCCCCTCTCCTCCCTTCATCTCCTTTCCCCCCCCTCTCTCTCTCTCTCTCTCTCTCTCTCTCTCTCTCGCTATTTCACAAACCGGAGTCACGTTTCAGAGAGGAGGAGTGTGCTGCGGGGTACAGTATGAGCAGCACATGGTTAGAAACGTAAGCACCCTCCTGACTCACACCTCTCTACTCCAGCCTCCACCTATCCTCCTGCTGCTCCATTTATCCTCACACTCTCTCCTCCTCCTCCTGTCCCTCCACGCCTCTTCCTTTCCTCCAGCTCATCTGTCCATCAGCTCCACTGAAGGCTGCTTCTTTGTTTCGCCGTCAATCGCTTGGCGGTGTGACATTGATTCCGAGGTTGCTGTGCTATCGACCGCTGCCTCGCTGTTAAATATTTCAGGCGGCGCTTCAGGGGCTGCGTGGTGGAGGTCCTGCTCAGCCGCTCCCGTTCGCCGGCTGACAAGCAGACGTGCCTGCTTTCAGGGCGGCTGCGCTCACGCGCGGCTCCACAGACAAACGGACACGCCGTGCCGTCTTTGCGTATGCTTTTGATGTTTGTGTGCCCATAGGGGTTTGCGTGGGAGGCTTGATGGGGAGCTTGTAAGTGTTAACGGTAAAATCTTCTAAAAGGAGAAGTAAACGAATGAGAAGAGCAGACCTGGGATGCTCCATGCAGACGGCGCGTTGATTCCAGACGGGCCGAAAGCAATCTCTCTCCGTGTCATTCGATCAGCAGCCTAATCACTGTTTGGGCTCCACTCGGTGACGCTGGATGCCGATGGGTATTCTCGTTTACAAAAACTAACACACTCATTGGAGAGCACGGCCCCTGGGGTGGTGGGATTTGATTTTACATGAGTTGAGTTTCTTCTTCTTTTTTTTTTTTATCTTTTTCTTGCAAAATGAAAGAGAAAAACTAAACACATCCCCGCAGCTGGTCAAGACTGATGAGTGGCTTTGCTGATCGCCTTGCAGCTTTCGCTGACGTTTTGGCAGCAGTTAAATCAGCCGTGATGCAAGACTTCCCCGCAGTTCACCGGCTTGTCCCCGCTGCCTTTGTCCATTTAGGTCAGTGAGCTGTGGACTGGTTAGCAGTCATGTTACCTGATTAAGATCAGGGTATACAGTCAGTCAGCAGCAGATTAAACGGCTTAGTCCACTACATACAGTCTTGATGAAATCAAGACGCCCCATTTGATGTTCATCGTCAAATCTCCTAATTATCTCTTGAATAGTGACAAAAATGTACCTTTGTTTTTTTCAATAGAAATGTTTTTTCTAGCTGAGGAAGAAGTTAGGACAGCCTAGCTTTTAATAGCTGATTGAAATGTTTCTTACAAGTAAATCTGTCCGTCCTTCTGTCCAGTCCTCCATTTGTTAATCTGTCCACCATTTTCCATTCATCCATCGATTTCTCACATTTGTCCATCGTTCAGTTTTTTTATCCATTTGTCTGTCTGTCTGCTTTTTATTAAAATTGGCCAACCCCCCCCCCCCCTCCATGACATTTATGGTAGATTTATTTTCATAAACGTATGAAATTTTACAAATGAGCAGGAACCCTCAAATCATGATTAAAATCACGATTTAAACGCATGTTGAGCAGGACCCCAGAAGCTGGGTTAAAGTCGGGTTATTTAAAGGTAAACACTTAAGCACAAACGATTCAAAATAACAATAGGTAGAGGTTTTGCAAGTATCTTTTTTTTTTTTTTGTTAAACAATAAAATCATTTAGCAGTTTTAGGCCCGGTGTGTCGATGAAATAAAGCAGGGCTTTCTGACTGCAGCCGTGCAGCGAAACGGGAAATATGCCTGGAAGGGTGACCAGTTTGTCTCGCTTGGCTGCTGGGCGTACCGGTTGTCCCTCTGCAGGGTCTCTCCCTAACTGCTGTTTGCTGTAACATTTCGCACACAGATCCGCCGCTCTGCCGCCAGCTTTTTTTTTTTTACCCTTTGTGGCCGTAAAGGCGAAGCCCTGAGAGCCCTAAACGTCTGCATGCATGTTGTAAATCCACTACAACGACACGGCTACTCTGCTGCTGCAGGTTACCGTGCACACGGTGAATGAGGAGGAGACATGGA
The DNA here is from genome assembly GCA_037039145.1 of Fundulus diaphanus. Lineage (NCBI taxonomy): Eukaryota > Metazoa > Chordata > Actinopteri > Cyprinodontiformes > Fundulidae > Fundulus > Fundulus diaphanus. The sequence continues at coordinate 39,931,170 of CM073121.1, read as the reverse complement.
GGCCAGGCGTGGAAGCGTTGCCTTGAAGATGGGCCTCGCCTTGCTGAAATGATGGCTGGATGAGTGGCGCTAATCACGAGGAGCAGTTTGACAGGGGGAAGCATATGTGTGCAGGACTTTAATCAGGAACGTTGGGCTTCCCCCAGAGCTCCTTCGCTTCTTTGATTTTTATCCCTTAATTTTCAGAAATAAGGATTCCTGACAGTCACGACTCGCCCGGGGCTTCCCCCGAGCCCGTGACGAGCTGCGTTTAATTTGAAACACCTGCAGCGCCGTTTTGTAAGGGAGCTCGGAGCAGGCGGTGCGCGAACACAACAGGGATCTCCTCGTATGCTCGTGTCCGTCTCCGGTGTGCAACAAAAAGCCCAGGATTCACGCTCAACTCGTTATTCAGGCTGCATTTTCAGCGGCGTTGCGATCTTCCCTGCAAGGGATGATTTCTGCTGGAGTAATTATATGAGATGCCAGGAGCTTGGTTGTATATATTTTTCCTTATGCATGACGCTGTACAGTATTTGTGTGATGATGAAGCTGCAGTTGGATCCATCAATCTCTCCAGTCCTTGGGCGGGGCTCTGCTCTGCACAAACTGGCTGTTTTGTTTGATAAAAACCAGAGAGGCGGGTAGTTGAAGGAATCCATCCATCCCTCCTTTTATCCCTCCTTCCCTTTGTCCATCCGTTCATCCTTCCATTTGTTTATTCATTCAGTCTGTCTGACTCTCTACCCCTCTGTCCTTCCATCCGGTTGTCTCTTCGTCAGTCTGTCTCTCCGTCTATTTGTCCATCACTCCAACCATCTGTACCTCCGCAGGTCCATCCTTCCTTCTGCTGCTCCATCCTTAGAGTCTCTACATTTTTTCTCCACTTCCGTTTTTAAAGCCTGAGCAGTGTAGAGGGGATAGCTATAGATGCATAATAAACATAAAATAGCCTAAAACGGCACCGGGCCCCTTTGAGCCTGAGAAGCTGTCGTGAAAAGTGAGAACATATATATATTTGGTGTCCTTGCGTTACGTGCTTGGACTCTGTGTTGCAGCTCCTCTGGTTATTTTGAGGATCAGCATGTCAGATGAGCGTGTTGTGGAGGAAAAACGCAGAATAAGCAGTTTTGTTCTTCTGTCTCGTCTGTCTTGTCTGCAGGTTTGGAAGGGCGCCCCCTCATGGCAAGGCCACAGACTGTTGTGTTCCTCCGCTGCTCCAGCAGGTGAGTCGTCCCCGTAAATAGAGCCCGGCATGTTCCGTTTGCTTTTAACCACGTGAGCCACATCATGGGATCCCCTTTAAACAAAAACTCCCACTAATTGCCTCCGCTTCCCGCCCGAGACAAACGAGAAGTGGGCCGGAGATAAGTTATGCATTATTCACACTGCAGAGACTCGTTTGGAGTTAGCAGCCAGTTAGCAGCCAGTGGGTTATTAGTGTGGATTCTTCTCTCAGGGAGCACCTTTTTGGTGGACGGGGTGGAAAAATGAGGCGGCAGCACTGCAGAACTTGAGGATTTGATCTTGAACAGCGCTTAAACGGCTGTCGGATTGCAACATAGACGAGCACAAGATTCCCCCCCCCCCCGCACTTCAAACAGTGGGTCTGTGATGGCAGGATAAAGGAGGAAAAAGGGGAATCGGTGCAAGAGAGGAGCTACTCTGGCTAGGGTTTCAAAGTTCCACTGCAATAAAGTGAAATGAGATGTCCGTGCGTCTGAGCCTCTGAGCACATGTTCAAAGGAGAGAAGCTACTGAAAAGCAGCCGCCAGCTGACGATCCCTCACCTCAGTCCGCGTTTCAGCAGAGATGTGCTGATTCACTGCAGCAGCAGCCGGGACCGTCTCCTCGCTGGGCTCGCAGCCCTCTGCTGATTCATGGGCCTGTCATTAGAGACCATTCGGCATGATAATGGTACAAGTTGCGCAGGCTCTTTATAACCACAGCTGTATTTTAAAAATGATTACCATGCGAGAAGGAGCTTCTTGGGAGCCCTTTGCGCCAAATTAACCCTTCTTACAGCGGTATTTAAAAGCAGCATGTGGAGATAAAACCCACAGCACGCAAAATCTAAATAATTGAACTCAGAAATAGTGTTTTGGGACCGTCGTATTGAGTCTCTTTTGTCTTATCGCTGCCGTCAAAATCTGTCTGGGAATGAATTGTGATGTGTACCTGAATGGCCTTTTGATCATCCGTCTCCCCACGCAAGCATCATCTAGAGCAGGGCTCGCCAACATGGTGCCCGCGGGCACCAGGAAGCCCCCAAGAATCATATGTGGGGCCCTGAAGCCTGTTCAAAAAAATATCACAGCCCTCCGGCGAGCTGCATCTAAAATTGTATTTTATTTAGTTGCTCTTCCTTTTTAATCATGTTTGTATTTACATAGATTTTAAATGATAAATGCATTAAAAACAGGTTTATATTGCATAAAGTTAAGGTGACTCTTCTAGTTCAAAGGTCAGTACAGGTAGCCCTTCGTATGACACAGTACCGATGAAGTAGCTCTCGACTTCGAATAGGATGGTGACCCCTGATCTAGAGAGACATAAATCTGTCTGTGTGGGATACAAGTTAAGTGTAGTTGGGCGTCAGGAAGCCGGGAAATCTCTCAGAGCGGGTTTTCAGAGAGTTACTGTTATGTTAATTATGAAAGTGAAAGACCAAGGAAGGCTTATTTTTGCAAAACGGCAGTGGATTTTTGTGTTTAAGACACATGCATGTAGATCCAAGTTGACCAGGAAGTTAAATTTTGTCCTGTGGGTATTGCAGGCAACTCTAGTTGCAACCCGATATCATCAAAAAGGTTATTATTCAATTTTCAATTCAATTTTATTTATATAGCGCCAGTTCACAACACGTCATCTCAAGGCACTTTACAAAGTCAAATTTAATCAAATCCTACAGATTGGTCAAAACAGTTTCCTCTCTAAGGAAACCCAGTTGATTACATCAAAGTCCCGACAAGCAGCATTCACTCCTCCTGAAGGAGCATAGAGCCACAGGGAGAGTTATCTGCATTGTACATGGCTTTGCTGCAATCCCTCATACTGAGCAAGAATAAAGCGACAGTGGAAAGAAAAACCACCCATTAGCGGGAAGGAGAAACCTCCAGCAGAACCGGGCTCAGTATGAACGGTCATCTGCCTCGACCGACTGGGGGTTACAGAGCAGAGACACAACAAGAGAGACAAACAAGCACAAAAGCACACATTGATCCAGTAATCAGTTCTACATTAGATCGGTGATCTGTCCTCCCTGGATGATTTCACAGCTAACAGAACGTCAGACCAGGTGTACCTACTATGAAGAGAAAAGAGAGAGAGCAAAAAGTTAAAAGTTGAAATAACAACAAACAATGCCAATTGGAGAACAGTAGGAGAAATCAGCAGAGTGAGAAAAATATGTCCTGATGTCCTCCAGTAGCCTAATCCTATAGCTGCATAACTATAGAGATAGCTCAGGGTAACATGAGCCACTCTAACTATAAGCTTTGTCAAAAAGGAAGGTTTTAAGATTAGTCTTAAAAGTAGACAGGGTGTCTGCCTCACGGACCAAAACTGGGAGTTGGTTCCACAGGAGAGGAGCCTGATAGCTAAAGGATCTGCCTCCCATTCTACTTTTAGAGACTCTAGGAACCACCAGCAGACCTGCAGTCTGAGAGCGAAGTGCTCTGTTAGGAACATACGGGGTAATCAGAGCTCTGATATATGATGGAGCTTGATTATTAAGGGCTTTATACGTTAGAAGAAGAATTTTAAATTCTATTCTTGATTTAACAGGAAGCCAATGAAGGGAAGCTAAAATTGGAGAAATATGATCCCTCTTGTTGATTTTCAGTAGTTACATTTTTGAGGCTTTCCATCTTACTTTTTCCTTCCATTAAACTTTCATTGAAGATCCTCCGATACAGCCCTTTGTGAACTGCAAGCTTTTTTAACAATGATTCCTTATGTTAACATTATGTTTTACTGAATAAACATTGTTTGAATTGGTTTTATATAATATTCATATTTTGTTTTTTGCATTGGCTGTAAATCAAAGTCATCAAAATGACTGGAAATAGTTTTGAAATACATCTTTCAGTCTGTAATAAATCCATATTCTGCATTCATTTAGTTTTTTTGATTGGGTTATTGAGATAAATCAACTGTTCGCTGATCTTACAAATAGCAATTATGCCAGTCAGTTGTTTACAGGTTCTGCTAGAGCACACCAGTGAAAAACAGATTACAAGTTTGTTTTTCTAGAAATAACACATGCATGCTGCTCTTTGTTTTGCTCTCCACAAGCACTGGCTTTAAGCAAGGATTTCTGTGGGGTTTATGTATTTAATTTTATGTTTGGAATAGTGAAGGCTTTTTGAAGGTTGTATTTTGGTTTAGTTTTTGGTGTTTTCAGGGTTTTCAGCATAAATATTCAATTTTTTGGTAAAGTTTTAGAGTTGCAATCCAGTTTTTTCTTTTGTTTTCCAAGTATAGAACCCTTTAACTTTAATAATTCCTATTCAAAAAATAATCCCCATGGCAGAATACTATTAAAACCAGATATTTATTGCATTAAACGGCACATAACCTTGAATCGGATTAAAGTGTTCCCGTTAGTTTTGATTACCAAAATAATTTCTATTTGCTAAATTTCAGAGTAATTAAAGACAAATTCTGCCTTTAAAGTCACATTTTATGTTTCCTGAAAGTAAAGCCTGGCCCATTGCTGTTCAAACTCCAGCAATTAACCCATATGCCACAATTCTGGCTATACATATAATCGACTCAACATAGCAACACAAAAACCAGCATTTGACTTCATGGTGTTACCTGTCTGGAGGAGAAAAGCTAGCTCCGAGTCAAACTGGAGCTGCTCCTGCCCTCAAAATGCTCTCCACTTTGGAAACGTGAGGCCAGTGTTAATCCTCCTTTTGTCTCTTTCCTTATCTGACAACTTCTTTCCTAAAGACCGTTGTTTTTATGTGGTGATAACGGGTCCTGATGGTCTTCAGGTGAACGCGGCGGTGGCATTTTAAGGGGAGGGAGGGGCTGATCCCTGAGTGGCAGCTGCACGTAGATGAACGCGCGGCCGGCCCGGCTTTATAAACAAGTGACCGGAGAACAACACAGAGAGATGGCGTGTGACGTCATACCATAGTCCATTTAAAAAGATACCTTTAGTTCTTCACAGAACTATTTTTTACAGTTATTTCTATCTAAGATAATGAAATTTCGCTCATTGTTCCCATGATATATTAAATTGTAATCTGGCTTTTTATGTTGCTCTTGGAGCAATGGATTCTTCCTAACTGAGTGGCTTCAGCTCATGTTGCTGCAGGACTCATTTCACTGTGAATAACATTGTTTTACTCATTTCCTTAACGCTATGTCGGGTGGACATTCCTTTGGTGTTTATGGTTGGATTGGGTTGAAAAGATGGATGAGGCCCATGGAAACTCAATGATGAACCGGACTTTTGGAAGTCTGGTATCTTGCCTGATTTATTTTGATTTTCTCATGATGGCACAGAAAGAGGGAGTGTTTGAGCTGTTGTCTTAAAATGTATCCACAGACGTGCGACGATTTCACTCAGATAGGAGGAATAAACCAATCAGAAGCTTACAAAGCCATGGCATCATCATCTGGGCTTTTATAAATTGTTTGAAGACATAGCAAAACTAATTATAGTTAGTATATGTAAACTTCCAATATTCAAGGAAAAGAGATCTCGAAAGTAATCTCCTGTTATTTTGGCATTTGGCAAATATCAAATGTTTGGTCATTTTAACAGACTACAACAGGAAATGTTTTGTCATATTTAATGTTTAACGTCAATGACTTTTTTTTTTTTTGACACAGTGCATTTAAAATCTGTTTGAGCTTTTATTTAAGCTGTTCCTTCATACAATTTCATCTTTATGCTTAAGAAAGTCAAGACATTGTTCTCACTGGTGCCAAATGCCGTTTGGCTGGTTGTAGCCATGTGACCGTGCACACCTGATGAAACGATAATGCAACAGGAATTTCTAGAAGTGGAAATATGTGAGAAAGGTTCTCCAGATCTAATCAAATTCCCCACTGAGACTTGCCGTCCGTTTTTATGGTGTTCATTTTAATGTTTTAGTCATGAAGAACCAGTTTTTGCGACAGCTAAGTTATGTTTTTACTATGGGTGTATCATTTTGATCAACTTTTAGGACTAGATTCTTAAGGGTTAACAAATGTCCAGTCAGTATTGCAAATACATCTTTTATGTGGCATCATTAGCACACTCTCAGCTCAGTCCTCTGAGTATCCGCGGCCTTTCTCTCACCCCCTTCCTTGTTTCCCTCCCCCAGAGGTGACGGTGGTGTATCAGAACGGTCTGCCTGTGATCTCAGTCAGCTTGCCGTCCAGGAGAGAGCGCTGCCAGTTCACCCTCAAGCCTCTCAGCGACTGTGTGGGAGTTTTCCTCCAGCAGCTCCAGGCGGAGGACAGAGGCATCGACCGTGTAGCCATCTACTCCATGGGTAAGGACACGAACACGTGGAGCACGCTCAGAAGACATAACATATCGGTGTATGATCTTTTTTTTTTATTTACCTTTGGGTGTGCAGGTACGCACTAAAAATGTACCTGGTTTTGTTGAATAAAAATGAAATATCAGGCACAAGAATGTGCGTTCATCTGAGGAAAGAACTTCCGCTGTAGCAACTTCATTGAGGCATTTGTCGCCTCCGTCCATCATCTCCAACATCGGTCTGAGGAAAGTTTGCTCAACATCCACTCCCCGCTTTCAGCTGTGAGATGTTTGGGGGGGTTTCCTTCATAAACAGCCTGTTTCTGAACAAAATCAAGATCTGGGCTTTGAATTGATCCAGGACTCCATTCCCTACTTCTTAGACAGTCCTTGGTGGATTTACTGGCCTGTTTTGTGAGCTTGGCAGGTCCTGCTGCAGCAAAGCATCCTCAAACCTTGACACCTCCATGCTTCACATTTGGTATGAAGTTCCTGCCTTAGTGCTGTGTTTGGGTTTATGCCAAATATGTCCTTTGTTTTAGTGTCCAAATAATAACCAGAGCGCCTGGTCTCCGTCTCTCCGTGACAAACTTTTTTCCAGCCTTCCTGTTTATATCAAAGGGAACATTTTCCTCTTTCCACGTCTCCCATCGAGGTTAAACCTGTGCAGCCTCTTTCTCTTCCTGATTGCAGAGTCTGCTAAAGGCCCTGTGATGACATTTTAGGGGTTCTGGAGACTAATTTTAGCGTTTTCTGGTCGGCTCGGACAGCCAAACCTGGATTTATTGGCAACTCTTTTGAAGATCCTCCACTTGTAGACTGTTTTCTGTGCAGATTAATTCTTTTGAGACCGCTTCGAATCCCCTAGAAGACTCATAGGCGGCAACAGTCTCATTTCTGAAGGCCTCAGAAAGCTTTTTGGATCTCACCGTGGTGTTCACTTTCGCTTCAACGTTCAGGAGCACACCAAACTAAATGTCCAAAGGCAGACCTAATTTAAAATGCGTAGTATCAACGTTGTCCAATGAATGGTAAAACTGCATTTCAAAAACACCCCAATGGGACAGTTCTATTACTTGAAATATTCGATTTTAAAAACATACATCTCTTCGCTCATCAGTCAGTCAACAGACATGATTGTCCAGAGACGGGGAGAGACATCACAGCTGGGTTTCTCTCACTGCTTTTGTGTTTTTTTTTTTTTTCTCTCTGCACAGATGGAGCGAGGATCGCCTCCTCCACGGGCATAGACATCCTGCTGCTGGATGATTTTAAGCTGGTCATCAATGACACCACACATGTTGTGCGACCACCAAGGAGAGGTGCGTACCCGCAGAGTGAAGGATGAGCCTTTCCGGGCCGAGCCTTTGGATCATGACTGAAATCATGTTTGTTTTTTGAGCAGAGATCCTGCCCCATGAGGAGGCTGAGAGGCTAAATGACGTCAAATTTCTTGTGCAGCAGCTCTACACCACGCTGCGCATCGAGGAGCACCAGCTCAGCAAAGAGCGGGAGCTGATTGGACGACTGGAGGACCTCAACTCTCAGCTCCGCCCCCTAGAGAAGGTTCATTAAAAGCTTTTTGATGGTCACTACTAGTGACCCACATGCTACGAGTTACAGAAAGGCCAGTTTCATATAGTTAATCTATGGAGATGCCAGTGCCGGGTTAAGCTGGGTTTGTTGCCTTCTTCCTTTTCTTTTGTAATGAGATAAGTCATTCAACAAAACAGTTCATCTCATGATGATTAAGCCTTAATCCAGTACAGAAAATTCAAATGAGCCGTTGCGTAATGTAATATTTTTCTTATGAAAGTCCTTAATGGGATTGTTTGGGGTATTGCGGTTCTGCCAGAAATTAAAAACACTTTAATTTCCAATTATTTAAAGCAAAACAAACAACTTCAACTGTCTTCAGAGTTTCATGCAAAGCTAGAAATTATTAGAACTGTTTGAGTTATTATATAAAATGGCAGAGATTTAGGAAAATAAGAAATTTGTAAATATGGAAGGCCAATAATGCCACGATTCAGTAAACAGTTTAAATGGACTGATATTATACAGCCCTTTTCCAGTCATACCGACCACTCAGTGCTCTTTACACTACAGCCACAATCAAAAAAACACAAGCACAGCTGTGCACTAGGTAGCAACTTAGGGTTAAGTGCCTTGCTAATTGGTACAGCAACATGTAGCAGGAGGATTCAGACCCACAACTTTCAGAGTGCAAAATAATGTCTCTCTCCCCATTTTTTATAAATAAATTATAAATGACTATTTAAAAAATAGTGGGCCATAATGGTCCCATATTCATCACTGAAATGTCAGTATGTAGGTAGAAATGGAAATGGATACATAAAATATTCATTATTTATGTAATTAGTCTGCATTTTAATTATTTCATAGCAGCAGGGCTTCATGAATTAATGTTATCTGTCAGCCTTACAATCAAAGTCTGTGGGCGTGTTGGTCAGGATGATTGGTGAGGGTCAACTGTGAGGGTCTGTTTAAAGACTTTTCATGGTGGTCTGCCGAAGAGGAACCATCACAAAATTAGCTAATGAAACATTTGAAACAGTTTGAAATAAAACAAATCCAAATGAATGAATGTAGCTTTTCAATTACTATGTTTAAACAATATTAATAGATTTCTTGATTTATATCGTGTTCTCATTTCCATTTGTTGTTTTTTTATTGCCGCATATATAATCAATTCGTAAATAATTGTATTTACTGAAATGTGGCATTTTTGACCCTCTGTATGTTTATTAAATGTAGAAATTAAGTCTGGAAAAGTGAGGAACTTGTATACACTGTCTGGCCAAAAAAAAAAGTCGCCACCAAACAAAAGGTCACACACTCTAATATTTCGTTGGTACCGTTGGCGCTCATTCGCTGTGGTATTGTATCGATAAGCTTCTGCAATGTCACAAGATTTACTTCCACCCAGTGTTACATACGTTTTTCACCAAGATCTTGTATTTGTGACGGTAGAGTCTGCCCACCTTCTCCAGCACATCCCAAAGATTCCCAATGGGGTTAAGGTCTGGCTTCTGTTGTGGCCAATGTGTAAAAATGTCCTGAACCACTCTGTCACAATTCAAGCCCGATGAATCCTGGCATTGTCACCTTGGAACATGTCCGCGCCATCTGGGAAGAAAAAGATCCATTGATGGAATAACCTGGTCATTCGTTATATTCAGGTAGTCAGCTGACCTCGTTCTTTGAGCTCATACTGTAGCTGAACCCAGACCTGACCAACAGCAGCAACCCCAGATCATAGCTCCGCCCCCACAGGCCTGTACAGCAGGCACTATGCATGATGGGAGCATCACTTCACCTGCCTCTCTTCTTACCCTGAGGCGCCCATCACTCTGGAACAAGGTAAATCTGGACTCATCAGACCACATGACCTTCTTCCAGTCCTCCAGAGTCCAGTCTTTATGCTCCCTAGCAAATTGAAGCTTTTTTTCCAGTTAGCCTCACTGATTAGTGGTTTACTTGAAGCATAGCTATTCAGTCCCAATCCCTTGAGCTCCCTTCGCATTGTGCGTGTGGAAATGCTTTCACTATTAAACGTAGCGCAGAGTTCTACTGTTGTTTTGCTTCGATTTGAATTCACCAAAAGTTTAACTGATCGGCTATCATTTAGGATTTTTTTCCGGCCACATTTTTTCCTCGAAGACGATGTGTCCTCACTATCCTTCCAGTTTTTAACCATGCGTTGGACAGTTCCTACCCCCATTTCGGTAGTTTCTGTAATCTCCTTAGATGTTTTCTCTGCTTGATTTGAGCCTCCTGAAACCACGGCATGTGTCGTTCCACATGGCCGTTTAACACATGAGAAGCAACCCTTTGCACCAGTTGGGGTTAAATAACTGGTTGCCAGCCGAAACATAATCGCACATGCAGTAATTATCCAATGGGAGGCTCACACCTATTTGCTTAGTTAAATCCAGGCAGCGACATTTTTTATTAATTTTTTTTTGGACAGGCCTCTGCTGCCACGCGTCTGATTTAAAAGAAGGGGTTGATAACCGCGCTTAAACAGCATCCTGAGTAGACGCAATGATTTAAATCAGCTGCGTTGGATCAGAGACACAGCGTTGCAGCATTTCTGGAGACCCTGGGACCTGTCCAGCACTCGTTTGGACCGTTAAATATGTAGTTTATGTCAATGCTTTGCCGGGAAACCCCAAAGCCTTTACTCAAGACATAGGTGAAACACTTTCGCTCTAAAATCCTTTTTTTCCCACCGTTTTATCATTCCTTTGATACCTTCAGTCCAACCCGTGTGGTAACCGACTGACCTCTGATGCTGTGCTCCACATGCTGTACCGTCTGTGCAGGTGAGAGAGGAGCTGAGTAAGAAGGCGGAGCGTCGTACCACCTGGGTGCTCTGGGGGGGCATGGCGTACATGGCCACGCAGTTTGGGATCCTGGCCAGGCTGACTTGGTGGGAATACTCCTGGGACATCATGGAGCCCGTCACCTACTTCATTACTTATGGCACTGCGATGGCTATGTATGCCTACTTCGTGCTCACACGTCAGGTAAATTGATGGATTAAGTAGTGTGGACTCAAATAGTAGTTTTTAAAATAAAAAATAAAGTCCAGTTGTATTTTCAGCTGGTGGCAGTGATGTCTGTTTTCACCGTTTTACTCATTTTTAGCTCCGTGCAGAGCTTGGGGAACAGGTGATAAACTGGCCTGTGTTACAACGAGCTCCGTCTTTGTCTCCCTGTAACCTGCAGGAGTACGTTTATCCTGACGCCAGAGACAGACAGTACCTGCTGTTCTTCCACAAGGGGGTAAAGAGGACACGCTTCGACGTTGAGAAGTACAACAAGCTGAAGGATGATATCGCTGAGGTACGCAGATTTAATTGAATTTCATAAATGTTAAGAAGTCTTAATTGGTTGTGATTTTCCAATATTGACCAGAACCTTAATTGGGTAGAAAGTGTGTTTTTTTTTTTTTTTACCATAAGCACATGCAGTATTTTCCAGGTCTGTAAAAGTATGAAAAACCTTAAGATTATGCAAAGATCTGTTTTTTTACTTCCCATCCTATTGCTTAAATGGTGTCTTTGCTTCCTCCCTCAAGTGTTTCCTTCTTTCTTTTCTCCCTTGAGGTCTTTCCTTTGTTTTCCTTGTGTCCTTCATTTGTTCTAGGCGCCCTTTCTTCCTCACATGCGTCGTTCTGTTCTTCCCTCCATACTTCAGTCCCTTTTTTCTGTTCTTCCTTCCACCCTTCCCTCCTGTCTTACAGATGTCCTCTCTTCTTTTCTTCCTTCATTGTGTCCTTTCTGCTGCCTTCCACCCTCAAGGTCTTTCCATCCTTTCTTGCTAGCGTTCTTTGTTCACTTTTCTTTTTGCCCTTTCTTTTTTTGCTATTTGCCCTTCCTTCCTTCCTTCCTTCCTTCCTTCCTTCCTTCCTTCCTTCCTTCCTTCCTTCCTTCCTTCCTTCCTTCCTTCCTTCCTTCCTTCCTTCCTTCCTTCCTTCCTTCCTTCCTTCCTTCCTTCCTTCCTTCCTTCCTCTAACCAACTTTCCTTTTTGTTGTTTTATTTTTATTTCCAGTCTTTGGTTTTGCTTCAGAATGAAAGGCCTGACCGCAGTTTTGTGTTTTATGTTCAGAAATGCCATAAAGAACGGAGAAATCTGGAAAAATATGTAAAGTTCCCGTGTGAAATGAGGAGGAGGTCTGAATGAGGCTTAATTGGCCATAATCACCATCACTGCATGGTGGCGAAGTGCTTCCAATACGATCCTTGCTATATGTAGAACATGCATCACATTTTTCCGTTGTGAAATTGGATTTATAAACGTAGCTGTTCAAAGATGTTTTTATCCTGCTCCCTGAACATTTGTCCTGTCCCTGTTTCCTCTCTTTATCCTGTCTGTTCAGGTGGAACTTGATTTGAAGCGCCTACGGGATCCACTCCAGCTTCAGCTCCCCATTCAGCAGCTGCCTGCCGACAAAAATTGATGGCAAGCGTGACTCCTATCCTCTCTGATCTCCTGCAACCGACCTTCTTTCTTTCCCCTCCCCTCTGCCGTCTGAAATCAGCCCCCCCACCCACCCCCAGTATCTCCCCTCTCTTCCCATACCGATTATCCCGTCTTTTTCTTAACTGCGGAAGGCTCCTTTTTTTCCTTTCTTGGCTAAAATCTATTGTTGGAACTTGAGAATGCCTCCGACGGAAAACTTCTCACAGCTGAAGGATGATGATGATGATGATGATTACAAAAAGCAAATTGGATTAGCCTCAAAACTCTGGAGGGGCTACCTGCAGGGGTGAATGTGAATTCTCTTGCTCGTAAGCACTCCGAGACAGGGAACACGCCGAGGAGCAGCCTTTGAGTCCATGTGTGCGTGTTGAAGAGGGATCACCAATGTCGGCTGCGCCAAAGGTCCACACAGCAGCATCCTCTCACCATAAACACACACACACACACGCTCTTCCTACCGGGCTGTACAGGCTCCAGGGACAAGTTTACAGGACGTTCTGACTGCAGCCACACCATCACGGAGACTCCGGTTTCCCTGCGTCCGAACTCTGCTGCCTCCCCTCCCTCCCACCGCGCCTCCTCCAGGTGACGGACAGCTTTCCTTTCCCCACGCGACCTTCGTTAGGAGCATCTATATCTCTGCAGGATGCAGGAACGCCTCGTTTTCTCTTCCTGTTGATGTCCTGTAGCGGCCGGGCATCCGCAAGTCAGAGAGTCCTACCGACAACAACATCACTGTGCGTTCTTTTATTCCAAAAAAAAAAATATATTTAAAAAAATTATAATAATATTTTGGCACTTTTTATTTTGAAAGCCATACTATATTTGTTATGACAAAATATGGGTATATATGTATACAATCAAATAAACAGACAGCCAGAAGCTCTTTTCTTTTTGTTTTCCAGTGGGGGGAGGAGCTTTCCTACAAACATTTCATCTTTAAAGACGATATAATATGCACCCCCTAAAAGGACTCCGCTAATGTAACAGCGTTACACTTTATTCAAAAAAAAAAAAAGAAACCTTGTAGTAAAAGCGTTGTATGTTTTCAAGGACAAGCGCACAATATATATGTGGCATTCATTCTAAAGAGAAACGCTCCTGTGCATGGACACTGAGAGGGAGGAAGCAACTCTGAAGCCAGATCAGGGGGGAAAAAATGGCTTGAATCAGAAAAGAAATGCATATTTCAGCAACGTGAGTAGTGCCGCGCTTCACCTCTTTAACCATTGTTGCACAACGTTGCTGTGCAATATTCCCAATGAAGTAAAAGTTTGTCTTCTATATTGGATTGAAACCTGATTTGATTCACGCAACAACAACAGAAAAGAATAATTCATCTTAAGATCATCAAATGTAAAGGCAGAGTTTTCTCCTCCCACTGCTGCTGTAAAGGCCTCCCCCCCTGCTCTCTCAGTGACACGGCAGGGTAGACTGCATGCTGTGGTATGGCCTCAGTAGAAACTTGTGAACGTGTAGGAGCATTATAGCAATTTTGTACTTAATTGGGCACTTTTTTTTTAGGCATCCATCACCATGAAGTTTTAAAACACATTGCTAAATCAAACCTTATCTTATGTTTTTTTCTCTTTAGGCATGGGCCGGTATGCGATTCCCACCGTAGTTAAAAGACAAAAAAAAAACCTACAGCTGCACTATAAGACTAAAATTTGAATTTTTTTTTTAAATCCAACAGAAATGATCACCATTTAACATCCAAGCATATGTGACTGTCCCTTTATCTACTTTTTTAGTGAAAACTGCATCAGAATACGGCTGAATATACATTTTTTCAGTATTTGAGCTGTCCATCGTTGAGCAGAGCCGATCAAGAGAAAATTAGTCGATACCAATCTTGGGCCGATTAATTGGTGCGTCTCTAGTTAATTAGGCTCTCTGCTCTGGGAGGCAACTTTTAGCATGCCCACCGTCGTTTTAAAACCATCTTAAAGAGACCAACAGGTGGCAGTGCTTTAGGTTTCACACCATGACCGTCTCGGTTTTTCCCGCAACCGGGACCATTTCCAACCAACCGAATTTGACTTTCTTCTAAGCGAAAGGAAAGTTGAGCCAGTTGTCTTTCAGCCAGCTGAGTTGTGGCATGCAGCAACAGGTCGGGGAGGGGCAGATCTTTGCTAATCTATACTCCATACCACTGGATAAAACCTAAATTACTAGAAAGCGGCTCATTAAAAGGACTTTAAACCATAGTAGCCATGTGACGGAAAATGTTGCCGGTGTTGAAAAGGTGCCGGCTCATGCCTAATTCTCTTGTTGGGAATGTTTACTCCATGAAACTCTGTCAGACCTCCAGAGTTTTCTGTTCAGGGTACGCCTTTTTGGCCCTGCTTGGGCTGCTGGGCATTTCGCTCCCTTTGCCATTTCGTACCTTCGTACTTTTGGTACGAGCCATCAGACAGGACCTTTAGGACGAAATGTCTTACCCGCCTCGACAACTGAGAATTTGCTCATATCCTACTGTAAGAAAATCTGGTTGTACGACTCCAACCAGTAATATTTACCTGCATAATATTTACCTATTCAACTCAGAACCAAAGTAAATGGAAATAGGCTGTTATTTAAAAGTCTCTTGAATAAATATTGGAATTTTTTTGTGCATTTATGTGCACTTAGCTATATGATTTATCCAAATACTTTCTAAAGGGATAAAACGTGTTTCTATGAGTATGAAATGAAAGACGGGGAGGAAGGAATTGCTTGGGTCACAGTTCAGTAGAAGGATGGGGTACGAATTGGCGAAAGTGCAAAATGAGTCCCACGTTTTTTTGTTTTTGTTTGATTTGTTTGTTTGTCTGTTTGTTATTTTCCACCACTGCAAAACCCCAAAGCCAGTTATTTTTGACTCCGAGCTGCTGTCGCTCAGCCTGTGCAGCGGGGAGGCACGACCCCTCAACATCCTACTGCATGGAGTCCAGGATCCTCCTGAGCTCGAGTCCCTGCTGGGGAGCAGATTTTTTATATCAAAGTGCATGCTTCAGGCTCGAATCTTTAATTAGCCTTGCAGATTTAAAGACATGGTTGAGCCTAATCTGGTGCGTTGTGTGTGTGTTCGTGTGTGTGTTATTAGGAGAAATTGTGCCTTTTTGGGTGATAAATGACCTAATCCACGTTGAGAGCTCAGAATTAAATGAACAGCAGCGGTAGGATGATGGAAATGGGTCAGAGAAAGGCGATCTGATGCAGGACGGGTTCGTTTTGGGATAATTGGAAGTGGGAAATACGTTTTGCAGCGTTTAAACACTGCAAAACGTGGGTTTGGGAAGGAGACGGCTGCCGCTTCCATAATTCCTTTGCTCACGATTGTTGCGTATCGATACAAGTAAAAGCTAATATCTGCTGAATATATCTGCTTTCACACACAACACACACACACACATCATGTAACAGTTGGCTGTTAGTGGTGTGGTTCCTCCCCTCTGCTGTCTCTCTGTCGGTCATCACCTCCTTTTTTTTTTCTTTTTTTAATCATACCATCCACCGTTTAATGCCTTTTCTTTGTCTTTATTTTTGCTAAACAAACTATATCAAATATAGGGAAACTTATGCTAAAGAGGGTGTTGCATGAATGTATGTTTACATGGAAACTTATGTAAGAAATAAAAAAAAAAAAAGATGATTTATTCAAATACGTGCAAAGATAATTTAAGGAACGTCGTTTGTAGAGATTCCTAGTTATAAAAAGGGGCAGCAGGCAGGGCTGCATCTTTAAAAACCAGCCTGCCAGACGTCATCGAAGTCAAAGCCAACCTACTGCTTAAACCCAGTCCCATTTTTGTTATTTATTCCCACTGTCCTGGTCCTGACCGTGTATCCTTGCTCTCCGATAAGTGGCAACACCCCACAAAGAAGGCCAGAGAGCCTTTGTTTTAAAGGAGAGATGTCGGGTTAATGCTTTAAACTCATCTGGGGACACCTCCGTCTTTTCTTTCATCCATCCTCACCTTGTTTCTCCAGAGTCCCATTATTATTCTAGATTTTTGACGTGTGTTAAGCTTCAGATTGTTGTTTTGTTAAGACATGTTTGAGATGCTCAAATATTAAAGCAGAACATTGGATTGAATGGAACATGTGCTTCATTCTGACCCGTTTTACCCTGTTGGTTTTGTTTTCTTCGGTTGACATGATGCTGTAATGTTGGCAAAACAAAAAAAAAAAAAAAAGAAAATGAAAATGTAAAATCCTGTATCATTTATGAAATATGTATAAAAGAGAAATGTAATTCAATTATCAATAAAATCCTTATCCAGTTTTTGGAGCAAATGGTCCTAGTCATGGTTTTTTTTGTTGTTGTTCTTGTGATTTAGGCAGCAGAGGTTAAAAAAAAATATCCCCGGGTTCTCCTTAGCGTCGGGTTTTAACCACACGGGAAATCTTAGATGATTGATCTGTGAATTAACTAAATCACCAGCCACAGTGGAAGCCATGTTTGAGAGCAAAATTATGGGTCTGTCGTCTACCCTCATATTATGTTGTTAATTACGCTAGCTTGTCCACAAAAGGGTAAAATTAAGCACAACATCAGATTCATTAGAGGGATATTATTCAAGTGTTTATTTCTGTAAATGTTGAGGATTGTGCCTTACACTGGTAAAGCACTTTTAATACAGAAATACCAGCCCTCTGAAAAGCACTAACAACACTCAGTTCTCTGTCCGTTTGCATGAATTGCTGCATCAATTCAGCGTGGCATGGAGGTGATCAGGAAACCCAGGTCGCTTTAATGGCAGCCCTGAGCTCGTCTGCGTTGTTGGGTCTGGTGTCTCTCGTCTTCCTCGTATGGAAACACTCGATGGATTTGTTATGTGGGGTTCAGGTCAGCTGGATAGACGAAAGGTAACTGCGCTCATTGAACCAGCTTTTTGGTTCTTTTGCGGCGCAGGTACAAAGTCCTGCTGCAAAGTAAAGTCAGCATCTCCAGAAAGTTTGTCTGCAGGGGGCATCAGGGAGTGCTTTAAAATTCCCCACAAGGCATATTTATCATTTGGGACATGATAAATACTTTGGATGATGTAACTCTTTGAATCATCACTGACCAGAAACTTCCCTCTGGACCTTTAACCAGATTGGATTCTGAGACTCTGCCTCTTCCTCCACACTCTGGGACCTTTTCAAATGAAATGCAACATTTACTTTAATCTAAAATGAGAATTTATTTATTTTTATTTTTTATTACTAAAACTGGACAACAGTCCTATCATTTTTCTGCCTTTACCCCAGGTTAGATGCGTGTGCCGCTGGTACAGGAGTGATTCAACCCAAGAAATGTGACAGCCGTAGCCAATGTTCTGGATATTTCTGAACTATTGTGATGCCCTGCTCCCTGGGATTGCTAGCGAGAGCCTTCAGAGGCTCCAGTGTGCCCAAAGCTCTGCAGCTAGGATCCTGATGAAAGTGGAGAAATATGATCACATTACAAGCATTCTCCACTCACTTCACTGGTTTCTCCAGCAGGATCAAATACAAAATCTCCCCTCATTCATCAATGCGTGTATGGATCAAAGAACTACTCGCCCTGCAAACCACAACACGCTCCCGCCGGTCCACTCAGACCGGCTTCACGGACCCAGAACCGCTGAGCACCGTGGGGGACAGAGCTCTCTGCTGCTCTCCCTCCCTGACACTTTGAGAGCATCGCAATGCACAGACAGCTTTTAAAATAAGACTGAAAACACTTATTTTTTTAGCAAAGCATTTACATTTTTTATAGTTGGTTACTCTTTTAAAATCTTGTAAGCACTTTGAGATTTTGATCATTTAAAGTGTGGTACAAATAAAATCCATCCATCCATTTTCTGACCCGCTTAATCCCTCATGGGGTCACGAGGGTTGCTGGTGCCTATCTCCAGCGTTCACTGGGCGAGAGGCGGGGTACACCCTGGACAGGTCACCAGTCTGTCACAGGGCAATACAGAGACAGACAGGACAAACAACCATTCATACCTAAGGACAATTTACCTAACAGTCATGTTTTTGGACTGTGGGAGGAAGCTGGAGTACCCAGAGAGAACCCACGCATGCACAGGGAGAACATGCAGAAAGACCCAGGGTTGGATTTGAACCCAGAACCTTCTTGCTGCAAGGCACCAGCGCTACCCACTGTGCCACTACAAATAAAATGTCAATCAATATTTCTTTTTTCTAACGAGTCCTGTCTGGCAGTGCAGCGCTAAGAACTGCTTTCTTAGTGCCAAAGAGAACATTTGCTTTCAAGTGAAGCGTTACTGCTTTTGCTATAGTGTGCCGCTTGCTACGTATGCAAAAAAACCCTAAATTGGACATTCTGGGCTTATTTCAAATTCAATTGACAGAGAAACAGAAAGGTAAAAGAGAACGAAAGGACGAGGGAAAGATTATGTATAGCCTCTTATTCAGTCTAGCATTATTACACACACACACACACACACACACACACACACACACACACACACACACAAAAATAGGCGTCCATCAGTGGGATTGGTCCAAACTAAGCACACCAGAAAATCCACGTCTGAGTTTTTAAAATACGGTTTTTAAATCAGAATCAGCTTTATTTGCCAGGTATGTGTGCTCATGCGAGGAATGTGACTGTGGCCCGTACCAATGCTCAGGATGCACTCATACACAGTAATGCAGGCATAAAAGTCAAACACAGTCTGCAGTATAGAAAACACACATGAACACACTACAAACAAAGCACACAGATTGAGACAACAATGCAATGATGCAATGAATGTGAAGGATGAGGAAGTAAATATTTTGGTATACAGTATATACAATATGACAATGTGAACATTTTTCTTTGGTCTAGTCAAAACTTGGGTTTAAATCTGTTTGATAACAACTAGTTATCACATTTAGGGGGCAATTACTTACTATTTTTTCCCCTTTAATGAAGTCATTTCAAAAGGGATTTTTGTAAAAATTCACCCAAGTTACTTTTGTCTGGTAATAAAATGTATTGATCTTAAACATGTGATGGTAAAACAAAAACGGATAAAAAATAAGAAACAGGGGACACTTCTTTCCACAACACTGTATTCTTGGTAGTTTAACCTCCAGCATCCCAGGTTAGAGATCTCTGAATAGACGTACTTTTTTTTCCTGATTTTTCAAACCATTTATCCTTTCTTCCAGTTATGCACTGCTTTGTGTTGGTCCATCACATCAAATCGGACCAGAGCACATAGGTTGATGTGAAACTTGTTTCACCGTTTTGCTAAACCAGTCGATCCAATCGTTCCCAACCCAACAGCCATTGAAGGTGTGTGGAAAATGGAGGAAGGAGAATAGAGGACGTACTGAAACAATGGGAGGATGGACTCGCCTCTGGATTCGGCAAGTGGAAGGTCAGGAGTTCAAGGTGGCAGAGGGGCTTTACAATGTGACACAGATAAGAAGCAGCTATTTAAAACAGACATGAGAGGTGAACTTATTCGAGTGTGGAGGAAGAGCTCGGATGGTCTCTTTTCCATCAAACGATACACCATGATGCTCTTGGTCATTATCAGTCTTCTGCAGGAGGTTGTTGGACTCACAGGTGCAGGTGAGTGAGTCAAGTATGTATTTTCACCCCTGAATCCTGAAATTTCAACAATATCGTTATGATGGTTATGATGCAGCGAACAGTTTTTAGCTTTCCTGTTGTGTTTTTAGTTATTTCAGCTGCTGCAAGACTAAGTTATAAGTCATTTTTGCAGCCTTACCAATTAATTATCTCCTATTGTCTTAAATGTATGACCTGCATAAAGAGGCCAGTCTGTGTATGTGTTGCATATGTGGATATTTACACGCACTGTGATACACATTACTTTTGTCTTTCTCACAGTCTGGTTTTAAGTTAAACTTTTCATGTTTTGGGTAAGGATTAAACACCAGAATAACCAGAAACATGGTTTACAAACATTAATTGTCTTTACTATTTTGTATGATTGCCTTTTAAACTGCACAACTCTCGTCAAGTGATGGTTTTTTCATATGACCCAGTTACCCAAGACAACATTAGCAACAGGGGCACATAAACACCAGATAGAGAATATAATTTATCCGTCATTTACACTTTGAAAAGGTTGTATATTGGTTTTCTTCATGTGCAGTCAAGGAAAGACTTGGTATCCCCTACAGGAGGATATTTTTTTGCTTTGTGCAGCACTGAACTGCATTTTGTCCCGCCCCAGAATTTGAATGATTTTTCTGCATTTTCACCGTTTACTGAGCCGCAGGAGGAGAAACGCCTTTAATGCAAGAACTGCTGCTTGGGTCAGACGTTTTTAGTATGAGTCTACAGGCTTCTTTCAACAGTTTGTCTGGATCTTGTCCCATTTCTCTTAACAGAACTTGTGTAAGTCAGGTTCGAGGACCATGTTGCTTGCTCACACCTTTTTAGCTTTGCCGCTCCAAAACCTTGACTTTGTGTTTATACTTCTGGAAAAGCCAATATGATGTGTGGAGATGATGTCACACAAGGAAGCCGTGTGATTGCAGGGTTGCCTTAAGATATGTCCACAGGTGTTCCTCTAGTCAACTTGAATGTTGTGAATTTAGCTTACAAAGCAGTGGTATCATCATCCAGGTCTTCCCAAACTGGCTGAAGGCGATAATCTTAGTGACTATTAAAAAAGCAGTGAAGCAATATCTCTCGCCATTGTGGTATTTAATGAATAGAAATACTTTTGTGAATCCAAATAGCAGTAAAGCAGGAACATGTCTGATTTAATCACAGACAGCGAGGAAAAGAATAGTTATGTGTAATTTTATGAAGGTCACGTTACAATACTCTTTCAATTGTGTGTACAAAAGGTCAGTATTTTTATCTGATGATATACTTTCCATGCCCATGGTTTTCTTTTTTTTTGCCGTGGATTTAAAGGTGCACAAGTTTAGTCAGACACTTCAGTGCTTTATGTGGAATAAAGCACAGAGCCCATCATCCCTGTTATAGATTAACGTCTTCCACTGCAGCCAGAGCTTAAGGATAGGGTTGTAATACAGATGCTAAGAAAACATAAACATCCCCAGCTTTATAATATCAATAACCAACCTTAAATCCAAACAAGTCACAAATACATAAATAAAGCAAAAATAAAGACCACTCAGACTCATCATCCCTGGCGCGGCTCCAACTAAACTGTTCAAGCCCCGTCTGGTAGATTTAACGCTCACATTAGCATTCGCCTACATGAGTCAGCGCTGCCCTCGGCCCCTTCTATGCGGCTGGAACTGGAGCGCTGGAGGTCAGTGGAACGTCTTCAACGGGGTGGGGGGGTATTTTATTGCACCGGGAGAATGTCGAGATGAGCTGTCTGGCACAGGAAATGCTGCATGTATAGTTTATGGATTCACCCAATAAAACTGGTCTTCATGCTTACTCCTCCTGACGGGGTGTGGGAACACCCCAGAGGATCGGAAACGTCAAAAAAATAAATAAATATACAAACTTTACATGGTGAGAATAATTTGAATATAATCCCCCGATCACAGATTTGAACTGTGAGGTTTTCTAGCCTTGAAAAATAGTCATAACGTTTTATGGGACGGACCAACATAAAGGATCGTATAACCTTTAGGCAGAGAAAAATGGAATAAAAGGTTTCAATTTTTTTTTTTTGTGAGCCGCCTGATACTAAATAACATTCAGTGCACCTGATTGCCGTAGGAACAGTGCGTCCACCCGTGTGCAATTAAAACTCAGTGTAAAGAATATGAGTGAACAAACAACACCATGAAGACCAAGGAACCCACTAGAAAGTCAAGTTATGAAGCTGTGGAGACACTTGAAGCAGCGTCAGGTTATAAAAATCCTAAACTTTGAACATCTCACAGAGCATCATTTAAAACAGAACATTGTTTACGGTAGAAGCCAAGAGGCTCATGGTAACTCTGGAGGAGCTGCAGAGATCCACAGCTCAGGTTGGATAACTATTAGTCGGGTGCTCTTGAAATCTGACCTTTACAGAAGAGTGGCAGGAAGATGGCCTTTGTTAAAACACGAGAGACCCATTTGCATCCTCAACCCGTGGTCAGATGAGACCACGAGGTATATTTTGGATCTAAATGCTAAATGTTGGCAATTTTTAAGATAGGCCTCAGACAGGAAGCCTTGTGGTGGCAGCAGGACAGGGAATCTGAGCATATAAGAAGATGGATGGCTCTAAACACAACGCAAACTCTAACAGAAAACCTGTTGCAGAAGACTACATACTGGGATGGAGGTTCATCCTTCAGCAAAACGACACTGAACATGCAGCCAGATACAAGGGAATGGTTTAGATCGATGTGTAAACATGTGTTAGTGTGGCCCAGTCTTAGTATAGACATAAATCAAACAGACAATCTCTCGTAATACTTGTAAACTGATGCACGGCTTGAGCTATTCTGCAAAGAAAAATGGGCAAATCAATTTAGTTTTAATACATGCGAAACAATTACACATCACACTTTTCAAATTTCTATCTGTCAAACATTTTTATTTTTTGAAAATCGTGTATCATTTTCCATCTCCATTCACCATCAAGCACTACTTTGTGCTGCTCCAGAATCCCAGTAAAATTCCTCCTAGTTTGTGGTTGTAAAGTGGCAAAATAAAACCCTGCGAACACTTTAGAGAGGCCCTGTACCTCAGAGGTCACCACAAACTGCAAATATAAATACTTTATACAGTAAAACATGTCAACGTGTCTCTGAGGATGTCGAACAGATCAACCTCCTGCCGTTTCTCCATCCCTTCATACTCATTACCAGTCTCACTCTCGCCTGCATCACACCAGCCCTTCATGTCTTCTCTGCTTTGCATCTGCGTCTCAATTAGTGTGCTGAGAGGGCATGAAGTGGAGACAAACTATTAACTATCCCGCCACACTTTGTTTACTCCTTCCACTCTGTTGTTTTCAGCTGTGCTGAACAGAGACGACGCCGACAGAACCCGCAGAACAAAGAGCTCAGGGTTGACAGCTCATTGGCTTTTACCTCGGTTACGCCTGACCCTGTGTTACCGTTTATATTGATGATGCAAAGGCTGGCTACGACTGAGCAGGACAGGCTGGAGAGAGCCATGTTACAATGTTTGCAAATGGTAAAGCACAGACTTACAAACCTGCACTAAACTACAGGTGCTTCCCAATAAATGACAAAACAGCTGCAATCTTTTACAGTCATCAAATACAAATATTGAAACTTATATACAGCAGATTTATTACACGACGAATGATATATTTTAAGCATTTCTTAAACGTATATTGCCTGTTGCTTGTGAGCCTTTTTATTTTGCCACCTGCTTTTCCTTCCACTCAACTTTGCATGAATATGCTTGGATATAGCTCTCTGTCAAAAGCCAGCTTCTTGAGCAAGCAGTCTTCCCACATCATAAAAAATACCTGTAAAAAATCCTCTCTTATTGGTCTTGTGTAACATTTTGATTTTCTGAAAGCCCCTTTTTCAGGTTTCCATTAGCTGCAAGCAATAATCCCTGAATTTGACAGGAATAAACGCTTGAAACACAACACTCTGTGTATAATGAATTTATATAATACAAGAGTTGTACTTATTGAACCCAGTTACTGAAATACATTAATATATTCAAATTGACAACAATTCCCCTGTAATTAATGAAGTGAACTATAGAGCTAAGAGACTCTCATCATGTTTCACGTTAAACACAATTAAACTGATATATTTTCTCACTGATACAGATTTAATTTCTAAAATGTCTTTCTCCTCATCTAACTGTAATGGAGCTAAATTAAAGTTCAGTCGTGGACCCCCAGGAATCACAGTGCCGGAAAATGACCATTAGAAAGCGTTAGAGAGCCCGGCTGTGAGAAGGATCGTCAGCCGTCAGTGAAAGCTAATGGCTGTGAGTTTGTAGGCCGCTGGACCCTGTTCTTGGTTTCTGTGGGTCACATTCTGCCTCTCATTTGGAGGTGGTGAAAAATGAATCCAAGCCTGCAGAACTCAAATCATGTCTGTTGGTCTACATCAGGCCCGTCCAAAGTTTGGGTGGCCCCCCAACTGCATTTCAACAAAGATCTGGTCCACCAGCAGCACAGGTGGCTGATGCAGATGGAAGATTTTAGTTTTTAAGTAGGGCAAAATTATAACAGAAAAGTTACAATTGAAAATGTTAAGTACAACACAAAGTATTCATCTTTTAATAAACACATTTTGACATTCTCTTTAATTTCATAGTAATATCTATCCAACAACATTTAATTACTGAAATACAGACTTTGGTGCATTATAATCTGCTTTAAATTCAGTTATTAAAATTACAGCAAGTGTTTTCAAAGAACAACTGACCCAAACACTGCTCTTATATTGCTAAATAAAAGCAGTTTAGTTTATTATTGTTAAAGAGTCAAATTAAATTATTCAAAATAATTTGCAAACTGGATGAGCATCTTTTAACAAACCAATGAGCAAAACCTTTTTTTTTTTTTATTAATTTTAGATCTACAATGATTTACACATTCATTTCCTACAAAAAATCTCACTAATATATTTATTTATTTCAAATTATCATATTTTGTAGAGCAGGTAAAAAAAATAACATATTATAAAGAACAATTGTGTTCATTTTTTGGCCCTCGAGTTCCTTGACTTGACAATTTTGGCCCATGTATCGAATAGTTTGGACACTCCTGGTCTACATTATGGAGGCAGAGATCTCCAGGAAAAGCCAAACCTCAGAGAATACAAATAAATGCATGCAGGGCATTTTGATGCCGTGAGGAAATACAAAAAGCATATTGGGACGATGTTATTATTAGCTTTACTGACTAATCCAACCTTGCAGGGTATACGCAGGAGAGCGCAGGAGAGCTCCAGTACAACGCATCAATAAAAAGAAAAACCTACATACAAACTGCGAAATAGCAGGACCATCTTCAAAATGTTTTCAAAGGGTAGGTCAGATGGGGGGCCTCAGGGGATTTGGGGCCCAGCAGCAGACAACTGCCCTGATATATGGATCAAAAGGTCTATAGGTACCAATTTTAACATAATTATTAAGAAAGTTAATCCTTTAAAGACTGATACGGGTAGTTGTGAAGAATGTTCATACTTTTTAAAAAATGTAATCTTTTTGGTTGCTTTTAAAAAATGTCAGGTTTTCAAATTTTCTTTGTCTCTTGCTTGATATGCTAGACCAAAAATATACATTTTCCTTATGTTTCCTGCATTTTTATTGGGTGTGTAAAATATATTATTGTGTATGTCGTAAATTCTATGTTCAGAAAAATGCTGACTTTGCTGAAGAGGTAGCGGTCTCAGAAATATTTGTATAAAAATTATACATTTGAAGTTATAGAGTTCAGAACCCCTGTTCATTGTTTATTTCTTTTAACAAATACCAAATGGTATTAAATATCTACTGTATCCATCCATCCATCTTGCACTTTAAAAGATACAGTTAGTAAAGACTTGCTTTAAGTCATGTGCAAAAGAAACACCAAAGGCTGTGTGAAAAATAACTTCCAAACGGCCACAAAAAAATTTAGTATTTAATGATGTCTGTTTTGTGCCTTATGATTGTCCCTCTAAGGACAATCTTCACATCAAACATGACCTGTAGACTTTCTTCGCCACAGCAAAAGATTAATTTATTGTAATGCTTTTCACATGAGCATAAAAGGGAGTGTCGCTAAGTGTGGGGGGCACTAAATGGTAAACTCCAAAATTAGAACATTTAACCCATTATTGCCCTGTATGTATCAAACTGTTTCTCATCGATCACGTAAACTTTTTGTAAATCTAAGAGAGTATATAAACTTTCAGGATGGAAAAAAGGTAGATTTCAGTTCTTTCCAAGTCTGTCATGGTTTCTGTGTTTTTGTGTTCTAAACACTTGAAGTTCACTGAAGTTTGTTTAACTAAAAAAACAAAGAAAAAACTATTAAAGAAACACTTCTGGAGTTAGAGTGAATGTGCTACGTGGTAAAGTCACGTAGAAGTGAACAGAAATCTAGATTTACAGAAAATGGTGATGTTGTTTTGGACTGGGCCTTGATGGAGTCGTTATTTTCTATAATAGTGCTGAAGTACAACTATTATTTAATTGTTGGTAATAACTATTTTTATTAAAACATTTTTTACTAACCTAATCAACAGTCGTTGAACTTTCTGAGTGTTTGTCGCTTAATTTAGTTAAACGGTGTCTTTGAAAGCAGATTAGTTGAATCCATCATAAAGGTGGTCAGTAATAACCTTTCTATAACTAAAACGCTTTCTGTGTTGGGACATTTAAGACCTGAACTGCTCTAACAACAAGTATGTGTGAGATAAACTCAGTGGCTCTCAGTTTAGGCATAGATAGACACAATTTGTAGTGATGAGAAATACAAGTCCTTCAAATGTAAAAGGAAAGAAAGAAATGCTTTAAAGGCAACAGGTTTTTTCATTTTCCTGGAACCAGTGATGAGCTACGGAAGCTGAGAGCGGGTGTATTTGAATGCTTTCTTTTACATTGTTTTCTCCAGATAATGACTTAGCTATGTTGTTATCACGAGAAAACAATAACAGTTTTCTTGACTTAATGACATGGTTATCATGAGATAATGGATAGCCGGGTTATTTCAGGTTTTTTTCAATGCTTATGTTCAGTTTCTAAGTGTGCTTAAAGCCTTACCAGAAAAGGCTCACGCTGAAAATGTCAGATGGTGGAGAACCACCATCTGACATGATCATGATCAACAAATCAGATTTTACTTCTCTCCAGGTCTAACACAGGCTAACATTACAATTTGTATGTCTTCTAGAGATAACTTTTTATATCAGCCTCGTCATTTAAGGAGACGTCTGCCCGACAAAGTTTGTTTACTCCAGATAAATCATCCCATTATCACAAGAAAACGGCCTTTGTTGTCTTTAGAAAAGGAGAAAATTAACTCGTTATAACGAGAAAAACCATCATCAAAAAGTATGGGAGGGACCGGTCCGCTCTCGGCTTCCGTAATGAGGTTTGTGTAGAAGCCTAGATCTGGCTTTTTATTTTTTTATGTTTTAAAACATCTGATCTTAAGAAATATGCTGTGAAGGCCATGGTTGCTATGGTTCCCACTTAGGTGCATCATGGCAGCATCATTGAAACACCAGCAAGATCGAAACTTAAAGCTTTCTCAGACCTTATTTGATTATTTTGCCGTAAAAATCGCTTCTCTTAAAGATGTCCAGCTTTCTGACAACAATTATTGTCTCTGAAACTGACAAAAGTCTAACTAGAAACTTTCAGGATGGAAAAAAGGTAGATTTCAGTTCTTTCCAAGTCTGTCATGGTTTCTGTGTTTTTGTGTTCTAAACACTTGAAGTTCACTGAAGTTTGTTTAACTAAAAAAACTAAGAAAAAACTATTAAAGAAACACTTCTGGAGTTAGAGTGAATGTGCTACGTGGTAAAGTCACGTAGAAGTGAACAGAAATCTAGATTTACAGAAAATGGTGATGTTGTTTTGGACTGGGCCTTGATGGAGTCGTTATTTTCTATAATAGTGCTGAAGTACAACTATTATTTAATTGCTGGTAATAACTAAAATTATTTACATTTTTTTTTACTAACTTAATCAACAGTCGTTAAACTTTCTGAGTGTTTGTCGCTTAATTTAGTTAAACGGTGTCTTTGAAAGCAGATTAGTTGAATCCATCATAAAGGTGGTCAGTAATAACCTTTCTATAACTAAAACGCTTTCTGTGTTGGGACATTTAAGACCTGAACTGCTCTAACAACAAGTATGTGTGAGAAAAACTCAGTGGCTCTCAGTTTAGGCATAGATAGACACAATTTGTAGTGATGAGAAATACAAGTCCTTCAAAAGTAAAAGGAAAGAAAGAAATGCTTTAAAGGCAACAGGTTTTTTCATTTTCCTGGAACCAGTGATGAGCTACGGAAGCTGAGAGCGGGTGTATTTGAATGCTTTCTTTTACATTGTTTTCTCCAGATAATGACTTAGCTATGTTGTTATCACGAGAAAATAATAACAGTTTTCTTGAGTTAATGACATGGTTATCATGAGATAAAGGATAGCCGGGTTTTTTCAGGGTTTTTGTAATGCTTATGTTCAGTTTCTCAGTGTGCTTAAAGCCTTACCAGAAAAGGCTCACGCTGAAAATGTCAGATGGTGGAGAACCACGATCTGACATGATCATGATCAACAAATCAGATTTTACTTCTCTCCAGGTCTAACACAGGCTGAAATTGCAATTTGTCTGTCTTCTAGATAACTTTTTATATACCAGCCTCGTCATTTAAGGAGACGACTGGCCGACAAAGTTTGTTTTCTCCAGATAAATCATCCCATTATCACAAGAAAACGGCCTTTGTTGTCTTTAGAAAAGGAGAAAATTAACTTCTTATAACGAGAAAACCATCATCAAAAAGTATGGGAGGGACCGGTCTGCTCTCGGCTTCCGTAATGAGGTTTGTGTAGAAACCTAGATCTGGCTTTTTATTTTTTTATGTTTTAAAACAGCTGATCTTAAGAAATATGCTGTGAAGGCCATGGTTGCTATGGTTCCCACTTAGGTGCATCATGGCAGCATCGTTTAAACACCAGCCAGATCCAACCTTAAAGCCATCTCAGACCTTATTTGATTATTTTGCCATAAAAATCGCTTCTCTTAAAGATGTCCAGCTTCTTGCCAACAATTATTGTCTCTGAAACTGACAAAAGTCCAACTAGAAACTTTCAGGATGGAAAAAAGGTAGATTTCAGTTCTTTCCAAGTCTGTCATGGTTTCTGTGTTTTTGTGTTCTAAACACTTGAAGTTCACTGAAGTTTGTTTAACTAAAAAAACAAAGAAAAAACTATTAAAGAAACACTTCTGGAGTTAGAGTGAATGTGCTACGTGGTAAAGTCACGTAGAAGTGAACAGAAATCTAGATTTACAGAAAATGGTGATGTTGTTTTGGACTGGGCCTTGATGGAGTCGTTATTTTCTATAATAGTGCTGAAGTACAACTATTATTTAATTGCTGGTAATAACTATTTTTATTAAAACATTTTTTACTAACTTAATCAACAGTCGTTGAACTTTCTGAGTGTTTGTTGCTTAATTTAGTTAAACGGTGTCTTTGAAAGCAGATTAGTTGAATCCATCATAAAGGTGGTCAGTAATAACCTTTCTATAACTAAAACGCTTTCTGTGTTGGGACATTTAAGACCTGAACTGCTCTAACAACAAGTATGTGTGAGATAAACTCAGTGGCTCTCAGTTTAGGCAAAGATAGACACAATTTGTAGTGATGAGAAATACAAGTCCTTCAAATGTAAAAGGAAAGAAAGAAATGCTTTAAAGGCAACAGGTTTTTTCATTTTCCTGGAACCAGTGATGAGCTACGGAAGCTGAGAGCGGGTGTATTTGAATGCTTTCTTTTACATTGTTTTCTCCAGATAATGACTTAGCTATGTTGTTATCACGAGAAAACAATAACAGTTTTCTTGAGTTAATGACATTATTATCATGAGATAATGGATAGCCGGGTTTTTTCAGGGTTTTTTCAATGCTTATGTTCAGTTTCTAAGTGTGCTTAAAGCCTTACCAGAAAAGGCTCACGCTGAAAATGTCAGATGGTGGAGAACCACGATCTGACATGATCATGATCAACGAATCAGATTTTACTTCTCTCCAGGTCTAACACAGGCTGAAATTGCAATTTGTCTGTCTCCTAGATAACTTTTTATATATCAGCCTCGTCATTTAAGGAGACGACTGGCCGACAAAGTTTGTTTTCTCCAGATAAATCATCCCATTATCACAAGAAAACGGCCTTTGTTGTCTTTAGAAAAGGAGAAAATTAACTCGTTATAACGAGAAAACCATCATCAAAAAGTATGGGAGGGACCGGTCCGCTCTAGGCTTCCGTAATGAGGTTTGTGTAGAAACCTAGATCTGGCTTTTTATTTTTTTATGTTTTAAAACAGCTAATTTTAAGAAATATGCTGTGAAGGTCATGGTTGCTATGGTTCCCACTTAGGTGCATCATGGCAGCATCGTTTAAACACCAGCCAGATCAAACCTTAAAGCTTTCTCAGACCTTATTTGATTATTTTGCCGTAAAAATCGCTTCTCTTAAAGATGTCCAGCTTCCTGAAAAACAATTATTGTCTCTGAAACTGACAAAAGTCAAACTAGAAACTTTCAGGATGGAAAAAAGGTAGATTTCAGTTCTTTCCAAGTCTGTCATGGTTTCTGTGTTTTTGTGTTCTAAACACTTGAAGTTCACTGAAGTTTGTTTAACTAAAAAAACAAAGAAAAAAACTATTAAAGAAACACTTCTGGAGTTATAGTGAATGTGCTACGTGGTAAATTCACGTAGAAGTGAACAGAAATCTAGATTTACAGAAAATGGTGATGTTGTTTTGGACTGGGCCTTGATGGAGTCGTTATTTTCTATAATAGTGCTGAAGTACAACTATTATTTAATTGCTGGTAATAACTATTTTTATTAAAACATTTTTTACTAACTTAATCAACAGTCGAACTTTCTGAGTGTTTGTCGCTTAATTTAGTTAAACGGTGTCTTTGAAAGCAGATTAGTTGAATCCATCATAAAGGTGGTCAGTAATAACCTTTCTATAACTAAAACGCTTTCTGTGTTGGGACATTTAAGACCTGAACTGCTCTAACAACAAGTATGTGTGAGATAAACTCAGTGGCTCTCAGTTTAGGCATAGATAGACACAATTTGTAGTGATGAGAAATACAAGTCCTTCAAATGTAAAAGGAAAGAAAGAAATGCTTTAAAGGCAACAGGTGTTTTCATTTTCCTGGAACCAGTGATGAGCTACGGAAGCTGAGAGCGGGTGTATTTGAATGCTTTCTTTTACATTGTTTTCTCCAGATAATGACTTAGCTATGTTGTTATCACGAGAAAACAATAACAGTTTTCTTGAGTTAATGACATGGTTATCATGAGATAATGGATAGCCGGGTTTTTTCAGGGTTTTTTCAATGCTTATGTTCAGTTTTTCAGTGTGCTTAAAGCCTTACCAGAAAAGGCTCACGCTGAAAATGTCAGATGGTGGAGAACCACGATCTGACATGATCATGATCAACAAATCAGATTTTACTTCTCTCCAGGTCTAACACAGGCTGAAATTGCAATTTGTCTGTCTTCTAGATAACTTTTTATATCAGCCTCGTAATTTAAGGAGACGACTGGCCGACAAAGTTTGTTTTCTCCAGATAAATCATCCCATTATCACAAGAAAACGGCCTTTGTTGTCTTTAGAAAAGGAGAAAATTAACTCGTTATAACGAGAAAACCATCATCAATAAGTATGGGAGGGACCGGTCCGCTCTTGGCTTCCGTAATGAGGTTTGTGTAGAAACCTAGATCTGGCTTTTTATTTTTTTATGTTTTGAAACAGCTGATTTTAAGAAATATGCTGTGAAGGCCATGGTTGCTATGGTTCCCACTTAGGTGCATCATGTCAGCATCATTTAAACACCAGCAAGATCCAAACTTAAAGCTTTCTCAGACCTTATTTGATTATTTTGCCGTAAAAATCGCTTCTCTTAAAGATGTCCAGCTTCCTGACAACAATTATTGTCTCTGAAACTGACAAAAGCCAAACTAGAAACTTTCAGGATGGAAAAAAGGTAGATTTCAGTTCTTTCCAAGTCTGTCATGATTTTCGTGTTTTTGTGTTCTAAACACTTGAAGTTCACAGAAGTTTGTTTAACTAAAAAAACAAAGAAAAAACTATTAAAGAAACACTTCTGGAGTTAGAGTGAATGTGCTACGTGGTAAAGTTACGTAGAAGTGAACAGAAATCTAGATTTACAGAAAATGGTGATGTTGTTTTGGACTGGGCCTTGATGGAGTTGTTATTTTCTATAATAGTGCTGAAGTACAACTATTATTTAATTGCTGGTAATAACTATTTTTATTAAAACATTTTTTACTAACTTAATCAACAGTCGTTAAACTTTCTGAGTGTTTGTCGCTTAATTTAGTTAAACGGTGTCTTTGAAAGCAGATTAGTTGAATCCATCATAAAGGTGGTCAGTAATAACCTTTCTATAACTAAAACGCTTTCTGTGTTGGGACATTTAAGACCTGAACTGCTCTAACAACAAGTATGTGTGAGATAAACTCAGTGGCTCTCAGTTTAGGCAAAGATAGATACAATTTGTAGTGATGAGAAATACAAGTCCTTCAAATGTAAAAGGAAAGAAAGAAATGCTTTAAAGGCAACAGGTTTTTTCATTTTCCTGGAACCAGTGATGAGCTACGGAAGCTGAGAGCGGGTGTATTTGAATGCTTTCTTTTACATTGTTTTCTCCAGATAATGACTTAGCTATGTTGTTATCACGAGAAAACAATAACAGTTTTCTTGAGTTAATGACATGGTTATCATGAGATAATGGATAGCCGGGTTTTTTCAGGGTTTTTGTAATGCTTATGTTCAGTTTCTCAGTGTGCTTAAAGCCTTACCAGAAAAGGCTCACGCTGAAAATGTCAGATGGTGGAGAACCACGATCTGAAATGATCATGATCAACAAATCAGATTTTACTTCTCTCCAGGTCTAACACAGGCTGAAATTGCAATTTGTCTGTCTTCTAGATAACTTTTTATATATCAGCCTCGTCATTTAAGGAGACGACTGCCCGACAAAGTTTGTTTTCTCCAGATAAATCATCCCATTATCACAAGAAAACGGTCTTTGTTGTCTTTAGAAAAGGAGAAAATTAACTTGTTATAACGAGAAAACCATCATCAAAAAGTATGGGAGGGACCGGTCCGCTCTCGGCTTCCGTAATGAGGTTTGTGTAGAAACCTAGATCTGGCTTTTTATCTTTTTATGTTTTAAAACAGCTGATTTTAAGAAATATGCTGTGAAGGCCATGGTTGCTATGGTTCCCACTTAGGTGCATCATGGCAGCATCGTTTAAACACCAGCCAGATCCAACCTTAAAGCCTTCTCAGACCTTATTTGATTATTTTGCCGTAAAAATCGCTTCTCTTAAAGATGTCCAGCTTCCTGACAACAATTATTGTCTCTGAAACTAACAAAAGTCAAACTAAAAACTTTCAGGATGGAAAAAAAGGTAGATTTCAGTTCTTTCCAAGTCTGTCATGGTTTCTGTGTTTTTGTGTTCTAAACACTTGAAGCTCACTGAAGTTTGTTTAACTAAAAAAACAAAGAAAAACTATTAAAGAAACACCTCTGGAGTTAGAGTGAATGTGCTACGTGGTAAAGTCACGTAGAAGTGAACAGAAATCTAGATTTACAGAAAATGGTGATGTTGTTTTGGACTGGGCCTTGATGGAGTCGTTATTTTCTATAATAGTGCTGAAGTACAACTATTATTTAATTGCTGGTAATAACTATTTTTATTAAAACATTTTTTACTAACTTAATCAACAGTCATTGAACTTTCTGAGTGTTTGTCGCTTAATTAAGTTAAACGGTGTCTTTGAAAGCAGATTAGTTGAATCCATCATAAAGGTGGTCAGTAATAACCTTTCTATAACTAAAACGCTTTCTGTGTTGGGACATTTAAGACCTGAACTGCTCTAACAACAAGTATGTGTGAGATAAACTCAGTGGCTCTCAGTTTAGGCATAGATAGACACAATTTGTAGTGATGAGAAATACAAGTCCTTCAAATGTAAAAGGAAAGAAAGAAATGCTTTAAAGGCAACAGGTTTTTTCATTTTCCTGGAACCAGTGATGAGCTACGGAAGCTGAGAGCGGGTGTATTTGAATGCTTTCTTTTACATTGTTTTCTCCAGATAATGACTTAGCTATGTTGTTATCACGAGAAAACAATAACAGTTTTCTTTAGTTAATGACATTATTATCATGAGATAATGGATAGCCGGGTTTTTTCAGGGTTTTTTTAATGCTTATGTTCAGTTTCTCAGTGTGCTTAAAGCCTTACCAGAAAAGGCTCACGCTGAAAATGTCAGATGGTGGAGAACCACCATCTGACATGATCATGATCAACGAATCAGATTTTACTTCTCTCCAGGTCTAACACAGGCTGAAATTGCAATTTGTCTGTCTTCTAGATAACTTTTTATATCAGCCTCGTCATTTAAGGAGACGACTGCCCGACAAAGTTTGTTTTCTCCAGATAAATCATCCCATTATCACAAGAAAACGGCCTTTGTTCTCTTTAGAAAAGGAGAAAATTAACTCGTTATAACGAGAAAACCATCATCAAAAAGTATGGGAGGGACCGGTCCGCTCTCGGCTTCTGTAATGAGGTTTGTGTAGAAACCTAGATCTGGCTTTTTATTGTTTTATGTTTTAAAACAGCTGATTTTAAGAAATATGCTGTGAAGGCCATGGTTGCTATGGTTCCCACTTAGGTGCATCATGGCAGCATCGTTTAAACACCAGCCAGATCCAACCTTAAAGCCATCTCAGACCTTATTTGATTATTTTGCCGTAAAAATCGCTTCTCTTAAAGACGTCCAGCTTCCTGACAACAATTATTGTCTCTGAAACTGACAAAAGTCAAACTAGAAACTTTCAGGATGGAAAAAAGGTAGATTTCAGTTCTTTCCAAGTCTGTCATGGTTTCTGTGTTTTTGTGTTCTAAACACTTGAAGTTCACTGAAGTTTGTTTAACTAAAAAAACAAAGAAAAAACTATTAAAGAAACACTTCTGGAGTTAGAGTGAATGTGCTACGTGGTAAAGTCACGTAGAAGTGAACAGAAATCTAGATTTACAGAAAATGGTGATGTTGTTTTGGACTGGGCCTTGATGGAGTCGTTATTTTCTATAATAGTGCTGAAGTACAACTATTATTTAATTGCTGGTAATAACTATTTTTATTAAAACATTTTTTACTAACTTAATCAACAGTCGTTAAACTTTCTGAGTGTTTGTCGCTTAATTTAGTTAAACGGTGTCTTTGAAAGCAGATTAGTTGAATCCATCATAAAGGTGGTCAGTAATAACCTTTCTATAACTAAAACGCTTTCTGTGTTGGGACATTTAAGACCTGAACTGCTCTAACAACAAGTATGTGTGAGATAAACTCAGTGGCTCTCAGTTTAGGCAAAGATAGACACAATTTGTAGTGATGAGAAATACAAGTCCTTCAAATGTAAAAGGAAAGAAAGAAATGCTTTAAAGGCAACAGGTTTTTTCATTTTCCTGGAACCAGTGATGAGCTACGGAAGCTGAGAGCGGGTGTATTTGAATGCTTTCTTTTACATTGTTTTCTCCAGATAATGACTTAGCTATGTTGTTATCACGAGAAAACAATAACAGTTTTCTTGAGTTAATGACATTATTATCATGAGATAATGTATAGCCGGGTTTTTTCAGGTTTTTTTTAATGCTTATGTTCAGTTTCTCAGTGTGCTTAAAGCCTTACCAGAAAAGGCTCACGCTGAAAATGTCAGATGGTGGAGAACCACGATCTGACATGATCATGATCAACAAATCAGATTTTACTTCTCTCTAGGTCTAACACAGGCTGAAATTGCAATTTGTCTGTCTTCTAGATAACTTTTTATATATCAGCCTCGTCATTTAAGGAGACGACTGGCCGACAAAGTTTGTTTTCTCCAGATAAATCATCCCATTATCATAAGAAAACGGCCTTTGTTGTCTTTAGAAAAGGAGAAAATTAACTCGTTAAAACGAGAAAACAGTCATCAAAAAGTATGGGAGGGACCGGTCCGCTCTCGGCTTCCGTAATGAGGTTTGTGTAGAAACCTAGATCTGGCTTTTTATTGTTTTATGTTTTAAAACAGCTGATCTTAAGAAATATGCTGTGAAGGCCATGGTTGCTATGGTTCCCACTTAGGTGCATCATGGCAGCATCGTTTAAACACCAGCCAGATCAAACCTTAAAGCCATCTCAGACCTTATTTGATTATTTTGCCATAAAAATCGCTTCTCTTAAAGATGTCCAGCTTCTTGCCAACAATTATTGTCTCTGAAACTGACAAAAGTCAAACTAGAAACTTTCAGGATGGAAAAAAGGTAGATTTCAGTTCTTTCCAAGTCTGTCATGGTTTTTGTGTTTTTGTGTTCTTAACACTTGAAGTTCACTGAAGTTTGTTTAACTAAAAAAACTAAGAAAAAACTATTAAAGAAACACTTCTGGAGTTAGAGTGAATGTGCTACGTGGTAAAGTCACGTAGAAGTGAACAGAAATCTAGATTTACAGAAAATGGTGATGTTGTTTTGGACTGGGCCTTGATGGAGTTGTTATTTTCTATAATAGTGCTGAAGTACAACTATTATTTAATTGCTGGTAATAACTATTTTTATTAAAACATTTTTTACTAACTTAATCAACAGTCGTTAAACTTTCTGAGTGTTTGTCGCTTAATTTAGTTAAACGGTGTCTTTGAAAGCAGATTAGTTGAATCCATCATAAAGGTGGTCAGTAATAACCTTTCTATAACTAAAACGCTTTCTGTGTTGGGACATTTAAGACCTGAACTGCTCTAACAACAAGTATGTGTGAGATAAACTCAGTGGCTCTCAGTTTAGGCAAAGATAGACACAATTTGTAGTGATGAGAAATACAAGTCCTTCAAATGTAAAAGGAAAGAAAGAAATGCTTTAAAGGCAACAGGTTTTTTCATTTTCCTGGAACCAGTGATGAGCTACGGAAGCTGAGAGCGGGTGTATTTGAATGCTTTCTTTTACATTGTTTTCTCCAGATAATGACTTAGCTATGTTGTTATCACGAGAAAACAATAACAGTTTTCTTGAGTTAATGACATTATTATCATGAGATAATGTATAGCCGGGTTTTTTCAGGTTTTTTTTAATGCTTATGTTCAGTTTCTCAGTGTGCTTAAAGCCTTACCAGAAAAGGCTCACGCTGAAAATGTCAGATGGTGGAGAACCACGATCTGACATGATCATGATCAACAAATCAGATTTTACTTCTCTCTAGGTCTAACACAGGCTGAAATTGCAATTTGTCTGTCTTCTAGATAACTTTTTATATATCAGCCTCGTCATTTAAGGAGACGACTGGCCGACAAAGTTTGTTTTCTCCAGATAAATCATCCCATTATCATAAGAAAACGGCCTTTGTTGTCTTTAGAAAAGGAGAAAATTAACTCGTTAAAACGAGAAAACAGTCATCAAAAAGTATGGGAGGGACCGGTCCGCTCTCGGCTTCCGTAATGAGGTTTGTGTAGAAACCTAGATCTGGCTTTTTATTGTTTTATGTTTTAAAACAGCTGATCTTAAGAAATATGCTGTGAAGGCCATGGTTGCTATGGTTCCCACTTAGGTGCATCATGGCAGCATCGTTTAAACACCAGCCAGATCAAACCTTAAAGCCATCTCAGACCTTATTTGATTATTTTGCCATAAAAATCGCTTCTCTTAAAGATGTCCAGCTTCTTGCCAACAATTATTGTCTCTGAAACTGACAAAAGTCAAACTAGAAACTTTCAGGATGGAAAAAAGGTAGATTTCAGTTCTTTCCAAGTCTGTCATGGTTTTTGTGTTTTTGTGTTCTTAACACTTGAAGTTCACTGAAGTTTGTTTAACTAAAAAAACTAAGAAAAAACTATTAAAGAAACACTTCTGGAGTTAGAGTGAATGTGCTACGTGGTAAAGTCACGTAGAAGTGAACAGAAATCTAGATTTACAGAAAATGGTGATGTTGTTTTGGACTGGGCCTTGATGGAGTTGTTATTTTCTATAATAGTGCTGAAGTACAACTATTATTTAATTGCTGGTAATAACTATTTTTATTAAAACATTTTTTACTAACTTAATCAACAGTCGTTAAACTTTCTGAGTGTTTGTCGCTTAATTTAGTTAAACGGTGTCTTTGAAAGCAGATTAGTTGAATCCATCATAAAGGTGGTCAGTAATAACCTTTCTATAACTAAAACGCTTTCTGTGTTGGGACATTTAAGACCTGAACTGCTCTAACAACAAGTATGTGTGAGATAAACTCAGTTGCTCTCAGTTTAGGCAAAGATAGATACAATTTGTACTGATGAGAAATACAAGTCCTTCAAATGTAAAAGGAAAGAAAGAAATGCTTTAAAGGCAACAGGTGTTTTCATTTTCCTGGAACCAGTGATGAGCTACGGAAGCTGAGAGCGGGTGTATTTGAATGCTTTCTTTTACATTGTTTTCTCCAGATAATGACTTAGCTATGTTGTTATCACGAGAAAACAATAACAGTTTTCTTGAGTTAATGACATTATTATCATGAGATAATGGATAGCCGGGTTTTTTCAGGTTTTTTTTAATGCTTATGTTCAGTTTCTCAGTGTGCTTAAAGCCTTACCAGAAAAGGCTCACGCTGAAAATGTCAGATGGTGGAGAACCACAATCTGACATGATCATGATCAACAAATCAGATTTTACTTCTCTCTAGGTCTAACACAGGCTGAAATTGCAATTTGTCTGTCTTCTAGATAACTTTTTATATATCAGCCTCGTCATTTAAGGAGACGACTGGCCGACAAAGTTTGTTTTCTCCAGATAAATCATCCCATTATCATAAGAAAACGGCCTTTGTTGTCTTTAGAAAAGGAGAAAATTAACTCGTTATAACGAGAAAACAGTCATCAAAAAGTATGGGAGGGACCGGTCCGCTCTCGGCTTCCGTAATGAGGTTTGTGTAGAAACCTAGATCTGGCTTTTTATTTTTTTATGTTTTAAAACAGCTGATCTTAAGAAATATGCTGTGAAGGCCATGGTTGCTATGGTTCCCACTTAGGTGCATCATGGCAGCATCGTTTAAACACCAGCCAGATCCAACCTTAAAGCCATCTCAGACCTTATTTGATTATTTTGCCATAAAAATCGCTTCTCTTAAAGATGTCCAGCTTCTTGAAAAACAATTATTGTCTCTGAAACTGACAAAAGTCAAACTAGAAACTTTCAGGATGGAAAAAAGTAGATTTCAGTTCTTTCCAAGTCTGTCATGGTTTCTGTGTTTTTGTGTTCTAAACACTTGAAGTTCACTGAAGTTTGTTTAACTAAAAAAACAAAGAAAAAACTATTAAAGAAACACTTCTGGAGTTAGAGTGAATGTGCTACGTGGTAAAGTCACGTAGAAGTGAACAGAAATCTAGATTTACAGAAAATGGTGATGTTGTTTTGGACTGGGCCTTGATGGAGTCGTTATTTTCTATAATAGTGCTGAAGTACAACTATTATTTAATTGTTGGTAATAACTATTTTTATTAAAACATTTTTTACTAACCTAATCAACAGTCGTTGAACTTTCTGAGTGTTTGTCGATTAATTTAGTTAAACGGTGTCTTTGAAAGCAGATTAGTTGAATCCATCATAAAGGTGGTCAGTAATAACCTTTCTATAACTAAAACGCTTTCTGTGTTGGGACATTTAAGACCTGAACTGCTCTAACAACAAGTATGTGTGAGATAAACTCAGTGGCTCTCAGTTTAGGCAAAGATAGACACAATTTGTAGTGATGAGAAATACAAGTCCTTCAAATGTAAAAGGAAAGAAAGAAATGCTTTAAAGGCAACAGGTTTTTTCATTTTCCTGGAACCAGTGATGAGCTACGGAAGCTGAGAGCGGGTGTATTTGAATGCTTTCTTTTACATTGTTTTCTCCAGATAATGACTTAGTTATGTTGTTATCACGAGAAAACAATAACAGTTTTCTTGAGTTAATGACATGGTTATCATGACATAATGGATAGCCGGGTTTTTTTAGGGTTTTTTAATGCCTATGTTCAGTTTCTCAGTGTGCTTAAAGCCTTACCAGAAAAGGCTCACGCTGAAAATGTCAGATGGTGGAGAACCACGATCTGACATGATCATGATCAACCAATCAGATTTTACTTCTCTCCAGGTCTAACACAGGCTGAAATTGCAATTTGTCTGTCTTCTAGATAACTTTTTATATCAGCCTCGTCATTTAAGGAGACGACTGGCCGACAAAGTTTGTTTTCTCCAGATAAATCATCCCATTATCACAAGAAAACGGCCTTTGTTGTCTTTAGAAAAGGAGAAAATTAACTCGTTATAACGAGAAAACCATCATCAAAAAGTATGGGAGGGACCGGTCCGCTCTCGGCTTCCGTAATGAGGTTTGTGTAGAAACCTAGATCTGGCTTTTTATTGTTTTATGTTTTAAAACAGCTTATTTTAAGAAATATGCTGTGAGGGCAATGGTTGCTATGGTTCCCACTTAGGTGCATCATGGCAGTATCGTTTAAACACCAGCCAGATCCAACCTAAAGCCTTCTCAGACCTTATTTGATTATTTTGCCGTAAAAATCGCTTCTCTTAAAGATGTCCAGCTTCCTGGCAACAATTATTGTCTCTGAAACTGACAAAAGTCAAACTAGAAACTTTCAGGATGGAAAAAAGGTAGATTTCAGTTCTTCCCAAGTCTGTCATGGTTTCTGTGTTTCTGTGTTCTTAACACTTGAAGTTCACTGAAGTTTGTTTAACTAAAAAAACAAAGAAAAAACTATTAAAGAAACACTTCTGGAGTTAGAGTGAATGTGCTACGTGGTAAAGTCACGTAGAAGTGAACAGAAATCTAGACTTACAGAAAATGGTGATGTTGTTTTGGACTGGGCCTTGATGGAGTCGTTATTTTCTATAATAGTGCTGAAGTACAACTATTATTTAATTGCTGGTAATAACTATTTTTATTAAAACATTTTTTACTAACTTAATCAACAGTCATTGAACTTTCTGAGTGTTTGTCGCTTAATTTAGTTAAACGGTGTCTTTGAAAGCAGATTAGTTGAATCCATCATAAAGGTGGTCAGTAATAACCTTTCTATAACTAAAACGCTTTCTGTGTTGGGACATTTAAGACCTGAACTGCTCTAACAACAAGTATGTGTGAGATAAACTCAGTGGCTCTCAGTTTAGGCATAGATAGACACAATTTGTAGTGATGAGAAATACAAGTCCTTCAAATGTAAAAGGAAAGAAAGAAATGCTTTAAAGGCAACAGGTTTTTTCATTTTCCTGGAACCAGTGATGAGCTACGGAAGCTGAGAGCGGGTGTTTTTGAATGCTTTCTTTTACATTGTTTTCTCCAGATAATGACTTAGCTATGTTGTTATCACGAGAAAACAATAACAGTTTTCTTGAGTTAATGACATGGTTATCATGAGATAATGGATAGCCGGGTTTTTTCAGGATTTTTTTAATGCTTATGTTCAGTTTCTCAGTGTGCTTAAAGCCTTACCAGAAAAGGCTCACGCTGAAAATGTCAGATGGTGGAGAACCACGATCTGACATGATCATGATCAACAAATCAGATTTTACTTCTCTCCAGGTCTAACACAGGCTAACATTACAATTTGTCTGTCTTCTAGAGATAACTTTTTATATCAGCCTCGTCATTTAAGGAGACGACTGCCCGACAAAGTTTGTTTACTCCAGATAAATCATCCCATTATCACAAGAAAACGGCCTTTGTTGTCTTTAGAAAAGGAGAAAATTAACTCGTTATAACGAGAAAACCATCATCAAAAAGTATGGGAGGGACCGGTCCGCTCTCGGCTTCCGTAATGAGGTTTGTGTAGAAGCCTAGATCTGGCTTTTTATTTTTTTATGTTTTAAAACATCTGATTTTAAGAAATATGCTGTGAAGGCCATGTTTGCTATGGTTCCCACTTAGGTGCATCATGGCAGCATCATTTAAACACCAGCCAGATCCAACCTTAAAGCCTTCTCAGACCTTATTTGATTATTTTGCCATAAAAATCGCTTCTCTTAAAGATGTCCAGCTTCCTGACAACAATTATTGTCTCTGAAACTGACAAAAGTTAAACTAGAAACTTTCAGGATGGAAAAAAGGTAGATTTCAGTTCTTTCCAAGTCTGTCATGGTTTCTGTGTTTTTGTGTTCTTACCACTTGAAGTTCACTGAAGTTTGTTTAACTAAAAAAAAAAAGAAAAAACTATTAAAGAAACACTTCTGGAGTTAGAGTGAATGTGCTACGTGGTAAAGTCACGTAGAAGTGAACAGAAATCTAGATTTACAGAAAATGGTGATGTTGTTTTGGACTGGGCCTTGATGGAGTCGTTATTTTCTATAATAGTGCTGAAGTACAACTATTATTTAATTGCTGGTAATAACTATTTTTATTAAAACATATTTTTACTAACTTAATCAACAGTCGTTGAACTTTCTGAGTGTTTGTCGCTTAATTTAGTTAAACGGTGTCTTTGAAAGCAGATTAGTTGAATCCATCATAAAGGTGGTCAGTAATAACCTTTCTATAACTAAAACGCTTTCTGTGTTGGGACATTTAAGACCTGAACTGCTCTAACAACAAGTATGTGTGAGATAAACTCAGTGGCTCTCAGTTTAGGCATAGATAGATACAATTTTTTAGTGATGAGAAATACAAGTCCTTCAAATGTAAAAGGAAAGAAAGAAATGCTTTAAAGGCAACAGGTTTTTTCATTTTCCTAGAACCAGTGATGAGCTACGGAAGCTGAGAGCGGGTGTATTTGAATGCTTTCTTTTACATTGTTTTCTCCAGATAATGACTTAGTTATGTTGTTATCACGAGAAAACAATAACAGTTTTCTTGAGTTAATGACATGGTTATCATGAGATAATGGATAGCCGGGTTTTTTCAGGGTTTTTTAATGCTTATATTCAGTTTCTCAGTGTGCTTAAAGCCTTACCAGAAAAGGCTCACGCGGAAAATGTCAGATGGTGGAGAACCACGATCTGACATGATCATGATCAACCAATCAGATTTTACTTCTCTCCAGGTCTAACACAGGCTGAAATTGCAATTTGTCTGTCTTCTAGATAACTTTTTATATATCAGCCTCGTCATTTAAGGAGACGACTGCCCGACAAAGTTTGTTTTCTCCAGATAAATCATCCCATTATCACAAGAAAACGGCCTTTGTTGTCTTTAGAAAAGGAGAAAATTAACTCGTTATAACGAGAAAACCATCATCAAAAAGTATGGGAGGGACCGGTCCGCTCTCGGCTTCTGTAATGAGGTTTGTGTAGAAACCTAGATCTGGCTTTTTATTTTTTTATGTTTTAAAACAGCTGATTTTAAGAAATATGCTGTGAAGGCCATGGTTGCTATGGTTCCCACTTAGGTGCATCATGGCAGCATCATTTAAACACCAGCCAGATCCAACCTTAAAGCTTTCTCAGACCTTATTTGATTATTTTGCCGTAAAAATCGCTTCTCTTAAAGATGTCCAGCTTCCTGACAACAATTATTGTCTCTGAAACTGACAAAAGTCAAACTAGAAACTTTCAGGATGGAAAAAAGGTAGATTTCAGTTCTTTCCAAGTCTGTCATGGTTTCTGTGTTTTTGTGTTCTAAACACTTGAAGTTCACTGAAGTTTGTTTAACTAAAAAAACAAAGAAAAAACTATTAAAGAAACACTTCTGGAGTTAGAGTGAATGTGCTACGTGGTAAAGTCACGTAGAAGTGAACAGAAATCTAGATTTACAGAAAATGGTGATGTTGTTTTGGACTGGGCCTTGATGGAGTCGTTATTTTCTATAATAGTGCTGAAGTACAACTATTATTTAATTGTTGGTAATAACTATTTTTATTAAAACATTTTTTACTAAC
This sequence comes from Fundulus diaphanus, assembly GCA_037039145.1. Lineage (NCBI taxonomy): Eukaryota > Metazoa > Chordata > Actinopteri > Cyprinodontiformes > Fundulidae > Fundulus > Fundulus diaphanus. The sequence goes on along the minus strand of CM073121.1, from coordinate 39,887,178 downwards.
CTAATCAACAGTCGTTGAACTTTCTGAGTGTTTGTCGATTAATTTAGTTAAACGGTGTCTTTGAAAGCAGATTAGTTGAATCCATCATAAAGGTGGTCAGTAATAACCTTTCTATAACTAAAACGCTTTCTGTGTTGGGACATTAAGACCTGAACTGCTCTAACAACAAGTATGTGTGAGATAAACTCAGTGGCTCTCAGTTTAGGCAAAGATAGACACAATTTGTAGTGATGAGAAATACAAGTCCTTCAAATGTAAAAGGAAAGAAAGAAATGCTTTAAAGGCAACAGGTTTTTTCATTTTCCTGGAACCAGTGATGAGCTACGGAAGCTGAGAGCGGGTGTATTTGAATGCTTTCTTTTACATTGTTTTCTCCAGATAATGACTTAGCTATGTTGTTATCACGAGAAAACAATAACAGTTTTCTTGAGTTAATGACATTATTATCATGAGATAATGGATAGCCGGGTTATTTCAGGTTTTTTTAATGCTTATGTTCAGTTTCTCAGTGTGCTTAAAGCCTTACCAGAAAAGGCTCATGCTGAAAATGTCAGATGGTGGAGAACCACGATCTGACATGATCATGATCAACAAATCAGATTTTACTTCTCTCCAGGTCTAACACAGGCTGAAATTGCAATTTGTCTGTCTTCTAGATAACTTTTTATATCAGCCTCGTCATTTAAGGAGACGAATGGCCGACAAAGTTTGTTTTCTCCAGATATATAATCCAATTATCACAAGAAAACGGCCTTTGTTGTCTTTAGAAAAGGAGAAAATTAACTCGTTATAACGAGAAAACCATCATCAAAAAGTATGGGAGGGACCGGTCCGCTCTCGGCTTCTGTAATGAGGTTTGTGTAGAAACCTAGATCTGGCTTTTTATTGTTTTATGTTTTAAAACAGCTTATTTTAAGAAATATGCTGTGAGGGCAATGGTTGCTATGGTTCCCACTTAGGTGCATCATGGCAGTATCGTTTAAACACCAGCCAGATCCAACCTAAAGCCTTCTCAGACCTTATTTGATTATTTTGCCGTAAAAATCGCTTCTCTTAAAGATGTCCAGCTTCCTGACAACAATTATTGTCTCTGAAACTGACAAAAGTCAAACTAGAAACTTTCAGGATGGAAAAAAGGTAGATTTCAGTTCTTCCCAAGTCTGTCATGGTTTCTGTGTTTCTGTGTTCTAAACACTTGAAGTTCACTGAAGTTTGTTTAACTAAAAAAACAAAGAAAAAACTATTAAAGAAACACTTCTGGAGTTAGAGTGAATGTGCTACGTGGTAAAGTCACGTAGAAGTGAACAGAAATCTAGACTTACAGAAAATGGTGATGTTGTTTTGGACTGGGCCTTGATGGAGTCGTTATTTTCTATAATAGTGCTGAAGTACAACTATTATTTAATTGCTGGTAATAACTATTTTTATTAAAACATTTTTTACTAACTTAATCAACAGTCGTTGAACTTTCTGAGTGTTTGTCGCTTAATTTAGTTAAACGGTGTCTTTGAAAGCAGATTAGTTGAATCCATCATAAAGGTGGTCAGTAATAACCTTTCTATAACTAAAACGCTTTCTGTGTTGGGACATTTAAGACCTGAACTGCTCTAACAACAAGTATGTGTGAGATAAACTCAGTGGCTCTCAGTTTAGGCATAGATAGACACAATTTGTAGTGATGAGAAATACAAGTCCTTCAAATGTAAAAGGAAAGAAAGAAATGCTTTAAAGGCAACAGGTTTTTTCATTTTCCTGGAACCAGTGATGAGCTACGGAAGCTGAGAGCGGGTGTATTTGAATGCTTTCTTTTACATTGTTTTCTCCAGATAATGACTTAGCTATGTTGTTATCACGAGAAAACAATAACAGTTTTCTTGAGTTAATGACATGGTTATCATGAGATAATGGATAGCCGGGTTTTTTCAGGGTTTTTTTAATGCTTATGTTCAGTTTCTCAGTGTGCTTAAAGCCTTACCAGAAAAGGCTCACGCTGAAAATGTCAGATGGTGGAGAACCACGATCTGACATGATCATGATCAATGAATCAGATTTTACTTCTCTCCAGGTCTAACACAGGCTGAAATTGCAATTTGTCTGTCTTCTAGATAACTTTTTATATCAGCCTCGTCATTTAAGGAGACGACTGGCCGACAAAGTTTGTTTTCTCCAGATATATAATCCAATTATCACAAGAAAACGGCCTTTGTTGTCTTTAGAAAAGGAGAAAATTAACTCGTTATAACGAGAAAACCATCATCAAAAAGTATGGGAGGGACCGGTCCGCTCTCGGCTTCCGTAATGAGGTTTGTGTAGAAACCTAGATCTAGCTTTTTATTTTTTTATGTTTTAAAACAGCTGGTATTAAGAAATATGCTGTGAAGGCAATGGTTGCTATGGTTCCCACTTAGGTGCATCATGGCAGCATCATTTAAACACCAGCAAGATCCAACCTTAAAGCCTTCTCAGACCTTATTTGATTATTTTGCCATAAAAATCGCTTCTCTGAAAGATGTCCATCTTCCTGACAACAATTATTGTCTCTGAAACTGACAAAAGTCAAACTAGAAACTTTCAGGATGGAAAAAAGGTAGATTTCAGTTCTCTCCAAGTCTGTCATGGTTTCTGTGTTTTTGTGTTCTAAACACTTGAAGTTCACTGAAGTTTGTTTAACTAAAAAAACAAAGAAAAAACTATTAAAGAAAGACTTCTGGAGTTAGAGTGAATGTGCTACGTGGTAAAGTCACGTAGAAGTGAACAGAAATCTAGATTTACAGAAAATGGTGATGTTGTTTTGGACTGGGCCTTGATGGAGTCGTTATTTTCTATAATAGTGCTGAAGTACAACTATTATTTAATTGCTGGTAATAACTATTTTTATTAAAACATTTTTTACTAACTTAATCAAAAGTCGTTGAACTTTCTGAGTGTTTGTCGCTTAATTTAGTTAAACGGTGTCTTTGAAAGCAGATTAGTTGAATCCATCATAAAGGTGGTCAGTAATAACCTTTCTATAACTAAAACGCTTTCTGTGTTGGGACATTTAAGACCTGAACTGCTCTAACAACAAGTATGTGTTAGATAAACTCAGTGGCTCTCAGTTTAGGCATAGATAGACACAATTTGTAGTGATGAGAAATACAAGTCCTTCAAATGTAAAAGGAAAGAAAGAAATGCTTTAAAGGCAACAGGTTTTTTCATTTTCCTGGAACCAGTGATGAGCTACGGAAGCTGAGAGCGGGTGTATTTGAATGCTTTCTTTTACATTGTTTTCTCCAGATAATGACTTAGCTATGTTGTTATCACGAGAAAACAATAACAGTTTTCTTGAGTTAATGACATGGTTATCATGAGATAATGGATAGCCGGGTTTTTTCAGGGTTTTTTTAATGCTTATGTTCAGTTTCTCAGTGTGCTTAAAGCCTTACCAGAAAAGGCTCACGCTGAAAATGTCAGATGGTGGATACCACGATCTGACATGATTATGATCAACCAATCAGATTTTACTTCTCTCCAGGTCTAACACAGGCTGAAATTGCAATTTGTCTGTCTTCTAGATAACTTTTTATACCAGCCTCGTCATTTAAGGAGACGACTGGCCGACAAAGTTTGTTTTCTCCAGATATATAATCCAATTATCACAAGAAAACGGCCTTTGTTGTCTTTAGAAAAGGAGAAAATTAACTCGTTAGAACGAGAAAACCATCATCAAAAAGTATGGGAGGGACCGGTCCGCTCTCGGCTTCCGTAATGAGGTTTGTGTAGAAACCTAGATCTGGCTTTTTATTGTTTTATGTTTTAAAACAGCTGATTTTAAGAAATATGCTGTGAAGGCAATGGTTGCTATGGTTCCCACTTAGGTGCATCATGGCAGCATCATTTAAACACCAGCAAGATCCAACCTTAAAGCCTTCTCAGACCTTATTTGATTATTTTGCAATAAAAATCGCTTCTCTTAAAGATGTCCATCTTCCTGACAACAATTATTGTCTCTGAAACTGACAAAAGTCAAACTAGAAACTTTCAGGATGGAAAAAAGGTAGATTTCAGTTCTTTCCAAGTCTGTCATGGTTTCTGTGTTTTTGTGTTCTAAACACTTGAAGTTCACTGAAGTTTGTTTAACTAAAAAACAAAGAAAAAACTATTAAAGAAACACTTCTGGAGTTAGAGTGAATGTGCTACGTGGTAAAGTCACGTAGAAGTGAACAGAAATCTAGATTTACAGAAAATGGTGATGTTGTTTTGGACTGGGCCTTGATGGAGTCGTTATTTTCTATAATAGTGCTGAAGTACAACTATTATTTAATTGCTGGTAATAACTATTTTTATTAAAACATTTTTTACTAACTTAATCAACAGTCGTTGAACTTTCTGAGTGTTTGTCGCTTAATTTAGTTAAACGGTGTCTTTGAAAGCAGATTAGTTGAATCCATCATAAAGGTGGTCAGTAATAACCTTTCTATAACTAAAACGCTTTCTGTGTTGGGACATTTAAGACCTGAACTGCTCTAACAACAAGTATGTGTGAGATAAACTCAGTGGCGCTCAGTTTAGGCAAAGATAGACACAATTTGTAGTGATGAGAAATACAAGTCCTTCAAATGTAAAAGGAAAGAAAGAAATGCTTTAAAGGCAACAGGTTTTTTCATTTTCCTGGAACCAGTGATGAGCTACGGAAGCTGAGAGCGGGTGTATTTGAATGCTTTCTTTTACATTGTTTTCTCCAGATAATGACTTAGTTATGTTGTTATCACGAGAAAACAATAACAGTTTTCTTGAGTTAATGACATGGTTATCATGAGATAATGGATAGCCGGGTTTTTTCAGGGTTTTTTTAATGCTTATGTTCAGTTTCTCAGTGTGCTTAAAGCCTTACCAGAAAAGGCTCACGCTGAAAATGTCAGATGGTGGAGAACCACGATCTGACATGATCATGATCAACGAATCAGATTTTACTTCTCTCCAGGTCTAACACAGGCTGAAATTGCAATTTGTCTGTCTTCTAGATAACTTTTTATATCAGCCTCATCATTTAAGGAGACGACTGGCCGACAAAGTTTGTTTTCTCCAGATAAATAATCCAATTATCACAAGAAAACGGCCTTTGTTGTCTTTAGAAAAGGAGAAAATTAACTCGTTATAACGAGAAAACCATCATCAAAAAGTATGGGAGGGACCGGTCCGCTCTCGGCTTCCGTAATGAGGTTTGTGTAGAAACCTAGATCTGGCTTTTTATTGTTTTATGTTTTAAAACAGCTGATTTTAAGAAATATGCTGTGAAGGCCATGGTTGCTATGGTTCCCACTTAGGTGCATCATGGCAGCATCATTTAAACACCAGCAAGATCCAACCTTAAAGCCTTCTCAGACCTTATTTGATTATTTTGCCATAAAAATCGCTTCTCTTAAAGATGTCCATCTTCCTGACAACAATTATTGTCTCTGAAACTGACAAAAGTCAAACTAGAAACTTTCAGGATGGAAAAAAGGTAGATTTCAGTTCTTTCCAAGTCTGTCATGGTTTCTGTGTTTTTGTGTTCTAAACACTTGAAGTTCACTGAAGTTTGTTTAACTAAAAAAACAAAGAAAAAACTATTAAAGAAACACTTCTGGAGTTAGAGTGAATGTGCTACGTGGTAAAGTCACGTAGAAGTGAACAGAAATCTAGATTTACAGAAAATGGTGATGTTGTTTTGGACTGGGCCTTGATGGAGTCGTTATTTTCTATAATAGTGCTGAAGTACAACTATTATTTAATTGCTGGTAATAACTATTTTTATTAAAACATTTTTTACTAACTTAATCAACAGTCGTTGAACTTTCTGAGTGTTTGTCGCTTAATTTAGTTAAACGGTGTCTTTGAAAGCAGATTAGTTGAATCCATCATAAAGGTGGTCAGTAATAACCTTTCTAGAACTAAAACGCTTTCTGTGTTGGGACATTTAAGACCTGAACTGCTCTAACAACAAGTATGTGTTAGATAAACTCAGTGGCTCTCAGTTTAGGCATAGATAGATACAATTTGTAGTGATGAGAAATACAAGTCCTTCAAATGTAAAAGGAAAGAAAGAAATGCTTTAAAGGCAACAGGTTTTTTCATTTTCCTGGATCCAGTGATGAGCTACGGAAGCTGAGAGCGGATGTATTTGAATGCTTTCTTTTACATTGTTTTCTCCAGATAATGACTTAGTTATGTTGTTATCACGAGAAAACAATAACAGTTTTCTTGAGTTAATGACATGGTTATCATGAGATAATGGATAGCCGGGTTATTTTAGGGTTTTTTAATGCCTATGTTCAGTTTCTCAGTGTGCTTAAAGCCTTACCAGAAAAGGCTCACGCTGAAAATGTCAGATGGTGGAGAACCACGATCTGACATGATCATGATCAACCAATCAGATTTTACTTCTCTCCAGGTCTAACACAGGCTGAAATTGCAATTTGTCTGTCTTCTAGATAACTTTTTATATCAGCCTCGTCATTTAAGGAGACGACTGGCCGACAAAGTTTGTTTTCTCCAGATAAATAATCCAATTATCACAAGAAAACGGCCTTTGTTGTCTTTAGAAAAGGAGAAAATTAACTCGTTATAACGAGAAAACCATCATCAAAAAGTATGGGAGGGACCGGTCCGCTCTAGGCTTCCGTAATGAGGTTTGTGTAGAAACCTAGATCTGGCTTTTTATTGTTTTATGTTTTAAAACAGCTAATTTTAAGAAATATGCTGTGAAGGCCATGGTTGCTATGGTTCCCACTTAGGTGCATCATGGCAGCATCATTTAAACACCAGCCAGATCCAACCTAAAGCCTTCTCAGACCTTATTTGATTATTTTGCCATAAAAATCGCTTCTCTTAAAGATGTCCAGCTTCCTGACAACAATTATTGTCTCTGAAACTGACAAAAGTCAAACTAGAAACTTTCAGGATGGAAAAAAGGTAGATTTCAGTTCTTTCCAAGTCTGTCATGGTTTCTGTGTTTTTGTTTTCTTAACACTTGAAGTTCACTGAAGTTTGTTTAACTAAAAAAACAAAGAAAAAACTATTAAAGAAACACTTCTGGAGTTAGAGTGAATGTGCTACGTGGTAAAGTCACGTAGAAGTGAACAGAAATCTAGATTTACAGAAAATGGTGATGTTGTTTTGGACTGGGCCTTGATGGAGTCGTTATTTTCTATAATAGTGCTGAAGTACAACTATTATTTAATTGCTGGTAATAACTATTTTTATTAAAACATTTTTTACTAACTTAATCAACAGTCGTTGAACTTTCTGAGTGTTTGTCGCTTAATTTAGTTAAACGGTGTCTTTGAAAGCAGATTAGTTGAATCCATCATAAAGGTGGTCAGTAATAACCTTTCTATAACTAAAACGCTTTCTGTGTTGGGACATTTAAGACCTGAACTGCTCTAACAACAAGTATGTGTGAGATAAACTCAGTGGCTCTCAGTTTAGGCATAGATAGACACAATTTGTAGTGATGAGAAATACAAGTCCTTCAAATGTAAAAGGAAAGAAAGAAATGCTTTAAAGGCAACAGGTTTTTTCATTTTCCTGGAACCAGTGATGAGCTACGGAAGCTGAGAGCGGGTGTATTTGAATGCTTTCTTTTACATTGTTTTCTCCAGATAATGACTTAGCTATGTTGTTATCACGAGAAAACAATAACAGTTTTCTTGAGTTAATGACATGGTTATCATGAGAAAATGGATAGCCGGGTTTTTTCAGGTTTTTTTTAATGCTTATGTTCAGTTTCTCAGTGTGCTTAAAGCCTTACCAGAAAAGGCTCACGCTGAAAATGTCAGATGGTGGAGAACCACGATCTGACATGATCATGATCAACGAATCAGATTTTACTTCTCTCCAGGTCTAACACAGGCTGAAATTGCAATTTGTCTGTCTTCTAGATAACTTTTTATATATCAGCCTCGTCATTTAAGGAGACGACTGGCCGACAAAGTTTGTTTTCTCCAGATAAATCATCCCATTATCACAAGAAAACGGCCTTTGTTGTCTTTAGAAAAGGAGAAAATTAACTCGTTATAACGAGAAAACCATCATCAAAAAGTATGGGAGGGACCGGTCCGCTCTCGGCTTCCGTAATGAGGTTTGTGTAGAAACCTAGATCTGGCTTTTTATTGTTTTATGTTTTAAAACAGCTGATTTTAAGAAATATGCTTTGAAGGCCATGGTTGCTATGGTTCCCACTTAGGTGCATCATGGTAGCATCATTGAAACACCAGCCAGATCCAACCTTAAAGCCTTCTCAGACCTTATTTGATTATTTTGCTGTAAAAATCGCTTCTCTTAAAGATGTCCATCTTCCTGGCAACAATTATTGTCTCTGAAACTGACAAAAGTCAAACTCGAAACTTTCAGGATGGAAAAAAGGTAGATTTCAGTTCTTTCCAAGTCTGTCATGGTTTCTGTGTTTTTGTGTTCTAAACACTTGAAGTTCACTGAAGTTTGTTTAACTAAAAAAACAAAGAAAAAACTATCAAAGAAACACTTCTGGAGTTAGAGTGAATGTGCTACGTGGTAAAGTCACGTAGAAGTGAACAGAAATCTAGATTTACAGAAAATGGTGATGTTGTTTTGGACTGGGCCTTGATGGAGTCGTTATTTTCTATAATAGTGCTGAAGTACAACTATTATTTAATTGCTGGTAATAACTATTTTTATTATAACATTTTTTACTAACTTAATCAACAGTCGTTGAACTTTCTGAGTGTTTGTCGCTTAATTTAGTTAAACGGTGTCTTTGAAAGCAGATTAGTTGAATCCATCATAAAGGTGGTCAGTAATAACCTTTCTAGAACTAAAACGCTTTCTGTGTTGGGACATTTAAGACCTGAACTGCTCTAACAACAAGTATGTGTGAGATAAACTCAGTGGCTCTCAGTTTAGGCATAGATAGACACAATTTATAGTGATGAGAAATACAAGTCCTTCAAATGTAAAAGGAAAGAAAGAAATGCTTTAAAGGCAACAGGTTTTTTCATTTTCCTGGAACCAGTGATGAGCTACGGAAGCTGAGAGCGGGTGTATTTGAATGCTTTCTTTTACATTGTTTTCTCCAGATAATGACTTAGCTATGTTGTTATCACGAGAAAACAATAACAGTTTTCTTGAGTTAATGACATGGTTATCATGAGAAAATGGATAGCCGGGTTTTTTCAGGTTTTTTTTAATGCTTATGTTCAGTTTCTCAGTGTGCTTAAAGCCTTACCAGAAAAGGCTCACGCTGAAAATGTCAGATGGTGGAGAACCACGATCTGACATGATCATGATCAACAAATCAGATTTTACTTCTCTCCAGGTCTAACACAGGCTGAAATTGCAATTTGTCTGTCTTCTAGATAACTTTTTATATCAGCCTCGTCATTTAAGGAGACGACTGGCCGACAAAGTTTGTTTTCTCCAGATAAATCATCCCATTATCACAAGAAAACGGCCTTTGTTGTCTTTAGAAAAGGAGAAAATTAACTCGTTATAACGAGAAAACCATCATCAAAAAGTATGGGAGGGACCGGTCCGCTCTCGGCTTCCGTAATGAGGTTTGTGTAGAAATCTAGATCTGGCTTTTTATTGTTTTATGTTTTAAAACAGCTGATTTTAAGAAATATGCTGTGAAGGCCATGGTTGCTATGGTTCCCACTTAGGTGCATCATGGCAGCATCATTTAAACACCAGCAAGATCCAACCTTAAAGCTTTCTCAGACCTTATTTGATTATTTTGCCATAAAAATCGCTTCTCTTAAAGATGTCAAGCTTCCTGACAACAATTATTGTCTCTGAAACTGACAAAAGTCAAACTAGAAACTTTCAGGATGGAAAAAAGGTAGATTTCAGTTCTTTCCAAGTCTGTCATGGTTTCTGTGTTTCTGTGTTCTAAACACTTGAAGTTCACTGAAGTTTGTTTAACTAAAAAACAAAGAAAAAACTATTAAAGAAACACTTCAGGAGTTAGAGTGAATGTGCTACGTGGTAAAGTCACGTAGAAGTGAACAGAAATCTAGATTTACAGAAAATGGTGATGTTGTTTTGGACTGGGCCTTGATGGAGTCGTTATTTTCTATAATAGTGCTGAAGTACAACTATTATTTAATTGCTGGTAATAACTATTTTTATTAAAACATTTTTTACTAACTTAATCAACAGTCGTTGAACTTTCTGAGTGTTTGTCGCTTAATTTAGTTAAACGGTGTCTTTGAAAGCAGATTAGTTGAATCCATCATAAAGGTGGTCAGTAATAACCTTTCTATAACTAAAACGCTTTCTGTGTTGGAACATTTAAGACCTGAACTGCTCTAACAACAAGTATGTGTGAGATAAACTCAGTGGCTCTCAGTTTAGGCATAGATAGACACAATCTGTAGTGATGAGAAATACAAGTCCTTCAAATGTAAAAGGAAAGAAAGAAATGCTTTAAAGGCAACAGGTTTTTTCATTTTCCTGGAACCAGTGATGAGCTACGGAAGCTGAGAGCGGGTGTATTTGAATGCTTTCTTTTACATTGTTTTCTCCAGATAATGACTTAGCTATGTTGTTATCACGAGAAAACAATAACAGTTTTCTTGAGTTAATGACATGGTTATCATGAGATAATGGATAGCCGGGTTTTTTCAGGGTTTTTTTAATGCTCATGTTCAGTTTCTCAGTTTGCTTAAAGCCTTACCAGAAAAGGCTCACGCTGAAAATGTCAGATGGTGGAGAACCACGATCTGACATGATCATGATCAACAAATCAGATTTTACTTCTCTCCAGGTCTAACACAGGCTGAAATTGCAATTTGTCTGTCTTCTAGATAACTTTTTATACCAGCCTCGTCATTTAAGGAGACGACTGGCCGACAAAGTTTGTTTTCTCCAGATATATAATCCAATTATCACAAGAAAACGGCCTTTGTTGTCTTTAGAAAAGGAGAAAATTAACTCGTTATAACGAGAAAACCATCATCAAAAAGTATGGGAGGGACCGGTCCGCTCTCCGCTTCCGTAATGAGGTTTGTGTAGAAACCTAGATCTGGCTTTTTATTGTTTTATGTTTTAAAACAGCTTATTTTAAGAAATATGCTGTGAAGGCAATGGTTGCTATGGTTCCCACTTAGGTGCATCATGGCAGCATCATTTAAACACCAGCAAGATCCAACCTTAAAGCCTTCTCAGACCTTATTTGATTATTTTGACGTAAAAATCGCTTCTCTTAAAGATGTCCAGCTTCCTGACAACAATTATTGTCTGTGAAACTGACAAAAGTCAAACTAGAAACTTTCAGGATGGAAAAAAGGTAGATTTCAGTTCTTTCCAAGTCTGTCATGGTTTCTGTGTTTCTGTGTTCTAAACACTTGAAGTTCACTGAAGTTTGTTTAACTAAAAAAACAAAGAAAAAACTATTAAAGAAACACTTCTGGAGTCAGAGTGAATGTGCTACGTGGTAAAGTCACGTAGAAGTGAACAGAAATCTAGATTTACAGAAAATGGTGATGTTGTTTTGGACTGGGCCTTGATGGAGTCGTTATTTTCTATAATAGTGCTGAAGTACAACTATTATTTAATTGCTGGTAATAACTATTTTTATTAAAACATTTTTTACTAACTTAATCAACAGTCGTTGAACTTTCTGAGTGTTTGTCGCTTAATTTAGTTAAACGGTGTCTTTGAAAGCAGATTAGTTGAATCCATCATAGAGGTGGTCAGTAATAACCTTTCTATAACTAAAACGCTTTCTGTGTTGGGACATTTAAGACCTGAACTGCTCTAACAACAAGTATGTGTGAGATAAACTCAGTGGCTCTCAGTTTAGGCAAAGATAGACACAATTTGTAGTGATGAGAAATACAAGTCCTTCAAATGTAAAAGGAAAGAAAGAAATGCTTTAAAGGCAACAGGTTTTTTCATTTTCCTGGATCCAGTGATGAGCTACGGAAGCTGAGAGCGGGTGTATTTGAATGCTTTCTTTTACATTGTTTTCTCCAGATAATGACTTAGTTATGTTGTTATCACGAGAAAACAATAACAGTTTTCTTGAGTTAATGACATTATTATCATGAGATAATGGATAGCCGGGTTTTTTCAGGGTTTTTTTAATGCCTATGTTCAGTTTCTCAGTGTGCTTAAAGCCTTACCAGAAAAGGCTCACGCTGAAAATGTCAGATGGTGGAGAACCACGATCTGACATGATCATGATCAACGAATCAGATTTTACTTCTCTCCAGGTCTAACACAGGCTGAAATTGCAATTTGTCTGTCTTCTAGATAACTTTTTATATCAGCCTCGTCATTTAAGGAGACGACTGGCCGACAAAGTTTGTTTTCTCCAGATAAATCATCCCATTATCACAAGAAAACGGCCTTTGTTGTCTTTAGAAAAGGAGAAAATTAACTCGTTATAACGAGAAAACCATCATCAAAAAGTATGGGAGGGACCGGTCCGCTCTCGGCTTCCGTAATGAGGTTTGTGTAGAAACCTAGATCTGGCTTTTTATTGTTTTATGTTTTAAAACAGCTGATTTTAAGAAATATGCTTTGAAGGCCATGGTTGCTATGGTTCCCACTTAGGTGCATCATGGCAGCATCATTTAAACACCAGCCAGATCAAACCTTAAAGCCTTCTCAGACCTTATTTGATTATTTTGCCATAAAAATCGCTTCTCTTAAAGATGTCCAGCTTCCTGACAACAATTATTGTCTGTGAAACTGACAAAAGTCAAACTAGAAACTTTCAGGATGGAAAAAAGGTAGATTTCAGTTCTTTCCAAGTCTGTCATGGTTTCTGTGTTTCTGTGTTCTAAACACTTGAAGTTCACTGAAGTTTGTTTAACTAAAAAAACAAAGAAAAAACTATTAAAGAAACACTTCTGGAGTCAGAGTGAATGTGCTACGTGGTAAAGTCACGTAGAAGTGAACAGAAATCTAGATTTACAGAAAATGGTGATGTTGTTTTGGACTGGGCCTTGATGGAGTCGTTATTTTCTATAATAGTGCTGAAGTACAACTATTATTTAATTGCTGGTAATAACTATTTTTATTAAAACATTTTTTACTAACTTAATCAACAGTCGTTGAACTTTCTGAGTGTTTGTCGCTTAATTTAGTTAAACGGTGTCTTTGAAAGCAGATTAGTTGAATCCATCATAAAGGTGGTCAGTAATAACCTTTCTATAACTAAAACGCTTTCTGTGTTGGGACATTTAAGACCTGAACTGCTCTAACAACAAGTATGTGTGAGATAAACTCAGTGGCTCTCAGTTTAGGCATAGATAGACACAATTTGTAGTGATGAGAAATACAAGTCCTTCAAATGTAAAAGGAAAGAAAGAAATGCTTTAAAGGCAACAGGTTTTTTCATTTTCCTGGAACCAGTGATGAGCTACGGAAGCTGAGAGCGGGTGTATTTGAATGCTTTCTTTTACAATGTTTTCTCCAGATAATGACTTAGCTATGTTGTTATCACGAGAAAACAATAACAGTTTTCTTGAGTTAATGACATGGTTATCATGAGATAATGGATAGCCGGGTTTTTTCAGGGTTTTTTTAATGCTTATGTTCAGTTTTTCAGTGTGCTTAAAGCCTTACCAGAAAAGGCTCACACTGAAAATGTCAGATGGTGGAGAACCACGATCTGACATGATCATGATCAACGAATCAGATTTTACTTCTCTCCAGGTCTAACACAGGCTGAAATTGCAATTTGTCTGTCTTCTAGATAACTTTTTATATCAGCCTCGTCATTTAAGGAGACGACTGGCCGACAAAGTTTGTTTTCTCCAGATAAATCATCCCATTATCACAAGAAAACGGCCTTTGTTGTCTTTAGAAAAGGAGAAAATTAACTCGTTATAACGAGAAAACCATCATCAAAAAGTATGGGAGGGACCGGTCCGCTCTCGGCTTCCGTAATGAGGTTTGTGTAGAAACCTAGATCTGGCTTTTTATTTTTTATGTTTTAAAACAGCTGATTTTAAGAAATATGCTTTGAAGGCCATGGTTGCTATGGTTCCCACTTAGGTGCATCATGGCAGCATCATTGAAACACCAGCAAGATCGAAACTTAAAGCTTTCTCAGACCTTATTTGATTATTTTGCCGTAAAAATCGCTTCTCTTAAAGATGTCCATCTTCCTGGCAACAATTATTGTCTCTGAAACTGACAAAAGTCAAACTCGAAACTTTCAGGATGGAAAAAAGGTAGATTTCAGTTCTTTCCAAGTCTGTCATGGTTTCTGTGTTTTTGTTTTCTTAACACTTGAAGTTCACTGAAGTTTGTTTAACTAAAAAACAAAGAAAAAACTATTAAAGAAACACTTCTGGAGTTAGAGTGAATGTGCTACGTGGTAAAGTCACGTAGAAGTGAACAGAAATCTAGATTTACAGAAAATGGGGATGTTGTTTTGGACTGGGCCTTGATGGAGTCGTTATTTTCTATAATAGTGCTGAAGTACAACTATTATTTAATTGCTGGTAATAACTATTTTTATTAAAACATTTTTTACTAACTTAATCAACAGTCGTTGAACGTTCTGAGTGTTTGTCGCTTAATTTAGTTAAACGGTGTCTTTGAAAGCAGATTAGTTGAATCCATCATAAAGGTGGTCAGTAATAACCTTTCTATAACTAAAACGCTTTCTGTGTTGGAACATTTAAGACCTGAACTGCTCTAACAACAAGTATGTGTGAGATAAACTCAGTGGCTCTCAGTTTAGGCATAGATAGACACAATTTGTAGTGATGAGAAATACAAGTCCTTCAAATGTAAAAGGAAAGAAAGAAATGCTTTAAAGGCAACAGGTTTTTTCATTTTCCTGGAACCAGTGATGAGCTACGGAAGCTGAGAGCGGGTGTATTTGAATGCTTTCTTTTACATTGTTTTCTCCAGATAATGACTTAGCTATGTTGTTATCACGAGAAAACAATAACAGTTTTCTTGAGTTAATGACATGGTTATCATGAGAAAATGGATAGCCGGGTTTTTTCAGGTTTTTTTTAATGCTTATGTTCAGTTTCTCAGTGTGCTTAAAGCCTTACCAGAAAAGGCTCACGCTGAAAATGTCAGATGGTGGAGAACCACGATCTGACATGATCATGATCAACGAATCAGATTTTACTTCTCTCCAGGTCTAACACAGGCTGAAATTGCAATTTGTCTGTCTTCTAGATAACTTTTTATATCAGCCTCGTCATTTAAGGAGACGACTGGCCGACAAAGTTTGTTTTCTCCAGATAAATCCTCCCATTATCACAAGAAAACGGCCTTTGTTCTCTTTAGAAAAGGAGAAAATTAACTCGTTATAACGAGAAAACCATCATCAAAAAGTATGGGAGGGACCGGTCCGCTCTCGGCTTCCGTAATGAGGTTTGTGTAGAAACCTAGATCTGGCTTTTTATTTTTTATGTTTTAAAACAGCTGATTTTAAGAAATATGCTTTGAAGGCCATGGTTGCTATGGTTCCCACTTAGGTGCATCATGGCAGCATCTCTGAAACACCAGCAAGATCGAAACTTAAAGCTTTCTCAGACCTTATTTGATTATTTTGCCGTAAAAATCGCTTCTCTGAAAGATGTCCATCTTCCTGGCAACAATTATTGTCTCTGAAACTGACAAAAGTCAAACTCGAAACTTTCAGGATGGAAAAAAGGTAGATTTCAGTTCTTTCCAAGTCTGTCATGGTTTCTGTGTTTTTGTGTTCTAAACACTTGAAGTTCACTGAAGTTTGTTTAACTAAAAAAACAAAGAAAAAACTATTAAAGAAACACTTCTGGAGTTAGAGTGAATGTGCTACGTGGTAAAGTCACGTAGAAGTGAACAGAAATCTAGATTTACAGAAAATGGTGATGTTGTTTTGGACTGGGCCTTGATGGAGTCGTTATTTTCTATAATAGTGCTGAAGTACAACTTTTATTTAATTGCTGGTAATAACTATTTTTATTAAAACATTTTTTACTAACTTAATCAACAGTCGTTGAACTTTCTGAGTGTTTGTCGCTTAATTTAGTTAAACGGTGTCTTTGAAAGCAGATTAGTTGAATCCATCATAAAGGTGGTCAGTAATAACCTTTCTATAACTAAAACGCTTTCTGTGTTGGGACATTTAAGACCTGAACTGCTCTAACAACAAGTATGTGTGAGATAAACTCAGTGGCTCTCAGTTTAGGCATAGATAGATACAATTTGTAGTGATGAGAAATACAAGTCCTTCAAATGTAAAAGGAAAGAAAGAAATGCTTTAAAGGCAACAGGTTTTTTCATTTTCCTGGAACCAGTGATGAGCTACAGAAGCTGAGAGCGGGTGTATTTGAATGCTTTCTTTTACATTGTTTTCTCCAGATAATGACTTAGTTATGTTGTTATCACGAGAAAACAATAACAGTTTTCTTGAGTTGATGACATTATTATCATGAGATAATGGATAGCCGGGTTTTTTCAGGGTTTTTTTTAATGCTTATGTTCAGTTTTTCAGTGTGCTTAAAGCCTTACCAGAAAAGGCTCATGCTGAAAATGTCAGATGGTGGAGAACCACGATCTGACATGATCATGATCAACGAATCAGATTTTACTTCTCTCCAGGTCTAACACAGGCTGAAATTGCAATTTGTCTGTCTTCTAGATAACTTTTTATATATCAGCCTTGTCATTTAAGGAGACGACTGGCCGACAAAGTTTGTTTTCTCCAGATAAATAATCCCATTATCACAAGAAAACGGCCTTCGTTGTCTTTAGAAAAGGAGAAAATTAACTCGTTATAACGAGAAAACCATCATCAAAAAGTATGGGAGGGACCGGTCCGCTCTCGGCTTCTGTAATGAGGTTTGTGTAGAAACATAGATCTGGCTTTTTATTGTTTTATGTTTTAAAACAGCTGATTTTAAGAAATATGCTGTGAAGGCCATGGTTGCTATGGTTCCCACTTAGGTGCATCATGGCAGCATCATTTAAACACCAGCCAGATCCAACCTAAAGCCTTCTCGGACCTTATTTGATTATTTTGCCATAAAAATCTCTTCTCTTAAAGATGTCCAGCTTCCTGACAACAATTATTGTCTCTGAAACTGACAAAAGTCTAACTAGAAACTTTCAGGATGGGAAAAAGGTAGATTTCAGTTCTTTCCAAGTCTGTCATGGTTTCTGTGTTTTTGTGTTCTAAACACTTGAAGTTCACTGAAGTTTGTTTAACTAAAAAAACAAAGAAAAAACTATTAAAGAAACACTTCTGGAGTTAGAGTGAATGTGCTACGTGGTAAAGTCACGTAGAAGTGAACAGAAATCTAGATTTACAGAAAATGGTGATGTTGTTTTGGACTGGGCCTTGATGGAGTCGTTATTTTCTATAATAGTGCTGAAGTACAACTATTATTTAATTGCTGGTAATAACTATTTTTATTAAAACATTTTTTACTAACTTAATCAACAGTCGTTGAACTTTCTGAGTGTTTGTCGCTTAATTTAGTTAAACGGTGTCTTTGAAAGCAGATTAGTTGAATCCATCATAAAGGTGGTCAGTAATAACCTTTCTATAACTAAAACGCTTTCTGTGTTGGGACATTTAAGACCTGAACTGCTCTAACAACAAGTATGTGTGAGATAAACTCAGTGGCTCTCAGTTTAGGCATAGATAGACACAATCTGTAGTGATGAGAAATACAAGTCCTTCAAATGTAAAAGGAAAGAAAGAAATGCTTTAAAGGCAACAGGTTTTTTCATTTTCCTGGAACCAGTGATGAGCTACGGAAGCTGAGAGCGGGTGTATTTGAATGCTTTCTTTTACATTGTTTTCTCCAGATAATGACTTAGCTATGTTGTTATCACGAGAAAACAATAACAGTTTTCTTGAGTTAATGACATGGTTATCATGAGATAATGGATAGCCGGGTTTTTTCAGGGTTTTTTTAATGCTTATGTTCAGTTTCTCAGTGTGCTTAAAGCCTTACCAGAAAAGGCTCACGCTGAAAATGTCAGATGGTGGAGAACCACGATCTGACATGATCATGATCAACGAATCAGATTTTACTTCTCTCCAGGTCTAACACAGGCTGAAATTGCAATTTGTCTGTCTTCTAGATAACTTTTTATATCAGCCTCGTAATTTAAGGAGACGACTGGCCGACAAAGTTTGTTTTCTCCAGATATATAATCCAATTATCACAAGAAAACGGCCTTTGTTGTCTTTAGAAAAGGAGAAAATTAACTCGTTATAACGAGAAAAACCATCATCAAAAAGTATGGGAGGGACCGGTCCGCTCTCGGCTTCCGTAATGAGGTTTGTGTAGAAACCTAGATCTGGCTTTTTATTGTTTTATGTTTTAAAACATCTGATTTTAAGAAATATGCTGTGAAGGCCATGGTTGCTATGGTTCCCACTTAGGTGCATCATGGCAGCATCGTTTAAACACCAGCCAGATCCAACCTTAAAGCCTTCTCAGACCTTATTTGATTATTTTGCCGTAAAAATCGCTTCTCTTAAAGATGTCCAGCTTTCTGACAACAATTATTGTCTCTGAAACTGACAAAAGTCTAACTAGAAACTTTCAGGATGGAAAAAAGGTAGATTTCAGTTCTTTCCAAGTCTGTCATGGTTTCTGTGTTTTTGTGTTCCAAACACTTGAAGTTCACGGAAGTTTGTTTAACTAAAAAAAACAAAGAAAAAACTATTAAAGAAACACTTCTGGAGTTAGAGTGAATGTGCTACGTGGTAAAGTCACATAGAAGTGAACAGAAATCTAGACTTACAGAAAATGGTGATGTTGTTTTGGACTGGGCCTTGATGGAGTCGTTATTTTCTATAATAGTGCTGAAGTACAACTATTATTTAATTGCTGGTAATAACTATTTTTATTAAAACATTTTTTACTAACTTAATCAACAGTCGTTGAACTTTCTGAGTGTTTGTCGATTAATTTAGTTAAACGGTGTCTTTGAAAGCAGATTAGTTGAATCCATCATAAAGGTGGTCAGTAATAACCTTTCTAGAACTAAAACGCTTTCTGTGTTGGGACATTTAAGACCTGAACTGCTCTAACAACAAGTATGTGTGAGATAAACTCAGTGGCTCTCAGTTTAGGCATAGATAGATACAATTTGTAGTGATGAGAAATACAAGTCCTTCAAATGTAAAAGGAAAGAAAGAAATGCTTTAAAGGCAACAGGTTTTTTCATTTTCCTGGAACCAGTGATGAGCTACAGAAGCTGAGAGCGGGTGTATTTGAATGCTTTCTTTTACATTGTTTTCTCCAGATAATGACTTAGCTATGTTGTTATCACGAGAAAACAATAACAGTTTTCTTGAGTTGATGACATTATTATCATGAGATAATGGATAGCCGGGTTTTTTCAGGGTTTTTTTTAATGCTTATGTTCAGTTTTTCAGTGTGCTTAAAGCCTTACCAGAAAAGGCTCATGCTGAAAATGTCAGATGGTGGAGAACCACGATCTGACATGATCATGATCAACGAATCAGATTTTACTTCTCTCCAGGTCTAACACAGGCTGAAATTGCAATTTGTCTGTCTTCTAGATAACTTTTTATATATCAGCCTTGTCATTTAAGGAGACGACTGGCCGACAAAGTTTGTTTTCTCCAGATAAATAATCCCATTATCACAAGAAAACGGCCTTCGTTGTCTTTAGAAAAGGAGAAAATTAACTCGTTATAACGAGAAAACCATCATCAAAAAGTATGGGAGGGACCGGTCCGCTCTCGGCTTCTGTAATGAGGTTTGTGTAGAAACATAGATCTGGCTTTTTATTGTTTTATGTTTTAAAACAGCTGATTTTAAGAAATATGCTGTGAAGGCCATGGTTGCTATGGTTCCCACTTAGGTGCATCATGGCAGCATCATTTAAACACCAGCCAGATCCAACCTAAAGCCTTCTCGGACCTTATTTGATTATTTTGCCATAAAAATCTCTTCTCTTAAAGATGTCCAGCTTCCTGACAACAATTATTGTCTCTGAAACTGACAAAAGTCAAACTAGAAACTTTCAGGATGGAAAAAAGGTAGATTTCAGTTCTTTCCAAGTCTGTCATGGTTTCTGTGTTTTTGTGTTCTAAACACTTGAAGTTCACTGAAGTTTGTTTAACTAAAAAAACAAAGAAAAAACTATTAAAGAAACACTTCTGGAGTTAGAGTGAATGTGCTACGTGGTAAAGTCACGTAGAAGTGAACAGAAATCTAGATTTACAGAAAATGGTGATGTTGTTTTGGACTGGGCCTTGATGGAGTCGTTATTTTCTATAATAGTGCTGAAGTACAACTATTATTTAATTGCTGGTAATAACTATTTTTATTAAAACATTTTTTACTAACTTAATCAACAGTCGTTGAACTTTCTGAGTGTTTGTCGCTTAATTTAGTTAAACGGTGTCTTTGAAAGCAGATTAGTTGAATCCATCATAAAGGTGGTCAGTAATAACCTTTCTATAACTAAAACGCTTTCTGTGTTGGGACATTTAAGACCTGAACTGCTCTAACAACAAGTATGTGTGAGATAAACTCAGTGGCTCTCAGTTTAGGCATAGATAGACACAATCTGTAGTGATGAGAAATACAAGTCCTTCAAATGTAAAAGGAAAGAAAGAAATGCTTTAAAGGCAACAGGTTTTTTCATTTTCCTGGAACCAGTGATGAGCTACGGAAGCTGAGAGCGGGTGTATTTGAATGCTTTCTTTTACATTGTTTTCTCCAGATAATGACTTAGCTATGTTGTTATCACGAGAAAACAATAACAGTTTTCTTGAGTTAATGACATGGTTATCATGAGATAATGGATAGCCGGGTTTTTTCAGGGTTTTTTTAATGCTTATGTTCAGTTTCTCAGTGTGCTTAAAGCCTTACCAGAAAAGGCTCACGCTGAAAATGTCAGATGGTGGAGAACCACGATCTGACATGATCATGATCAACGAATCAGATTTTACTTCTCTCCAGGTCTAACACAGGCTGAAATTGCAATTTGTCTGTCTTCTAGATAACTTTTTATATCAGCCTCGTAATTTAAGGAGACGACTGGCCGACAAAGTTTGTTTTCTCCAGATATATAATCCAATTATCACAAGAAAACGGCCTTTGTTGTCTTTAGAAAAGGAGAAAATTAACTCGTTATAACGAGAAAAACCATCATCAAAAAGTATGGGAGGGACCGGTCCGCTCTCGGCTTCCGTAATGAGGTTTGTGTAGAAACCTAGATCTGGCTTTTTATTGTTTTATGTTTTAAAACATCTGATTTTAAGAAATATGCTGTGAAGGCCATGGTTGCTATGGTTCCCACTTAGGTGCATCATGGCAGCATCGTTTAAACACCAGCCAGATCCAACCTTAAAGCCTTCTCAGACCTTATTTGATTATTTTGCCGTAAAAATCGCTTCTCTTAAAGATGTCCAGCTTTCTGACAACAATTATTGTCTCTGAAACTGACAAAAGTCTAACTAGAAACTTTCAGGATGGAAAAAAGGTAGATTTCAGTTCTTTCCAAGTCTGTCATGGTTTCTGTGTTTTTGTGTTCCAAACACTTGAAGTTCACGGAAGTTTGTTTAACTAAAAAAAACAAAGAAAAAACTATTAAAGAAACACTTCTGGAGTTAGAGTGAATGTGCTACGTGGTAAAGTCACATAGAAGTGAACAGAAATCTAGACTTACAGAAAATGGTGATGTTGTTTTGGACTGGGCCTTGATGGAGTCGTTATTTTCTATAATAGTGCTGAAGTACAACTATTATTTAATTGCTGGTAATAACTATTTTTATTAAAACATTTTTTACTAACTTAATCAACAGTCGTTGAACTTTCTGAGTGTTTGTCGATTAATTTAGTTAAACGGTGTCTTTGAAAGCAGATTAGTTGAATCCATCATAAAGGTGGTCAGTAATAACCTTTCTATAACTAAAACGCTTTCTGTGTTGGGACATTTAAGACCTGAACTGCTCTAACAACAAGTATGTGTGAGATAAACTCAGTGGCTCTCAGTTTAGGCATAGATAGACACAATTTGTAGTGATGAGAAATACAAGTCCTTCAAATGTAAAAGGAAAGAAAGAAATGCTTTAAAGGCAACAGGTTTTTTCATTTTCCTGGAACCAGTGATGAGCTACGGAAGCTGAGAGCGGGTGTATTTGAATGCTTTCTTTTACAATGTTTTCTCCAGATAATGACTTAGCTATGTTGTTATCACGAGAAAACAATAACAGTTTTCTTGAGTTAATGACATGGTTATCATGAGATAATGGATAGCCGGGTTTTTTCAGGTTTTTTTTAATGCTTATGTTCAGTTTCTCAGTGTGCTTAAAGCCTTACCAGAAAAGGCTCACGCTGAAAATGTCAGATGGTGGAGAACCACGATCTGACATGATCATGATCAACGAATCAGATTTTACTTCTCTCCAGGTCTAACACAGGCTGAAATTGCAATTTGTCTGTCTTCTAGATAACTTTTTATATCAGCCTCGTCATTTAAGGAGACGACTGGCCGACAAAGTTTGTTTTCTCCAGATAAATCATCCCATTATCACAAGAAAACGGCCTTTGTTGTCTTTAGAAAAGGAGAAAATTAACTTGTTATAACGAGAAAACCATCATCAAAAAGTATGGGAGGGACCGGTCCGCTCTCGGCTTCCGTAATGAGGTTTGTGTAGAAACCTAGATCTGGCTTTATATTGTTTTATGTTTTAAAACAGCTGATTTTAAGAAATATGCTTTGAAGGCCATGGTTGCTATGGTTCCCACTTAGGTGCATCATGGCAGCATCATTGAAACACCAGCAAGATCGAAACTTAAAGCTTTTTCAGACCTTATTTGATTATTTTGCCGTAAAAATCGCTTCTCTTAAAGATGTCCATCTTCCTGGCAACAATTATTGTCTCTGAAACTGACAAAAGTCAAACTCGAAACTTTCAGGATGGAAAAAAGGTAGATTTCAGTTCTTTCCAAGTCTGTCATGGTTTCTGTGTTTTTGTGTTCTAAACACTTGAAGTTCACTGAAGTTTGTTTAACTAAAAAAACAAAGAAAAAACTATTAAAGAAACACTTCTGGAGTTAGAGTGAATGTGCTACGTGGTAAAGTCACGTAGAAGTGAACAGAAATCTAGATTTACAGAAAATGGTGATGTTGTTTTGGACTGGGCCTTGATGGAGTCGTTATTTTCTATAATAGTGCTGAAGTACAACTATTATTTAATTGCTGGTAATAACTATTTTTATTAAAACATTTTTTACTAACTTAATCAACAGTCGTTGAACTTTCTGAGTGTTTGTCGCTTAATTTAGTTAAACGGTGTCTTTGAAAGCAGATTAGTTGAATCCATCATAAAGGTGGTCAGTAATAACCTTTCTATAACTAAAACGCTTTCTGTGTTGGGACATTTAAGACCTGAACTGCTCTAACAACAAGTATGTGTGAGATAAACTCAGTGGCTCTCAGTTTAGGCATAGATAGACACAATCTGTAGTGATGAGAAATACAAGTCCTTCAAATGTAAAAGGAAAGAAAGAAATGCTTTAAAGGCAACAGGTTTTTTCATTTTCCTGGAACCAGTGATGAGCTACAGAAGCTGAGAGCGGGTGTATTTGAATGCTTTCTTTTACATTGTTTTCTCCAGATAATGACTTAGCTATGTTGTTATCACGAGAAAACAATAACAGTTTTCTTGAGTTAATGACATGGTTATCATGAGATATTGGATAGCCGGGTTTTTTCAGGGTTTTTTTAATGCTCATGTTCAGTTTCTCAGTGTGCTTAAAGCCTTACCAGAAAAGGCTCACGCTGAAAATGTCAGATGGTGGAGAACCACGATCTGACATGATCATGATCAATGAATCAGATTTTACTTCTCTCCAGGTCTAACACAGGCTGAAATTGCAATTTGTCTGTCTTCTAGATAACTTTTTATACCAGCCTCGTCATTTAAGGAGACGACTGGCCGACAAAGTTTGTTTTCTCCAGATAAATCATCCAATTATCACAAGAAAACGGCCTTTGTTGTCTTTAGAAAAGGAGAAAATTAACTCGTTATAACGAGAAAACCATCATCAAAAAGTATGGGAGGGACCGGTCCGCTCTCGGCTTCCGTAATGAGGTTTGTGTAGAAACCTAGATCTAGCTTTTTATTTTTTTATGTTTTAAAACAGCTGATATTAAGAAATATGCTGTGAAGGCAATGGTTGCTATGGTTCCCACTTAGGTGCATCATGGCAGCATCATTTAAACACCAGCCAGATCCAACCTTAAAGCCTTCTCAGACCTTATTTGATTATTTTGCCATAAAAATCACTTCTCTTAAAGATGTCCATCTTCCTGACAACAATTATTGTCTCTGAAACTGACAAAAGTCAAACTAGAAACTTTCAGGATGGAAAAAAGGTAGATTTCAGTTCTTTCCAAGTCTGTCATGGTTTCTGTGTTTTTGTGTTCTAAACACTTGAAGTTCACTGAAGTTTGTTTAACTAAAAAAACAAAGAAAAAACTATTAAAGAAACACTTCTGGAGTTAGAGTGAATGTGCTACGTGGTAAAGTCACGTAGAAGTGAACAGAAATCTAGATTTACAGAAAATGGTGATGTCGTTTTGGACTGGGCCTTGATGGAGTCGTTATTTTCTATAATAGTGCTGAAGTACAACTATTATTTAATTGCTGGTAATAACTATTTTTATTAAAACATTTTTTACTAACTTAATCAAAAGTCGTTGAACTTTCTGAGTGTTTGTCGCTTAATTTAGTTAAACGGTGTCTTTGAAAGCAGATTAGTTGAATCCATCATAAAGGTGGTCAGTAATAACCTTTCTATAACTAAAACGCTTTCTGTGTTGGGACATTTAAGACCTGAACTGCTCTAACAACAAGTATGTGTTAGATAAACTCAGTGGCTCTCAGTTTAGGCATAGATAGACACAATTTGTAGTGATGAGAAATACAAGTCCTTCAAATGTAAAAGGAAAGAAAGAAATGCTTTAAAGGCAACAGGTTTTTTCATTTTCCTGGAACCAGTGATGAGCTACGGAAGCTGAGAGCGGGTGTATTTGAATGCTTTCTTTTACATTGTTTTCTCCAGATAATGACTTAGCTATGTTGTTATCACGAGAAAACAATAACAGTTTTCTTGAGTTAATGACATGGTTATCATGAGATAATGGATAGCCGGGTTTTTTCAGGGTTTTTTTAATGCTTATGTTCAGTTTCTCAGTGTGCTTAAAGCCTTACCAGAAAAGGCTCACGCTGAAAATGTCAGATGGTGGAGAACCACGATCTGACATGATTATGATCAATGAATCAGATTTTACTTCTCTCCAGGTCTAACACAGGCTGAAATTGCAATTTGTCTGTCTTCTAGATAACTTTTTATACCAGCCTCGTCATTTAAGGAGACGACTGGCCGACAAAGTTTGTTTTCTCCAGATATATAATCCAATTATCACAAGAAAACGGCCTTTGTTGTCTTTAGAAAAGGAGAAAATTAACTCGTTATAACGAGAAAACCATCATCAAAAAGTATGGGAGGGACCGGTCCGCTCTCGGCTTCCGTAATGAGGTTTGTGTAGAAACCTAGATCTGGCTTTTTATTGTTTTATGTTTTAAAACAGCTGATTTTAAGAAATATGCTGTGAAGGCCATGGTTGCTATGGTTCCCACTTAGGTGCATCATGGCAGCATCATTTAAACACCAGCCAGATCCAACCTTAAAGCTTTCTCAGACCTTATTTGATTATTTTGCCGTAAAAATCGCTTCTCTGAAAGATGTCCATCTTCCTGACAACAATTATTGTCTCTGAAACTGACAAAAGTCAAACTAGAAACTTTCAGGATGGAAAAAAGGTAGATTTCAGTTCTTTCCAAGTCTGTCATGGTTTCTGTGTTTTTGTGTTCTAAACACTTGAAGTTCACTGAAGTTTGTTTAACTAAAAAAACAAAGAAAAAACTATTAAAGAAACACTTCTGGAGTTAGAGTGAATGTGCTACGTGGTAAAGTCACGTAGAAGTGAACAGAAATCTAGATTTACAGAAAATGGTGATGTTGTTTTGGACTGGGCCTTGATGGAGTCGTTATTTTCTATAATAGTGCTGAAGTACAACTATTATTTAATTGCTGGTAATAACTATTTTTATTAAAACATTTTTTACTAACTTAATCAAAAGTCGTTGAACTTTCTGAGTGTTTGTCGCTTAATTTAGTTAAACGGTGTCTTTGAAAGCAGATTAGTTGAATCCATCATAGAGGTGGTCAGTAATAACCTTTCTATAACTAAAACGCTTTCTGTGTTGGGACATTTAAGACCTGAACTGCTCTAACAACAAGTATGTGTTAGATAAACTCAGTGGCTCTCAGTTTAGGCATAGATAGATACAATTTGTAGTGATGAGAAATACAAGTCCTTCAAATGTAAAAGGAAAGAAAGAAATGCTTTAAAGGCAACAGGTTTTTTCATTTTCCTGGATCCAGTGATGAGCTACGGAAGCTGAGAGCGGATGTATTTGAATGCTTTCTTTTACATTGTTTTCTCCAGATAATGACTTAGTTATGTTGTTATCACGAGAAAACAATAACAGTTTTCTTGAGTTAATGACATGGTTATCATGAGATAATGGATAGCCGGTTTTTTTAGGGTTTTTTAATGCCTATGTTCAGTTTCTCAGTGTGCTTAAAGCCTTACCAGAAAAGGCTCACGCTGAAAATGTCAGATGGTGGAGAACCACGATCTGACATGATCATGATCAACCAATCAGATTTTACTTCTCTCCAGGTCTAACACAGGCTGAAATTGCAATTTGTCTGTCTTCTAGATAACTTTTTATATCAGCCTCGTCATTTAAGGAGACGACTGGCCGACAAAGTTTGTTTTCTCCAGATAAATAATCCCATTATCACAAGAAAACGGCCTTTGTTGTCTTTAGAAAAGGAGAAAATTAACTCGTTATAACGAGAAAACCATCATCAAAAAGTATGAGAGGGACCGGTCCGCTCTCGGCTTCCGTAATGAGGTTTGTGTAGAAACCTAGATCTGGCTTTTTATTGTTTTATGTTTTAAAACAGCTGATTTTAAGAAATATGCTGTGAAGGCCATGGTTGCTATGGTTCCCACTTAGGTGCATCATGGCAGCATCGTTTAAACACCAGCCAGATCCAACCTTAAAGCCTTCTCAGACCTTATTTGATTATTTTGCCGTAAAAATCGCTTCTCTTAAAGATGTCCAGCTTTCTGACAACAATTATTGTCTCTGAAACTGACAAAAGTCTA
This sequence comes from Fundulus diaphanus, assembly GCA_037039145.1. Classification (NCBI taxonomy): domain Eukaryota; kingdom Metazoa; phylum Chordata; class Actinopteri; order Cyprinodontiformes; family Fundulidae; genus Fundulus; species Fundulus diaphanus. The sequence goes on along the minus strand of CM073121.1, from coordinate 39,859,968 downwards.
ACTAGAAACTTTCAGGATGGAAAAAAGGTAGATTTCAGTTCTTTCCAAGTCTGTCATGGTTTCTGTGTTTTTGTGTTCCAAACACTTGAAGTTCACGGAAGTTTGTTTAACTAAAAAAAACAAAGAAAAAACTATTAAAGAAACACTTCTGGAGTTAGAGTGAATGTGCTACGTGGTAAAGTCACATAGAAGTGAACAGAAATCTAGACTTACAGAAAATGGTGATGTTGTTTTGGACTGGGCCTTGATGGAGTCGTTATTTTCTATAATAGTGCTGAAGTACAACTATTATTTAATTGCTGGTAATAACTATTTTTATTAAAACATTTTTTACTAACTTAATCAACAGTCGTTGAACTTTCTGAGTGTTTGTCGATTAATTTAGTTAAACGGTGTCTTTGAAAGCAGATTAGTTGAATCCATCATAAAGGTGGTCAGTAATAACCTTTCTATAACTAAAACGCTTTCTGTGTTGGGACATTTAAGACCTGAACTGCTCTAACAACAAGTATGTGTGAGATAAACTCAGTGGCTCTCAGTTTAGGCATAGATAGACACAATTTGTAGTGATGAGAAATACAAGTCCTTCAAATGTAAAAGGAAAGAAAGAAATGCTTTAAAGGCAACAGGTTTTTTCATTTTCCTGGAACCAGTGATGAGCTACGGAAGCTGAGAGCGGGTGTATTTGAATGCTTTCTTTTACATTGTTTTCTCCAGATAATGACTTAGCTATGTTGTTATCACGAGAAAACAATAACAGTTTTCTTGAGTTAATGACATGGTTATCATGAGATAATGGATAGCCGGGTTTTTTCAGGTTTTTTTTAATGCTTATGTTCAGTTTCTCAGTGTGCTTAAAGCCTTACCAGAAAAGGCTCACGCTGAAAATGTCAGATGGTGGAGAACCACGATCTGACATGATCATGATCAACGAATCAGATTTTACTTCTCTCCAGGTCTAACACAGGCTGAAATTGCAATTTGTCTGTCTTCTAGATAACTTTTTATATCAGCCTCGTCATTTAAGGAGACGACTGGCCGACAAAGTTTGTTTTCTCCAGATAAATCATCCAATTATCACAAGAAAACGGCCTTTGTTGTCTTTAGAAAAGGAGAAAATTAACTCGTTATAACGAGAAAACCATCATCAAAAAGTATGGGAGGGACCGGTCCGCTCTCGGCTTCCGTAATGAGGTTTGTGTAGAAACCTAGATCTGGCTTTTTTTTTTTTTAGGTTTTAAAACAGCTGATCTTAAGAAATATGCTGTGAAGGCCATGGTTGCTATAGTTCCCACTTAGGTGCATCATGGCAGCATCATTTAAACACCAGCCAGATCCAACCTTAAAGCCTTCTCAGACCTTATTTGATTATTTTGCCGTAAAAATCGCTTCTCTTAAAGATGTCCAGCTTCCTGACAACAATTATTGTCTCTGAAACTGACAAAAGTCAAACTAGAAACTTTCAGGATGGAAAAAAGGTAGATTTCAGTTCTTTCCAAGTCTGTCATGGTTTCTGTGTTTTTGTGTTCTAAACACTTGAAGTTCACTGAAGTTTGTTTAACTAAAAAAACAAAGAAAAAACTATTAAAGAAACACTTCTGGAGTTAGAGTGAATGTGCTACGTGGTAAAGTCACGTAGAAGTGAACAGAAATCTAGATTTACAGAAAATGGTGATGTTGTTTTGGACTGGGCCTTGATGGAGTCGTTATTTTCTATAATAGTGCTGAAGTACAACTATTATTTAATTGCTGGTAATAACTATTTTTATTAAAACATTTTTTACTAACTTAATCAACAGTCGTTGAACTTTCTGAGTGTTTGTCGCTTAATTTAGTTAAACGGTGTCTTTGAAAGCAGATTAGTTGAATCCATCATAAAGGTGGTCTGTAATAACCTTTCTATAACTAAAACGCTTTCTGTGTTGGGACATTAAGACCTGAACTGCTCTAACAACAAGTATGTGTGAGATAAACTCAGTGGCTCTCAGTTTAGGCATAGATAGATACAATTTGTAGTGATGAGAAATACAAGTCCTTCAAATGTAAAAGGAAAGAAAGAAATGCTTTAAAGGCAACAGGTTTTTTCATTTTCCTGGAACCAGTGATGAGCTACGGAAGCTGAGAGCGGGTGTATTTGAATGCTTTCTTTTACATTGTTTTCTCCAGATAATGACTTAGCTATGTTGTTATCACGAGAAAACAATAACAGTTTTCTTGAGTTAATGACATGGTTATCATGAGATAATGGATAGCCGGGTTTTTTCAGGGTTTTTTTAATGCTTATGTTCAGTTTCTCAGTGTGCTTAAAGCCTTACCAGAAAAGGCTCACGCTGAAAATGTCAGATGGTGGAGAACCACGATCTGACATGATCATGATCAACCAATCAGATTTTACTTCTCTCCAGGTCTAACACAGGCTGAAATTGCAATTTGTCTGTCTTCTAGATAACTTTTTATATCAGCCTCATCATTTAAGGAGACGACTGGCCGACAAAGTTTGTTTTCTCCAGATAAATAATCCAATTATCACAAGAAAACGGCCTTTGTTGTCTTTAGAAAAGGAGAAAATTAACTCGTTATAACGAGAAAACCATCATCAAAAAGTATGGGAGGGACCGGTCCGCTCTCGGCTTCCGTAATGAGGTTTGTGTAGAAACCTAGATCTGGCTTTTTATTTTTTTATGTTTTAAAACAGCTGATTTTAAGAAATATGCTGTGAAGGCCATGGTTGCTATGGTTCCCACTTAGGTGCATCATGGCAGCATCATTTAAACACCAGCCAGATCCAACCTAAAGCCTTCTCAGACCTTATTTGATTATTTTGCCATAAAAATCGCTTCTCTTAAAGATGTCCAACTTCCTGACAACAATTATTGTCTCTGAAACTGACAAAAGTCAAACTAGAAACTTTCAGGATGGAAAAAAGGTAGATTTCAGTTCTTTCCAAGTCTGTCATGGTTTCTGTGTTTCAGTGTTCTAAACACTTGAAGTTCACTGAAGTTTGTTTAACTAAAAAACAAAGAAAAAACTATTAAAGAAACACTTCTGGAGTTAGAGTGAATGTGCTACGTGGTAAAGTCACGTAGAAGTGAACAGAAATCTAGATTTACAGAAAATGGTGATGTTGTTTTGGACTGGGCCTTGATGGAGTCGTTATTTTCTATAATAGTGCTGAAGTACAACTATTATTTAATTGCTGGTAATAACTATTTTTATTAAAACATTTTTTACTAACTTAATCAACAGTCGTTGAACTTTCTGAGTGTTTGTTGCTTAATTTAGTTAAACGGTGTCTTTGAAAGCAGATTAGTTGAATCCATCATAAAGGTGGTCAGTAATAACCTTTCTATAACTAAAACGCTTTCTGTGTTGGGACATTTAAGACCTGAACTGCTCTAACAACAAGTATGTGTGAGATAAACTCAGTGGCTCTCAGTTTAGGCATAGATAGACACAATTTGTAGTGATGAGAAATACAAGTCCTTCAAATGTAAAAGGAAAGAAAGAAATGCTTTAAAGGCAACAGGTTTTTTCATTTTCCTGGAACCAGTGATGAGCTACGGAAGCTGAGAGCGGGTGTATTTGAATGCTTTCTTTTACATTGTTTTCTCCAGATAATGACTTAGCTATGTTGTTATCACGAGAAAACAATAACAGTTTTCTTGAGTTAATGACATGGTTATCATGAGATAATGGATAGCCGGGTTTTTTCAGGGTTTTTTTAATGCTTATGTTCAGTTTCTCAGTGTGCTTAAAGCCTTACCAGAAAAGGCTCACGCTGAAAATGTCAGATGGTGGAGAACCACGATCTGACATGATCATGATCAACCAATCAGATTTTACTTCTCTCCAGGTCTAACACAGGCTGAAATTGCAATTTGTCTGTCTTCTAGATAACTTTTTATATCAGCCTCATCATTTAAGGAGACGACTGGCCGACAAAGTTTGTTTTCTCCAGATAAATAATCCAATTATCACAAGAAAACGGCCTTTGTTGTCTTTAGAAAAGGAGAAAATTAACTCGTTATAACGAGAAAACCATCATCAAAAAGTATGGGAGGGACCGGTCCGCTCTCGGCTTCCGTAATGAGGTTTGTGTAGAAACCTAGATCTGGCTTTTTATTTTTTTATGTTTTAAAACAGCTGATTTTAAGAAATATGCTGTGAAGGCCATGGTTGCTATGGTTCCCACTTAGGTGCATCATGGCAGCATCATTTAAACACCAGCCAGATCCAACCTAAAGCCTTCTCAGACCTTATTTGATTATTTTGCCATAAAAATCGCTTCTCTTAAAGATGTCCAACTTCCTGACAACAATTATTGTCTCTGAAACTGACAAAAGTCAAACTAGAAACTTTCAGGATGGAAAAAAGGTAGATTTCAGTTCTTTCCAAGTCTGTCATGGTTTCTGTGTTTCAGTGTTCTAAACACTTGAAGTTCACTGAAGTTTGTTTAACTAAAAAACAAAGAAAAAACTATTAAAGAAACACTTCTGGAGTTAGAGTGAATGTGCTACGTGGTAAAGTCACGTAGAAGTGAACAGAAATCTAGATTTACAGAAAATGGTGATGTTGTTTTGGACTGGGCCTTGATGGAGTCGTTATTTTCTATAATAGTGCTGAAGTACAACTATTATTTAATTGCTGGTAATAACTATTTTTATTAAAACATTTTTTACTAACTTAATCAACAGTCGTTGAACTTTCTGAGTGTTTGTTGCTTAATTTAGTTAAACGGTGTCTTTGAAAGCAGATTAGTTGAATCCATCATAAAGGTGGTCAGTAATAACCTTTCTATAACTAAAACGCTTTCTGTGTTGGGACATTTAAGACCTGAACTGCTCTAACAACAAGTATGTGTGAGATAAACTCAGTGGCTCTCAGTTTAGGCATAGATAGACACAATTTGTAGTGATGAGAAATACAAGTCCTTCAAATGTAAAAGGAAAGAAAGAAATGCTTTAAAGGCAACAGGTTTTTTCATTTTCCTGGAACCAGTGATGAGCTACGGAAGCTGAGAGCGGGTGTATTTGAATGCTTTCTTTTACATTGTTTTCTCCAGATAATGACTTAGCTATGTTGTTATCACGAGAAAACAATAACAGTTTTCTTGAGTTAATGACATGGTTATCATGAGAAAATGGATAGCCGGGTTTTTTCAGGTTTTTTTTAATGCTTATGTTCAGTTTCTCAGTGTGCTTAAAGCCTTACCAGAAAAGGCTCACGCTGAAAATGTCAGATGGTGGAGAACCACGATCTGACATGATCATGATCAACGAATCAGATTTTACTTCTCTCCAGGTCTAACACAGGCTAAAATTGCAATTTGTCTGTCTTCTAGATAACTTTTTATATCAGCCTCGTCATTTAAGGAGACGACTGGCCGACAAAGTTTGTTTTCTCCAGATAAATCATCCCATTATCACAAGAAAACGGCCTTTGTTGTCTTTAGAAAAGGAGAAAATTAACTCGTTATAACGAGAAAACCATCATCAAAAAGTATGGGAGGGACCGGTCCGCTCTCGGCTTCCGTAATGAGGTTTGTGTAGAAACCTAGATCTGGCTTTTTATTTTTTATGTTTTAAAACAGCTGATTTTAAGAAATATGCTTTGAAGGCCATGGTTGCTATGGTTCCCACTTAGGTGCATCATGGCAGCATCATTTAAACACCAGCCAGATCCAACCTAAAGCCTTCTCAGACCTTATTTGATTATTTTGCCGTAAAAATCGCTTCTCTGAAAGATGTCCATCTTCCTGGCAACAATTATTGTCTCTGAAACTGACAAAAGTCAAACTCGAAACTTTCAGGATGGAAAAAAGGTAGATTTCAGTTCTTTCCAAGTCTGTCATGGTTTCTGTGTTTTTGTGTTCTAAACACTTGAAGTTCACTGAAGTTTGTTTAACTAAAAAAACAAAGAAAAAACTATTAAAGAAACACTTCTGGAGTTAGAGTGAATGTGCTACGTGGTAAAGTCACGTAGAAGTGAACAGAAATCTAGATTTACAGAAAATGGTGATGTTGTTTTGGACTGGGCCTTGATGGAGTCGTTATTTTCTATAATAGTGCTGAAGTACAACTTTTATTTAATTGCTGGTAATAACTATTTTTATTAAAACATTTTTTACTAACTTAATCAACAGTCGTTGAACTTTCTGAGTGTTTGTCGCTTAATTTAGTTAAACGGTGTCTTTGAAAGCAGATTAGTTGAATCCATCATAAAGGTGGTCAGTAATAACCTTTCTATAACTAAAACGCTTTCTGTGTTGGGACATTTAAGACCTGAACTGCTCTAACAACAAGTATGTGTGAGATAAACTCAGTGGCTCTCAGTTTAGGCATAGATAGATACAATTTGTAGTGATGAGAAATACAAGTCCTTCAAATGTAAAAGGAAAGAAAGAAATGCTTTAAAGGCAACAGGTTTTTTCATTTTCCTGGAACCAGTGATGAGCTACAGAAGCTGAGAGCGGGTGTATTTGAATGCTTTCTTTTACATTGTTTTCTCCAGATAATGACTTAGTTATGTTGTTATCACGAGAAAACAATAACAGTTTTCTTGAGTTGATGACATTATTATCATGAGATAATGGATAGCCGGGTTTTTTCAGGTTTTTTTTTAATGCTTATGTTCAGTTTTTCAGTGTGCTTAAAGCCTTACCAGAAAAGGCTCACGCTGAAAATGTCAGATGGTGGAGAACCACGATCTGACATGATCATGATCAACGAATCAGATTTTACTTCTCTCCAGGTCTAACACAGGCTGAAATTGCAATTTGTCTGTCTTCTAGATAACTTTTTATATACCAGCCTCGTCATTTAAGGAGACGACTGGCCGACAAAGTTTGTTTTCTCCAGATAAATAATCCCATTATCACAAGAAAACGGCCTTCGTTGTCTTTAGAAAAGGAGAAAATTAACTCGTTATAACGAGAAAACCATCATCAAAAAGTATGGGAGGGACCGGTCCGCTCTCAGCTTCCGTAATGAGGTTTGTGTAGAAACATAGATCTGGCTTTTTATTGTTTTATGTTTTAAAACAGCTGATTTTAAGAAATATGCTGTGAAGGCCATGGTTGCTATGGTTCCCACTTAGGTGCATCATGGCAGCATCGTTTAAACACCAGCCAGATCCAACCTTAAAGCCTTCTCAGACCTTATTTGATTATTTTGCCGTAAAAATCGCTTCTCTTAAAGATGTCCATCTTCCTGGCAACAATTATTGTCTCTGAAACTGACAAAAGTCAAACTAGAAACTTTCAGGATGGAAAAAAGGTAGATTTCAGTTCTTTCCAAGTCTGTCATGGTTTCTGTGTTTTTGTGTTCTAAACACTTGAAGTTCACTGAAGTTTGTTTAACTAAAAATACAAAGAAAAAACTATTAAAGAAACACTTCTGGAGTTAGAGTGAATGTGCTACGTGGTAAAGTCACGTAGAAGTGAACAGAAATCTAGATTTACAGAAAATGGTGATGTTTTGGACTGGGCCTTGATGGAGTCGTTATTTTCTATAATAGTGCTGAAGTACAACTATTATTTAATTGTTGGTAATAACTATTTTTAATAAAACATTTTTTACTAACTTAATCAACAGTCGTTGAACTTTCTGAGTGTTTGTCGCTTAATTTAGTTAAACGGTGTCTTTGAAAGCAGATTAGTTGAATCCATCATAAAGGTGGTCAGTAATAACCTTTCTATAACTAAAACGCTTTCTGTGTTGGGACATTTAAGACCTGAACTGCTCTAACAACAAGTATGTGTGAGATAAACTCAGTGGCTCTCAGTTTAGGCATAGATAGACACAATTTGTAGTGATGAGAAATACAAGTCCTTCAAATGTAAAAGGAAAGAAAGAAATGCTTTAAAGGCAACAGGTTTTTTCATTTTCCTGGAACCAGTGATGAGCTACGGAAGCTGAGAGCGGGTGTATTTGAATGCTTTCTTTTACATTGTTTTCTCCAGATAATGACTTAGCTATGTTGTTATCACGAGAAAACAATAACAGTTTTCTTGAGTTAATGACATGGTTATCATGAGATAATGGATAGCCGGGTTATTTCAGGTTTTTTTAATGCTTATGTTCAGTTTCTCAGTGTGCTTAAAGCCTTACCAGAAAAGGCTCACGCTGAAAATGTCAGATGGTGGAGAACCACGATCTGACATGATCATGATCAACAAATCAGATTTTACTTCTCTCCAGGTCTAACACAGGCTGAAATTGCAATTTGTCTGTCTTCTAGATAACTTTTTATATCAGCCTCGTCATTTAAGGAGACGACTGGCCGACAAAGTTTGTTTTCTCCAGATAAATCATCCCATTATCACAAGAAAACGGCCTTTGTTGTCTTTAGAAAAGGAGAAAATTAACTCGTTATAACGAGAAAACCATCATCAAAAAGTATGGGAGGGACCGGTCCGCTCTCGGCTTCCGTAATGAGGTTTGTGTAGAAATCTAGATCTGGCTTTTTATTGTTTTATGTTTTAAAACAGCTGATTTTAAGAAATATGCTGTGAAGGCCATGGTTGCTATGGTTCCCACTTAGGTGCATCATGGCAGCATCATTTAAACACCAGCAAGATCCAACCTTAAAGCTTTCTCAGACCTTATTTGATTATTTTGCCATAAAAATCGCTTCTCTTAAAGATGTCAAGCTTCCTGACAACAATTATTGTCTCTGAAACTGACAAAAGTCAAACTAGAAACTTTCAGGATGGAAAAAAGGTAGATTTCAGTTCTTTCCAAGTCTGTCATGGTTTCTGTGTTTTTGTTTTCTTAACACTTGAAGTTCACTGAAGTTTGTTTAACTAAAAAACAAAGAAAAAACTATTAAAGAAACACTTCTGGAGTTAGAGTGAATGTGCTACGTGGTAAAGTCACGTAGAAGTGAACAGAAATCTAGATTTACAGAAAATGGGGATGTTGTTTTGGACTGGGCCTTGATGGAGTCGTTATTTTCTATAATAGTGCTGAAGTACAACTATTATTTAATTGCTGGTAATAACTATTTTTATTAAAACATTTTTTACTAACTTAATCAACAGTCGTTGAACGTTCTGAGTGTTTGTCGCTTAATTTAGTTAAACGGTGTCTTTGAAAGCAGATTAGTTGAATCCATCATAAAGGTGGTCAGTAATAACCTTTCTATAACTAAAACGCTTTCTGTGTTGGGACATTAAGACCTGAACTGCTCTAACAACAAGTATGTGTGAGATAAACTCAGTGGCTCTCAGTTTAGGCAAAGATAGACACAATTTGTAGTGATGAGAAATACAAGTCCTTCAAATGTAAAAGGAAAGAAAGAAATGCTTTAAAGGCAACAGGTTTTTTCATTTTCCTGGAACCAGTGATGAGCTACGGAAGCTGAGAGCGGGTGTTTTTGAATGCTTTCTTTTACATTGTTTTCTCCAGATAATGACTTAGCTATGTTGTTATCACGAGAAAACAATAACAGTTTTCTTGAGTTAATGACATGGTTATCATGAGATAATGGATAGCCGGGTTTTTTCAGTTTTTTTTTAATGCTTATGTTCAGTTTCTCAGTGTGCTTAAAGCCTTACCAGAAAAGGCTCACGCTGAAAATGTCAGATGGTGGAGAACCACGATCTGACATGATCATGATCAACAAATCAGATTTTACTTCTCTCGAGGTCTAACACAGGCAGAAATTGTAATTTGTCTGCCTTCTAGATAACTTTTTATATCAGCCTCGTCATTTAAGGAGACGACTGGCCGACAAAGTATGTTTTCTCCAGATAAATAATCCCATTATCACAAGAAAACGGCCTTTGTTGTCTTTAGAAAAGGAGAAAATTAACTTGTTAGAACGAGAAAACCATCATCAAAAAGTATGGGAGGGACCGGTCCGCTCTCGGCTTCTGTAATGAGGTTTGTGTAGAAACCTAGATCTGGCTTTTTATTGTTTTATGATTTAAAACAGCTGATTTTAAGAAATATGCTGTGAAGGCCATGGTTGCTATGGTTCCCACTTAGGTGCATCATGGCAGCATCGTTTAAACACCAGCCAGATCCAACCTTAAAGCTTTCTCAGACCTTATTCGATTATTTTGCCGTAAAAATCACTTCTCTTAAAGATGTCCAGCTTCCTGACAACAATTATTGTCTCTGAAACTGACAAAAGTCAAACTAGAAACTTTCAGGATGGAAAAAAGGTAGATTTCAGTTCTTTCCAAGTCTGTCATGGTTTCTGTGTTTTTGTGTTCTAAACACTTGAAGTTCACTGAAGTTTGTTTAACTAAAAATACAAAGAAAAAACTATTAAAGAAACACTTCTGGAGTTAGAGTGAATGTGCTACGTGGTAAAGTCACGTAGAAGTGAACAGAAATCTAGATTTACAGAAAATGGTGATGTTGTTTTGGACTGGGCCTTGATGGAGTCGTTATTTTCTATAATAGTGCTGAAGTACAACTATTATTTAATTGTTGGTAATAACTATTTTTAATAAAACATTTTTTACTAACTTAATCAACAGTCGTTGAACTTTCTGAGTGTTTGTCGCTTAATTTAGTTAAACGGTGTCTTTGAAAGCAGATTAGTTGAATCCATCATAAAGGTAGTCAGTAATAACCTTTCTATAACTAAAACGCTTTCTGTGTTGGGACATTTAAGACCTGAACTGCTCTAACAACAAGTATGTGTGAGATAAACTCAGTGGCTCTCAGTTTAGGCAAAGATAGACACAATTTGTAGTGATGAGAAATACAAGTCCTTCAAATGTAAAAGGAAAGAAAGAAATGCTTTAAAGGCAACAGGTTTTTTCATTTTCCTGGAACCAGTGATGAGCTACGGAAGCTGAGAGCGGGTGTATTTGAATGCTTTCTTTTACATTGTTTTCTCCAGATAATGACTTGGTTATGTTGTTATCACGAGAAAACAATAACAGTTTTCTTGAGTTAATGACATGGTTATCATGAGATAATGGATAGCCGGGTTTTTTCAGGGTTTTTTAATGCTTATGTTCAGTTTCTCAGTGTGCTTAAAGCCTTACCAGAAAAGGCTCACGCTGAAAATGTCAGATGGTGGAGAACCACGATCTGACATGATCATGATCAACGAATCAGATTTTACTTCTCTCCAGGTCTAACACAGGCTGAAATTGCAATTTGTCTGTCTTCTAGATAACTTTTTATATCAGCCTCGTCATTTAAGGAGACGACTGGCCGACAAAGTTTGTTTTCTCCAGATAAATCATCCCATTATCACAAGAAAACGGCCTTTGTTGTCTTTAGAAAAGGAGAAAATTAACTCGTTATAACGAGAAAACCATCATCAAAAAGTATGGGAGGGACCGGTCCGCTCTCGGCTTCCGTAATGAGGTTTGTGTAGAAACCTAGATCTGGCTTTTTATTGTTTTATGTTTTAAAACAGCTGATTTTAAGAAATATGCTGTGAAGGCCATGGTTGCTATGGTTCCCACTTAGGTGCATCATGGCAGCATCGTTTAAACACCAGCCAGATCCAACCTTAAAGCCTTCTCAGACCTTATTTGATTATTTTGACGTAAAAATCGCTTCTCTTAAAGATGTCAAGCTTCCTGACAACAATTATTGTCTCTGAAACTGACAAAAGTCAAACTAGAAACTTTCAGGATGGAAAAAAGGTAGATTTCAGTTCTTTCCAAGTCTGTCATGGTTTCTGTGTTTTTGTGTTCTAAACACTTGAAGTTCACTGAAGTTTGTTTAACTAAAAAACAAAGAAAAAACAATTAAAGAAACACTTCTGGAGTTAGAGTGAATGTGCTACGTGGTAAAGTCACGTAGAAGTGAACAGAAATCTAGATTTACAGAAAATGGTGATGTTGTTTTGGACTGGGCCTTGATGGAGTCGTTATTTTCTATAATAGTGCTGAAGTACAACTATTATTTAATTGCTGGTAATAACTATTTTTATTAAAACATTTTTTACTAACTTAATCAACAGTCGTTGAACTTTCTGAGTGTTTGTCGCTTAATTTAGTTAAACGGTGTCTTTGAAAGCAGATTAGTTGAATCCATCATAAAGGTGGTCAGTAATAACCTTTCTAGAACTAAAACGCTTTCTGTGTTGGGACATTTAAGACCTGAACTGCTCTAACAACAAGTATGTGTGAGATAAACTCAGTGGCTCTCAGTTTAGGCATAGATAGACACAATTTGTAGTGATGAGAAATACAAGTCCTTCAAATGTAAAAGGAAAGAAAGAAATGCTTTAAAGGCAACAGGTTTTTTCATTTTCCTGGAACCAGTGATGAGCTACGGAAGCTGAGAGCGGGTGTATTTGAATGCTTTCTTTTACATTGTTTTCTCCAGATAATGACTTAGCTATGTTGTTATCACGAGAAAACAATAACAGTTTTCTTGAGTTAATGACATGGTTATCATGAGATAATGGATAGCCGGGTTTTTTCAGGGTTTTTTTAATGCTTATGTTCAGTTTCTCAGTGTGCTTAAAGCCTTACCAGAAAAGGCTCACGCTGAAAATGTCAGATGGTGGAGAACCACGATCTGACATGATCATGATCAACGAATCAGATTTTACTTCTCTCCAGGTCTAACACAGGCTGAAATTGCAATTTGTCTGTCTTCTAGATAACTTTTTATATCAGCCTCATCATTTAAGGAGACGACTGGCCGACAAAGTTTGTTTTCTCCAGATATATAATCCCATTATCACAAGAAAACGGCCTTTGTTGTCTTTAGAAAAGGAGAAAATTAACTCGTTATAACGAGAAAACCATCATCAAAAAGTATGGGAGGGACCGGTCCGCTCTCGGCTTCCGTAATGAGGTTTGTGTAGAAACCTAGATCTGGCTTTTTATTTTTTTATGTTTTAAAACAGCTGATTTTAAGAAATATGCTGTGAAGGCCATGGTTGCTATGGTTCCCACTTAGGTGCATCATGGCAGCATCGTTTAAACACCAGCCAGATCCAACCTTAAAGCTTTCTCAGACCTTATTTGATTATTTTGCCATAAAAATCGCTTCACTAAAAGATGTCCAGCTTCCTGAAAAACAATTATTGTCTCTGAAACTGACAAAAGTCAAACTAGAAACTTTCAGGATGGAAAAAAGGTAGATTTCAGTTCTTTCCAAGTCTGTCATGGTTTCTGTGTTTTTGTGTTCTAAAAACTTGAAGTTCACTGAAGTTTGTTTAACTAAAAAAACAAAGAAAAAACTATTAAAGAAACACTTCTGGAGTTAGAGTGAATGTGCTACGTGGTAAAGTCACGTAGAAGTGAACAGAAATCTAGATTTACAGAAAATGGTGATGTTGTTTTGGACTGGGCCTTGATGGAGTCGTTATTTTCTATAATAGTGCTGAAGTACAACTATTATTTAATTGCTGGTAATAACCATTTTTATTAAAACATTTTGTACTAACTTAATCAACAGTCGTTGAACTTTCTGAGTGTTTGTCGCTTAATTTAGTTAAACAGTGTCTTTGTAATAATAGTGCTGAAGTACAATCATCCTGCTGCATTTCTGACAGTGTTCACGCCGAGATCAACCCATCAGGTTGTCTCCTTCCAGCCGACTGAACAGGCAAAAAAGCAACAGAAACTCTAAGTTTTTTCTCCCCCGCTGATTGTGGATCCCCCAGGACTGTCCTGCCCTGGGCCTTAAGCTGTACCTGCTGAAACGACAGCCCTCCTGGGTGTAAAACGTTTTTCTGTGTTTCTTAACTTCTTACTTTGAGTGACACAAAGTGGCTCCAGGCAGTAGTATTTCAGAGGTTTTTTTTTTTTCTTCCAAATTTCTGCCCATACTGTGTCTGTTATTTGATGTTGGACGTCCTCCTTCGTCAGATCTCGACCCCTGCTCTGCCTACATCAGCTTGAACGAACCATGGAGGAACTCGGACTTCCACGTCAACCAGTCGTCCGGCGTGCCCCTGTGCGACAGCCACATGTCTGGGGAGTGGTACCGCTTCACAGGCATGGCCGGGGATGCCATGCCTACCTTCTGCATCTCTGAGAACCACTGCGGCACCCACGCCCCCATTTGGCTCAACGGCAGCCACCCGCAGCTCAACGACGGGACCGTCACCCTCCCCGTCTGCGCCAGCTTCAACGACAACTGCTGCCAGTGGAACGCCAGCGTGGACGTGAAGGCCTGTCCTGGGGGATACTTCGTCTACCGCCTGCCCAGGCCCTCGGTCTGCTTCCACGTTTACTGTGGCCGTGAGTGAGCTTGTTAGATGTTGCGCAGAAGCCTTCATTAGGAGCAACTTTAACTTTGCCGGATGTTGTTTTTCTCTGTGTTTTTGCACAGATTTCTACGATATCTGTGATGAGGTGGACTGCACCGGTCCCAATTGTCCAGAGCCTGAGTGCCGCTGTGCGCCTGGAACCGTCCTGGGACCCGACAAACAGACCTGCTTGGGTGAGACAGGCGGGGACGGAGGAAGAGAGAGGACAGATAAACTGTGCAGGAGGCAGAGATAAACCATTGGACACTGAAGACAGATGAGCAGGAAGCGTTGCAGGAAAAACAATAACAGGGAAATCCATCATATTGAATTTGGGATCTGTTCCCACCTGTTTCGACAAACCCCTTCATGTTTTTAAATTTGCTGCTTGTCTCTCTGTCTAACTCAGATAACAATGTTGACTTAATTGAATGCCTATACTGATTTGTCGGTTTCTGTCATCACTAAAAACAAATTAGTCAGGAATAGTACGCTAAATCAGTAAAACGACAAACGGTGAATTTGCAAAAACTTTGCTTTTGTGGCCAACAGTGAGTCTTTTTAAGTACATCATTCCTAGAATCAAGGGTTTATAGTAAGGACCCCGCTTTTAAGCATGGAGTTTATACACTATCATATTAAAAGTATTCTATCCCCCATCAAAAATCAGGTGTATAAATCACTTCCATGGCTATGGTGTCCAAAATCAATCACCCAGGCATGCAGGCTGTTTCTACAAACATTTGTGAAAGAAGGGGTCTCTCTCATAAGCGCAGGGAATCCCTGCGTGGTTCTGTGATCAGATGCCATTGCTGCAATAAGTTCAGTAGTGAGATTTCCTTGCTCCTTAATATTCCACAGTCAACAATCAGTGGAAGCTATGGGGAACGACAGCAACTCAGTCATAAAGTGATCGGCTACGTAAGCCGATGGAGCCGGGGCAGCGGATGCTGAGGTGCAGAGTGCACAGAGGTCGGCAACTTTTTGCAGAACCAGTCGCTACGAACCTCCAGACTACATGTGACCTTCAGATCAGCTCCGGAGCAGTGCGTCGAGAGCTTTATGGAATGGGCTACCATGGCTGAGCAGCTGCATCTAAGCTAAATCTAGGCCCTCACCAAGTGCAATATAGAGCAGTGGAGGCGCGTTCTCTGGTGTGTGGTGTTTTTCAGGAGCTGGACTTGGCCCCGACAGAACACCTTGAATGAATGAATGATGGATTACAGTGGAGACTCAGAGCCAGACCTTCTCGTCCAACATCAGTGTCTGACCTCAGAAATGGAAGAAGGGTAAAAACTGTCCAGAAACACTCCTATGGACAGCCTTCCCAGAAGAGTTGAAGCTGTTATAGGTGGAAAGGGTGAACCAACGTAATTTTGAACCCAATGGATTAAGAATGTGATGTCACTTAATTTCATATAAGAGTCAAGTTGCTATATTTAGCAATATAGTGTATATAGCTGAGGCTGGGGCCATTCTAGGTACATTTTGTACCATCTCTGTCGTTTGAATGACTCAACTTGATTCCCACAAAATGTAAATCTTGTTACTGGGGTTAAATATATCAATCTTTGTCAAGTCTGAGCATAAAATGTTTTTCCAGAAGCCATTTGAACTGTCCATGTGCACAACTGCAAATTTCAGTTGTGCGTGTTGGCATTGTTTGAGGTGTTTTCCTGCAGAGCTTCTTTGCATTGCAAATCCAGGAAAAAGGTGACTAAAAATGGTTTCACTGTGGACACTGACACTGTTCAGCTTGAATCTTGTTAGTTCACGAGATAATAAAACTGCCCTCTAGCTGGTTTTAGGATACATTAAAATTCAACCCTGTTAAACTGAGCAAGAAAAGCAAACTATTAAAAACAGCTCAAATAATTGTGATCAGAAAAATTGTTAAAAGTCAACCATAATTATAAAACAACCTTTTTGATAAGCTCCAAAATACATGTTGTTTATCCACAACTTGCTAAGTGACATATGACCGAATATTGGTGATTTTGTATGGCTATATTTTATCCCCTGTGGATTACATTCACAACCAATTCAAACGTGTGCACCTGATTATTAGTTTTAAAGCACACAGAAGTTGTATATAATATGATCATTCTGCTCTGGAAAAGGAATGATTTAAATTGCATCACTAAAGCTCCATGCCCATAATGAGAGAAGGTAAACCTCTGATTACAGAGTTTGTGGTGAGAGTTCTCACTCCTCGATAGCATAAAACAAGGAAATACCCAACGGCTAATTTCTTGTATCCTTTTCCTATTTTGTTTCCTTTCAGTATAGAAAATGGATAAGATAGTGAAGTATATGTATTTTTCAACATTTTTATTTGCATCACAAAAAATATAATTTTTAAGGTAAATAGGATCTAATAAAAAAGCATTAGATCCTATTTACCTTAAAAAGGATAGTGCTAAAACCTTTCTGAAAATAATTACAAATTGCAATTGATTTTTGTATTTTTCTTAGCCGTCCTCAGTAAATAACTAGGATTCCAGGCCCTGCCAATGCTCAATAAGTTTACATAATAAAAACTGACACCGTTTCAGATGGATCCATTTAAACGTTTGAGTAATGTCAGAATCTCTATTAAACTAACACAGTATGAATTAGAGTAACGTCCTCTGATGTCATGCACAAGGTTTACGCCTCTGTCTGTCTGTCTGTCTGTCTGTGTGGTACCTTATTATGGAGGACATGCCAGCGTGGAGGAGCCTATAAACCTACAAACTGCCATTATCTCATCTGTCACTCATGAACCTAATCAGGCTTTCTTAAATGACTTTCTCCATCCTCACTCCGTCCACCCTCTCCTGCACTCCCACATTGCTCTTCACTCTTATTTCATCCGTCATTATTTCTTTACCGGACCTCTCAGCATCATAAGCTCCATTTTAAAGTCCATCTATCATCGTCCTCCGTGAAAAATGAAATGAATTGCATGGAGGTGATAAACTCCACCCTTCTGTTGCTCGGTGGATTAAAACAAGCCTCGTCTGATTATAGTATCTGACAGTGGGCTCTGTGTGTTCTGTGTCCAGATGTAAATGAATGTGAAAAGGAGAACGGTGGCTGTGCAGAGGTTTGCATGAACACCAAGGGTTCTAGGCGTTGCGAGTGTGGGCGCGGCCGCGTGCTGGATGAGGGTGGACGCAACTGCAGAGGTAAATATGCCACTCCAATCTGTGTTGTACAGACTGAGATAATGAAACAGGAACCCGCTTTGCATTCTTACTACTTTCCCTGTTACCTGTCCTGCCCCGAGCAGAGATTACAGACTGTCAGGTCAACAATGGCGGATGCAGCCATGACTGCTCTCAGACGCAGGACTCCTTTCAGTGCAGCTGTCCCCGGGGGCTGGAGCTGGGAGAAGATAAAAGCACATGCCAGGGTGGGTGTCTGTGTGTGAAGCAGGTAGATGTTTCAGATAAGGAGTGGGGACATGTTTTTATTTATTGCCAAAGGTCTTACAGGTATAAGCATATTTCCAGCAGGTAACAGTTAAATAAGGCTAAAATGCAAAATGCACATGTATAATTGTGGATAAGAAAACAACAACAGACTATTTAGTAGGGTAACCTATAAAGTATGTTGGGAGCAGTGACGGTGAAAGTCTAACAGCTTCTGGGAGGAAGGATCTGCGATAGCTCTCCTTTGTGCACCTTGGCTGCAGGGGTCTGTCACCGAAGGAGGTCTCCAGTTCTGCAACAGCTTCCTGCAAGGGGTGGGAGGCATTGTCTGACAGTAATGTTAGTTTTGCAGGTGTTCTTCTGTCTCCTACCAATTGCATTGTGTCCAAGAGGCATCTTAGGACAGAGCCTGCCTTCTTAGGGAGTGTATCTAAAGCCTCTTCCTCTCAGCTGTATATAAGCTGCTGCTCCAACAAAGTAGAAGATGGCTGAGTCCATCAAAGTCGAAAAAGGTCCTAAGGGGCGCCCCTTGGACTTAATCTCCTCAGCAGGTAGAGTCTGCTCTGACCGTTCCTGTAAATATTGTGACTCCAGTCCAATGTATTGTTCCCAGGTACTTCTAAGAGTCCACTTTCTCAGTTCCTTGGTGTCTGTGTGGTGGTTCCGAGCCTTCAGAGATCCACCGCCAGCTCCTTGGTTTTTCCTGCATTGATCAGGATGTTATTCAGCCAGCACCAGTCCATAAAGTCCTGTATCCACTGTCTGTATTCTGAGCCGTCCTCACCTGTGATGAGCCCGACTATTGCAGTCAACTGATAACTTCTGAAGGTGAGAGTCTGGGGAGATGATGAAGAAGTCTGCACTGTCGAGGGTGAACCAGAGCTAATAGTTCGCTGCAGTGCTCCCATACTGTAGACCAACCTGTCAGAGACACCACTGGTACAGGTGGTGGTCCACTGCTGACAGCTCCAGCTTGGCCCTCATGAGTCCAGGCTGGATGGTGTTAAAAGCACTGGAGAAATCTAAGAACATGATCCTCAGAGTGCTTCCAGGTTTCTCTGGGTGTATCAGGGCTTGGTGCAGGAGGTAGATGATGGCATCATCTACCCCAGTGCCTACACCAAGGTTGGTAGGCAAACTGGGGATGAAGATGGTTAAGGACCAACCTCTAGAGGGTCTTCATCAGATGCTATTTCAGTGCTACTGGCCTGCAACTACTGAGGTCCTTCAGATGTGTGGTCTTCGGCACTGGTACCACACAGGAGGTCTCGCTCAGCTTTGGTACTTTCCTCCAGCTTCAGGAACATGTATAGCATGGTGCCACACAGTTGATTTGGGCAGCACATCGGGAGCCTGGAGCTGATGCCACCCGGATCTGCAGCCTGTCACACCTTGTTTCTCACCAGAGGTGATGAAAAGGACTGAATGGTGGTGGTGAAGGGGGGCTGTGGGATGGATTTCTGTGAAGCGTTGGGGTGGCGGAGAGCTAAGAGGTGTGAGGTTCTGGGAAGAAAAGTTGGCAGTCATCAAAGATGAGGATAACTGAAGCATCCATTAGGTTTGAGGAGAGTAGCCAGCAGGTTCCATAATAATTAGAGGAAAGTACCTTATCATCACCTTTTAATAAAGCCCACTACCTGAAAGTACCCCGTAGGTACCAGGAACTTAGAGTGTTTTCTATCCATTTCCAAAAAGTTAAAATAAAATACATGGAAGGTTCCAGGAAAAGGACCAATAAGTTTCATGAAAGTACCTGGTAGGTTCTGAATAAGTAAACATCAAGATTTATGAAAGTTCCTGGAAAGTAGCAGATAAATTCTTAAAAGTACCTTACGAGGTCTGTAAAAATAGCCAATATGTTTCAAGAAAATTCCAGAAAAGTACCACATTGTTACTGGGGAATTGTACAGGTATGTTACATGAAATGCTACTGTGTATCAGGAAATAGCTTACGTACTATGAAAGCTCCAGGAAAGTAACTAGTAAGTTTTTAAAAAAAGAATAAGCTTCGCTACAATTTCCAGGAAAGTATTTGGTAGAGTTTGGGAAGAACCAGTAAGTGAATGGGAAGTAAGAGGCACAGTAAGTTCTGGGATGGTAAACATTAAGTTTCAGGTACATTCCCAAAGAAGGCCTGGTAAGTTCCATATAGGTTTTGGAAAACACCTGGCAAGTTCCATAAATTACACATTGTAAGTTCAGGGAAAGTTTCAATAAACAGTCTCTGAGTTTAGGGAACGTATACTTTGTATTATGTGTATATTTGCTTGATTTTCTGTTATTTTAGGGAAGAATGTGAACAAGTCACTCCTCTGGTTCTCATCCCCAGTTCCAGTCCTGTGTGACCCCAGCTCGATTACCGTGTCAGTTCCCAAAGACCTTGTTGAAGGACTGGAGCTTTCTCTGTCCAACTCGTCTTGCCGAGGGATCTCCAATGGCACACACATCAACTTGAGTTTCAGCCTCAAGACCTGTGGCACAGTGGTGGAGGTCAGCTGCTTTGTTTTATACTCTGAGAGTTGACAGGGTTCAGTGTAAAAAAAAAGGATTTCATTAAAAGAGCTGCACATTTCAGAGCGGGTTCTTGACAAGGTCACCAACTGAAAACTGCATTAAAGTGAAGTAAATGTTTCTTCCAAGGTGACAGAAAATAAGATAGTTGGGACCAACCTGGTGACGGGCCTCCCCAGGAGCAGCCCCGGCAGCAGTACGGACTTCATAGTACGGACCAGCAAGTTGTTGCTCCCGGTGACATGTCAGTTCCCCAGGGAGTACCAGGTGTCTGACGGGTATCAGGCAATTCTGCGTGGCTCGGCCCTGGAGCTGGAAAGCCACAGTGAGGGGGTCTTTGGGTTCAACTTGGAGCTGTTCAAAAGCGCCGAGTTCTCAGAGCCCTACCGCAGCCCGCCTCAGCTCCACCTGCACGACTCCCTGTTCTTTGGGGTGGAGCCAAAGGAGCGAGTGGAGGGCCTCTCCGTCCTGGTGGAGAGCTGTTTCGCTACCCCGGGGCCCAAAGCTGACCAGGCCCTGAAGTATTACCTCATCAAAGATGGGTAAATATCTATCATGCTGCTTGATTTGCAAACCTAAATCAAATGCATTCAGTTAAACCACAAGTTTCTGTTTAGCCTCCACTAGCTAAAGACATAAACTATTCTCTTCGTCCAGCTTACATTTACATGTATGGTTCTAAGAATTACTTCACAGAATTAGATGTTGCTCTATATTGTAAGTTTGGTGTTTCACAAACATTAGCTAAGCTTATAAAGCTGCACTTTATAAGCACAAGTATTGAAGAGAATTGCATTTGACCCCAAATTTGTGTTATTTTACTCTTTCAATCAAACTTCAGATAGTTACTCTATTCCAGATGCACTTATACCACATGCAAGTGGAAAAGAACCCACTGTAACACAGCAGACTTGGGTCCTTTGATTTCTGTCTGATCAGATTTGGTCCTGCAACAGTTGCAGACTCAGCTGTAGTTTCACCAAACCCTCACCGTGTGTCTGACAGCTGCAAGGCAGAAAACCCCCACTCCTCAAAGCAATGTCAAATGAAAGGCGTCCACTGCCACAGACCCTGAAGAGAAAACATGAAAGCTGGAGCAAGAGAAATTGAAAGTCCTATCACTTTTAGGTTTCCAGTGTGAATTTTCCTCTTGCTGCTTCTCTTGCACCTGCAGAACAGTTGCATAATGCATTTCTTTTGTTTTTTTGGATTCATTAAAATACAGAGAATGTAATTGGCACCCTTGGTAAAGATGTGCAAAAGGCCTTCAAATTCAATAAATTTGTCTTTTATTGCAGTATCATAATCTTGCACTGAGTTTACTGTTAGAGAACTGCAGTAAAGAGCATCTTGGGATCCTCAAGTCTCAATAATTCTACCTTAGTTGTTTGTGAGTAATGGTAAAAAAAGCCTCTCCTGTCCTACCGTCACACATGTCCTCATGCAGTGCTGAGCGGCAGGCCAAACAGCTGCAGCTGCCATATTTCTCCGCTGACCCGTCGCATCAGACAGGCAGGAAATGGAAAAACAAAAAAGACAGACAGGCAGGAAATGTCAGTGTTTGTGGAACCCCCAACGTTGTTAGGTGCAAAATTTACCACAATACTTGTGTAATTGTAGCATAGCTGAAAACATTGCGTGGCTGCTGGGCCGATGGGCCATTTAGGTGTCACATTCGCTGCCTTTTCAAAAATGCTTGCCTTTTCATACAAAGACCATTATGCATAATGCATAGTCTACACATATTGTCCTCATGAAATTCGTAATATCAAAGCCTTGGCCAGCTGTTTGTTGACGTTTATCAGAGATGGCACCAAGGAGGACGCTCCTGTGAAGCAGCTACTTGAACAATCCTGCTCCCTCAGAGAGACTCACCTGTTTTGTAAATAGTTGTGTTTTTTATACAGGTGCTTTATTTTTATTTCATTTTTTCAGGACTTAAGTTTTAGATTAGAATATTTTTTAAATGTTGTGTGGTTATTACAAAACAAGCACAACATGGCCTAAAAATGTCAGCTCACATGCCACTGTGTTATCACAAACTATTTTACGAATCTGGTGGCCTCTACCAAAATGCTGAAATAGGTTGTTGTTGGGTCCTTCAACAGGGTAATGAAAACATACCATAAACATATGAAAAAGCCGTAACAGAAACGATTAATCAGACAAAGAATCAGATGCCCATCCCTAACATTGTTCCCAGACCTAAATCCAATAGAAAACCTGTTGTGTGAGTTTAAAAGAAGAGTGCATAATTGAAGCTCTGATACAGGATTTGTGTTTTCTGATCCAGTCTGAATATATATCTGATGTTGAGATGACGCTGATATTTTCTGATTCAGGGGGATTTTTGTAAAACATTTTGTATAGTTGTTGCCCTGCCACACAGGTGCTGTCATTAACAGTGCGGAAATATGTTAAGAAATCCTCGTAAAATTTTTATTTATCTGTGTAATAATAACCTAATAAGCCTCAGAGCGATTCTTTCATGTCTTTAAAAACAATAGGCTGCTATTAAGAGCTGCTATTTTATGTGTATACGGACTGCTGGGATGAAAAAGGCCACTGCCGACTTGACAGTTACAGTCATTTTCAAAAGGTTGCGTCTAATGACTTTCTTGTTTTTCGGGGTCTGGATATCAGGAAAACTAAATTTCTGAAAAGCTGATACTTGCAGTGACAAAATCTTTCTTTAACAAGCTTTTCTGTAGTGAAAGGGCATCGATTATTCATGAGTGCCTCCAGAACAGTGTTTGTACATGAGGGACCGATAAAAACCCAGTGCAGGGTTAGGGTCAGTGAAATATTAGTAATCTATTTTAGTCGAAGAAAGCAAAAAAGAAAGGGGAGAAAAAATGATAACGACATTTAAAAACTGCTTTTACAACTTTTTCTCAGTGATTAGCCCAGTTAGAGCTGCTAACTGAAACAGCAGCCTTACTAATTTAGATTGTAAATATCCCCAACTTCCCCAACAACCCCAATTATTTTATGCTACTTGACATGCAGGAGCAAAAAGTTAATAAAGGAAATAAAGGAAAAAAGGAAATAAATTAAGCAGCTTTCTCTATTCCATGTAGCCTTCCCACTGTTTCTCCTCAGTATAGTGTAGAGTATTTTATAGTAAAGAGTTATAGTATGTATGTGAGTATTTTCCCAACTTTTTACAGTGACAATTTGAAAGATCTTCCACCGCTATTATGCTTTAACAAACCTCTAACTTATATACTTTATCATTCATCTCAGAAGACCATATCATATGTCTCAGAAGAAAGTGATGATATGCAGCTGAGGGCTCACTCCATTGACCACAGCCTCTATTGATATATTGAAAACTTTTGCTCATACAGCATTTTTGATATTGCTTGACTATTTTAGTCACAGATGGAACAATTTTGTGCTGACAATTAAAGTAAAAAAATAAATAAAAATACTTCTAGCAACACAAAACCATGACATCTGGATCTTATTTTGGGGGCTTTGACTTTAGCTTTTTTGGTTTCTGCTATGTCTTCTTTTTTATGTGACATTTTGCAATGTCCTCTAGTGCATAATAAGGAGAAAGCCTGTCATGCTGCAAAGTTTAAAGATTATGTTCCTTTGCAGCAGCCATCTATCTTCTGTCCTTACACCCTGGAACCAGATTTATCTGGTAAGTGGTGGAATTCCATGATTTCTATGCATCCAAAAGTCAACATTAAATTAATTTCTGTAAAAAAAACTTAAAGCAACCTATGCTGTTTAATTTTAGACACCAAATCCGGACCTTACTTTAATACCTTAGCTTGCTAGCATGCCAACAACCAACAGCAGGCTACTGGGTTCAAATTGTCCAAATCAGGTTCATGTTTTATCTGTAGCTGCAGGAAGATAAGCGAGTTAACCGGTTTAGCAAAGTCAGCTGGAGTAGTCGGACACGTATTTACAGGTCAGCTGATAGCCTATGAATAACTTTTTAGTTGTTTTCCTCATATCTGGGCTTCACATATTGATTTGTGTGTTTTTTTAATCTGTGGCAGAACCACCAATAGGGATGAGCTCCATATCATGCTGACCCTTCACTCCTCAGTTGGTTCCAGCCACCTTCGGCCTTGCCTGACAAATCATGTACCATACTTGGATCTGTTGATGCATTTGAGAGATGTGCATTGATCAGATAATTTAATGCAATCTACAGGATATTCCAAAGGTTTTTCTTGATCTGAGCCTATTGATTCCATATTATAGGAAAATCTGGGTAGCATGTCATTTGCCAAATAAATGTTATGCGTTTTACTGAAGTATAGTCAGATTATATGTAAAGACCATTCTGTGTGATAAGCTCTTCTTGTTTACCTGCATGTTCTCAAGCTTGTAACTGAAATTATGTTTATTTACAAAAGGCCACTGACTGAAATGCAACTGCTCGTCTTGGAGGAATGAACTTTTAAAGACCCCTAGTTGACATTGATTGGTGTTGGTTAGACATGTATTATTTCACTCTCATAATCCCTTTCTAGTTATTGTATCATTGTAAAAATTTAACAATAACCTTTTTTTAAAAACACATTTTTCAGTAACAAATATATTTTGTAGAAACAGGGGGCTGCTTGATTTTATAATGAAGCTGTTTAATCTTTGTTAGTTCTACAGTCCGGATGCTCTTAGGCAGGGGTCTTGGCTGGTTCTGCGTGTCTTAGATGTGTCTCTTCTCTACCGCACGTGAATCAAAGATGGCATGTGCTCCTCAGCAGACATCAAGAGCTGCAGAGGCTTGTTAATCACTCATTTATTTACGTTAGGTGTCTGGAGGCAGGAAAAACGCATAAAACTGGCAGGAACGTGGTTCCTGAGGGCCAGGGTTGAAGACTGATGCTCTTGGGTAGATCTGATAAATTTTACTCTAATATTAAAACTCAGCTTCTGGATAATTGTTGCCAGTAAATTGCTGGTATTTTAACAATAAACAGTTTATGGTGTGGATTTTTCTAAACTTTTTAGTGTGAGATCGTGCTTCCGCAGTAAAAGAGGAATTTATTTTAAGGCATTTTGCACATGCGAGGGGTGCCAACTAATTTGTCTGTATTTATTTGATATATATGGGTTTCACAAGATTTAGTATAGCTAATGCTGATGAACTGACTTAGTGACAAATATGGATGAATGGGTACTGTAGTGAAACATCAATTGATTTTCTGAATCTGTTTTTCTCGCTTCCTCGCTCAGATGCATCTCAGATGAAACTGTGACACAGTATTCATCAAAGGACCAGCTCTCCAAGCATTACCAGGTCCCTGTCTTCAAGTTCATTGGCAAGGACAACCGGGTAAGTAAAGGCAGCGCGCTGAGAGCCAGCTGGTGAATGTGTGAGGGCTTATCTCTGATTTGCTCTGTACTGCTAAGACGGACTGCAGTGAATTATCAGGATGAGGATGCTTTTTGGTTGCCGTTGTACCAAACCAATACGTCCTCCTGTTTTTACAGCAGGTTTTCCTCCACTGCCGGGTGTTGGTATGTGGAGCAGAAGACACCCGCTGCGCCCAGAGCTGTCGTGGACGTGTACGGCGGGAAATAGGGACTGGGGACGATCAGGAAAAGCAAACACTGAACACGGGCCCTATCTATATCCTGCCTTAGAGGGGAATCTAAAAAAAAAAAAAAACACCAGTAGAACCCACTGCTAACGGCACATAAATTACTCATGCAAATGAGGTAACCTTTCAGTTTATTTGGCAGGTAAAACACTCATGCAGACATACAGTCCATTGCACTGTCCCTTTAAAGTCGTACACACATAAATACACATAAACACAGAATACACATTTGTCCTAGTATCAGTGTCTCACAGCTATACTATGGACATTATAATGATTGACATTCCCATTACAAACCTGATGGCTGGGCCCACTGAATAGCAGATCACTTTCAGGGCACATTCTCTCACTTGATTGCTGCTTCGAGACTCAGACTGGTTCAGATTTCATGCCATCATTGACTTGGAAAACACATGCAGAGCTCCCACTGATGCGTTTTCACTTATTTGCTGCGATTAATCAAAGCTCTGGGAGCATGTCACCCATTACGGCGTGGCAGCAAAGCGATATGAGTAGCTCCAGCTTTGCTTCGTAATAACGCACATGGTTCATCACTCCGGAAGCTAATCTAAACGTAATCTTGCTATTTAAACTCCAATTTGATGAAAATGTATTCATGTAAAGTATAAATAACCTACATGAAGCATTAACTGTAATAGGCAGCAGACTTGGCATTTGAGCTCGGTTGGGAAATTTTAGACAGCAGCACACACACTGTGCCATTTCCACCCTAGTTATTATCTTGAAATTTCCATCTTGAGGAAATTAATCTCACCACAATATTCTCATTTTCATATTAGGTGTTTTGTTTGGAGTCATCAAGAAATTTATGATAATGGAGTCATGGAGGGCCAAATTAGAGGAGGTAAATATGCATAAGCAATTCATTAAGATTATGAAGTCCATCTTCAGACACATGAAACCTGTTTCCTATCACTGAAATCCCCATTTAGAGATTTTAATTCCCCATCTCTGAATCTTAAAGGGATTGTTCAGATTTTTTTAAAAGATTTAGTTGGAAGGGTATAAGCAGTTAAAATCTTACCCACTTAACTCTTTTTGTGGGTTTATTTAATATCAATCCAGATTAATTCCTCTTGTAGACTGAAGCTAACAGGGTTTATACCAATGCTATTGGTATAAATAGCTTTATTGGTATAAAGTCTTTAAACCCTCAGCACATTTGCTTTTGATCGTTATTCAGAGAGAAAACAGTGATTATTTTGACAGGAACTAGAGTTTGGACATTTAAAATGCTACCAATCTGTTATTTAAAGTAAAACAGTTGGTAAATTTAGAAAAGCATCTTTGACTTAATCACTTTAAAACAAATTGAAATATAAACATTACTGTCCCAACACTGGGGTTCAGGAAGCTTTTCTATGACTTTTTAAAACTGGTCAGTTCTGGTCTGTTTTCAGGCCAAAAAATGATATAAAGAAATGTTAATTTTTAGGAAAAGGGTATTAAAGTTTTGCAAAACATAGATTTTGAGTGTCAGGTTTCGTCAGCTCATTGGATCAGCCCAACTACGTCTCAAACATTTTTAACAACAGATGTCTTTTTGAGGATGCTTTTTCAGGCTTTACTGTCACAGAGGACATTAACACTTTATAGGAAGATCATCTCCATGCAGTGCAGTACTGGATTAGCGAATATTAGAAGTCTGCACTTTCACAAGAGATGCTTGTTACGTTTGTCACCGTTTTCTCTGCCAGATAACTTCTGTATTTCTATGCTAGAGATACTTGGGTAAAGACTGCCATCTGTATCAATACAGCCTCAT
The DNA here is from genome assembly GCA_037039145.1 of Fundulus diaphanus. Lineage (NCBI taxonomy): Eukaryota > Metazoa > Chordata > Actinopteri > Cyprinodontiformes > Fundulidae > Fundulus > Fundulus diaphanus. Next base: position 39,832,498 of record CM073121.1, on the reverse strand, counting down.
CAGCTGACTGTCCGAAAGGAACATTTTCAAACCACTATGATACCTGGATGAGAATAGGAAGTACAATCTTCAATGAAATTGCATAACCAAAAGCTTGTCACAAAATCTGAAAGTTTGTCACCTTCTTGGTAGAGTTGACTGCAAGTTGCAGCTAATCACAGCTAAAACCTGTGGTGGGGAATAGCTAACTCTCCCATTTTATTCAGGACATCTCATTGGGAAAATTGTATGATGTTGATCAAGAAGCATCAAGAATCAAGAATTGATTTGACCATAGTCCCTTCAGGTGAGACCTTACATCCCCTCTTACCCCCATCATGGGTGACACTTTGGGTGATACTCGATTCCTGCCATTAGTGGGCTATAAAGACAAATTATCTGGGATACCTGTTGCCTGGGGAAAAAATCCTAAAGTATTAAAATCTCGGGACTTTCAGTGGAAAAGGTTCTATGGTAAGACTGACTAAACCCAGCACAAAGATGAGACAGGACTGCTGGAAACAGTTGGCTGTAAAGAATAAGCTTGGAAAATACAGTTGTGTCCCTGCTTTGCAATACTTCCATTTTTATTACCAGAAGATATACAGATTTAAATTTCTGACACTGTCAGTGTTTTGATATTATTTAAGATATAGTTTAAACTGAATGCTAAGATTCCTTTTTTAATGTAACAGTGTGAACATTGTGCACATATTAAAAAACAATGTCTTACCCAATCTGCTCTACTGTTTTTTTTTAGTGCAATTGTGTGTAGCTTGTTTTGACAATCAACTTTTGTTGAGTTGTATAATTCAATTCAGTTCAATTCAATTTTATTTATATAGCGCCAATTCATGAAGCACGTCATCTCAAGGCACTTTACAAAGCCATTACTGCTAAGAACTAAGGGAATGGATGGATCAACCGAGCTGTGTCTCTGAATAAGTTTGGCAACTGTACTGAAGAGAAATCTAGGATTATTTTTATTCTCCTCAATTAATGATGAAAAATATGCTGCTCTAACTCTGCAAAGGGTCTTTTTATACAACAGTAGACTGTCTTTCTAGATTAGGTAGGATTCCTCTTGGTGTGTAGAGCGCCATTTTCTCTCCAATTTCCTAACATTGTGCTTCAAGGAACGCAGCTCTGAATTAAACCAGGGAGCCAGCTTCCTGTGAATAATCACCTTCTTTTTCAAGGGAGCTACATTGTCTAATGCAGAACGCAATGACAAAGTCACACCGTTAACAAAGACATCTATTTGTGAATGGGAAGAAACAACATTGCTGCTATCTGCAGGGTATTTCTGCAATACTGACGATATTAAAAGGGGGACAGACTCTTTAAAGTTTGATGCAGCATTGTCCGATAAAGATCTACTATAATGGAACCCTCTTTTGGGGGTGGAGAACTCAGATTAAACTCAAATGTTATTAAAAATGATCAGATAGGACAGGGTTGTGAGGAAATACTGTTAATTCTTCACAATCAATGCCATATGTCAGCACAAGGTCTAAAGTATGAAGCCAAGAGCGCGGTTTATGCATATTTTGAGCAAAACCAATTGAATCTAGGATAGTTTTAAAGGCTACACTAAGGTTATCACATTCCGTGTCAACATGGATGTTCGAATCCTCCCCTTGTCAGTGTTTAACACCAAATCAGATAAGAAGTCTGACAACTGATCCAAAAACTGAGTGTAAGGGCCTGGTGGACGATACAAAACAACAAACAGAAGAGGTTTTCTTGCTTTGCACTTTGGATGAGGGAAACTGAGGGTTAAATGTTCAAATGAACTGTAGTTATTAATTGGCCTGGGACTAATTAATAAATCAGACTGAAAGATGGTTGCTACTCCTTCTCCTCTTCCCGTAGATCTGGGAATGTGGAAATTTGGATAACTGGAGGGAGTTGACTCATTTATACTAACGTAGTCCTCTTGTAGCCAGGTTTCTGTGAGATAAAATAAATCAATCTGATTATCAGAAATCAATTCATTAACTAACAAAGTCTTTGGAGGGAGAGTCCTTATATTTAATAGACCACATTAAATTGTTTTATTTTTTGTTTCAAGGTGAGCCGTATTGATTTTTATTAGATTTTTATGATTTGTTCCTTTTAGAGTAGGGCAAGAAGCCATTGTGGGGCTAAAGCTAGGCTAGGCTAAAGCTAGGCTAGCGCCATCTTACCACGCCGAGGAAAGCAAACTGTGTGAAACACGAGGAGTTTCCAAACGTGATGTGCAGCACCAGATAATATTTTAAAAGTGCTTATGTGTTAGAAATAGATGTTAGAGCAAAGAGATTAAAGATAAAAGCGGGAGAGTCTGGAGTAACAGACCGCAATTCACACCTTGACAACAGGAAGTGACACAATACGCCTTACCGCAAACAGGAAGTCTCACTTAATTTAGTGATAAATAGAAAACAGTGATACATTTAACTGTGGCCTCTTGTGAAAGTGTGGACAGTTGGCGTCTTCTAATACAATCTTGTGTCTCATGGATTTAAACAGTTGAAGTTTAAACTGCTTAGAAAAATAAGCTATAATAATGATACCCAATTAGCTGCTTTTAGCATTCCACAGCATAGGATCTATTGACAGCGTTCCACAATGGGAACAGTAACAATAAACGTTAACTCTGCTAGCCTTCACTTAAATGAAACTCAACTATCCTGTTTAAAATTTCAAATAGCATTAGCATAAATTGAAACATTTTAAATACTGAGGTTGTTTTAAGGTGGTGGGAGTGGGACTTGCTCTTGGCTGTTTTCGGGCTAGCCATTAGCTTCAGGCTTTGGAAACTACTAATCTGGATTTATGCTTAATGAACACACCAAATTATTGACTGCTTAAAGCCTTTCAACCGAACCCAACTTCAGATATGATGAACTCTAATGAAAAGTGTCCTCTCTTATTGTATTATGTGGAAATGTCCATGAGTGTGTACAGAGGGGTTGACCACAGTACTCTGTGTCACAGTTCATCCCTCTCCTCTCCCTCGCAGACACACGATGCCCTCTGGCTGTTCATGTAAGGCCTGCATCCCAGAGTCCACACTGTGTTGTAGAGGGCGTCTGCCATTGATTCACAAGCTGATAGAAGGAAAATACATAAATGATTCTGGTCACTCTTCCTGTACACATTCAATTCTTTATAGCTACTTTAATAAACAAAAGCAATGCTTTCACAAGATCCTCACCTTGTACTTTGGACACAAACCCGAGGCTCTTCTTCAGGTCAGAGCAGAAGCCATGGAGGCACGAGCGAAACCTGGCATCACAATCGTACTTGTCCACGCCGCAGCTTTCGTAGCACATGTCCAGCTGGTTACAGCACTGTGTCATGGCAGGGATCCCCATGTCAAACTGGCATAAGACAGAAATACATGTCAGCATGGTTCACCAATGCACAAGGTATTGTTGTGGTTGCATAACGTTTTGGGCTGTTGGTGCTGTGGGCAGGCCACCTTACAGCAGCATTCACCTGGGATCCCACCAGAGAGGAGCTGCAGCCATTGGGTTCTTGATGCTTGTAGCCAGGCCGAGGAAGTGGGAGTTCTCCTGTGGGAGCAAGAAGGTTCCATTAAACCCTTGGACTTAAAACGCCTTTAGCTACCGGTACATCAAACCTTAGACTTTGATGCATTTTTTGGGGATTTTATGCAACAGAATAGTTTGTAATTTTTAAGTGGATTTATACGCCGTTTTTCTAGTCATACTGACCACTCAAAGCCCTCTACACCATATAGCCACATACACCCAATGGCATTAACTAACACACACAAACATGATACACACATTGGGGTTAAATGCCTTGCCCAGGGGCACACCATGTTTCAGCTGGAATCAACCACACAACCTTCCCATTACAAGACGACTACTCTACCCACCAAACCACAGTTGATCAAGTGAAAGGAAAAGGGTAGATGATCATCGAAGTTATTTACAATTAAAAGTGTAAAAAAGTATGGCGGCCATTTGCATGAAGCCCCCTTCATTCTGATATCCCAAAATGAAATCTGACCTACATCCATGAGAGGTCATCTGATTAATGATAGAGTCCAGATTTGTGTAATTTAACCTCTCAGTATGAACACAGCTTTTCTGGGAAGGCCTCAGAGGTTTGCTACAGAAGAGTCAGATGTCATGCAACATCTGTTTAAGAACATCTGCACTGTCTGCACTGAACTGATCTCACATATATAAAGATGTTCCACCAAGGCCTCAGAGATTTGTCAGAGAACGCTGGTGAATAAACGCACAACCCAGTCTCAGATCTACAGTAAATGTCCGATGATAGGTCTGGACAGCATCTGCACCGATTGCATAACAGAAGTCACCCATGCCCTTCAACAAATGCTTTTAAATTCAAATCTCCGGACGGACAAACCTTGTTTAATACGTGTAAGCAAAATAAACTATAACAACAGCAGGTTTTAGGCAGCGGTTGAATCTGATGCGCATTTGCGACATATCTGTTGGGTTCAGTGAAAAGCATCGCTCATACCTCTGAGGGGACTCAAACGAATATGAAGTGAACACGCGGTGAAAGAGCTGTCCTTACCATATCTGCAACGGTACTGACAGACACCGTTGTGTCCGCCGACTAGCTCCACCAGGGAGTCAAAGTACCCGTGCACCGTCTGGAAACTATCTCTAATGGAGTTGAGGCTCCAGCTGCTTGCATCTTCTTGTGCCAGGGGCTTGTTCGAGGCCTTGTTGGTCTGGACTGCCCTAATTTCATTGGCCTCCTCCTCAGAGGGAGGTTGCTCCTGTGTAACAGCTTTCTCTGCATGAGCTTCCATGGCGTCTCCATCGGGCTTGCCCCTGTCTGTGCCTGGCTCTTTGGCTTGGACCTCCACTTCAGTTAGGTCAGCTCCCTGGTTATCCGCCGGAAATATTTTGCCACTAAAAGCAGAATCTAGAGGAGCAGCTTGAGCGGCAACAGCAGCAACGTCCCCCTCCTCATTGGCTTCAGTCTGATAGTGGCCCAAAGTGGCACACATGCCCATGGACGCACAGAGGAGGAGCAGGGCCGATGACCGGAGCAACATGTTGTTCGGCTGGCTACAATCCAAGCATAGGTAGTTCTCCACCAAGTGAGGTGTCTTCAGGCAGGCTGCAAAAGAAATAAGAGCTCAGACAGTGAGTGACAGCACAAAGGTTAGTTCTCACTGACTCCGTTAGCCTGAGGACAGACTTTGACCTCTGATTAGGTTCTTGTCGACAGCAAGGCACTGTGTCATATCAGGGGTGAAGGTCCGAGCATGTCAGCGCATAGAAAGGCTGCTTGGATTCAGCCAATGCTCTCATTGTCAGCAATGCTTGAACACACCGGAAGAGAGAACAGGAAGTTTGCTGGTTTTATATTTTTAAGAGCATTTTCGAGGGTAGCTGTTGAAGGGTCATAATAGAAAAACAAGAGTGGATCAACGCTAAAATCTACAAACAAAAAAGAAGAAAGAAAGAAAGAAGGAAAGAAAGAAAAAAAAGGGGGAAAATGGTAAAAAGGGATCAGTGGCTTTAGTCATGAGAGTGTTTTGCTTTTGTGCAGACAGGTAGATTTGTCCAGTATGGGACATTTTGTCATGTTACACTGCTGCCCTCTTGTGTTTGTGAAAAATCAAACTTTTTGCTCCTACCAGATACAGAAAATATCGCTAAATATTTTGTTTTCTCTGTTTTCTATATGTTGTTATAGTGTTATATTTGTTGGTAACATCAATGCTAAATGTGTCTTGGCTAATACAGCAACATGGAAACTGACATATTTACTCCTTAACGTCTGAATGCCTGACTCATTAAAAAGCTGTTAAAGTCCAGATTTTTTTTTTTACTATTGAATTTAAAACAAATTTCTTCTATATTCTTCTATCTATTAATGATGTAATTTGTTTCTTAACTAGGAGCTAAGAATCACGTTAGTGTATACTGTATTTAAAGTAATTTGAAACACATTACTTTCACAAAAATCTCTATTTTAAAATCTTTTTTGTATAAACTTGTTCATTTTAATTTTATGAACAAATTTTAAAATTAAGACAAAGATAACCCAATTTGTTTCATTAAGGGGAAAAAATGTCCAAACCAATCTGACCCTATGTGAAAAAGTAGTTGCCCTCTCCCCATTAAATGACTGTAGAATAAAGAAATAACCTGACAGACAAATCATGCCACGAATTAAGGATAAATTAAGAAAGGATAGGAAAGTTAATGACACTAAAGCCATTTCTAAAGCTTTAGGACTCCAGTGAACCACAGTGAGAGCCATTATCCAGAAAACATGCAGAAAACATGGAAAAGTGGAGAACCTTCCCAGCTTTTTGGAAGACGTGTGTCTTGTTCCTCCTGGCATTAAGCATTTCAGAAAAACAAGCTCAAACATTGTGTTGGTGGATGTGTGATGGTGTGGGGCTGCTCTGCTGCTTCAGGACCTGGGGAACTTGCTGTAATTAATGGAACCGGGACTTTTGCCTTTCTTCCAGAAGATCCTGAAGGAAAATATTGGTTCACGACCTTAAGCACAAGCAGTTAGGGTCATGCATCAGGACAATAACCTGAAGCACAACAGCAAGTACACCTCTGAAAGGCTAGAACATGGTTGTGGAGTGGCCTAGTCAAAGTCTTAAATACAGTTGAGACGCTGTAGCATGACCTTAAACAGGCCGTTTGTGTCTGAAAATCCTCTGGACAGGCTGAATTAAAACAGTTCTGCAAAGAAGAGTGGGCTAAAACTTGACCACAGCGGTGTGAGAAAATCATTGCCAGTCATTGTAAACACTTGATGGCAGCTGTTGCTACTAAGTGTGAAACAAGCAGGTATTATTTTTGATAGGGAGGGGTTACCTTTCACATACGGCCAGGTAGGTCTACGTAGATCGTTTTCCCAAAATACATGATATCGCTATTTAAGAGCCAATTCATGTATGCACTCGGGTTATCTTTATCTGATATTAAAATTGGTTTGAAGATCTTCAACTTTATTTATAAGCACTTTAAAAACAGCACAGCTGACCAAAGTGCTGAACAAAAATTAACAGCATACCTGAAAAACTTATAAAAATAAGTTACAATCTACTAGAGTAAATTATAAAACAAGTAAGAATATTAGTAACTTGAGTAAAACATAGTATGAAACACTTTAAAGATGTAAAGGAAAAAAGTGAATAAAATGAATAAGGTGAGCTCTGTCATGATATGTCAAAAGCTAATGAGAAAAGGTGGGTTTTCAGAGCAGATTTTAAAATGGACAATGAAGAGGCCGGTCTGATGTGTAACGGCAGCAGGTTCCAAATCCTTGGAGCTGCCGCAGAAAAAGCTGCGTCCCCTCGGAGCTTCCATCACGTCCTCGGCAGGTCCAGGAGAAGCTGGTCCGCTGACCGGCGTGAGCGGGAAGGGCAATGCACTGGCAGAAGCTCAGAGAAGTAGCAGGAGGGCAGACCGTTCAAAGATTTAAAAACATCCATCCATTTTCTGACTCGCTTATCCCTCATGGGGTCATGAGGGGTGCTGGTGTCTATCTCCAGTGTTCAATGGGTGAGAGGTGGGGTACACCCTGGATAGGTCGCCAGACTGTCGCAGAGATTTAAAAACAAAAGACTCTTAAAATGAACCCTAAACTGAACAGGTAACCAGTGCAATGAGGATAAAACAGGATAAAACAAGCAGTTAAAAGACGAGCAGCTGCGTTCTGTGAGGCAGGGTTGTCTGTGATCCACCATAATACAGAGTTGCAGTAATTCATTCATAAAAACAGCGCTGTATTCCTTCCACGAGACCATTTCCACATTCAGAGACATTCTACCACAGATTTTAACGTACTTTATCGGGATTTTTCATGATGCACCGCCAGCACAGAGAAGTGTCTAGTTATGAAGTGGAAGACAAACGACAAATAGTTTCCAGTTCTTTGCAAATATATATATTTTTATATTTCTCTCCGCTTTCAGTTAAAGATACAACTTCATTTTTATCCTGCACATACTGCCAGACTTTCCATGCTTGCAACCTTGATTTTATTTATGACTCGAGGCATTCACCGTCTGTTTGAAGATCTTTGTGTATTTCGCTCCACAGCATCCTGGGGGGAAACACAAGGAAAGGCGCATCGGTGAAGAGAGGCAACAAACTAGTAATGTGACCCATCCAAGTAATATACCAGATACCGTGTGATGGCTCCTCCTGGCTTCTCTCTGTCCAACACCAAACTGATGCTCTTCTGTAGCTCCTTGAAATAAAGGCCGCATGTTACACAGTGACCCACGCTTCTTTATCAAATAATGCTTACATTTATGGTAGGAGACGAGTGAAAAAGTAAAAGCTGTCGTGCCTTGTTAACGGTCCTCAGACGCTCATTTGAAGCTATTAGTTTTATTGTTTCTGCCTGGAAATACACAGAGTGTTCAGCTGTGCTGATCATAAGGTCATGGAAAAGGACAGGGTAGATTTTTCTTTGGGACCTTTACATCTTTGAGACGTCTTTCCGTGGCAGCAGCTGCAACGGCGGACGCCAGCGTTTTATGGCCCTCCTCCTCCGGCCCATCCAGCACCTGAAGTGTCCTGAGCTGGACGACGTCGGCGCGGCCCATGGCTGTCCCGCTGTCCTCGTTTCTGGACAGGGATGTGTCTGCCGGCGCGCAGAAGGAGGCGACGTGCGTCAATGCAAAACAGGGAACAATGACGGGTCTGTGCTTGAACACGTTCACCGCTACAGGTGGCATGAATGCCGTGCTTTCTTAGTGATACTACAAAACTCCCTTTATATGTGTCGGCACAATAAAGTGGACGGAGAGATTTGGCGGTGGGAAAACCACTGGCGAGTCAGAATGTGCACTTCCTGCTTGCTCTGCAGGAGGTTATACATTACAGCAAATGTTGACATGTGGTTTACCGACGGTGACGCATGCAAATGTTGCTACGAGACTTACTCTTCATGCCGCTGTGCTCTTGGTGTGTTATGGCTGGAAGGTTCTTTAGCTCATCTTGGACTCTGGGAAAAAAAAAAAAAAGAATAAGCAACATTAAGGTACCAAAACCTTTATTGAGAAATTATTTTCAGGTTTTCTGTCGGGAAATAAATCACTGCAGTACCGTTCATTCTCCTCCAGAGCTCTTCGGGCCTTTTCCTCTAGGCTGCGAACCTCGTTTCCTGCCTCCTCCACTTCTTTGTCACTTCTTGTGATCTCACCGGTATCTTTGACCGAAGCCTGCAACCACAACAGACACGTCAACGAAAAAAGGCAATAAAAAAAAAACTGTTCAGACACATTCAGCTGTTGCACATTTTGTCACATTGCAACCTCAAAGTTCAGTGTGTTTTATAAAGATCTTTGTTTTAATAACAAGACACAGTGTTAAAAACAGTGAAATTGAAGAAAACTGTTATGGATCCTCTGTGGTGCATTTTTATTCAGTCAGCCCTGGTCAATGCTTTGTAGACCCAGAGTTGCTGCAGTTAAACCAGTAAAGGTTTTAAAAATGCCTCCACCTGGTGTGTCTAGCTAGTGAATAATGTTTTGGACATCAACTTCAAAGGCCTACAACAGACTCTCAGTTGGATTCAGGTATAAACTTTGCTTAGGACAAGGGCCACACTAATACATTTTGATCACAACTATTTTTCCATCCCATGATGCTTGTTCAGGATGGATGCTCTGCTGGAAGTGGCGGTGGTTTATGATGTGGCCAATCTGGCTCAGCGCCCAGGACAGGTTTTCTATGGTTTATTTGCATACCCTCTCAAAAGGAAACAGCCCCCCAGTGAGACATGCAGAGTGGAAGCATCTGCAGAAGTGTTGCTGCACACCACGGCTGGCCTGGGAAGCTAAGGTGTGGTGATTTTATGTGATCCTGATTGCATTTCATCCCCTCTAACTCATAATCTATAATACCTAGACTGGCAGAACCTGAGCTGGATCGTTCTGCAACTTTGAAACACCAATTAAAATTGATTAAGTTAAACCTTTAATCGAAGCAGAACTGCCAGCGTGCCTTGAGACAATGGTCAAAACCCAATCTATAGACAGGTCACACCTGGACTGAATTATGTTACACTGACACTGGATTCTTTAAAATCGGGTACCCGATCGCCCCCCCCCCCCCCCCTCCCATGAAAGATTCGTAGCTAACTTTCAGCTAACTTGCTAAGGAAAAACTTTCCCATATCATAACGCTCTCCAATATTTCCTATTGGAACGGTGTGTTCAGGGTAATGTGCTGCATTAGTTTTCTGACACACCGTGTTTTGCCTGCAGGCCAAAAATCATCTTGCTCTACTTTGTGCTCGCCTATCACATAAAATCCCACTAATATTGTCATAGGTTTGAGGTGTGGATGGAACAGAAGTGACGATGAGGGCAAAACAAAAGAAAGTACAGCGATACCTTGCAGAAGTATTCTTACATATATGTGTGTGTATATATATATATATATATATATATATATATATATATATATATATATATATATACGCACATATATACACACACAGCGTAAGAATACTTCTGCAAGGTTTCATTTGGTTTCATTTATTTATCATAATGTTACAAAACAAAATCATCCCAGAAACAAATGAGAGACATGTGACCTTTTAAAATGTGACATTATCCGTTTTCATTCACACTCTGTGTCCAAAGAAAAACACAATCAATGCGCTTTAAGTTATCCATGACTATAAACATTAAGTGATAAACTTGCCTTGAACCAACTAAAATCATATTCAGCAGGGAAAAAAAAATTCAAAACCACTATCAGTATTTTAGATTAGTGCTAGTGCTATTTAATTCAATTCAATTCAATTCAATTTTATTTATATAGCGCCAAATCATGAAACATGTCATCTCAAGGCACTTTACAAAATCAAGTTCAATCATATTATACAGATTGGGTCAGATTATACAGATTGGTCAAAATGTCCTATATAAGGAAACCAGTTGATTGCATCAAAGTCCCGACAAGCAGCATTCACTCCTGGGGAACCGTAGAGCCACAGGGAGAGTCGTCTGCATTGTACATGGCTTTGCAGCAATCCCTCATACTGAGCAAGCATGAAGCGACAGTGGGAAGAAAAACCACCCATTAACGGGAAAAAAAAAAAACCTCCAGCAAAACCGGGCTCAGTATGAACGGTCATCTGCCTCGACCGACTGGGGTTACAGAAGACAGAGCAGAGACACAACAAGAGAGACAAACAAGCACAAAAGCACACATTGATCCAGTAATCTGTTCTACATTAGATGGTAGTAACGGGTGAGCCGTCTTCTCTGGATGATGTCAAAGTTAACAGAACGCCAGACCAGGTGTACCTACTATGAAGAAAAAGAGAGAGAGCAAAAAGTTAAAAGCTGAAATGACGACAGTCATTTCAATGTAATACAATGCAAATCTGGAGAACAGTAGACTGGAGAACAGTAGAAATCAGTAGAGTGAGAAAATTAGACCCTGATGTCCTCCAGCAGCCTAGGCCTATCACAGCACAACTATAGAGATAGCTCAGGGTAACATGAGCCACTCTAACTATAAGCTTTGTCAAAAAGGAAAGTTTTAAGATTAGTCTTAAAAATAGATAGGGTGTCTGCCTCACGGACCAAAACTGGGAGTTGGTTCCACAGGAGAGGAGCCTGATAGCTAAAGGATCTGCCTCCCATTCTACTTTTAGAGACTCTAGGAACCACCAGCAGACCTGCAGTCTGAGAGCGAAGTGCTCTGTTAGGAACATACGGGGTAATCAGAGCTCTGATATATGATGGAGCTTGGTTATTAAGGGCTTTATACGTTAGAAGAAGAATTTTAAATTCTATTCTTGATTTAACAGGAAGCCAATGAAGGGAAGCTAAAATTGGAGAAATATGATCCCTCTTGTTGATTTTCATCAGGACTCTTGCCGCAGCATTTTGGATCAGCTGAAGACTTCGAACTGCATTTTGTGGACTTCCTGATAGTAAAGAATTACAATAGTCCAGCCTTGAAGTAACAAATGCATGGACTAGTTTTTCAGCATCACCCCTGGACAGAATGTTTCTAATTTTGGCGATATTCCGGAGGTGAAAAAAGGAAACTCTGGAAACCTGTTTAATATGGGATTTAAATGACATGTCTTGGTCGAAAACAACACCAAGGTTTTTAACTTTATTACCAGAGGCCAAGTGTATTTACAGCATTTTATATTTACCACATGATCTTGTGAAGAATGGGAGTCCATCAAGTGACTGATGTATAAATCATACTCAGTCTGGAAGACAGTAAACATATATTATGGTCAGAGGAGACACAGAAGAAGCATTATGACCAAAGGGAAGTAAATGTGTTTGAATGAGTAAAGGTAAGGCTTTTAAGACTAATAACACTACAATCTGTCAAGCTGGGAGTTGGTAGCATCATGGGGAAGGTCTGTTTTACTGACAGTGGTGCATTCTGCTGAATATTTTGTGTAATGAAGACAGAATACTCCTTAATTCATCAACTTCACCTCAAATAAACAGCAAGAAATTTAAAAAGTTCAAACTTTGGACACAATAGGAGGTCCCAAGAGGACAATGATTCAAACTAATGTCTGAACTGGTTTATAAGGGTTTCCCCGATACCAGTTTTTTCCAGACCGAGTACAGTTTAGATACTTGCCGGTTCCAATTACCGATACTGAGTATTTAATAAACTGGTACTTCTAGATCACAAATAACTTAACAATATCATTGACCACTGAAAACGACTGACCATCAAGGGCGATGAATTCGGTTAGAGCTTGATTTATCTTCTCTTCTTCATCTTCTTTTGAAGGGTCAACAAATGACCTCTTGGTGTAAAGCACCACTACCTGCTATAGAGTGGTATCTGGTCTTTGAGTTGCAGCATAGCCCAGCCCATAAGGAAAATTGGTATCGGTTCAGAGTATCGGGTTGCTTTTACAAGTACGAGTACTTGACACTGGTTATTGGGCCCGATACTGATACCGGTATCAGAACACCACTACTGGTTTAGGAGTGGATGAAGTACGCGTAACCTCAATAACCATTAATAATAGACGGGCGATGTTTGAAAACGGAGTCTCTGCCAGAAAACCAACAATTTTTCTGAAAGATGGCTGCTTGTAAAAGAATACATTGTCTAACTTGCCAAAAAAACATTTATCCAAATATTAGCTTTTGAGTGCATTTCTACTTGATCTTGTATTTATATTTTGACTCTGGCTGAATTAAAGAAAGTCCACAGTAAATTTAAACTTTTTTATCCGGCTCTTGTCTTCTTCTTTTGCCGTCAATCTGGTGCCTTACGCTGCTGCATCATTTGCATCATCAAAAGCCGAAGTACAACATCAGCCTGGCTGTCTTCTTGACAGTAGATCTGTACGAAACAATCACTTCTGTTCCAACAGAAACAGTAAAGTGCAGAGCTGCATACATGCAGAGCTGTTTTGCTGTCAGAGTTGAGCAAGGCTCTCATGTGGAAAAAGAAAACGTCCATGAAATGGTACGTTTCCATGTGAATGAGCAGTGGCTGAGCGGCTGCCCTCAGAAGTCCTGCTCCCTGACGCATGAAGACCAGGTTCCGGCGGTTGCTCTACTTGTGCTCGCTACACCGGGGGGACTCGCTCTCTCTTGGCTCAGATACATCTGACGGCGCAAGCTAAAAATGTGCAAGTGGGTACAGAGGAAATGGAAAAACCTTGATTTCCCTCAGGATGCGTCCAAATACTGGCGAGCCTTCACATACATCATCAAAGACGTCACTGAACACCGCAAGGCGGTCTCTGCTGGGCCAGCTCAGTGCTGACAACTTCTTCAACTCCTGAGTAAGACAGCAACACACACACACACACCACGCATTAGCAAGTAAAATATGTGCCTGCGCCCAGTTTCCTAATGTCATACTTTGGGTGACTGTTTTCACCTTTTGGAGTTTCCTCTCGCACACTTCAGCAACTTTAGCTCCCTCAGTGACGTCTTGCTTGGCTGTAACTCCGTTGCCCAACCTCGGCTTCACCTCCAGCTGGCCTCCGATGTCCGGAGTCGCATGTTTAGAATCGTTCAAGGATAATTGCAGAGTCGCTTGTGCAGATGAAGAGTTAGATTCTTTCTTAGAAGCATCTTTTAGCGGTTGTGGCAAAGAGTTTGAGGAGGAAGAAGCTGCTTCAGTGGGAGCTGTGTCCCTTCTTGTGCCTCCATGCGATGAATAATGTTTGGCCTGATCTTGTTTTGACCTCAAGACCTCAGACTCTTCCAAAGCAGCGCCGGAGGTGTTCTGTTTTTTCCTCACACAGTCCAGCGGCTGTGCCTGTCTTTTGTTTAGACCTTCGTCTTTTCTCTGAGAGGCAGTGCAGAAACTCGGCTTGGCCTCTTTGGGGGGGGGAGTCTGGTCCATGCTGAGGGACCCTAGATGACCCGAAGGGAAAGCGACGGGATCAGCTTTGTGACCAGGCTTAGCAGCAAGCAGCAGACTGTGGACATAGCTCCCATAAGGCGACTGTTTCTGTTTACGGCTGCCGAACATGGCTGTGGGTGTGAACACATTGCAAAAGCTGGTTTAAAGTGAAAACATCTGATGTGTGGATTTTACCTCAAGTGCATTAAAGTTTCTAAATATAAAACAAGCAGAGATACATTCAGCTGAAACCCTTTAGATGCTGTTTTTTTTTAACTCAAAATTAAATCCACATAAAAAATTGCCTTCACAATGCACATTTCTGATGAATCAAGTTAAATGAGCATCAACTTAATTGATTTCTATATAAGAATATCTATCTGCAACAACAAGGACAGTTGCCGCCTTACAAACCTCTTATGTGATGCTTTTTTTTTTTTGGCCACAAAATTTTTTTAATGTTTCAAATCATCAAACACATTTTAATATCAGACAAAGACAATCAGAAAAATCCAAAATGCATTTTTCAAACAGATGTTTTCATTACTTCAGGTTCCAAAACTGTCCAAACCAAAATGGCCCTGTGTGAAAAGAATAATAGTTGTGCCTGCTTTAATGGCAATGACAAGTTTGTGTTTTAAACTGCCAATGACTTTTGAAAACCTTTCCGGATTAAGAGATGTGAATCACCCCTTTTCTCATCTATTCGTGATTTATTTATTTTTAGATCAGGTCGTGATGAGAATAAAAGGTTTTGAGATCTTTTAGTTGTATAGGTAAACAGGCATGTGCTTTTCTAGTGAAATATAATTCAACTATTACTAAATAAATTAATAAATGTAGGTAATGACGGTTTAACAACATAGATTTTGGGTTGAACGCAGCCTATATTTTCTTTTAGTAAATGAGATCAGAATTTGATATTCTTCTATCTTTGTCTGATGTAATTTTGTTTTGATTATTTGAAAAATTTAAGAGTGACAAAAAACCCCAGAAACAACTGTTTTACAGCCTTGCAAGTTAGTATATTAACGTTTTACAATGTAAGACGTTGCTCAAATAAGAATCCCAACGTGCTTAACTATTAAACAAAAGCAATTGAATAGAATAGAACAACAAAAATGTATAAAACATGTGTTTTTCCTCAAAAGGGCTCAACGAAAGCGGGTAAAAATAAAATATAAAATTATAAATTGTAGAAATTAACCTTTAGCTAGCTGTATCTTCTTGAAGAAATCACGACCGAAACCCCAAAACTTCAGCTTCAACGCCAGCAGCTGCGTTTGATACAAGGGTTGCCAAGGCTACCAAAGTACGTCATGCTCGCGTTGCGTTCACTGTCACGATAATCGTCGTAACGGGAGCTTCGACAAGAGCAGTCTTTCGTACGTCCACAGCTGACAACGACCAAAAAGATACAAAAACATAAAATACCTGTATTCATGCTCCCTACATGGCTACATCCAAACTACGTCCATCACAAACTAAGGTGGACGAATCCCATTTTAGAATTTTAGATCCTTTTAAAGTGGACCGAAACATCTTTGAACGTGCCATTACCTTAACCCCCCACGGCTGTCAACCCACCAGTCAACTCAAACCAATCTAAATTGATCGTCTGATTCAAAGTAAGCAGATAAATAAAAGCAAACGTTTATTTGCTTTAGTTGCACAAAGTGTTAGGAGTTTGTTAATAACATTAACGAGACGGTTGTATTATCCACAGTGGTGGCCCAGTAGTGGCAACAGAGCAGGCTGCAAAGTTTGAATCCCTAGACTCTGGGTCCCTGAGTCAGACCCTTAGCCCCAGAATACTCCTGTTCCCTATGGGATGGGTTGAATGCAGAGGACAAATTAAATAAGAATGTAAAAAGTTGCAACGACCCAGAAAATTATCAGTTGATGTTGGCCTATGATCTCTCATTCTTCTGTTGGGTAAATGTTGATTCACTCATTTGACTTCCGAGTTGAAAGCCTCAAATCAAACGCTAACTCCAGGTAAGGACACTCAGGATGTAGTTCTTCACCATTTAGAGGTTAATATTACACATTATCTTTACAAATACAGTCAAATAGAAGTTTAGATAAGCTTTATAAAAATATTGAGATGTTTTTTTTTGTGTCGACATTAAATCAGACTCCTGATTTAGGTCAGTTACCAAAAACATTTCTATTTGCTAAATGCCAGAATGATAAAAAAAGTTTTTTCCCGAAAGCTTACATAAATTCCCTGGATGCCAACTGCTGTAGAGGATGGAATCAATCACATTAATAATAATAATAAAAAAATCAAACATTAAAATTGGATCTAGGTTTAGAAATAAACATTGATTGGGACATTCCTCTACTGGGGATATAAGAGCAACTGAGACGTATACTTCACTTGCAGTAGTTTAGTAGGAAATTACTTTATCCCAGTTAAATAACATCCAAACGCTCAGCCATCATTCCCAATCAGGCGTTGTTGACATATTGTATTATAGTTAACTACATGGATTTGAGAAATGTATAGGTCAACGCTGTTTACCAGCTAAAATCCCAGGTGTAACCATTTTAACTGTGTCTGAGTGTTATTAATTTAGTCACGAGCCAGCAGCAGTGAGCTGTCTGACCACCAGAACACCAGATGTGCTCTCTACAATCTCCTAAACAAGCCGTGAACTTCAGCAAACGTCCCCTATTCGTCCTTGTTTTTCCTGTTGCATTGCATTTCCTTGAAAACTGTTAAAACTCAATAATTACCAGACAAATTGTGTAAACTTTGCTTACTGGGGAAATTGGATTACTATAAAAATCTCTTAAATGCATTCATTAAAATACCTTCTTAATTCGGTTATTTACAATCAGTCTGTTTTTGTGGGTTAAGTCTTGTGGCTTGCCTAAAGTGGGGAAAAGGGGAGGGAGGAGGAGAAAGAAAAAAGGCCTCAGGGCCTGGAGTGACCAGAATAGGAAAGCAGATGGCAAAAAGCTGAACATGAAGAGACGGAGCGACATGTTCTGCTCTAGTGCAGTGAATCACACCGTGAGTTAGTATCTTCTCTGCATCCTTATATCATCTCGCATCATTTAGTAAGTTAAATAAACTATTAAAAAGTATATTTAAGATCTGCTCCATTTTACTGGGGGGATGGAAAATTCATTGCTGATAAAAAAAACAATATAAAATGCCTAATTTCTATCACAGATGACATATTTCTCTCTTTATTCTCTTATTTGCCAATTCACAATATGTGCAGGTCATACAGATACTTTAAAAAAATGTTTCTCTCACTCAAAAAATTTAAACAATTAAAGCAAATCAAGGCAAATAGATAAAACGATAGAGAAGAGTTTAAAATCCAGGAATAAGAAGGGGAAAGTAGTGGCTTCATTAATAACTAAGTTGACCTCACAGAGTACTTATACAGGGGTATAAGGTTTTATTTAAAGCAAAATGAGGGAAAAACACATTAGATTAAGTCTAATACTGACGTAAGAAACCCGTTTTGTCCTACAGTTGATCAGGTTAAGTATAAAATTGACCTTCAGGACTTCCTGTTAATCGTGTTATTTAAGAAAGCATTAAGACTAATGATGAAACTAGCTAATTTGGTTGTTAAAGTGAACAACAGGAACTACAGGAAGATACGACCAGAAAGGGCTGCATAAAAACACGGCCTCTAGGCTTGAACGTGCAACCAAAATCTAAATCTAAATGTCAGATATGCAATAAGATGTGCAGCAGAGGGGGGGACATATTTTCACTTTTGTTTGTTGACAGACCATTCCTGCATGTCAGGGAGAGTTGCAGCGTCTTGAAAGACTATAAACTATCGGTTAAAATTCAAGTCCAAGAGGGCAGATGTCCTGCAGCTTTTAGATGCGTCTGCTTCAAAACTCCGCTCTCAAGTATTGGCTCATTAGCAGAGCTCTGTAGCGCTGGACTTCATGCCAGTGAGGCAGTTCAGCCATTTGATGCAGGGGTGCAGGTTCACACAGGGACATGTCTAAAAGTTGCAGGACACCGACCCACGAAGATTTGAGCTTCAGATCGCTGCTTTAACCCCTGAGCATTTTCATATTTTGAGATCTTACAGCCAGAAACCTCAATTTATTTATTTCTTTATTATTATTATTTGAGATAGACTAACACAAAGTAATGTATATTTGTAAAGTGGGGGGAAGGAATACATGTTTTTTCAAAATTATTTACAAATAAAAAAAAGTGCTGTCTTTTTAGGAATGTCTTTACCAGCTACTCTTAATCACATTAGACTGAAGCTTTACCACAGATTCTCAGTTGGATTTAGGTCTGGACTTTGACTGGGCCATTCCAACACATGAACATACTTTGATCCAAAACAGGGGTGTCTAAACGTTTTGTCACTCGGCCCATAATTGTCTAGTCAAGAGTACCTGAGGGCCAATAAACATAATAGTAATTAAAAAACTAACAAACACTTAGATTGTGAATTTTGCTTATCTGCTCCATAAAATATGACTATGCATTATTTTAATTAAACAAATTAGTCAGGTTTTCTGTAGGAAAGGGATATGCAAATCATTGCAGATCCAAAACTTGAAAAGAGTTTTGCACATTTGACTTTTTAAAATTCTTTTGGGCTCGATTAAAAAAAGGAAAACTTTGTCTATTATCAGCAATGAGAACAGGATTTGGGTTTCAGTTTGAAAATGCTTGCAGTATTTAGCAAATCTTTCTAAAGGTTTTGTTGCACCAAAGTCTGTACTTGAGTAAAAGTCAATGGATACCTGTGGCCCTATTTACTGTGAAATTAAAGAGAATGTAAAGTGTGGTAATTAAAAGACAAGTACTTTGTATTGTGCCTAAAAAAACAATTAAGAAGATTTGAACTTAACAATATTTGCCCAAATTAAAGATAAAAAGTCTATTTTTCTTAAATTGCAGCTGGGGGCCACGCATAATCAGTCCAGGGGCCACAAGTGACCCCCAGGCCGCACTTTGGATGCTCTTGATCTAATCCATTCCCCTGTAGCGCTGGGTCTTTGTTTAAGAAAGCTGGCCTGCTGGAAAGTGAAGATGCTCTAGCCTTTTGTTCATCCAGTTCCCCCATCAGCTCTGACCAGCTTCCCCGTCCTGGCTGAAGAAAAACATTCCCATAGCATAATGCAGCCACCACCATGTCTCAGAGTGTGGATGGTATCTTAATGGCCATGTTCAGTTTTTAATTTTAATTTGGTCTGACCAGAGTTCCTTCTTCTACATGCTTGCTTTCTCCCAACATGGCTTGTCGCAAAACTGCAAACAAGACTACTTGTGGCGTCCATTTAACAATAGCTTTCTTTTACCCCTCTTTCACAGACGACATATCTGTGGGATAAAAAACTAAGAGCTGTGCCGACAGATTCACCCACCTGAGCTGTTGACCTCTACGGCTCCTCCGGAGTCCCCACGGGCCTTTTGGCTTCTTCTCTGATTAATGCTCACCTTGCCTGACCTGTTTAGTTTGGCTGGACAAGCAAGTTTTTGTAGGTTTTCATTTATTCCATGCTCTTTCTATTTTCAGGTGATGGATTGATTGGGCATGTCATAAACAGCACTAAAAAAGATTATACATTAAAAAAAAGCATGATGGACTTTTTCAAAAGAATGTACAACATCATTTAAAACATCAAAATGTAGACAAATGGATCTAATAACAGCAAATACAAAAACAGGACCAACTTCCAAATTGTTCTGATCTACAGCTCAGTCATTAAAGTAAAATATGCCGTGAGAAGATAAAGTAAAGAATGATCTGGCACAGAGACGTGTTTCTTTTTCAAAGACGTATTTATTAAAAGTCATTTGGGCTACGGCTCTTACATTTACAGTTGAGACATTCCTCAGTTATTCTGGGCAACAGTAACATGTCTAGACTGTTTAATTTATCTTAATGTTTACTTTGTACAAAACAAAAGAAAAAGGCAAACATTATTCTTCTTTGTATAAAAAATATAAGTTAATTTAAATTTAACTCTAAGAAAATAACAATAGTAATAATAATAATAATGATGATGATAAAGATCATAAGCTGAACATAGTGCAGACAATGGGATATAACTGGTGCTGAAAAAGAGGAGGGACAGTGCAGTGACTTTACAATGTTGTCTAGTGGGGTTGGAGGGATTTTAAAGGAGGAAGGCGTTTACACACGCACACACATATACACATGCATCCTTGTTTTAAATACAAAGTGAGGACCTTGACTTCGACTGATATTCAACCCTTTCTGTGGCCTAACCTAAAGCTAACTGACACCGTATTCCTAAACTTAACCACTAGCCCAGAAAAAAGTGAGGACCAAAAGAAAAGTCCTCACTTTACATCAGAGTCCTCACTTTACAAGTAAAATGCGCAAAACATTTTCTCTCATACATACACACATGCGCACACACACGCCTAGTAGGACAGTGCACGACTGCCGTTCAGTTTAGCACCATCAGAGCAAACATCTCTCCCTAGGTTGCCAACACTACTCACCTATCTCCACAAATGCAAAGTATATATATATATATATATATATATATATATATATATATATATATATATATATATATATATATATATATATATATAATTTCAGGTAAGGTGCATGCTAATTGTTGCTTTTGGTTAAAGCTTACCGGAAGCAACTCTGAAAAGTAAGACAGAGCACATGGAGGAAACTGATGGTGCACACAAACCCACGCAGCAGCGCCACCCAGAATCTGCAACCAACGAAAACATTCATCAGAATGATACATTCACAACAGAGAGGGGTTAGGTGCAGTACCAGCCGGACAACAACAACGGAAAAAAACAAATGGAGATAAAAAAAAGAAGCAAAATCAAAGAGTTGAGCAGAAACTTCAGTCCGGGAAAATGGATGAGGACAAAACAGTTTGTCTCTTGGAAGATCTTGGAAACTTATTAAAAAGAGTCCAAACGTATCCTCTAGTTTGATGTAGGAAAATGAGTTATTTCCTTCTACAGCCGGTGTGTCACACAGTGGCAAAAGTTCCCAGAGACGTGATTTCACCTTGGTGATATCATAGGAAGCTTTTAATGGCGCTCATGATTGTTTGGTGTCATTCCTGCATGTCCGCTTAATGAATAGAACAATTGTTTTATGTGCTTGGTGGGGTGAAATACAGTTGTGTTCAAAATAACAGCAGTCCATTATCACTTAAACAGACTTCTCCCTGTTTGTGCTAGAAATTATATTTCTCCATGGCAAATAATTTACTAGTAGGTGTAATAGAGTAACAGAAGACCAACAGACTACACAGTCATGGCATGCATGCTGTCTGATAATTGCTTCATGATGATACCAGTGTAAAGACGTGAGATCAGTCCTTCTGTGAACAGGTCAAGAACCGGAGGCTCTTATTTAAGGACGAAGGCAGCAACTGTTGGACATGCTGGTTATTGTGCGTTCCTCCTCTAAAAATCTGTGTAAAATCGCTCGTTCTAAAACTTGTTCAGAAAAACAGCTTAATTTGATTCAAAATCAACAGGAGAGGGTATAGAAAACCATGGATCGCTCAGCCAAATGTTTCAAAACGGAAACCAAAACTAGAAAGACGTGGCGGACAATGGAAGACCACCATTCCAATGGATCAGAGTCAAAACAGCAAAGACTCGTGATCAAGCCAAATGATCAGCTGCAGGGTGATCAAAGAGGTCTACAGTTAAGAGATGGCTATTGAAGCCAATTCCTTCAGCAAGACGCCCCTGCAGAGCCCCATAGTTGGAGAAAACGGAACCTGCAGGAGAGTTTAGTTTATCAAAGGACACACTGACTACCCGAAAGAGAAATGGTGGAGCATTTTATGAACCGATCAAACCAAAGTTGTTATTTCGGAGTCTGGGGAGTGAGGAAGATTTATAGTGGCATATGTGTCCCACTGATGCAGGTTGATGCACACTCTGCATTTATTGATATCACTTTGGTGCCGTCTTATGGTCTTAGTTGTACCAAATTATGCTTGATTTCTCTAACAGGCATATCAGACACCTACATTTAACTCTACTGCATTTGCTATATTCAAATTAACAACCTCTACTTAGGTTAGACTCTGTTTGACAGAAAATAACGGGCCGTTTCTGAGGAGAAACTGGGTTTCGCAGAGGACCTGTTAACAGGTGCCAGAAGTTGGGTCAGCTCCCTCAGAAGCAGCTAAATATCAGTTCAGTGATTCACAGGAAAGCGGAATATTCAAGCATGTTTGAGCTTGAAAAAGGAAAAATTACCTGTTTTGAACAGCATAATAATTATTTTTCTTCATTTTCTGTACAATACCAAATTGAGCGATTTTTTTTCTGTATCTTTTGATTTAGAATTGAACAAGCCATGTTTCCCAATGCATTTGCATGTATAGAGAAAAAAAGGGGATTCTGAGCTTTGCTCACTGTTTTTGAACAAGCTGCTATTACTTTGCACACAAGTGTAATATATGAAATGGTAAAGGAGAGGGAGACGCGAGTACAAATTATGGATTATGCAGTCTTGGCTTAAAATAAACGAGCAGGGTTTGGACCCTGGTGATCAGAAGGATGTTGGTGCAGCTGGTTCCTAAATGCTCAGGGGTGAGGAGCTGCAGGGACCACCTCACACTTTAAACAATGTGACTCTCTCATGACTGCTCACCAACATCACAGTTCATCAATGTTTCTAGGGGATTTCTGCAATCTCCACATAGAGTAGGCTGTGTTTATTCAAGTACTGCAAAGGATATCTGCTAAAAAAGGAAAAAAAGAAGAAGAAAAAAAGCAATTGCAAACACATTCAAATGTCCGCCTTCTCAAAAGGGTGTCGCTACACCAGACATCTGCTCTACACATTCCTTCGGTCTCTGGGAATCACTTTCTGAAGTAGTGCGCGTGCAATAAACTCAACATAGAAGGCAAACAGTACCATCTCAAAAGAGCCTGAACTGAAAAGGAAAATTCACATCTCCTAGCCCCTTAAAGGTCTGGAGTAAGGCCTCTTCAAATGCAAGACCATAACAGGATCAGTTCAAATTAAGGACAATGACAAGGGATAGCCAAAATAATTAAAATAACAATAAGAAAAACTTGAAATAAAATACGGGAAATCACTCAAGGCCGTTCTATCGATAAAAATTTCCCCAGCTGAGAAGACGCAGGGTGATGGGCTGAAATCCCTCCCTGACGGATGTCTGTCAGTCTCTGGGATCGGTGAAACCGTCAGTGTGGACACCTCCGTCACCCGATGAGGTAACTGTGTGTTTTACAAAGTCAAGCCGCTTTAAGCGCTTCAAACTCCTGCTGACACAGGATGTGGTTGTTCCCTGCCTCGCACTCTACCCCACTCCCCCTCGTGAAATGTCCAGGTCCGTGGCAGGATTCAGTTTGTGTATTTCTTTGTTGGGTCGGAGACCCCTTTGGTAGTCAGTTATCCACCTTAACAGGGCCTGGATCACAGGGCCGGCTGGGCAGAATGTCCTCCTCCTCGCCCCGTGCTATCTGCTCCCAATGATTCAGGTTCTCCCTGGAAACAAAAAGTGACAAGATCGGAGTCAGACTTAACACATTTTAACCTGCTTTAGACAACTATTCACACCCCTAAAACTATCAGACAGTTTGTCAAATTGCAAACACAAACTTCAGTGTATTTCATTTTGGATTTTTTTTTTAGATAGACCCACACAAAGCAACACATTATTGAATGCAGAAATGAAAAAGTATTAAGAAAAGAAATGTATTTTTAGGAATTTCTTTATAAATAAAAATCTGAAAAGTGTGGCAGGCATTTGCTTTCAGCCCTATTTATTCTGATACCCCAAAGTAAAATCCAGAGCAAGCAATTGCCCCTTAGTGAAGAGCATCGAAGTTATGCTCAGTGTGAAAGCAGCTGTTCTGTGAAGGCCTCAGAGGTTTGTTGGAAAACAAATTGTGAACAAACAGCATCATGAAGACCAAGGAACACAGCAGAACAGGTCCAACATGAAAGTGTGGAGAAATATAAAAATATAAATATCTATAAAATGTGCAGTCCACAAATTGAAATCAAGATTACATTTTCTGGCCCACAAACAAAAAATTTGAGGGGCAAAAGCAAAGAAAGAAACAGAGAAAAAAACAAACAAAAAAACTGACTGAGCACATCATCCTGATCAAACAGTCTCCACCATAAAACCTGGTGGCAGCATCATGGCATCGTTATGTTCAACATAGACAATACAGTTGACGCAAAGTTGGATAGACCAAGGAAAATGTGTTTGAGGCAGCAAAAAACAAAAACAGCAAAAAAATAAATAAATTAAAAAAATGTTTTAATAAATGTAGCAAGGGTGGGCGGGGCTTGCCTTCCAGCAAGAAGACATACAGCCAGAGCTACAATAAAATAGTTTCAATCACAGTATATTCATGTTAGAATGGCCCAGTCAAAGACCTAAGATCAAACTGAGATTCTGTTGGAAACTTGAAGATTAATGTTTAACTAACTGAGCTTCAGTTGTTTTGCAAAGAATGGTTTTAGTCTCTACATGCATAAAACAAATTGAAAAACCGATGAAATGGTCTCAAAACTCTTTTTTGTGGGAAGATTAGCTTTCGCACGTGTATAGAAGGGTTAGCAAAGGATTGCCAAATGATGGCAGGAACTCAAACGGTTACCTATTACAGAAGCATGATCATGAACGCTTTGGGTTTTATTAACCAGTACTGGAAAAACACGAGCCCAAAACTATCTTGAACTTTTGTAAATAATGCTAGCGCCCTTAGCATTTGTTAATCACGCCAACTAGTGGTCCCACCATGAGCTGCGGGGCTGCGTGGGGTCTAGGTCCGCTGCCCACCCAGATCCGGGTGCTGACAAACAGCCGGGGCGTAAACATTACGCTGTTCGATTTGTTTGCATTCCCCGTAGATCAAGGACACATCCTAAAACAGCAGCAGAAGGGTGAGCAAAGGTGCAACACGACCCTGTTTGAAAAGCAGTGACAACAGCTGTAAATACGGCACATTCTTTACACGCTTACTGCACTGGAAGACTGGAACTGCTGCAGACACGCATCACGGTAGGAGGAACGACAGCTTTCCTTTTGTGCTCTCCTTTGCACGTGAGCTTTAAAACCTTTCTAAGGCATCATGCTAAGATAAAGCAGCTGGCATATTTAGAGTGTTTAGAATGTGCATTTTTACACATACTCCTCAGAGGCTATAATGTAATTTGATGGATCTGGTCTCTCACATAAGAACAATTTAATGACTGCTTTTTGAAATTCTTTTATTCTTAAACATAGTTTGTTCCATCACAAGTAGCTCATGAAAAAAGTACTTACTTGCAGGCTTTCAGGAGTGGACCGGATGGAGGAAAAAGCTCTGAAAGTGTGGTGTAGCATGGAATTGCCACACTGTTGTAGAATCCCACCTTTAAAATGAGAGACAAACGAAAAAGCACCTTGAATTAGTTGCTTTTGTAAAACCAGCTTCAGGAACTGTTTAATAAAATTCATGCCATCCAAGAAGTTTCTCTCTAGTTTCCACAGTGCTGCTGTGCCTAGTTCTAGTAAAAAAAATAGCAATGTGAGAGTATGTCATGGTGCCGTGTGTCATCAACAGTCTCCATATCAACAGTATATATGAAAATTCCTGAATTCTGACACATATTTTTAGTTTTAAAGAATAAGCAACAATCCTAAAAGGTTGATAAATGTAGCACTTTAATAAACATATTCATACTTTTATCGTGACTCTCAAAAATGTGGTTGCAGCCACCGCCTGATTAACAATATCAAAGCATACATAGGTATCAAAAGGCTACGGCTCTAAAACCACAAAAATATCCATCACACGGTTCAGAAAAGTCAATATTTAATAAGATTCTAGCGAAATTGCTGACATGACCTGTGCACTGCTGGTCAGATGGCTGAAAGAAGGTTCCTACGGTAAGGGCTGGGCAATATATCAAGATTTCAAAAATATAAATAAAAAAAAAAAAGGGATGTAAGACGAGACTATACTTCCATATTTATCTACAGCTATTTTTTTTTTTTTTTGCCTTTTTTTCCAGTTTGGATAAAGCTTTGATTCAGAGATGGCTTTTCATAATTACTTTACGGAAAGAAAAACATATTGCGATAAATATTGTATATCGGCATTCAGCCTAAAGATATCAAGATATCATTTTTGGGCCTACAGGTTTTGCTTGCTTACAAAAAACATGAATTCAGCTATATTGGGGTATTTCCCCCAGCGCAGGCATAGTGTGGTAAAGCCTCTGTTGGCGAGCTGCGGGCGGCACGTCTTTAAAACAGCCGACTGCAGGCTAGGAGCAGACAGCCAGACTAAACCAGCTACTATCAGCTTGATATGCTTATGTTACTTTCTAAAAGGAAAGAATGAAATGTATGTCTACGACAAGAAATTGGAAACTACTACTATTAGAAAATTATTCTATATTTGCATCAGAATCAAGATATTTATAAATAAATGCTATAGATAACATTATTGTAATTGTCATAATAGGAAATGGACAGATGCAATCAGCGAGTGTCCAAAATTGGCCCAGATTGGGGCAACATTAAGAAGAGCTACCAGGTCACACCGAGAACAACCCTTTCAGTACGGAAGTCGGCGAAGGAAGAAACCTTCAGTGAGTTGTTAAAAACAGAGATCGAGAGAGCACAAAACCTGGAAGAGGCTGTTTAAAAGGAAACTGAGGCATGTTGGTTGTTCATTCAGGCTGTTGATGTTGGATCTGGGAGTGAGTGAAGCGGATGACAGGAAGCTAAACGTATTCCAGCAAACTTTCTCGGTTTTATCCTTTTGAGGAGTCCAGTTTTGTCCGTAACGGAACATCTCCTGGGAATCAAACAGTAAAGGTAAGGGTCTTCTAACTCTACAGAGACTAATGTTTGGTTAGGAATGCAAACTGCTAATTGTGTTGTTCTTATGCTAATCACACCTGTTCTAAAGATAAATTAAAATGTCCGCTGTGTAATCATTTTGTCTTTGTTTTGAAGTGTGGGTAAATAAAATCTAGCATAAGCCTCATAGACTGCTCCCTCTTACACACATGGTGCGATACTGCCTTTGGTCCTGATGGAAAAAATAACAACTGTTTACTCAGAACAGAAAGCCGGCTTAATTTCCCCCCTAATAAAAGAATAAACGATGCAGCAATTGCACAAATATGCTTTTTCCTCAGAACGTTTAACACATCTTGTGATCGGGTGCCCTTCTCCTTTCAGAGTTGAGAGAAAAAGACTGAGACACAATCTCAAGTGAAAAAGATATGCTGTAATTCTTGAAGTTGGCTTTCATTTGAACAGATACTTCTTTTAGACTACAGTAAAAGACAAATGCGTACTGAGGCAGAGAGAGACTTAAAATTATTGTTTCATTTTGCTTTACCATTTTATGTTTTACTGTGCACTGGCTCGCTTTATTAACAATTATATAAGATTGAATTATTTGATGCTAAATAAAGTAGACAGTTGATTATGCAAATGAGTACAATTAGGTTTAATTAGGGAGTAATCCTGACCACTAGATGTCAGCAAAGAGCTTCCAGTACTGCACTTCTTAGTATGTGTTGAACATGTTTCAACAGGCGTTAGCGGGAAATATACGCCTCTACGGCTGTCTGGGGGTTTGAGTTGAATTTGCAACAATTGTCTTTAATGGGAAAGTTAAATTTAGAACTGTATTACTTATAGCTCTTAAAGAGAAGACGGTATATAAAATGAACTTTGACGGGTCAGAATCTGGCCACAAGTTACCTAATAGATGCACCAGTCTTTGTTTAAACAGACTGAATACTAGCTAGGACTGCAGTAAATTAACTTAAAATAACATCTTGTGTTTTACCTTTGTGCTTTTGTAATGGTCCTGTAGACCTACACAGGTTTTTACCTCAGGGTCAAAATTAATTCAATGAGTCATTAGCAGAGGTTCTTCAAAAAAAATAAGGTATTTTTGCATATTGTGGTGAATGACAAACTTTAGGCATACTGCCTCTTCCACCAATGGAAAAGCTACTCTATGTACTGTACACAAAGATTTGTAAATCATCTGAAGCCACAAGCCAAGAATCTCCAGTTTGTGTTGTCAACAATTACAAAAGTCTGCTTTGAAACATCTTAGTTTTATGAAGTCGTTTTTTTCCCCCCTCAACTATTGAATTTAAAAGACTTCAAATATTATTTCTGTTTAGAAAACGTCCCTTTAATGCCAGCAAGCACCCAAATTCAAACACGGTCTGCAACTATTTTCCTAAAATAGTATGCTAATCATGTTCCGCCTCTGCCATTTGTGCTTTCCTCTCTCCACAGTCTTCTGTTTACAGACTAAGTTCCCACCAGAGCATGTGTGTGTGTGTGTGTGTTTGTGTGTGTGTGTGTGTGTGTGTGTGTGTGTCATACAGCACACATATTCTGTGCTGGACGTACTTGGCCCTGGGGAACCTCGTCCTTCTTGTCTCTGTCCATCATCGGGATCGGCTGAATTCCGATCTTCTTCATTTCATCTCCCTGCAGAAGAACAACATAACAAGATACCTTTTATTTTTGTGCATTCTGCGGTAAACCTCCTGACCACCTGACAACTCTATTTTGGGTGACTGGGGTTGTAGGACATGCAAAGTTGCAGCAGCATTTACAAGCAAGAATAGAGGCCTGACTGTTAAAACTGGAGGCATGATCGTGACACTAAAACCTTTTTGAGCTCAAACAGTATCCCACTGTACCTCAGCCCAGAACTCAGCATAGATGTCGTTAGCTGTGAGTCGTGTGACTTGCCACCGCTTGGTAACAGAACATAGGTCACATGCTGTCATCATCAGACCAATCACACGGTCCCTGGAGGGGAGCAGAGCCTTGTTACATACATGCAGAAGGGGGGGTTAAAAACACCCCCAAAAGTGCCATTTCTGCGTGCCAGTTGGACACTTTCTTCTCTGTGTGCTGCCGTGACTCGCGGCCTGACCTGTGCGAGAGGTTGTTCAGGTCCAGCCCGCCCTTGGTCAGGAGCTCCGTCAGCTGCTGGTGGTTGTTGAAGTACAGGGCGAGGTCGGTGGCGATGATGGCCTTCCGAATGATCTCCAGCACGTGCTCGTACTCGCTGGAATTCAGGTTGGAGAAAATATTGTGCCCTTCCAGCTATGAAAAAGAAAGAGATCAATGAAAAAGCAAAAGCTCCACTTATGAGGCGTTCAGCTCAGCTAGACTGCAACAGGTCTTAATCGCAGGTTCAACTAAGCTGCAGCCAACGGATCAGGGATGTTGCAGAGCTAAAAAAGGGAAAGATCTTCGGGGATCTGTAATTGACAGTTGATCACATCTTTACTCAATCACTTTATCCTAAGTAAAAATATTTTTGCACACATGAGAAACTGGGGACAAATTGCTAATCAGCATGGTCATAGAGTTTGCAAAACTGAACGCCCTGACCCTGAAAAACTGATTCAAGGAAAGAAAACCAATGACCAGGTGACAGGGTCATAAGATGTTGAGGCTCACGCATGCAGACGTGAAAAGATCTTTGCTATCCGATCCAGTTAGAGCACATCGCCAGCCTTATTACAAATGATTTAGGCTCTTTTTCAACACAATAGTCACACACACCAATTTCCAAAATTATTGCCACCCTTGGTAAAGATGTGCACAAAGTAGAAACGCCTCAGTATGAATGTTAATGCTCATTTCTGAGCTCCTGTTGGTTTTTTTGTAAAGCTCTGACTAATTTACTGCAGTGTGTTTTCTTCTTATGTACTTTGTTATACATAGATATCACCAGTGAAAACTCTTATCTAACACTTTTAATCTATTACTTCTGGTTTTGCTGGGGTATAAATATGGCCTGACAGCATCCAAAGCCACTTTCTCGTAGTATTCAGTCAGGTATGGCAGGTACACACTGATCTTTAAGGATACAAGAAAAAGTTTATTTTTCCAATACTGGATGATATCTACAGCCAGAACAGTAATGAAAAGATGCCATATCATCCCATGATGAGCAAGAGTCGGAGGTTACTAAAGGGTGCACTTAGTTTTAAGGCTTTCATGCTAGAGATGGGGGACACTAGAAGACGTATTAGTGGATAAGTCACCTATACCTCTACGCCTGACAAAACAGCCCCTCCTTGGAGATTTAGCCAAACCTGTAGCTTAACGTGTCAGCACTGTTCAAGTTTAAATATTCGGTCCGGGCTGGGACAGCTTTTTGCATCATTTCATACAAATCCTGACTGTAATCAAGTGAAAATATTTACAGTGCACAGAGTTTATCGTAGTGCAGATCTACCTGCAGGATGGAGACGGTCTGGGAGAAGTGGTGTTGCTCCATGGTGGAGGTGGAGTACAGAGCAGCCAATGGATGGTCGAACTTCTGCAAGTATGTGTTGCTGTACCCTCGATGATCCAGATCGTGACACAGACAGGCTATCAACAAGCCCTTCTTCTGTAAAACAAAGACGCTCATTGGAAAGAGCTGAATTGGCCAAAATCAAAGATTAATCTCAACTAGTGTTGCTCTTTTTCTTATAAGCCCAGCATGAAGCAAACCTCTAGCTCCGTGAAGATCCCGGTGGTTTTCTGTAGGATGGCGTACATGCAGTGGGCTACGGTCACCGCGTGCTTCCAGTTGTGGTAGGGCACACGGCGGTAGTTTTTCCGTACGGACATGGTGAATCTGCAGAGCTTCTCCAGCTCAAAGCTAAATACACGTAGAATGTATAAAGAATAAAAAGATGAGATTACCGGTGGGTTTGGATGAGAGGCTGAGACAAATGTCTTCCTGCTGCTGTGACATTACCTGTTCTTTCCGCAGGAGTTATGAACCATGTAGATGAAGATGGCCGGCCAGATGTCCTCAAAGGGACTGATGTCAAATTGGAACCTGGAGGGAGAAGTAACAGGAT
The DNA here is from genome assembly GCA_037039145.1 of Fundulus diaphanus. NCBI lineage: Eukaryota > Metazoa > Chordata > Actinopteri > Cyprinodontiformes > Fundulidae > Fundulus > Fundulus diaphanus. The sequence goes on along the minus strand of CM073121.1, from coordinate 39,801,294 downwards.
GTGACCTCTGACATCGTTTCGTTCACAAACGCGTGGCTTGGACACAGAATCAGCGTGTCATCCAGTCCCCAGCAAAACAAAAAATAACTTTAACTTTAACCCCTTTTCCACACTTTACAATCACAAACCTTAATCTATGTTACTGGGATTTTATGAAACACACATATTAGCCGAAAAATCTTTACGCTGAAGTGTGTAACTTATTTTCGGTAAAAATCCAGCTGCCCTGTGAAGCCTTCAGGGAGTTGTTAGAGAACATTAGTGACCAAACAGCATCATGTAGACCAAGGACCACAGCCGCTCAGGGATAAAGTTATGGAGGCAGCGTAAGGCAAACAGGGCATGTGATCCCAAGATTTGGAGCATCTATTATCAGAAAATGTAAAAAGCCTGGCACAATTTTCTCGATTTTCTACTTGGGCAAGCTGAGAGCAAGGAGAGCATTAATCAGAGAAACAGCCAAGAGGCCCATGGTAACTCTGGAGGAACAGCAGTGATCCACAGCTCAGATGGAAGAAGGTGACAAATGTTCGTCATGTGCCAGACACATTTGGTACTGTGATATATGGTGGTGGGGGGGGCAGGGAAGCCTGTCAGAAGTGCTGAGAAGATGGACCGAACGAAATACAGTTCAATCCAGCAAGAAAACATAAAACATATAGAGGCTTCAATAAAATGGTGGGCGTAAAACCTATGTCTGCGAATGTCCTAGTCAAAGTCCAGAGCTATACTGACAGTCAGGCAAGATTAAAAGACTTCTGTTCACAGACGATACCTGTGCAATCTGACCAAGCTTGAGATGTCTGCAGGGAGTGTGCAAAAAGTTCTGTTTCTAGATGGGCAAAGCATGCCACACTTTTCAGATATTTATTTGTAAAAGTATTTGAAATGCCATCCATCCATCCATCCATCCATTTTCTAACACGTCTATCCCTTGTGGGGTCGTGAGGGGTGCTGGTGCCTATCTCCAGCTGTCAATGGGCGAGAGGTGGGGTACACCCTGGACAGGTCGCCAGTCTATCGCAGGGCAACACGGAGACAAACAGGACAAACAACCATTTTCGCACACATCAGGAGAATTTAGGGAGGCCAATTAACCTAACAAGTATTTTGAATTCTTTTCCTTTCATTTCACAATTATGCCCCACCTAATCTTGTTGCATAAAATCCAAATAAAACACAGAATAAGCAAAGCGACCCAAAGTTCAAAGGGTGTCAATACTTTTGGATGGCACTGTATTTTAGCACAGGCGGAAAAAGGGCACTCACGTTTCGATTTCTTTGTAAACGGGTTCAGGAAGGTTGAGCTGGGTGAGGGTCTTCCACTCCTCTGACGTGCAGATGCTGTGATAGGACAGCTTTTCCATCGTCACTCTGTAGATGCATTCAGAGTGCCGGATCCTGTGGTACATCTGCAGAGAGACAGCAGGGAGACCACAGAGCGGGAATCAAATGAGAAATCCTGAACATGAAATTAAACCGCTCACTGCTGTAATTTCCCTAAAACTGCTACCCCCCCCTGTTTTCTCTACGCATCTGGCTTGCGTCCCTGTCCCCTGAGCAGACAAAAGGCGGGGAGAGCGGCCAGGTAGAGGCGCCGGGGGCCTCGCGCCGGCCCACGTAAATCACTGGGAATCAGGAGCCAGGCAAAGTTACAGTTCCCGGAGACGCGGGGCATAAATCACAGCCAAACATAACTCCTGTCACTGGACAGATGTGAGAGCACTCGTCTTAAAATATTAACGTCCCGCATCAATTTTAAAACCAACTTTGTGACGCCGCTTCGTGCGTAAGCATGTCGCACAGAGCTGACAGTGACACAAGTCCCACAGCGAGGGGAGGCTTCGACAGGCAGACCACACAATTGCTGGGAGTTTAAGGGTGATTCATGAATAGTCTGCGTTCCCTGAAAGCGCTAATCGTCATTTTTGTTTTACATTTCGAGGTAACGGACATCAAAAATAGAAACTGCACTCTTGACGTAGGGGGAAAATTACAATCACACGACCACAGTAGCAAGTACGCCGCCGCAAGCCGTAAAACGTAAGCTGAGGATGATAAAGAGGTTAAACTCTGAGGTTAAATTTGACAATTACAACCAAATCAGGCTCTATAGAAAGCCACATTTGTCTCCAAGAGAGCATCAGTTAGTCTGTCAAACACATTCAGGCTTGCATGGGGTACTCACATTTGCACAGTGTAAGGCCAGAGCACAAAAGACAGCAAACATCTTAAAGTTGTTCTCATCAGTTTTAGTGAAGGCACTTCCGCTTAGCTTGTTCACCATCTGCACCACGCCGATGACGGCGCCCCTGCTCACAATGGGCATGCACAGGATGTTCCGCGTGGTGTAGCCAGTTTTCAGGTCTACCTCTCTGTCAAAGAGCACATGGCACAAGGAAAAGGGATCAGTTTGACATTTATCTTCATGTTACTTACAGTTTTGCACAAGGAGGTACTGTTCCTGCTAAATTTTATTGTATAATATAAAGCGATTCTAACCACTTCCAAGTTCGCACATATGTATTTACAAATATGCAAGACTGAGACTAGTTAAAATACAGCAGTAACTTGGTAATATTTATATAACGAAGCATTAAAGAATGAGATAATTCACCGGTTGAACCGCGGGTCTGCATAGGCATCTGGGATATTTAAGACTTCCCCTGTCTGAGCTACTTGGCCAGCTATTCCTTTGTCTATGGAAAACCTAGACAAAGGAAAGGAGAGAGAGGCCAAATGAACAAAATAAAATACATATGAAACATTTATTGCAATAATATTATGGTCAAGAGGCATGTGTGAACAAATGTAAATGAGCTTCTACACCAAAGCCAGGCATTATGTGAATCCTGTTACTTGCCCCTATATCCTTTTCCCATTTTGTCACAATACAACCACAAACTTCAATGCATGTGACAGAGCAACACATAAACATTGAATAATTGTAAAAAGGAAGAAAAAGCATATATTATTTTAAAAAAAAAAATTATAAGCAAAAACCTGTAAAGTGTGCATGATGCACACATCTTTGGATTTAATGTCTGGACTTTGACTAGACCACTCCAACACACAACTATGTTTTTATTTGAACCAATTTGTTGTAACCCTGGCTGTATTTTAGGGTCATTTTCCATCGGTAGACTGCCATGTGAAGGGCTAACGACTAACAGTAATGACAAGGTACTGACTAGAAGAGTCAGAGTTTACCTTAACCTTATGTCGAATAAACATACTTTTAGTGCTTTTTTTAAGATGCTGTCATTTTAAAATCTGTATTAATGCAAGTATAATTAAAAGGAAGAGTAACGGAATACAATAAAGATTTTAGATGCAGCTCACTGGTGAGTTGTGCTATTTTTCAGGACATTCTGGTGGGTGCCACATGTGGTCTTTCGGGGTTTCCTGGTGTCCGCAGGCACCTTGTTGGTGACCTGTGGTCTAAAGTCTCTTGCTGCCTCTTGCAGATGTTCCTTCCACATGTTTGCTCTGTCCCCTACAATGCTTGTGTCAAGCTGCAAACTAAGCATTTTAAGGCTCTGTTGCATCAGCAGCTTTGTTCTGGCCACTCTTCCACATACGTGATATTTGTGCGATCCTTGATAATAGTTTGCTTGACAACAGATTCTCCCACCTAAGCAGTGAATCTCTAGAACGCTCACCTTGCCCAGCCAGTTTGGATGGACAGCCATGTCTTGGTAGGTTTTAAAGTTGTGCTAAACTCTTTACATTTTTGGATGATGGGTTGAACAGTGCTCTCTGCGATGTTCAAAGCTTGGGACATTGTTTTATACCCCAACCATGCTTAAACCTCCATCATGTTGAACCATCTGTTGTGTTTCTTACTTTTCCTTGGTGCTGTTTGTTTATTAATGTTCTCTAACAAACCTCTGAGACCTTCACAAGAAAGCTGGATTTATTCTGAGATGAAATTAAATTCAGGTGGACCCTATTTACTAATTGAGGGACATTTGAGACCCACGGGTTACACCAGATTTTATTTAGGGGCATCAGAGTAAAAGTGTCCAGGATACAACGGCTGTCATGCGTTTTGAGAACCATGCATCATTTTCCTCTCACTTCACAATCATGCACTCCCTCATATTTGCCTATAACACAATTTTTCCAAAAATATCTTAAAATTTACAGTTGTTTTACTACCATCTTTGCAAGTGACTGTATGTGCCGACTTATTTTTTCTCAGTTGGTTTTGCCACAAAAATCTTGAGAGATTTAGGTAAGAGAAACAACATTTGCATAAACAAGAATGCAAAAATACAAACTGGACAATCACATCAGAGTTAATTAGACAGAGGATGGAATAATAAAGTTACAAACCTTATTTCTTTTGTTTTCCTAAACACAGGTTTGCCTTCTTTCTCTTCCCCGATGTCGAACAGGTCAGAGTACAGTTCTTTGTTGTTGTGATCTACCTGGAAGAGCGCACACCTGTCTGCATTCACCAGGTTTTTTGCATATATCTGTAAAGGAAAACAAGGGGCAGAGCATTTTATAGCTAGATACTGTATTGGCGATTATTAGAGTAATTTAAGTCAATGTACTACTGCTAGTTTAATTTTTGTAGCCGAAAATTACACAAACCGTTTACTCATAGTTGATCCTAGGCACACTCACCATAATATGTTCAAGTAGAGAATCTATTGCCACAATGTTATCAAAGTATGTTCTGTGCAAAAAACAAACAAAAGGAAAACAATGACACATTGAGGTGTTTTAACAATCAGAAAGCTTCGGTGAGAATCACATTAAAGGTGCATAGCCTATTTGACTTTTTTTTATTTATACGTCAGTAGCTCACTCTGATTGCATACAAAGTTTTTATGAAAAATGATCACGTCCTGCTGGCGTATTAGTTGTTATTTTGGTGTTTTATGTTTTATTATTGCTCAGTTTATTAGTAAATGAAGCCCTTCGGGTATATTTATGATAACAATTGAAGAACGCACTTCCATTGGGATAAAAGAAGGAAGTGGCTAATGGCTATTAGCATCTCCCAGCGAAACAATGAAGAATGGTCCAAGCTCCAGTGAAAAAAAAAGATTCCAAGAGGGAAAACACTGGAATGTCGCTGGGAATACAGTCTGAATGTTGGTGTTCACTGAAGCAGAAGCTAAACCTGCCGAAGCTCAGATGTGACCGCAGTTGATTGACGTGAGTAAATGTTCTGATATGAGGCTCTTAAAGTCGCTGTAGATTGATTTATTATTTAAAAGTGATTTATTAATTAAGCAGACCGGCATTATAATAGTTCTGCCATACTGCCACGTCTGTTTATATCTGCTCATGGCGCCCGATGCTGGGTTCTATTTAGTCTCAAAAAGGAGCATTAAAACACTATCAGGATGGACGCCTGGTGTATGTAACCTTATTTTATCACGATCAAACGGCTTTTGGTCTTTTTTTAATAAGCATATAACGTGGCTATTTGCCTTTAATCATAAAAGCTCAATATCTTACATACTCCTTGAACCTTTTCCACATTTTGTCATGTTACAACCTCAAATCAAATTAATTTATTTAAATGGGATTTTACGTAACGAACACAGGCAGTAGGGCGATATTGTTAAGTGGAAGGTAAAGTAGATATACACAATTTGTATTCATCCCCCTTTACTCTGACAGCCCGAAATAAAATCTAGCGTAAACTATTGCCTGAAGAAGCATCTTAATTTGTAACTAGAGTGCACCTGAATATAACTTCATCTCAGTATAACTCCATCTGTTATGTGAAGGCCTTTAGAAGTTTGTCAGTAAACAAACCAAATCATGAAGAGCAAGGAACACAGCAGACAGGTCATTGATGACGCTGTGGAGAAGTTTAAAGCAGGAGCTAATGCAGACCTACCAAAACATGACCGTCCACCTGAACCGGCAAACTGAACTGAAGCCAGGTAAGTAAAGCGTTAATCATTGAAGAAGCAAAGAGGCCCACGGCTACTCTGGAGAAGCTGCAGACATCCACAGCTCAGTTGGGAGTATGTTTTTGCCACCTAATACTTATGCCCTCCATGAATCTGGCCAATAAGCCTTTGATCTTTCCAGGATGTACCCCAACACTTTGCCTCGAGCCTGCAAGGATAAGCGCGTGTAGAAAATGAATGGATGAAGCTGACCATTATGTTAAAGTGGAAAGAATAAAAGAAGGCAGCAGGAAGTCATGTTTTCCACAAGCTTGCCACAAGCCATGTAGAGGGCACAGCAAACGCGGAAGAAGGGGCTTTTGCCACATGGAACATTTTTGGCCTACTTGCAAAACTAGCACTGCACGTCACCCTGAACACACCAGCCTCAGGGTAAAACATGCTGGTGGCAGTATCATGCTGAGGGGACGCTTTTCTGCAGCAATGAAGCTAGTCAAAGTTCAGGAGAAGATTGATCAACCAAAAACAGACCAATCCTAGAGGAAGACCTGATGCTGCGAAATGCTGAGACTGAGTTAAAGGGTCACCTCCAGAGGGAAAATGACTCCAAATATACGATGAAATGTTTGAGAGCAAAGCATATTTATATGGTGGAATGGCCCAGCCAGGTTCAGACCTAAATCTAATTCAGAAACTATGGCAAGACCTAAAAATAACTGTTTATATAAACTTTCCATCCAATCGAACTGAGCTGGAGTTTTTTTTCCCAAACACCAACAGGCTGTAATGAGAGTGAAAGGTCGTTCTGCAAAGTATTTGAGCAACATCAAAATGCACACCAATCAGATTTTTTCTATTAGTACAGAAAAGCTTCCAGGAAAACATGCATCGTTTTCTTTCCACTTTGCCATCAGAGTCGACTATGTGTCACCATGTCACACTAAGGCCCCCCACCCCAAAAATAAACATATAGAAGTTTATAGTTGTAGAGTGACAAAATGTAAAAAAAAAAAGTTTCAGGGGTTTAAAATACTTTAGTGGGGGTTATTAAAATGTAATTATTATTCCTAACGTGAGAACACAATGTTCGTTTAGGACTTGCAGGGTCGTGAACGCAGTTAAAATCCCGCTACACATTAGAGCATTTCCAAATTTTAGGAACATGCTGTGAGAAACAAACTTTACAGCTTTTCATCACCTTTCATTGAAAGTTAAAGAAGCAGCTCTTACTTTGACACATCTAGTAGGAAGTCATTAAGCTCAGTCTGTTTGGCAAGGCCTCTGCACATCTAAAAAAGAAAAAAAAATAATAGGTCAGGATCAGCAACACAGATGTATGAATAATGTTTTGTTTTTTTTTTCTTCTGAAAACACAATCAGCATCCAGCATGCTCTGCAGGCGAAGCGGCTCGCTGTCTACGAGCACGTCTGCGGCCCGTCTTGTTGCGTCTCTGTAACAACGGAGTGTCTAAGCATTAAGCAGCGCTTCACCGCTAACCGAGGCTCAGAGGTCCACCGTGGCCAGAGCTGCAGTGGGACGCCACCCCTCTGGGGTACTATGTTATCTTTTTCATAAAACATAATGACGTCTCAGGGGAGCAGTTTGTTGAACGTATGGTCTAGTTGATTGGACTGGGCACAGTGACAACCCAGTTTCTGTACACAGTGGATTTCCCCAGTGCAGAACCAGAACAAACAATGTCATCCAGAAGCATAATAAATGGTAGGGTACACCTTGTTGCCAGAGGCTCAGGCGAAGCACATGAGGCCTTTATGGAGGCTTGCCTACCTGTACTTGATGAATGGCAACAGATGCCCAAGCTAAATTTGCGGTCGCAACCTGGACAGGAGAGAAACTTGGTTTTAAAGTTTTGCAGAAAGAAAATCATTAATCCTAATTGTGTTTAGGACGCGATTGCACATTTCAGAATAATCACAGACAAGTTCGTTTAATTCACAAATTCATTGCAGTTCTGCATACTCAGCTATGTCTGAAATCCCACAGATAAGTATCACATGACTCTGCAAGACTCCTGAACACACATGGTCATTGTTCTGGTTTCTGCTTACAGAACTTTAATGTCTTGCAGATTTATATGGAAAAACAAACAAACTCTAAGCCATGTGTCCAGCTGCAAAGGCCCTGGAAAAGCCGTTCCTATGAGTGGTTGGAAAGGTACTCCCACCCGGATGCGACGTAAAGGAGACTCAGCGAAATGAGATTGTTAGAAAAAACAATACGAACAAGAGGCAGGGATCAAAACAGAACTGAAACAGGCCCGCTTTTCTAGTTTGCATGTTTAAAAATATTCAATTTACTTCATTAAAAAGGAACAAACTATTATTTTTAAACAGAGCATCAAGAGATGTTTTTTTTATTTTATTTTTGTTTCATTTTGATTCTTGAAAAAACACAAAACTCTAATATTATTTTCAAACTTATTGGCCTGGATATGTCAAAGTCAACTTTACTTATATAGCACATCTGTCCAAAGTCCTGTACATGACAACCAATAAAAATAAAAAAAATAACAAATACACAACATTTAATAGGAATAATCAAAAATAATGAAAGTTAAAATACTGAAAAACACTAAAAATCATGAAAGGATATTGGAAGATAATATAAAGAGTCTGTAGAGAAACAAAGGAAAACATGGAGGCAAAAATATGCTCTTAACAGCTATTTTCAGCACTAAGCTGATCCTCTAAAATCTAAAGTGGATCTTGAAGAGATTCAGTTGGGCTTCACTCTCTTCTCCGTTTTTTATTTTTTTTACACCAGTTAAAAAACAAGCAAAGTAAAAAATGATCATAAAAATACAAATAACATCTGACTTTTAAATCTAACGGGTAGGATTTTTGAGTACCTATTTGCTTCAAACAGGATTGGGTCACACAGTGTCGCGAAAGTGAAAACACCTCACATTTTTTTAACTTAAAACATTTTTTTACTTCCTATATAAAAAAAATAAAAAAAAGGGTCATTGAGTCAAACACAATAAACCAGTCTAATTGTCTCAGAAAGTTATGAATACTTGCAACAGATGTGCAGTCAAAGTCAGCAGGATTTAATGCAACGTAACATTTTTATCTGACTTTGCTTTAGTCTTTTTCTGCAGGGAGCTACTGCACAATGAAATTGTAAAAAAAAAAAAAAAATGTGTAGAAAGGATTTAATTAGCCTGCTTTAGCTGACGCATCCTAATTTAAAACAGTCGCTGGAGTGCTTTGGGTGATAGAGCTGACCTCTTGGTGTCTTAGGTTGAAAGGCTGACTGCCCCAGTGCCGATGCAACTCCAGGATGGCGATGAGGTCCCCAATGGCAGTGAGGATAGGGAGACACAGGACAGAGTGAACATGGATCCCTGAGTCCTGCCCTGTGCCGTCCGGAAATCGCTCGTCCTACAAACACAGAGGCCCGTTAAAACTTTGATTTGACTAAACTGTACACGGGTCTGACCTAAACAGTGTTATGCAGCACTATAGTTGAGGGATTTCATAAGAAAGCCTGTAGACATGCACAAAAATAGCACTTGCATTGTATATTCAATCGTTTGGGTTTGTTTGATTGACTTGTTTGTTGAGACTTGTTTAGACTGGTAGGTTTTCCATCACAGAAGATCTTTACAGATATTTTCTCCTGGAATCTGTCTTTGATATTTCTCTGGTCAGACTGATTTTAGCTGGAAAAGTCGCTGTTTTGTCGTATTCTGTACTCTTGACCAAAACAGCCAAATTAGCACGGATGACTTCATTACTTTCCCTCAGGATTTAAAGTGTTAGGCAGCGCAAAGTAGTGTATGATTGTGAAGTGGCAGGAAAATTGATACTTGTTTTTTAAAGAACATTTAAATCATTCAAGCATTTGTATTTATTCCCCCAGCAGCTTTTGCAAACTGGAAATGCTGCCGCTTCATGTTTGCAACAGCTAGCTTAAGCTCAGTCAGACTGCAAGAAGAACATTTTGAAACATACATTTTTAAGTCCTGTCGCAGATTCTCAGATGGATTTAGGACTGAACTTCTACTGATTCTAGACCATTAGATCTATTGATCTAAACCATGCTCTCATAGCTCTCTCTGGCTGTGTCCTTATGATTGGTGATCTGCTAAAAGTGAACTTCTGTTCCAGTCTCACGTCTCTTGCAGCCTCCAGCAGGTTTTTTTTTCCCCCAGGATTGTCCTGTTTTTAGCTGGATCCAACATCCAGGTCTGTCTAGCTTCTCTGTCCCCGCTGAACTAAAGCATCAAGACGCCATGATGCTGCTACCACCGTGTTTCGTAGTGGAGACGGTATTTTCAGGGTTACGTGTAATGTTGGTTTCATCAAAAGATTTTAAACAGGACTTTACTGGCTTTCTTCCAACAACAACCGTCCTCTTTCACTCAGAGGTGTAGGGTGGACGACTAATAATAGTTATCATTGCATTAAACAGCCACGAATTTTCAGGTTTGAGGTGGTTTTGTACTGTTTTCATTTTCAATGAGGAGTTGAAGATGAGGCGATATTTTATAACTTAACCCTGTTTTTAAACGTCTTCATCACTTTATCCTGATGTCTGATGTGCTCCTAATTATTCATGGTGCTGTTTCCTCACTGATAGGTTACAGTGGATATTATTTTGTGGTATCAGCGTAAGGTGGGGTGTATAAAAGTGCACCCCACACAAAAACCTTTGCATCACTTTATTTGGTCTAAAAAATCCCTGCAAAATATATTAAGGTATTGTAATGTTACAAAATATGTAATGGTATACAGTGGCCTGCAAAACTCTTCACCTTCTTGGCGATTTTCATGTTTTGTTGCCTCTCAACCTGGAATTATAATGGCTTGTTTGAGAGTTTGCATCATGTTTCAGTGGCGATGGTGTTCTTACAGTGACGGGATGGGATCCTGTACAGATCCGTAGCACCTTAATGGAAAATTAAATTTTAATTTCAAAAGTACTTTTGTACCATTTTGTAATTTCTTGGATGTCATTTGACGGTTTGGCTGTTGTTCGGTTGAATTAGCAGATTAAATTCCCTCCCAGACGTATACACCAACGAATCAAAATGAATGCCATTCAAAAGCATTTAAAATAAGTCTGGAATATAACAATATATAAGCGGCAGAGGATATTTTTGCAGGGCACTGTGAAAAGATTTGTGGTTAAGCGTTTCAGTTTTGATTACTGCGACTGGTGACTTTATTCTGGTTCAAAGAGAGCAGTCATACCCCCATAACGTCCTCCACTAGCAGTGTTTTGCGAGTCTTGGCAACATGAGCGGCAATGGTTGTCCCGTATGCAATGGGGCCAGATGGGACAAGGCTTGGATGGCCATCCTTGGCCCCCCTTGGAGTGTATAAACATAAACTCTGTTAAAAAGGAAAGACAACAGCAGGTGATGGAAAATATATAGAGAAAGAAAAGGTAACCTTAATGAGTGAGTTTAACAGAAAGCCCTTTGTTACTCACATTGTTGCATTCTCCCAAGAAATAAAGTGCAAAACTATCAGCTTTTGTTGCTGTAGAGAGAGAAGACACATACACATGCTTAAATATTACTTACTGCCGCAGATGGGATTCTCACAAATGTCCTCCAACAACAAAGGACAGGACTACACAAAAAGCATAACAAGGGGGCAGTTGCAATCTAATAGTCAAACAATGGCCCACATAGCAACAAGTGCACTCTGACTGAGGCTTTCACTGCCTTCCAGTTCCTCTCATTCCCAGTCCTCCTCTCCAGTCCCATTTCACACTCAGATATAGGTCATGTTATCATGCAATGTGAAAACAGAGAGGCTGCTGGAGCGCACAATTCACAAATGATCAGGAAGTTAATGAGTGTTCTGCTTTGGGTGAACTGGCATACTTTTATCTGGATCTTTAACAGAGATATTTGATGTTTTGACAAATGGATGGGCGCGTAGCTATTTGCCACACCAAAAAAGGCAGTCTTACTTCCCCAAGATTCCTGCTACACAGGAAGAGTGGTAGAAGTAAATTGCTTATGTGGGGAGATTTCTTGTCACACACAGAAAACAGTCACTCCATTAGAAACACTTTTTGTCCCAGTATTATGAAATAACGGACGTGGGTGTCGTCAGCGTAAGGTTTCTCAGGTAATTTTCATCTTGGTTTTTACATTTTTCTTTCTTCTGTCAGCACAAACGTCTGTTGATCTCCATCGATTGCTTTTGTAATTGAACCATTAACCGATCTTTCTAAACATTTCTCCTGCAGGTTTCAGCAATGATAAGCACGGTAGCCGACAGGTGCAAACGTGCAGCAAATGGCTGAACGCGGCGCAGACACTTGAATGGCACAAAACACACACACAAAAAAAACCCCAAAATGCATTGGAAAAAAAGTTGAATTTTTTTCCAATGCAAAGAAGCAGAATAAGAAATGCTCCAAGCACCAAAAACAACAGCAAGTTAAAAAAAGCTGCAAACTAGTTTTACAAAACGGTAGTGCGCAAGACCATAAGAGGGAGTCGACCACCAAGTGATATGGAACCAGACCCTCGGTAAAAACATTAACGTGATGCCGAGAGGAAAGGTGGTGGAAGAAAGAAAAGGTATGTTTACGTTCATGTCAAAAAGTGTGGCTGTCCCCTTTTACCATATACTAGAACATCAGCATATATACATAAATAATATTAGGTTCCCCTAGTGGTCTGGCACAGTTCCAGTTTGTAAAGTGAATTTGTAGCTTTTTTAACTTGCTGTTGTTTTTGGTAATTGTACTATTTTTCATTTCACTTCTGTCTATTTGCTGTAATTGCACAATTGTTTTCTGTTGCTGTGTTTTTCTGTCACGTTCCTTTTGTGTGTTTTGGAGTTTGCATCATTCATGTGTTTGCAGCGCGTTTGGCCATCTGTGGTGTGTTCAGCTGTTTGCTGCACTTCTGAACTGATGGTCACCGTGGATAAGCACCTGCAGCCCCATGACGTATTTTCTCAGCGTCTGGGCCAAATGACCAAGAGACAATCTGCAGCCTGGGTCTGGTTGTATATCAGCATTTTAAGTTCCATCCATCCATTGTGTAGCATCAGTTTAACCATCTTCTTAAATATAAAATAACACGTTGCATAAAAACTAACTCTAGATGGACTTACAGAGGGTAAATGGGAAGACACATGGTGTCCACACGACAACAATTTGACAGCTACATTACTGTAAACCAGTTAAACTTTTACAATAGATCGTGTGCAGAAAAAGTGAGACTTTCGACTGCTTCCAATTACTGCCGCTGCTTGACAGCAACCATTGCACAGTTCATCTAATATAAAACTTACACTGATGACATTGTGGTTTGGAGAAATGAGAGAGCCAAAGCTTGCGCGCTTTAGAGTAAAAACGTAGGTCATAACCGTAGCAGAAATTTTCTTAATCGTTCAAATGCAATTTTTTTTTTTAGTCAAAATTTTTGCCACAAGGGTTACTTTGGCAAATTTAAGGGCAGATGGGTCTTGTCTTAGAGTGTCTTTGAATCTGTGGGTAGGGGAATCCATGCTACTGCTCCCAGATATCATTTCTCCTGACTTCCTCCTTCTCACTGGACAAAGCAACATACAAATCTTTGCCTTATTAGCCCACGCTCCGGCTGGAGACCACTGTCATCCTGGGTGGCCCTTGTACCATGAATTATTGCACAAATTTGGTGTTCCATAAGTAATGCTGGTTTCTTTCCTCAAAGCTTTCTAAATATTTATTGACCCAGTGCAAGGAAATTAATACAAGTTAAAAAAAGCTACAATCTAACTAAGAAGGAGAAGTTATAAAAAATAATGTGATATATGGCCTTTAAAAAGATCTTGGGAGTTATTTTTAATCATAAAAATCCCCCTCTGGTATTCTGAGTGCTTGACCCCGAGCTCATTGGGAGATGTTTACTCAGGCATTTGTCATAAACAAGCAGATTTTTTTTTCTTCAGACAAAAAAAAAAAACAAAACAAAACTGGCAGCTCTCTGTGACTTTTTTGTTATAGCATTTGTGTGATAAGATTTACTATACACATTTATCTGGTTTTACCTGTTTTGATTATGTTGGACAACTCATAGAGCAGGAGTTTGCTGTCTCCTCCAGTGTCCAGACGCTGCTCCATGAAGCTGTTGAGCTCATACACCACACCCTGCATGTTTGTATCCTGGTACTGGTGGACACAACACAGAATATCAAGAATAGCAACAGCTCGCACTTTGTACACTTTTATACACTTAATCAAATAGGGAGGATCTTTGTTGTTGAACTGAGAAAAAAGAGCATTATCTGCTGCGTTTTAGCTTAGCGATCCCCAGTGGCTCCAGAGAAGGTCATAACACCCACGGTTCTGACTGGAGTCCTGACAAGCCCTGCTGCAGAAGAAGACAAACCTCCGGCCCTTTTACGAGGCCAAAGAGATGTCTATTTCTGCGCCTGCAGAGAGGGTGAGGACAGGACAGCAGGGAGAGTGCTGCACTAGAAAGCGTCCCCAACGGGACGCCTTCTGCCCTCCCACATCCTGTTTGCGCAGACGTATGGATGACGCAGTGAGGGGTTAAGGGGACTTCATTTACTTTTCTGCTTGTTAGCGTGTCATACGTTTATTCTACTGAGGTGGACGCCTCTGATCCCCGGATATGACTGGGAATAGGGTGTGACTTTAGGTGTGACATGGGGGAACTTTTTTCCAGTTTTGTTTTCTAGCTACTTTGGTCTCACATTAGTTACAATGAAATTGCTACTTGAGTCATCAGTGTTATAAATGCTTATATTAATACTTAGCAATCTTACAGTAATCCAGTACCTTTCTGCAGTTGGTAAATAAGAGCACTGCACGCTGGACAAACTGCAAAATTGTTCGGGCAACGGTCCAATTTTTTGTGTGAAACTAATCCCATATTAAATTGACTATGAAATGTTAAACAGTGTGCAATCTGAAAAGTGTGGTGTACATTTCTATTACTCCTTTACTCTGATAGCCCTGAATAAAATCCAGTGCATAATGTATGATTCCAGCCGTTTTGTGGAGGTCTCAGAGGTTTGTTAGAAAACATTAGTGAACAAACAGCATCATGGAGACCAAAGAACACAGCAGACGGGTCAGGGAGAAAGATGTGGAGACGTTGTAAACAGAGTTAGGTTATAAAACAATATCCTAAGCTTTGAACATCTCAAAGAGCGCTGTTCATCCAGGCATCTGAAAATGGACAGAGGATGCCACAGCTACCAAAACATTGCCGTCCACTTAATCTGACAGGGTAAGCAAGGAGAGCATTTAGCAAGATGCCTGTGGTAACTCTGGAGGTTCTGCAGAAATCCCCAGCTCAGGTCGACGGCATAATGTAGGTGAGAGAGCAAAGATGGTGGAGGAAGATGCTCTGGTCAGATCAGTGTTTTGGCCTCCATGCAAAGTGCTGTGTGTGATGGAAGACACTGAAGATCGTCCTTAATGAAACACGGCGATGGCCGCATCATGCCCTGGAGAAGCTGTTTCACCAGGGACACAGCAGCTGCTCAGAGTTAATGGGAAAATGGGTGGATCTCAATACAGCGCAATCTATAGGCTGCAAAAGACTTGAGACTGATGTGAAGGTGAAGTGTGACAATGCAAAGGGTCAGATCAAATCCATTTATGTGTTAAAGTGGTGTAGACTCACATTAATTTGAGAATTAGTAACAAGGCTTAGTGAGTGCCCTACACGTGTGCCCTGCAGTGCAAAGAAAAATTGGGAGTAATTTCTGTCTCCAGGTGTACGAAGGTGATGGAGAGCCCAATAAGAGCTGATGCTGTAATTGTTGGGAAAAGCGGTTCAACAAAATATTGATAAAAGGAGGCTGAATACATAAGCACATGACAATTTTTCAGATTACTATTTGTAAAAAAAAATAAAAAATAAAATAATAATAATAATATCAGTTTCTTCAACTTCCTAACTATGAACTACTGTAGCCTGGTTTACACTGACTGCTATGTTGCAATGAGACAAGTAGAAAAGTCCATTAAACAATTCATAATAACAAACAAAAACCTACCCTGTTGACTTCTTTAGTCGATGTGTCATCTGTAAAGAGAAACCAAACATAGCAATAAAAAACAAAGAAATGGTTGGAATTTAATTAAAGTTTCTTTTAACTGTTAAACTAAAGCAGAATCTGCTCAGAAATATTCAAATCTACCTAAATCTGCACTGGTGTTTCGCTCCGGTTTACTGTCAAGACCAAATCTTCAGTAATTTTTCCATAAACACATTGCTTGTGAATGTGAACTTAACTTAATGATGCCAACAGTCATTTGTACTTTCCCAGTCTGAGCTTCAAACGGACCAATCAGAGAACACCGCATTTCCAAGAGAAGCAACGCTGTGATGTTTCTGAAAAACGGCGGAGAGGCGGCTGCAAACCGAAGCGCCGTCCACAATTGTCGACATTTCAGGTAAAGATGTGTAAAACCCTTTGAACATCTTGTTTTCTCGGGGATATAATCATGGTGTGGTGCATAGACCAGTTTTTTTTAAGCTACAAGAATAGCTTCTTGCCAAAATGTGCCACTTGTACAGTCAGAGCAAATCTTAACACCTTCAAAAGAACTGGGACTGTGACAAACAAGTCTGCAGGAGAATCCTGGTTAATTTAGCCATAAGGAAGGAGGATGGTGCGGGAAGTAAAATTATCCCAGAATCTCACTGTTAACAGAACTGCAGCTATGGTTTTCGTGCGAGGCTATGCATTTCATTTATTTTAAGGCTTTTCACACATCTTTACCAGCAGTGCCAATGTACATGGAGAGTGCTCTATGAAAGTAAATTGAAAGTAAATATGAAAGTTGGTTTTGAGCAAGATGTTCAAACCAGCGCTTTAATGAATGTGTACAACCGTTTGCACCATGCATGGCCGATATTAGTCATCTGTGCTGCTAAACACAACAATCAACATTATTTGCTTGAACTACTAGGAAAGTGTTGAGTTTGAGTTGTTTTAGATGTCAGAAATCCTCTGAGTAACTGCTACATTGACTCCTCCATGTCATTTTCCTGCTGATTTTCAAAGGGATTATTAAACTAGACCATTTAGGACTCTTGTGCTCTGCTGTTGTTTATTACAGCTAGCATCATAGTTTGCAGCAAAAGAAGGAATGAATCAAGCAGGAGAAAATAAACAATGTGAGTTTAGGGATGAAAGTGCAGTGGAACATGTCAATAGAGCTCCACCAATAAAAAGTTAAAATAAATCCAATGATATTTTACAACAGGCCGACAACACAGGATGCAATTAAGCAAAACCATACCACATCCTGAAAGAACTGCTTTGGTTGTCCATGCGTTTAAGTCACTAAAAATATGTCTATAAAATGTCATCAAGTAAATATTAGCTCTTCTTCTCTTCTTCTTCTTCCTCTTCTGTTAAAAATCTAAGGGTCTAGTGTATCTAAATAAATTACATTCTTCATGTCCGTATCCTTGCAAACAATGCCCTAATTTAAAGTTTTGATTTATGAATGCTGTTTTGTGAATTTTTGGGATGGTTTCACATTCCCATTCAGTTGATCTCTGATCAGCATCAGCAGTTGTTGGTCCTGTACTGTAAATGGACAAACTTCATGGTGTTTTTCAAAGCTTACACGTTAACAACTTTTTCACAATATTGTGCAAAAAAAAAAAAAATTAAATAATAAAAATCAGGATCAATGTAGCTGCCAATTTCTGACACTCCCAGCCTTAGATAATTCCTCACAAAGATCCAATTAAGATATATGGTATAGGGAAAGAAAAATCACCAAAAACACAAATAATTATTTTATTTCCATAGGAGAATTTTGAGGATTAAAAGTCTAGAAAAATCATGAAACGTGTTGTGCCTGGTGAGAACGTAAGCTAGAAATGTGAAGATGTGATCCATGGAATTAATTTTGATAAAGTACACACACACACACACACACACACACACACACATACATATATATATATATATATATATATATATAAAATCGTCTTTAAGAGAGCTTTTTTGCACTGATGAGAAGCAGGTAGAACAGAAATTGAAGGGTACTCAGAGCGACAACGATGGGGTTAATGTGAAAGAATTTCAGAAAAACTAGTCAAACTTTTACATAACTAACTGAACAATTTACCAACTATGTAAGGGTCTAAAACGCACATATTTGATAATATTTTATGGGGAAAAACCCAGAAGGGCACAGAATGTATAAAGCAGTCTTTTAGGTTACAAATAACTTCTGTGTAGTTTAAGCAACAGTTTGCCTAAATTATGTGTAGCTCACGGGCCTCGGATCTTTAACAAACTAAAATCTTGCACTCCTGAAAGACATTCTTTGAAAGGTGTTGGGTTAAGTCTAGGTCCCTTCCTCTCAGTTTTGAGATGACTCGTTGATAATTCTTTCAGAAACATGCGTGCCTCCGCTCAGGTCTCTCCCCACACGGCTTTCGTTCTGAGGAGGAGACGAGCCTCGGCTCAGAGGGTTGCACTTCAAGGACACTGAGCTGCAGCGACCATGATGGTCTTTCCTTTCCAGCTTTTTCACTAGACACTAGGATAAAGGGTGACAGATACCATGGCTGTCAGGGAAAACCCAGATTCATTAGATCACATTCACAAACTAACAGCGAGTGTTTTCCACAACATAAAAATCACACTGTGCTATTCGCAGACAACACAATCATATCTCCTCTTTGGCATATTGTGCACACCTTCCTTCAAAGCTAATATGGTCTTATTACACACCTCAGCATGCACGTCCACCGTCAGCTCGAGAGCACTTTCTGAATAACTTATGGAGAAATGAAATGCCTACCTTGAGCAGGGAGAGATTTGCTTAATACACGTCTCTGAATCAGAATTAAGAATAAAAAAGAAGTGCAAGATTTCTGCTCTGATTCCCGGCTGTGGTGTTTGGATGGAGGGAAATCCAGTGGCAACAAGGGAAGTTTCATGGGGAGCTGCTCACCAGAACAGTAACTACTGAAACCCCTAGGATCACATTTCATGTGAAACATCCAATGTGTAAAGCTTGGCACATTTTAGAAATCCAAGCTAAAGTGCTGACCTGAGCTGGTGCGCGTTTGAAACAAACCCCTCTGAACATGTGAAGAAGGACTTCACAGCCAGCCACATTGTTTGTTGTTTTAAACATTCCTCCAGTATGCTACGAGTTTCCTAACTTAGCTATGAGACTTATTTTAGAGTGAACCCCCGGCCAGGCGTGACGTCAATCAGAGGACAGAACGCTGCACTTGAAAAAGACTTCAAATCCCCGTTTAAAGCGGAACGTTTCTTTTAGACACGACCTTTCCCGACCCCTAGAAGTCTAAATATTACAGACACAGATGCCTTCAAAGGGTAAATCTGATCAAACTAGTGGCTGGAAAGACACTGGAAGCAGTTCATCATTAGTAATACAGCACAAACTAAAGCTTAAATGTGCAAAATATTGTAAAGCGGTGTACAATGTATAAATGGTTAACACATTTTCAGATCAAATGATTTCATGATAAACAAGCGCTGTTAACGATGGATGAGAACAGCGCCGCTCCTTCTTGCATGAATGTCACTGATCTGAAAGGTCCATTCAAGCCCATAAGCACTTCAGCAGGGAGGCCGAGCGTTCAACCTTCCATCCATTTTGCCAAAACATACTGACTTGGTTTTCCACCTTGAGTTTTCGACTAAAGATACAGCTAAGACAACCCAGGTGAAGGAGTTAATAAGCAAAATTGTCCGGGGCACAACTAACAGATAAGTAAGTCTTATTTTCCATCTGGTGCATGTATGCTCCCCTTACTAATACCACCCTGTGCAAATTCCCACATGGCTTATATCAAAAATACTTCAGGTTGTGAAATAGTAATAAACCTTATTTAAAATGAAAAATCATTAAAATAGCAGGGAATGTAATCCATCCTGCCTGTTTGGATTGGTGCCTATTGCATATTATTTGATTGAAAATAAAGGAATAGAACCTCCATCTCTGTGGCATTAGATTACAAAAGTGACACTGAAGATACCTGGTTAACCTTAAGCTATGAGCTCCGGGCTTTTCCTCCCCTTTCTGTGGAGTCTGCCCATTCACTCCTCACCGTTTGGCGGGAACAAAGTTTGCTAGTGGACAAGGAGGTCTGAGGCTCGGGCAAGACTGATGTTTCAGACAAGAGCATCAAAATCACAAGAAAATATAGCGATGTTGGACACCTTGCAAAAGCCACCAAATTCGTCATGAATTTACTGCGGAGATTTTACGTGGCGGCACGGCCTCGTGTGACACGGCAGAGAGAGAAAGCTCTGTGTCCGCATACAGCGTCGTGTCAGACCTTTACGTACACACATCAGCAGCATTAAAGTCATTTTACTTTTGTGGTGTTAATGAAGAATTAGAAATGTTCATTTCCCTAATAATTTAGGAGTTATCGTACTCCAAACTGCTTCATTAAAATGTTATAAAAAGTGGATGCACACGTTTAAATTTGAACTGTGGATTAACTCGTACCGGGAACGAGTTTAAACATGCAGGCTCATATACGCTAGTGCCAGGACGCCGCAATTATTCATTGGTTAAATATCCTTTATGAGGCTGAAGAGGAGCCACGTCCTTTGCATATTGATCAACAAGGTTCTAGCTAAAGTGAAAAATAGCCTCAGCATGATGCTACCACCACCATGCTTCACAGTGGGTACCATGTTCTTCGGTTTGAAAGCCACAAACTGATTCCTCCAAGTATATTTTCTGTCACTATAGTCAAAAAGCTCAGTCTTTGTGTTGTCTGACCGCTTTCTTTCAAAATCGTCGCTCATGTAGGCAACTGCGTGGATTTTAGAGCGGGTCCTTCTTTCCTGGTCGGTTAAACTCACTGCGCTGTGGACCGTATAAATTCAAGGCGCCAGTTTGGGTCAGATAATTGAAACTTTCACTTTCACACAGTGGAGAACAATGGAAAAGTGGAGTCCATGCTGGAAGCCAATAAACTCGGCTTAGGAAAGCGGTGGAATATTATGCCTGAAATACGGCAAAAAGCGTTTGGTTTCTCTGCAACCTGCGAAGGAGACATTTAACCGAAAATGAATTTGAGAATAATAACCCGTGTTAGAGAGAAAAGGACACCCAAGTCTTGTTTCTGCAAAGTTGTTTGTTTTCACATCATTCCCCACTGCAGGAAGAGCAACTGAAAGGCATCATTAAAGCCTCCAGATTTACATGACATCCATGTTAATGATGACTGTATTAAAACGTGTTTCAGGAGCAGCACATTTAAGAAGCCCAGCGGTTCTTGCTCAGTGCACCGCAGACCTACAACACCAGACGCCGTTTACGTCTAAGCTGTTGTGCCTGGACTACTTTCAGAAGCTTCCTTAAGGCACGCATACACAGCTCTGCCCATGTTTGCAGCGGGTACAGGCCCACCACGTTCTTCCTAGAAACCAGTACTTGAATGTGCTTAGCTGCTTTTGTTTTGTGTGGGTAAAAGTGGGTCAAAAGGTCTGGAGTTGGAGTAAAAATGACAATTTGCTCATCTTATTCAGCAAGAACAACACCGCTGTTTCATCAGATACGTCTTAGTGGATCAACCCCCAATGGAGCCGCTGCTCCCCGGGGTGCATGCCTCAGGTGCACGTTCAGATCTGAGAGTTTTACCATCATTCAAAGCCCTCAGTCAATGCAACAGTCTGTTAATGCCATCCCATATTTTCATGGACCCACTGGGCTTGGAGTAAATACAAGAGGGGAGCACCGACACGTTCTTCTACAATATACTGCCTGCACAGTCGACGGTGAAATCCAAACAGGGCTGTGTAGCATCTCTCGGGGCCTGTGGAATATGAACTCCTCATAACTTTATGGCACTGTTGAAACTTCTCATGAACTTGAATAACTTTGGTTAAAAGATTAATATGTGCTGCGTCACCCTGGTTTAAGATTTATTACACAGCACGCAACTTGCTCCGTGCAAAAGGCTCCTCTTTAGATTGTATTTAGGTCATTTTGACAGCTACAACAATAGATAAAAAGAAAATTTATGCCATAAGCTTTAACTAACGCCACACTGGCAAGCAAATATGCAGTGATGTCAAACCCATTATAATTATAAGATTTAATCAATAAAACCATTTAAATGTGGGCATTTTCTAAAGAAATTAAAAACTTTAATATCTTATAGCAACATAGTTTCTGCTTTTTTCTGTTTTTCTAACTATTTCCTGGCACCGAAGCGTGTATTTCTTGAGGACTGAAAGACATAAGCGCCCATTTGATGCATCGGCTCAAAATGAATGATCACAAACACGATGCTATAATACAGGATCTACAGATGCATGCAGAGAACATTCTCCATGCATATCTTTAATGTTTTACAGGTAAAATAACCTCTCAGTGAGCTGGGTCCAATGTGCACAATGCTTAATGAGTGCTTTATTGATCTGCTGCCACGGATCCACAGCGTCCCTCTGGACGGTTAACTAGAAGTGACTCAGGTCAGCTCCTCGTGGCCCACCTGCACTGACCTGGTGGTTGCTATGAAGCTGCCAAAAGCAAAACCGGTGCCTTTGTTTTGTGTAACTTTAGATACCAAGAAGGCAATTATTCTATTTTGAATGTTTTTTTATTTAGGGTTTCTTAAAGAGACTAGGGTGAAATTGGTTCGTGGAGGTAAAAGCTTACAAAAACCAAAATAAGAAGAGACGATGTTCAGTTTAAGTTATTACATCGCTTCTTGCAACAACTCCACGGCCGATCAATAATCAATACAAGAACCAATGTCAAACAAGTGAAAAGCAACGGAGTAGATCACCAGATTTCTGCAGACAGCAAGTGTTTGTTGAGCGTCTGAAGCGGCATCCATTGATCTCTTCCTCGGATGCCTCCTCCTCCTCCTGATGGAAAGCCCTGCAGGTGAGCCAGGTCTCTTATCAAAGCCGAGAGACGTGAGCTTTCTGCTACACAAAAACCAGCTTTGTGTGCTCGTGATCAGCCTCTAAATATACAACTCAGGAAACGGTATCAGCTGCTAAAAAGCTCAGCCCAGCTCCTTCCCTCTGGTATTGAGGCACCAAATAACAAGAACCCAGTGATTCCCTTATCCTCAGACTTCTGCGTAAGCCGACCAACAGCCCATCAGCCATTTGTTGCTTTGGAAAATGGTAACTAGTTAACTAAAATTAAAATGAATACGTGGTCATTTGTAGCTGTTACAAAGACTCTGTTGTAATGAAGTATCGTTTTCTGAAAGGAAGCTTTTCTTAGCTCACAATTAGGAGTCTAAATACAATTCCAAAAGCAGCAAAAGTCAACTTTCCAAACTAAGATTATAAAACTTTAACCAGATTGTACTTAGAAGCTCTACCTTTACGAGTCGAAACAGCAACAGGTGTTATATTTTCTCTACGAGCTTGTGTCTGTGTGCACACAGAGGCTGCAGTATCGAGGGGCCTCTGGATGGACGCAGCAGAGGGTTTGGGATTAATTAATTATCCCCCGATACATCAAAGGGCAAAGTAAACATGGCCAGTGACACAATGGCCTGATCTCCTGTGGTGTGTAAAGTTCTCTTAAGACGTTTGGAGCAGATTTTAAAGAGAAAAAAAAAAAACCTCCTCTTCGCTGAAAAAAATGCAATTATCTATTAAAATATAAATAAAGCAATAGATAAAAAAAAATTAGAAAGCGAAAGAAGCGCAAGGATAATTTGGTTTCTAGAAGCGGAAAGCTCAGTATAAGTACATAAATATGGAGGCTTTTTTTAGAATTACAGACCGTAACATAACGTTTGCAGGCACACACACACACACACACACACACACACACACACACACACACACACACACACACACACACACACACACACACACACACTGATGTGTACATGCACAGACAAACTGATTTATGTAATCCAATGTTGTCGGTCACATGATAGGTGAGAACAAGCCCGGCTGCAGGGATTGCTTCCAGGAAGCAGCGGTTATCTCAGTGACGATCACATGATGACAAGTCCTCCTTCTCCTCCTCCTGCTGCTGCACTCATAAAAGCATCAGATCAATCACTAAAAAGCCTGGCCTAAAAAAAGAAAAAGAAGGAAGACATATAAAAACTGCATTTAGTGCATATTATTTTACTCCCATCAGGGTGAGTGTGGGCCTGAGCAAACGTGACCATACAACAAAGAAGGGAAATATCTTTAATTCATACAGACCTCTCATCAGCCCTGAACATGGATCTTTTTAAGCTGTTTGAGGAACCAGAAATTAGATTTTACAGTACTTGTAACCTGAGTGGTTATGGCCACAGAGAGGAAGCCATGGAGACCCTTCAGAGTGGAGCCAAACGGTCTGCTCATCTCAGTCTAACAGAGGAAGTACACTCAGTAATGTTGCTGCCGTGACGTAGACATGAGCCCAGAGAGAAGCATACGGCACAACCTCAGAGCTGCTGCTTTTATTACATAATTATAATCGCAGAAGATGTTCCCCTTCATATTGAACTGATATGTTGATACCTCTGCACTGTTTGGAGTTGGCTTTAATCTCGTTGTACATGGGTATACTGACAATGAAAGGCATTCTGATTCTGAATAATAACCACAAATGTTATCTGCATGGTCACATTGTGATTATGAATATATATACGTCACATCTTAGCTAAGGGTTGATTACATAAGTGAGCTAGTTAAACTGAAAATGTTTTAACGTCATTTGTAAATGTGAGAAAGGCACCGAGAAATAAGCCGCTGAGCAGACGTTTTCGCCACTATGAGCTCAGACTAATAACCAGGCGGACCGCATGGAAGTTAAAGCATTCAATCTTTTTCCGATCAGTGAAGGCACCACACATAAAGCTAAATAAAAAAAAAACATTCATGGCAAGAAGGCTTGAAAATATCTTACATGCTGTTCTCATATTTTCTTATGTTATTATTCAGAAAGATAAATCAGAATTGGCCAAAATCGGCACCTCGAAACGGCACAAAATAAACATTCCTCGTTTCTGGTCAGTCAGAATTACTCAAATTATTCATATCATTGTGAAACGACTGGCACAATGCGGCTGCACAGTGCGGCAGCTATCAGCGCTCCTGCCTTGCTGAAGGAATGTCTTGGGTTTGAATCCCGTTCGGGCTCTTTATGAACGCAGTGTACATATTTTTTCCATTGCATGAGTGGGTTCTCTCCGGGAACTCCAGCTTCCTCCCACAGTCCAAAAAGAGGACTGTATAGATATGAGTGTGTGTGGGTATGATTGTTTGTCCTGTGTGTCTCTGTGTTGCCAGTTTAGGGTGTGTCACACTACGTCTTACCATTATTGGTGATATTTCTGCAGGCCAGGGGCTCAGCAGACAGTGGTAGAAATATATCTGCTCTCCACTTATATTTCTAGACAGGATTTAGTGCAACAGGTCTTTTTTGCTGTTCGTTAGTTGACATTTGATCCATCCTAAAGCTTTTACGTGCTTCTGAATAACTCAGCTAACTGGATGTTGTTGCATATTATGTTCAAAGCCTCTCCACTGTATCTCCTCTCCTATAAAGGGCACCTTAAATTCATGCACAGGAATATTTACATTTCAATTCATGCACGCTATTTCAGAACTTCACTGTCGATCATAATGTAAATGTCAATCGTCATGAATCTCACTACCTTACAAAGGGATTCTGAACAGTTTAAAACACTGGTGGCTACGTTAAGTTGTTAACATTTCAAATTGAAAAATGTTAAAGTCACCTTTTGTGATGGGATTAAGACATTTTAAAGGATTGAATAAAAAAAGATATTTATTTAGCTATTATATGGAGATGGGAATTCTATGGCAAGTTAGTAAATGTGTTTACTAAAATTTCATTTAAAACTGGTACACTTGTTTTACTTCCCAAAGTTTGCTTTGAGCAGTTTTCACATTGCTGCAACTTAAACAGCCATTTAAGAAACCAATAAAGAATTTATTAAATTAAGTAATGTTTATCGTTCTAAACGACACAAAGCTTATTATTCAAGGGGCTGTGATTCATCTTGCAAAAGAACCCACTAAATTATTATTCTTATTATTGTAATTCAATAACTGTATCTTCAATACTGCTCATTAAATCACTTGACTAATTAATCATTGCAATTCACAAATTCCATTAATTAACTAATTGAATGTCACCAACTATAATGATCATTTGAAATTGGTATTTTAGTTGCACATTTTTAATGACTTTATCTGTTTTATTTCCCTGCTGGCGGTGGTCAGATGGCCCGGTGGCGCCGATGTATGGCAGCCTCGCTTCTGTCAGTCTGCCCCAAGGCAGCTGTGGCTACTAACATAGCTCACCACTGTCAGGGTGTGAATGGGTGAACGACTGACTGTAGTATAAAGCGCTCTGGGGTTGTCAGACTATTTAAAGTGTTATACAAGTACAAGCCATTTACACTTTTACCAAAAGTTCTATTTGCCTCCAGACTGCAGAATACGAACCTGCAGCCTCAGTCCGGCTCGGCTCCAGTCATTGGCTGGCTCCGTCTGAACGACACTTTTAAAATGGACCTGCAGGATAAACCGCCTGCTTCACTGTTAAATGAGCAGTGTCTTCAAGGCTTTTCAAGGTTTCCACAGGTAGAGGTGGTCTAAAGGACGGAGGCTGTTCAGGTTGGGGGAAGAGAAGGAGAGGTTTGCATGTTCTGCTGGGAAGGTTTTGTTGTGAACCAACGCAGCTGCTGATGCTACTCATGAGCTGACAGAAATGACTAAATAAGCTTTTTTTAGCTGCTGAATTCCCTGTATGAAATCAGCCATGTTATTAGTTTGCAACATTTTCTCCTAATGAGGCTTTATTGAAGCTTTCAAGCACCGGTCTGATTGAATACCTTTCTGTCTGTGCATGTTGCTGTGCGGACTTGCTGCAGGTGACCAAATAAATTTTTTCCTCATCCTTATTTGAAAATGTTGATATCTAAATGAATTAAATTTAGAGCTGACCAACTTAGCGGTCATTGTAAAGTTACATGGGAATGTTTTAGATCAAATTTACACAGAAACTCATTTTTGGTTGCCCCTCTTGTTCGGTCTAATATTATTTGCCATTCTGAACGCTAAGGCTTTTTAAAACTTGCAATCACATACATGATACAGGCTTTATTGTGTATATTGTCATACTGGAGGTGTTACCTTATACAAGATTCATACTTTAAAGTTCAAATCCTTGTTCAAATTTTAGTTTTTGATGCGCAAAAAGTGAAAGTTTATTGTTTGAAAAAGGAAAAACTAACATAATTAAGCTTAATCAAAATCAGTCAATAAAATATAAATAATTAGTGGGAGCCCTATACTACAGCCAAAATACACATTAGAGTAAAAATGCAACAATTTTTTTTACTATGATAACCAACGAGATTGTATAGTACATTGGTAAATGTTTACATTTTTACTTAAACTGCTATATTACTTTTACTTCACAAAGTTTTTGAATTTATTTTTTGTACTTCTTTTTTTGCTGCTTCAACTGTACAATTATATTTATGAACATGTATGTATGCATGCATGCATACATGCATACATACATACATACATACATACATACACACACATACATATATCTATATCTATTGCTGTATATATATATATATATATATATATATATATATATATATATATATATATATATATATATATATATATATATATATATATATATGCATTATGGAATAATTCTTATTACAATTTTTTTATATTTTTTTCGTACTGTATTTTTTATTTATTTATCGTAGCAACAATACATAAATCTATACAATATGATTAAATGTAGTTACTGTGTGCAGTTTAATCACAATACATAATATTTGATAATAATTTAAATGGTGCTGCAGAGACTACTATATTTGTGGTTGACACTAAATCTTTATCGGTCCTATTTTTGTTTATTTTCAGGTCAGTCTTGTTATATTTAACATTCACAATATGCTTGATATTATTGCTTTTCATTTCTAAATGCTAAAACAATAATTGCTTATTTTATTCATTTTTGGAGATAGCACATTATAACTATCGGCATAAAAAAAAGATGTTTCAAGTTACTGTATGCTACGCAATAAATTTCAAATTTGGCGGTTCAAAACCTAAAATAATATAGCTTTTGATTTTTGGAGCAACATTGGTGGTTTAGATTGCCTCAACTGAAGAATTAGAGAACAGGTAAGAAAAAAAAAACAATCATCATTAGTAGCCGCCCTAAACTTAGCTGTGAAAAGAAATCACAGTCTCTAAATTCTGCTGATAACCAAACAGTCTTATAGCAAATAAATATCAAGAGCCAACAAAAACTTGAAGGGGACCTTATAATAATCTTTTGAAAGTACGTATTATATGTATGTATATATATATATATATATATATGTATGTACATATATGTATGTATATATATATCTGTCAGGTGATTAAATCTTATGTAAATTAGTCCTCTGATTAGCACAAGCTTCCTCAGCTCCGACATAAACTGCATTCATGAAACGTGGCGACAGCTAGAGTTATGTGTGATGATTTCCCTTCGGTATCAGTCAAACTAAACACGCACTCACAGGAAACTATTAAAAACACAGCCCCAGACTCTAAACACGCGCCTCCCTACATGGCGGCAACAAACATGGAATACCTCATATAGAAGGCAGCTCCAAAATGGGACAAATCTGTCCCATGCCAGCTTCCTCCTCCAACACAGTCCACCACGCCCCGAGCCAGCACAGCCTCCTCACCACCACCACCACCACCACCACCACCGCCGTCCCCACCCCTCCTCTGGGCCTCCTTCAGTAGGCTGCATGTCTCTGGAGGTCGCCTCTGACGTCAGCAGCTCGACTGGGCAGAGTGCCAGCCCTGTGGGCCCTTGATGGATGTGGTTGGTCTGAGAAACAGTCTGCTGTGTGTGGAGCGCGCGGCACAAACTCAATTCGGCTCGCTCAAACACATCTAATGACCCGTAAAGACCCGACAGGCCCCGTCCCCCCTCTCTCTCTCTCCGTCTTCTGTGTATCTCGTACTTTCACAATTAAAAGAAGCCACATGTGAAGTTGAGCTGCAAAGATCAGGATAATAAATAGGGCCTGCTGCGGCATCGCCCCCCTCAGCCTGCGGCTCTGCTGAAAGGCAACCGTGGCTGATTTATCGGGAACTCCTGGGCCGCTTTTACTGAGAGTCAAAAAAGTGCAAACATCTAACCAAGCAAAATTTTACAGAAATTACAACCCCGCCTCAGTGAAGCCGCGCAAAATCTGCTGATCCGATCAGAATGTTACAGTGATCCCGAGAGCTGCAGCCAGCGTCACTGCGTGCGTTGGTCTGTGTGTGGGACGGCGGTACCTGCAGGCCGGCTGCTGGTCTTCCTCTTAAGCCATCTGTCCAACGTCTCGGCACTCACGCTCTCCAACACAAATTCGTCCAGCATCTGCGGGTGCAGCGAGAGGTAGGCCTTCACTTTCTCATCTGTCAAGCCTAAAAAGAAAAACAAGAAGAAGAAAAAACGGCTAAACATCTGCTGGTTCTTGAACTGTTACCACTTTACTCCTGTCACACAGATTGTAGGGACATGTTGCCCAAAAATGTCAGACGTCCAAGAAAAGCACTGATGAGAGACACGTACGGTGCCTTGCAACAGCATTCATAGCCTTTCAACTTCACCGCCTTCTCTCATATTTGAAACGCTCATGACAAACCAACACAAAGTATTGCATGATCGGGAAGCGGAAGGGGAAATGGTGCAATGTTTTCAATAGTTTTAACAAAAACAATCTGCAAAGTGTTTCTTGCATTTGTGTTCTGACCCGCTTTACCCTGATTAAAATCCAAAAATGAGATGAGACTGAAAGTTTTGCACATTGTTCTTTGCAAAACAGCTCGCAGTACGTGACTGGATGAACGGCCTTCGTGAACAACTATTTTTAAGTCTTGACAGATTTTCTATTGAATTTATGTCTGGATTTTTTTTAGTTAAGCAGTTCTATCGCAAGCCTTCTAAATTACAGAAACAACAATAATTAAGGTTATTTTTGGCAAATATTGAATTCACAGTTATTTAAGGTCATTGAGTTTGGAAAAACAACATATCTGTTGCACTTAAGAAAAAGGGAGATTTGCCTAAAACTTAAAAAAAATATTTCTAACACCTTCTTGTCGAATAACCAACAAAGTATTAAAGCAAATGTGGGGTATTATATAAAAACTATCCATCATCAATATCATTTGTACAGAGCACTTAAACAGTCTCTGAGGAAAAACAGTTAATTTAAGCTAAATTACGAAATACATTTAAAGATTTAAAATATATAGTAATCAATAAAACAAGAAAATATATGTCACCATTAATACTGAATAAAGGCATGTTTTTTGTTTTATTTTGTTTACATAACAAATTTGGTCATATTTTAGTGAGATTTTCGACATATTTCTATTTTGGCAAAATATGTTGAATAAATCCCCCTTCCTTTCTGCACCAGCTTATGATCGATGCCTCCATGTTTAAATTTGAGACGACTTCCCTGGGACGGGGAGGCAGCTTTCCCTGTTTCTCCCTCTTGGGCTCCTTTGCTCTGGGGGCTCTTTTTCCCCAGCGTCTGCCTTGGTGCTCTGGGAGGCGGGTCTTTGGCTCCTCACAACCACTATTGAGCATTTTCCTTATGGATAAACCTTACATACACAAACGGACTCTCACAAACACCTACAGGTGCTTGGATTCAGGTGCTTACAGATTCACTTTTATACAGAAAACCCCTATTATTATCTTTAGCTGTCACTTTATACATCTCGTATTAAATAATATTGTATATTCTTCATTGATGGTATCAAGGCGTTGGTTGTTTGTACCTGTAATACTTTATCGGTTGGTTTTGCTTTTCTTTTTGTGTCTGTCTTTGCAGGTGTAGAAGCAGACTCCGAGGATGTTACCTTGTTCTCTCCTTTTCCTCTCCTATTTGTTCATCTTTTCTCTCTTTTAGCATTTCGTCTCATCTTTTTCTCTACCTTTTTTTCTCTTCTACCTTCCCATTTTTGTGTCCATTGAACATGAAATAGTCCCAACATAAAATCTAATAAAGCTTTATGCATATATAAATCAAGCGGAGCGCTGCGGCAAAAGCAATAAGGCTCCACTTGTGAACGTAAAATCTGTTGGGCTCTCTTTGGCATTAAGACAGTAATTCTTAAAGCCACACTGCCAGACTGTTTGGGGTTTTGATCCACATCTGTGAATTAAAAAAAGAAGTGACTTGGCATTTTTTGTTTTACTAAACACTGCTTCCTCCGATAAAACCTGCTGAGTACGCTGGTCATTTCGCCCTTCCCTCATTTCACACCTTCGCAGTTTTGATTGTTCCATGCCCCACTGGCGCTGCCTACCGCTGGGTTGTTTTTTACCAAACACGTGTCAATTTGTACTCGACAGGGTGATGTTTGGACACTGCTCCTCTTCTCGTCTTACAGGCATTTCTGCTTACGCTGATGTTTTAAAGCATGCCCGCGCAAACGCATGTGGGTTGAGCCTTCAGCGGAGGTGGAAGTGTGCATGAGAAAGGAGACATTAAAGAGAGCAAAACAAATGTACCAAGAATATTTAATCCAAACTGCATAATAATTTTGATTCATTGCAACGGCCCTGCTCTATTGTTGCCCTGGCTGAATGTTTAGGGTCATTTTCCCGCGGGAAGGAAAATCTCCACCCCAGTCTCAGGTCTTTTGCAGCCTCTAACAGGTTTTCATCCATCTTCCCACCAGCCATGTCCCTGATTTAAAAAAGCTTCCTAGCTTATGGCAAACATTAACTTTCTTCTTTTCACTCTTCCATAAAATCCATCTCCAACAGATCGTTTCACCTGAGCTGTGGATCTCTGCAGCTCCTCCAGCAATTATTTTGGCCTCTTGGCTGCTTCTCTAATCAATGGTCACCTTGCCTGGTCTTACATACAGGACTGTCTCAGAAAAATAGAATATCGTGAAAAAGTACACTAGTAGGCTATTCAACTAATCACTTGAATCGTCTAATTAACTCGAAACACCTGCAAGGGTTTCCTGAGCCTTGAAAAACACTCAGCTTGGTTCAGTAAACTAAATCACAAGTATGGGGAAGACTGCTGATCTGACTGCTGTCCAGAAGACCATCATTGACACCCTCCATCAGGAGGGTAAGACACAAAAAGAAATTTCTCAAAGAGCAGGCTGTTCACAGAGTGCAGTTTCAAAGCACATTCACAAAAAGTGTGTTGGAAGGGGGAAATGTGGCAGGAAACGCTGCACAACCAAGATCTGGCACCTGCCCACAGTGCCAAAACTACCAGTAACTGGTGTACTGACCATGGCATTACTGTCCTTGATTGGCCTGCTAATTCCCCTGACCTGAACCCCATGGAGAATTTGTGGGGTATTGTGAAGAAGAAGCTGAAAGACACCAGACCCAACAATGCAAATGAGCTAAAGGCCGCTATTGAAGCATCCTGGGCATCCATAACACCTCAGCAATGCCACAGGCTGATTGCCTCCATGCCACGCCGCATTGATGCAGTAATCTGTGCAAAAGGATTCCCAACCAAGTACTGAGTGCATTAATGGACATTTTCAAATGTTTGATCTTGTTTTGCTGTTATAATTTTTTTTTACTTGGTCTGAGGAAATATTCTAATATTTTGAGATAGGATTTTTGAGTTTTCTTCAGCTGTACGCCATAATCAGCGATATTAAAACAATAAAAGGCTTGAGCTATTTCAGTTGATTTGTAATGAATCCAGAATGTATGACATTTCATGTTTTTTAATTGCATTACAGAAAATAAAGAACTTTATCACAATATTCTAATTTTCTGAGACAGTCCTGTAATACTTGTGCTGGTCTAAAAAGCTCTCAAAACGGTGTGTGAAACAAGACCAAGTATGAGGAATAGAACAGCTTTTGCAACGAACAGCTTTTGCAAGGCAATGAGAATGCATGACTGCATTCCTGAGTGAATCCTTAAACGTGTAATCAGAGAGACTGTGTGCTGCAGGCACCAGGTTCCCTCTAAAACCTCCGACAGTCAGGCAGGCTCCCTCATGTTTCCTGTAAAGCAACATTTCTGGGGACAGGGGCCCCAGAAACACAGGCAGGGCGGTAAAGGAGGGTTTCGCATGTGCTTAATAACCAATTAGGTTCTGGAGAGCTTGCTAAGTGCTGCTGTTTACTGTCTTTGATGTCAGGGGAAAAAGCCATTTGTCAAGCCATCGTTGAGCGAAAGCTGTTTTTAATAGAAACCACGACGCGCTCAGAAACCATCACGTTTGGGTCGTTCGTGCCAACAGAACCATCGCTTCATCTTTAAGTTTTAACATGTTTCTGAGACATGAATGAAGAAATCTCCACCTGGTCCATTCACTCTTATTTACTCAGCGGTAATCAAGCCAATATAAAGCCTGTGAGTTTGCTAGATGTCAAAACGTCACTGGAATTGAAAGTTGAACCTAGAACACAAATTCAGTCTGGCTGAGCACGTCCAAGTTTGTCTCAACACAGCGATGACCTTAGGGAAGCAACTGTTGCTGCCCATCATTACAGAAGGGTTTATTAGGCCATTTGCAAACGATTTGAAGTGCAGCGTTTTATAGCGAGAAAAGAATGTTTATAAGTGGAACATACTGAACCCAAACGCCAATTTCCCCTAGGGCTGAATGTTTCAGGATGTTCACCCCGAGTCAGACCTGACTGTGTGTGTGTGTGTGTGTGTGTGTAGGCCCTGACTTTCATTTCTTTCATTCTCAGGCAGTCCTTGGTGGACTTACTGGTAAGTTCTGGGTTGCGTGGTCCCGTTCTGCTTCAATCTTAATATTTTCTCAGATGTTCTCACATTTCTCCTCCAGCAGCATCTCTTATGTGTTAAAAGTAATGGTGGACTCTACATGATGGTGAGCTGGCAAGACTCTACTGCAGCAAAGCAATCAACAAACCAACCATGACACCTCCACCTACAGGTTTCACAGGTGGCTTACATTTTTTCTCCTGGAACAATTTATTCAGTTCATGCAAAACATGCCCACAGTTCTGTTGTCTAAATAATTTACTTTTAGCCTCATCTCTCCAAACAATCTATTTCCAAAAATCTAGTTTTTTCCCCACGTCGTCTCTGGCAACCTCCAGTCTGACATTTGTGTTTG
The DNA here is from genome assembly GCA_037039145.1 of Fundulus diaphanus. NCBI lineage: Eukaryota > Metazoa > Chordata > Actinopteri > Cyprinodontiformes > Fundulidae > Fundulus > Fundulus diaphanus. The sequence continues at coordinate 39,767,300 of CM073121.1, read as the reverse complement.
TCTAGGAGAGAGAAAAGATTTCCTACAGCTTCCTTTGAAGTTAAACCTGTACAGTCACTTTCTGATTGCACAGGCATGCACTTTCACGTCAACAGTAACAACAGCCGGCTGTAAGTCCCGTGATGAGATTTCAGGGTTTTTGGAGACCTTTTTTTATATCATCTTGCTTTTAGTATAAACTCCCTTGAAGCACCAGACCTGGGCATGAAAATGTAATGATAATTTTTTTAATTCCCTTCCTAGCCTTATAAGCCAATTCAAAATACTAAGTAATAACAGTCTTATCGTGGGCTCCTAATGTGATACTCCTCTAGGATTTTAACTAATTTTTTGTGGAAATCAATATGGAGGTTGTCCTAATTTATTTTTAACTAAAGAACTAAACTAAACACCTTTTATTAGTATTTTTTTTTACATACATGGATGCATAGAATGGGTTTTAAAAGTTACATCTGGGCAAAATAGAAGTCTTGTGGACAAACAAACGCATCAACCACCAGTTAAATAAAAAGCATGGAGGTGGGGGGGGCTGATGATCTGGGCTGATGTTGCAGTCATTTCAACCAGGCACCTTTTAGTCATTTAGTCTTGAGTAATGCCACAAAATATGGGCCACTGGTAGATATTTTTTACATGATAACGAGCATTATGAGTATGAGGGATTGCTGCAAAGTCAACAACACAATGCAAGCAACAGTCCACTGTAGCTACACGCTCAGCCAGGAGGAGCGAAGGCTGCAAGTCAAAGATCGATGCAATCAGCTGGGTTTCCTTTTTAATCAATTAGAATAATAAATTGAATTCAACTGTATTGCTTGATAGCTAAGATCAATGGGTGTACTTGACTTGTAATCTGTCTGGACAAGTCAATTGAATTGACTTTTTTGGTAAAGTGCCTTGAGACGACATTTGTTGTAAATTGACGCGAGATAAAGTAACTGAATCATCAATTTCGTTAAAATAACTCAGTAAGCTAAACAAAAATGTTTCCTTTCTGCAATCTAGATGGCAGTAATGTATATTTCATTCTGTTATACAACAGCAAATAAGACTAACAAGAGGAAGAAGACAACAACTAATTTAAAATGCACAGTTTGTACATCACAAAGGCTTGATACCAGCTCAGATCCAGCGAATAGGCACAAAGACGATTATAGCTACATATTGCTTGAATAAAAAAATAAGCGGTCTGGCTTCAGGAGGAAATGTAGAAAAAGACGTTGTTTCAGGACTTAAAGAAACGCTGCAGAGTACGACTAGACAGGAAGAAGCCAAAGCGGCGAGACATGTGGTCTACAGATCATCCTGCAAAATGTTGACTTTAAAAGACCTTCAATGACTCGACAGAACGTCACAGCAGAAACCGCTGAACAATAGAAAGACTGATTTATTCAGATTGTTACATACTGATTGAGCAAGCTGAGATGCCTATCTAGGCAGAAAGTAATCTTGCATTGCTGCTCTTAGATTACATTTCCTATCTGAATTTGCAATAAAATCTTAAAGCCGTTTACCACTTCTAAACTACATCAATAATAATTATTATGTTTCTTCTGTTAGACAGGGATGTTAAACTTTTACAGTGGATTTAAATTCAACCTATTAATCCCTTTTTTTTTACCTAACGGTGTCTGTTATTGCAGTTTAGCATTGTTGCTGTTCAACATGTGACATTGTTATAATCCAAAATAGGTTGCATAATTTAAAAGACATAACTATCTTTGTATTACTGCATCATTATAAATATCCTGTTTGTTACTTCTATTTAGCTTTTATGATGCAATTTCGGGGCCATATTTTACCTATCCCTAAAATGGGTAAAATACCGTGAGCTCTGCTGCAGATCCAAGTATTTTAAAGGCTAATGTAACACCATGTGTCCTACAGCTGCAGCTGGGCTGAAACTGGATCATGGGACACTACAATGATTGCAAACTCAGTACGAATTTACAATTACATTGGCTTAAAAAAAACCTGAAAGTTGGTTCCAGTCAAAGTCCAGACTTCAGACTGACTGAAATACCGCAGTGGAAACTAAAAACCCAAAAGAATGATGTAAAGAACAATGAGCTAAACTCAGAAAACAGCCAATCAAAGGCAAGATAGCCGGTTGCTCTTCAGCTCACTGAATACTAAAGTGTCAAATTTCATCTGAGTTTGCATGGATGTAATTTCAAGACCTGGTAGGCCAATTTTTGAAATGATTTATAAAACCTTTAAATGTTAATATTTGTGTTTGTGAGTCATGAAACAATGATTGTATGAAGAACAAGAAAAAAAAGGAAAAATTGCTAAAAACGTGTTTTAAATTGCGGTGCACTCCGATCTTATGTGCTGTTAGATAACATAAATATCACTGGCTGTTGTGTTCAGACGGCCCTGATTGTTGTTATGACGCTTTCTCACGAAAAGCCTGGTTATCAGCTGTATCAGCGCAGACTCAACCTTTGCTATGATTCACAGCAGGGCTTGCAGCTGGAAGGCATGTGTTCTGCCAGCAAACACACGCATGTAAAGTGAAGTACTGCAGATATTAAGGTACGAGCGCTTGTGCACAACGAAAATGTGCACGAGGTGGACTGACGTTTTTTTTTTTTTTATTGGCTCAGACCGTTTAGGGAGAGAGAGAGAAAAACCTCAATCAGATCAAGTATAACAGATTTAGGTGTTACGTTTGATTCAAAAATCTGATTTATATTTTTACATGACATCAAAAGACACACAAGGAATGCTTTTTATCACAAGAAGAACAGAACCAGAGTTTGACTATTTCTCCGTCTAATGCAGAGATGTTAATACGAGCGTTACATAATAGCCCAACAGCAGTCACCACCAAGTTCAGGTGTAGGGAGCTGGAAGCGAGTGGGTGTCACATAATTTTGAAGTTTACATCATCTGCTAAGTATTAGTCCGTTTAATCTGACCTGTTTAATTTACAAGCCTACCAGACCTCTCAGGCTTTTAAAAAGCAAATAAAAAAGGTCTTCTTTAATTCAAACTTGACTAATTCTTTCTTTTTTCTGTATTATCCTTATGTTGCAGTTTTAACTTAAAAGGCTTTAATATGATTTTTCTTTATAATCCCTGTTTTCAAATCTCTTCAAAATTAAATATTATTCAATGTTTTATATCTGTATTTGTATAATGTTTAAAGCAGATTTTTAGCATTTTAGAACCTTCATGTTTTTATAATATTTATATCTCTCTTGGGTGTTTTTCAATCTGTGACTACACATTTTATATGACACTCTGTTTTAATTATTAATAGTCGATAATTATTATCCTATTAATTTAGCTTTCTTTGGTGGGGCTTTTGATTGCATGCTTTTGATTTATGAACCAGATGATAAAACTGACCACACAAAGCTTTTCTTATTTGAAAGTGAATTGTTGAAAAACTAAAACATACAGGAGATAAATACCTCTTGAATAAGTTCAGCTTTACATCAGCACTATAGAGCCTCACAAAAGTATTCACACCCCTTACACTTCCTTCACATTTTGTCAGCTTATTATCAGAAACTTCAGAGTATTTCATTCAGATTTTAGTGAGACAGACCAAGGCAAAATACAAATAACTTTGAGCATGACAGTTTTCCAGATTTTAGAAATAAAAATCTGGAAATGCCTCTGCAAATTCTCTGTTATCTGAGTCATCGCAGCAGCAAACAGGCTTAAAAGGGCATCTGACTGAGAATGCACCTAGGAGGATGGGTCTCCATGTCCTTAAAAACAGCAGTGCACCAACTGCAGGTTGCTCAAGTGCCAGCCAGCAGAATTGGCAAAGACTCCTGGATAGGTGTCGAAATGTTTTCAGAAAGAACTGAGAAGTCCGATTGCCTCCAATTCAAGCCTGTTTGCTGTCAAAAATCTGGATAGTTGGGTGTGCATTTGTATTCAGACCCCCAAAAAAAGAAAACTGTCTAAAACTACCTGCTGCATGTTGTGTACCTACCAACTATTTGCACCAACATGCTAACATTCTGCATCTTTGCATGAAAAGCCAATGTTCAGTCAGACTGGATGGACAGTCTGTGAAGAGCAAGTTTCATATATTTAGGTCTGAACTTTGACTGGGCCACTCCAAAACAAACGGAAACGCTTTGATCAAAAGCATTTCCTTGTAGCTCTGGTTGTGCGTTTAGTGTGGTTGTCTCACGTCAAGGTGAACCTCTGGCCCAGTTTCAAGTAAATGGCGTAAATGAGGGTGAATACAAATGCATGCTCTGCTTTTTATATTTTTATTTAAAATCATACCAAAAATGTTCTTTTTTTACTTCACCATTTTACACTACTTTGTGTTGGTCCATCACATAAAATCCAAATCAACTAAACTAAACGTTGTGGACGTAACGTAATGAACTCCACAGCAATGAATGTTTGTTTGTGAGGGTGTGTAGCTGGAGCGATCTTGTGGCTGCAGGCAAATGAGGCTAACAGAGTAGGGGGGTAGGATAGGAGTCAGGAGTTGGAGGAGGACGATACAGTCTGACACTGTCCAGACACAAGGCACCGCTCTTTAAGTGTGCAATGCCTCACGAGACTCCTGGCTGCCTCTGACGCACATCGGGAGAATTGCGCTTAATAAATCAGGAAAAACGTTAACGGGGAGTGGGGTGAAGGTAGCTGCAGGGGACGGAGAGGAAGATTTAGAGAAGAAGTATAACAGGAGACGTGTAACGTTGCCCTATTTTCAAACATTAGAGACAAAACGGTTCCCGTGTTCATTTATGATTGCAATATTTGTGTTAAGGGACGTTTAAAATTATGCAGCCATCATTCATGCGCACATGAATAAAAACAGTAAAATGCATCACATCCATGTGAAAAATAAGAAGCAGTGCAGAAACCGATCAAGACGTGACTTCTTTTTTTTTTTTTATCTGTAAATCTTTTACGAGCAGCGTACAACAAACAAAAGGAGGTACATGTCAGATTATCAGTATCAGGTGTAAACTGACTTTGTATTGCAGTCCCTTCGTGTTTTACGGAGGGTAATTCTGCCAAATTCTGGTTCGGTTTTTCTACTGGTTATAAGAATATCGTGTCGGGCATCTGAACAGCATAAACATGCTGTTGTGCAGTCAGGCAGACCCGGCACATCTTGAACGGCAGGTCTAAACTTGAAAAAGAAAAAATGGAGATCAGGATTCTGCAGCAAAAATCCAGTTTTGTGGATCTCTAGCTACGGGCCAACCTTTGGATCAGGTTTTGAGCTGGAAAGTTTGCCTGCTGAAGCTCCCTTTGCTTGGCGGTGAGGTCAATATGCTGGTGGGAGAACTTCTTCCTAGAACATCTTTTAAAAGTGACGTGTTGATCCTGTAAGGTTTCTATAATGTCGCACCCTGTTTTGTTGGAGAGCTTATCTATTTATTTATGTTTCAATCACATTACTTCGTGGTGTGATTTTTTTTTTTTAAAGCAACAACATTTAACATTTGTTATCTAAAAATGTAGGCTGAAATTTAATTAGAAAGCCTTAAAATGCTCTGAAGGGCATGCATACATGATACAACAATAAAAACCCTAACTCTAACAAAAGAAAAGACATTATGCCCTGACGATTTCAGAAGAGAATTTCCACCTGAAAACATACAGCTAAAATAAATCAAGAATGGCTCCACAATTATCAGGCCCAAATGCAACCTTTTAGTACCAGTGTACAGGTAAGCCATAAAAATATTTATCCTCTGCTAAAGATTTTTCTTAATAAAACAGTGAAAGACACTATGAAAGTCCTTTTGAAAACCTAGGAGACACATCCGATTGCATTAATCAACTACTATACCTACACCAAATTTGGACTGAATCAACTAAAGCGTAATTAATCCACTACAGTTTTAGTGGGCAGTGTGCCAGGTGGAGCTGTAATTTTGGCACAATTAAGCCAAATGTGCCAAATGTGTTTTTCACCTCATAAAAGGGAATCTGGTCAAATAATAGCTGATTTCTATTATTGAATGCCCTCTGGAAATGTCAGAGCCTTTGGTCATGAAATTTACGCTGTATATCATTAATTGTGTCCGGAGCAGTTCATAAAGTGACCTGCGCATAAAGCATTGAAGTTATAAAAGTTTAATTACCTCTATTACGCACAGAAATTCCCTAACCTGACAACGTCAGAAAAAGACATGTGATAGGTGGTTGGAAGGGTATGACTCTTAAGATTCCACGGATACCAGCCAAAAGGGGCGGGGCAAGAACACAGCTGTGTACTGAAGCATTTTTCTGGAAGAGTCCGCCATGTTTGATAGACCTTTAAATTACATCTTCTGTGTTTAAAGTGCTGTAAATATGACAGTATTTGTGAAAAAAAGACAATTCCAGCTACTTCTATTAATAATATTAAAGCCTCCTCCTTCGAGAGATTTTGGGGGAAAAAAAAAACATTTTGAACTATTTTTGGAAGAGGCGAAAAATGGGTGTTGCTAATAATACCTCCTGGTATTTTTTAGGAAGGTTTACCAGTATTGAAGAAAAAGATCCAGCTCATCTCGAGTGACCATTGTTTTATATTCAGTTTATGGCCCTGAGAGACATTTTTAATGATAACTAATGAGATGACATGCCGAGGTACAAGCAGATCTGTTTTGCATGTTGTGGCTCCAATTGGTTAATGTTTGGAATCACGTTATTGTTCCTGCTAATGGCAAAGCTATGATCCGTTCTGGAAAGCACATGTGATTTGTTTTATTATTGAATCTTGACCCTGATGAGGATGTTTTTGTATGTTTAGGTCCATCTATGGGCTTTTCTCAAGATCATGGTAGGATAACCATGAGTAAAAATACCACTTTAACAGTATTACATTATTCACACTTCATTAAAATATTAAGACATTTAATTACATTGGGAGAGAAAAGCTGATATTAGCTAGCTAGTTAGTTGGGCTAAGTGCTTAGGAGCCAACCTGAAGTCAGCTGCTTAAAAACAGACACATGACTCATAGATTGCCAATACCACCTATAGGTTTAAAACGGTGTCAGTTTCATATAAGTGGGGTTTTTTCAGTGTCTACATGATGGCTGTCAGGTTTCTTTTTCTTACAATTGGAAATAATTTCAAACAAGGGATTTAAAAAAAGTGCAGCAGCCTTCTTTCATCCAGCTAAACAGCAGTGCACAGCAACAATTCTGGGAGAATCGACTATGCATCAATAATCTTACAAAACAACAGCAACACCTTAGTGCCAGTAACCTGCTCATGCCTTCTTGGACCTTAACTTTACTCTTTATTTATTTAAATTATTCACCCCACTCCAATATGGAAGAGGAAATGATTCTGCTGCAGCTAGATTCAGCCAATTGAAATTATGGTTTACATTACTTGGGTCAAAAGAAACAAACGATATTAACATCAGCTTTTGCTAACTTTTTTTTTTTTTTTTTGCAGAAATTTTTATTCCTGTTAGTTTCTGCCAACAACTATTCCCTCATACAGTCAGAATCTTCTAAGTCATGGCTCAGGCTAATGTGACCACAATGACACTACGAGTAAATTTCAGTATGCTGGGCCAGCAACTGTGGCAGTTAATCAAAGGTGCAGCCAGATCCGTCTCACATGCTGTGGTCCTGAGTGGTTAACCCCACTGGGAACCACATGTGCTCCCTCAATCACAGGAGAGACTCCTGTGGTAAGTGCAATGGCTTGGTCACTGGTTTGAACTGGGATTTTCCTTTTATTTTCTTAGACCGCAGTGAAATTTTCCTTCCCACTTGGGCAGTGGTGCAGAAGGGAAAGGCGTCATCATGATAAGCAGGGCAAAAGAAAAAAAAAAAAGTTTCTGATTAGAACAATTATGGAGAAAAAGGCTGACATGTTGAACAAACAGGCGAAGCGCGATATAAAGATGGGAAAAAACGTTCTAATCTAAAACGCTCTTTTAATTTTCTGTCACGTTTTCAAAAACATGCTAAACTCAAGAGCCAAAAATCCCTGGAACTTTCTGCCAGAAACCGCTTGGTTTGTCGTGTTTATGCAAGCGTAAAATTGTCTGTATAATTTGGACGGTGTAAAGTACACAGTAACGGATAATAGCCGTTTCCCTAAAATGTTTATGATAAAAGTTAAACAATGGTGGAAAAAGTATGCACACACTGTATTCAATTAAAAGATGCAGTGCTTTGTTGTGAATATAAATTCAAAAGCCCCTTATGAAGAAAAGTTTATGAACTTCATGAGGAGACAAAATATGGACAAGCTTACAATAATTGTAAATAAGAACATATTCTAACATAAGAAATGTAAAACTGCATTTCTATTTAGAAACTGGCCTGTGTGTCAGATTTAGATTTTGTTTGCCACTCTTTGCCTGAGAGCTACAGGAAGGAGGTTGACCGACTTCATTTTGGGGGTGGACAATAAAAATACAGTAAACATACAGTTTCTGCTCTGCTTCATGTCTGCATGCCACATGAAGGCTACACGACCGTTTACTATTTCTCGTCACAACCATCTAATGGGTTTGTGTGGTTGCTGGTTCAAATCCAGCCTTTTTTTCTCTGGGCAGTACAGCTTTTTCTCCCCACCATCCATAATAATGCACCTAATGTTGGTTAGTGATTCTAAATTGACTTTGGGAGTGCATGGTTGTTTTTGTTGTGTGTCACTGGGCTGGGCCAGTGACACACAACATGATTAGTTGAGTGGGGTATCAATTAAATCCTATATTTTCCCCTCAATTCACAAAAAATATTGTCTCTAGGCATTTTACAAGACAAACCAATCTGATTTCTATACAGAAATGTATGATCAAGTCATTGCAATTATATAGACATATTCAAACTTAATTACATACATGTTTGATGCTAGTTATAATGTAATGCAGTATTACAAGATTAATAAAAGATTTGTTTTTTGTGCCAATCTAAGCAAGCCTATAGCTGATTGCTTTGCGTCACTAACTTTGCAGCAATTCCTCCTCCTGTGTCCCTGCTTTGTCTCCAATACAACAGCTACCTTGACTAGGGGTGTAACAATACATCGATCCACATCGATATATCAATTAAATCATTAATGATCCAATTACATGTATGCAAAATGAAAATATTGATCCATATTGTCATTTGTAAGATACACCTTTATTTTGAAATTCAGGCACAAGTCAATAAATTATCTATTATTATTATGATTTTAAAATTAGAATAATGTTGTTTTTTTCATTTAAATGCCTGATACATGTAAGAACTTAGAAATAAAATGCTCATATTATATTGTTTTTTTGTGTGAGTTAACTTCAATGTAAATAATAGTGTTAGATGGCCAGATAATATCACATCATATCAATCAGAAATCGTAACATGCTTTGTTATATCGACAAATATCGTATTGTCAACAAATTGATGTAACATCATATTGTGACAAAATTGGGGATTAACACCCCTAATCCTGACCAGTGCTAGCAGTTTAATTAACTAAAAATATTTGCCTGACTAGGTGTGTGCGGCAAGTTTTAAGATCAGGTTTAAACTTTCCTTTTTGACAACGTATATAGAGTGGCTTAGGGTATCCTGAACTATTTCTGTAGTTCTGCTGCTATAGGCTTAGGCTGTTGTTACTCAGCAGAAAAAAAACATATTTGGTAGATTTTAAAAAATTAACCTCACCTTTCAAAGAGGGTTTTTTTGTGCTTGCTTGTAATTGAAAAAAAAAACAATCTTAGGTACATTCACCACATGCAATAACTATGGTAGTAAAATGGCTAAGCTGTGATGAAATTTTTTTTGATATAGAAACATTTTGTTAGGCCACCTAAGAAAAGTAGACATGACATTGAACAGTGTCCAGCCATGTATTAAAACCCTTATGCTATTCAGGTGTGTCTTCGGAAATAAGTGAAGAATGACAACGTATTAGCCACACTCGCTGTAGTTGTTTTTCAGAGCAGTAAAAGTCACTGCAGAGAAAATACACACCAGGAATGGCAGCAAAACATAACGTTCACTGTTCAGGGTGAATGGATAAGATCAACATACAAGTTCACATACAAGTTTTTCATAAAAAGATTTAAACATCTAATCGCAGATACTTTACCAGTGTGCTCACATCATTTAGACAAGTGTTTGTGAATCCAAACAGCTAGGGTAGTTTCCAGCCTCATGAAACCCTGAGCAGGATAAAATAGGAACAGACAAGGGTGACTGCACTAATGTTACGTTTGATTTGTATTCAGGGGATGGACTTTCTGCTGTTTAACCTAGAAAATCAGAAAGAACAGCCGAGTCTGAATTGCAACTTGGAAACTCATAGATCACAAATCACCCTGAGCCTGATATCAAATATGGCTGCCACATGTACAAAACATCATTAAAGTTGCAGAAGTAGATGCTGGCACTCCTTACTAAACTAAAGGAACACATAGCGCTATATGATCTCGACTTGAGAACATGTCCCTTTGGTGTTTTAATGCATAAAACAAGCTAACAAAAAAGAAAATGTATTAGCTTGTGTTGCCAACAGCAGTTAGCCTAACACCAACCACAATTAGTAAACACCTCTGCTTCTCCGACTTCCTACAACAACTTGCTTGTGACATCGAACACAGTAAATGTGATGAACTAGAAAAAAGAACAAATATGAGGAAAATGCAGCAGAAATGTATGTTTCAGTGAGTTCCAGGGTAACATATAGGCAAGAATCAGTTTGTTGTGCATGCTTCTAAGTGCCTGCAGCCCAGTTGGCAGATGTTTCTATGGCTGACTCAGACTTGGGCTTCCTGAATAAAGGTCTGAGTTCATGCAGTGAGTTGTTGTTGCGTAACACTTATCTTGATACCACACCCTGGGACTGGGAAGGGAAGGCCAAACCAGTAACAGTCTGTCTGGGACTCTGCCTGTTCACAACTAAGGTTCTTAATGCATCTGTTCTTTGTTAGACAAAAAGCACACTTTCAAAAAAACAGTGATGACATTCTGTGTACTGTAGCAACAGTTTGCAGGGTCAATGTAGACTTTCAGGCATGAAAACACTTTGAAAAGGGATTCAATACAATAAATTCAGCAGCGTCACAACTCAAGTCCATGGGTATTTTTTTGAGGAAATCAAAATTAATGGGTTATAGAGAAGCTGTGAAGGGAAATTAATTCAGTCTTTTAATAAATATGCATCTCAGTAACTATTAGAACTCTTTTTAACTCTTTGGAAGATAAGATATCAATGTTTCTTGTGTTTGTCTACTTGTACACTGGTCCAAATGCAAAAATAGCATTAAAGACATTTTATGTTTTTACAAAGATAGTAAAAATGTAATCTCAAATTGTGATTTAAATATATGTTTAGCGTTCAGATTTGATCAAATATTTTAGAAATCAAGCCTGAGTTGCAAACCTTAGCGTCATTAGCATGGTGTGCCTTTTCTCACACTGCTTACATATCAAGAACTGAGAAATTTGTTCTTCTGCTCAAAAGATTTCCTACTTAACAATAAGCTCAAATGCAGAACTGGAAAAACCTCAGAGGAACATTCCTCTGTAGCTTGAAGGAGCACCTTGTAACGTTTAGCCACTAGGGGCGCTAGACCTATAACTTCCAGGCTTAGAACCCCTGAAGGCCACTGGCAACACTGCACTGTCGCGAAATTAAACAGTCTCCCTCCGCATTTTGGAATCTGCTAGCAGACCACTTTGGACCAGCAGATTGAGAAGTCATGGAGTTAATTGTAAGGACAGGGCCTCATTCACCCCTCTAGATTTAATCCTATATTAGAGAACTGATCAGGTAAGTGTCATATCGCTTTTTGTTTTGTTTTTGCAATAACATAGAATAGGTCCTGTGACCCAAACAGCGACGGATCCAATCATCTGAAGTTTTTGAGAAGGGCAGCCTGCACAGAGCATCGAAACGTGCTGAGTGCTGTATATTGACCTGAAAAATCATTTAATATTTGTCAAATTAAGATGACACTTGGGTCAAAACTTACATGGTGCTACTTTAATATATCAGTGTAGTAATCACACCAAATTCAGTTTTTGAACCAATCACTCAACAATAGTCAGAAGCTTTACAAGAAAAGCTTTCTGCCCGGAGGATATGTCAAGAACGAGCTGCAAGAACTTCTGACCCAAGGCTGCAAGAACAGATTGACATGTTTTTTTCATGAAACACATTTCTCTGGCTTGTGGAGTTCGTTACGGGCATTCACTCAACAACTGTGTTTTTTTATCTATAGATTACTGAAAATGTTGCCACAAAGCCTAACATGCGGTCTTTGTTAGCCATCCTGTACTGTAATTCACTGCAAGGTATCCTGTAGAGTTACTGCAATATTTCTGAGCTGTGTGAAAACGAAATTTCGTTCTGTATGCACTCTGTGTATACAAAATGACAATAAAGAAAGTCTAAGTCTAAGTCTAACTTTAGAAGCCTAACACAGGAACTCAAGACCTGCTTCCTTTTGTACTTCAAAATTGGACCCCCACAACAGGTTATGAAGCATAAACCAAACAACTTCATATTTGAGACTCCTAAAAATGGCAAAGCAACATAATGATCGCAACTGAACAGTAAACTGAAGTCTTAAAATCTTTCCAAAAGTTTTAATGTATTGAGAAGGACCCAAAAATAAACAGGATCTAGGCAAGCGCATACTGGAACGATGATTTGATGACAATAAACACAGACACGAAGGAAACCAGGATGGAGACAACAGTTTACAGGAACCAGTCCAACAAAACCATCCATTGAAAAGTGAATAAAAACTGGACGGTTAAATACAAAGAGGAAAGGATAACTGGCATAAATCCAGGGCTCCAATAAAACCAAACTCAAACTCTATAGGATCATGAAAGTATAATTTACAATAAACAACAACTAGTCCAGTGGTTCAGGCAGCTATACAATAACTTCTGCAGTCAGACGTGAACTGTTCTGGTGAAAAAAGAAAAAAGACCTACACAATTCATCCAAAACACCACCATAAACAGGACTAAGACCAGAGGTGTGGACTTGAGTCACATGACGTGGACTCGAGTCGGACCCATTCATTTTCAGACTTGATTTGAAAGAATGTTCTGGGACTTGTGACTTGACTTGGACTTTTACACAAATGATTTGAACCTGTTTACACGAAAAGACTTGACATTTTACCCAAAATCTAAAGTTTAAAACACCTATTATTTAAAAAGCACGTACCATTACTTAATTTCACTCATCCCGTATTAACAAATGCAGACCATCTCTCTCTCTCTTTCCACACACTGTAGCTACGTGTGTGAGTGAGTGGCAGCACAGCCAATCAAAATAAATAGATTTGTTTTTAAAAGCTCATGAAAAATATGATAAAGACACTATTGTGTTTTTTTTTTCTTTCTTTACAGGTTAGTCATGTTTCTCCGTGTTGTTCTAACTTAAGCTTGACATCTTCGACAGAACACCTCAGACTGCACACAGTCCTCTTTCTTAAAACCAAAGTATTCCCAGATGATAGATGAAGCCTTCCTCTTTGGCTCCAGGGTTTCATTGCTTTCCTGGCCTTGAATGCTCTCTTGTCCGGGGTCCCTTGTCGCAGTGTTTTACTGCTAGGAGAAAAAGTGCTTACTTCTACCTTGCTTGCCTTGATCTACCTGCTAGCTGCAACCCTTCGGTGTGGTGGCAAACCCACTTTAAGCGTATTGCCGCCACCCAAAGCGCTGGAGTGAGAGAGGATGTGTCTTTTTCTCGTTATATGTAACGTGACCAAAAATAGCATGCCCCTGCAATTTGAAAAATGTGTTTTTTTTTAATTGTGGTTATTTTGCAAATGCAGTTAATTGTATGACTACTCCCAAGAGTAATTTCTCTTGTGTACATAAACTACAACGTACTCAACAAAAATTAAATGCAATATAGAAAACATGCAAGAAGATGGAAAAACCTCCAATTTGAAGCTGCATAAAGAATGGTACGGGGGTTCTTTTCTTTTGCTACGATGAGATAGCTGCACTGGTTTCATCACGTGTTGAGATAAAGACAGATTTCTTTTAAAAAGAACACATGGCCAGTTATTTACAATTAAGAAATTATTCAACATTGTTAAAAAAGACGAAGAAAAAAAGGTCTTGAAATTCCTAGTTTCAGACTTGGGAGAAGCAATGGAGCCCAGCGAGTCAGCAACGTCCAGCAGAGGTGTGAAAAGAAAGGTCAATTAACCCTAACCCTGTAGATCAGGTTGGTCTTTGCTGTCACTTCACTGTGAAGAATTGCAGGACGGTCTACTGGCTTTAACAGTAGCTGCGTCAAGTGTCGCCATCTTGCTTTCTGTCCAGCAGTACTGCTGGCAGATGTCTGCTGTTTTCGCCTAGCGCAAAATTCTTGAACATATATGAACATATATTTTTTGGTTTTTTTTTATGGTCACAGTGCGTGACTAGGCCCCTTAAAAAATAGAAAATGTTCCTTTGAAGCAAATGAACTTATCTAAGTGCATCCAAAGTCTTAAATGCTACATTTCATTTTAACTATTTTTGCAGAAACCCTCAAATTGGGCCCCACGCAATTTCTCACATTTTATCACCTCAGTGCAGTGAGGCCTGGCTGTTACAGCATGACACTGCATCTTGTGGGTTAGGCTTGGTTACATGTGGCACATAATCTGCTTCTAAGCACACGCAATATCAACACAGCATGTCTGTATCGCTAACGTGTTGATTTGTAAGCATTTTCCTTTAAGAAATCCTTTTGGTTTAGAAAATCCAACAAGCAAAACAAATGAGCATCTAATAATTTGGATTGGCTAAATAGTTTCTTCTTTGGTTTGAGAGTAGTGTGTTAATTTAGGAACATGTGAAACCCAAATAGATTACCTGGTGTAGCTACTGTAGCCTTGCAACTCTGAAATCAGCAAATTAAAAACATTTTAAGTATTTTTTGCTAAGACAAATATTTGTTGTAAAATTATAAATGGCCTAAAAAAGTCATGCCAACCATAAAAGAAAGAGATTATTCATCTCAAGTAACCAAGCTTATGAAAGTTTTTAGCATGAGACTTGCAGCCCTGGTTATATTTAGGATTAGAATGGTTTGGGGGGCAGCCTGAAAGGCAACCAATGATTTGCGCACTCGATCCACCAATGCGGTCTTGGTGACATCAATTCTGTCTCCTATAAAAGCCACAACAGTCATTTTAGGTCCCTGTGTGAGGCAGACCATGTGCAGCAACAAAGCACAAGTATGACCACCAACAGCAAAGATTCTTAAAAAAACACTTTCCTCCGAATTATCAACATACTCTCACCACCTAAAGGACTCAAGAGGGCCACAGATACACGTAAAAAATGGGCTGGTGAACGCAATGGGCTTACGTTCAGCATGACTGGCCTTGACCTTTGACCAGTGAACCCATCACAGCTACAGGCTAACAGGCTGCGCTAACAACAACTCTCTTTGGTGTGAAAGCAATCCAGACAGACGCGATGGAGGAGGTTCCATCATGATCTGGGGAGTGCTTTCCATCAATACAACGTACCTGTAGAGAGGTCCTAGCTTTCTCTGAATGTCAGAGGAAGACAATCAAAGAAACATGCATGAGTCAGTCCAGTCTGAATAAAGCCCGTCCGAACCTTCTGTTTTCTACTTTTTTGGAGACAGTTTCCTCTTTGACTTTTGCTATTTTCCTCAGACTTGTATCTCCTGTGGTTAAATGTGGCTTTCAATCACAACCAATCGGCATCCACATTAGTCTTCACTACTGTCCTGTTTTGGAGACCTCTATTCTAGAGAATAGGTACAAAATGGGGCTTTTACATTAAGTAAAGGCTAAATAAGACTAATCACTTTAGAAATGTCTATTTAAAATACATTTGCCTTTGTTAGAAAAGTAAAATAAAAGATTGCTTATTAATCCCTAATTGCCGCCCGTCTGCTGCAGACCAATATTTGCAGGCCAAATCAATCGCTGGGGCTCGGTATGAAGCGGTGCAACATGTTAAGATCTCAGCTAAAAACAACAGTATATTTTTAACATACTCTGTAACTAGTCAAAAAGGAAAAGCAATGTTAAATTATTAAAAAAAGCTTTTATTTTGCAGCATGAGATGACGAGTTCCCCTTCATCTGCCTTCTTTTTTCATGACACAACAAACTGACACATGCAAACAAAGGATTATCTGCAGAACGGCTAAAAACAAGTTCCAGTCTTCCTATATCACTAATCCCTTCTCCCATGTTGAAGTGTTTAGCCGTGCGACAGCCCTGAACAGGGCCGAGCACGGTGCTTTCAGGAGTCCTGTCACACAATATCTGGGGCAGAGAAAGATGCCGACAGCGGTGATATTTAGCGTTCAAGATGTTCCTCCTTTGCAACACGTAGATGAAAAATGCACATGAGAGGAAAAAGGGGAAAAGACCACTTCTTCTGCAGCGCACTCCTTCTGGCGGCAAGTCAAGGGCAGACTGCCAAGGCACTACTTTTCACTTTCCTGACATGAGGCTAAGGCAGGAAAGGGGAGGGGCGGGGGGAGGTGATGGGGGACTGCTGTTGGGTGCGTGCGTCAGCAGGTCCGCCTGGGACTCCCTTGCCAGGAGGTGGGAAGAGCATGTGTTTCTTATCTTATCGACGGGAGGGCTGAAGCGCAGCATCCAAAACCGACATTCAGTGAGCAGCAGAGAGCAACCGCTTTAAATTACGGCCCCCTAAACCCCCCCCCCCCCCCGCCACTCAATTCATTCACTCGCTCACTCACTGAAGGCATGCAGGTGAACGTGCGTGCATGTCTGCGTGATCATCGTTCTCTCAACGCTCCCCACATTCCAAAGCCAAACCATTACACGAGTCAGTGGGAATGTGTTAAATTAGAAAAATGCTGTTTCACTCTGGACGTCGGCTGCGGTCCTGTCATTTCAATGGACATGCCGAGTCTTCTGCACAAGCATGCAAGCTCACACGTCACACTCGGGAAAGGGAGAACTCAATGGAATTTCAATTTGCATTATTTCCATCTGCACGGTTCAGGTAATACGGCGTAAAAAAGGGCAGGGGCAAAAGAAAAATGTATAAAAAAATGGCTGACTGAAATGTTGAGAAGGCATGTCCCTTAAACTACTGCCTTAATAGCAGGGACGCTGCGAAAAATCGGCTGCTGTCTTGAAATCGGACAATTTTCAGCTTGATCAGACGTGACTGGTGAAGGCCGACTAGGAGCTGAACAATCCAATTTTTTTCTGATAAGCGAACGCGCCGTATGTAGGAACTACCACCCATCCATATGGTTGTTTGTTACAAAATAAAGAAAAAGACTCCAACTTAGCTACATTCTGTATCAGTGCGGTGTTTTAAAATGAAGAGGAAGCTCAGGGCCGTAAAACGCCATTTAAAAGGAAACAACAAATTAGGGCATGTCTAGGGTTCATTTGGGCTCAGGGGAGATTAAGATTTAAAGCAGCTATCAGGAAGGCTAAACAGAGTAATGCAAATACACTGTTTTATTCTTTTAAGTTAGCAATATGGAAATTATGGAAGATGCAAGATCAAGAAATGTTAACAGCCGTTTTGAAATGTTTCAGTAATGCAACGACAGTAACTGTGACGTGATCTTGCCTCTGCCCCACGACAAATATTTATTAACCGCTATCAATAAAAAGGAAATAAAAATATAGTGTGAATTCTGCTCATATCTCCTGATAAGAAACAGTAAAGTGGCAAGTTTTTGTGATGACTTTGCTCAAACATTTCGTTTTTCCACCATTGATGTGACATGCATCCTGTACAATTCAAGAAACCACAAATTTGAAAGAGGAAAACATTTTAAAAAGCTGCAATAACCTGGTAGCTTAAACTTGCACACTTAAATTAACACTAACTAACCTGAAATAAGGTTCAGCTGTCCTTGCAGGGGTTTCCACACTTTTCCCCATGGTCGCGTCTTTTAGCTGGAGCTATAATGTGCAGAGAGGTTTCAAACAATTCGAAGGATCTCATTGTACAAAGGCGCCTGTCAAGACGAGAGTATAGGAAACTCCACAGCCTGACACAGTGAAGGAAGTCAGCAATAATAGCGGGGAGATTTTCTTCAAAAGCGATGAGGCAATGAGACGGAAACTGGACAGAGAGTCAGACAAACGCCTGACACCAACACTGAAAGAACAGCAGGGATTTCCATCGTTGTGTTCGACATGTGGTAAATCCCTTCAATTCTCCATAATGCCTGACAAAGAAGCAGGGTTGCAAGACAGCATTATTCCCACCCAAAGAAAACATTCAGCCCTGGCTAAAGTTACCCAAAACTATGGGGTATAATGTGTTTCTGCTAAATGAAACCAAACTTCCTCATTCTGGACCACAGTTCCAAAAAGGTTTAAAAAGTCACCTTACCCACAGTGAAGCATGGTGGCGACACCATCATGCACTGGGATTTCTTTTTGTCAGATGGAACGGAGGGTTTTGTCAGGGTAGAGGACGTTATGAATCGTTTGAAATACCAGTAAGTAGGAACCAAAACCTTTAGATGTCTCCTAAAAAGCCGAGAAAGAAAAGGTGTTTTATTTTTCGGCATCACCGTGAGTCCAAGCATACACATAAATTAAACGGAAGAATGGCTCACTTGGAGGAAATAAAAAATTTTTTAAAAATGGTATGCTCTTTGACGGCACCTGAAAAGCGCTGCTCACAAAAAAAAATGTTCTTTCTATCTGACAGATCTGAAGAACTTCTGCAATACAGAGAGTGCAAATATGACAAATCACAGGTCATGTTCCCCACTCCACATCTGGTCTGATGCTGCACTGAAGTGGGGCCTGTGGGGACCCAATAATGAGAACCACAGATCCGTGCTCCTTCTGCAGAGCCGTTTTCTTTTATGAGCCTTGTCACAAGGACAAGCTGCACAGGAATCTCTGCACAAGAGGCCTCTTTCCCATCCTCACACAGATACCAACCCATGACGAGCCGACGAAGGGGTCAATGGACGCCTTGAGGAGAAATGTCATCTGTTTCACTGCTCAGACTGCGTGCCCTGATCCAGTTCCACTCTGATCATGATATACAGCACAAAAAGGCTTCAAACTGCAGACACAAGCTATTTTTTCTCTGGCTTGAAATTCCTGAATACAGTTCAAATCAACACTCAAGTCAAATGACAACGAGAATGAGGAACTATTTGGCCTGCTTTCGTGGAGTCAAATCCCAATCAGGTTTTAATTTACACATCAAACACTTTGCATATTTATATACATTATGTCACTAGCGCTGGGAGAAGTTCTCAGTGTGTCAGAGATGGCAGGAAACGTCTAGTGTGAGCACTTCCTGCCTGACAATGCAGCCTTATTCTCCAAGTTAAGCAATTCGTCGACAGCCAACTGCGCTTAAAAAGGCCTGACGGATTGCATTAGTGCTGACCCCGACTGACCTATCCATACACGCACATGCTAATAGCTGTATATTGTCCTGAAAAGAAGTTCAAAATTGACTCGTTGCAAATCCAAAGCGAACACAGTTAGTATTTAGTAACACAGTATTTACTTTAGTGCTTCTTCACCATGGACTTTGTTTGACGGACATTTCAGCAGCTTGTACTAATCCATGGATGGCAAAGGAAGGAGGATAAAATGACAAAATATCACTATTTTCCCTTATATAAAACCCTCTATGAAAAAGACAAAAAAAATGAGAGCAGACATGGAGAAGAAAAGAGTGTCAAATTAATCCCGCATCAAAACTCCGATTACCTAGGAGCCTCAAAACATTTCGAAAAAGCCGTTTCTAAACTCGGACACAAACAGCTACAACAGATGTAGGACAGCCGATGATGAACTTCTGCTCACTTCCTTTTTATCGATGACATACACACAATATCTGTTCATCCCACAGAGGTTATTACACCTAACATCGCAGCCGTTCTGCAGATTCAATAAGCTCGGGAACTTGAGCGAGCTTCAAAAAAGCATTCTTGTCCTTTTTTGGTAAATGTGAGAGCAGGATACCTACAAACTGTACCTCAATAATCCCGTCCAAGAAGGCAGTTTACAACAATGTGTTTTCCTCTGTATCAACAACAAACCTGTGTCTCAAACTACACCGTAAAAAGGTATTTGGATGGTTTTAAATAGAAGTTATTAAAATAATTTACATTTTAATCAAGCATTGTAAATTGTAAATCTAATGTTAACGTCTAACAACATGATGAAGACATTAAAACCTGGATGACTAAAAATGTTCTGCTTTTAAATTCTGACAAGATAGAAGTTGTCCTTTTTGGACCAAAGTCCTCAAAAAATAAACTTCTTAATCGATCCCCTAATCTGGATGGCAATCTGGTAATAAAGTAAAAAACCCTGGTGTTATTTTTGACCAGGACGTCATGTAAATCCCATTTTAATAGGATTCCAGGGTTTCCTTTTTTACACATCTGGAATATCGCCAAAATTAGAAATATTCTGCCTAGGAGTGATGCCTAAAAACTAGTCCATGCATTTGTTACTTCGAGGCTGGACTATTGTAATTCTTTACTATCAGGAAGTCCACAAAATCCAATTTGAAGCCTTCAGCTGATCCAAAATGCTGCAGCAAGAGAT
The DNA here is from genome assembly GCA_037039145.1 of Fundulus diaphanus. Lineage (NCBI taxonomy): Eukaryota > Metazoa > Chordata > Actinopteri > Cyprinodontiformes > Fundulidae > Fundulus > Fundulus diaphanus. The sequence continues at coordinate 39,746,819 of CM073121.1, read as the reverse complement.
CTGATGAAAATTAACAATAGGGATCATATTTCTCCTATTTTAGCTTCCCTTCATTGGCTTCCTGTTAAATCAAGAATAAAATTTAAAATTCTCCTCCTCACATTAAAAGCCCAGTAGACCTACAGTCACTCTCAGACTGCATTACCCTATGATAGAAAGGATTCCTGGATCAATGTGTGCTTCTGTGCTTTTTTTGTGTTTCTGCTCTGTCTTCTCTAACCCCCAGTTGGTCGAGGCAGATGACCGTTCACACTGAGCCTGGTTCTGCTGGAGGTTTTCCTCTCTGTTAAAGGGGAGTTTTCCTCTCCACTGTCACTTCATGCATGTTCAGAATGAGGGATTGCTGCAAAGCCATGGACAATGCAGATGACTGTTCACTGTGGCTCTACGCTTCTTCAGGAGGAGGAATGCTGCTTGTCAACACTTGATGCAACCTGCTGGGTTTCCTTAGATAGGAAAGATTTTGACCAATCTGTCTGATTTGATTAAATTTGTCTTTGAAAGTGCCTTGAGATGACGTGTATTGTGAATTGGTACATATAAATAAAATTGAATTGAATTAATAACTTCTAACTAAACATTTGAACTTTGCTGTTTTTCCAATTCCAGTGAACGGTAACAATTAATGAAGATATACTCATCCTAGAGATAAGGGATTGTCAAACACTTGTTATTGAGTATTTTTCTATTATTTTCGTGAAAAAAATTTAAGCTTGTATACATCCATCCATCCATTTTCTGACCCGCTTAATCCGTCATGGGGTTGCGGGGGTTGCTGGTGCCTATCTCCAGCGAGAGGCGGCGAGAGGCGGGGTTCACCCTGGACAGGTCAGCTTGTATACAGCTTTAGCTAACTTAGCGACGACACTAATGCTAATTTCCAAGTAGGTCGCAAGCTGACTAACGTGGAAGTGAACAAGTCTTATGGTAGTAGTTAAGAACTACCATACGACGCGTGGCTGAGAGAGTTTCATTGTTGGTGTGAAAAAAAAAGTTTGTATCCATCTTTAACTCATTTAGCGACAGCGCTAACGCTAAAGTCAAACTTGTCAGTAGGCTGAGCTTCGTAAGCATGAGGTATTCATTGCTATTACATGGCACGTTTACCTCGTTTAAACAGATTTAAATCTTTTATCACTACTTCAGCCACTTCTTAAGTTTAGAGGAAATGGCGGAGGAAAATTATTTTATTATTTTAGAACGGAACTAATCTAGTTGAGTTAGTGCCTTTTTAAACATGGTTGCAGTTACATCTCAACACATTCTAACCAGAAATACTAATTTGATTAAATTTACTCAAATAAAGTGGATGCAAATCGTTACACCACCTTTATTGGTCTACGTTTTTTTTTATTTTGTTTTTTTACGACTGAGCTAAAATGACTATTTTGACTGATTCCGAATGGAAAACTACGCATAAAAACAACAACTAAGTACACAGCAGGTTCTTTGAGAGAGATAGGTGTATTCAATTTAACTCAAAATGAGAAAATTGTAAGATTATCTTTATCTATACATTAAAGCATGTTAAGCTTTTTTTTTTACCTCAAAAGAATGCATCAAAGAACATGTTAATGCATTTATAGACTGAAAATAGTGTAATTTTTTTTGATGCATTTAATAAATACAATTTTGTCCATATGATCTCCCCATCATGACAACACAAAGCTGATCAAGTGATAATTGACCACTTCCACTTTGAGGCTGATTGATTAGTGAATCTCTGGTTAAATCAGTACACTGGAAAAAAGATCTTGCTTTTTCAGTGAAATCAGTTGCTAGTATACAGTTGTCACTTTAGGAAGCAGCAAAATGCAGCTAATCTAACCAGAAGTTCAAAGGAGTAGTGAAGTCTATAAATGGCAACGCATACTAACTAACCCACAATTATTAGTACACACACGCAAATTTAGATTAAAAGTATTTTATATTTAGTATTAAGCCATTTAATCAAGAATTGTATTTTCTGAGATACGAAATGGCACAGGTATCCCCTTGAAAAGTAATAAGACAGCATAAAAGAAGTATAAATGTTTCATTAAAAATGGCATGTCAAAATGTATTTACACCTTTGATAATCAACAGTGGACATTTATTTTTTGCATTAAAGCAAAATAAATGAATAAATAAATAAATAAATAATACATTATATATATATACATATATATATATATATGTATATATATATATATATATATACACACACACACACACACACACACACACACAATGGTACAATTGTACAGTCCGGTGCAATGGTGATTGAAGTTATTTACATCTACTTTAGCGTACATATTTTGTTATTTAGTTATCTGTAGTTATTTGGAGTTATTAAGATTTACTTTGTTTGTAGAGTAGGTACTTTGTAGTACACTGTAGTAATATATGTATATATATACACACATTGTAAAGTGCGATTCAGTGGTAAAGTGGAGGCTGGGGAAAGATTTGCTGTATATTAAGTCCAGAAGAAGTTTATTGTATTTCAGAGAAATTAAGTACTGTTACCAGGATTTCTTCTCACGTACTTGCACCAAATTAAAACGCTTGTTTTTTTAATTACTTGTTTTAACTTTTTTTAATATAAAAGAATAAGCAGTGGATAGAAGCATAAATTCAACAATTAAATATTTTATTAATTTAAAATGCAATGTTAGATAACAGATAGTGGCTATATGGTGTTTCTAATTCTCAACAGAACAAACAAAAACTCATTACAAAATTACAAAAAAATTATGGCAGCCTATAATGTTTCGCTTCAGTCCGGCTACTTTAATCATGATCGCTTTCATATTAAGCCTAAACTCACATCTAATAAGGGCAGGTTTAAGGTTTATTTTCTCAGATTTTTGCACCCACTTAGCGTTTTAATTTGTTGTTGTTGTTTGTTTGCTTTTGCTATAGCACGCTGCCTGCGCTCATGCTGCAGAACTGGCTTCGCTTTCTACTTGCGGAACTGTTGACTGTCCCCCACCGTGGTACACCAACGTCAAAGCCGAGATCAGACCCGTCACCACGCTCTGTATGCCGTTTAAAATCCTGACAAAACTAGCTGAAATCCCCCCTCACGTCTATCTAGTTCGGCTTTCTGGCTGTCATTCATAAAGTTGGGGGGGGGGGGGGGGGCAAACATCCCAGCTGAGCCCCGCGTCTCTGCGCACAGGGCTGCTCGGTTTGCTGCGAGTCACTAGCGCCTTATTCCCTTCACTTTGGGAACATTTGGTTTTCACTCTCACGCCTCGTTAAGCGTCTGACAGTCGGAAATACCTACTTGCACCCAGGAAACAGTCCGTCAACCTTCTGAAACAGCTTGTTGAAGACGGACCATCTTCCATGTCGGAGCTATGAGCGCAGAGAGGGGGAGAAGAGTCTCGGAGGAAAGCGCGCCTCTGCAGCTGCAACTTTGTGCGTCTTCTGGAGCGCACACACACAAAGAGAGGAAGAAAAAAAAAACACACAAAAATACAGCAAAACTATTCCAGGACGCGATGAGGGGATGATGCCCTGAATGCTTGAAGCTGTGCACAATTAAAGGAAGGGGACAGAAGAGCAGTGCGCTGCCGCTCCCCTCCCTCCTCCTCCTCCTCCTCCTCCTGCGGCAGCAGCAGCAGCAGCGCTATGACCCAGCACCGCTGGCCGAGCTCAGCTACGACCAGTCCCCCTCAGCGGCGTCGTGGCTCCGCGGTGGATGTGCAGCGGCAGACTGAGCAGAGCGCAGCCGTCCACACAGAGCCACAGAGGGAAGGGAGTGAACGGGGAGGGCGTGCGGCGGCGCATCGCTGTCGGTTTACCCGCATCGATCCGCTGTACTTTTCAAAATAAAAGCTCGGTCAAAAGCCCTCCAACACTTGATGAAACAGGTCAAACAAAAGTAGTAAAACTGTAACCATTGTTATCATATCATCGATCTACTCGCCCAATTGTGACGGAGACGCACAGATCACGCAAAAAGGTGCAGACCCACCTCTCCTCCCCCCCCCCCCCACCCAGATTAATTTTTTGAAAAGCCGATCGGTCTTGTTTCCGGTGTTTTTGTGGCCTTTACGGCCAAACTCCGCGTAACGTTAGTGGCTGTTCCTGTTCCTGGATTTGGCTGCGTTAAAAGGGGGCGTCGATCCAGCCATAAACCGGCCGCTCTCCGGAAGACGCGCCGCTGTTTCCTCATCGACGAGGAAGAGATGGAGACCACCTCCACCTTTAGAGCAGAGCAACCCCATCAGTTGGAATGTCATCAAATGTTTCGTTTATTTAACTGATACAGCTTAAAAACTGAAAGCCACACAGATAATTAGACACTGAAAGAGTGTATATAGAATATTATGGGTTAAACATATAAAACGGGGTTATTTTAAAATACAGAATTCTGTCCATGATATGGCCTAGAAAATGCTGGAAAAGACTGCTGAGCGGACAGTTCTCCAGCACAGGCACAGACACCTTCTACAAGACGTTCATGGCTAAAAGAAGCCGTCCGTTCACAGAGTGCAATATCTAAGTATATATTGATGGCAAATTAAGCGGAAGGGAAAAGCATGGTAAAAGGCTTTTAAGGTATGGTATAAGTTTGTTAAGTTAAGAGGTTAATGGAGAAAAGCCTAAGAGGTTGATGGAGATTCACAAGACGGTGCTTCGATGTGAGAAATGTTTTGTCTGGGAAACACGAGTAAAAGGACCAGACTGCTGCTCAATGGACCAATGTCCAGTTTAAAAATGCAAGTTTATTTGGCTTTTTTTTTGTGTCTGTTTTATTTTGTTTTTGTTCAGTAAACCAGAGGCCAGAGGAGAAATCGAGAGCCACAGAATCTGATCTGTTGGAAGTCCAGGGGGAAGTTTCCACAGTCAGTATTGCTTCGGAGAACTATGTCCTTTTCCGGCGTTTTATCAGCTCCAAAGTCAGCTCATCCATCTCCCAGGAAATCTTGGAGCACTTCATGCGTCTTTCTGCTGACAAGTTTTATGAAGACGCTGGTTTCATTTCCAGCATGACTTGACTCCTGCCTGACGGCGATGTGTCTGATCCTCAGATCGGTGTGCAGGTTGGTGTGTGTCTCTCCTACCTCTTCCTCGCAGGGTGTGCCTGGCAGGTGTGGCTCCACAGCTGCAGTGCATCAGGACTAAGCAGGAAGAGCTTAAAGAGGGGCAGATCTCCTGAAGCAGATGCCAGATTGTTTTTGCTCACCGCATGGTGAGTGTTAGCCCTGTTCTCACTGCTCTTTTACACCTCTGAGTTTGTCCTCCCCTCTTGTAGGACCCATCCACACTCATGCTCCTCGGTGCCGAACCGGGCTCCTGCTGTAAAACCAGCAGACCCTTTCCCCCACATATCTTTGTCAATAAATCTTTGAAACCATTCCGTTGTGTCCATAACTGTGTCCAGCCCTAGAATGTTTTCTCACTTAAAAATGACCAGAGGTTGATGTCATTTTCGAGCAGGACTTGGTACCCGACCAACCAGCCAGTACCTGCACTGCTGTGATTGACCGGCCAGCAACCTGACCTAACGCCTCGGTGAATCTGTGGAGCGTTGTCAAGAGGGAGAAGGTGCCACACTGCATTGATCCAGGACTTGATTCAAAAGGAAACACCTTCCATTAGGCTGGCATTTATATTTCTGTCAATTTTATGATCGGTCTGATGTTATATACTAATTTTCAAAGAAACTGCATATTAGCTGTAAGTTGTATTAAAAAAAAATGTACCAGAAATAAATATTTGAAACATGTCATGGGGTGTGTGTGTGTGATAAGTTAACATTATAGTTTTGCTTTTAGATCACTAAAATAAATAAACCTTTCCGCTAAAATTGTCATTTATTAAGATGCACCCCAGATGTCTGCATCTCCAGTCAGAGCACCTACATAAAGTTTTTGGATGGGATGATCAGATGGGACACCCATGATAAAAGTCCTGTGACTCACCAGAACCAAAGGTTGTTATAATATTATAATAAAAAGTCTCTTATACAGGTTGTGTTTATCTCCTTTTACTCTAACCTGACCAGGTCCTGGGGGACTCTGACATGTAAACAAACTGAAGTCATGAATGAAGTAATCTCAGTATTTCCTTTACCAATGTACACTCGAATGGTTTATGTCCTTCACTCAGGACTAAAGTCTCAACAGCTCCAACTAAAGTTACATGCATACAAGAGCAGTGAAAAAGCCACATGTCTGGTTGGTTAAAAACAAGAATATAAAAAGCTTTATATTCAGTTTTTTTTGTATTCCTTATACAAACACACATTAGATTTGGCTCTCTTTAGGACTACCTGCAGAGACTTGCATTTCCAAAATAAATCTACTTGATCTATTTCGCCATCTTCCCCAGTTGAGCATTTACATAAATTATAATTGTAAATATTGCCTGGAATTGGCTCAGTAAAATAAATCAATGTAATCCACTCCTTATAGCATGGGCCCGAAACTCATAGATTGCACATTTGCAGCGGCACTAAAATATTTAGACTTACTCGCTCGCGCTCAGGGAAGTAGAAATGGGATTCTGGAAAAATAATGACCAGTGTCACGCTGACAAAAAACATCAAAATATTCAGATTTACCCAGGTGTCAGTAAGCTCCATTTACATCTTTCATGTGGATGAGAAAACACAACCAATGGTAAAATAACCCAGAGTCATCCAGCTATAATGTGTAAAAAAAAAAAAAACACTGTTAGGATGTGGGACCACAGAAGAACATCAGAGCAATAGCCATTTTCCTTCATCTAAACACTAATATAAAATTAATCTCGGTATATATATATATTTATATATCATATATATATATATATATCATATATATGTGTATGCTACAGTATACTTACTACCTTTGTTAAGCTTTTTATTTACCGACACTCTACTTACTCTCCTTTAAAATAATAAAAGCAGTGCCTTAAAAGACATTTCATAAATTTTGACCTTTTACAGCCAGGAAATCCAGTGTATTTTCTGAGCATTTTCTACAACAGACTAAAGCAAAGTAGTCCACATTCCTAAGTAGAAGGGAATTATATATGGTTTTCAAAATATTTTAGCGGGGTACACTTTTATCGTCAGCTCCTTCCACTCGGATTGCCCTAAATAAAATCTTGTGCAACAATTTGCCCTCAGAAGTCACCCGATTAGAAGCCCGGCTGTTCTGTGAAGGCCGTAGAGGTTTGTCTGAGATCATCGGTGAATAAAAAAACAGCATCATTGAGACCAAAAAAAAACCCCACAGGAGACAGGTGTAAAGCGGGCTCAGGTTATAAAACATCTGGCAGAGAACTGTTTAATCCATCATCCGAAAATGGAAACAGTAAGTCAGAACTGCAAACCTACCACAATGGGTCCGTCCAACTAAACTGATGAGGAGGTCAATGGGAGCATGAATGAGACAAGTAACCATGAAGCACATAAATCCACAGCTCAGGTGGTATAAACAACTATAAACATTCAGTATCACATGTCTCACATCCAAGTTTTATATTTTATTTACTTTTTTGTTTTTGGTGTTTTGATAGACAAAAATCTAAGTTTGTTTCAAGTAAAAATATGCAAATCTTTTGGGATCCTTGGTGAAATCTTTAGTTTGGCTTGTCAGAAGTGCTTGATAACTCTTTACTATGGTTTGATTCAGCTGCATCTCAAGTTTTGTGATATTTTATGGGGAGCTACCTCTGATTCTTAGATTCATATTCATGCTATTTGCTTTGCATAATAAACTTTGGAGAATTATGAGATTTAGCTGAAGGGTTGATCACGTTTTTTAAAGGAATTTAAGACATCAACTTGTCATATAAACACATATAAAACTTATGTTTTAAAGATAACGGCCAGCCTTATCTTTAGGTTATTGTAAAACATTATGTAAGAAAAAGTAGTAATGTACACAATCCTAGTACATTAGGTAAACTGACCCTTCATTATTGTAATACTAAACATAGTCAAGTTTCTATTTGCTATAGAGTGGCCCCACTTACATCCAATACTTATAGCAATACTTACATCCAAACTGCATTTCAGTCCATCTGTCTTAAAACATTGTAACTAGTTCTCTATATTTAACAGTCCTCTTTTGAAAATTTCTTTAGCAGTTTGTTACAAGCCATGCAGGAGACCCAGCAAAGATGTAGTTAAAGCTTCTCTGGTCATCTGACATTAAACTAATTAGCCTCTTAGCCTATACAAAGATTAATGTAGGCCAGAAAATTAATACTGCACACCACTCTGAGCCCAGCATCCCCACGGCGAAAGGTGACGGTGGCAGCATCAAGCACAATGAAACTGGTCAGCGTACATCAGAAGATGGATGGAGCTAAAGCAGGGCAATTGTTGAATTGAGGATCTGCCGTGAGACTTGAAAGTGTGTGCTCACAGACATTCTCTGTCCGACCAGAATGAGCTTGGGTTATTTTAGAGATAAGACTGAGCAAAAATGTCTGTCTTGATCTGTGGAAAGTTGGCAGCAACATACAGGAAAAGACCTGCAGTGTTCTGTGCAGCAAAAAGCGGTTCTAAAGACACGGCTGCTACTGAGTATTTACATAACGCCACACTTTCCAGATTATTATTTATTAAAAAAAAAACAACAACAATGTACAGTATACTTTTACCCTTTATTTTTGCTATAATGCACTGCTTTGTGTTGGTCTGTCACATAAAGTCCTCATGAAATCCTTTATAGGTTAAAGGGTGCAAATACTTTGGCATGGTACTCTGCATTTTATGGTTCAAAGTCTTGGTGTTTACAAGTTCATCCATCCTAGCTCCAACTTCCAGTATAGGGTTTTGTGGCATGCTTAAAAAACACACTTAACAATGACGTTCACTTTTACGTAAAAAAATAAAATAAATAAATCACATGATTTGTAAGACATTTGAAGCGTCCTGTGGTTAATGTGTGATGTGCAATAGCTTTTGTTGCCTTTGGCAGTGGCAGCTTACAGGAAGCCCTCAGGGCCCATTTTAAAGCAATGAACTGACCGATAAAGTCATAGGCAGCACAGAATTGGAGGTTCAGATTACGCGATCAGCTGCCACTATCAGCATAAATGCAAACGAAACTTGCTTTGACGGCTAATCTGCCTTCCAGTTAGAGCTGTTGAGACTAAGCCTCAGCATCAGGCCCCCAGATGAAGTGAGCTTCCTATCTGTGCAACCTTTGCAGATGCGCACTCATGCTATCAGCACTCAGAGCAGCTGAACGACTTTGACCCTGCAACATGATACGGCGTAAAGCGTGTCCGACTCCCTCACGACTGCAGCCTCACATACTGATCATATCGAGACAGAGAGGGAGAGAGAGGTGTGGGAGCTGCGACGGGCTACGTCAGCAAGTGTGCTATCAATCACCGGCATTCCTACACTTGTGAGCAGCTGGCTCATTTAGAGGTCATGCACAACATAATGGATTCTCTCTGGCGAACGCTTTTTCCTCTATTTTCCTTCAATTAGAAGAAACCGTTATGAGGAGAAACAATAGCCTGGGTCGTCTTTAAAGCGGGATGTTGACTTATATTATAATACTATAATAATAGTTCCAAAATAAAATGCAAAGACATTTGGAGAGCTGTTGCAAGGGTTTCCTTCGTGGACAGATTTGCAGGCCAAATAAAGCACCCTTCGCAATTATTGGCACTGCTGGTACACATTTTTTTTTTACAAAATCATTCAAATAAATTGTTGTTGTAGAGACTTGGTGCAGCTAAGAGGCAACTCTTTGCTGTTCATTTACTTCAGCCTCTTGCTTATTGTGCATGGTAGAGAGATAAATGTGGCTCCTCCTCCACCTTTGTTGGTCCCATTTCAAGTCGTTCAAAATTTGGCCTTCCAGTGAGCGTATACAAAAAGATTTTGTTAAAAAACAGACATTTATTTTTACAAATGGGTTTTCCTTTCTGACTAAATGTGCTCTATTTAAATGTGAAATTCTACTATTGCAATAAAAGTCTACCTGTTATGATCCTTTTTACAGAGTAGTTGCCAACAAATGTAGGAGTTGCTCTGGGTGATGCCCAGAGAAATAGTTTTAAATACTATTTAAAAACTAAAGCTTTGCAGCATTTGCTGCAGGATCTACAATTGCACATTTCTGACATCATGTGAGAAGACTAAAGATGAAGGTGCTGCGTCAACCCTGTGTCCGATTGACTAAGGAGAACCCGCTACCTCACTGGTTTGCAGCTCTCCAGAGGGAACCACCACCGAATCACCACTTTTATGCTCGATGAGTTCTTGCATAACAGGAAGAGGCAGACCAGCATGACCTGCCGCAGCACACGATAACGCCGCTGTGTCAACATGTTTCCACATGCCAGGAAAAACATGCCATCCCAGTGATATTGCTGACTATAATTCACATTTTCCTGACTCTTTTTCATGTCTTTTCAACGTCGCAACATTTTCCGTTATCTTTAGCATCGCAGTCACATAGATTGTATATTTGATGTGAGCATCAAGGCCAGCTAGAGTCCCTCTAAATAGCTAGAGTATTAGTGGTTGCAGAATATGAATGCACAGTTCTTCAGATAATATTTCCTACCAAAAACCGAGCCTGAAGAATCCTTTTCGATTGCAGTATGACAGACAATGATATGGCTATGGCAAAAGCAGTCTGATATATTCTGCATTTTTTAAATATACCCGATACACAGTTTCTGACAAATTGAAAAAATATTCAGGATTAGGGAAATTTTTGAAATGGTAAGATTAGTTAGTGTACAAAAGGCTTTTGCACATAGTAAAAGACAGCAAGAGTTTTTATTTTAATTTAGTGGTGCTGAAAAGAAAATCTTTGACTCACTGGTACAAAAGCAAGAAAAGTTTTGATTCCATCTATTTTATAATTATGTACATCTTGATTTTGATCCAACTGTAGTAAAAACTGCCCAAAAAAGTATTTAATTCATTTCTGCAGTTAAACATGGTAAATGACAGTGTTTTGCAAAAGTATTGATACCCTTTGAACTTCTTGATATTTTGTTTCTCATTAAAAATCAAACCTCAATTGGGATTTTATGTGAAAAATCAACACAACGTGGTGCAGAATCCCCAAAAAAATCCCCAGTTACTCTGATACCGCTAAATAAAACTCAGTGCAGCTAGTTTCCCCCAGGAATCACCTAAATATTCAACGGAGTAGACTCCTCAGCACGGATACAGCTGTGCTATGAAGGGCTCGGAGGTTTGTGCTGCTCTGTCACGTAAAATCCCAGTAACAAAGGAAGTTTGTGGTTGCCAAGACAAAAGGTGTCAACGGGTAATTTTGCAAGGCAACATGCTTGTAGAGATGAAGTCAGTCCTGAATTTTGCACTCTGTGTTTTGGTCCACCACAGCTGCCAGAATGATAAATGCTCCTCTTTTGAGTTGGGAGGAGAACAAGCAAACAGACACGGATGCACCTCATGCACGATCTGGATGATGAAATTTGCTGCGCAATACCTTTTTGGTCAAAAGCGAGAAAGAACAGTTTCCAAGAGAGTTTCCTGTTCACCAAATCCAGAATCCTTCTGTTGACGATGCGCTATAGGCTAAAGAGATCAACCACAATCTCGTCCCTCCTAATTTGGGATGCAGCATGCTTAGCTGCCCCCCCCCCCCCCCCACCCCTCTCGGCTGCTTTTGCAAACACAGAAAAAGGCTGCACACCTTCAGACATGTGTGTGTAGCCCCCCCCCCCCCCCCCCCCCTTCACTGCCACCTCAACACACATGAGACCTCATCCACTTACGCCCATTTCAGATGCAGGGCACCATAGAGGCTTTTTGCACAGATACACGCACACCAGATAAAACATTTACAGATCACATGTGCAAATGAAAACCCACACACCGCAGCATGCTTACATCTACATACACACACGCACGCACGCACGCACGCACACACACACACACACACATCACATGCAGCAGACACACCACAGAGACTTCCAGTCCCCTCCCCCCCAACTGAATAGTCTGTTCTGACAATCCACAGGACAGCCGGAGCATTGACGTCAGAGGCAGGCCCATGAAAATACAGGGTCCCTGGGGGGTTGAGGGAGTTATGCACATCTTCACAGCTTGGCTTGCAACTAGCTCAACAGCCAAAGAGTATATAACTGCCTCTGTTTACTCTTATACATGTACGTAGGGAGAAGGCCGCGATGAAAAAAAAAAAACAAAACAAAAAAAAAAAGAGAGAAGGGTCCACTGTGCACAAATTTGTATGCGACTGCAATGCGGCTCATCTCAAATGTGACGTCAATGGACGTCACTGCGCTGTGATCCGTTAGGACAAATGTGAGATAGGTGCATAATTTAGGTTAATGGAAATACAAATCACAGCCCACCATTTACCTGCCCCGTGCCGTCTTAATCACTGCCGCTTTGAATAAGTGCCGTCAGACGGCGGTATATAAGACGCACCCAGAGGAAAGGTTTGCTTCTCCCCCAGACGTCCCTGTTCCCCAGGGAGAAGATGACATCTTTGTTTGTTGCCTAATATTACGAATCTTGTTCTGGTTTTTTTTCCTGCTTTTTCTTCTTTGAGACATCATTAGGACACGATGTTCAATCATTTCTTTGCTTTCATTGCTTTCGTGTTGGTAAAGCTTGGAACAGTAGTTGCAGTTTTCCTGCATGTTTTGTGTTGCCTGAGAAGAAAATAAATCAATCAAAATTTAAATAAGTGCAAATTTATTCTAGTGGACAATGTTAGTGAGGGAACTGAACAAAAAAAACCCAGCTTTATGCTTTTTGTACTAATATAGAGAATAAAGATATTTCCTTATTTTGTCTTCATAAGAAACGTTTCATCCTAAAGTACGGGATGCTTTTTATTCAACGCACCTTTTTATAGGTTTTAACATGATTCATTCTGAAGTCTGGCAATGATCAGAAGTCTTACTTGGATACGAAAAAAAAAAGAAAGAAGCAAAAACGCTCCCAGCTGCTCTGACTCAAATTTACGTTTACAGTTCGCAGACAGAGCAGTGAGGTCACAGAGGAGAATGGGCCTCAGCTTTGGGGCAACTTACTACAGGTGCTGTTGTGTGCGGCATTTTATTTGTGCTTAATAAATGATGGAAGGGGGGAATTTTTTTTAGAAAAATAAGAAATCACTGCGATTCAACTCATTTAGGATGGAAAATTATAAGCCCACATCGAATACCTGAAAAACATCAGATGTAAGTTATAGGCTTTAGATCTATGGCTACATGCTGTCAAAAGTAAAGGGTATAAAGCAGAATATCTCATGGTTTAATACCAGAGTTGGCATCTCAGCTGTTCCTCCACAACTTCTCTAAAAAAACTAATCTCATTTTTAAAAAAGAACAAGGAAATCCAGAATTGAGATGCATCCTACCCACTTCTATGGCTGCTCGATATTAGAAAATGGTAAATATCTCAATGACGATGTCAGTTGCAATATATGTCTATTTTCTTCTTTCCTCTTCCTCACCTGTGCTTCCTACTCCCTGTGACCTTTAGCATTTTGGACGACATTATTAGTGTCCGGTGTGAACATCCGCTCCCACAACACTGGCTAAAGATTACATTAACATGTAAAATGCAGGTTCACAACGTTTGGAATATATTAGCCAACAGTTATTGCCCTCCAAACAGGGCCTTGCGATATGAGATTTGCACTTGCTCAGCTTCGGCTTGCGATGACGGCATATTTCTCATCGCAAGCCGAAGCCTTACCCACCACGGTGGGATTTTTGTAAAGACAGAGGAGGCGAAATCGCCAAAGCCCACAGCTAGAGAAGCGTGTGGATAAACGTGGCGTCTTAGAGACTATCTACAGTCATGTGAAAACATTACGACGCTCTAGAAACAGCATCTGTGAGTTTTGCTTACATATTTGGACATATCTGTTTTAACATAACTTCAAAGGTCAAGAGATATACGTAACTTAATTAAAACCAAAAGAAATACTTTTTTTTTTTTTTTTTTTACAGTAATACACAAAAAAAATGCCATTTCTGGCTGGGATTAATTTAGGACATCCGCCACATTTAATCCCGGTTAAAAGAGGCTTCAAAAGAATTTGACGTTTTCACTGTACAGAGACTATCGAAACAACACCCTACATGCCCGTGTCTGGTTGTTCCAGCAAAGTCACCCTGAAAGCAGAGTTCAAGATGCTAGAAGAAATCTCCAAAAGCCCTCAACTGTCTTCAGGGGACCTACAGCGGCACTGTGCCGCTGGTGATATAGAAAATCAGAAAAGACACTGCAAAATGAGAGGAGTGTGAGGAGGAAACCTTTGCTTTCTAAGACAAACAGGAGGGCCAGACGTAGACAAATGTGGACAAAGACCAGGACTTCTAGAATGATGTATTCTGGACATATGCGTCTAAAGATGAGTTATTTAGACACCAGAGCAGAGGATGTTTGGCATCAATCAAATACAGCCTTCCAGGAAAAGAACCTCATACCTCATGTAAAGCACAGAGCGGGAAGTCTCATGGTTAGGTGATGAGATGCTGCAGCAGGACTTGACCAGATCACTAACTTTTATTATTCCCCACATACCATGTATCAGAGGATGCTTGAAAAGAAAAGGGGAACCATCTTCAGAAAAAGGAAAACTGAGGCAGAACTGGAGTCTGGAACAAGGCAATGATCCAAGACAAACCTTTAAATCCACCAAACTATTAACTAAACTAATTACACTATTAACTGGGACATCATTCATTTCCGTCTGCTTCAGATTTTCTTTACTTTCCTTAAATATTTCACTGCAATGTGCTTTTTTATGTGTTTTATTTTCTTATGTTTTCCTCATATAAAACACTTTGAATGGTCTGGTCGCTGAAAAGTGTGATACAGATAAACTTGCCTCGCCTGACCCAAAGGGCTGCAAAAAAAGACCAGGGACCAGATCTGTGGAGTGACTTAAAACTGCCTTTTCATGACACAACTCAAACATCTCACAGCTCACAAACGTTCCTCAGCTCTGCTGTCCTAGAATCCCAACAATAACCGTATGGAAACACAGCAAACACTCCTGGTCGTCGTTGAAATGTGGAAAATGACCTCATGCACAAAGTCGTGAAGAGTGGAGGGTCTGTGATGCTCTGGGCCCTTCTCTCTTTTAAAGAGACTTAGAGTCGGCGATGTGACCTCTTTGAAATGTCTAACCGTAAAACGACTGAACGGCTGGCAAGAAACTGAAAATGGTTCATCATCGGTTTTTTCAACAGGATAATGATCTAAAATAAATGGACGATCCAACACAGAAAACACAGAAGACAGAAAATGAGCCTTCCCTCATTGGCCCGCTCACTCCACAGACCCAACTCCCACAAGAAGGCAAAGTCTGTATTCTCCAACCTCTGTAAATGCAGAAAAAAAAAAATACCTGCAGACAACAACTCCAAATTATTTAGGGTTAAAAATGTTACTCTTCAAATTGTGGCTGCATTTTTCCTTGCAGAACGTGTGTTTGATGGGGCATAAATCATCATGTTCAAGAGTGTTTAAACCACGCTGGCCAGATCATGTTTGGCCAGCACCATCTAGATAAATCAGACCAGCTGATCGAGAACAGATGAACAAACATGCGTCTCGTGTCCTCACTCATTCACACTTGTTAGAACTGTCTGCCAGCTGGGTTTGTGCTCTCTGCACTCTGGAGTATTTCCATCATTAGTTTGAAGCTTGTTAGCTAAGTCAGCTCATCGCCGCTGTCAGCCCTCACAATGAAATGGCAACCAAGACCAAAATGAGAGAACGGGAGGGGTGAATTGGGCTTTTCCTGACGCAGAATGTGTAGCAATTCCTCAAAACCTCTGAATGCACACAGATCGGTATAAACTATACTGACCAGAGAAGAAAACATGGAGAAGAGGGCGCTTTGGTCAGATGAGACCAATTTTAAACATTGTGTCCACTAGGTGGAAAGCTAACGCTGTCCATCCGTCTGAAAGCACCCTCCCCATGGTGAAACCTTGTTGCTGCATCTTACACTGGCACCACGAAGGCACAGACTTTTTATAAGGAGATATTATTTAACAAAGATTCACATTGGCAGAGATCTTCTTCTACCAGATATTGAGCAGGAATCTGTGTTCAGGATGTTCAGAGCCCTATGGTGGTCCCTCCTCTGAGTGTCTCTACCATGTAATCTTGACCAAACCTGGGCTCTGTGTTAGGCCACGCGACTGATTGACCACTGCTGTGTACTTTCTTCCACTTTGTAGCCATTAGCTCCAACAGTCAAGTCAATGAGCGGAGCGATAAAAAAAAAAAAAGGAAAAGAGAGAAGCAGCAGCATTAAACCATCATGGCTCTTCAACATGAAGCCATGTAGCTACTAGTTAAAGAAGTTTGAGGAAATGAGAGTGATTTAAAAAAGGCCCAGTTAACAGCAAATGTACAAAACGCCTGCATTGTTTATCTACTGTTCATCTATTTATCCATTTATTGTTCAGGCCTATTTCTTGTAAAGTCCCAGCTGATAACAACATATTAAAAATATTTTAAGTTATGCAAACGGCATCCTGTTTACTTATTTGCCCTGTTTGCGGATGGTGAAGGAAAGGGCACACCGTGGGCATGGCACCAGTACATCAGAGGGCTCACACATTTCCAAATAACCATGCTCACTTTTCCCTATGAGGCCAGCTAAAGCCACCAAACTGATCCCGGGAGTTGTGGCCTAGTGCTTGGAGCAGTGCACTTCCATCCTGAGAAGGCTGCAAAAACCTGGTTTGATCCCTGCAGGCTGCCACCATGGATCCCTGAGCTTACCTACCAGGGCACAGGTCTTCTAAAAGTTCCTGTAGGGGAGCGTGCCTTTTCCTTTTGCGCCCCGTCTCTGTGGAACAATCCCCCTCTAGACATACGGCAGGCATGTTCTGTGGAGGTTTTTAAGCCAAGCTAAAGACCCACGTGTTCACCCTATCTTACGCAACCTAATTTAATGCCTAAACGTATATTGTTTAAATCTTGGTGCTTCCTTTTGTTTTCATGTTTTTACCTGTGTTTCGGGTTTTACTATTTTTATCACCTACAGTTTACTGTTTGTTTGAAACTGCTTTATAGATAAAGTTATTATTCTTATTCTTATTATTATTATTAAGACCCTTGACGACAGATTGATAGCAGCGAAGCTGCGCACTGCTCCCTAAGAGATGGGTTAAACACAGAGACAAGTTTCCCCTTTTGTGGGACTGTAAATGGAAACAGTCATTTATTGTATTTAAGTCTGCATGTGTTAGGACTGTGGAAGACAATCTGGAGGGTGGAGAAAAAAAAACCTGCATGCACGGGGCGAACACGGAGTTGGTTGTCTTTTCACATAACTCAAGTTCATTATAATGATCTTTGTACTACTAAATTACTTTTCTTTTGTAATTTTCACCAAAATACATAAATGTTGATAACGGGCATTGCACAGTGCTTCCCACAACAACAAATATACATCTTCTTCACTAACGTGCAATTTCATTTGTTTAGAACGTTTCCTTATCAGCTCAAAAGCCCAAAATGAGCTCATATTTTCAATCATTTACAGAAAAGCGTGTTCAGTAGCCGACATGCTGTCGAGCTGGACGGTGGACATACATGGTCCAACTATCTGAGTTGCATTTATAGCTCTGTGAAAGCCTGTGGGAAAGTCTGATTAGAGAACCTTTGGCCAAATTCTGCGCTGTACAATTACCATATTTTACTATTTAATTCAATTCAATTCAATTTTATTTATATAGCGCCAATTCATGAAACATGTCATCTCAAGGCACTTTACAAAGTTAAATTCAATCATATTATACAGATTGGGTCAGATTATACAGATTGGTCAAAAATATAAGAAAACCAGTTGATTGCATCAAAGTCCCGACAAGCAGCATTCACTCCTGGAGAAGCGTAGAGCCACAGGGAGAGTCGTCTGCATTGTACATGGCTTTGCTGCAATCCTCATACTGAGCAAGCATGAAGCGACAGTGGAAAGAAAAACCACCCGTTAGCGGGAAGGAAAAACCTCTAGCAGAACCGGGCTCAGTATGAACGGTCATCTGCCTCGACCGACTGGGGTTACAGAAGACAGAGCAGAGACACAACAAGAGAGACAAACAAGCACAGAAGCACACATTGATCTAGTAATCTGTTCTACATTAGATGGTAATAGTCGGTGATCTGTCCTCCCTGGATGATTTCACAGTCAACAGAACGTCAGACCAGGTGTACCTACTATGAAGAAAAAAGAGAGAGAACAAAAAGTTAAAAGCTGAAATGACAACAGTCATTTCAATGTAATGCAATGCAAATCTGGAGAACAGTAGACTGGAGAACAGTAGAAATCAGTAGAGTGAGAAAAATAGGCCCTGATGTCCTCCAGTAGCCTAAGCCTATAGCAGCATAACTATAAAGGTAGCTCAGCGTAACATGAGCCACTCTAGTTATAAGCTTTGTCAAAAAGGAAAGTTTTAAGATCAGTCTTAAAAGTAGACAGGGTGTCTGCTTCACGGACCAAAACTGGGAGTTGGTTCCACAGGAGAGGAGCCTGATAGCTAAAGGATCTGCCTCCCATTCTACTTTTAGAGACTCTAGGAACCACCAGCAGACCTGCAGTCTGAGAGCGAAGTGCTCTGCGAGGAACAACTATGGCTTATAAACACTGATCAGTTGTCTCAATAAAGCGTGACAGGGAATTCTTTTTTTTTTCATCTTTCAGAAGCAAAACAGAGTTGTTTCTTTGTTTTGCTTCACTGTATGCATGACTGTGATCCATAGCGCAATTTACAGCTATTCTCTTGTAGTAATTTACCACAGAGTTTAAGGAAACTTCCGCAGATGCATTTGTCAGTAATTGCTTTGCTAAACGAGGGAAAGCACAATGCAT
This sequence comes from Fundulus diaphanus, assembly GCA_037039145.1. Taxonomy (NCBI): domain Eukaryota; kingdom Metazoa; phylum Chordata; class Actinopteri; order Cyprinodontiformes; family Fundulidae; genus Fundulus; species Fundulus diaphanus. The sequence continues at coordinate 39,728,007 of CM073121.1, read as the reverse complement.
ATTTGTTGGGACACCTTGGCTACTTTTTACTTGTTTCAGGAGGTACCCATTGAAATCTTCAAACATGAAGGCGGGGTGAGCTCAGAGAGAACCCCTGTGTACAACACGTTTACTTAAATGCAGCAATGAATGAACATTGAATGTCATGTGCTCCTCCAACAAAACCTATATGTAACGGTAAATATTCATATATGCTTTAATACCAACTTTCAGTAGATGACGTTTAAAAGTAGGTACATTAAACATGTATAGACAACATACATTTTCCTCTATGCATATTTACTTTACATACAGAAAACCATTATATAAAATAGTATGTGTTCATACATGGAAAGTATTAGTATTTTAAACGGGCATAGAAAAAATATATATGAAAATTATGTGCAAAACATGTATGGAAAATATATGTTAACAAATTAATTACTTATCTCTAACATACATAGTTTTTACATAATTCTTAATTATATTAATTCATAATATTATATTGTATAAAATAAATGCAAACAATGGCACTTTCAGGAGTAAATATATAAGTTTTATATGTTGTTCAATATATAAAACATAAACTGAAGATGATTGAATGCTTAATTTTTTTTATGTTTTTTCTATTTCTTTTCCATATGGGTTACACTGTGTCAAGGAAATGTTAGAAATTCATATCATATCTGTGTTATTTAGGTAAGAAATTTCCAATATAATGTTGTTCCAGAAAGCATGGCTTGAAGATCCCTCAGCAATTTTATTGGCAACAGCTTAGATTTATTGACTAAATGCGATGTAACCTGATGCTTCCTGCATGCGTCCCGGAAAAGGAACATGGTGAACCCATCAAAGGTTTCTATGACTGAAATGCATTACTTTGAAACCCGAGTTGGACATCACATTAAGTCATAACCTACTTTCATTTGAACTAATACAGCGATTTTATTCACGTCAGCACAAGGCTTGAACAGGAAATCTGAGCAAACAAACAAAAGCACCCTGACTCTCATAAGAGGAAGCTGTGTGTCAGCGTCATAATTCCTTGACACATTTCTGATGTAAAATTGTTGAAAAACAGCAGCTCATCAACACCGGAAAATGTGCATTTTAAAACTGATTTTAATTTAAACGTATACATATTTATCCCCTGCAGGGGGCGGATGTACTCGGGTTGGGAGCCACATAGAAGTTCAGAACTGAAATGCATCACTGCAAAGCAGAAGCAAGACAGGAAGAGAAAAAAATCAAATGAGCTCTGATGACACAATGCACAGATGTAAACAAAACCCTGGGATGCTCTTACATCTCACCAAGAATCAAGTCTTTATTGTCATTATGCAACCATAATGAAATTTCTTGGCTCAGAGTTCACATATAACACAGAGACACAAATCAAAGACACAAATGTTCAAGTTAGCTAAAAATCTCAAGTTAAAAAACTGTGCAATTTGCATGGATGTCCAAACGAACACTTTCTGAGAAGCTAGAAGTGTTCAAATAGTCATTTGCAACATTGAAATGTAATTGGACACTAGCGTGTGAGAGACAGTGTGAATAAATATTAATTGGATCAAGAACATGTGGAACCGGTAGTATGTTTCCAAACATGTAACAGACTATGAAGTGGGCCGCTGGTTTGTTTGATTCTCAGCAGGCAGGTTTGGGAAAGAAGTTGTTTAGAAGCTGCCTAAGTCAGTTTAGTTTTTTATTTAATGTTCCTGAATTGTTTACCTGATGGAAGTGGACAAACAGTGCATTGCCCGTGAGGGAGGGATCTGTGGCAAAACGTTCGGCCGGATTCTAGTAGAATAAAATGTGTCTAGCTCTTGTAGAAAAAATGCTTAATTTCTCCTGAAAAGTGATTAATCTACAAGCAATTTTCAAGTGTCAATAGAAAATGTTAATCCTTGTATGATAGGAGGTTTCTACAGATTTGTTATGTACAAATCTCACATCTTTCCATCCTCAAATTTTCTTTTTTTAGGAGTTTCCATAAAATTCTGAAAAAAGAGTGTAAAATATTACCCTTTAAATGCTTGAATTTAAAAACACCATTCCGAAGCTGACTTCAGGTTTTTTCGTGTGGCACCATGTCAGTGCTGCTTCGCTATCTGAACAAAACAAAAACAGCACTGTTTCAAAATCAATTACTGCTTGGACTTGTCAAACAGGATAATACACTAAACACAGACTCTTTATAACACAGTCTGGAGTATGTCTTAGATTTCTACAAATTCAAATAAAAAGCAGTTTTAGTGCTTTGCCTGGCATTTCAACCAGAACCAGATAACTCCAGGTCCAATTCATCTGAATTTAAAGCTGTCTGGAGGCGAGTAAAGTAGTTGAATGCAGGTTTTTTTTTCTCCACCCTCCAGGCACAACATTACGGCTGCCCACAATTTAAAAAAACCACAGAAGAAGATGGGAAAAAAATGGCGGATAGCAGTCTACTGTTTTGGCTGCTGACTCTTCTGCATATACAGGACTGTCTCTGAATTAGAATATCGTGAAAAAGTATACTAGTAGGCTATTCAACTAATCACTTGAATCGTCTAATTAACTCGAAACACCTGCAAGGGTTTCCTGAGCCTTGAAAAACACTCAGCTTGGTTCAGTAAACTAAATCACAAGTATGGGGAAGACTGCTGATCTGACTGCTGTCCAGAAGACCATCATTGACACCCTCCATCAGGAGGGTAAGACACAAAAAGAAATTTCTCAAAGAGCAGGCTGTTCACAGAGTGCAGTTTCAAAGCACATTCACAAAAAGTGTGTTGGAAGGGGGAAATGTGGCAGGAAACGCTGCACAACCAAGATCTGGCACCTGCCCACAGTGCCAAAACCACCAGTAACTGGTGTACTGACCATGGCATTACTGTCCTTGATTGGCCTGCCAATTCCCCTGACCTGAACCCCATCGAGAATTTGTGGGGTATTGTGAAGAAGAAGCTGAAAGACACCAGACCCAACAATGCAAATGAGCTAAAGGCCGCTATTGAAGCATCCTGGGCATCCATAACACCTCAGCAATGCCACAGGCTGATTGCCTCCATGCCACGCCGCATTGATGCAGTAATCTGTGCAAAAGGATTCCCAACCAAGTACTGAGTGCATTAATGGACATTTTCAAATGTTTCAAATTTTGTTTTGCTGTTTTAATTTTTTTTTTTACTTGGTCTGAGGAAATATTCTAATATTTTGAGATAGGATTTTTGAGTTTTCTTCAGCTGTACGCCATAATCAGCGATATTAAAACAATAAAAGGCTTGCGATATTTCAGTTGATTTGTAATGAATCCAGAATGTATGACATTTCATGTTTTTTAATTGCATTACAGAAAATAAAGAACTCTATCACAATATTCTAATTTTCTGAGACAGTACTGTAACCACGGCTGGGCTTGGCCATAACTCAAAGTTACCTTAAGCAATTTGTTCTGACTTCTCCTATTTGTATGTTTGGGTTGATGACATCACAAGAGGCCCAGAAATCAATGGGATCAGTTTGCATCAGTAAATGTTGTGCTAAACAAGAGACCTTTGTCATATTTTAGCATAGATTATGATGCTTTAGGACAAAACCCCACAAATGGACGTATCCAGGAGAGCTTTGGTTAGCTACCTTAATGGGACGTCACCAAAGGAGCCATGAAAGCTTGTCTTCAGGCGAGGGGATTTTATCTCACTTAAACAATTATTTACAACACAAAAGCAAAGATAACAGAAAAGCTGCTCTGTAGGTGGCAAAATCAGTTGGATGGATTTTGCGGATTATTTTGGCTAGTAGCTTTAGTATAAAGGGTACTGTTTTATTTGTTTATTATTGGAAACAATGATAAGCAAGCTCTACTTTGTTGTAAATACAGGACGAACGATAAAGAACTCCATGAAACCTGTCAGTTTTGGTTAATTGTGGACAGGAATCAACAAATTAGTGCCGGTCTGCAGAGGTAGAGCACGCTAGATCAGCACAGAGTGAGCTGCAAAAAGCATATTCATGAGCTAGAATGGCCTAGTCAAAGTTCAGACCTAAATCCAACTGCACAATTTTGGCAAGAGTTGAAAAAAAACGACTGACCCTGCATCAAATTTGTATTAATTTCAGCGACTCGCATCGCTGGTAGAGACATGCGCCAACAGACTACGAAAGACGCAGCAAAATCTAGAAGAGTTCATGTGTGGGAATACTTTTGGGAAGAACTGTACGCCGTGACGTGATCGGTAATCGTTTGCCCTCTGTGACGCTGACAATGCACAGTTATTTCAGACAGAAAGAGGTGAAGAATGAGAACAGATTTTTATCACTGCGGCTGGGAGCGAGCACGTTGGCAGCAGACAGGTGGTGCAGCTTTCTAACGCCGAGCGAGTGGAGCTGCAGTGAGCACATAAATCAAAGGGAAAGAAATGTGCGAAAGAGAAAAAAAAAACCTGATGAAAGAAGTGCACAGGGGCGGCGGTGGTTGTGGTGGTGGTGATGGCTGGTAGTAGCGGCGGTGGTGGTTGTGTCGTGTGGGGGAGTCGGGGGGGTGCATTTGCGTCAGAGCCGGAGCCAATGAAGTCAGAGATAGGGCAGGCTCGAGCAAGGAGATGCTGTTACTGCCACTCACAGGAACCCACTCGGGCCTCATGTCCTCCACATCACAGCGGCGGCGCAAATTATGTCTGCCTGAGCGTCTGTGGCAAATGCATGCACAGTTAAATGTAATTTTTGCGCATTACACTCATGATCTGCATGGTTCTCCGACACTGGAATCAGCCTGCTGGTAAACCTTTAACCCCCACCCACCCTTTTGATACAGAAAAGTCTGGGAAAATGGATGAAAATTTGGCAAACGTCTGCTCAAACTTCAATATTTGAGTTTTTACTCTTTATAAAGCAACACATCACTTATTTGTTTAAATATATGCAAGTGATGCAATGTAGAATTTCTGTTTTATGTTTATTTTCAGGTTCAGTGACAGTAGATATAATATTATCGCCATATGCATTCTGAAAATTGTGTCTAACGTGCCTGAATTGGAAATAATCAAAAAGAATTTGACCAAAATAATGTCATTTCTACAAAAAAGGAAAAAAAAAGAGAGAAAAAGAACATACAAAACACACATATAAAAACCCCTACCCTAGTTTCATTGACGTCTTTGACGTGCGTCTCGCCGCAGTTACACCAACACATCTGTCAGATATGTAAATTCTGGGTCTTCAGATTAGCAGGTTGTGTTTCTGTTGGCACCGCTGCTGACCCAGATTATTGTGTCCGTAATTCTAGAGGATGATTATAATGATGATGATGATGATGATGATGAGCATGTGGTCGGAGCTCTGTGTGCGGAGAGGAGAAGGAAAGAAGAAAAAGCAAAACAAACTCTGCTCGTTTGCTTTGCTGATGTCATGAAGTCAAGCAAAACGCCTCATTGTGCAACCTTGTTAAACTGCACGCGTGCAAAAAAAAAAAAAAAAAAAATGCAAAAAGAGGAACACGAGGACATCAAATGTGCCTTCACTAATGTTCCCAGAATGTGTTTTACCAAAAAGGATCTGTTGCTGATCTTGAAGAAAATGTGGGTTTGTGGGTTTTATTTTTTTCATTGCTAACAAAAGAGAATCAGCTGCAGCTTCACTCGCAGGAAACATCGTGCAGCTGATGACGCAAGCAGGAGACATGAGCCGTGACCTCATCCGCTCCCTATCAAACCGTTACTGCTCTCGCTCTCTCATTCTCTCTCTCTCACACACACACACACACACACACACACACACACACACACACACACACACACACACACACACACACACACACACACACACACACACACACACACACACACACACACACACACACACACACTAGATTTGTAATACTGAGTTAGTGTTGGCTTTGAGCTATGCTCCTTCAGTGTTATATGATGCCATCGTTATGCTAGCTGAACACACACATTGACGTGCTGTCAGCGACTTGTCTCACTCAAGATTTTCTGCCAAACGCCTGCTAGGAGCATTACTGATCGGTGCATATTTTTGTGATTCAGACAGAATGTGAGCACGCTGAGTTATATGCAGGTATACTGTATACTACTACTACTACTACTACTACTACTACTACTATTATTATTATTATTATTATTATTATTAGTAGTAGTAGTAGTAGTAGTAGTAGTAGTAGTAGTAGTAGTAGTAGTAATATTAAATAAATAGGTAGGCTCATTTTATTTATATAGCAACTTTCACAGGTCAAAAACGGCAAGGTGCTTTACATTAAAAAGAAGCATAAAAAACAAAAGATAAAGACATAAAAGGAAAGAAACAATACATATTTAACATCATACAGCTTAAAACTAGTTAAAGACCACTCCGAATAAATTATTATTATTGTTATTATTATTATTATTGTAGTAATAGTAGTAGTAATAGTGGTCCTTCTTAAAGCAGAAAATAAGGAATGTATTATTATTATTATTATTAATATCATTATTATTAATGGGAATCAAGAAATTTTATTTTCGTTATGCTGCCAGCTCTGAATGCATACATAACACACAGACACAAATTGAAAAAACTCATGAAAAAACGAAGAATGAGCATTCCTAGAGAAGATTCTCAGAAATGCAAAAACACAATATGAAAAAACCACCTTAAACCTTAATTTCTACGGGTAGTTCTCATTTACAACCTGTTGGCACATATGTACAAACCCATGCAGGACAACAATACAAGATCTCAGTGTCACAATATTTAGAATAATAGATAATTTTGAAAAAAAAAAAAAACATTTAACAAGGACAAGACATTGACACTGACTTTCTGGTATTGTTTCTAACAACAGATTTTGTTGAGCAAGTAATAAAATAACCCTGAAAAAATTTAAATAATAAAAAATATGATATGATGAGATAAGAAAGCTCCTTTATTGTCCCACAATGGGGAAATCTGGACGTGACAATGGCACAAAACACAGACAGTTACACATTAAACCAGTGATGGAAAAACAAGCTAATCTAATTTAAGGTTTGTTCTATAGCAACAGAGAATTAACTTATCAGAAAGGCCAAAATATAGGTTAAAAATCTAGAGTAAGTATTACACAATTATCGATAATATGGCATATTCAGGTAACAATATTAAAATGTTAAAGTTAAAGAGAAAAGAATTCAGCCGATTTACACGATGTGAAAAAATATGCAATACGCTTGTAATTCTGGTACGCTTTCGCATGCCTTATGCGCAATCTTTTTCTTAAAATATCTGGTTGGCTGAATAGGCGCACTACAGTAAAAGTGTGTGAGCAATTTTTTTCCACTTAAAAACAATAAAATGTTATCAGTTTTATTAACTTTCTGATCTTCAACCAATGAGTCAGACTTCAAATGTAGGGCAGCACAAAGTGTTTTACAGCGCCTTGCTGAGTATTGCCACTTAAACTTTATTACATTTAGTCACATTAACCGCACACGTCAGTATGTGTCATGGGGGTTTTATGTGACAGGCCAACACAAGGCAAAGGGTTTAAAAAGTTTTCACAAATAGAAATCTAAAAAGTGTGCCGGGCAAGTAGAGGTCTCGGTTTAAAGGGAGCTTTTTTAAAAATCCAGTGGAACCACAAAAAAATTCCCCTAACTAGTAAATAGTGCCTTTTTGTGCATTTTAATCTGACATATCAAAAGGAGAGAATTAAAGATGCCAATAGTAACCGCGGAGGAGCTGCAGAGATTCGCAGCTCAGGTGGGAGAATCTGCTAATACTACAAGTATTAATTATGACCTTCGCAAATCTGGCCTTTATTTAAGAGAGGCAAGAAGAAAGCCATTATTAGTCCTGTTTGCTGTTTACCACAAGCAATGTAGGGGGACACAGCAAACATGTGGACGTAGGTGCTCTGCTCAGAGGAGACCTACATGTGTTGGTCTACATGCAGAACGGTATGCTTGGCGGAGCACTGCACATCACCCTGAACCATCCCAACCATCAAACATGGTGGCGGTAGCATCCGGCCGTAGTTTCACTTGACCTCACTTGACTTATGGGAAAGTGGTTGGAGCTATTAAAAGAGTAAAACTGGCTGATTAGAGTTTTATTTACAAAATATGTTGAACACTATGCAGAGTTTTCCTTTTCCTTCTATTGGTCTTTTGTAAAAACTCAATCAAATATGTTGACATTTGTGGTTGCAGTTTAATCAAATGGAGAAAAAAAAAGGTCAAAGGGCAACGATCCTTGGAAGACGGCGTGCATAAAACACAGAACTTCAAATGCTTTAAATGATAACAAATTTATTTCTGCTTTAGAAAAATTGTGTAAACGAATAGGAGAAGAAAACTTTGTGTTGTGACTGGATGGGTGAACTGCAGCTGGCTCCCCGCAGCCCTCAACCAAAACCAAACAAAGTCCGTATGAATCATAAGTGAGGAATATGGGTGCTGACGTCGAGGCTCGTCGATTTCTCTGCGCAGCACACATCAGCACAGGCTGAGGTGACCAAGCCGCCAGACGCCAGGTCTGCCTGTTTACTGATAACACACGGACACAGTCCATTCATGATCTTAAGTAACACACACACACACACACACACACACACACACACACACACACACACACACACACACACACACACACACACACACACACACACACACACACACACCAAGCTCGTCTTTTACCCCTGCTTCAATCTGAACTCCTCTGATAAGCTGTAACAACACTTTTATAGCTCAAGCTCTAATTGCCGCAACTTTGTCCTCGCTTATTAATAGGGTTAAAATGAAAAGAAATAAACTCAGCATTATGGCTTGCCACATTTCTCAGTAAATCAATAAAACTGTATCAGTCTTTTATTGATTCATAAAAACTGAGATAATAAAGCTTTCCTTAAAATCAGGCCACGCATAAATCTGTCGTGTTGGGGACAGTGGGGGCTTTCCACAGTTGTAGCAAAGATCAGAAATAAAGCTGTAAAAAAAAAAAAAACAACTGTATAAAAATTATAAACTACTGAATGTCCTGCTTTGTTTTGATGTTGGCCACTGCTAATCTTTAGACCTTAGCGCCATCTAGTGGCTTTTTGTGGGAGGACATGGATAGAGGCAGCCACTGATTTTAAACTAAAGGAAGCTTAAAGCTTTCAATCAAAAAAATAAATAAAAATTACAAAATATCACAAAAAAAGCTCTTTCTAAGTCTTAATCTTACATTTGTAGCTCGGTGATGGAATGTGGACGGATGAGCACAGCTGTGCGTAACGCGCACAAGTTAAGCCTGTGTGTGACGCTCTTCACTGACGGAGGCTGCGGACTGCTGCGCCTCTTCTGTCTGCGGAGAGGAGCGTGAGTTTGACCATGCGTGATGGCTCTGCTGCAGAGTTACGCTGCTTTATGAAGCTTAGCAGCAGCCCCGGTTAAAACTTTGAAAAAAAACCCCAGTCACACAGCGGTGAAGTATCTTCTCGACAGTCTCAGCTCCACAGACGTCTGTGCTGGCCTTTTACGGTCATGTATCAGAAAGAACCATTTTTCCTGTTAACGGTGGCCCTTTTGAAAGGGTGTTTATAGTGTATTTAGAGGAGAGCATGAAAGCCAACCAGTTCTCGACTATCTCTGACACATCTATACAAATACAGCACGAGACAAAGTGTCACGTAATTCAAGCTGCGCGGTGACAGGATGCCACCTGCGCAACACATCCAGTTGTGAAGCCTCCCCGCCACTGGCCGTTTATTTAACGGTTCGTGATCTTTCCACAGAGTGGGAGTGATGGGCAATGACAGCAAGTTTACCAAAAAGTGTTGGGCCGTGTAAAATCACAGCACGGGGTCGGCGCTCGCCAAGTTTCTGCAGAGTTAATCGCTGCAGGCCACCTAACTTTATGTGGTCTTCAGTTTAGCTCAGGAACAGTGCGTGCAGAGCCTCGAGGAATGGTTTTCCGAGGCCGAGCAGCTGCGTCCAAGCCATACATCACCAGGCGCAATGAGTAATGCCTCCCTGTCTGGCCACAACGTTTTGGTGTGCAGTTACCAGGGGAACTGCGCTAGTCTGACAGTATTGCATCAGGTTTAAAGTTTGTTGTGGAGGAGATTTTGTTGTGAGACGCTGTTTCTGATGCTGGGCTCAGCTGTTCAGTACCTGGGAAAGGAAATCGTAAGGCTCCGGCATACCAAACCAAGACATTTTAGGCTCCTAACTTTGTAGGAAGTGTTTGGGGAGGGACCCTTCCTGCTCCAACACAGCTATACACTAAAAAAAAACAAAGCAAGCTCTATGAAGATTTGAACGAGGGAGTTTGGTACGGAAGAACTTGACTGGCCTGTATAAAGTTCTGCCTTCTTCCTGATAGATTATCTTTGGGATGAATCAGACCAGAGACTCTGAGCTAAGGCTTCTGGTCCAAACATCAGTGTCTGACCTCGCCAATGTGCTTCTGAAGGAACCGTCTAAAATGTGGTTCTTCTATCTAATAAAGCGTTTGACATGACTTAAGTTTGTAGAGTTGCCCCTGAATCAGACTCATGACCTCATGAATAGAGTCCGATGGACAGATGAGACCAAAGGGAAGATGTTTGGCTGTAACGCGTGGCATCGTGTTTGGAGTTAAAACTGTGCTCTGGTCACCCGTTCTTATCTGCATGTGGGCTAAGCATCTCAAAAACATGACACACAGTAGTCTGGAAAAACAACGTGAGGCCATCTGTCTGTCAGCTGAAGCTGGACCCAAACAGGACGATGATCTCCAGCCCAGCATCACACCTAGGGCAGAATGGCTGAAGAGCAAGGCAAGGCAAATTTATTTATATAGCACAATTCAGTACAAAGACAATGCAAAGTGCTTTACATGATATATGTAAAATAAAACAGAAAAAAAGCAAGTGGGAATAAAATGTAGATAGAAAAAAGAACAAAGAAGTGGTGATTCAGTTAACTAGAACAGTTGAAGGCAGTCCTAAACAAATGTGTTTTTAATCTCGATTTAAAGGAACTCAGGCTTTCCGCACCTTTACAATTTTCTGGAAGTTTGTTCCAGATAAGTGGAGCATAGGAACTAAATGCTGCTTCTCCTTGTTTAGTTCTGGTTCTAGGTATGCAGAGAAGGCTGGAGCCAGAAGACCTGAGTGGTCTGGATGGTTGATACACTGATAACAAGTCTGTGATGTATTTAGGTGCTAAGCCATTCAGGGATTTATAGACTAACAGAAGTATTTTAAAGTCTATTCTCTGAGATACAGGGAGCCAGTGTAATGACTTTAGAACTGGGGTGATGTGCTCTACTTTCTTAGTCTTAGTGAGGACGCGGGCAGCAGCGTTCTGGATCAGCTGCAGCTGTCTGATCCACTTTTTAGGCAGACCTGTGAAAACACTGTTGCAGTAATCAATTCTACTAAAAATAAACACATGGATTAGTTTTTCCAGATCCTTCTGAGACATCAGTCCTTTAATCCTAGAAATGTTCCTCAGGTGATAGAAAGCCGACCTTGTAATTGTCTTTAGATGCTTTTGGAGGTTCAGGTCTGAGTCCATCACTAAACCCAGGTTTCGGGCCTGATTAGTGGTTTCTAGCTGAAGCAGCTGAAGCTGTGTGCTAACTTTTGATCTCTCCTCTATTGGTCCAAAGATTATTACTTCTGTTTTGTTTTTATTCAACTGAAGAAAATTTTGGCACATCCACGTATTGATTTCTTCTAGGCATTTACTGAGTGTCTGAACTGGTCCATAGTCACCTGGTGACATGGTGATGTAGAGCTGTGTGTCGTCTGCATAGTTATGGTAGCTGATGTTGTTGTTTCTTATGATCTGAGATCATACGAAGCGAACAAAGGTGATGCAGAGACCCAAAGTCCAGACCTCATCCAGATTAACCTGCCGTGGTGACACCTTGAAAATGTTTACCCCACTGAAGGCATTTCTGTTTGATAAATTTGATATTTCACCTTTATTATACAGGTGAATCGAATTTAGATAAAGATCTCATTCTTAAAGGCCTCACCCTCTTTTAATTAGACATAAAAGACCAAACAAACTATAATCAGTCCAACTAATGCAACGACTTAAGGAAAAATACAGCTGGAAATAAAAATAACATTGTGGTGGAATCTATTACGTTTTATACGCTAAATAGTTTTAGAAGCATATCCAACATTGTGAAATGTAAAACCTTAAGCCTAACTGAGAGAGCAGCTCTTTGGCACAGCTGTGTTGGGTATAAAGGCATAGGACGGACGTAGTGGGCACCCAAGGGTGGCCCTGTAATTGACAGGTTCACGCTGCACACTAAGAGGAGAGACAAAAACCCGCTTTGTTGGCCTGATATGAATCTGAAAGCTCCCGCCTCTACACCTCTCCTGGCCCAGCCGTGGACAAGTGAGCGAACAAAAACCGTCTCCATGAGAAAATACGAGCTTGAGTATTCAGACGCTCTAGTGAATACGGCAGCGACAGCTGTGACGTTCAAGGACAGCTCTGTAAATTAGCATTTCATCAAAGGATGATTCGCTAAATTATTTGATTCAAAAAGTGAAACACGTTTATTATATAGCTTCATCACACACAGTGTTTTTTTATTTTAAGCATTTATTTCTGTTGACATTTTGATTAGAACACGAATTTCATGGATTCTACTGCAGTGGAAATAATCTATTTCTATATATGAGCTATACTCACCGTAATTAAGTTAAACCAATTAAATTAATCATTGTTTAACGAATGATGAGTTTACATTTTTCGGTTTAATGACAGAAATAAATAATATATTTAAAATCAATTTCTAATTCATCTAGATGTACTTTTATTGGCCATGTCTGTACAGTGTATTTTCTTCTACAATAGCCATTTAGTTTGAGCAAATCCTGATTTTTATTCAGGAAACAGTTTGTTTAAGCTGTTTATGCAAATGCTTGGTTATCTGATGGTGCATTTTTGGTTACCTCACATATATTTTCCAAGCTTGTAATCCACAGCGTACGAACCACACATGAAAGCACAGAGGGGGCCAAAGTTTGAGTGGGCGCGGTTCAGAGGGTGCGTACCTCCTGAGAAGTCACAGATGCCGGTCACAGTCGGAGAAGGAAGCTCCTCGCTCTCTCCTGCATACGCCAAAGGAAACTCTGATTTGGGCACAGGCCCAACTAAACACAGGGCCGAGGAAACAGGTTGGATCTTTGCTGCAAACCAGCCAGAATGTCTGCTGGGTCCAACACAGCATCTGTTTAAGTTGCTACAAATGTACACAGAACATCAGGTCGCAGAGAAATTCCCTGCCATGTTAGAGATGTATGCGTCACATACTTTGACTCTTGCATTGAAATTTAAAGTTGAACATTAATCTCTATTTTATTCTATGAGACTACAATTAATTTACTCATATGTCTTTTAGAGCCTTATTTATTTATTTGGGTTTTCTAGAGAGGCAGTTGAGGCGGTGGGATGGACAAAAAAAAAAAACATAACAGAGATGTTAGTGACACATTTGAATTTCTCAGCTGGAGTTTTCCAAATTCTGTTTATCTTTCTTTTTTCATTTAGACCTTCCCTCGGCAGTATGTGTGTACTTTCCAAGTTATTCTCTGAATGGACCTGGGCAGGGGTGCTGCTCGTTTGACCTCTTTGCTTCTTTTCTAGATTCGCAGGTTTTGGTGTTTTCGAGCCTGACTTGTCAGTTCACCTTAAAGACCTCCTTGATTAACTTCTACACTTAGATGTCTTTTCATCAAGGCAAAGCGTACATTTGTCTGTGAGCTGTTTGAAATATTTGCTCTGTCTGTTAAGGTCGCATATTCATTCATTTCTGCTCGACTGTCCTCTCTTTGCCACTTTATAAAACAAAATGTATAATGGGTCTAACAACAGAGGTGGGAATAAATCGGATTTTTATTCTGATTCAGCGTAAAAGCAGGATTGCTTTCTCTGATGTCTCCACACATGGAGCCTTTTTATCCTTGATAATTATTCATACCTCTGGTTTATTTGCAACTTAACCAGAATGTTGCAGCCCATCTAGGCTTTGGAAGTTGTTGCATCTTCACAGACTCTCCAAATTTGTTGTATTATTTCATAGAGATGCTCTACACTCAGGATCAGAGATCGACCGATTATTTTAAGGCCGATGCCGATAGAGATTATTTCGACATCAATCTAAATGATCCCCATTATGTGCTGCCGATTATTTATGGGCCAATTCTTATAGCAGCTACAGTATTTCTTTTTCTTCCCCCATTTAATTGAGAAAATGACACAATGATAATCAATGTTACACAAGCCTCAATAAAAAAAACAAACATGTATTAACAAAACAAACAAAGCATACTGACAATATGTTAGCAAACAATGTAGAACATTTAAATATAAAATAATAAAAAGAAACTTTTAAATGTGCAATTTATGTAGCAGCATGACCTTATCTGCCCATCTATCAGCTTCCCGATGTGTCAGTGGACCTCTAGTCAGGATTTTACTGCCTTTTATGCCAGTATCGGATGCAAATCTTTAGGAGCTCAGATGGTCTTGAAGATTCAAGCTCATGGAAATTGTGTAATGATAAAGGAACGCAGGAGTACACTTAATCATAATCAACGATATCATCGTAATGCTCAACAGTAATACAACATTCGAGTGTTTTCTTGATGTCGTGCAGCCCTAATATATAGTGTTATGCCAGAAGATGGTTGAATATGCTTATTATTATTATTATTTATAATTTGGCATTATAATTTAAATAATAAATCATTCAACTCAAAATTCCGCTACAACAAAATATAGTTCAAATGGTGGTGATGTTAGCTATAAGCTTGTAAGTATTTATACCACTAATGCATTAGTTAATTTGCTGTTATGAACTCATTTATGCTGGGATAAATGATCTGGTCGGACTTGTGACCGACGAGGTTTATCCGGCAGCTGTGAGAACCCCAATGTAACTGCAATTAGAGTTTAAATCCTTATTTGTCTATCACCATCCAATGATATTGTCTCTGTATTAATGTCAGATGTTAACTCCAAAGGAGGTTAGCTCTGATTTCTGAATAACCATACAACTATGAATTAGACTGGACACAAAACCAACTCTATTCCGCAGTGGTGTTTTATTGAACCAAAAGCAATTCCCTGTTACAGTAATTCTCTGATTCAACGACTTTGGAAATCTTACTCATTACTAACTAACACGCAAAATATATATGGAGATAAAAGAATAAACAAAACAAACAAAACGAAAGGAAAGAAAAACAAATGGATTAAAATGAGCGGTTGCAACTCTTAGTTCAGCTCACGGTTGTTTAAACCACATTCAGAACATCGGCATTTGACATAGCATTGACAGACAGAGCAGCTGTGAGAGTCCTACCGGACGCTTTGATGCCTTACAAAGCTATCAGCTAAGCTACAGCCCAGTCATCCGACACCCTCCCAAGATGGCTGCTACGATGACGTATGGTCTATCAATTTACGTGAAGCGTGAGGGGAGGTCCTGATGACGTAACCACGCTTACGCTGATGGGGTAATGCCTCGCTTCGAGAGGGCGCGGCTAACTGGTAGTTTAAAGCAAAAGCCGCGGAATGAGCTCGGACAAAGAGATTAAACTGATAAGAAGAAGCGAAAAGAGAGAGGGGGGGGGAAGGCAGGGAGGAAGATGGAACAGAACTGAAGCAATGACCCACGGCGGGGTTATTGATGAATCACAAATCAACACAGCAAAATCAAAATGTAAAATGCATGCACATACAAAGAAAATATTCAGCAAAATAATTCCAACTTCGTCGTGGAATAAAAGCATTAACCTAAGCCTACAAATTTCTACGTCTGCCCAGGCACTTCTAAACACCCTGTTGGTGAGACAGAAATAAAAGGGGAGAACCCGTTACTTTGAGGTGCCTCGGGGCTGGTCCGGAGTGAAAGTCCCGGCTTCGGTCCGGAGCGCTCCGGATCACGCGACGTCCTGAACGCGTCTTGACGACCGCAGGGTCCGCAGGCTGCAGCGGGGACCAGACTGAGAGAGTTCCTTCGCCTTTCTCTCTCTCTCTGGGCTCCTAGACGCTTGTTGGGCCAAACAACGCGTCGTCCTCTCTCGATCACTGGGAGATAAGGCGGCTTCCAGTATTTGATCAGAGGGAATTAAAGGTACCTTTTTGAGTCGACCTCCTGTCTGTACAGGGAATAGTTTTGCTTCGAAAAAAATCTCGGTCCAGCGAGAAACTCGAGCACGTGGCGTGGGATTTTCCCAACGGAGTAAAACAGCTGTGTGTCTTCTCGGTTGGCAGGGCGCCAGGGAAGAAGATCGATTGCGGGGTGCAACCGAGTTTTATCAACTTTACCCTAGCAACGTTATCGGTTGCTAGGGCGCCGGCCATTTTGGGCCGCGTTGCATGATGGGAGTTGGTGGCCATTTTGACCACCATGCATCATGGGAAATGCAGTCTGTCACGTCCTGACATGGCACAACAATAGTTTAGGATGTTACCGCTTGTCTTAAACTGATGAGGGCCTTCATACCTCTCTCATCTTTAAATGCAATGCTTTGCTATGTCGTCTTTACTGAAGATTGAAGGTCAAAGGTCGTTGGACATTAACTGCAGCTGCTGCCAAACAGGACAATATAGCTTTTACCAAAGAAAGTGGAAAAAACCCATCTGGAAGATCATTTTGAGTCTTTTGTACATGAACCTAACAAATTCCTTCCTTCCTTTTATTTGCCTGTTCGTTGAATTGGTTATAAAATGATTGAGTCCTATGTCCTGTGCTGTTTTTAATGGTTACAGGTTCACAGTAATCAGGACAACATTTCTGTTTTCAGCCATACTTAAGACAGACCTGTCTTGACTTTACCTCAGACAGTATTACAGCAAAGCTTCCAACAAGCCAAGCATAGAGCAAAGAAAGCTAAGATCAGCTATGTTTAGTCATTTTCTTAGTTGCATTGTTTTTTTTTGTTTTTTTTTGCTTGGTTCAATAATGGAGAGTGATTAGGAGACGCCTGTGCTGCCTGTTTCAAGGCCTGTTTGGGTTAGCTTCTGATCTGCTTCAGAGGTACATGATAGAAACAACATACAGTATATAGTATAAATGCAAATTAAAACAATTTCATGTCCAGTTGCTTTCAGAGACATAAGCAGTGTATGTCTGCATCTGTTTGTCTTAATGAATAAGGATAAATTATGTTATTTACTGGCTCTTCTGCAGTGGTTATATTACCCAGTCGTCAGCGATTATCAAAGCTGCTGCACACAGGCGTGCTTAGTGAAAGGAAAGGACTCGGATAGCTTTATCACCTAAAGGAAACTGCAGCAGAAGTACAGTGGATGGGCAGACTGTTTCCTGCACGCTTCATACAGGCGGGCACAGGTACCTGATTTACCATGATGCCATTCTTGACTTTGAATTTGTGACGTCTGCACGAATCTCCACGCGTCTCCATAACAATGTACGCTTTAACGGCTGATATGTTATTAAAGCTGCCTCTTGAAGATGAACAACGCTCACACTTTGAACACTACAGTGAGCAACAATATGTTTATGCAGCTACAGGTGATGTCCCACTGTGTTTTACCAAGTCAGGTCACCAAGGAGTTTTAGAGCAGTTCCTGCTTCCCTCTGCTGACGAGCCTGATTAGTTAGCAAACTGGCCTGACCTTAACCCCCATAGAGGCTGTACTGTATTGTTCAAAAGAAGATGAAAGACACTAGAGGCAACAATCCAGACAGACAACCTTTCCTTTCTTAACACCAGTGATGGTCAGATTAAACCCGACAAAGCTTCTAATTGCACTGAAAAAGCTGCAAGGCTTAAGTCTAAGTAAAAACACTGACATCTGGTGGCCGATTAATGCCATAGCAACAAGTACTGGAAAGGTTTAATCTCACGTTAACAATACAAGTTAAGAAAAGACTGCGATGGTTTTAATCTGATTAAATTGAGTTTATTTATACACAGTAATTATTACTTCATAATCACACAATACTTTTGAGAATTTATTGTATACCTTTTGAAATAAACCAGATAAATCTGAAGAATAAAAGAATACCTAATATTAGCTCACACTCAATCTCCTTTATAAAAAAAAAAAATTAAACCAGTGAATTTCTCCAAAACATTTCAAACTCATAAAGAACAAAGTGGAACAACTTAGACTTTATAAGCATACTCAGTGTTTTGATAAAAGCCCAAATATATTCTTTCAAATCGTTTCGCTTCAGGATGAGTGACAAAAGCTCTGAAGCTTCAGGCTCATTCAACCATCACTGCGTCACTCCTCGGTAGACCTAATGGATGACGGCCTCCATGCCACGCCGCACTGACGCAGTAATCTGTTCTGTCTTATAAAATTGAAACAGATGTTTTGGCTTTCAATACCTGTAAGATAGAATTATCTAAATTAACAGATATTAATGATAAAAATAAAACCCTCTGTGTGTATTGAATCTACATGATTCAATAAGCACTCAATTTTGACATGTTGGTTTATAAAGATGCAAACTAATGCAGGTTACTTGATATCACAAACACTTTGGGTAAACTCAACCATAAAATTTCCGCACACAGATTTCCGTTCATTTTTTTCCCGGGTGATCATTTTCACGGCTGGATTTAGACTTCCACAAGCCACATGGTGTTCAATCTCAGAGGGAGCTGACCAGCAGCAGCACAGTTCTCTGACAACTTCCTCTTTCACACAATGTTCTGGGTAGAAATTAACCTACCTGACTGGGCATTGGAAACAAAAACGGCAATTTAGTTGGTCGCTCGAGAGCTGATACGTGCACGACAGCAAGAGGCGGCGTATTTAAAACCCTTCTCGCCACAAACATAATGATTTCCTGTATGCTGATGCTCTGCAGTTTCTGACATGGAAAGCATCACAAGACCAGTTTTTTTTTTAAACAAACACAAAGTGTAATGTTCCTAAATTTCAGCTTCCCCTGAAGATATTTAATGTTCAAACGTCATCTTCTGAAAGCAGTACAGAAAGCAGAGGTGGAGAAAACCCCGTCTTTGGTTTGGAATAAACTTAAATATCATCACAGCCAACAATCTACTGATAATTTGACGACTAAGCAAAGCAATTTTAATTTTATGACGCCACACATAACAGTCATGGGGACTCTGTGGCTCTAGTTTCCCTGTCAGAACCACCCATTAGACGATTCATCTCTGATCACCCCTCTGACGCCACATGAGTCCTACCTTCACAACTGGAGCAAGGACAAACAATCCAAGTGTCCCATTTAAAACCAGCTTTCTCAACACATTCTTCTCCAACAGAATCAAGCCAAATCCTGAGCCGATCCTCCCTCTTCCCTTCAACCCCGCTGGCACGCTAAGGATTTGGCCTTCACTCTGTATAGCTGAAAGCTAAATCTGTTTTCTCACCATTGTGACCCCACAGGGTCGCCAGGCGAGATTAAAAACACATAATCCCTTGAATCAAAACATTTTTTTATGCAGAAGCAAAGATGCCGGTGCCACTTCAACGTATCTGGAGCTCCCAAGCAACATGAGCTTGTATTAGACATCCTGGAAACACTAGATTACTGAATCATCATGATCAGTGTTGGATTATCTGGAAACGGATCTAGTGACTCTGTCCTGTTTGTGGTGTATTGAACGAAACTCATTCAACATCAAGGATGGTGACCTCCATTATCCGTTCAATTATTCACTATTTCCCTTTCTCAACTCAGCTTTACACGGTTTGTCACACCACAGCCACAAACCTCAGCGTATTTTATTAGAATGTTATTAGATAGACTACATTTGTTAAATGGAAGAAAAATTATAAAACTGTTTTTAACAAATTAGAAAAGTGCATCTGTATCCACCCTAACCCAACATTTTCATGAACCAACTCCAGTCTTTTAAGGAATATCTCCACAAGCTTCGCACACGTTGAAAATTATATATTTTGCCATTTTGCCTCCCAAACAGATCATGGTTGGTCAGGTTGGATGGAGCACAGACATATATACGTAGACGCCTCATTGGGCGCAGTTTTGCACGTCTACGTCACCGCCATATTGTTTGTGGCAGAAAGTAGTGAACGTCTATGTTCCCTGTATATATGTTTTAAGTATTTAGATAGAAATATATAGATGGATGTTATACATACTTGTAAAGAAATAAATATAGATTAATTGATAGAGATTGGCAGAACAGAGAGCTATTGATCGATGTTTCTGTTTATTGATCGATGTAGATATAGATGTGCATATATATGTATTATAAATAAATAGGTGTGTGTTTATATAGAACTATATGTCCAGATTATAGATGTATTTATATATATATATTTATGTATACACACACGCACACACACACACCCACACACACACACACACCTATATATATATATATATATATATATATATATATATATATATATATATATATATATATATATATATATATATATATATATATATATATATATATATATGTATATGTATATATATATATATATATATATATATATACATATATGTATGTGTATGTATATATATATATATATATATATATATATATATACATATATATATATATATATATATATATATATATATATATATATATATATATATATATATATATATATATAGGTGTGTGTGTTGTGAATATAAAAATCACTTAGTTAAATCTAAACATTGTGGTATTCATTATTTCATAAAACCGTGTGAACCTTTTAAGATCTGGTATAGACACAGATTGGTGACATACTTTTTTAGGGAGTATTAAAGAGATAAAATTACTAATATGGGAAAAAAAAAGTCATAGGAGAATAAAGTAAAAAAAAGTCAAAACGTGTAAAACTCTAACGTGTTTTCTTCAAGCATTGTCCAGATTCAGCTCCATCCATCTACCCTTCAGCTCTGGCAAGTTTTCCTCTCCCTCCTGAAGAAATGCATCCCCAAAGCACGTTTCCCCATGATGTGTTCAAGATGGAGTGTTAGCTTTTCTCCACACTCTTAACAGGCCAAAAAGGTACATCTGGGTTATTGAAATTGCAGTTTAAATGTATTATTTTATTCTAGTGTGTTCTCATTTCTTTCTTTCTGTGAGTTAGCAACTCTTTTGCTCCATAAATTGGAGATGAATGCGCGGCTCTGAGTTAAATTGCATTATGAATTGCTGTGTCCATTTCATGGCTTAAGCCAAACTGATCAAAATGATTTGCAGACCAGGTTTGTAGAGCGTGCGACCAATAACTTCTGTTGACATATTCTCTTAACTGAGCTGTGAATCTCTGCAGCTCCTCCAGACCTCCATGGACCTGTTGAATGCTTCTGTGATTAATGCGCCCCTTTCCTGGCCTCCCCTTTAGGTTAGCAGTCAGGCCAGCTGACAGCCTTGCGTGGGCCTGGGGGAAGATCATTTTAAATTGGCCCCCACCGATGATGTTATGTCACTAGTAGAAAATAATGAATAATAACCTTTTCAAGACATGATTGTTAGTCTATTCTGTCACCCTTTTTCTCCATGCATGTTCTCCCTTCCTCCCTATCTAGTCCATACTTTGGATTTACTTATTTATTTTTGTATACTTGTTGGAAACGGTTTCCAGATGATGTTCCTGCTGAAGAAAGCTAACAGTGACACAAATACCCAAAATAAATAAGTTGTTAAATGATGACCTTATTACATGGTCATGTATGATAATTTGAATTACACTGGTAATATATTTAAACAAATGAATACATCAATCTGTTAAACATATTTTGATGATCTCAATTTATTAATTAATGTAATAATTAAATTGCGACATCTAATCTAAATCTTGTACTCGCTGTCTTCTGCTTATCCAGGATCGGGTCGTTGGGGTAGCAGACTCTGAAGGGACACCCAGACTTCCTTCTCCCCAGACAGGTCCTCCAGCTCTTCTGGGGGAAGCTTGGGACATTCCCGGGCCAGCCGGAGAGTCATTATCTCTCTAGCGTGTCACACCCTGGCCGTCTTCCCATTGGACCATGCCTGGAACACCTTACAAGTGAGGCGTCCACCTCAGCTGAGCCCTCTTGATGTGGAGGAGCAGCGGCTCTACTCCGAGCCCTTTCTAAGAGAGACTCTGCCATGGACGTAGTGGCGCAATTTCCGATGGGACGGAAGCACCATGAAAAGCCAGGAAGTCGACAATGGAGGACAAACTGATCGTCACTGTTTGTGCTCATCCTCTTAATATGGTCAGTCGAGCTATCACTACAGAGACAGTAATAGAAAGGACCTTGCCTGGAGGAGGATAAGCGAGGAAGTTATCAAAACCTTTACCATGGTACATATTTTAATACTGAGAAACATTTAGGGAAAAAAACTGGGTAGCTCCTCCCAACATTCGTCAGACAGGTCTGTCCACACATTGCTCAGAGCATAAAAAACTCTCAGCACAAGTGTCCAAGTTTAGGCGTTCGGTCTAAAAGCAGCATCAGGATGTGCCCAGCCACCCTGCGGAGGATGCTCATTTTAGCCGCTTGTAGCCGACATCTCGTTTTTTTCTGCCGTGGCTAAAATGTCATGATCCTAGGTGAGGCAAGAACTCCCCACCAGC
This sequence comes from Fundulus diaphanus, assembly GCA_037039145.1. Lineage (NCBI taxonomy): Eukaryota > Metazoa > Chordata > Actinopteri > Cyprinodontiformes > Fundulidae > Fundulus > Fundulus diaphanus. The sequence continues at coordinate 39,705,523 of CM073121.1, read as the reverse complement.
CTGAAGATCAAAATTTAAATTGAATATATTCAAAAAGATTTAAAAATTACTTTTTTGCTGGCTGTACTGTACATGATGAAAAAATTGCTAATTGCTGCTGTGTCTGACAAAATAATCCCTAACATGTGGTTAACCTGCACAGCAACTCAGCTGTTGAACACCTTATAAATCATAATTGCCATGACTGACTTTGTTGTAGCAAGAGTGATGTTGGTTTATAAGATGGTGATCAAAAGAACACATGGCTATAAGGAGAAACAGTTATTAAATAATTACAAATAATTCAAAGAAAACAAAATTATTTATTTAAGATAAAGATAGAATAAATAATTTGATACATGCTTCTCAAGTTTTATTAAAATGTCCACATGTCTAAATATATATATTTAGGTATTTTTCAGATGATTGAATTGTGGCTTTTTGGCTTTCCATACCTGCTCTTTCTTGACCTGTTCTAGTTATAACTTCTGCTAGCAGAGATACACAACAGGTCCCTGACAGATACTGCCGAGTCTGTTAGCGCCTTGAGAGCAGAGGGTTGGAGAGAGAACGGTAGGTTATACCTGCGTTTTGGGGCATGTTTATCAGGTGACAGTCGAGTTTCTTGATATCAAAGTGATGGAGCGGTTGTCAGACCGAGAGCGGAGGGATAGATAGAGGCTATCTCTCTATGCCTGCTGCATCTCTCTGAGATATTCAAAGCCTGAGGAATTATTTTATAACCAAACCCTGCTTTGAACCTCTCCATTGTCTGATGTGTTCCTTGGTCTTCATGATGCTTTTTGTTCAATTAATATCATGATAAAAGTTTTATTTAAACCCTTTAATTGTCACAAACTGGCCTCAAACCACTACACAAGCAAAAAGCCCCCCATATACCACTAATTCCTGTTGATGCGTATTCATCGCATACCAAGGAACATTATGGAATACTTTGCTGCCACTCAATGGTCGATTTAGACCAAATTCTTTCCAATTTAGATAATGTGCATACTGAATGTATCATATGTGCTGTATGTAATTGAGCAATTGGTTTGACAGCAACAAAACAAATAATTAAGGTATCAACTACACTCTTCTGCGGGCGATTGATTTTCTTTAGGTATAATCAGAATACTAAAGGGTAAGGGAACTGAAGACATATGCACACCCCAGTCTTCATTTCTATCTGCACAAACCTTTTGAAAGCCATATGTCGTTTTTATTCCACTTCCCCATTGTGGGCCACTACTTGTGTCGGTCTATCACATTAAGTGAATTCTGCGGTCCTAACTTGCACGGGTATTAAGAAATACAACCATCTCTACACATGCGCTTTCCCAACAGTTCAACTTTTTAACAGCAATCTCTCTTACCTTGCTGCTCGCTGCTCCGTGCAGGGGGAGATTCTTGGATGCCCTGGTCATCAGGACTTTTCCGTTTCTTCGACATCTGCTGCTCCCCTTTTCCGGTGATGGACTATGTCTGCGCCGCCGAATCTTATGTATGTCTACGTCTATCTGGTGATAGCTCGAGATGCGCTCAACCGGCAGGATAGAGAACACATTCAACAGTCTTGGGGAGGCAAGAAGAGAGATGCGCGGAAAATTCAGCCGCATTCATTCAGACCCCGTCTCTGCCGTGAGCCTCTTTCGGCGCGTAAAGTTGCAGAGCACCGGCCAAACGGGCATCTGGAGACGCGGCAAGGCATGGAGCCGATCAGCGCGGAGCTATATGCACACCAGTAATCGGACAAGATGATTTCACAGGATTGTCCACGGCTTATTTTTTTCTTCTTCTTCTAGCCAGATGAGATGAAAAAAATGCAGCCGAAGAGATTTTGTTGATCACGTGTGTCGCTCTCGGATTATGCTTGGACTCTGGTCAGATGGAAATTACGCATTGACGGCAATTTGTTGATCCGCGTCTATTTTGAAAAAAAGAGAAAAGATTTCCGTCACTCCGGATGTGATTAAAAAAAAGATGTTGGACTGTACAATTTCTGTGAGGTATTTTTCTTCTTGAATGCTGGCGACGTCAGACTCCAAGTCTAATCAGGAATGACGCACGGAAACTCTTGGGTATGTTGAGTTAGAAAAAAAAAAGAAAACAAAAAAAAGCTCTGCGTAAACGTAGATTATCTGGTTGCACAGTTAACACCAAACCACGTGAGGAGCCTTTGACCTCTTTCCAGACGAGCTGCAGGTAGATGTGCTACGTTGGTGAAAGTGGGGAAAGAGCAGAAAAGAGCGTTTTTTTTTCTCTGCGGCTGCCTAAACAACCCCGATCCGAGCGTTAGGGTAACATAAGAAGAACAAACAGGCATTATGTTGTGAGCGCAAGTCCTTGGGCGAACAGGTTTGCTTTCACTTGAGCCACAAAGCTACTTGGGAATAAGCTTTGAATAAATGCAGCCACACTCTAGAAAGGAGCCAAATGACGCCACCAGTCTGGCTCTTACAAATTGCCTGATGGCAGTTTTCCCTCCACTCACCGTTCACATCTAATTTTAAAGAAGCATTCTCCCTTTTAGAGTAAAACTGCACAAAGCTTCTAAAATGGTCTTTTTTTAAACATCAATTTTCCTATCAGGAGAGCCACGGATGAGTGCTTGAAGCATCCCGTTCATTCTCTCCTATGCTGATTTATTTATGAGCACTCCCGGGTCAGAGGATCGTTTTTCCATTCATACTACATCTGGTTTAGATTTCCAGAGCTGCAGCACCTATGCTGTTTCTCTAAAATGTGCACGCTTGGACCTCAGGCTGAGCATTTTTCGTTGCTTTCTTGCATGGAACTGCAGTTGCATTCATGCATTTTGACGCTGGTATTTTCTGAGGGGAAGGTAAACACGCCTTTCGTCCTCCCCCCGTTACTCTACCCTCCTCCCATCCCTCATTCACTGCAGCTACTGACGTCAAGAAATGCTTGCGTCAATGCGCCGTGCTTTGACTGAGAGCTTTTTTTTCATTGGGATCATAATGGGATTATTAGGCTTAGTGAAATACCCTGCCTTCCTAGCTTTTATGGATTTTTTTTTTTAGAAATCTCTCATTTTTTTCTCCCTCGCTTTGACTACAGCAAAAAAGACATGAAATATATAATTGGCTCTAAAAGAGAGGCTGAGTTATTTCCTCAATATATCGACAATGATGTTTTCTTTAGACTATAACAGAAAGAACATGTTGAATTAATGCTTTTCAATAATGCCCCAGGACAACATGGTAATAGGAGAAGTGTAAAAATATCTAGCAACGTCACATTTTATTCACTTTGTTAGTCTTTCTTAACAGTTGAAACCGGATATTCACATACACTGTAAAAAAAGAAAAAAAGAAGAAAGACAACATATAAAAAGCCAATATCAGAACAACAAGAGAGAATATTTTACATGAATTTTCTTTGTATTATGTAGAATTGCCTGTTAAACTTTATAACTTGGCAGATTTTGGGTCTTTTGGGTCTTCTTCCTCAAGCTTCTCACAATAGCTTGCTGGATTCCACCTTATATAGACCACAGCTGAATGATTTCAATGTCAAAAGGAAAAACTGAAAAGCATGAGGTGTCCCCTTTAAACCAGTTTGGGTGTCTTTTGTCATATGTGTGTTGAGAGTTGTTTGAATGGTAGTATTGGGGTGGGATTACATTCTCGGATGGGGAGGGGGGGCTGTGGGGATGTTGCTGTTTGGAGCGCTCCGTGTCCAGCTCCTCATCTCGTTCCTGGTCTATGTCATCTCCTGGTGCGGGTTCCATCTGGGGAGTGGGGTCTGTGTGGTTCGGGGGGGCTGGTTAACCAGAGGGGTTTAATTTATTTATTTGTTTAATTGATTAATTAACTAATTAATTTATTTACTTTTTTGGGGGGGTTTGGTGGGTGGGTTGGGGGTGGTGGTGTTGGTCCTGGTGTGTGGTTGGCTCACAAGCCCTGCTGCCTGTCCCTGGCCCCGGGTGTTGCAGCTGGCGGAGCCCCCCTCTCCGGGTGAGTTTTCAGGGAACGGAGGTGCCTATCGGAGTCAGTAGGGGAGCTGGCTCCCTGGGAGAGCATGAGGCTCCTCAGTTCTTCCCTCCCCATCCCCGACTCCTCCCTCTGCCGGCTCCCTCACGCTGCCTTACATGTAGGACCTTGGGGAGGGGGGCGTTGTTGGAGGGTGCCACCTCTGGCTGACATCCCACACAAAGCTGCAGCTCAGCTGGCCGGCGAAACTCTAGAGACCGGCGGCAGGACCTGTGAGCACTGGAAAGCTCACAAGACTCGAAAACGCTGGGAAATTCAGGAAGCTTAGGTACAGTGGAGGCCTCGGACGGCGACTCGGGTGTGGAGGAGACCTCGGAGGAGACCTCGGACGGCTCGGGTGCGGAGGAGACCTCGGACGGTTCGAGTGCGCTGGGCAGCGGCGGTTCGGGTGCGCTGGGAAGCGGCGCAGAAGGGCGATTCTGCTGGCGGGCGAGGACAGCAACCGTCAGCTGATCTTGGGTGGTCTGAACTGCTTCTCCAAGTGACCGGTTGTTTTGAGCTTAGCAGACAGGCGAACGCAACGAAAAGTCGAAAAAATGGCAGTACAAACAGTGACTAACACAGTGAAAGTATGAACATGCACACAGAGAGAGAGAAACCATTCCAATGCAGTGTTTCCCCTAGGAATTTGCTTACCAGACGACCGGCGGAGCGGAGCGGGGGGGAGACAAGCTTTGCGCGACGGAACGGGGGGGAGACAAGCTTTGCGTGCATATCGAGTTAGTTTTTTTTTTTTTTTTTTTTGAATGTTGGGAGGCGGTAGCGTGAGGGAAACCCTACAATGTTACTTACAATCGCATCAGCAGAAACGCGAGGTCCGCGTCAGCCTTGCAGCCTTCTCTTTCTTTTAGCTCTCGCCATTCGGATAAAGCTTGCCCGATGTTCACCCGTGTACGACTCCTCTTTCTGTCCAGAGCCCTTTTCCTCTTTCTTGCCTGCTCCGACATGGGCTTTCACTGTTTTGTCGCTTGTTCCGCCGTGATAACTGCACAGATATCGCCACTGCGCTAGCAACAAACATGCGTTTCACTGGGGGCGTGTAGCAGTTCTCGCCGTAAAGCAAGACCGACTCTCGCGATCTTGCACGAGATTCTGAGCCTGTGGGTGCGGGCCGAGGGCTCCTGCAATTGCAAGTGCGGTATTTCCCCCACAGACCACCAGGGCGGCCAAGAAAACCTTTGTTCAACCTGAAATGACTCATTTAATCATCCAAAACGGTATGGAACACATTAATTAACTGAAAAATGTTGCATAGTATGCCTTTAAGTAAGAACTGGAAACTGAGGGTACAATTAACACAGGTACAACAAACAAAGTCAATAACAGATCGGAAAAACACTCCCTGATTTGATAAGCGACATTAAGAAGGTATGGTCAGAAATTGGGCAAAAACAACATTAAAGCATAGATCCACTCTCCCGAATATTAACAGTTTATCTTGGTGATGGTGTTATGGTGTGGTGAATATTTTCATGACACACTTTGATCCCCTTGGTACCAACTAGACATTGTTTAACTGTTGCAGTCTACATACGTATTATGCTGGCCATGTCCATCCCTCCACAGTGTACACATATTCTAATGGCTACATGCAGCAGGATAATGCACCACATGTATATAAGTCACCTTAAATCTCTTCTTCTTTATTTAATTTTTTTCCCCATCCACTGTATATACTGGATGCACTGTATATACTTCATGCACCTTTTCCTCTTTTGTGCACCATCTGTTGCTTAAAAGAGCCGATGTCACAAGTAAATCTCTCCATTGTGAGATCAAAAAAATTTCTATCTAATCTAATAACAAAATTAAAAAAAACAGCAGCTATTCTGCCATGTCCCCTCAACATGACAGTGAATTCACTGGTCTCCAACAGTCTCCACAATCCCCAGATCTCAATCAAATACAGAAACTTTGAGAACGGCAGGTTGGCATCATAGATGTTCGACCGAAACATCAGCCGTGTGATGTGCTATCATGTCCAGGGACCGCGGAACGGGTAGGGCCAGTAGGGCCGCGGCCCTACCTACTTTTGATGATCAAACATGTAAAATAATATATATAAATAAAATTAAAATATTCAATAGCTATTTTTTTCAAATGCACAGTAGTCTATGGCAGCAGCATCATTCTCCAATGAGAAAGCGATAAATCATCCCATCTAAAAATGTATTGGCTGATTGTGTCATGTGATGTAAACAAACGTTTTCCCACCTCTGCGCTGCTTATGACCGCTACTTCGTTAGCTTCGTTTGCTTCGTTAGCTTAGTTAACTGTGTCCACTGCAAGTGCTGAGAGGTGTTTCTCGTCGCTCCGTCGTATCAAGACCTATCTGAGATCAACAATGACCCAGAAAAGACTAAATAGCTTGATGTGCGCCCACACACACACACACACACACAGGGATCTTTTGACCACAGTGGATGCTTTGAGGATAGCCAGGGACTTCATCCAGTATAATGACAGACGGAGATACTTTTTCGGGAATATTTAGAGCAGGGGTGAGTTTGACTTTTCTGTTTAAAGTATTTTTATTCTGTAAATATTGTGTTAGCTGTAATATAATGATTGTAAGTGGAAATAAATCCGGGGCGTGTGTGCTGGAACGTCAGAAAAAAAGTTAAATAAAAATTTGGTGCCGATTTTAATTATAACATGGCAGACACATTTATCATGCTCAGGGACCACAGCCTATGAGAAAGCAATAAATTCTGGTGTCTAAAAATGGATTGGCTTGTCTTGTGTCATGTGACGCAAATCAGTTGCGTGATCAAGGGGATGCTGGTGTTTTATGTGTATGCGGGCGCGTGCGTATGTGATGGGTAGTGGTATTGTGAGTATTGCCTGATGGGCCCGACCAATTTGAAATGCGTTCCGCGGTCCATGATCATGTCTATATAAACCAGAATATTTGAGGAATATTTCTTACAACTTATTGAGTCCATAACACGACAAATTAACACAACTCAGAAGGTAAAAGAAGGCCCAACCAGGTACAATTAAAATTCACCAAACACTGTATTTACAGGAGCAGACTGGAACCGACAAAGACTTGAGGGAATCAGTTGCTGTTTAATTTGGAAGATTAGTTTTCTGCTCTGCTCTGTTCATCTACAGCGGGAGAATGTCATAATGTCCCATTGCTGACCTTGATTCCCTTGGCTGAATGGGTTCTTGTGCCTCTAAGATGGCCTTCCAGCACTTTGGACATAATACTTCTTTTCAAGCTCTTTCAAGCTCTCCATTGCATCACATTTGACCTTTTTTCCCCATTGTCCCCAAAAGTTGGGGGATGTTGAGTTTCCTCTGTAGAAAGAGGGACAAAATATTACCTGAAAGGAACAAGAAACAAAGCAAAGAAAGAGACCACCAGAAATGAGTGAAATCTTAAAGACATCAGGCATATCATTATGACCTCATGCCTAAGAGTCATTTAGTCTCCTTTTTGTTGCCAAAACGGTTCTAACCCCTTGAAGCATGAACTCCACCAGACCCCTTAAGGTGTGTTGTGGTAAATGGCTCTAAGACTTAAGAGTCTAAGTCCTGTAAATTGTGAGGTTTGGCCTACATGGATTGGCTTTGTTCATCCATCTTATGCCATAGAAGCTCAGTTGAAATTAATAGAAGTGTTAGTAAAGTAGATAGATCGTTTTTTTATTTATTTGGGTTGGGTGATGTTGTTAAGAGTAATCAGCATTTTACCTGCTGTCAGTCAGGGTGAACTCAGGTTAAAGAATTGTGGAAATTGAGATTGAAGTTAACAGCTATTAAAGATGAATCCTATTATATGTATATGTAAGTATCAAATCAAATCATATTATACAGTATAGTGCCTATTTACAACATATATCATCTCAAGGCATTTTACAGAGTCAATTTAAAGGAGGAATAAGCAAAATTTCATTATTTATGATAGAAAGAACTAAAAAATTGTTTTGTGAAGAACTACAGGTATCTTTTTAGATGGACTATGGTTAAACATCACACTCTATCTTTCTGTGTTGTTCTCCAATCTCTTCCTTACATAGCCGGGCCGGCCGTGCATGTGCATGCGTCCACGTGAACAGCTGCTCCCTCCCTGTCAATAAAATGCCACTGCCAGGCATAAAATGGCGGAGAGCACGCCCATCGAATCAAAACGTTCTCTTGCTAACATCATAATATAGTTATGAGTTACTTACTTCACTTGACATGTTCCTCTGAAAGGTGATGCGGTTTTGCTGTGAATTTAACCTTTGCAAATAGGCTCAGACGAGCCGATGGGTGGGAAGGGGAAATGGGTGCTGGGTGAAAGGGGCGTGGCTTGATACACATCTTGTTTTGGTCTACAGACAGTGCTCAAATGCCACCAAGTGGTGAACTATCACTTATTGCTCCTTTAATGAAATCATGCAGACAGATTGGTCAAAGGTTTTCTATCTAAAGAAACGCAGCAGATTGCTTTGAGTCAATGATGCCTGTGTTGTGTTGCAATCCCTCATTCCGAGCATATTATATAGCGACAGTGGCGAGGAAAACCAGGCTCCGTGTGAACGGCAATCTGCCGAGACCGACTGGGGGTTTGAGAGAAGAGAGCAGAAACTCAAAAAGAGCACAGCAGCATTGTGGTACTTTCACTAAAGGAGTACTCCTATGTGATAGAAAAACGTTAGAGGTATGCACCACCTAGAACAACAAAAACTTCCCAAACATTTCAGGACAACTGCAGCTTAGGTTTTCTCAGATCCTATCCACAGGGGCAGTTCGTGCGTGCATATGGAAGATTTTAAATTTGAGATGGTCAGATGGTGTGAAGGAACAGTGGAAAACACAGAAATTACCCTGAATCTCAAACTGACAATCAGATACCAAATTCCCATGGTGTGCAGAAAGGTTTTCTTCCAGTACCTAGGCTGTACATACCTCAGGGGGGGAACACATTCCCATTCTCTGGTCATGCTAATAAGCAAGAAAAAAAAAAAAACTAAAACACAAAATTGACACACCACCTCCCCACAGTCCCTCCTTGGGTAGAAAAATACAATACAGACACCAGACAGCTGTTTTTGCTTTAGCTACAAACTCCATCCGTGTTTCTAAATGAGTAGTTGGACCACGCTGTTTTTTCTTGTTACAACCCTCCAACCATACTTAGACTAATAATTAATACTCTGCACAAAAGTTTTGGGTCATTTAATCTTTGAGATGTATTTGCCCAAACTTCTCATGGGGCATCACAGTGTCTTGAACAACATCAGATGGTTTACAGCCAAATCAAAGATGGTGTGACTCAGAGATCTTTTGTGGTACAGTAAGTCGGTAAAAAGAAATAGAGAAAGAGTTTTTCATAAGAATCATAAGAAATACATAAATAAAAATGAAAACTATTGAGGGAAGCTGTTCATATTCAGAGTATGAACAGCTTCATAGAAGAAGAGTGGCAAGAACTCAATGACAGGCTGATGGTTAAAAGCTTTGTAGAACATGTAGGAAACAACAGTGAGCAATTACATTAGGCCAGACAAGGGCTGTAGAGCATAGCTGCAGAATTTGTTTGTTCAGATAAGAGGGTAATAAACCTCCAAATTACACATGTAATGATTTGTTTTACCACACCGTGTATTTCGGACATTTATGTATGATGCGTTTATTCGTGTTGGTCTGTTTTATTTGGACTTCTTAATGATGTTTCCAGAGTTGTGTGTCTATCAGTTATTCATTAAAGGAATCACCAAAAAAAACAAGACAAATCAGCCCTTTCTGTATTTCATTGCTATAATCCTGCAGGATCACCTATCAAATTAGTATATTACCAACTGATGCATTTTATCTTAATCCTGCTACCAGTCATGCCGACTTGTAGATTTTGTTGAACTTCCATTACCATCCCCCTGCGCTGGTGGTGAAAAAACATGGGCTCTCCCACAGCCTTTTAAATTTTTATTCCTAACGTTTATCATATTTCCCCCCCAACTTTTGAAGATCATTATACATCTGCTTTATATGAATATGATGTTCTCGTGTCTTTCCTATTTTGAAGAGCAGCTCAGACAAATGGGACTCAGTGTCACATTATATTCATAACTTATGAAAGCAAGAAGTCATGGATTACCTATTTAAATTTCCCAAAACTTTGACCAACTTCAAAAAGTAACACATTGCTTGGAAAGTACTTTAGTTATAAACAGTACATTCAATTCATTTCTGAGGGTGCCAATAGTTGTGGTGCAAGATATTTTGTTAAAAACAATTGTTTCGTCAAACAGTTAGATCTTTTCTGAAATGGTCAGTCTAAGCATTTATTTGTTTTAAAGCTTGTCACACATTTTAACCGAGGGTGTCAGTGATTGATTTGTCTCAGCAAATAGAGGAGTTGACTTCTTTTATTTTTCTTCCATCCAAACTTCATCCAGGTAATCCTGGTTTGCATCTGTGCTGTAATTCATTTTACTGTATGAAGATCACTGGGCTATCGTTGTAAAGCTGGTTTACATCGTTCATGTTTCTGTGACATGTAAAAGTATTCATACCCTTTTGATCTATATGTCAGATGACTTCCACAAAATGTGTTGTATTTAACTGGGATTCGGTACAATAGATCATCTGTGTGGAATTTAATCTCCATAAAGGCAGCTGCTCTGTGAAGGCCTCGGAGGATTATTAGAGAGCACTAGTGAGCAGCGTCTACAGCATCATGCAGACCAAGGCACACAGGTTAGGTTTTAACACAACATCCCAAGGTTTGAATGTCTAATGGGGTACTGTTCAATCCAGCGCCTGAAAATGGAAAGAATATGGCACAACTATAGACCTACCAAAACATGACCGGCCACCCAGACTGACAGATTGGGAAAGGAGAGCAATGATCAGAGCAGCAGCCAAGAGGGTGGTAGTATTTCTGGAGGACCTGCAAAGAGACAGAGCTCATGTGGGAAAATCTGTTGGAAGGACAACCGTTAATCATGAACTCTCTTTTATGCAGAAGTGGCAAGAAGAATGCCGTTGGTGAAACCCCGGGGTTCCACTCAATGTGGAAGTGCTGGAGCGCCGTGGTGTGGCTGCGCCTTGCTTGCTGCTAGTTCCACTGAGAGTGTTAGTAGAGCAGAGCGCCTCTGCGCGGTCAGACTCTGATGACACAATGATTGCGTCATCGAGCGATAGAACTGCTTGAAGGCTTTAAATAGAATAATTAACTGGTAAAGTGGTTATTTGGTCAGTACTACCCACGTCTCCTGTTCCTGCTCTTTATCAAATCACCGTTTTCTTTGGATCCATCGTAGGTGAGTTTAAATATTTTAGTTTTTCAGAAAAATGGGATCCAAAGTCTGCCCATGTAGTCTTTTACTTGTAAACTGCTCCAGATTGACGTGGAGTCAGTGCGGCTGCGCATTTTAGAGAAGCCGCGAGCAACAGCACATCTGGGATTCTTTAGAAATGCACCACGGCGCACCGCGTGTAACCGCTCTGATTGACTAGAGTTGCTGCGATCGGCGGTGAAGGCGCAGCGCAGCTGCAACACGCCGCTTCCACCTTCAGTGAAACCCCAGGGTAAGAGGCCTTTTCAGCAGTGTGGCATGTAGGGGACACAGCAAAGATGTGAAAGAAGGTCCTCTGATCAGGTGGTGGCAGCATCATGCTGTGGGGATGCTTTTCTTCTGTAGGACCAGGAAAGCTGGACAGAGTTGATGGGAAGACGGTTGCAGCTAAATACAGGGGGATACTGTAAGAAAGTCTGTTGGAGGGATGAGGGATTGCTGCAAAGCCATGGACAATGCAGACGACTGTCCCTGTGGCTCTACGCTCTTTCAGGAGGAGTGAATGCTGCTTGTCTAGACTTGATGCAATCTGCTGGGTTTCCTTAGAGAGGAAACTTTTTCACCAATCTGTATAATGTGATCCAATGTGTGTAATCTAATCCAATCTATATAATCTGATTGAATTTGAATTTTGAATTTGTCTTGAGATGACATGTATCATGAATTGGCACTATATAAATAAAAGACTTGAAGACCTGGGTGGATGTTCAACATTCAGCAGGATATCGTAAACATTCAGCTAAATCAACACTGGAATAATTTGGATAGGTGGATGTTCGTGTGTTAGAATGGCCTAGTCACAGCACAAACCTGAATCCAATTCTCTGTCGCATGATTCAAATATTGATAATTGTTCAAAGTCAAACACGGTCTGACTTGGTGTGAGCTGTCTCATAAAGAATAATGAGCAAAAATGTCTGTCTCTAGAAGTACAAAGCTGGTCCTGATGCACCCCCAAAAGACTCGCAGCTGTGGTTGCAGCAGAAGGTTGTTCTACAAACTACCAATTCAAATGGATGCAAAACTTTTCCAGTTCTTATTTCACAACTATGCACTATGTCTATTGCATAAAATCCAAATTAAATAAATAAGATTAGTAGTTAGGATGCTGTCAACAATGATAAACAATGATAAAAGGCTAAAAAATAAGATTCCAAACCTCTAATCAGATGTTATCTTTAAAGTACGCATATGGTGAGACTCTCCATGGTGTTTGTGATGACCTGCCATTAGATAAACAAATTCATACACAAATTGAACTTCATCTCCACATTTGATACTCCCTATTCTGGACCCACTTCATACTTCAGAAAGCCAGAAGGACAATTTCACGGAGTTGGACGACGTTAGCCATCTTAAACAAACAGCTGTTTAATGTACAGGGAAGCAGAAAGAAGAAAAGGACACAAATAGTGAAAAGTCTGCTTTTAATGATCTGAAAATTAGATTTTTTTTTATTTCTCTTTAAACCACAGCTTCTCAAAAGACTACATTTGGTAAAAAAAAAATCAAAGAAAACATGTATTTACAGAGTTTAAGCTGATTTCTCATTTACAGTATAAACATTTCTAATCCCTAATTCATATCATTAAAGCTTTATTATTTCCTGCTCTAAATATTGTGCTTAATATAAGCAGATCAAACAGATCAACTAATAAAAAAAGCATTTTCTCTTAAGTAATAAACTGAGATTTGTTTTTAAGGCTGAATCAATCCTCTGCTGGATCTTCTTATAGAACCTGTTTTTAGGAAAAGAGTACACCATCAAATAGTCCACACCAACCAAAAGAGATTTTTTTTTAAAACCTAGAAGTCTATTCCTCCTTAAAGTAACAACAGAAGGTCCCAGTCAATCCTCAGATGCTCTAATCAAAGGGACGGCGGGGTAACGGGGGTCCAAGCGGAGGGCAGCCGACCGTGGGGTGAGGCTTCATACTGAGGAGCATCCTGCACCTCCGGGGCCGAGCTGCTGTCATACATGGGAGAGCCAGAGGGGGGCCCTGTGGCCGAGTGAGGCAGACCGGGATAGTGGCCGGATGATCCTCGGAGGAGCTGGGAGCCCAGGCAGCTGTTCAACGCCCCATTCTGGGACACTGGAGTCAGCGGTGAGTTGCTCACAGACCACAGGCTGGTGTACTGACTGCACAGAAACAAGCATGCAGCAGATGAAACATGTCAACAGTAATCAGTGTAGATAAAACCTCTTTTTTTCTATCACTCTGATGAATGATCTAATCTAATGACTCACATTCCTTTTTGTTTGTCTGTAATGTTTTTCAATCATCCCTTGTGTGCTACCCAGCTTGTTGCTTTCATTTTTTGCATTGTCCTGAGTCAAACTTCAAACTAAATTACAACTGATGTTTATCACTTTCACAATAAAGCATTTGATTTGACTTAATAATCCTTGTTTTTAGAAAAATATAACAAGATCTGACCTAGGGTACCTGTTCACGTGTCGCAAAAAGTATTCATACCCCTTAAACCAACAAACTACAGTGCATTATGTTATGATTTTATGAGGCAGAGTAACACACAGCAGTGTATAACAGACAAGTAATTCATGGTTTTCAACATTTTTAACAAATGAAAATGTAAAAAGTATGGCATGCATTTGTGCGCAACCATCTTTACTCTATTCAGTTCAATTCAATTCAATTTTATTTATATAGCGCCAATTCATGAAACATGTCATCTCGAGGCACTTTACAAAGTCAAATTCAATCATATTATACAGATTGGTCAAAAATGTTCCTATATAAGAAAACCAGTTGATTGCATCAAAGTCCCGACAAGCAGCATTCACTCCTGGAGAAGCGTAGAGCCACAGGGAGAGTCGTCTGCATTGTCCATGGCTTTGCAGCAATCCCTCATACTGAGCAAGCATGAAGCGACAGTGGAAAGAAAAACCACCCATTAGCGGGAAGGAAAAACCTCCAGCAGAACCGGGCTCAGTGTGAACGGTCATCTGCCTCGACCGACTGGGGGTTACAGAAGACAGAGCAGAGACACAACAAGAGAGACAAACAAGCACAGAAGCAAACATTGATCCAGTAATCTGTTCTACATTAGATGGTAGTAGTGGTGATCTGTCCTCCCTGGATGATGTCTCAGTCAACAGAACGCCAGACCAGGTGTACCTACTATGAAGAAAAAAGAGAGAGAACAAAAAGTTAAAAGCTGAAATGACAACAGTCAATACAAAGCAAAACTAGAGAACAGTAGAAATCAGTAGAGTGAGAAAAATGTCGTCCAGTAGCCTAAGCCCATAGCAGCAAAACTATAGAGGTAGCTCAGGGTAACATGAGCCACTCTAACTATAAGCTTTGTCAAAAAGGAAAGTTTTAAGATTAGTCTTAAAAGTAGACAGGGTGTCTGCCTCACGGACCAAAACTGGGAGTTGGTTCCACAGGAGAGGAGCCTGTAACCCCTAAATGAAATCAAATGTCGTCCGTTTTCGTCAGAAGACACAAAATGATTCCACCTTTGTGTAATTAAATTTCAGCATGAATGCAGCTGTTCTACGAAGGTCTCGGAGGGTTTTTAGAGAACATTAGTGAACAGAAAGCATCATAAAGGAACACAGCAGACAAGTTAGGGAGGAAACAGGCAGGTTTAAAGCAAAATATTCTCAATCCATCATCTGAATATAGCGTAATTGCACACCTACTAAGATATGGCTGTCCATCCATTACTATGCGAGATGTTATGTGTGGTGGGAAAACAAACACTGAACAACACCCTGAACACAACGCCCCCACACTGAAAGATGGAGGTGGCCACATCATGGTGTGGGAACGCTTTTCTGTATTAAGACACAAACATTTCAGCTTGAGCCATTGTGCAGCTGGTAGAAACATGACACCCCCCAAAGACCGTTCTTTAGAGGGGGCGGATCAGACATCCACATGCCATTTTGCATTTTTTTTTTTTTTAATTTGTGACAGAGTTGTCTATGTACACTACAGCTCAAAAGTTTGGGGTCATCCAAAACATGTCGCGTTTTTCCAAGAAAACCCACATTAATCAAATGAGTTCCAAAATGAATAGAAAATATAGGCAAGACAAAAATTGACAATCGGACTAAAATGTTTTCGTATTAAATAACCGGATGGTACCGTTTATATGGGCACCGAAATCAATTAATCCGATCATAATGTGTGGTTATATGCACCTGGCTTTATTCAGAATAGAACCACTTTCACATGCACAGTTATCAAATTCCAAATTCCTTGGGCCTTTATATGTACGTCAGATTATCAATCGGCATAAACCACCCCTCTCATTAGGATTAAAATTTCATTCCTTTTTAATCCGAACATATTCCGAAATGTTTGTTTACATGACACATTTTTATTCCGAGCGGCCTTTTATTCCAATGACTTTTGTCCATGTAACCGTAGCAATTGACAAGGTTAGAAATAATGATTTGTACTTTAAATAATAGTCTTGTCCTTTAAACTTTGCTCTTATCAAAGAATCCTCCATCTGCAGCTATTCCAGCCTCTCAGACCTTCCAGCATTCAAGATAAGATAAGATAAGATAAGATAGACTTTATTGATCTCACAGTAGAGAAATTCACGTGTCACATCGGCTCAAAATCAAAAGAAGTTGCCAAAAGGAGGAAAAGGTGCATGAGGTACAGTGAGTCCACGTATATACAGTGGATCGAGAGAAAAAAAAAAGAAGAAAATAAAAAGAAATAAAGCAGAGATTTAAGATGATTTATGTACATTCAAGGTGACTTATATACATATGGATTTGACGTTGTGCATTAAAGTGGTACCAGGTAAAGAACAACAGTGAGGTAGTGAGATAACTATAACAGCTGAAGTCTCTTATTTAACAGGATTATTTCACAGGTTATTAAATAGTAATTGCACATTAGTTATTACACAAGTTATTGCAGTTATAGTGCAGCATTGTAAAGGTCAATTTGTTGAGGTAATCTGAGGAAATGTTTTGGTGGCCACTTCTTACGCACCATACGGTCAAGTTGCTCCAATAGGTTGAGAAGTGCAGTTGTAATTTTGTAATAATGTATATCTTTCTTCCACTTCACAATGGTGCACCTTATTAAAATTGGTGGCTATGATGTGACAAAATGTGAAAAAAAACTGTGACAAACTGAAAATATTCAGATGGATTAATTATTTCGCAAAACATCTCTGCTGTTGTCACTGTTATCGTTATGTTTTTTTACAGCTCTTACGGATTTTACGTGTTCTGTCATTTAAAATGCATGAAAAATACAATAAAGTTTGTGTGTTTTTACTTGAAGTCGATTGCGTTTCCCACTAATATAATTCAATTTACAAATAGTTTTAAGTTTCATGTATTTATAGTTTTTACTAAAGGTGCAATGCGCGTACACGGTATAGTGTGCAAACTGTTTACAATCACTTCTGGCATTTGCTGAGTTATGTTTTGATCACATAAGTTTTTTTTTTCTTTTTTAATCCATTTTCCTTTGTCCTTATTAGTTATCTGGTGTGAGTTTTTAAGCGTATTCAGCAAAAATAAATAAAGATGAGACCACAGACCTTGAGCTGGCCCCGGAGGAGGCGTTGTGGGCCATGGGCATCATGGTCGAGTGGCTCGGCATCTGTAGACTGGACCAATTATCGTGGCTGGGGAGCATCGACAAGCAGGTGGATGAGTTATCTGAGTAGCCAGCTGCAATGTAAAAAAAAGGACCCACAGTGTTTAATGGCTTCATTTGTATATGCCAGAATTAAAACATGTTACTTGTTTCATTTTCTGTGCCAGGACAGACCTTGCCAGAGGCCAAACACTTTATAACTCTGTGGCCCCAAACACACAAGAGCAGGACGAATGTAAACCCTTATAATGCCCAGCAACACGTGTTTAGGGAGAGGATGAGCATGTATGCATGTATGACGATGGGACTCACTGGGGGAGTTGGTCCGATGGGCGTATGGGCTGCTGTAGGGGGCAGAGCGGTGGCTTCTCAGGCTGGAATAGCGCTCGCAGCCGTGGGAGGGCGAAAGGGGGATGGGGCTCCCAAACTGACCGTGAGGACTGGTGGGGGGGCAGAGGGTTCCCGTGCCGTGAATAAACCAGCTACCCACTGGCTCCACAGACGAGAAGAAACATCATTTAAGCCCCATAAGTAAGGAGACCAGAATACGTTGAAAAAATAACGAACGAAGATTACACTGAGAGTAGCCAGACTGCGGGTTGTCGTTTGCCTCTTCCCTCATGTCTTTGTTGTCGTTCCTGCAAAAGGAAAAGTCTAGTTTGCATGCTTTGTTTTCATGCGGATGAAATAAAACTTTTGTCTCGGCCTTACCTTTCTTTTGCATCTAGAAAGGCCTTGGCGAAAGGGTTGTACTTTATTTTTAGAGCCGTTATCTGAAATGTAAACACAAGAAACACTTTACAGTTGGCTTTGCCAAGTGTAAATGATATGCGTACTTGCACGATCTGACTTTTTTGTCCTGTGACAGTTTGAGATATATGAGATATAGTTGACCTCCCAGGGTACCATGGCCAGGAGGGTGCCACGGGTTCTCAAAAGAAGAAGATTAAAAGAAAAGCAGCGCGATGATAAGTTTAAGAAACAATTGGTTAAACTAAGAAACATCCAATCTGAACAAAACCTGTACTAACCTCTTCATTTTGGTACGCTGTCACTGCAATGAACTGTGTCTCTGAAAAGGAGTGGCTGGTGATCATCCTTCGAGGGCCTCCAACCCTAACGATGTGGATACGGGGCTCGTATTTGTGCAATGAATTTAACATAATCTTTAAAAAAAGAAGAAAAGAAAACAAAGTTGATAGAGAAGTTATTACTTAAAAATGTTTTCTTTTGTTTCACGTTTTAATTCTTGCATTCTAAAAATGTAAAAAGAGACAGAGTGCACTACAAAAAGGAATTATTGTAACGCTAAATATTTCCTGTTAAAATTATTGAACATTCAATCCAGCAACATACATTTAGAAATGTAATGTTAAAAAGATTGGATTCTTATATCACCTACAAATTTTGTAAAACAAATCTTATCTAAACATGTTGATAAGACTTTTCCAAAAGACATTAAACTATTAGTTTATTCACATTGATTGTGTGTGGTATTCTATTGGAGATGGTAAATGCTTACATGGGATGCATGGTGTATGAATATATAAATGTAATAAAAAGATAAAACTGATGATTAGACTCATGGTCAAGAATTTCTCTGTCTTTGGGCGAGAACATTAATTTGTATCCAGTGATGCCAAGCATAGCTGCAGTGCTAAAGCTAGAGTTAAGATTATTAGCAAAGCAAGCTAACGCTAAAGTCAAACTGGGGCTTTTTATTTAGATTAGCCACATCATTAATGTTAAGGCCAAACTGAAACTAAGACTCATGGTTGAGAGTTTTACCAAAAATTCAACTTTATATTAAGTGTTACCTCATTTAGCAACAGCGCTAGCGCTACAATTAAACAGCTTTTGCAATGCAGGGCTTTGTAGAACCTAAGAACTTTGGCAAAAGTTGTGAAAAAGCTTATGTGTTGGTAGCAGTGGCGCAAAAAGTGGGTATGCACTATATGCAGTGCATAGGGGCGCAGCACCATGGGGGCGCCAAAGTGATGGTAAAAAAAAAAAAGTTTTGGTATTTTCTATATGTAGCTGCTATTGTGCTTTTCTTTAACATTTTTGAATTTCCTCAACGTTTTAAATAACATTTTAGAACAAAACATGTTAGAGTAGACGCCCTATGTCATAAGATTCCACCGTAGAATTTTGACACAAGAGGGAGCGGGGAGAAGCATCCCGCTGCAGCCTGCGGGAAGGCTGCAGCGGGATGTACTTGGGAGCGGGGGCGCCGTGAGCGCTGAGCGAGCAGATAGAATAGCCTACGAGTAGTGAGTTTAGTTGTCTATGGCAAATGGATAAATCAAGAAAGCTGTGGGGGGCGAAAAATAAAAAAAGGAAGAGGGAAAGGGAGATGGCATGTCAAGGGATGCAACAGCAGTTAAACAAGTGGATGGTGAAAGGCAACAGGTAGGAATTAAAGTTTGACGGCTGTGCTTGGAGGCTTGCAAATAACGTTATTCACTTTAAGAGACTAGCTAGCGATTACTAACGTAGCAGCCAAATGGGGGTTCACAGCTTGCTTAGAATGTGCAAAACCGAGGTTGCTGAGTTAAAAACTGGAAAATATAAGGCAGGAATTTGCTTAAGCGAGGCGGTGAATTGGCGGGGCGACAAGTTTTGCGCGGATCGACTGGGGGGGGGGGGGGGGGGCGGTAGTGTGAGTATAGCGCTGCGGGAAACCCTGTAAGGTAGCAGGTACAATACAGGACATGAATCTGGAAAACAGATACATAAACTGGTTTATCATGGAATCATTAATATATTTTGTTTTACCATTAGCTGTTGATGTATATAACTAATGCAATGACTTTGGTTTACCATGGAATCATGCATAGATTTGCTCCCGTTACTTAGGCTTGTATATTCATACAATATGAATATATATGAACAGACTAGCTTGTGTTTGCTAACAGTGGGAATGTAGCAACCAAATGGGGGTTTACAGCTAGCTTCTAGCTTAATGCAAAACCAATGTTGCTGCGCTGACATAGTGGAAAATATAAGGTAGCATGTACAATAAATGACCAGAATCCAGAAAACATAACTTATGCAGTAACTCATGCATAAATAATATGCAATAAAGATGTTGTTTTACCATTAGCTGTTCATGTTAGCTGTGCTGTCAGACATGTAGGCTGCTTTACATTTGTTGGGTGACATGGAAGCTGTAATTACAGGGTCACTTCTCTCTCTCTCTAAAGGTCTGTGCTAAGGCTATCCATATTTCTACTTTTTAAAATCCAAAATGTGAATGTAATTTCAACAGCAGCAAAACCTTACTGCATAATAGTTGTCTTATCTGATGCCATCACTAGGCTGATTTAGAAAGGCTGCATTAAGTTGCATTGGTTATAATGATAATGTTAATGTTTGTCAATTTGCAACTGTTTATTATGTGTTAACATTGTTAATAATATACCATCTAATTATTATTATGGTAGGCCTACAGTGGCTGATATACTTTAAAATAAACCTTTATTATTTAAAGACCATACATGATGATGTCTGGCACTTATTTATTTATTTTAATCCGGGGGGGGGGCGCCAAAACTGATGCTGCATACCCCTCTTATACTGGGTAGTTGCGCCCCTGGTTGGTAGGTGAATTTAAGTTTGTGTTGAGCTTTAGCTCCCTTAGCAACTTGCTGACAAGTCAAGCTTCTCTAAACTGGTACTCTTTATGCCACCTTATTAGGATTTGATAGTGTATTATAAGTTTATTAATAATTCAGTAATGTTTTAAGTCTAGATAAAAAAAAAAGTTATTTCTTTTTAAAAGGGAGGAGACTTAATGAAAAAACAGGAATAAAGTTATAAATGTTGCAAATTACTGAAATTTCATCTTCTCCTATTTTAAGGTCATATTTATAGAAACAATATTAGCTACATAAACAAGACTATAACTGCTCTATATGACTGTGGCTGTGGAAATGTACCCTTCAGGTGTATCCGTTTGAGCTTGAAGATTTTCAATGCAGGCCTATGAAGGAGAATTAACCTGGATTGATTATTTTCAAATGTGTACATCATCTTTTACAAACTGTTAACTGTGCAGGAAATTTGTTCTGCTAGTTATTGTTAAACAGAATAGTTACAACCAAGCTACAGTAAGTTTTTAACACAATTAAATTAATCTGGTAAAATATCAGAAAAATAGGATACAATTTAAATTTGTTCAGTACATATTAAAACCTTAACATAATTTAATTCATTAATTTAACCACAATTTAACCACCTTCATTTTGAGCACCACCTCTTTCCACCATATTTTAACATAGAAATATTATGTATTAACCATTTTCTATTTTTAATGAATGCCATCAGAAACTTCCACCCCCACCGCACATTGCAAATACTAATGGGTTTTCTGATTTTTTAACACAAAAAAATAAAACTTTAGATGGAAATCTTTGTTTTTATTTTCTTTCTAGTCATTGTGTTTTGTGATTTATTCACAACTTGCTCCATCCAAGAGCCTTGAACACAAAAATGTTTGAGTGGTGTTTGAAATTATCGTGTATGCGTATATATTTTTTGCAGTCTTTCAATGAGTGTAGCTTTTATTTTCAGTCATCACCTTACATACAGATATATGAAAATAAAAAAAAAACTCAATTTGTGTATTTCTAAGAAGTATTTTCTTATTTTATGAGAAAGACAAAAAAGTTGCAAATCAGAGTATTGGGGGCGTTTCTGTGCAAAGATGTGAAAAAAAGTTGTGAAGATTTGTCTTTTTTTTTTCTCATATGATTTTTGGGTCATGGAGAAAGAAAAAAAAGTTCACAAGTGGAAAACAATAAAACATGACATTTTGAAGGAATTACCAGCCAACAAAAGCGTAGAAATCAAATATTAAGTGTAATCAAAAATGGGTTTGGCGGCACACACACAGAAAAATGTTAATAAGTATGTCAGTTTATGAAAAACATGAAGAGAAAAATAGAGAATTTGGTTCAATTCCCATGAAAAACAACCAAACATGTAAAACTTATTAATAGAAAACTACACAACATAAGAAAAATGACCAGGGCGTCAAAGAGACGTTCAGTCAGAAACACTAAGATGTAGTCCCCCATAAAGACAATAAACCCATTTAAATGGTCAGTGTAGCAGGCTGCTGCAGTCACCGGCTCCGCGCTCACCTGACCTCCGCCGTTGAGCTTGTTGGTGAGCTTGACTTTACTGAAGGACACCGGAGCCTTCATCCAGTGGGCCCCGAAGTTTGGAGAGTCCGGGTGGATATACACGCAGCTGGGGGTCTGGGGCTCGGGTTTGCCGCCGGGCACCCACTCCCCGTTCACGTACTTCCACCTGTGGTTGTCCGCGGACACAAAGTCCAGCAAGAAGGAGTACATGGCGTTTGGGTCCAGCCCAGAGACGTTCACCTTCAGCACCGGGAACATCCGCCTTAATTAAAGGAAACACTAGATAAATACCGGTCCGAGTCAACCCCGTCCATCCATCCATCCATCCATCCATCCATCCATCCATCCATCCATCCATCCATCCATCCATCTGAGGCTCACCTGCCGTTTTTCGTAACGATCATCTCGTTGGTGAGGTCCTTAAATTTTTGCCACAGTTCCCGTTCATCAAGGGCCACTTTCAGCTCCCTCTCCGTGGGATCCCCCTTCTCGCTGCCGGCCTGCAGCTCACTCTCCACGGCACTGAGCAGGTGATCCACCCGGTACTGGGCGGCCTTGCCGGGACACTCACCGGCGCCAGACGCCATCGGGTCAAACGGCTCCAGGGCAGCGGACGGCTCCGACTATGAGGGAGGATTTAAAACTCTTTTATTTCCCGGGAGGAGCTCCTGGATTTATAGGCCGACGAGCCGCTCCGTGGCGGGATGTCTGTTTGGAGAAGAAGTGGTTGGCCCGTCTCCTCTTTGATCTTTGCGGGCTTGTCGCTGATTGGCTGAGAGCGGCAGCGCCATTGAGGACCCACAGGATGGCAGCGATTTGAATGAAGCTTTATTACATCGACCTGTAAATATTGACACTTAGATCAAAGCCACACCTGCAGCAGCCAGGCCGCGGTAGGGCTGACCAGGGCCGGTCTTCAGCCTCAAGAAGGGTCCGGGGTTTAGCCCACCACACTCAGTCACCACTGTCCCAGCTGTTTGTGAATGACACGTCACAAGACGACTTCTAACAGTTTAATTTTTCACGGTTTGAAACATTTGCTTTAAAATCAGTTATTTCTGGAAAGCGTACACATATTTACAACGACTGGCAGAATGTTCGACACAAAAAAAGTTGCAATTGAAAGAAGGTAAAACTTTAAAACTAATCAGGTGCATAAAAAATCAGAGGTGGGTAGAGTAGCCAAAAATTGTATACAAGTAAGAGTAGCACCACTTAGCACAACATATTTTTACTCAAGTGAAAGTAAAAAGTAGTCAGCCAAGAAATTACTCAAGTAAGAGTAAAAAAGTATTCAGTAAGAAGGCTACTCAAGTACTGAGTAACTAATCATAACAACTGATAATTTAATGTTTAAAAAACATGTTGTCGGACAGACAAAAATACAAGGTTATGTGCAAATTCTGGTATTTTAAAGACAAAAATGAAATTAAAACCCCCCCAAAGAATAACATTATCACAAAATAATAAATTCAGGCAGAAGAAACACTTTTCTAAATCTTTTTTTTCAACATTAAACTTGAAAGCAATACTTACAGCAGTTAATGTATATACAGTATGTTAGAACAGTGAAAAGTACAATGACAATATCTACTGTTTACTGTACATTCATTTGACCTCCAAATGGCTCAATGAGCTGAGCAGATAGAAAATAATATTAAAACAACAAAGCTTGTCTACAAATAAAAAGTCTCACTTTGACATAAATGTAGTTTTTTTTCCTCTCTGGTGCATTTTATGTTATTTCCATGTCATTTTAGGTTATTAAAACACGTCTGTTCTTTATTCATTAAGTTACTCACAGCAGGTAGAGTCAGCTAAAAGTAGTGATGCTTGAGTAATAATTTGACTCAAGTAAAAGTAAAAGGTACAGTGCAGTAAAACTACTCCTAAAAGTACATTTTACTCAAAACGTTACTCAAGTAAATGTAACTAGTTACTACCCACCTCTGATAAAAATCCTAATTACAACTAACAAAAATTGGATATTTAATCTTTCAAAGTATAAGATGCCTTCTTGGAGGTTTGCGCTTTTCAAAAACATTGATCTTTATGCATTTGTATTAGTTTTATTTGACACATTATAACTACAAACTGTGTATTTCAATATGATTTTGTGTCATATACCAACACAAAGTAATAAATAATTGTGAAGAGGGAAGAAAATAGACTCAGCTTTTACATGTTGTTATAATTTGAAAAGTGTGCCGTACATTTGTTATCAGCACATTTTATTTTGATACACCTAAATAAAATTGTTAAAGTAAAATAAGTAAATAAAATAAAATGTGTGGGATACAACACCACCTGTAAGAGGCTGTAAAAGACATGAGACTGGAGCAAAGGATCTTCTTTTAGTAAACCACCACACACATACAGCCAAAGCTACAGTGGTGTGGTCTAGACCAAATCATGTTCCTTTTATAGAATGGCCTAGTCAAAGCTCAGAACTCAATACAACTGAGAAACATCAGCGAGATGTGAAAGTAGATGCTTCCTGGTTCTCAAAATCCCACCAAAACACATTGCAGTTTATAGTTGTAACCGAAAAGTGTGAATACTTTAGCAAGGCACCTTTTTCTCGAGCATATGAATGCTTGGCCCGGGTGTCTTTGACTTGTTTTGGATCAGTGGACGAGAAATGCAAAAAATAAAATAAAAAATTCCTGTAACTGCAGACAATAAAACACATGAGATAATTTACATGTGAGTAACACAACCGTGTCATTCTCATAAATAGCGACTGTATGTTGCTATGGGCGCCACCGGGAAAGGCGAAGACAACAAAAACAAACATTAAAAGCAGTCCTCAGCGTGACAGCTCCACAGAGCTCTGTGCTGCTGTGTTGTGGCGGGGTTGTGTTACTAACCAAATCCTGGCCGTCCCGTTCCTCCTGCCAGCACAGCGAGGCCGTCTGTCTCTCTGTCCAACAGTCTGGACCGGAGTTCGCAGCAAGCAGAGAAAAACAAACCCCACTCCGGTTAGAGTCTGATGGTTTTCAAGCCTTCTCACTGGAGACCAGGTTTAAGGAATATTCATACCGGTGCATCTTTGTATTGTTTCTGGCTGGTATACAATCAGTCTCTGGAAAAATAGATAACCAACTTTTAATGGGAACCTACATTTGTCTCAAGCATCCTGCTCCTCTCAATAATCTCACTGATTGTTTGATCTGAATGTAAAAGTGTCATTCTGTCCTACACCATTACACACACAACTGACTCACAGCTCAGGATTCCTGCTCTTCCGCAGGTGTAGTGTTGCAAATGGGAGGGCTTTCATCTGTGGGTGACAGATATTACGATTATTTATCATTTCCTATTCCATTAACCACTTTGATATCAGAAAAGAAACCCCCGTTGTGTAGGGGGTAAGGAGGAAGGTGTAAAAAAAATCAAAGGTGTTATAAGCAGTGTCATTTCCCACAGTGCTGGTGTCCCAGTTGGCACCTGAGTCTTTTCCTTCAACACCCCCACAGCCCCTCCACCCACCCACCTCCCCCCAGGCGCCAACGCTCAGATGTGCCGCTTTCCTGACACAGGTTTGCAGCACTATAAACTAAAATTAATAATCTATATCCCGAAAACCTCAGTGAATTCGATTCTGTAGTGACTGTTAAATGGAAAGAAAATTATACATGACCAAGTAAAGATGCCAAATAAGTACTAAAATATATGAGGACCTACGAGCCCAGCGACCAGCAGCTCAGCAACAATCCAGCTCTCTCTGACACTTTTAGCAGCTTCTTCGCATGCTTCGACTCTCCAAGCAGCAGGAAGTCTGAAAATCTTCCTCAGCCAGAGGTGCAGCATCAGCGCCTCGTCCTCGACCAATTAACTTCCTCCTTACAGAAGGTCAGCAAGGCTGCAGGTCCAGACATGGTGTCAGGTTGGGCACTAAAATCCCATGCCGACCAACTAGCAGGGTTCTTTCTGGACGTCTTCAATTTCTCCCTGCAGCTCTCCATGGTCCTTGCATGCCTGAAGTCCTCCATCATTGTGCCCGTTTCCAACAAAACAACCATCACCTTCTTCAACGATTACCATCCTGTTGCTCTGATCCCTGTCACCAGGAAGTGTATCGAGAACATCGTCCTGAAACACATCAAAGATGCCATCCCTGCTGGCCTGGACATGCTCCCAGACATGCTGGCTCTGAAGCTCCACAGCTTGGGATGATATCCACCATTCTGCTCCTGGATCAGTAACTTCCTCACCAACAGGCCCCTGGTGGTGGATGGGGTGGGGCAGATCATCCGCTATTACCCTATAACATAGAAAAGATTCCTGGATCAATGTGTGCTTCTGTGCTTTTTTTTGTCTCTCTTTTTGTGTCTCTGCTCTGTCTTCTCTAACCCCCAGTCAGTCGAGGCAGATGGCCGTTCACACTAATTCTGTGTCTGCTTTTGGTTTTTCCTTCATGTTAAAGGGGAGTTTTCCTCTCCACTGTCGCTTCATGCTTGCTCAGTATGAGGGATTGCTGCAAAGCCATCGACTATGCAGACGACTCTCCCTGTGGCTCCACGCTCATTCAGGCTCTATCAGGCTCTTTCAGGCTATTTCAGGAGGAAAGAGCTTGTCAAGACTTGATGCAATCTGCTGGGTTTCCTTAGATGGGAAACCTTTTGACCAATCTTTCTGATTTGATTGAATTTGACTTTGGAAAGTGCCCTGAGATGAGGGGTGTTCTTTATCCTCCCAAGGGAAACCTTTCATTCCTCCTGGTCTTCCTCCACTCCTCTGAATGTCAATCTGAATGCACAGCTCAGAGGAATTTCCACACAGATATTGGCGGTCATCTGGTGTTTAAAACTGCAATCAAGTTAACTTTTTAAAAAGTTCTTTCTATGTGTTCAATTACGTGCTTTTACCTCTGATTCTCACATTTAATAAACTCTGTGATTTTTTGGGTTTTTCTACTTGGTTGCCATTTCACCATGAAAAAAAGATCAGCTGACCCATTTTTAACACACACTAACATTCATGAGGTGCTTTGCATTGACCATTATGGTAGGATCTGGGCGTGTAGCAGGCAGAACCTGAGGCGAAACCAGGTAAACAAACATTCAGGTACAGCTGTGATCTATAAAGGGAAATTGTGTGCGCATGGTTTTCTAAATCTGAATATTTTTTGCGTACGCCATTTTCTTTTTCTTGGCGTACGTACACTTTTAGTATAGATTCCACGCAAAGTTTTACAAATGAGACCCCTGGTCTGTAAACACCTTTCACCTGGTGAAGAGGGCTCAAGAAAGCTCTCCTCAGAAAATTGAAACGGACTGGACTTTCCATTAAACTGTTAAAAAAAACTTTTACAGAGCTACCATAGAAAGCATTTTATGTCTCAGCATAACTGTGTGGAACTGGAGCTGCACAGTGCAGTAGAGAAAGGATTTAGTACGGGTGGTGAGAACCACAAGGAGGATTATGGGATGCCGTCTACAGGACCTAGACTCAGTCTATGTTGCACGAATCCAGAAAAGGGCCAGATACATTGCCACTGACCCCACCCACCCGGGCAATGCACTGCTTGACCCACTTCCATCAGTTTGACGCTTCAAAAACAATAAATCAAAAACTAATTGACTCAAAAAAAGCTTTTTTCCAAAAACTGTAAGTACTTTCGCTCCCTGCTAAGAAGATTGTTGTCTGTTACATGTTACAAACACAATACTAGTAATGCCTATTTGCACACTCTACTCTCTCAGGGAATGTGTGATTGCACAGTTCTGTAAATGAAGGTTTGAGATTACTGCACAGAATTTACTGCGGGCTTGAATGCATCATTGAGGGAACGTTGAGGGATTAATGCATGCAACAACACAGTAATTCATATTGTTCAAAAAAGATATCTGACTTTTTGGACTCGGTACAGATCTTATCAGACCCTAAAGACTATTTGCAGGGTTTAAGCTTCTCAGGAAGTCTGTTTGGTCAATGCAATCAACTAACTTAATTTATACGTATTAAAAACAAGAAAAAGGTGTGGGAATATTATGTCTGTTGTTTCTGTGTGTTATATCTTATCTGTGTACATCCTGAGCCGATGTCTGTCTAAAAAAATCCCTATGGTAACACATAAAGATTCTTGATTCTAGAAAGGTTTACCCATTATTCTTTGTAAAATAGCTTGATTGGCTGGAGAGCATCTGTGAATATCAGTGTTCAAGTCTTGTCAAGGATTATCTATTGGATTTAGGTCTGGACTTTGACTAGGCCATTCTATCACATGAATATGTTTATTCCATTGTAGCTCTTGCTTGATGTTCAGGTTGTTACTCCCCCCCCCCCCCCAGTCAAGTCTTTCACCGCCTCTAGCAGCTTTTCTTCTAGTACTCAGCAAGAGCAATCATCAACTCTTCTTCCCTCCCCCTGCTGAAAATAAGCATCCCCACAGCATGACGCTGCCACTGACATGTTTCAGTGTAGGCATGGTTTGTTAAGGGGGACATATCATGCAAAAAACACTTTTCTGGCCCTTAAATATATTTTTGTGCACTTGGAGTCACTAGGAGAGCAGAACATTTTAATGTAGTCTTTCCCGGTACTGTGAAGATATCTTTATATTCTTTTACGGGTCCTATAGTTTTCTATTAAATTTTTGAACAGTT
Source organism: Fundulus diaphanus (assembly GCA_037039145.1). Classification (NCBI taxonomy): domain Eukaryota; kingdom Metazoa; phylum Chordata; class Actinopteri; order Cyprinodontiformes; family Fundulidae; genus Fundulus; species Fundulus diaphanus. The sequence goes on along the minus strand of CM073121.1, from coordinate 39,676,869 downwards.
ACGTCACAGTATTTGCTGCAGAGCTGCGAAACAAGGTGAAGCCACCATTTTTATTTCTCAAAGTGAAATTGCAGTCCAACCTGAAAGATGTTGAGGCCACAAGTGGATACATGAAAAATGTCCAGTTACTGGGTGTATTAAACCAAACGAATCATTACAACAGCAACTCCCAAAGTAACAGTGCCAGAGACCACCCCATCTTTTGGCAGGTTGGTGGCTGGTGGTGTTTTTTTATTTTTACTTTTGTTAATTACAAGAATAAAGTCATAAAATTACGAGAATAAAGTGGCAATTTTATGAGAACTCCAAAAACCACTGTCTTGCCCCTGTGTTGAAATGAGGAATTTAAATTTGGTATCGCTTTCACAAATAAGAAAATACTTAATTTTTTTTGTATTAAATTATTAATACATCAAATTATTATTAGTATCAGGACTTTGAAATGATTGTGCAAAAGACTGTGTGACTTTATTCTCGTAATTTACCAAGAAAATAGCAATACAGCCATTGTTGATTTAAGGAAATAATGAATTGGCCACAGAGGAATAAATTTCCACAAAAAATAAATTAAAATTAAAAAAAATGTTTTGAGATTAATTGAACAGATTTTCGGGACAAAAACCAGGATGTTTTCTGATGTTGAATGGTCATAGATTTTAGAGAAAATATATTTATTTTCGAAGGTTAAAAGCATACATTTGCTAGAGTAAAACAAATAAATGTCTGACATTATAAAGTCAGGAATTTGGATCATCATTTGGATCAAGTCGAGACAAAGTCGTAGTCTTCCCAGATGGTGGGTTGAACAGTGCTACATGAGATGCACCAAGCTTAAGATGCTGTTTAATAACCTCCACAACTTTGTTTGTTCATAAATGTTCTCTAACAAACCTCTGAGGACTACATAGGACAGCACAAAGTTGAACACTACTAATTAGTGTTCAACTTACTTATTAGGGAACTCCTAAAAAAAAATCCAATCGGGTGTTCTGGATTTTGGGGTATTACCAGAAAGGGGCCTCAATTGTATATTTTATATATACTTTTGGAAACCATTTATAATTATTAGTTACTTTTTGTTGATCAGGCACCTAAAATTAAAATAAAACACATCAAAGTTTGTGGTTTTGATGTGACAAACAGTGAAGCCTGAGGGTCTATTTTCCAAAAAAAAAAAAAAAAATGCATACTCATACTTTATAAGCCACTACTCAACTTGTACAACGCCTAAACTGCTGATCTTGTTATAAACTAACATAGAGTTCCTGGAGGATGAAGAGGATGTGAAAATTTGAGAGTAAATTATTCTGGGCCTGACTAAATGAGATTTCAAAGCCCAAAAATAAATTTAGCCTAAAAAACAACACCAGATGTTTACAGACAAAACTTCTTACTTTTGTTGTAAATAAGGAAATAAACAAAATAAATTGCAACTACAACATCTTGGTTACACCTGTAGCAAGTCTGGTGTCCACACAACAAGCAACAGAGAAGATATACATGTTTAGATTGAAAATAAAATAAAAATCCAGGCGGCCCCCCATAGTTTTTGGGCCATTCTGGGACAATTTTTGAAATTTGGAACTTATTCTTGAAATTGAAAATGTGGGATGCTATCATATATTTGGTAGGTGCTTTTGTAGAGGAGTCTCAGATGACGATCTGGACATATGGTAAGTGTGTGTCGGCCTCAGTCAGCTACAAGCGCGTTATAGTTGCTAAGGAGCTCAAGCACCCTTGAAAGGGGGCTCTGGGGCTTAAGGGGTTAAAGGGTTTCAAGACTATAAGGCATTTGATCTTGGACAAAATGTTATTTACACCCACAGAGGGTAGGATTGAAGAATCATTTTAAAAGATTTTTTGCTTGCCCTGAACCTTTTCTGAAGCCTAAATTAAAAAAAAGATCATTTTAGAAAAGGCATAAGAGTTACATTTTTAGAGAGTGGCTCAGGGTCTGGAGCTGAGATAGGCATACATGGGCACGTAAGTGGAGTAATTTTTTCTCTCACCCCTGTGTGAAGATGGACCAAAGGCAAACAGGGAATGAGCTTGGCTGGAAGGAGTGCTGGGGAAGACAAACACACTGGTCAAAGCCAGGAAGCATGCAGGCGCATTGCTTACCCCAGGTATGTGCTGAATTCTGCTGCTGAGAGCAGTCAGCTCTGCTGACATGGAGGAGCTTCAAGTGTTCAAGCATTTCTTGTTTTCATCCACACAAAATTTGCAACAGTAACTTTAACATTTCTGTATGTGGTACTTTAACATCGCCACATAATAATTATTTGTGGCAGTGTTGTAATGACACAAAAGCAATCAACACAAAACAAACAAAATGCTCATTATATGAAAGTTGGTCCCAGTTGTTCGGATGAAAAAGCTGTAATGACACTCCAAGATTTTTGTATGTCAATGAAACCAGTTTCCAAAAAGTATCACTTTTTCCATCCATGCATGTTTAAAATCAAATGTATTTTACAAAGTGCAGCTGTTAAACTATGTTGTCATTAATTAAGGGGAAAAATCTATCTGAACCAACCTGATCCTATGTCAAAACGTAAATGTCTACTACATTTAAGAGCTGTTTGTGAGACATTCAGGAGCAACAACTGCCATCGATATTTTCGAACACTGCATTCTTGAAGAATGCTGGCCCAGTCTTCTTTACATATATATATATTTTTTTAAACTCAGTCACACTGAAGAGTTTTTGAGTATGAACAGCCTGATAAAAATATTTGTAGAACCTCTCAACTGCATTTAAGCCCGGACTTTGACTAGGCCACTTCAAAACCTTAATTTCCTGAGGCATTCAAAGGTGGAACATGTTGGTTTGCTTCAGCTCATCGGTCTGCAGCACAGCCTGAATGACCTTGAGCCTGAGGCACAGACTGGTGGCCTAGTTAGTGATTTTCTTCTGGAGATCTAGATTTTCTTCCTGATCTCTTTGAATGTCCAGATCCCAAAGTGGCAAAGCAGCATCCGACCATCCCACTACACCCACCATGTTTGACTGTTGGTACGATGTTCTTTGTCTGAAAGGCTGTTAGCTTTGCGCCTGACGTAAGAGATAAAACACCTTCCAAAAAGTTCAACTTTAGTCTCATCAGTCCACAGAATTATTTTCACCAAAAGACTTTTGTATCCTTAAAATGTTTTTTTTGGCAAATGTGATACGGGCCTTTGTCTTCTTTTTGGTTGGCAGCAGATCACACTTTGAAACTCTCCTACGGATACAATTGTTGCCCAGCCTGTCTCTGAATTTAATAAAATATGAACACAGAGCATATTTGAGCCATAGCAGGCCTTTGGATGTTGATCTGTGTTCGTTTGTGACCTCCTAGGTATGTCTTTAATGAGTTCTTGGAGTATTTTTGGTAGGGTGGCACCTCCCGGAAAGGCTCATCACGTCTTTTCACCCTGTGTGGACAATGGGTCTCACTGTGTTTAACTGGAGTTACAAAACCATAGAAATGACTTTGTGACGCTTTTCCCAGACTCATTCGTGTAAATAAGTTTGTTTCTCACATGTTGAATTTCTTTAGATCGAAGCATGATGTGTTTTTTTTTTAAAATACATTTTAGCTTACGTCATGTTGTCAGGCAGCTCCTATTTAAGTTTGCTAACTTAGTGCCAGCTTAGTTTGGATAGGTTGGAAAACTGCTTGCTGTGCTTACTCAGGGCATCATCGTGTCATGTGACAATGTGTTTAATGATCTGGGGGGGAAAAAAGTGAAAGAGATGAAATCTCTAAGCGTGCAAACACTTTTTCACAATACTGTCTAACTTGTTTATGTCCCTTTGGGAAGTACACAGAATTTTTGTGTAGTTAGGGGTTTAAGGCCTTCCCAGTTGGCAGCAGCCTGGCTTACTAGCTTTTCTGTGATGTGTTTCACTTGCACACACGATTTGTTGTGTTGTTAAGATATTCTTAACGGTGTGCTACTTCTCAAAAGCAGCCACAGTACTCTTCACCTCGCACCCGATAACACGGCACACTCGGGTGACGGCACACTTTGTCTGCTGGGTGCAACCTTGCCTCAGGGAGGACTCTATAGCGAGGCCACGTTAGCTCAGAAGATATCAGCAGGTGGCAGATCTATACAAACCGCTTTAGCTGCAGGAGACACAGGTGGAGAAGCGTGGATGTGAGCCATGCATATGTTTAAGTGTGCAGCGCTAACGCTAACATTTAGGAAAAAGGGTAGACATTTTGGCATGGGAATAATTACCCTTTCAAGATAGCTAGTTTAACTTTGTCTTAAATATTCCTGTTGTTGAAGTTGATGTAAATCTAACAGACGTGGTGTGTTCTAGTCCATCTAATTTTGCAGACCTGTAATGCACAGTCGCGAAATTCAACACATTAAAATGACTATGACCAGACGGCCACGAAGATAGCAAGTTACTGCACCGAGTGTCCTATAAATCATCCCAGTTAATATTGAGCAAATAAAACCCAGGCAGGTTGGATAAATTGGCATGTTATTTAAAAACGTAACCAGGGGATTTGCAAACTCCCCATTTGTCTTCATCTCTAATTGCTTTTATTTTCGGTATTTCTCATAGACGTGGGGAATGTGCTTATGGTACAGCCGGGCAGCGGAGGCAGGCGGGGCCGCCGTCTCGTCATGTTTGTTTATGGCCTGATGGGATTTCACACCGAGAAGTTGCCAGATCAGCTTTTCTCTTGTTTTTTTTTATTATTATTTCTTTTCTTGCATTAAATCTGACAGATTCACAGCTCATACAAGCATCATACTGAACAGTTCATTTTGTTAATGCTCACACATTCACACATATAAGCAGATGATTTGAAGGCTCATTGGGAGCAAATGCAAAATGTCAATGAAAATCAATTATACTGAAGAAAATATACCACTGACAATTGCTGTCTGTAAGTATGTAATGATTAACAAAGACTAAGTGTTTTCAGAAACCACTCCAAGGATGAATTTGATTTGAGGCCCATAGCTCCCATCAATCATCCCAGTTTTCCTTTCATACCCTCCAGGTTTAAACGCAGCATGCAGTGCTGTGGAAACAGCATTTACCCCTTTATGAATGCTTCTGTTTCTGCTTTTTCTTATCACATGCATTTTCAAATCTTCAAACATATCAGACAAAGATCACCTGAGTAAATATTAAAACGCATTTTAACGTATCAAATTTTTAAAGGACAAATACTATCCAAAGCTGGATCCGTGTGAAAAGGGATCATCACCCACTGTTAAATCCTGAATTAACTGTGATCAATCACATTTTGTGCAGCTGAGTGCAACTTTGTAGCCACACATAGGTATGATTACTTTTATCATTATCAAGAAATCTCCTGAATTGAGTCTGCGTGACCAACATTAAATAGGCAACAAGATTGAGAAAAGTTACCACAACATGCCCTGATCTAAAGAAATTCAAGAACAGATTAAAAGCTATGTCAGGCGTTTGGACTCCAGTGATTCACTTTGAGAGTCATTAAGGGAGAAACATGGCTGGCCCCCAAAGATTTGTCAACGATACATTCAGAAAGTAACCCAGAACAACACCTGAGCCAGTGCAGGGGTCCCTTGTCTCAGTTAAGGTCAGACTCAGATTCAACTAGACCGGACAAAGATGGCATCCATAGAGTTTAATAATGAAAGTAACTGCTGGCCTAAACAACACAAAGACCCCTATTACATTTGCCCAATAACATCTTGATTATCTCCAAAAATTTTGCGGAAATATTCTGTTAACTGATGAGAGACAAGTGGATATTTTTTAGTAAGTATGCGTCCCTCTGCTGTACAACAACTCCACTTTTCAGAGAATGAGCATCGTTCCTTTGCAGTCCAACACGGAGGAAGAAGAGTGGTGCTCTGGGGCTGCATCAGAACATGGAAAACTGTCTATAACTGATGTAACCATGAACTACAAGTCTCTAGGAGAGGAGAAAGTCCTTCATCACGTTAAGATCGATCCCACTTGGATTGTGCAGCGGGACAATGATCCAACGCACAGCAGCAAGTCCACCTCCGAGCTGCACGACACATTTTTTTAATTTGAAGATACACCCAACAGAAAAGCAATTATTGTTCCATTCGTCTATTACCTAAAAATGGTTATCTTTGCAGGATTGCTGAAGGACTGGTTCATATTTCCAGTGAGCATTAGGTAGAATGCCTGATAAAATGGCATGTCTGGGTCCCACTACTGGACCTGTTAACCCTGCAACTTGATTTTGAATAAGAGAAGCAAAAGATCGGTTGCTGGTTGGATGGACCGCAACATGGATGGGTAATAACAGAAATTGGAAAGTTTAAACCCTTAAAAAGGTACATGTAATAAAAACAAACCACGTAAAGGTGAAGGAGGAAGAAGGAGGTAAATGTTGGTTGGGTGGAGAGGACTATGAACACCCACAGAAAACGGCTTTCAATGAGTTGCTACACTTGTTCATTTATGTCGCGCACCAACTTCAGCACTGATACAAATAGTCAAATAGTAAAGGGACATTGTCAGGACGATCGCTTTAAGGTTTAAATTAACTCCCTCCTGCGGCAGGAACAGAGCTGCAGCTTTAAGGAGGCCAAAGGTTTTTATTTGCGGGCAGAGACAGAAGACGGCTTCAGAGAGACAGCCAGAGAAGGACAGAGACAGAAAGTGGTGGGAATAAAGATTTTAAGTAAGCGTCCCTTGTTTCAGGGGCTGGGAAACAGAGCCTACGGAACAAATGAGAAGTAAACACACAGCAACAGGAAGCCATTAACTGCAGCAGGGGCCAATTAGGCCCCAGCAGGTGTTCTTGACTGGGACCTCTTTGGTCCTGCCTCACCTCCGTCTGGCAGAGCGCCGACCCAAGCTGAGGAAACAACGGGCAGTTTCATTTGCCCAGCAAAGTATTCCTACAGGAGGGCCCCTAAAATCCTTTATTGTGCTTCCTTTGTCCCCTGCCCCACCCCCTCCAAGTGCAAGTCATTAGGGAAGACAATTACATCCTCCTTATGAAGCTTGACTTTTACAGGAGGGGAAGATAAGACAGGATCTCTCTCATGTAAGACCCCCGAAGCATATTGCTGTCTTCACACCCAGACAGAGGAGAGACAGGACGGTCAAAATCAAAGTCAATCACCGGGGACAGGAGAGCAGACACAACAGGAGCTGAAATTCACATCCATGAAGGACCTTAATGACACTGTCTCTTTAAAAGAAATGACCCTCTGTTTACTACATCTTAATGCAGTGCCTTCAGTCTTCCTTTTAAAACATTTCTTTTTTTAAAAAAAAACATTTTATCAAACATGGCTGGAATCCTTGCTATTATTATTTATGTTATTGATTGTTTATTTTATCTGATTATACATTTTTAGCTCAATTCTGACATTTAAATAAAATGTGACAACAGTAAACATAATTTTATTTCCTTAAAGAAAATTGTACATTAGTCTGGCTGGTTGTCTTCTGAAACATTATTTCCTTTTCCTTTTTTCTCCAAATTTATTTATCTATTTACTTATTTTTGCAGCTTCTTGTAGTTTTTCTCAGATTATTACAGCCGTCAACTACCAAACAAATAAATAAATGACATTAACCAGTCCTCCTGTTTCGTCTTGATATGTCATATTGAATAAAAGCCGTATTGTGTTGTTGATACTCCAGCTTTTAGGCTGTAGGGCAAAGAAAATTGAAGAGTGGTCAAGACGAGAGGCTTTGATTTAAATGACTGTTATTACGGTCAGGTGTTCCCGCTGTCAGAGGAGAATCTCTGCTGCCCTCTGGTGTTTGATCTGCCAAAGCGACAGTAGTAAATCAATAACAAATACCTACTCCTCACTGTTTGCTTCATGTCAAACTATATTTGTAATGTCTGGTGTGTCCAAAGTTTACTTAAATGCAAATGATTATGGGTTGCAAATAACTGAACTTAATCTGCATTTGGTCCAACAGACTCACAGTAATTGCCCTTCAATAAGTTTCCCGTGCTGTTTATATCTCTTTACAACAAATGTAAAAGACAGCTGTGTAATTTGAGACCAGTATTTCATTGAACCTACTATTTCTGTTACACAGAGTGCAACAGAGCAACTGCATCCCTGGGACACGTGAAACAGACAGCAAGTTTAAAGTGATGGAAGTAAGTATGTAACGGCACACCAGTTTCCCCATCACTACTGTGAACACAGCATGAGGGCCAGCTCACATTATGTGGAGGTTCAATTCTGGGAAAGTGTCAACAATGACTTTTTAAAATAAATGCAGGCTGACCAACTGGCCCCTGCCGCGTCTCTGGAGCTGTGTGAGGTTCTCTTGAGGTTCAAAACCATCATCCGGGCTCCTGAGCACACCAGCAGAATCAGAATCAACTTTATTTGCCCGGTATGTGTACACATATCACCGTGTGCTTACTTATACAATAATACAGTAACAAAATAATGCGCCACAGGGTTAAATAACTACAGGCCTGTTGCCCTGACATCTGTGCTCGTGGAATCCTTTGAGCGACTGGTCAACGGCCACATCTGAGCAATCGGCAGGTTTAGTGTCCACTTCTGAGAACACCAACGTTCATACTATATTCCCAGTGACCATCCAGTCTTTTCCCTCTTAGAATATTTTTTTTTTTTTTGCATTTTTTTCACTGGATCTTGGGACATTCTTCATTGATTAACTGGGAGATGCTAATAGCCGTTAGCCGCTTCCTTGTTTTTTGTCGTCCTTCCGTTTATATTATAAATAAACTCAAAAGGCTCTATTTACTAGCAAACTGAGCAAAAACAAACCATTACACACCAAAATAACAACTAATATGCCAGCAGGATGTGATAAACCTTCATAAAAACTTTGTATGCAATCAGAGTGAGCTACTAATGTATAAATAAATTAAAAAAGTCAAATAACGTGACCCTGGAGCTCGTGGTTTATTGGAATCATTGAATCGCTCTTAGTCTGACCCCTCCCCTTAAGCCAAATTGCCATGGGAGACCTTACCAGGACTCTCCTGACAATATAGCTCTAAGCATCATAGGGGTGCACAAACCCCTCTACCGCGTTAAGGTGGCAATTCAGCAGAGAGGATATTATCTTTTTTACATCTTTTTATATATATATATATATATATATATATATATATATATATATATATATATATAAATATATATGTATAAATATATATATATATATATATATATATATATATATACAGTATATACAACATTAAATCTTAAGATGGAAGATGTGGCATTTGCATTTTACTTAAATGACAGCTTGACAAGTTTTATTCCTTGCATAGACCAAGCTAGGAGACAGGGATTATGTGTCCGAATAGCTGTGAAAAAAAACTGTCAGCAGGGCTGAACCTGGGCATTTGGGGGCTTTAAACAGAATATTTTTAGGGGCCTACTTTAAGTTAAAGGTCCTCAAAACCAAATGCTGCATGCAATTATATACCACATGCATAGCTTTATGATCATGATGCTGTATGCGGTATGTCTCCATGTATGGATTGGGTGAATGGGGGCACATATTGAGTTGTAAAGTGTTTCAAGTAGGGAGGAGCAATAGGAGTGCAATCAATTTACCATTTCTTGGTCTAAATTGTGCTTTATGTTAAAACTTGTTAAAACACATTTTATTGATTAGATGGGGGAACCGGAGCACCCGGCTAAAAACCTGGGGAAGCACTTATCAAATTTCCCACACAGCAAGACATTGTCAGGATGGAGGTTAAATACTGCTCTGGATGGTAGCCATCCATTTTCTAACACATCTATCCCTCATGGGGTCTCGAGGGGTGCTGGTGCCTATCTCCAGCTGTCAATGGGCGAGAGGCGGGGTACACCTGGTTGCCAGTCTATCGCAGGGCAACACAGAGACAGACAGCACAAACAACCATTCACGCACACACACATACCTAAGGAGAATTTAGAGATGCCAATTAACCTAACAGTCATGTTTTTGGACTATGGGAAGAAGCTGGAGTACCCAGAGAGAACCCATGCATGCACAGGGAGAACATGCAAACTCCATGCAGAAAGACCCTGGGTTGGACTCAGACCCAGGCCTTCTTGCTGCAAGGCAACAGCGCTACCCACTGCGCCACTGTGCAGCCCCAGTCCAACAAAAGCGTCAACTGTAACTTTTGGTCACACATAAATGAAAGCAATAGCTTTCCCCCCCCCCCCCCCGCCCCCAGGATAAAATGTGTTTTAAATGGTTAAGGTGTCTTACATTTCAGGTGGCCTTATTTTTCTTCCATTTTTCTGGTTTCCTCAGACCAAGAGCATGTCGTACCTTTTTCAAAAAGGACTTCTTTTCTGCCAGCTGGGCTGCTTCCTCTTGTTCAGAAGTCTTGTTAACTCTCTCTTGTAGTTCGTCACAGAGTTGACGGTTACGTTGAATTTCATTTTCATTTTCAACTCTCAGAGCCTCCAGCTCTTCGTTAAACTTCATCTGGTTCGTAGAGATCCTCTTTTTGAGTTCATCCATTTCCCGCAGTATCATCTTCTTCTCCGCTTTTAGACGTTTCACGTCCCTGATGGCCCTTATGTCCGTCTCTGCATGAGCATACCTCTCATCCTTTAGCTCCTGCTCCAGAGCATCCACCTGCTCCCTCAGGTTACCAGCATCTGTTGCGTTCTTCCTGATGATCTCCAGGTGTACCTCTTTGATGTCCTCCAGCTCTCTCTGGTGACATGTTTCTGTCTCTTTAAAGGCGTTTTGCTGGGAGTCCAGTTTTTGACGGAGAACCTCAGTCTCAGCTTCTTGCTGAGTGTAAAGCATGTGGTGCATCTTCACCACCTCGGAATGAGCTTCTTTGTTGTCGTTTAGCTCCTCCTCTAATGATATCGTGTGTTTTTTTAGGAATTCAACATCGGTTTGATAACGAGTGCTTAGGTCATCGTATGATACCTTCATCTGCTCCAGCTCTCCCTGCAAAAGCATCTCCGTCTCTTTAGATGTCTTTCTCAGCATTGCAATCTCCTGCTTCAGCTCTTTACATTGAGCTTTGTTCTTGCTGTTGATGGCTGTTTTTTCCCTTTTCAGATCATCCTTCAACGTTACCAGCTGTTCTGTCCGAGTCATAAGATCCATCTGAAGCTTAGTGATAACTTCCTCATGTAAAGCCTTGAATTGCTCCAACTCTCTCTGGTGACATGTTTCTGTCTCTTTAAAGGGGATTTGCAGGGAGTCCAGTTTCTGACGGAGAACCTCATTCTCAGCTTCTTGATGAGTGTAAAGCATGTGGTGCATCTTCACCACCTCGGAATGAGCTTCTTTGTTGTCGTTTAGCTCCTCCTCTAATGATATCGTGTGTTTTTTTAGGAATTCAACATCGGTTTGATAACGAGTGCTTAGGTCATCGTATGATACCTTCATCTGCTCCAGCTCTCCCTGCAAAAGCATCTCCGTCTCTTTAGATGTCTTTCTCAGCATTGCAATCTCCTGCTTCAGCTCTTTACGTTGAGCTTTGTTCTCGCCTTTCAGATTCCAAGGGGATGTAAGTTTCACGGCTGTTTTGGAGTTGGCTGTTTTTTCCCTATTCAGATCATCCTTCAACGTTACCAGCTGTTCTGTCTGAGTAATAAGATCCATCTGAAGCTTAGTGATAACTTCCTCATATACAGCCTTGATTTGCTCCAACTCTCTCTGTAAAAGCTTCTCTCTTTCCTCAGAAGATTTGAGCTGTTCGCTTGCCTCGTTTTTCTCTTGCTGTAGGACCTTATTTTTCTCTTTTTCCATCAAGAGCTCAGATGATAACGTGTCACCACTGGTGTTCAATCCCATGTGAACGTTCCTCTCACTAAACTCCTTCCATTTTTGGAGCTGGAGTTTTGCATGATGTAATTCTTTGTCCAACCTGTTTGCTCTTTGCTGTTCTTCATTAAATTTTGCGCTTTCTGCATCCAAAAGAGATTTCAGACTGCAGATTTCCTCCTCAAAAGAGTTGCCAGATTGGGAATTTCTGTTCTGAATCCAGGCATCCTGTTTTTGCTTGTTCTCCTCTTCGCTCTCCTGGGAACGAGTTTCGTTCTTGGGGAATTCTTTTGTCTGTTTCTCCATTTTTCTCAAAGACTAAAGTTAAAGGGATATCTGCTGATTTGCAAATAATCCAAACAGTTTTGCTGAAAGCTGACTGCACAGGTCTTCACGTCTTAGTAGTTTCTTGAACTGTGATAATTACAAGAACTCTCACACAGTGAGTTCCACAATGACATCATCAAATGTCTTCTGACATCATAGTACTGCTCTTTCAGTGTTCTAGAATCCTACCGCCCCCTTTGTGCCCCGTTTATTTTCAAAATAATGGTTTGTAGACACTCCGATGTATATTAAGCTCAGTATAATCTTCACCTTGTCAACTTTTTATTTGTATTTAGTGAAGAAAGTAACTTTTTTATTCATTTTGTCAATGTTTAAAGTGCATGATGGGGAGGAGAATATAAAAAAATTAATAAATTGGATAATAAGTTTTGTTTCTCTAAGTAGATTTTTATGCTCTATAGTGCATGTCAAAAGTACACCCAATCTTTCCTTTCGAGTCTCAAGTTGAGTTGAGGTCAGTCCCAAGCTTAGTTTAAAGGGGACGTATTTATGCAAAATCCACTTTTTAGTCCTTAAAGTTGCAGAAAGTAACTTCTGTGAAAAAATTTTTTTTTGAATATTTGGTAAAACTGTCGCTATGACCTGAAAGTAAAATATAACACAGATAACCTGGTAAAACATTAAACTCCACTGGCAGAAACACACCACTCCCGGTCAGAAACAACCAATCAGAGCCTGGAGGAATGTCTGGCTCTGATTGGTTGTTGGCAGTGTCAATCATGCTATCATGTATGAGCTGCTCAGCACCCTTCCCGTGCAGAGCGCATACCGTCATATTGAAGCCCAAGATTGCTGGTGTGCTGCCGCTGTGTGGGGAAATGGTGGAGAAACAACCTGCCTTTCAGGATTAATGTCGATTTCTCGGGTAGCACCTGCTCAGCAAACAAAAACAGACAAACAGAAAAAGACTGATGACAAATAGCAAGGTAAAAAGAAAGGATTAAACCGGGCCAAAAATAAAATGACGGAAAACATTGGAGCGGCATGGCAGGCTCCACTGTGGGGGGAGGGCTGTATTCCACCTCGAATCCATGTGGACAGGTATCAGCTTTCACCGAGCTTGGTGCACTGAGCTGCTCCAAGCAGGTAGTCGCCAGGGCACGCGGCGTCACAAACCCTCTCTGTGTCGCACTGATGGTGTTGGATGCCTGCTGGGGAAGAAATGTCTCTGAGCGCCCATCATGTAACTTGCTACCATCCATTTCCGGCAATTTTGTAGTCCGAGCACAGGGATGCCAAAGCTACATGTGGACAAGTAAAACTGTTCTGTGGTTCATTCATTACAATTCATTCCCCAGCACACTACAAAAATGGCTGAACAGGGTGGAGGGGAACGGTCTGCGACCTGAAGGTGAGCCAGGTGTAGTGCCTCCTTTAGATCAAAACAGAACGCACCAAAACAAGTTGCCCTGAGACGCACCTTAGAACAGGTGCACAAGAGGAGCTGTGGGGCAACAATAAAGAGCAGTTCAGACTAAAACATTGAAGTTTCACATTTTTAAATGTGAAATGGAAGGATTTAAAAGTCTATGTCTCCTTTAGGTCCTAAACTTATAAATTAAAGTCTTAGACAAGTCATGATTGAACACATCATTTAATGGCAATGAATTTTGAAATGCAGCCACTTCAGTCTGACAACAACTAACTACCTGGGTATCCAGTGTTTCTTGGTAGTTAGGTGTTTGAAGGTGTTTAAGTTAATATATAACCAGAGAAAATGCCTTCTGATGCTGATGATCTGCTTCACGCTTTCTCTCATTGCATCGTTTCTCCACTTGGTGGCAGAAACCTACAACACCAGGTTCCTACACCTTTCATATTTAAGAATGTTTTCCCTGTTTTCCTGGATTCATGTTCTATATCATAGGTTTTGTGTCTTAAAATTTGATTCTTGATAAAAACTTGATTCCATGCCCCAACAACCCTACCCTCTCAGTTAGGTTTGTAATTAGTTTATACAGACCCACTAGAGCCCTGCTTTTCTGTTAACTTAGCATATTCTAATAATTTACGAGACCACTGACATCATTTGTTTACCAATCTATTTTTGTTTGCCCCAGTCAGTTTAGTCTTGTTTGTAAGCATTATTGACTTCCATCTGTTAAATTACTGTGCAATTTAAGAGCATGCACGCAGTACTGAAAGCAAAGCTTAGTAAGCTTGTAACCAACCTACTTGCCTGTCTGAGAACTAAAGATAAGGATGCCTGAAGTAAAAAAAAAACACTATCCATTTGCCCCTCAGCCTTTCCACATATTGGTAAATTTCCATCAATTATCATGTATTTCATTAGAATTTCTGTTAGAGAACAATTCAAAGTAGTGTGAATTGTGAAGAGGAAGGAAAATGAGACCTATTATGTTTTTTGTGGTTTTTGTACAATTAAAAATCTGAAAAGTATGTAACGTATTTGTATTCAAACCCCCAAAGTCAATAGTTTATAGAACCACCTCTTACTTGAATAGAAGATGTGGGTCTTTTGGTTATGTCTCTGCCAGTTCTGCACATAAAGATGAAAGTTTTCTGTCATTGTTCTTTGTAAAATAGCTTAATCAAAATAAATGGAGGGCATCTATCACCAAACGTTTAAAATTATTTCTGTAATTCTAAATTAGATTTAAGCCTGGACTTTGACTGGACCATTTTAATCCAGTAATATGCTTTGATCCATTGCAGCTCCAGCTATATGTTTGGGTTTGTTGTCATGCTGGAAGGTGAACCTCGTCCCCAGGCTCAAGCCTTTTGCCACATCTAACATATTTTTTCCCAGGACTACCCCAGTATAACCCCTAATACAGCTTACCTGTTCCTTCTGAAAAAAGCTCCCCTACAGCATGTGTGGCATGTGTTTAGTTCATGTAGGGCAAAAAGTTTAAAATATTGGCTCATCTGACCAGAGCACCTTATTCCCCATGCTCTGTGCGGTGTCCTATACATGGCTTGTAGCAAACTGCTAACAGGCTTTCTTTTGGCTTTTTTGATTGATGGCTTGGTGTCACTGTTCCATTGGAGGCCAGGCTTTGGTCCCTCATTGCCACCCAGTGCTTTCCTGGGGCTTGTTGAGGGCGCAGGACTGCTTACAGCAAGAAAACTGTGTGCCACAAGGGTGGAGTAAGGAGACGAGGAGTTCACAAACCCATCGATTTATAACCATAATTTATCACAAAAAGTTGTTTTAAGTTCATTTTAGGCGAGAAAGTACACTTCAAAAATTAATCTGTGCAGTCAGTTCTTCAGGATTATGAGCCAATTTTTTTTCTGCTCGGACTTGTCAGGAGCGGCAGAGACCCACTGACAGGCTGATCTTGCTGGGCAGGCTGCAGGGTTATCAGCCGGCCAGATAGTCTGTGATTTCCCGCAGACTGGATCTGTTCGTCATGGCTGAAAAGTCATATAAAACGTTTACTAACATCTACACATAACAGATATCATGTGAAAATCTTGGCACGATGTTTTCAGCATTCTAAGTTAATTGTAATCTTTTTACCACAGTTCTGTAATTAGACTGATAGTTTAGTACTAATGATCAAACGGAGGCCTTTCATTTACCATGTGCACAGAAAACACACCTTTCCCTTAGGCTGACTTTTCATCTAATCCTAAATTGGTTTACAAACCACAGATGTGCGCAATGTATTTAATAACCTAAATCAGATCGGAACAAGCTGGCTCTGCTTTTTTTGGTCGGCAGAAGAATCTGCTCAGCGCGTATATCCTATAACCCTATAAAAATACATTTTATTCCATTAAAAGTCTGTGGTATAGTCCTGAAAAATCCCCCTGGTTGTTCTTCTTATGGATGAAGCAAAACCCTACTCATAAAGCTCTAAATTGTAAGTCCGTGAGGCAAAGTTTGGATCAGACAGATTAGTCTGTCTGCTCCCTGCTCTGCTCCGTGCCACTCCACTGTGGTCGTCGAGCACGCAGAGAGCAGCTGTGCTTTATTTTCATTTATTTATACCAACAAGAGTAGAATAAAATAAATCGTGGCAGATCTGAACTGGTAGGATAAGGTAGGATCGGTGTAGAAGGGGTTAGGAGGTGTAACACCACCAGCATAAGTTGTCCATCTTGTTTTATCAAGAGTATGGATGAGTAGCAGGAGGACATGGATACAGCTTCTCACCCTTGTCTGCCTGACCTATGGTGTCTTTTCGTCGCCACTTCCTGGACCAAAGTGGCACTGCAGTTTTCCTCACAACTTCCCCAGACGTCATAACCCGTTTTACATTAATGGCTCTTAGCAGATGGAACTCAAGTAAGAGTAAAAAAGTATTCAGAAGGTTACTCAAGTACTGAGTAACTAATCATAACAACTAATGGTTTAATATTTAAAAAATATGTGATCAGACAGACCAAAATATAAACTTATGTCCAAATTCTGGTATATATATATATATACGTATGTATATATATATATATATATATATATATATATATATATATATATATATATATATATATATATATATATATATATATATATATATATATATATATACTAGCAGGAAACATGGTGGCAAAATACAGTCAATGTCATATATATATATATATATATATATATATATATATATATATATATATATATATAAACCAAAGAGCCCTTCACAGACTATCACTGCAAACTAAGAATCACAGGTGCACAGCAAAGAGAAAAAGAGAAGATGACATGAAAGGCTTGAGGGATTTTATTAGTAAATATTTTTTTAAAACTGAGGATGAGTGAGGAACCCGGTCTAGGAACAGAATTGCAGAGGAACAATGCCCATCCAGAGCCAGGTAAGAAGCAATGCGTTTATCAATGTGATTTTAAAGTATAGCATCCGCTAGCTATAGTGTAAGGGGGAAAACACCTTTTCTTTTACAGAAATACTTAAGCTTAGTGCCAAAAGAACAGAAAGCAGAGAGCGGGCAGAGGTCCAGGTACAGTTTGAAAGACAGAGCGGAGCAGAAGCCAGCTGAGGCGGGGAGCTGGGGGGTGGTGGTGGTGGTGGGGGGGGGGGGGGGGGGGGGGACGCAGCGTGTGTTTGAGGACAGAGACAGTGCAGGTGGAGGGGCTTACTGACCGATCGGATAGTCTGAGCATAGTGGCTCAGAGACAGAACACAGCGTTGATTTCAATGATCCCGCGTTATGGCCAACAAAACTGACTGATTCTGATCGAATGAATGTTGTGCGTTTAATGGCAAAAAGGAAGCCTTTCTCAGAGATGGCAAATGAACCGCCAGCAGATGGCAAATGAACCTAAAATCCTTTATTGTGCTTCCTTTGTCCCCTGCCCCACCCCCTCCAAGTGCAAGTCATTAGGGAAGACAATTACATCCTCCTTATGAAGCTTGACTTTTACAGGAGGGGAAGATAAGATAAGCTAAAAAAGATGAGGGGCGACGGGGTTTTTGGTGACTATCAGGGGGGCCCCCACCAGAAACTCTGACGCAAACTCACTATTTAAATATTTTAAAAAGCAAGTTAGCCCAGGCACAAGAAAAAAACGGCTGGTGCTGGTGAGTTTGCTCGGGAAAAATGCCAAAAAGAGGAAATCAAAATAGCAGGCTTGATAAAACTAACCGAACTTTATTTCAGCATATGCTTCTCAGGCCTCGACAAACAACAACAAGAGAGCGAAAGTCTGCAGGGGGTAAGTGAATCATCTTCCTTCAAACAAGAAGGTAAGTACACAACTCCTCCAGTTATTCCGGACAGGTCTGCTTCTTGTGCAGCCGCTGTTATGCAAAACAATCTGTGTGGTGATAGTGGAGAACTGTTATCCAAGGCCAGGAGTGTGGTGACTTCATCAGACCCTTCGGTGGAGGTGCCTGGTATGGAGATATGTGCTGGGACACATGGCACACCGTGGAAGTTAAGGTCATCCCGCCTCCGGCGTCGGCCCAGCTGGCAGAAATAATCGCTGTGATCCGCGCTTGAGAACTGCATGAAGGTAAAAAATTAAACATCTACACTGATTCGGCCTACGCAGTTAGAACAGTCCATGTCGACCTAAAACACTGGTTAAGAACGGATTTTTAACCACAGCCGGAAAACCTGTCAAACACATTAATCACATGTTGCGCTTGAAAGAAGCCTTGACAAAACCTGAATGCGTGGCGGTCATTAAATGCGCGGGTCATCAATCTGGGGCCTCTGAAATAGTGATGGGGAACAACGCTGCTGATTCGGCCGCAAAAACAGTGGCTGATTATAAGAGAACTGTAAAGGACAACAGCACAGATGTTTCAGTCCCCTGTTGTTGCACGGGACACGGGGCTGGTGGAGGTCATTGACATGCAAAAAGCTGCAGCACCTCAAGAAAAGCAGGCATGGGTTAAAAAAGGGGCAAAACAGGACGAACAGACGGGTGTATGGAGGTCACATAATGGGAGACTTGTGGCCTCCTCGGCACTTTTGTTGCTTCTTTGTGAAGAAGCACACCACAGGGGCCACCAGTCCAGTGAAAAACTGCTAAGGCTAATTAGCCAAAAGTGGTGTCACCCTTTCCTCTAGGATGTTTGTAAATGTTTTGTAAATAATTGCTCCATTTGCTGCCATTACAACCCAAAGCGAACATTGAGAGTCGGAATGGGAGCATTTCCTGTTCCCAGCAAACCTTGCCAGGAGGTTGTTATTGATTTTGTGGACATGGGAAAAGACAAAAGGGTGAAAGGATGTAGATATTTCCTTGCTTGTGTTGATACTTTGACCAGGTGGGTTGAAGCCGCGCCCACCAAAACAGAATCTGCACGAGAGGTCATTAATTAGCCAATTAATGACCTGATCCCACGTTATGGTGCTCCACTCAGCATCCGTTCAGATAACGGAACACACTTCACCTCGGACTCCTTAAAACAAGTAGAGGAGTACTTTGGGATCAAACAGAAGTTTGGCTCAGCATATAAAGTTTGTGCTGATACTGGAATGACAGGGCTGACTGCGCTGCCCTTGGTGATGTTCTCAATTAGATCATCACCCACTGATCGCATGGGGCTGTCTCCCCATGAACTTTTGACAGGAAGGATAATGCCCTGTCCTTTCACTTCCTCTCTCCAACAGGGCTGTGAACCCAGTCTAGATCTACAACAAGAGGAGCTAACGCATTATGTCCAACAATTGCAGTCTGCTGTGAAGTTTTTGTCTCACAACACACAGGAAGCCCTGACTGGAGAACCAAAGGGAGAGACTCCGGAGCAGATTGCCCCTGGGGAGTGGATATACAGAAAAGTGTTCCACAGAACTTGGAAAGACCCCAGGTGGATTGGACCCTTTAAGGTGGTAAGCTCAACCACTTACAGTTTGAAGGTTTGGCTCGACGAAGCTGAAAACAAGGTGAGCAGATCTTGGCACAGATCACACTGTAAAGGAAAGGGCACACCTTCCACAGAGAGGAACCTCAGAGACATCAGAAAGCATCTGAGGGATATTGGAGAAAACATTGAGGAGTAAGAATGTTGCTGTGCTGCAGCAAAACAATGAGGGGAGGACGGTCCAGTTTGATTTTATTTTTCTTTGTTTCTGGTTTGATTCAGGCTGAACAGATTCATTTTGATACCACAACCTCCCGCATGAATAATCCTGGACCGGTTGTGTTCAGGGCCAAGCGCGATGCGCCTGCTTGGAAAATATTGTCAGATCCCTGCATTACATATTACGGGGGCTTAGAGGTAAACTATACTCTGGGTAGCTCAGTAACTTTCCAATTCGATCTCTGTGACGTCATTGACTGTGGGGAGGACCCTGCATCCTGGAGGTGTTATGACGTTTACATGTGTCACTTCCTGTATGGCGCTCCTGTTGGGGGCACATGGTGTCCCCGATGGAGTTATGTGGGCTGGAACACTGGCCCAGGGGGGTATGTAGCGCCACAATCAGGTGACTTGAAAGAACTACAGGAAAAGAAAATTGGGCTAATGAGGGGGCAGCTGACCACAACCTCCATGGGGGGGGAAGATATGGGGTTTGACCCATTGCTACTCAGTGTGACGGACCCTTTATGTGCTGCTGAACACGCGCGAATACAGGGCGAAAAGGGCCCCAGATGTAATCTGCATTCTAAAGAAACGGATCTTTCTTTACCTGCAACAAAACAAAGTGTGCAACTACCATTGTTTCAGACTCACGGTGCTACAGGACAGGTGCATGCAGTGGCTTACAGCCCCCTATCATGCGCTGACAGTGTCCAGCTGAGGAACATGCTCCCTGACCCAAGAGAAGGGGCGCACCTTTGGATGAAAGTATTCTTGAAGATTTTGTGCGGGTATGTATTGGCCATTGATGATGTGAGGACTGGCTTATCAGCATACCTGGAACCACATGAGGTACATGTGGTTGAAGTTTCTGCTGGAACTGACGAACTAGGAGCAGCTGCTCCTTTGGCCTCGGTGGCACGGCAACTTTGGAGCACACTGAGGGCGTTTTATCCGGTAAGTACGGATTCTGGCCTTTTAAATGACACTACACGTTGTGCAGGGGAGACGACTTCAGCATATGTGGACAGAATGTTGAAAGTATGGGAAGACCAGACGGGCTCTTGCCCGTTATCAGTCACGCTGCAGCAACTCTTTAAACAGGCAATGTTAAAGGGCCAAACAGAGGATGTTAAGGAGAACATGGACAGAATGGTTGCGAGTTATGATATGCCTTTAGATCAGTGGATGGCTGCTTTGGTGCATCAGCTGGATAGGGGTGAAAAGAATATGAAACAGATAAGCAGTGATTCACAGAAGTTAGAACAACTCCTCTTAGCTGAACAGCTAAAAAAGCTGAGAGACAAACAAAGTAAAAGGAGGAAGAAGAAGAATGTTACAAAAGCTCAGATGGTTATTGCCCCGACACCTGTGTTTGGTGCAAACCAGTTTGTGGGGTACCTCCCTCCAGATGTCCCATTTCAGATGTATCAGGGACCTCCATGGGGACAAATTCCCAGTAGAGGTACACCGCAGTACAGAGATCATAGAAAGGGACCAACCAAAGATTATGATGTGCCCTAGTGCTGGGCGCATTTTAGAAGAGGCTGCCATAACCGTCGCTAGGATCTGACCAGCCCTTCCTCCCTGTCAGAAAAAGCAGGCCTGCACGTGTTTGTCTGTCTGAATGTCATCGTTTGTGTGTAACTGTATGTATTTGTGTATCGTATGTAACTAAACGTTCGTCTGTGTGAAGTAATGTTCATGGTTTCAGAATGTTCATTTGTTTTGGGAGAACTGCAGCTCCGTAATTCAAATGACGTTTTCAATCCTGAACTATGTTAACTAAAGGTGAAGAACTTTAAGAATAGTTCGTTTTAGAGGGAATGATGTGGTTGATTTTGTTTTGAGAGAGTTTTACTGTAATTTTTGTTTTAATTTTTTCTTTTCAACTTATGTACACTACACTACGGATGAAGATGGACAATTCTTGTATTAGACAATTTGATTTTGGACAAAATCCATATTGGCAAAATGCTGGCAGAATTCCTTGTGGTTTCAGACACAACGATTGGAGAAAGAAGATTCATGGACAATGCTCGTCCTGGAAGGATGTTGTGCCGCTGAACTGAGACATGGGGACTGAAAATGGAGAACTAATTGCAGGGCCAAAGACAGAGGCATCGGATAACCTTCAATGGACCGCAACACGAAACAAAGATGAGTTGGCAGACACCCCTTCTGCACTTCACATCAGATTTTCCTGTACACAATTAAAAAACAAAACACACATTAGAAACAAACACATCGGCGGATTCGCTTAGGAGAAAACTTTCAGATTAAAAGCAATCAAGATTATTATTAAACCCCTAGGATGTTAATTGTTTTAAGCCAGAGCTGTTATTAGCGAGCGATAAGAGGGTCAAACGCATTCGGACAAGTGGTACTGGTCTGGAAACAAAGCTGGTCGAGTTCGCTAAGATAAGAAGGATTTTCTTTTACTTTTCTAACAAAGTTTTTATTTAAATCATCCGAAACATATATAGATATGTTTTGGAATTTTATTAACTCCACAAGGGGTTTGAATAAGATTCAAAGAGGCACCTTTAAGATACAACAACCTTCGTAAAACACAAGGTGCACGAGAAGAAATAGGGGACACCGCTAAAAGAAATTAATTTTGCACCAAAATGTTAAGTTACGTGATGAAAGCATAGAGCAGCTTAAGAAATTATGCTAAACCTAAACAGGTTTGACAACTTATGAATATTGGTGATTAAAGTAAGGAGTGGGATACATAGAGGGGCCGTTTAAACGTAAAAGGAAAGTGGATAAGAACAATGTATGCGATTCAGACGATATGGGAAAAAGTACATCAATAAGAGATAAAATAGGATCATGAAACAACTAGGGGGAAAAAAAAAAAAAAAAAGTTGAAGTAGGCATTACAGCAACAGTTAATAGCATGAACTCCTCAATGAATGAACAAGTGAGCAAGCAAATTTTTCAATATAAGCAGAATAAACTAAACCTTTTAACCTTGTTGAAGCGAAGGAGAAATTGTGAGCACAACATTTACTGGGTATCTTAAAGTAAGCAGAGGCGCAAATAAGAACCAAATAATTAGGATGCCTGTAAAATCTGCCACTCCGGCAGACATCAATAAAGCACCACAAAGGTTAAGGATTTAAATGGATAAAACTACAATATTAGAATAATGCCTTATTCTACTAAATAACATGGGTAAATTAGGGATTAAAGCACCAGTGAAAATAGTTTGGAATTACCTAAAAGGTTTGAGGAGACTTAACATCTCTCTGTTTGAACACAAAATAGCACAATAGTTGTCTTTTAACTAGATGTTAAAACATCCAGAAGGGAAAAAACACATAAACAGAGTTTAGCCAACTATTAACCTTGAGGTCTTTTAGACCAGGATAATCTAACGATTATCCTCTTGCTTACATACAGAAAAGAAATGAGGTCAATTAGATTAATTAGACGTTTGGTATCTGGTCAGGACAGCAGAAGCGACTCCTGGTCACAAGATGATGATAAGAGTATAACAGCTTGACAATGATATCAATGCATGAAGGTCGGCTCTGAGGAACATCAGAGCTGCACTGGCACCCAACGGTGGAACTCCTGTTGTGCTATAAAACATCTTGAACAGGACTATGCATGACTGCTTTGCTTCACAGGTGATGGAATTCAACTACAAGGTTTCAGGAACATGACATGGAGAGGTTGGCGTTCAGGAAACGCACCTAGAACACACTCTTGGACTCTTAACGACAGAACATTTGAAAATGGGGATTCAACAATATGCAACTTGGGGTTAATGGGCTCGAAAGCGGGACACTCAAGAAGCAATAAACTGAAAGCCTGGGCTTACGACGAGAGACATTTCACAGACAGGGGGTTTGGACACCCTGGAATAGCTGCTGTGGTTTGAAAATGTCAAAGATTTGTCGCAGGTGGTGGAGTGTTTCGATGGCCCAGGCGCTTGGAACCAGGTTGGACCAAGGAGATGACGTCGTGTTCCCACAGGGATTACCTGTAACCTAACACTGACTGTGAACGTTTTGTTTTTGGGTTTGCTGGGGTTGCCAAAAGGAGCATCGGAGATGACTTTCTCTATCCTGACCAGGTTCACACTTAAAACGCATAGAACAAAATTACAGAGACCTAAACAAATACGGACACAGAGACGTGTTCAAACAAAGAATTCCTATGATCCACAGATTAAAGTGCAGATACTAAGGCTAAACAAAGAATTAGAAGAAGGGCAAAACTTAATGCTGATCATTTACCAACGGGTGGTCTATATTTAAGAGGATTCAAGGGAACTGCACAATTTCTTCAATAATCACAACAGACAGTGATTGACGAAACATAAAAGCAAATTCTAGAATGGGGATTTTTATCTGCTGGGAGAAGACAGTGCAAACATAAAATAAGGATTCATAGATCACTGGGTGATTATAATTTAACGGATACAGATCCTGAATTTGTAAGAATGCAGTAAAAAAGAGTTAATAGTAGATAATAATAATGGATAACTGAAAATGTAAGAAAAACACTTGGAGTAATGTCTGCTTAAAGTTTTTCAAGGGTAAACTAAACACATGAAAACAAGAACAAGATACTTGTTAAAGGGTTGATTTACTTTGGGATAAAATTATACTTGGATGTGTTATCTATTAAACTAATGTTGAATGACTGAAAAAGGTTTAAAGACTCATAAAAAACACTACCTAGAGCAGTATGGAGCTTCTTACATGGTCAGGGGGCGATGTGTTTAATAAGCAACAATGAGTTACTGCTCACAGCATACTACAGTTTAAAGGTTTGTTTCAAACAAAATTTAAACAGGGGGACATAAAATGCAACCAGGGTTGCTTACAAAAGCAATCTGTTGAAACAAGCAGAAAAAAAGAGAAAAAAAATAAAATAAAATAAGGAAAGTTAATGGGGTTAGAATTGCTCTTCGCTTTGGATGATTGGTTTGATCCACGTCAAGCTGAAAGTGATTCACAGAACTATTTCCTGTCTCCGCCCTGGGCTACACCCACTTCCTGAATGGCAGCCAATTACGACTTTGTGTGCGCTTGGGCATGCACAGTCTTCCTTTTTCTCAGCTGAGCTTTTCAAAATAAGACAAGAAGTACATAAGGCTGCTTCTGATTAATATCACAACATTATTCTGCGAATATACATAGTGGAGCTTTCTTTTACAAACTTAAGGGTTTTTCTGTTGGGCTTTTTAGAAAAATGCTAAGTATTTTAGAGCTGGTTCAGTAAGAAGTTTCTGAAAGGTTTTAATACAATTCCCTGTGTGCTAGATAAGTTGAGATGAACCTTGACACAGTAGCCATGACATATATGATGACAAGTTTTTGTTGCAGAGATTTTTCAACTGTTGGACACTGTAAGGTGAGACACACATGGGAACATTTTGTTAAAGAATCATAGAGGAGTGCTGCTGCAGATAGAGTTGAACTTTCAGATTTTTCCGTTAATATAAGAGTAATGCAAGATCTAATGATTACAGTAAAGGAGGTTAAGATAAGAGCATAATAATTGGGAACGGAAATATCTGGATGTGAAAGTGTTTGAAGAAGGTAAATGACAGAGGGATTGGGAGTCCTGATAAGAACACTAATTACACCTTGTTTCTGTTCTTCAACAGTAAACAAGGCCTGGTGTCTGCCAACCATCTTCACAGAGCATTTTACTGGGATGAAATGCTTATTGCCTGGAAAAGGACAGAACACTCAATACCATCCAACTAAATCATTTTTGTCCATGCTGAAGCACAAGAAAAGGACTTAAGAAGTTTGGGAGGAACATGCCAAGAGAACTGTGATTTTTTATTTATTTTTATTTTCTCTCTCTCTCTCTCTCTTTTTCTTTTTGAAACGAAGGAGCAGTTGCCTGAGAACTCTGAGCTGACCACTTATGCGCAAATAGATTTATGCCT
Organism: Fundulus diaphanus; assembly: GCA_037039145.1. Classification (NCBI taxonomy): domain Eukaryota; kingdom Metazoa; phylum Chordata; class Actinopteri; order Cyprinodontiformes; family Fundulidae; genus Fundulus; species Fundulus diaphanus. The sequence goes on along the minus strand of CM073121.1, from coordinate 39,651,410 downwards.
GCCACGTGCTCGGACTGGCCTGACGTTTTTACTTGCGTTATTGACGTACAGACTCTTTTTATATCACGAAACTGATTTTTTCTCTTTTCCACTGACTTCCATGTTTGATTTTCTGTGTTATGATGTTTATACGGGGATGTTGCATTATGTTGATCAGTATGGTTTTATGATTAAGAATGGAAACTCTCTGTTACAGACACACGCACCTGGACCTACAGTTCTTGCAATCTTTTTGCTTTGTTATATAGAGAACCAGGATCTGATGGCTATCACAGATCCATAAATTACTCGGTAAGGCTAATGTTTAGATTCAATACAAGGTGTCTTCTCGCTCAGATTGGCCCAGAGCGGGATTCCCCTAGACTGGTCTCCATCAGTTTTTTGCCATTTCTTAGAGATGGTTTTTTCTGCTGAAGACTCAGCCCGCCCTCTGATGCCCCCTACTGGTACTCTTGGTTTTGTAAGGTTTGAAAGTGATGGATGTTTGTCCATGGGAATGGGGAGTGGAGGACCAAGTAGGAGGTTTCTTGGGGTGGAGGTAGAGTAGACGAATTTGACCTTGGTTACTGAACAGGTTTGGCTTATCTAGTCTAATGTAATTTTAAAATAATGTGCGCATAGGAACCTAAAACAGGCCTAGCTCAAATAGTTGGACCCTAAATTGTAGATAAAATGCTTGGACTGTGGTCTTGACTAAAAAATGCTGAATCATGAAGTATTCATGCTGATTGATGCTAAGATGTTTCCATCGATGTTTGTCCGGCCCATTTCTTGGAACTGTTTTCGTTGTGATGTGCCTTTGGGGCACACCAACAGGGGGGGCTAACGGACAACTGGACTGTTTTTACAAAATGCCTTTCGGGCACACCAGCAGAGATTGTGTAACCCCAGAGACTGAGCCGCACTATCGACTGCCATGGAGATCACGGATGGATGGACTCTGGAAGCCGGAAGCTGGCGTGCTTGGACTGGACGGAATGACCGACTGTTCTGGGAGAGGGACAGCCTGAGAGCTGTCGTTCCACTGGTTGATCATCTTTGGTGATGTGCCATTAAGACACATCATCAGGGGGTCTGTTAGGATATCAACAAGGTCAAGTGGAACGAACTGTTTATCCCGGGACTGTCTGCCACACTTGGATAACAACGGACAACGAGGAAGGGACTCATCTGTCTGATAGCGTCCCGGAGTTGACACCGTTTATCTACTGATGACGCAGTTTGGATATGTACGGCCTTTTATGGGTGTTAACCTAAACTCCTTTATAATGTATGTGTGATGAGAAATCGGGGCTGCCTGCCGATCAGGAGCCCGTCAGCGCTGGTGTGACTGTAACTGTTTCTCTGTCTTTACATAGATAAAATATAACTAAAAGCATACTTGTCTGTTTTATGCGTCCTACATTCAAGGTAATAAGTAAGTGGGAGTCGCCTGACTGGGTAAAACGAACTGGGTCCACCGAGGGTGCTTCACCGTAGACGGGACACGGTGAAACAATAACAATTTTTAGCTCATCTCTGACATTTAAATAAAACGTGACAACAGTAAACATAATTTTATTTCCTTAAAGAAAATTGTACATTAGTCTGGCTGGTTGTCTTCTGAAAAATTATTTCCTTTTCCTTTTTTCTCCAATTTTATTTATCTATTTACTTATTTTTGCAGCTTCTTGTAGTTTTTCTCAGATTATTACAGCAGTCAACTACCAAACAAATAAATAAATGACATTAACCAGTCCTCCTGTTTCGTCTTGATATGTCATATTGAATAAAAGCCGTATTGTGTTGTTGATACTCCAGCTTTTAGGCTGTAGGGCAAAGAAAATTGAAGAGTGGTCAAGACGAGAGGCTTTGATTTAAATGACTGTTATTACGGTCAGGTGTTCCCGCTGTCAGAGGAGAATCTCTGCTGCCCTCTGGTGTTTGATCTGCCAAAGCGACAGTAGTAAATCAATAACAAATACCTACTCCTCACTGTTTGCTTCATGTCAAACTATATTTGTAATGTCTGGTGTGTCCAAAGTTTACTTAAATGCAAATGATTATGGGTTGCAAATAACTGAACTTAATCTGCATTTGGTCCAACAGACTCACAGTAATTGCCCTTCAATAAGTTTCCCGTGCTGTTTATATCTCTTTACAACAAATGTAAAAGACAGCTGTGTAATTTGAGACCAGTATTTCATTGAACCTGCTACTATTTCTGTAAAACAGAGTGCAACAGAGCAACTGCATCCCTGGGACACGTGAAACAGACAGCAAGTTTAAAGTGATAGAAGTAAGTATGTAATGTCACACCCGTTTCCCCATCACTACTGTGAACACAGCATGAGGGCCAGCTCACATTATGTGGAGGTTCAATTCTGGGAAAGTGTCAACAATGACTTTTTAAAATAAATGCCAGCTGACCAACTGGCCCCTGCCGCGTCTCTGGAGCTGTGTGAGGTTCTCTTGAGGTTCAAAACCATCATCCGGGCTCCTGAGCACACCAGCAGAATCAGAATCAACTTTATTTGCCCGGTATGTGTACACATATCACCGTGTGCTTACTTATACAATAATACAGTAACAAAATAATGCGCCACAGGGTTAAATAACTACAGGCCTGTTGCCCTGACATCTGTGCTCGTGGAATCCTTTGAGCGACTGGTCAACGGCCACATCTGAGCAATCGGCAGGTTTAGTGTCCACTTCTGAGAACACCAACGTTCATACTATATTCCCAGTGACCATCCAGTCTTTTCCCTCTTGGAATATTTTTTTTTTTTTTTGCATTTTTTTCACTGGATCTTGGGACATTCTTCATTGATTAACTGGGAGATGCTAATAGCCGTTAGCCGCTTCCTTGTTTTTTGTCGTCCTTCCGTTTATATTATAAATAAACTCAAAAGGCTCTATTTACTAGCAAACTGAGCAAAAACAAACCATTACACACCAAAATAACAACTAATATGCCAGCAGGATGTGATAAACCTTCATAAAAACTTTGTATGCAATCAGAGTGAGCTACTAATGTATAAATAAATTAAAAAAGTCAAATAACGTGACCCTGGAGCTCGTGGTTTATTGGAATCATTGAATCGCTCTTAGTCTGACCCCTCCCCTTAAGCCAAATTGCCATGGGAGACCTTACCAGGACTCTCCTGACAATATAGCTCTAAGCATCATAGGGGTGCACAAACCCCTCTACCGCGTTAAGGTGGCAATTCAGCAGAGAGGATATTATCTTTTTTACATCTTTATATATATATATATATATATATATATAAATAAATATATATATATATATATATATATATATATATATATATATATATATATATATATATATATATATATATACAGTATATACAACATTAAATCTTAAGATGGAAGATTTAAAGTTTTATTCCTTGCATAGACCAAGCTAGGAGACAGGGATTATGTGTCCGAATAAGGCCCAGGTTCAGCCCTGTCAGCAGGGCTGAACCTGGCCATTTGGGGGCTTTAAACAGAATATTTTTAGGGGCATACTTTAAGTTAAAGGTCCTCAAAACCAAATGCTGCATGCAATTATATACCACATGCATAGCTTTATGATCATGATGCTGTATGCGGTATGTCTCCATGTATGGATTGGGTGAATGGGGGCACATATTGAGTTGTAAAGTGTTTCAAGTAGGGAGGAGCAATAGGAGTGCAATCAATTTACCATTTCTTGGTCTAAATTGTGCTTTATGTTAAAACTTGTTAAAACACATTTTATTGATTAGATGGGGGAACCGGAGCACCCGGCTAAAAACCTGGGGAAGCACTTATCAAATTTTCCACACAGCAAGACATTGTCAGGATGGAGGTTAAATACTGCTCTGAATGGTAGTCATCCATTTTCTAACACATCTATCCCTCATGGGGTCGCGAGGGGTGCTGGTGCCTATCTCCAGCTGTCAATGGGCGAGAGGCGGGGTACACCTGGTTGCCAGTCTATCGCAGGGCAACACAGAGACAGACAGCACAAACAACCATTCACCCACACACACATACCTAAGGAGAATTTAGAGAGGCCAATTAACCTAACAGTCATGTTTTTGGACTATGGGAAGAAGCTGGAGTACCTAGAGAGAACCCATGCATGCACAGGGAGAACATGCAAACTCCATGCAGAAAGACCCTGGGTTGGACTCAGACCCAGGCCTTCTTGCTGCAAGGCAACAGCGCTACCCACTGCGCCACTGTGCAGCCCCAGTCCAACAAAAGCGTCAACTGTAACTTTTGGTCACACATAAATGAAAGCAATAGCTTTCCCCCCCGCCCCCAGGATAAAATGTGTTTTAAATGGTTAAGGTGTCTTACATTTCAGGTGGCCTTATTTTTCTTCCATTTTTCTGGTTTCCTCAGACCAAGAGCATGTCGTACCTTTTTCAAAAGGGACTTCTTTTCTGCCGGCTGGGCTGCTTCCTCTTGTTCAGAAGTCTTGTTAACTCTCTCTTGTAGTTCGTCACAGAGTTGACGGTTACGTTGAATTTCATTTTCATTTTCAACTCTCAGAGCCTCCAGCTCTTCGTTAAACTTCATCTGGTTCGTAGAGATCCTCTTTTTGAGTTCATCCATTTCCCGCAGTAGCATCTTCTTCTCTGCTTTTAGACGTTTCACGTCCCTGATGGCCCTTATGTCCGTCTCTGCGTGAGCATACCTCTCATCCTTTAGCTCCTGCTCCAGAGCATCCACCTGCTCCCTCAGGTTACCGGCATCTGTTGCGTTCTTCCTGATGATCTCCAGGTGTACCTCTTTGATGTCCTCCAGCTCTCTCTGGTGACATGTTTCTGTCTCTTTAAAGGGGATTTGCAGGGAGTCCAGTTTCTGACGGAGAACCTCAGTCTCAGCTTCTTGATGAGTGTAAAGCATGTGGTGCATCTTCACCACCTCGGAATGAGCTTCTTTGTTGTCGTTTAGCTCCTCCTCTAATGATATCGTGTGTTTTTTTAGGAATTCAACATCGGTTTGATAACGAGTGCTTAGGTCATCGTATGATACCTTCATCTGCTCCAGCTCTCCCTGCAAAAGCATCTCCGTCTCTTTAGATGTCTTTCTCAGCATTGCAATCTCCTGCTTCAGCTCTTTACGTTGAGCTTTGTTCTCGCCTTTCAGATTCCAAGGGGATGTAAGTTTCACGGCTGTTTTGGAGTTGGCTGTTTTTTCCCTATTCAGATCATCCTTCAACGTTACCAGCTGTTCTGTCTGAGTAATAAGATCCATCTGAAGCTTAGTGATAACTTCCTCATATACAGCCTTGATTTGCTCCAACTCTCTCTGTAAAAGCTTCTCTCTTTCCTCAGAAGATTTGAGCTGTTCGCTTGCCTCGTTTTTCTCTTGCTGTAGGACCTTATTTTTCTCTTTTTCCATCAAGAGCTCAGATGATAACATGTCACCACTGGTGTTCAATCCCATGTGAACGTTCCTCTCACTAAACTCCTTCCATTTTTGGAGCTGGAGTTTTGCATGATGTAATTCTTTGTCCAACCTGTTTGCTCTTTGCTGTTCTTCATTACATTTTGCGCTTTCTGCATCCAAAAGAGATTTCAGACTGCTGATTTCCTCCTCAAAAGAGTTGCCAGATTGGGAATTTCTGTTCTGAATCCAGGCATCCTGTTTTTGCTTGTTCTCCTCTTCGCTCTCCTGGGAACGAGTTTCGTTCTTGGGGAATTCTTTTGTCTGTTTCTCCATTTTTCTCAAAGACTAAAGTTAAAGGGATATCTGCTGATTTGCAAATAATCCAAACAGTTTTGCTGAAAGCTGACTGCACAGGTCTTCACGTCTTAGTAGTTTCTTGAACTGTGATAATTAAAAGAACTCTCACACAGTGAGTTCCACAATGACATCATCAAATGTCTTCTGACATCATAGTACTGCTCTTTCAGTGTTCTAGAATCCTACCGCCCCCTTTGTGCCCCGTTTATTTTCAAAATAATGGTTTGTAGACACTCCGATGTATATTAAGCTCAGTATAATCTTCACCTTGTCAACTTTTTATTTGTATTTAGTGAAGAAAGTAACTTTTTTATTCATTTTGTCAATGTTTAAAGTGCATGATGGGGAGGAGAATATAAAAAAATTAATAAATTGGATAATAAGTTTTGTTTGTCTAAGTAGATTTTTATGCTCTATAGTGCATGTCAAAAGTACACCCAATTTTTCCTTTCGAGTCTCAAGTTGAGTTGAGGTCAGTCCCAAGCTTAGTTTAAAGGGGACGTATTTATGCAAAATCCACTTTTTAGTCCTTAAAGTTGCAGAAAGTAACTTCTGTGAAAAATTTTTTTTTTGAATATTTGGTAAAACTGTCGCTATGACCTGAAAGTAAAATATAACACAGATAACCTGGTAAAACATTAAACTCCACTGGCAGAAACACACCACTCCCGGTCAGAAACAACCAATCAGAGCCTGGAGGAATGTCTGGCTCTGATTGGTTGTTGGCAGTGTCAATCATGCTATCATGTATGAGCTGCTCAGCACCCTTCCCGTGCAGAGCGCATACCGTCATATTGAAGATTGCTGGTGTGCTGCCGCTGTGTGGGGAAATGGTGGAGAAACAACCTGCCTTTCAGGATTAATGTCGATTTCTCGGGTAGCACCTGCTCAGCAAACAAAAACAGACAAACAGAAAAAGACTGATGACAAATAGCAAGGTAAAAAGAAAGGATTAAACCGGGCCAAAAATAAAATGACGGAAAACATTGGAGCGGCATGGCAGGCTCCACTGTGGGGGGAGGGCTGTATTCCACCTCGAATCCATGTGGACAGGTATCAGCTTTCACCGAGCTTGGTGCACTGAGCTGCTCCAAGCAGGTAGTCGCCAGGGCACGCGGCGTCACAAACCCTCTCTGTGTCGCACTGATGGTGTTGGATGCCTGCTGGGGAAGAAATGTCTCTGAGCGCCCATCATGTAACTTGCTACCATCCATTTCCAGCAATTTTGTAGTCCGAGCACAGGGATGCCAAAGCTACATGTGGACAAGTAAAACTGTTCTGTGGTTGAGTTTATTAACCCACACAATTCATTACAATTCATTCCCCAGCACACTACAAAAATGGCTGAACAGGGTGGAGGGGAACGCTCTGCGACCTGGAGGTGAGCCAGGTGTAGTGCCTCCTTTAGATCAAAACAGAACGCACCAAAACAAGTTGCCCTGAGACGCACCTCAGAACAGGTGCACAAGAGGAGCTGTGGGGCAACAACAAAGAGCAGTTCAGACTAAAACATTGAAGTTTCACATTTTTAAATGTGAAATGGAAGGATTTAAAAGTCTATGTCTCCTTTAGGTCCTAAACTTATAAATTAAAGTCTTAGACAAGTCATGATTGAACACATCATTTAATGGCAATGAATTTTGAAATGCAGCCACTTCAGTCTGACAACAACTAACTACCTGGGTATCCAGTGTTTCTTGGTAGTTAGGTGTTTGAAGGTGTTTAAGTTAATATATAACCAGAGAAAATGCCTTCTGATGCTGATGATCTGCTTCACGCTTTCTCTCATTGCATCGTTTCTCCACTTGGTGGCAGAAACCTACAACACCAGGTTCCTACACCTTTCATATTTAAGAATGTTTTCCCTGTTTTCCTGGATTCATGTTCTATATCATAGGTTTTGTGTCTTAAAATTTGATTCTCGATAAAAACTTGATTCCATGCCCCAACAACCCTACCCTCTCAGTTAGGTTTGTAATTAGTTTATGCAGACCCACTAGAGCCCTGCTTTTCTGTTAACTTAGCATATTCTAATAATTTACGAGACCACTGACATCATTTGTTTACCAATCTATTTTTGTTTGCCCCAGTCAGTTTAGTCTTGTTTGTAAGCATTATTGACTTCCATCTGTTAAATTACTGTGCAATTTAAGTGCATGCACGCAGTACTGAAAGCAAAGCTTAGTAAGCTTGTAACCAACCTACTTGCCTGTCTGAGAACTAAAGATAAGGATGCCTGAAGTAAAAAAAAAAACACTATCCATTTGCCCCTGAGCCTTTCCACATATTGGTAAATTTCCATCAATTATCATGTATTTCATTAGAATTTCTATTAGAGAACAATTCAAAGTAGTGTGAATTGTGAAGAGGAAGGAAAATGAGACCTATTATGTTTTTTGTGTTTTTTTTACAATTAAAAATCTGAAAAGTATGTAACGTATTTGTATTCAAACCCCCAAAGTCAATAGTTTATAGAACCACCTCTTACTTGAATAGAAGATGTGGGTCTTTTGGTTATGTCTCTGCCAGTTCTGCACATAAAGATGAAAGTTTTCTGTCATTGTTCTTTGTAAAATAGCTTAATCAAAATAAATGGAGGGCATCTATCACCAAACGTTAAAATTATTTCTGTAATTCTAAATTAGATTTAAGCCTGGACTTTGACTGGACCATTTTAATCCAGTAATATGCTTTGATCCATTGCAGCTCCAGCTATATGTTTGGGTTTGTTGTCATGCTGGAAGGTGAACCTCGTCCCCAGGCTCAAGCCTTTTGCCACATCTAACATATTTTTTCCCAGGACTACCCCAGTATAACCCCTAATACAGCTTACCTGTTCCTTCTGAAAAAAGCTCCCCTACAGCATGTGTGGCATGTGTTTAGTTCATGTAGGGCAAAAAGTTTAAAATATTGGCTCATCTGACCAGAGCACCTTATTCCCCATGCTCTGTGCGGTGTCCTATACATGGCTTGTAGCAAACTGCTAACAGGCTTTCTTTTGGCTTTTTTGATTGATGGCTTGGTGTCACTGTTCCATTGGAGGCCAGGCTTTGGTCCCTCATTGCCACCCAGTGCTTTCCTGGGGCTTGTTGAGGGCGCAGGACTGCTTACAGCAAGAAAACTGTGTGCCACAAGAGAAGTCACAAGGGTGGAGTAAGGACACGAGGAGTTCACAAACCCATCGATTTATAACCATAATTTATCACAAAAAGTTGTTTTAAGTTCATTTTAGGCGAGAAAGTACACTTCAAAAATTAATCTGTGCAGTCAGTTCTTCAGGATTATGAGCCAATTTTTTTTCTGCTCGGACTTGTCAGGAGCGGCAGAGACCCACTGACAGGCTGATCTTGCTGGGCAGGCTGCAGGGTTATCAGCCGGCCAGATAGTCTGTGATTTCCCGCAGACTGGATCTGTTCGTCATGGCTGAAAAGTCATATAAAACGTTTACTAACATCTACACATAACAGATATCACGTGAAAATCTTGGCACGATGTTTTCAGCATTCTAAGTTAATTGTAATCTTTTTACCACAGTTCTGTAATTAGACTGATAGTTTAGTACTAATGATCAAACGGAGGCCTTTCATTTACCATGTGCACAGAAAACACACCTTTCCCTTAGACTGACTTTTCATCTAATCCTAAATTGGTTTACAAACCACAGATGTGCGCAATGTATTTAATAACCTAAATCAGATCGGAACAAGCTGGCTCTGCTTTTTTTGGTCGGCAGAAGAATCTGCTCAGCGCGTATATCCTATAACCCTATAAAAATACATTTTATTCCATTAAAAGTCTGTGGTATAGTCCTGAAAAATCCCCCTGGTTGTTCTTCTTATGGATGAAGCAAAACCCTACTCATTAAGCTCTAAATTGTAAGTCCGTGAGGCAAAGTTTGGATCAGACAGATTAGTCTGTCTGCTCCCTGCTCTGCTCCGTGCCACTCCACTGTGGTCGTCGAGCACGCAGAGAGCAGCTGTGCTTTATTTTCATTTATTTATACCAACAAGAGTAGAATAAAATAAATCGTGGCAGATCTGAACTGGTAGGATAAGGTAGGATCGGTGTAGAAGGGGTTAGGAGGTGTAACGCCACCAGCATAAGTTGTCCATCTTGTTTTATCAAGAGCATGGATGAGTAGCAGGAGGACATGGATACAGCTTCTCACCCTTGTCTGCCTGACCTATGGTGTCTTTTCGTCGCCACTTCCTGGACCAAAGTGGCACTGCAGTTTTCCTCACAACTTCCCCAGACGTCATAACCCGTTTTACATTAATGGCTCTTAGCAGATGGAACTCAAGTAAGAGTAAAAAAGTATTCAGAAGGTTACTCAAGTACTGAGTAACTAATCATAACAACTAATGGTTTAATATTTAAAAAATATGTGATCAGACAGACCAAAATATAAACTTATGTCCAAATTCTGGTATATATATATATACGTATGTATATATATATATATATATATATATATATATATATATATATATATATATATATATATATATATATATATATATATATATACTAGCAGGAAACATGGTGGCAAAATACAGTCAATGTCATATATATATATATATATATATATATATATATATATAAACCAAAGAGCCCTTCACAGACTATCACTGCAAACTAAGAATCACAGGTGCACAGAAAAGAGAAAAAGAGAAGATGACATGAAAGGCTTGAGGGATTTTATTAGTAAATATTTTTTAAAAACTGAGGATGAGTGTGGAACCGGTCTAGGAACAGAATTGCAGAGGAACAATGCCCATCCAGAGCCAGGTAAGAAGCAATGCGTTTATCAATGTGATTTTAAAGTATAACATCCGCTAGCTAAAGTGTAATGGGGAAAACACCTTTTCTTTTACAGAAATACTTAAGCTTAGTGACAAAAGAACAGAAAGCAAAGAGCGGGCAGAGGTCCAGGTACAGTTTGAAAGACAGAGTGGAGCAGAAGCCAGCTGAGGCGGGGAGCTGGGGGGTGGTGGTGGTGGGGGGGGGGGGGGGGGGACGCAGCGTGTGTTTGAGGACAGAGACAGTGCAGGTGGAGGGGCTTACTGACTGATCGGATAGTCTGAGCATAGTGGCTCAGAGACAGAACACAGCGTTGATTTCAATGATCCCGCGTTATGGCCAACAAAACTGACTGATTCTGATCGAATGAATGTTGTGCGTTTAATGGCAAAAAGGAAGCCTTTCTCAGAGATGGCAAATGAACCGCCAGCAGATTCAGAGGGCAGAGAATTCCCAAAGTATCTAACATATTGTACCTCCTGCAATGGAAGGAAAAAAAATGTTAGGGACTGGCTGATATACAGCAGGTCAAAAAAGGCCATATTTTGGCTGCAGTGCTTGCTGTTCTCTTATGAAGAAAAGATCAACTAGTGCACTAAATTCAATAGCTGGGTTGAAAATATCCAATATAAATTACAGAGATTTCCAGGGCATGAAGTATACAGTTGAGTTGACTTTTTTTGGTGTGTGTGTGTGTGTGTGTGTGTGTGTGTGTGTGTGTGTGTGTGTGTGTGTGTGTGTGTGTGTGTGTGTGTGTGTGTGTGTGTGTGTGTGTGTGTGTGTGTGGTGGCAGCGGCGGCAGGTGGAGAGGGGGGGCCCAAAGAAAACTGTGTTGTCCCGGGCCCTGGCAAAGCTGTCAGCTGGCCTGCCGGCGGCAACCCAGGAAGTACAACTGTTCACCGTGGCTGCTGGTCATCCATCTACACTGTCACTACTCAGTCTGTCCTGTGTTCATCCATCACTGGGTGGTTTGGCTCATCCACAGGACAGGACAGGTCCAAACCACAGCAAACAACTAGGTCTGCACTGTAGAGCGGGCCATCACCACTGATCTTCCCTCCAACCAGGGCTTGTACTGGTCTGGGGTCAGGAAAAATGGCAGCTGACGTCTCTGCAGTCCCCACACATCCTGCACACAAACTGTTCAATCTGATAAACACTTAACAATCAGGGTATTCACGTCGATACCATGCTTATTTGCACCAATCCAACCATGTCTTCCTTTTTGTATAAAGTTGCATGTACACATAAAAATTACAAGAAAAATATTTAGATTTTTTAAATATTTGTACTAAAATGTCTTTATTGAGAGCAAAATGAAACAGGATTCAAATTCCTTGTTGAACCAACTTAGCGATTAAAGCTGATTCTGATACTGGAGTCCCAACATTAACTTTTGTTTTAAACAAATAAAATGAAAATGTAATCTAAAATAAGTATCATTTCTTCCAAGTACAAAAGAGCTGCTCTTTCATTCAAAACCATTGGCTGTAATTGTCAGTATACCTCGAACACCACTAACAACCTAAAATTCAATTTGATTAGTTATTAATTTACCTGAATTTGTGCTGACTTTCTGCGTATTCCTCTGCGTAAGTAACAGGTTAGCATTGAGAAGATGGGGAGAGCATAGTTGAGGTGGCACGTCTTTAGATATAACCCCAGATGGCGCTGGGGGATAAGCAAAGAAAGCTGGAAACAGCCTGCTGGAGCTGATGTAGACGGAGTTTATAGAGGCTGGGGTCAGGTTGTTATGAAGCAGAAATAAGTCCTGGTTGTGGTTTCACTACCCAGCCGTTTCTGCAGGTCATGTACACTATGTAGACAATGAGGTGCTTAAAATAAAACTGAAATGGTGGCATTTTTAATAAACTGCTTTGGATTAAGCGGTTTGGGATGTTTTATCAGAAAACAGCAGTGAAGAGTCAGTATTTGGGGATTTGGGCCGCTCTCTTGAATCGGCCTCATTCTCTGTCTCCAGGGCCCATCTGTGACTTCATTAGCTGTCTATCAAAATATTGGACGTCGTGGCAGTGAACATTCCTGAAATAAAAAGAAAAAACAAAGAAAAGAGGAATCCGTCTTGCTCATTTTTGGTAATCCCTTTTGTCAGCCAAGAGCATCCTCCCACATCGCAGCTATCTTCTGCTTCTTCTTTTTTTTCTTTTCTTTTTTTGCCAGGCACAAAAAAGACAAAAATAAGTGCAGGAGGAGTGAGTCCACCTACTCTCCCACAGAGTCCTCATCTTATTACCTGATCCTCAACGTGCCTCCGAATCTAGAAGAAATAACTTTAGCAGCCGGATTCGCGGCAAGGAAGGAAAGAAATAGTATTCACACCCAAGGAGCTTTTTTCATTTTACATTTGTCATGTTACAACCACAAACTTTGATGCATTTCATTAAGGTTTTATGTGGCAGACCAAAGTCAAATGTGGAGGGAAGTTGTTATATAGCTTAAAGTTTAGTGCATTTGTATCAAGCACCCCTTTTCTCTGGGTCCCCAAGATTAATTTAAATGCAACCGATATCCTTCACCAGTCACCAAACTAGTGATCAGATGAGATTATCTATATGTAATTTAATCTCAGTGTAAATTCAGCTGTTCTGGGGTGTTTGTTGGTGAACATCAGCGCATAGACAGCATCATGAAGAACAAGATACACACAAGACCGACCAGGGATGCATTTATAGAGATATTTTAAAGCAGGTTAGCTCATAAACATTATTTCTCATGTTTTAGACATCTCACAGCTCAATCCATAATCTGGAAATGGAGAGAGTGTGGCACAAGAGCAAACCAATACATGCCCATACACCTTAACCAGCAAAGAAGCAGAAAGGCCCGTGGTAACTCTGGGGGAGCTGCTTAGATCAGCGGCTCAGGTAGGAGAATCTGGAGACAGGAGAACTTTTTTCTGTGCACAAATCCGGCCGTTACAGAAGAAAGCCATTCGAAGCCCTGTTTGGCACAAACCATGTAGAGGACACAGTAAACATGTGGAAGAAGGAGTCCTGGACAAAATTGAACTTGTTGGTCCTCAGGCAAAGACTAGGGGCAGCAGAAATTAAACTGCAAATTACCCTGAACACAGCATGTCCATGTTGAGACACAGCGGTGGCTGCATCGAGCTGTGGGGAAGGTTTTCTTCAGCTCTGACGGGAAGATTGGTGAAGTTAAAACAGGTAGAAAAAAGAAGTTAAGAACCGCCTTCCTGAAGGACAACGACCCTAAACAACCTGCCAGAGCTACAAAGGGATGACTTACGCCACGACTGAAAGACTCCTCAAGGGTCAGAGTCCTTTTTAGCTGTGTCTCTGCTTTAATGCACCTGAATGAAATAATTAGCAAGAGTGGTCATTGGCAATGATTGCATACGAAGCAGGTAAGGCAGTCATTTGGTTCAAGGACGCAGGACACATGTAAAAGTTGCAGGACGCCGGCACTCGAGGACTAGGGTTTGACATCCCCGGCTTAGACCAGAGCAACATCGGACGTTAAAAAGGCCTAGTCGAAGTTTAGACTTAAATCAATTCAGAATCTGTGAGACTTAAATATTTACGTTTCATCTGACTATTATTTTACAAAGAAGAACGGGCTTCAAATGCAAAACTGGTAGGCACATAATCCAAATGACTTGCGACGGTAGTTGCACTGAAAGGTGGTTCTAAGAAGCATTGACTCAAGAGGGGTCGGATTTAAATGGGTGGCACACGTTTCAGATTTCTATATGGAGACAGAAATGTAAACCAGGTATATTTGTGTTGGCCTATCACAGAAAATCCCAGTGAAATATACTGAAGCTTGTGGATCAAATGTGAGAGAATTTGCAACATTTTACAGCCTGTTAAAAGCAAATGTAAATGCCGGCGATAGAAAACAGCTCAATACATTCATCACCCATGAATGCAGATAGGTCATGCTTTAGCATTTTATTGGAAGACACGACTCTCTGATGTCGCTCCGTCCTTGAGAAAATGTCTTTGTCGCTGGTCATTACAGAGTTTTATGGGTCAATGCCATGCAAGACGCTTCTTCCTTTCTCCCAAAGGTGCTGCTTGTTTAACAGTTCAGCTGCCGTGAACAGAAATACTGTCACTGCTCAGGCAAAAAGGAGTTCTCCTATTGTTAACGCTGCGTGCAAAGTGTCAACGATCAGTCGGAGGCAGCATCCGCATGTTCTTCTCTCTGACGCCATGAATCTGCTCCAGATAATGTTGCTGCGCTGCTGCGCTTCGGCACCGACCTAGAAAGTGATCTCAGGACCGAAGAGGGCTGCAGCAATTTCCTTTTCATTTGCTATCCAAAAGAGGCAGAAATGTGATTGCATTTGCATTGCAGTCAAGAAATGATAACAGAAGCATTAGATACTCCAGTTTGTGACAGAGAAATGATGTAAAACTGCAGAAAAAATAAAGATAATACAAATTTAGACGCCGTATTCACACGGTAACAGGGCCTTTAGACGGACGGAGTCATGAGTAGCTTGGCTTCAGGCTTTGAATCAGGCTCAACCGAGCAACAGACAGAGACACACAGACAAGGCTGCAATTGAAAAGACACAATAGTAAAGGGGATTACATAACTTTTGGTCAACAAGCCAGATGATATGATCTCTAGAGAAGCCAGCATGAACCAAACAGGCCCTGGTACACACTGTGTTGGCCCTGACATGATCCAAGCGTGAACCCATGTGACTGGAACATCTGCTGTGACCCTGAAAGAGAGCGTCTGTTCAGGGCATGGCCCCTTTGTTTTTAGCAAAGTGTTTCCTTACTTTAACTCACGGTGGATGAGAACGAAAGTCACGTTTGGCATTGGACCACGCTGTTACAAACTTGTAAGGGTGGTCTGAATAATTACAGTACTGCTTGCCAAGACAGCAGAAATTCCTGCTGGCAATGAATGGAATTGCACACCTTTCCAAAACCAACAGGTGATTTGCATTGCATGCAAAATCCGGAGAGTAGACTGGAATCTCATGTGAAATGCAACCGGGTTTCATCCTTGAGAAAACATGTGGAGACTACATCCATGTTTTTTTTTTCTTTTTCCAGGAAATCAAGATGACAAAGATTACCTGAGGATAGATGTGAAGTTAAACATGAACTCATGGAAACATTTTAGGCATGCATGCCATAAATTAGGGTATTTCAATGATGTATTTGAGGCTTTGCTTTTACAATGCACAACTGCCCTGTAGTCATTTAAGCCTTTTGTAGCATTCACACAGACCCTTGCATATTTCTGTCTAAATGTTTGATCAGTCTGCTTAGCAGAATTTGTAAAGCTCATCTGAACAAGCAGGCTTATATAATAGTACACACATTTTCAACAGAGTTGATATCTTTTTTGTGGGGAGTCCAAGCTTGACGTGAGCCCTCTTTATCCATTTCAAAACCAGTTTTTATGTGTTTGCAATCAATGTCCTGTTGCAAAGCTCAGCTTTGTCCAAAATGTAACCATCTGACCCAAACTATTCCATCCAGATGAAATGAAGTTATTTAGGATGTGCAAGGACAAACCAGGAACCACCACTGGTCTGTTACAAACTGGAAGATGCTGAGACCTGAGTGGGCCGAGAGTGTGCAGGCTGAGAAAGAAGGGCATCCAGCAAAATAAACACCTTCAAGCACGGGTAATATTTGTAGCTGCCTAAATGGACAAGCTGAACGTCCTTGGAAGAACATCTTTTATGGTGAAGCTTGACCTTTTTTAGAACAATAATATAAAGATCAATGTGAAGCATTCAAACCAAAGAGCCCTTCACAGACTATCACTATCAAGCTCCCGGTGCTAGTAGTGCATGGCACACAGTGGGTGGAACCAGAAAGAGTTACTACCTCTAAGTTGTTATACTTGACCTCAAATCCACAGGTAGTCGGTTCATACTTGGACACAGTTTGATGTAAACGGTAGGAATTGTGCCAGAGGCTTGTTAATGGCTACAAAAAACACCGCTTTACAAATAGCTCACAGACATTCAGTCTAATATTTGTCTTTCTCCTTCAACAGTAGCTGCATCTTGCATGCCGTTTTGTTTAGCTGAGACGCCGCCCTGGAGGTGGATACTGGCTGTGTTGCTGCTGACCTGAATGCTGGATCAGCTTTTGTCTGCTTGGCTGTGTCTCTCCTAGGTGAAGCCACTTCAGGAGCTGCTGTTGTGCTGCTGCGCTCCTTTTGTGTCTCTGCTCTGTCTTCTCAAACCCCCAGTCGGCCGAGGCAGATGACCGTTCACACTGAGCCTGGTTCTGCTGCAGGTTTCTTCCTGTTAAAGAGGAGTTTTCCTCTCCACAGCTGCTACATGCATGCTCGGTATGAGGGATTGCTGCAAAGTCAATGACAATGCAGGCGACTGTCCGCTGTGGCTCTACGCTCTTTCAGGGGGAGTGAATTCTGCAAGTCAATAACGCGATACAATCTGCTGGGTTTCCTTACACAGGAAACTTTTGACCCCCTGAAAGAACCTCCGCTTTGTATGTACACAAACACAATTAAAAATAAATATAGATTTTGGGTCCCGACCTCGCATTTAATTTCTGTTTGCTGATCTGCAACGTATAACCACGACAAGGTGAAATTAATCAACACAAGTGACAAGCTCCTTATATGACTTTATTGCTCTTCCACTGTGACATTGACTGTATTTTGCCACCATGTTTCCTGATCAGCTGTTTTTCCCTGAGCAGCACACTTCCAGGGGAAAAAACGTAGTTATCAGCGCAGAAAACAATAGAGAACGTCAGGGAAATACCAAACTTAGAAACAGAGATGCAGCAATGTAATACAGTGTCATTTTATGTATAAACATTATTGGAATATTTAGTTTGATGTAACAACATATTCAGGAGGTGATTTCAAGAAGGGAATGGATGCACCTGGGCATAGAGCATGCAGCACATTGGCCAACCCCGCTTAACAGGAAATCTAAGAAGCTTAGAGCGCTAATGCCCAACTGGCCCCAGGTAGCTACACAGTAGAAACAAAGAGCCTTTACAAAGATGCAGTGTGGGAAACAGAAACAAGATGACATCTAAATGACCACAAATCTGAGAAAAAAAAAAAGAAAGAAATACGCAAGAGCAAACTCTTAGATTTAAGTTATTGGCCGTAAAATTGTTTAGTGGTTTAAAATAAGGTGAATTCAGATATATCAGGACATTTTTCAGTGTAATCAAGGTTAAAAACCAGTGTCATTCATTTTTAAATTCTTCTAGGTGTCGACTCAGTTTACATGAGGAAAGTTAAGTGTGCGAAGTGTGTCTCACCGTTTTATTGTGATTGACACAAAACAATTTTTATTTGACATGTTTGGTGAATTGGGACAATTTACATGTAAATAATGTTTTTTTATGGATGCTCTTCCATTCTCAAATGTGTTTCTGATTCCTCGTTTGGGGCCTCTCATCCTGTTCTTCCTCCCAACTAATTTTCTGGTCATTTTCACTGTTCCCCTGATTTCGTCTCCCTATCTGACTGTCCCTCTTCAGGATGCCATTGTATTAAGAAAAATTAGAAAACATTATTTTAAAAATGTAAACCCAAACAGCAGTGATATTTAATATAACTCATTTATCAAAATTATTGGGGACAGCCAGCAAATCTTTTCCTCACTAGATCTTCTTAAACATCCATGTCAGACATTTTTGTGGTTATTTTGTTCAGAAAATTCTTCACTTCCAACTTTATGTCAGGTTTTATGTGCCGACATCTTTAGTCTACTTTATTAGGTCCCCGAAGGGCAATTTGTTTGCAGCAAGTAATAGTAGTAGCAACATCAGTGATACATGTTACTATCTTTTGGTAAAATGGGACAAAAAGGTATTAATTGAATTAGCTAATTTACAATCAAACGAGTTTGTTTTGAAGCACAATTAGATCATACACGTTTTATATAATTTATCATGTAATATACATTTAATACAAGGATGACATTTTTTTTCCTTTTACTTAATCCGTCCCATTTTACATGATCTCCCATTTTACCTGAATTCACCCTACATTAGTGAATGATCAATTTAAACTAATCCTTTAAATAAGAGGGGAAATAAAGAACCTCTGCTGGGTTTCATACACTTAGCACATGAAGCGGTGCTGTTCTGCAGCAGTTTATTGTTCCCCAAACACAAAAGGGGTGCCTGACCCCTCAGCCATCTGCAGGCACCTTGCTGAACACAAATCCATGTGCAAAGAGAAACGGATAAGAACAGCAGTATTGGCATTCCTTTTGGTAAAACAAATCAGAACTTAACCAAAGATGATCATGATGATTATTGAAAGTTGATGACTATTGCTAATTATTGTTAACATTATGCTTATTTGCATTCTGCCCTTTTTGCCGTTTGAAACTGACATCTTTCCAGATCTCGGCATGGACTAACATTCTTTTGGAGTAGCCTGGATCTTCTTTTCTTGCTTGGAATCTGGTAAAAAGCAAAGTATCGTTTGTCCATAATTTCTTTATTCCGACATAAAAATAACAAAAATAAAGATTCTAGGTCAGGCGTCAGCAGCCTTTAAGGTGCGAAAGTTTGTCTGCTTTTCCCAAAGCGGCTGCGTTCTCCACTCCTTTCAGCCACTCTTTACATTTCCTCACAACAGTCTCGTCCACATCTCCATCCTCGTCCTCGTACTCCACATCATCGTACTTGTGCTGATCGTTCAGCAGAGATATTTTAACAATAGCGGTGATGTCCTGCTCCGCGCTCTCCGTCTTGGCGCCGGGGGCGCAACACTTGGCCGCTCCGTGCGCCTTTTTGGACGGAAAAACTCGCCGGTGCCGAAAGTCTGCGGAGGCGCAGCACTTCTGCTGCTTGGCCATCATCTGTTTCTCCAGATTCCGCTTTTTAATTACTAGAATGGCTTCAGGAGTGAGGCTGAGGGTGAACTGGATCTCCTTCTTTGTCTCATCTCTCCCGCTGAGATGCCTGGCGGAGTCCATAGAGCTGGAGCGCCTTATTCCCAAGGATGGATCCTGTGGTTTGGGCACAGACAGCCAGCAGGAGCCCTTTCCCTGAGTCTCTTGCCCAGAACCGGGTTTCTGAGCTTGGCTTTTATTCTTCTCCGGCTGGGATCTCCGCCCCAGATTCCTTAAGTTTGCTGATGCCCAAGAACTGGCCTGTTTTTCCTTTTCGGACCCCGGTTTGCCGGTTGGATCAGTCTGAGGCTGGTCTCCGTTGGCCTTCTTTTTCCCAAACAGCTCCTTGCCAGGAGAGGAGATCCGCTGCTGGAGGCTGATAGGCGGAAAAGGCATCTTTGTGGTAAAAATAAAGAAAATCAAGACATAAAAACCTGCGAGTGGAACCTGAAAACCACTGCGCAGAGCGAACACAGGCGCTCTGCGGGCATCGTCAGCGGAGCGGTACGGCGCACCTGTTGTCCACAGGAACTGGAGTCAAACTGGTCCACGCAGACGCGTCCCTGCTCTTTATAGTGGAACTGGCAGAGGGGGCGTGGCCAAGAGGCGAGCCAAACAAAGAAACGGAAAACCTAGTGATGTCATTTAATTGCTTTTTTTAGGGACTTCCCTAAAAGCAATGAGCCATATCAACCTCCTGATGGTCACATATTTTCAGTTAATCAGCTGTTCCTTATATCTACTTTTTTTTAACGTTTCAAAGACCAAAGCGGTGTTTTAAAGAATGCGTTTTCAATTTAGAATAACTCAATCCATCCTTGGATGTTTTGCCCTCTTCAAACTTCTCTGGATTCCCCCCTTTTTTTTCTTCAAATGATTTTAGATATTGGGTGAAGAGAAGAGAAATGGTCAAAGATCCCAATCCCTTGAGAAATTTAAAGCGATTTCTCATTGGCACAAAGGGGGTCTGAGTTTTCTAAACTTTCCAGGGTCAGATTATGCTACTGCAACCAAGGCTGGTTGCACAAAAGGAAAAAAGGCAAGAGGGAAGGATTACAAGAGAGGGAAGAAGGAAGGGATGGAAAAAAAATAGGGACAGAAGGGGGAAAAAAAAAAAGGAAGTACACGAGGGGAGAAGGACATAGTGATAAAGGCGAAGGATGATGGGAAATTTTTTCCAGATGTGGGACCCTTGCTCACTGCATAGGAGGACATCCTCCTGGTATTCTCAGGTCTGAAATGATGCTATGAAATCGCTTATTTGTGGAATGAACATGTGGCGAAAACACACCCAAAAAGAGAAAAAACACAAAACACTGGCCAAGTTATTTATTCATCTCTGCAAGACGATTCAGAGCGCTAATCTAAAGAGGAAGCACAGGCGTGTGGGCTCCCTGACTCTGTGACATAACAGATTAAAAACTGGAGGAAACAGCTGGAACGCCAGCAGATTGCGGCGGTCAGAACACATCCCCTTCAACCTCGAAACTATAGAAAGATCCAAAAATAGCAGGCAGATGAAAACAATCGCAAAGGCAACCACGTCCAGCGTACGATAATCGCTTTATCCTTCAGATTACTGCGGCGGATTTGGCGGATCTCGGCCAAATTAGTTGCCCAAACGAAAAGGAGGGCCGCGTGCGTGCGAACCCGACACATGAAAATAAAAATCCAGTGGCTATACGGGCGTTACGGAAACAAGAGAGTGAATGAGCGGAGTGATTAACCAGGGAGAAAACCTTCAGGGTGAACTCTGGCGCCGAAAACTTCCTCATCGCGTTGAGCTGCATAAACCGTTCGTCCAAAAGGACTCCACTTAACAAAAAAAAAAAAATAAACACTTCGGCATAATGCGAACATCTGCTCTAAAAATGGGGGTAGGCAGAGGCAGTGCATCCTCCAGAGGAGGTTGTCATGGTAACCACATCCTCAAAGGCTGCATGCCAACGCAACAGAGGGAGGCCGACGCTGGCTGGGTTATTGGGTCATGTCACAATCACAATGCTCAGGGAGGCGTAATTAACTGGGTCATCGCTACATATGGCAGGAAATCACATCTGAAAACGGAGGAGTGTTTCTTTAATGCCTTTTATTGCATGGGGAGGGAGCAACGTGTGTTAGAATGCGCACACTTAAGACCATTAGACGAGGCACAAAAGAGCCATTTTTTTTTAAATCTCATTAGCAGAAGAAAAAAAAATTCCTCAAAAGAAATGTAGGCACTATACATCCCAGTGCATCAGCAGTAAAGCATCGACTCAAAAAAGAAAACGCTTCACAAAACTTCTAAACCTTAATACAACTTAAAAAAAAAAAACAGAAAAAAAATACTGAAAGCTTAGACTGCTTAAAAAATGGAATATGTGTATTTGGCATAAATACAATCACTTCATCAAGCTGTTAAGGCTCTGCTGGTGCAGTTTGCTTTTGCATAAAGTCGAAATAATTTCCCTGCACATGAACCGCATAAAATCTTTAGAAAGCATACGAATATGCTAAGAATTTTTTAAATATGTAAAGTATTAAAGGCGATGATTACAGCCGACGCTGATTTACTTAGACTAAAAATAAACACCTTTAGCTAAACCTGAAAACAAAGAATTCACAGTGTGAGGCAGAAAGAGACGAAAACTGAAGGAATAGTGTATAAACAACGTCTTTTTACAAGTGTTTTGTGTGTTGCATTCTGGGAGCGGTCTTCTCAGGAAACCGTGTCCGCCTGTGCTTTAATTCAGGCAGGTTGTGCAGCACTTGATCACTGCATCTCTGTATAAAAATGACAGGGAAAAAAAACGACAGAAAAACATCAGGAACATGTTCAGCATCCGTTTAAAACTGCATTATTTATGAAACAGTCAACTGATTAAAAATGCAGGGAATAAGGAAACGATGATTGAGTTCATCTCCATTAAGAGACCGGCACCCTTTGTCACCGACATTTGGGCGGGGCTCGCCATGAATAAGTGAGCATGTTTTGACGGGGAAGAGCCGCCGTGGTGGAGGCTCCCCAGCTCCAGGTGCGCCGCGTAGGACGGCGATGCAACGCGAGACGTTCACCATGGCAACCATGCATTGCTGCCAAATCCATCTGCTTCCTCTTCGCTTGTGCCATCAGCGTGTTGCTATGCAGACCTCACCTTGAGCCGGCGTCCAAACCCGTCAAGGTTAAAAGGAGGCGCGGTCTGGGCGGGAGGAGGAGGTCGGGAGACTCGCTCTTTTAAAATTTACCTTCTGTCCAGGAAGATTTGACACCAGAATCAACTCAGCCATCACGGCTTCTAATACTTTAGCAACTGAGGCTAATTTTGGTTCCCTACAGCCATGTGACACATCCCAGCTTTCCAACAGCTCATCCATTTTAAAAATAAATCATAAGTTTCTTGACTTAAATATGGAGATTTTCAGTAACTTTTAAACAAAATGGGTTTGTCATCTGTATCCTCTAAAAAGTATGAAACAACAAAGTACTACTATATGTTTCTATTTAGCAAATGTGTTTTTTTTAATCACTCTATTTCAATATAAAGATCATTTAGATTTGGCAAATCTTGGCTGGGTTGCTCTAAATAAAGACGATTTAAAGCTCAGTAACTTTCCTTTAGGACGTAAATAATTACTGGTCAACTTTTCTTTTCATTGAGGATTTTCATGAATAATGAAGACTGATACAAATTATTTCAATCTCAAACAAAATGTAATTTAACTGTATATTGTCTGAAAACTTTGTTTTGCTGTCTACTCCTTTTTATTTTGGTTCTGCTCTCCGCTTGCACCCGGCTGACTCTAGTAAAACTGTACAGATTATGACCTCTGATGAAACCAAGATAGCTAATAACTAAGATATCTTTTAATTCCTTAGAGGATATAAAATGCCTCCCTGGTGGTTACAAAGGAACAGGTGCTTGGCGATAAACATCCTGAGGTAAACGGCACGGTTTAGTGATCAAATTTCAAAGGTGGGGTGGGGATGTGACCTGTGCCTTGTTTAGTATCTAAAAGTTGGGGTCCAACATTTACAGTTATAACAGATTATTTGTCTATTTAGCTCGGTTTCTTAAGAGGACTCCAAAATTCTTTCAGGACCTTCAGAGATTCACATTTTTCCTTTTCAGGTTTTTACAATAACAACCAAAAATCAGGAAATTTCTTCATTTTCTCGAGCTCAGTCTGGTGTTTCCCCCCCAGAGTTGGAAAAATTTTCAACTCCATTTCCATCCTGTTCAAGTTGCATCAGGCTTAGGCTGCTGGAGGACATCAAGATCTATTTCTGTCACTCCGCTGAGTTCTCCTAATGTTCTTCAATTTTGAATTGTTTGCTGTTTTTTCAACTTTATGTTCTCTCTGTCATTTTTATTTTCATAGTAGGTACACCTGGTCTGGCGTTCTGTTAGCTGTGACATCATCCAGGGGAGACAGATCAACCGCTATTACCATATAACATAGAAAGTACTCCTGGATCAATGTGTGCTTCTGTGCTTTTTGCGTCTCTGCTCTGTCTTTAACCCCCAGTGGGTCGAGGCAGATGACCGTTCATACTGAGCCTGGTTCTGGTGGAGGTTTTTACTCCCTGTTAAAGGGGAGTTTTCCTCTCCACTGTCGCTTCATGCTTGCTCAGTATGAGGGATTGCTGCAAAGCCATAGACTATGCAGACGACTTTCACTGTGGCTCTACGCTCTTTCAGGAGGAGTGAATGCTGCTTGTCAAGACTTGATGCAATCTGCTGCCTTAGATAGGAAACATTTTGACCAATCTGTAAGGAGGATTTGGTTCAATTGACTTTTTAAAGTGCCTTGAGATGACCTGTGTTGTTAATTGGCGCCATATAAATAAAACTGAATTGAAATCAGAGCAACGACAGTCTAGCGGGTCCTTGGGAAGTGCACACGCAGCAGGTTTTAGTGCCTCGATCTATAAACCTCAGGTTATTCAAGGCAACAAGGTAAAACACATTAAGGGATCAGGTCTACTGGCCATGTGGTGTCGAGTCTCGACAGGTAAGGGTTAGTCTGACCAGAGACGGCGTTGTAGAGGTTTAACCGGCTGTCAGTGGAGATCGGTTTACTCAGCAGACTTCCAACAACAGCGAGGACAATAGAAAGCAAAGTGATCAGATCTAAATTAAATGAAAAATGGATTACCGTGTAATGCTCAGGGAAAAAAAAGGCAGCAACATAAAAAATAAAAAGCAGGAACACAAATCAAGATTTTATTACGTTTTTTTTTTTTTTTTTAATTTCTTTAGAGGAATCTGCTGTTCAGGAGACCGCCGTGGGTCCTTTGTCTTGGTTTTGTTTTGTTGTCTGCGTTTTGGTTGGGGGAGGGGGATCTCAGGGAGGTTACATGCTGTCTCTCAGCTGTCAGCAGAGATTATAGGGGTCACCCAAACGCACAAGGCACTTAATGGGGGAGCTGCATGGTAGCAAGGGGGGAGATCTGGAGTGCTCACCAAATGAGATATGACTCTCCTTACAGCTGGACTGACAAAACAACATCACACCTCCTGCTTGGTTGAACCAAAGCTCTCAGATGGCACTCCACACGACCATGTATTCAAAGGGGAAGGCTAAAAGGCCCAGAAATATATCCCTTCATTTACATCTTCCTTCTGTGAATCATTTAAAGCTGTAAGATTTCTAAAAGGGAAATATACAACAACAACAAAAGCACTAAAGACTATCATCCCGTCTACATCTAATCAAAAAATTGCATCAGGCGTTAACCCTCGAGAGCTTACCATAAGCTCATTACACGCGATATAAAAGCTAGATTGAAGAAAAAATATTCGTCAAATCAGTCGGAAAGAGCCTTACGCCACTGAAAATCAATTTGTTCTGATATTACAGAGGGCTAATACCTAGAAAGACAAACAAACGAGCAGCTGCCATTTGTTTGACACTGAGAGCAAACACTTTGGGCCGGATTAGAGCCGTATGCTGGAGACAAACGGGGGTAAATAAAAACATGTTTTCAAAGACGACGCGGGAGCAAATTCCACCCCTTTGTCTTCGACGGTATCATTAGCAAATATTATCATTTGTGTCAAGTATCTTATTTTTTCCCCTCCAGACACACGACCCGCTTTCAGGAAGGAAAACATGCATATGAACAGACAGAGGCAGACGAAGGCAGCCTTATAGTCATCAGGTCTTACCTGGCGAAAGGAATGTAGGAGATGCTATACCTGAAAACAACACAAAACATGACACAATTACTGGTTATGGCAAAATCCAATTTAACAGAGATAAACTCTCCTGGCATTCTAGAGTCTGCTGAGGATTTGCAGTTTTCTTAATTTTTTAAACAAACTTCAATGCATTTCATTGGGATTTTATGAGGCAGACCAGTACAGAGTTGTGCATAGCTGTGAATTGGAAACGGACCCATTGCTCAAATCCTTTTCCCGACAGAAGTCTAAACGAAAGAGGCGTGCAGATGCATGCAGCCTCTCTTACTCCGATACCCTTAAACTAATCCCAGTGTAAAGAACTGACTTCAGAAGACGCTTAATTACGAAGTAAAGTCCACGAAAATGTCCCGGTGCAAACAGAGAGGTTCTTTGAAGGTCCCAGGGGTTTGTTGGAGAGCAGACCTCGCCTAACCCGAGGATCAACCAAAGAAGTAGCCGAAAGAACCATGACAGCCCTGCCGGAGCTGCAGTGGTCAGCCGCTCAGGTGGGAGAATCTACTGACGCAGCAACCGCAAGTCATGCGATCCACAAAGCTTCGTATCCGAGCGGCGAGAGGAGAGCCTACTGCTGAAAAACTAAGAATTCCCAAATTAAGTTCACTGGCCAATAAACATCAGATGTGAGCTTTTTGGCTTGTGTGCAAAAAGCTGTAAGTAGTGGAGAACTGACGCTGCACACACCATTATAGAAAAAAACATGGTGATGGCATCATGATCCTGTGGGAATGCTTTTCTTCAGATCAAAGCACAATTTTGTGTTAAAATGGGCCAATCGCTACAAAATGATTCACTAGTTTATATAAGTCTAAGACATAAAATCCCAACGTTTGAGGCAAGGGTGTCCAAAGTGTGGCCGCGGGGGGCATTTGTGCCCAATTTTACACGACCCTTAGTTACAGTTCAAGAATGACCTAAATTTGTTTTTCCTGCTCAGGTGCTTGATGCAGATACACGTGTTTTCTTTTTGTTTTGTTTTTTATGTATGCGACGGCTTCAGAATAGGTTGACAAAATAAAATCTTCTTGAAAAGGAAAATGCAACATGCAACACAAAGTATCGATCTTTTATCAGCCATGTTTCTGCTTTTCATGTAAATTAATGGTGAATAGGGCTGCAAACATCCAGGGACTTTTCCCAAAAAAGCAGACTTGTGTGTGCGTCTATTTCTTAATCACGGCAACTGTAAAAGTGCTGAAAGCCTGAGTTCTTTTAAATCGAGATTAAAGACACATTTGTTTAGGATTGCCTTCGACTGTTCTAGTTAAACTGTTTTAAACATTAGTTCAACGTTGTAGTCCAACTGCTTTAAACATTGGCTTTTAGTTTCTATTCTCCCATGTTTTATTTTGTTTATACATTTTATTCCTACTTGCTTTTATTCTGTTTTATTTTCCTATATTTTAATCATGTAAAGCACTTTGCATTGTCTTTGTACTGAAATGTGTTATACAAATAAATGTGCCTTGCCTTAAAGCAAGAGTGAGCCCAAAGCCTGTTCTTGTTGATGAAAAGACACAAAAAACAGACGAATGAAGATACTATTTGCATTTTCTTTTTTTACCGGGTGAACCTGCAAGATCATCTACAATGAGCTACAGATTCCTTTTCTACAGAAGTCAGATTCCTTTACTTGTTTCATTAAAATATTGTACGTTTCGTTTGTTGTTGAGCTGGTAAAAATGAGAAAACAGTTTTTGTAATTTTGATTAAAAAGTAATAATAATTCATAATTATGTGGCCCTGCAGTACTTTAAACTTGACATTTTTGGCCCCCATAGCAAGAAGTTCGGACACCCCTGGTTTAAGTTGTAATAACAGTTTTTAAGGATGATCCTTCTTTTGATGATCCACATGCTTATTAGATTTAACACGTAGTTAAGTGTTTGGTAAATACAGTAAACAATGCTCAGTAAAAATGTGTCGGCAGATCATGTGGATCCGCAGTGATCTTTGCATCAGGGATTTGACAAAGACCTCCAGCATGAACATTACTGGCATCCTGCAGCGCTTACACTGCAAAAAGGGAGCTAAAGGTAAGTAAAATACTCTTGAAATGCGTGTATGAGTCCTTGATTTGAGCAGGCAAGTTTAAATGATCTACCAATGGAATCAGATATTTGCACTTAAAATAGGAACCACTCATCTCCATCATCTGATTTCAAGTGCAGCACATCTAATCATCTTATTTTAGCGATCAAAATACTAACGTCATTGTCAGATTTTAAATTTTTACTTATCTTCAGTCCCCTTTTTGCAGTGTATAGTTTAACTATTAAACCATCCCACATATTCTAAAGATGAGAGGAATTCGATAGAGGAGCTGAATGATTAACCAAAGCCCCCCAAGCACGGCGAGGCAGGAAGGAATCTAGTTAAGCCAATATTTAACCACCGTCACGGGGACCATCAAGAAAACCACAGCGCTGGACGGCCGCGTTCATCAAACCACCTTTGATGAACCGTTGTCGAGCTTCTGACCCATGAACCGAGTTCAGCTCTCAGCCTGCCGGCTGGACTTTGCCCACTTCTGCTAGGGTCAGCGGTGACATCTTACTGAACGACGCTCGCACGTCTGAGTGTCTGTGTGGGCGTGCACGGCGCACCGGCTCTGCGCCTGACATGCGTGACTCGTGGGTGCCATGGCGACGCCTTTTGAGGATATCGGCAGACAGGAGACGACAGTCGGAGCTGCCCGTGTGGCTCGGAGGCTGAAGAAGCAGAGATCTGCCAAACTGTCCTGATCCGTCCCCCTGCGGAGTATTTGCAGCTGTGAGCTACCGTAGCGTCACGCTGACATTCTTAAAGCCCTGGGGTGAAGCTTTGCTCAGATTGCTAAATGTCTAACTCCTGACTCGCAGCTGTTTTTCCTTCAGGTCATCAAACCATTTCTTTCAAAAATAAGACGACTAGAAATACGAGCCGTTTGCAAATGACGCTTCCATTTATGGGAACTTTTTTTTTTTTTTTTTTTTTTTATACCAGCCTCACTCATTCAGGCCTACTTACTACCAGTCCTGTACCACCATAATACAAATAGCTTGTGTAGACTGGTTTGGCATCATTAAGTAGACCGCAACATCTCAAACGGCGACTTTATGACGTCTTGATATCCAAGAACAAATGGATAACAAAGCCACAGACATCCATCAGCGTGGAAAAGGGTTCCGCATCAATTTCTAAGGCTTTTGGGACGAGAGCCGTTCCTCCTTACCTTTCTTCTTCGTGTTAAGAATTAGTCTTATTATTGTCGACTCCCATTGCTCAACACAGAGGCGCCAGTCTCTGCATTTTTTGTTTTGTTCTATTAACAACAATAACATCCGCCATTACTGCCGTAAACTGTACACTGCTGTGTGACGTCTAATTTCTGTTATCTGTAAATGCTGGTCGCTGTGGGGTGTTGAACTGTTCAGACAGAAGTGAAGTCTGATTAACTGCAGTCGCATTTAACCGTAGCGTGAACGACCACCCACGACAAAAAAGAAAAATCTGATTTCAGCAAAAAAAAGTCTGAACCGAGCAGCAAGACCTGCAGTGCGAATTCAGGCAAAACTTTCACTGGAAGGCATCACGTTGGGTTAAAATCAACAGAAGTTCAGACAAAGAACATGACGGCTACGGTCAGACATGGTGGCAGTGTGACGGTCCACGGCTGCTTTGTTTGCTTCAAGACCCGGATTACATGCAGTGGCTGCACTAAAAAGGCCCGGCGCTGCAGAAGGAAAATGTCTGGGGACGCTTTTTCTCAGCACTGTAAGTCCACCCTATTTGGCTTTTACGTGAAATAAAACGACATCAATTAATCAATCAGCTTTACTTCTAAAGCACATTTTAAAAACCGCAGGGATGGCCAAAGTGTGGCACACTGAGACAAGAACAGGTTAAGAAAATAGGTTAAAAACATACACACACACACACACACACACACACACACACACACACACACACACACACACACACACACACACACACACACACACACACACACACATCAAAAGCCAAAAACCAGGTTCACAGCAGGAGTATTTTAAGGTGCCATACACGACAAGATTACAGAAGAAATAAGTGTTTTTAAGACATTTAAAATAGGAAAAGAGGAGGCCTGTCACCTAGTATGGTATAGACATGTAGGATATCATCTATAGCATACATTTCCAGGCTCAAGCTTCTAGGATGGAAAACTGGATGGACGGCTACTAAAGTCTTTGGCGTTTGGCACAAGTTAAAGCAGCTAGGACCAAAGTCCTCCGCGGTCGAGGTACAGCTGAGAAATAAGAACCAAACCAGACGGTCAACCTTACCAGGTCATTGCCAAAAACTGAAGAATACAGAAGATGATAGCCAATCCATTTTTGTGCCACTGTAAGCAGAAGAATATATTAAAGCAGCCATTTCAGCGGCCAAATACTGAACATTTTCTGCCTTTCCGGGGCTCTGGGTCGGCTTACCCAACACTTACCCAAAATGCTGCACAAAGTGTTAAGGTGAAGCAGAGCTGGTGGGAGGAGAAGACAAATAATTACCACTTTGTCACCACATTTAAGAGGAAAGTTAGACTTCAGATCACTTAATACACCAAATCTACCACAACAAAGCATCTGCATAGTGAAACATTTCATTTGTGGCGGCAAACATTTTATTGCCAGTCCCAAAAAGATGGCAAAATAGAAACCGTAGAACCTTTAAGTAACGGACCTACTCCATTCAATTTTATTTATATAGCGCCAAATCGTGATACGTGTCATCTCAAGGCACTTTCCAAAGTCAAATTCAATCAGATCTACACAGGTGGGAATTACAGCAAAGTGATGTGTATATAAAGTGTTGATTTTTTCTATCCGACTTAGAATAAAAGTGGATATTTACCAGCATAACGATGGTTGCTATGAGTCTTGTTGGTTCAAACATCCTCTTTAGCTGTTTTAATGGGCCCATCAAGAAACAGGTGCTTTAGAAATAAAACAGAGAGAAAAAAAAAAGACATGTCTGATGTTTACATGGTGCTTTTCACAATATAGCTCCAGGCATGTGTTACTTTTATCGTTTCCTTGATAATAAACCGTCTTCCGTCACAAAACACAACCAAGATGAGGGCTCCCAAGTGTTTCTATCGCCAGCCCAGCCGGCTTTCAGATCCAGGAACTAAGAAATGTACAGAAACGGAACCAGACACCTACGCTAAACGGTGCCCAAAACGTGTCCCACATGACTATAACACACTAGGCGTGGGTGACATGACCATATTACATCAGGGAGGATTAGGACGTGCTGAGGAGCTGCCACAACAGACACTGTGGGATCTCCAAGCAAGGCGATGTGATTTATGCAGAGCAGGAAACGTGCTCAGAGTCCTATTGGCTTCAGCAAACAGCTGGGAACCCACTGGAAAATAGCGGACGCTAGAAAACATACTAATAAATCGTTTAGTCAAGCAAATATCCTGAAACTAAGATATTTGGTTCATTTCTAAATGTTTAAAGCTAGAAATTTACAAAAATTTGTCTTACTCTTCAGTTTTTTATATATATATATATATATATATATATATATAATCCAACTGCTTTTTCCTACTTACTTTTTTTTCTGCTTTATTTCCTGTATTTTAATCATGTAAAGCACTTTGCATTGTCTGTGTACTGAATTGTGCTATATAAATAAATTTGCCTTGCCTTGCCAGTGATGGAAACAATAGACGGAAGTACAATTTCAAAAGTAAAACTGCGTACTACTTTAAAACAAATGTGCATTTCAGAGCAAAATTGTGGAACAATTTGGATGAGGAGTTGGGAAAAAAAGGCTCTACTATAAATCAATTTCAAAAACTTTATAAGAAAAATATGATTAAATCTTATACACTTTTTAGTTGATAGAGAATGATAACTTATATTGTTCATTTAATGTATACGGCCTTGAAAATATACTATGTAATTATTGAGAAAGGGGCAGGTTTATACAAGATTTTCCCTCCTCCTGCTCCCTTCACACTGGTGTACAGTAAGCGTTGTTTGTGAATCAATGATGAAATCTGTTAAATCGAGTGAATAAGACAGAACTTCAGTCTTAGCTGTTCTTCATTCTTCAGTATAAAGAAGCGTATCGGTGGCTGCAGCTTTCCGACTGCGCGGTGTGACGTTCCCTACGGAGGATTAGCTCCTGTGTTGAGGACACCCGAGCGTAGATCAGCCGCCTTTGACCCATCAGGCTAATTAATAATTTAATTTATCTTATCTAAATATTATAATTGTATGATTGTTAAGGAGGTTTATATGCTCATTTCCTCCACCGTTTAGCTGGTGGCTCAGCCAATCAGCTCTCTCCATTCCCACCATCTTCCCTGCTTCAGACACTCTAAAAAAAAAAAAAAAAAAAAGGTCCTCCTCACTACTCCTAACATTTTGTCACTTTAGGAGCTCTCTGACCACCTAAAATGCTATGTGAATAACTTATCTTACAGAGGTAAAATGTTAAGAAAAAGCTTAGAATTCAGGAAATTCTAAGATGTTTTCCTAAAACGACGGCACTAAGAGCTACTTTCAGTCTTAGAAATCTTTGAATACGGGCACAGGACTGGAGCCGATTCCTCACTGTAAGAGCATGAAGGCGGTTTGTGTGTGAAAACGTCTCATGCTAGTTAAGCAGATCTCTACTTCCTGTTGCAGGAGATGAGAAATGTCCGGTAGTTAAACGTTGCTCCTTTTTCCAGAACATAACGTCCTAATGATGGGAACCGGCAAAGTGGTTCAGGACTCAACGTGACGAGAAGCCTGGGACATGAACACAGACCCCAGCAGCGTGACCGACGTTAAAATGGTTTGACCGGCGGCTTCCGACGACGCAGCCGAAGCCGCCTTGCACCCAAAGGATGTCTGACGTCAGCGAAGTTGAGGAGGAGACGGCTTTCCCGGCCGGTGAGGCGCGCGGCCATGTTTCCCAGCACAGCTGAGTGGGCAGCAGGACTCACCGGGGAGTCACATCTGCTAGATGAGAAATCAGAGCAGCGCGTGTTGACGTAGACTCTGTGGACCGATCAGAAGAGAGGGTCTGGTGCTTTGTCTGTCCCTCGCTACGCCAACTGCTCAGTGTGACAGAGACACGGCGTCCACGCACATCCTGCTCACTGACGGGAAGAAAATCTGTCAGCTCCAAAAGTCTACGAGCGACTGTAAGGAGGACTCCTTCTCCCCCCAAAAAAAGGGGTTTCTGTAGAGAAGAGGAAATGTTTCTTACAGATCTGTTTTTTTTTTTTTTAGACACGTGAATAGACAAAAAAAAAAAAATACTTGATCAAAGCCATCCAAAAAAGACAGAAAGAAACAAAGAAAAGCTTAATGTGACCAACAAGGACATCACAAATATCCCGTTTAGATGCAGACGTTATATTTAATGCACCAGCTCTGCCCTGATCCACAGAAAAGCGTCTTCGTACAGTGAAGAAGTGTCAGACGAGACAAAGAGGAACTGAGTTAGTGGAGATGCTTCATTATTATTAAAAAATG
Source organism: Fundulus diaphanus (assembly GCA_037039145.1). Classification (NCBI taxonomy): domain Eukaryota; kingdom Metazoa; phylum Chordata; class Actinopteri; order Cyprinodontiformes; family Fundulidae; genus Fundulus; species Fundulus diaphanus. Next base: position 39,618,342 of record CM073121.1, on the reverse strand, counting down.
ATGCATCGAGATAAGACTGTGACACGTATGTTTCTAAAAAACCCCTTCGACACAACCTGGTTGTTACAGCAGAGAGGAGCCGGGGGGGGTTGGCACCGGAAGTAGCGTCCCTGCCAAATCTGCCTGTATGCGCGCAAGGAAAGCCGACAGATACCACTGACGATGCCCAGTGCTAAACCAAAAACACGTAAGAATGTTGGTGAATGTTGCAACAAACCGCAATTAGACCCACGATGACTAAACAATTCAAAAGCTCTTCTGCTTTGGCTTCACAGCAAACATCGACCCTAGATGGTAAGCCGTCCGACCCACAGTTCAGTATTTCAATCACAACAAGGTTTTATTGAAAAGGTTGCTTCTGGCTCACCGCCTCTTTAACATCTAAAACTTTTTTACGCTGCATTTAAAAAAACAATTAAAAAAATAAGTGTGGGCAAATATACGAGAGGCCTCCTGAAACCAGTGCAGTTTTCCGCCGCACTCATGTTAGGTAAATTGAAATAATTATAAATATGAATTATACAGCGCAAAAATAAATAAATAAATCAAAAGCATAATTAGAATTTCACATGTTGACAACTCCATGAAACAAAAGCTGAGCCAGTCAGATTGTCAAACTCGCCACATTTAACATCGAGTAGAAAAAGAAGACGTTCGTTTGAATTTAGCCGCGCCGTTATCTGCAGTCTTACCTGGACAAAGCCGCAACATTCCCTAGCGTGTAGAAAACAGCAAAAAGCTTGAGGCCCTTAGGAAGGAAGAGCAGCGCTGAGCCCTGGAAGAACAGCAGAATGTTATCTGCTGAGCTGTGGAGAATAGCATCCTCATACATTTATCAGAGGTCAAAGGTTAAGAAAACCCAGCCATGCTGCATCAGGACAATAATTAAGATTAAAGGTTTTTAGAACTCATTCCTTTCTCTGGGAATATGTGAGAAAGCTAAAGATTTAGTTCCTGCGCTTCTAAAACTTCACAGAAACGTATCTGGCTCCCTCTAGTGGCAGAATAATAAAAGCGTTTGGCTAGAAGGCGTTCATTATGTATTAGTTTATACATTTATGTACATATCTACACCTTTGCATCACTCTTTCTAAATAAGAGTAGTGCAACAGTGGAACTGTGCACAAAATTGGTGTTCAGTTTATAAGTATGGTGCTATTACATTTCAACTTTTATCAATTAAGAACTTTTGAAGCCATTTCCAGTGCCTTGCAAACCATTTATACCCCTTAGCTTTCCCTCATGGTCACCTTACGATTACTAACATCTGTGGCTTTTATAGGGACTTTCACTTTTACAAATACAAAACTTTAAAATGTGACATGCATTTGTTAGCACTAATAAATACTTTGTAATAGGGCTGGACGATATAGAAAAAAAGCATATCAATAAAACAGAAATCATACTGATCGACATCAATAACCATGAAAAAACAAAATTTCAAACACACATATTTTAAGTGGATGCCTGGCCATTTTATGCTGTTGCTTAGCGACCTAAAATTTAGATACAGAGCACTGAATTCAATTCAAACTCAACCCTTTATTCAACCAACTTTTTTTCTTTTTTTGGAAGTGTTAGTTTCCTCTCACACGTTGCCTTTTGCATTTAGGTCAAACACTATCTAACCACAGCACCTTTGCATCTGCTCTGGCTTGTTGAAAACACCAAACACTGTTTTTAGGGTGTCTGTTTATTAATTATATAATCTCCAGAAGGTCACTGTTAGACTAGATTTATTTATTTTTTTATTTAGCCGCATCAGAGTAAGTGGATGCTAATTTTAAAAGCATGTGGAAAGTTCTGAATCACTTTGTATGGGTCTGTCACGTGAGATTCCCGCCAAAAAATGCATAGAGGTGTGTGTGGCTGTAACGTGGTATGAATACCTTTGCTAGGCACTACTCACATGTGGTAACTCGGATGATGGATCTTTGTGCTATGGCCTTTTAACTTTGACCTCAAACTCAACCGGCGTGACCCCCCAGACTAGAAAAAGGGGCAGTTTTCTTGGGGAAGTGTGAATTATCACAGTTGAGCGTGTGAGACGACACTTCCTGTCATCCTATCAAGCGTACGCTCCAACATGGTTAGGTCAAACCAGTTCTTTTTTTTATTATTATTTACGCTACAATAAGGGTATGACGGGCTGCACCGTCGGTACCACTGTCGCCTTGCAGCATGAAGGTCCCGGGTTGGCTTGGTTTAAACAGAGAGAAAGAAAGAAGAGGACGATGTGCAGAAAAGCAGAGCCACTCACGAGTATTGAACACAGGATGCCCGAAGCGAAGCATATGACGAACCATTTCACCCTGGTGCTGAAGCTGAGAGTGCTGCCTTCAAGGACCTGGGGAGAACAATGGGAGGATGTCACACGACAAGTCTAATGACCGGCAGGCTTCCCACGGACATGAACACACACCCCCTATGTTAAAGCTGCAGGTCACACAGGCATTTATCACGAGGCAAGCAAGAAATACACAGATAGACACGACTTTAAAGACGAAAATTCAAAATAAAAGCAAAATTGAGACCAAAGTGAAACCAATTGCAACACCTTACCTCGTATCCTCCTAAATGCGAAAGCGTGCGAGAGTGTCAAACAAACAACAGTTAAGAGTTAAAAAAACAACTTACAACAAATATGACGTTAGCTGTTTCTGCTAAACGGACATAAAATAAAAAAACAAAAACAAAGTAGACACTAACAGCTAACGGGTCCCACGCCAAACAGCGAGAAAACAAAAGAGAAAGTGTTAGAAAAGTACATCGCTGGGACACCATAACAGAGCCAGTTAGCATTAGCAGCCGTCAGGCGGCGAGCTAACCTGCGCCGTTAGCCCCAGCTCCTCGTTGTCCTCCCGGCCGCTCAGCACACGCCGCAGCTTGTCCATGGCTGGAACTCAAGTGCTCAGGCCGTCCTGGGGGGAGACAATGGCGTCCAAGTGTCCAAACTAAACTCTGTCGGTCGGCCAGAAACGACTGTTGTCATCAGGGGATGTGAGCCGCACTTCCTGGACGAGCTTCTCTCCGACGCGCTGACCGGGAATCAGTTCGCCAAGCCGGTCTCCGCCCCGTTTCAACAGGGAGGCGTTTTACTAACAGACCGCAGACCAGAGTCTTAAAGCGACTAAACGACACTTCCTCCGCTCTGACGAGTGTTATGGTGTTACGAAACTTTCATGAAAACGAACCAAACAGCAGGACGTTTTGTCTCTTGTCGGACACGCTTTTAATTTGGTGAGATTTTATTGGCTGGAGCCGGTTTGTTGTTAGAAAAAAGAAAGAAAGAAAAGAAAACAATATCCCGTAAATTGCCACTTAAATCAAAATGTGCAGGAAAGATTTAGACAAATGATTTAACGTTTCACAGTAAAATGTAGAAATTGTATGATTGACTAAACAAGTCAGTCCGCTACATTTGTTCAATTGTCGCCATCTGGTGGAGATATTACAAATTATCAATTTTTCAGGCTCAGGAGTGAGTATGGCAAGCTGGTTTATATTTATTCAAAATCAGTAGTTGCCTTGAAATTAAACCAATTTATTTTTCTTTCTGGTTTAGGATTTTCAGAAATACCTAGAGATTTTATGACAACTTATCTAACTTCAGCATTGTTAATTTATGTATACGTATTTATTTGGATTTTGATGCCTGTATAGATTGAATGTCTCTCAGGACAGTATGACCCACTGATTAAACAACAATAGCTGCAAGCATGCCTGTACACACACAAGGTGATATATATATATATATATATATAAACATATTTCCTTACAGTAGACCATGCATTGATCATGGAAAGTACTTTCGATCACTGATTGTCAAGGTATACTCTGTCAGGTACAAGCTGATGGATGATTAACACAAAACATCTTGTGGAAGACTTGCATGACATGACCAAAACTACAAAGGTCCAAAATGATTAATAGCGCTACTTTGGGCCTGCACTTATCCAGTAGTGGCTAAAATCCACACTAGTTTACTAGTAAAAGCTTTCTTGATCAGACTAATAAACCTGTAAGCACATTTGAGTCATACTAGTTGACTAGGGTGCTTACCAGTGCACTCAATTGAGTTGATATGGTTTCCCCGGGCAGTTTTTCATCAAGTGCTGCAACTGTTTTAATGTTTTTCATGATGGATCAATCTAACATCTAAAATATCTAGTCAAACTTGAACTGGAAAATTATACAATAAACAGAGATTATTTTTAAAAAAAGAGTTTTGTTTGTGAAACACAAAATGATCATGTTTGATGCTGTTTTGGAACTAGGACTACCTCAGACTAAGACAAGAGTGAAAATATTCTACTTTACTACGAGTGATTTCTGGTGATATATAAATAAATACATATAACTATATTTAGATTAATTGATCAGACTATAATATTTATATTTAAATGTACTGGCTGTGTTTTTTCCCACATATTCAGTGGGTCAGAGGGATATTGCCTTTAAGAGTGGAGTATTCTCTTCCATTGTAATATTTACCAAAACATCTTTACTGTCAAGGTTGAATAAAATGAAAAACAAAACATTTGTGGGAAGCTTTTGAGTTCACTGTGTCCTTCTGAGGGACAGGGTCACTGCTTGGATGATTTGCCAGCAGAAACGTTATTCCACAACAATACGAATAAGTTGCCGTGCAGATACAAATTCCCCAAAATGTACAAAATGCTCTTGTATCACCCGCAGTGTTGTTGCACATTTTCATACACAAACTGGTCCTGATTTGCCAGGAAGCGCAAACTTTGGTGAAGCTCAGATTATTTAACTCGTTCAAAATTGTCATTTGTGCAAAATGGGAGGGGAACGGTAGGAACGCATGAAAAAGCCATGTGCAATTTCGTAAAAATGTTCCGTATTATTGTTAAAAAAGAACAAAAAGTTACACGTTCTTGATAGCCTGCTGGTTTTGGGTTCAGGTAACAGAGACTCCCCTCTGCGGAGTCAGGATGATCTGTTTTAACACCTCCATCTCCATGCGCAGTGAGCGGTGAGTGGACAGCCCGCCTTCTCGCCGTTCGGACGGTTCACAGACGCCAGCTGCCATGCGGAGCCCGCTCCTAGCATCCCTGCTCGTCTTATTCCCGTTCTTTTATGGATCCACGTGTTTCGTGTGTCCGAGGATCTGCAGGTGTTCCTCCGAGACGATCAGATGCAGGGTCACAGCAGACGCGGAGAAGGATCAGGGGAACAAAAGACTGTACGTGCATGGGTATTGTGGCTTTAAATATTATTTTAAAAACGAGTATCTGTGCTTGCATGTCATAAAATCTTACAACGGACATGATGTTAAGCAGCTGCATTGTTTTATAGAGATATTTTCCGGACCAGTCCGTGCGTAATTACGCACAGTGAGATGTTTGATTTTTAACCAAACGTTTGGTTCAAATGAATTGTTAGATATCAGTTTTCAAACAAAATATTTTATTAAATTTATAATATTTTTCTTCTTGGTTCTTTTAATAAAACCAAAATTAACTGGCATACTATGTGAGCAGCGTCATGTTTTGGCAATGTATTCCCTATAAAACACACTAATTAGATGAAAGGACGATCCTAATTTGGGGAAAGTTTTAATCATTTATCATATTCAGCCAAAATATTATCTGTTTTACAATTATGCATCACATAGACTTTCATTACTCAATATAATGGTCATACAGCTGATATCTAACTTTGTACACAACAGTTTCAACTTTGCTCCAGAAGACTTTCTAGAAGACGACTGTCCAGCTGCCTTCCACACATTGTTTATTGTCACAGTAAGAACAATTTGGATTAAAAGAACAGCTGAATAGAAACATATCCACAGACCTTCATGGTCACCTCATAAAGAACCCCAGCTTGAGTTCAACTTAATTACCTCTGAAGAACATGTCAAGTTGGCCCCACAAGGTCAGGTACACACAGCATCCTCTCATCCTATGTGCTTCCATGGCCTCTCAGCTCACCCACAGAGCCCACCAGATTTTGATGAGCCTTGAAGGTGAGAAATCTTGACCCCAGCTTTTATGAATCGCTGGACCTTGAATCTGGACTGATAAGTGCCTGTGAACACCAAGGCTGGCAGTTTCATGATTGGACCGGATGCCAAAAACACTCGTGCAGTATGCATGCACTGCAGAAAGGTCAGATTGCTCAAATGAGTTGCTGTCAGGAGGAAACGATGAGACGGGAAAAATTCAAAACGATTTTTGAAACCAGAAAGTGAATTTGTTTTGGATTTTCTAAGTCCAATGAGGCCCAAATATTTACATATAAACTTAATTACATACATACATCCCTACTACTGTAATTTAAAATAAATAAATAAATAAATAAAATCGCTCATCCACCTTGTCTGCACGGTTTGTCTGGCCTTGAAACAGCTTTTAGTAAAATTCTGGCTCGATATATGACCAACCTTCTTTTCAGAAACAGTGAAGTTATTTTAAATTAGCTACTTTCTAAGCACAAATCTAGTTGAGCAAATGTAGCCCAGAGGTTTAAATAAAAGGATTGGCATCGAGGCCCTCCTAAAAGCTGAATATTAGCCTGCTTTCTAAAACCCGTTTTGATGTATGTTTGAGATAAAAAAAATTTGCTTTGTTTTTTGGAACGTCCCACTTTCTCCAAGCTTCGTCTATTTTGCTCAGGGGTCCCAAACGCCAGTCCTCTGGTGGTGCTGTCATGTGACCTTGGATGCATCCCTGGTCCAACCCTCCTGAATCAAGAGGCTGAATTAACTCCCAAGCATGCAGTCAGATTCTAGATAGCTGTGGACATAATTGTCTAATTCAGGTGCATTGAAAGATGCAAATCTAAAAAGTTGCGTGACACTCGCCCACGGGGATCTAAGTTTCAGACCGCAGGGCAAGATGCTGCCAGCGCCATGCTTAATGGTAGGTACAGTGTTCTTAGCTTTGGAGGACTCACCTTCACTCCACCAAACGATCTTCTTGCCATTGTAGACAAACTGACCAGTTTTTGTTTCATGAGATCCTCCATGTTTTCTTCAGAGGTAATTTAGTTTGACCTTGTGTGCAACAGCATATTTTGAATATGCCTGAAGTTGCCACACGGGGCTTTCAGTCAGTACCCATTCAAAAATGTTGCTCTTAAACTTACATCACTTTGGACAGTGACACTGTTTTTTGCAGCAGGCTTTGCTGGTATGAACCTTGTTGGTTGCTACTTTGTTAAAAAAGAAAATCCCTTTTAACAAAAGACTTTGGCAGCTGTGGTTGCCAGAAGTTTTCAGTAAAAATAAAAATACAGTGAAAATATAAACCAGTTTACACACTGTTGCTTTTAAAGCCATAAAAAAAAAAAAATTAAGTGAAGTCATGGCATTGCCACTAGTGCCACAAATGTCCAAAATATTTTTAAAATACCTGTTAAATATACATTTATAAATGTAAAGATAAGTATACCACAGTTTTATAATGTAAAATATACAGGTGGTTCTGTAAACCAGGAAACATTTTCACTGTATTGGTCCGGATATTCTAGGCAATTTTCCTTTGTCTTAAGGTGACAGTTTGGTGTAAGATGGTTGAAACTTGGACACAGTATGGGTTTACCAGCTGGACAGTCATCTCAAACACACCAAAAATTCATTTTTAAATCAGTAAAGCAGGGTAAAATAAAAAAAAAATGCTTTCCCAGAAGAACCCCATTCTCAACCTTTTTTAATCATCCGCTGAGATGAAGATGAAACGGGCTTTAAAGCTGGTTCCGTCCAACCCAAACAGTCAACTATCCAGCCAGAATTGTAATGCTTAGTGTACGTGGCAAAACCGAAGCTGCAGGCAGAATCAGAACTGTTCAGGAGCTGCAGGCAAACAACACACGCAGGCAGGGAAACAGGACAAGGCGCTCTGGCCGGGAGCGGATGAGTGAGGCAGGTATAAGTAGGCAGAGTGCCAGGTGAGCAGAGTTGGCGCTCATTAGTTGCAGCAGGTGGAGCTGATCTGGTGCTGAGTGTTGGCTGGTGGCGGAAATGAATGGAACATAATCAGTCCAGAATAGTCCGAACAAGAACAAAGATAAAACAAAAAACCCAAAATCCTGACAAGAGTTAGACAAGAAGATAGTTGGGGGTACAAAAGATTTTGGTAAAGAAAGAACTTGCTAAGTGATATTCAACCATTTGATCTTTTGTATAGAAAATCCATGGCAAATTTAAATATTTGTTTCAAACTCTTCTTTATATTGAAGTGTTTTGCTCAGGACCATTCCACCCCAGAAAAAAAAAAGCTGTTGAAATAAATGACATCAACGCCTCAAATTGTAGTAAGTTTCATGCCCTTGATGAGTGAATACAAACATCTCTCGCTGGTTTTTAGATGATGATTTTTATGCTTTTATTTATCAAAATCTTACCATCGAGTGACAATAACTCAAAGTGATTTGTTGTCTAAAGATTCGCTGTATCACAACATGATCTCGTTTCCCGTCTCTTGTAGGTTTCTTTATCATCTTTCTTTTAAAACTATATCAAGCCATTCTTTTGAGGATTTGAGAGGAGTTCAGAGGATGTATGTATTTGTCTTTCTTTTTTAGTGCACCAACAACAATGTGACACATATATAAAATGTCAGCTCTGTGTCGTGGGAATGTGCTACATGTATAGTTATGAAAGATGCTTTCACCCTGAATTTAAAAACTATAATTTTTGTTACATAATACGTTACTCTGCATTTTTTAGAGCTCAGTTTAGTTGACACTGAACAACAGTAGGTACCGTGAGTTAGTAGTAATCCTAACTGTGCTGTGTTCGTGTTGCTTGCAGTGAGATTGCTCAAAGTGTAACCCTGGAAACCATCGAGGCATTAGCGTTTAACAACCTTCTCAACCTCTCTGAGATGTAAGTCCAGCGTGTGGGATTCTGGGGACGATTGTTTTTGTCCCCGATCACTGTGGTGCACCTCAGCTGCTCTTTTCTTCCTGTAACTAAACAGTTCCATCCAGAACGCAAGGAGTCTGATGCACATCCACAGAAGAGCCTTCAACAACCTTCCGAATCTTCACTACTTGTGAGGCAACTTGAATACAAACCCATAACATTCCAGGTTTAGAATTAAACCTAAATAAATGTATTTCCACATACGCTGGCCATGCGAAAGTAATCATCCATTTGACTTTAACATTTTATCACATTATGACCACAAACTTCAATCTTTATTAACACTTTTTATAAGTAATTTCACCGATAGCCCCACGCCGAATGGTGTATATTTGTGAAGTGGAAGGAAAATAAAACATGGTTTGCAGTACTTTTAAAAAAAGTCAAATTCTGAAAAGTATTAAAATCCAGTCCAACCAGTTGGCAGCAAAGGTCACTGAAGTAATAAATAGTTTGAAGCATGGCTAAGTTATCAGCAACAAAATCAACTTTATTCCTAACTTTGTGGGTACAAACAAGGAATTTTACTTAAAATTGACTTAAAAATAGTAAAAGAAAATTACCAAAAAAAACAAACAAAATAACAGGCAGACAAGTAACAGCAAGTAGGACAGCAAATTACAATATATAACAGAAAAAAAAACATTATTCATGGAAAAGGACACGAGCATCACCTGCAAAATGCAGGAGTTTCACAGACGGGTCTGCAGATGTGCAGTCATCCGTGTACAGAGAGAAAAAGAGAGGGGAGAGGACACACCCCTGGGGAGAGGTGATGTTTATTGTTGTAGGGCGGGAGAAGATGCTCCCCAGCCTCACCTGCTGCTGGTGGTCGGTCAGGAAGCTGGTTATTCACTGACAGGTGGAGAGCGGCACAGTGAGCTGGGTGAGCTTCTGATGGAGGATGTCTGGGTTGATTGTGTTAAAGACTCAGTTGGAGTTTTAAAACAGGATCCTAGCGTGTATCCTTGGGTAGCAGGATGAAGTGTAGACCCAGGTTGACAGCATCCTCTGCCGACCTGCAAACTGCAGGGGATCCAGCAGGGGGCCTGTGGTGTCTGTGAGATGCTTCAGCACCAGATGCTCAAAGGATTTCATGATCACAGACGTCAGGGCAATAGGTAAAGTTATGAAACTATTCCAAGGTTTAAACTTCTTTGAGGTATTGATCAGTGCATCATCTTAAAACTGAGAGACTGTGGCACAACTGCAGACTGACAAAGTCATGGGTGTCCACCTAAACACACTTTTAAGGACAGTGATAATCAGAGAAGCAGCAAGATGGCCAATGGTAACGCTAAAACATGGTGTCGTTGTGACAAGTAAGAGTCAGGCTCTCCATGAATGTTGCTTTTATGGAAGAGATGGAGAAAAACCATCAGTGAAAGAACCTGTGGCGTCTCTGCATTTGGGCCAGTGGGGCCAGGCCCCACCAGGACCCAGATGTTCACAACAATCGGTGGGACACAGTCGTTCTTTATAGAGTAATATTGTAAAAAAGACAGATTCCTTTACCAATAAAATTCTGTTATAAACATTTGTGTCTATATATCTAAGTCTGTCAGAGTGCTGACAAGCTTAGTAGGGTAAATCCTTTTGAGGTGCCTTGATATTAGGGCCGACCCACCAACATTTGTTTAAATAATGAACATCTGAAATCACAGTGCGAATGCCCAACACGCTCTCAGCAAACAGCCGTGGGGCACAAATCCTGTGGCCCCAAGCTCGGATCGTCCAATCAAAATACTGGAAATGCACACATTACTTCTCCTTGAAGGATTGATGGAAATCTTTTCTGTTCAATAAATTAACATTATTAGTGACCCTTTATTTTTAATTTTATATATAAAAATGAAATTACATTTAGCTTATATAAAAATGCTTTCTAGTGTGGTGGGTTATGCTAATTAATCTGTTTCACTTATAATCGATCAAAGTCAGGTTGTATTAATCCCAGAAAATGAGTTGTTGTTAATAGACATTGAGTTTTTGTGCCCCACTGAACTTATCGTGTCAGAGACGGCACTGGAAAAAACTCCATGTGAAGTTCCTTTTGCCTTTTGCCACAGCTAGCCACTGTATATAAGGGACAACAAACACGTGGAAAAGAGTGCTCCCATCATGTGAGACCGGAACAGATCTTTTTAGCCCACATACTGCGTGGCTGAAAACAAACGTGGCACATCATCCTCAATCAATCATCCCTATGGTGAACGGTGGTGGAGGCAGCATCATGCTGTGGGGGCTACGTACAGGACAGTCCTGGTAGAAAACCTGGGTCGGAGGTTTACAGGCATGGCTGCCACTGTACCCAGTTTCATTCTCTAGATCCAGTCTCAGAAGGGCTGAATACAAATGTGCGCGCCGCACTTTTCAGATTTTCCTTTGCATAAAATTTTGAAATCCATGCATCCTTTTCCTTTCAGTTCACAATAATACATTACCTTGTGCTGGCCTCTCAGTTAAAACCGCCATCAAACTTTTTTGTAACATTTTTAAAGACTCCAACGGTATGAATAGTTTTGCAAGGCATGGCACAGCAAAAGTATACATACTATAAAAAGAAAGCTTTTTTTTTGTTTTGCTTGGTTTCACAGTAAAGTCAAAAAATTATTGCACAGACATTGTGTCTTCTTCCTCTCTGCAGGAGCATCTCAAACACCGGGATAACGCTCTTCCCTGATGTCACGTGGGTCAGCTCTGTCAAATCAGAATTTATTCTGTAAGTCCGCCGAGATGACGATGAGACGATTGAATGAGAGTCAAACACACCTCACACCACATAGCTCAGATGCAGATTCTGATTGCTAGTGTGTGTAATATTACACACCGATCCAGTCTGAACTGAGCTCCCATTGCAGGGAAATATGTGACAACCTTCATCTGCTTGAGGTGCCTCCAAACGCTTTCACCAGGATGACTGAGGGACATGTTACATTGTAAGTGCTCCTCTGCATCCCTCTATCCTTCCTTTCATCAGCTTTCACTTGATTTTAGTGTTTTTTTATTTTCTTTTATTGCAGGAACCTCTACAACAATGGTATCAGAGTTATACACAATCATGCCTTCAATGGGACAAAGATAGATAAGCTGTATTGGATTCCTACTTTATGCTCTTTTTTGGGGGGGGATTTCTGCTCAGGCAGCGGAAAAATTGGGCTCACTGGTCTTTCACTCTGCCATGTCCAGGGTCCTGAAGAATAATCGAAACCTTGAAGTGATCCACAGAGAAGCTTTCCAAGGGGCCACAGGTCCTGGGGTCCTGTAAGTTCTGTTGCATGTGTGTGTTTTTTTTAACTCAGGTGACATAAGGAAGTAAGAAGATAGACATTTTTCAAACTCACTATTCAAATCCAAATGTTTTTTTTTTTTTTTTGAGTTTATTACTCGGCTGGATTATGCGTCATCACCCACTTATCGGTGCACGTGGCTGGTTGACTGGAGCTGTGAAACTTTTACGAGGCAGTTTACTCGCGCAAAGGTCCAGAAATAAGAAGGTCGCTCATGTGACACCGTTCTTGGTTATTTCACAGGGACGTTTCTGCAACAGCTCTCACAAAGCTACCTGCTCACGGCCTGGAGTCGGTTCTGATGCTGTCCGCTCAGTCGACGTACGGTTTGAAAAGCTTGCCTCCCCTGAAGGGACTGGGCAGCCTCCGAGAGGCTCACCTCACCTACAACAGCCACTGTTGTGCTCTTCTGAGCTGGAGCACTCTCAGGTGACTTGCTCTGTGAATAGTTTATATGTGACACCATACAGCGCCCTGCAAATGTATTCAGACCCTTTAAAGCTGTCGGATTGGGTAACAGTCCTACTAAAAGGTGGGAAACCTTTTGCGGCCTCCAGCGGGTGTTTTTCCTGCGTTTAGCTCCCTCCACCTTCCAGTTTCCTTGTCCCTGCTGAAGAAATGCATTCCCACAGCATGATGCCGCCACTGCCATGTTTCACCATGGGATTGGCGGGTTCCAGGTGATGAGCAGCGTTAGTTTTCCACCACAAATTTCATTGTTCTATGTAAAGGGGAAAAAAGTTTCATTTTGGTCAGATCTGACCAGAGCACCGCCCTTTGCGTGTGTACTTTCCAGTCTACAGGGTAGAGCGGACTTCTAATGGCTTTCTTCTAACCACTCTCCCGTAAAGGTCAGGTCCGTTGAGCACATGGAGGATAGCTGCCCTGTCAGCAGATTCTCCCGCCTAAGCTGTGGATCTCTGCAGCGCTTCCAGAGTTACCATGGGTCGCTGTCAGCATGGCAACTCTGTTTTTATGCTCTCCTTGCCTTGTTCAAAGCTTGGGATCGAACATAACGCTGCTTTAAACATTCATCACTTCCTCCATGACCTGTCTCCTTGGTATTCGGGATGTGTTTTGTTCAGTAATGTTCTCCAAAAAACTTTTGAGGTCTTCACAGAACAACTGGGTTTAGAATGAGAGTAAATTACACAAAGTCTTGTTGACCGCACTGGATTTTATTTAGTGGTAGTGAGTAAATGGGGCTGAATGCAAATCCAGTCCACACTTTTCAGATTTTCCTTCCACCTAACAATGATGTGTTACCTTGTTAGGGTCCCTCATTTAAAATCTCAATAAGATACAAGGTTGTAACATAACAAAAAGAGGATAATTTCACTAGGTAGGAACACTTTTGCAAGGATTTTCAGATTTGTTCCTTTCTCTATATTCCTCCTCATGCTTGAAAATAGACTCCAATATAGTGTAAGACCAACAAATGTGTTAGAATGCTCCGTGTGATAAAGGCAAAATAACACAATGAAGCGATTCTGGTTGTAGGAACGCAGATATATACGCTCAATTTCTCTCTCAGGGTTGTGACCTCTATGATCATGTGTAGAAAAATTATGAATGGTTTAATGTATATTCAAAACTCTGGTGACTTCATCAACTGATTTGAAACATCACCACAACACTGGCAAAATAAATCTAATGCTCTAGAAATGTTTCCACACTCCAAGCAGACAGCTCCAACAAAAGCAGTTTACTTGCTTTTCTTTTTTTTTAAGAATCAGAAAACGTAGTTTTGGGGAAATAATCTGCAGCCAACTTGACTGCAAATCACCCCCAACTCCGTTCTTCAGTCATTTTTCTCTTACAGCTCACCATCCTCCTCACTGGCTCACCAGAAGTGGCTACACAGGAATGTTGGATTGGCGATATATTTTTAAAATTACTTACAAGGAAAATAAATGTAAAACAAATCCAATGTGGGAAAAATTCCTAGAGGAAACCAGTCCTGCATAATCATCATTAATGCACGTGCAAATGCACATTTAGATGACAGCGATGCAGTCTAAACACAAGTCTTTAATCTTTTTGTAATACAATAGAAACTTGACTCTTAGTATTGTATAGTTTGGTTTTTATTGCCCCATTCCCCCTGACCCCCTGTTCAGCACAGGACTGAATTGGCCTTTTTTATGCTAGACCTTTTGTTCTAACAAAATAAGAAACAAAAGCTGCATTCCACTTCTGGATCTTTGCATGTTGGTTGTTTGGTATGTGTAGCCAACCAGCTCCTCTTAGATGCTGCACAGCCCTTTCTAACAAAGGCCTGCTTGTGTTCTCCGCGTTTGCTCACGTCAGAATGTCTGCCCTGAACTATACAGTGTATTCACAGAATAAATAATACAATTAAAGTTAAAAGTAAATACAAAAACAATTTACACTAAATTTCTGGTTAGTGTTGCATAACTCCGAATAATTAATTAGTTAGGAGTCGTTAGTTGTGAATATGAGCTCTAAATCTCCAAACCTGAGCTGGCTCTGAGCTGACAAGAAGCTTTTACAAGGTAATGTGCAAAAACACAAATAATCAACCCTGTGGGACACCTGAACATAGAGTTTTTGTTGTTGTTGTTAGTGCAAAGAAAATGTGAAATAACGAGTACGCTTTTCAGTTTAACACATTTTGAATTTTGCTTTCTTTATGCTCTTAGCTATTTAGTATAGGAGAGAAATATGGAAAATGAAAATGAGTTTCCTTCTGGGTTTTTTTTAGGGACTTCTCAGTTAATCACCCATGGGATAATATTTCTACATCGTGCAAAGAAGGGAGTCCATCAGCAAGGTGAGACGTCTGTTCTTCTCACGCTAAACTAGTAGTTCATTCTATGCATCATTTTCCAAACAAGATCAACCAGATTAAAAAAATATTTGTTTAAAGGGATGATTTAGAAGCTTATAAGTGAGTTTCTGTTAAGCTTAAATCAGTAATAATTTCATTATCTGTGACAGAAGGAGGTCATATTGCTGTGAGTTTGCAGAATCACCTGGTTTCAGCTGATGTTTGCAATTTCAACAACTCAAATAATAAATTTCCTATCTATGTGATGAAATGCTGTATTAGTGGGTATAAAAATATGCACTTTCACAAGGGGCTGTTAACTGTGTTGCTCCTTTATGTAAAAGTATGCTGCCATCTGAGTTAGACCCCATCATTAGAAATAATCCAGTCCAGTTGGCGAGACGTACTGATACAGCCGCCCCCCCACCACCCCCACCCCACTAATATAATCGGATGTTTTTAAATAAAGAATGTGGGCTCAGAAAAGGGTGAGAAAGTTGATATCAGGCTTTTGTGAAAGTCCAACAACTGAATATCTTCTAATCAGAGGTGGGTTGAGTAGCCAAAAGTTGTAGTCAAGTAAAAGTACCACTACTTCTATATATTTTACACAAGTAAAAGAAAAACGTAGCCAATCAAATAAATTAATCAAGAGTAAAAAGGTATTAGGTAAGAAGGCTACTCAAATACTGAGTAACTAATCTCGTTTAACATTTAAAATTGATGAAGGTATGTACACCTTCTGGTATTTCAAAGACTAAAATAAAAATGTGCAAAAAATTATAATTATAAAGTAACACATTCAGGCAGAAGAAACACATTTTTAATTTTTTCTCAACACAATACAGCAGTTATGTACATCCAGCAGGTTAGAACAGGGCAAAGTACTTCCAGTGACAATATGCACTGTTTACTGCATGTTCACCTGACCTCCAAATGGCTCAATGAGCTCAGCATACATAAAATAACAATAAAACAACAAAGCTTGTGTTCAAACAAGAGGTCTCACTATAACATAAACTGTTGTTGTGTGTTTGGCTGGTGCATTTTTGGTTACTCACGGTGGGGAAAGTAGCAGAAAATTGGGTAGAGTAGCCAAAACTAGAGTAGCGATACTTCTTAGTAGTATGACACAAGTAAAACGTACAGTGCAGTAAAACTACTCCTAAAAGTATGTTTTGTTCACAAAGTTACAAGAGTAAATGTAACTAAGTAACTGTAACTACCCACCTCTGCTTCTAATGTAGTGTTAGCAAAATCCAAGGGTCCATCTGGGTGGCTGTTCCTATTTGGGGAAATTTTCTGCCAGAAAAGTCAGAGCTCACTGCACATAGATGTGTGCATATTGAATACAGTTAGTTGCAGATGTGATCTATCTGTTAGCAATTCTTATAGTTGATATTTTAACAAGCCAGTGTCACACATAGTGCCATAAAAGCCTGCTATGGCTGTAAGGGAACCATTTCTGATCATACATTCACAGAATCTGACCTCAAAAGATCTGAACCATCCTTCAAAGGGAAAAATCTCAAGTCTATTCTCTTTAACTCTTTTTCTTGCCTTTTTATGTCTATTAAAAACAGATTTCAGAGTGCCATTGGAGGCACAGCAGGCACACCTCCGCTTTCCGGCTCGTCATTTTTTCCTGAAGCTGACCTGCAGGATGACACCTTCCAAGATCTGGATTTCCACTACCCTGAGCTGGACTCCTGCCACTCCCACCCAATAATCTGCACGCCTGAAGAAGATGCTTTCAACCCCTGTGAGGACCTCTCCGGTTTTGCTTTTCTCAGAGTTGCTATTTGGTTCATCAACATACTGGCTGTCACAGGCAACCTGATGGTGCTTCTGGTTTTCTTTACCAGCCGGAACAAACTGACCGTGCCTCGCTTCCTCATGTGCCACCTGGCTTTTGCCGACCTCTGCATCGGCGTCTACCTTCTGGTTATAGCTACCGTAGACCTGAGGACCCGTGGTCACTACAGCCAGCACGCCATTGAGTGGCAAACTGGTCCCGGCTGTAGTGCTGCCGGCTTCCTGTCCTTGTTTGGCGGTGAGCTGTCGGTCTACACGCTTTCCACCATCACCCTGGAGCGCTGGCACACCATCACCAACGCTCTGCATGTAGAGCGGCACCTGGTCCTGGCACAGGCTGCAGGCATAATGGCAGCTGGTTGGTTCCTGTGTCTGGGGATGGGGCTGCTGCCCTTGGTGGGCGTGAGCAGCTACACCAAAGTCAGCATGTGCTTACCCATGGACATCGAGACCCCCCTAGCTCAGGCCTTCATCATCATCATACTACTCCTCAATGTGGGGGCCTTCGTTGTCGTCTGCGTTTGTTATGTGCTGATTTACTTGTCTGTGAAGAACCCCGCGGTCCCTGAAAGGAGCGCCGACACCAGGATAGCAAAGCGCATGGCTGTGCTCATCTTCACCGACTTCCTCTGCATGGCGCCCATCTCCTTCTTCGCCATTTCCGCCGCCTTCAAGGTCCCTCTCATTACGGTCACCAACTCCAAGATTTTGTTGGTCCTCTTCTTTCCCATCAACTCCTGCGCCAACCCCTTCCTCTATGCTATCTTCACCAAGGCCTTCAGAAAGGACGCCTATCAGCTCATGAGCGTCGTGGGATGCCGCAAAAGCAAGGCCAGCGTTTATCACTTGAAGGCCTGCAGCTCGGAAAATGCAGACAAGAGCAACTTGAGGTCCAATAATACAGGAGCCCAGACTGGGGTAAACTTGGCTCCCCTGTTTCATCGGGATCTGCAGCCTAAAGATGAGCAGGAGATAACATGAAGACAGAAAGGGGCAACGCACTTGTACCCCTCTGCGTTGTTGAAGATGTACTATTATTTTTTTATGGAAGAGTCCTAGCAGACGGCAACATTTAAAACAAGCAGGTGTTTTGTAGATACAGTTTACTATTAAAGACGTGAATGCAATCCTCTGACACACGATGCATCTCTTCATGTCCAGATAACACAGAAAATGCTGCTTTACATGGAAATAACATCAGCTGCATCATATTGCAAAGCGTTGCTAATTTTGTCACGTTTAAACTTCAAACTTTAATGCATCATGGGAATTTCATTTGATAGACCTACACAGATAAGTAAATAATTGTTTTTTTTATATAGTTTTCCAAATAAAAATCTGAAGATTGCAACATGTATTTGTATTTAGCCCTGTTTACTCTGATAAATTGGATTAAAATACGGTGCAACCAATTGCCTTCAGAAAGCAGCTAATGTATAAAGTCCATATCTGTGGAATTTGATTTCTGTGCAAAAACAACTGTTTTGTGAAAGCCTCAGATGTATGTTAGTGAAAACTAGACAGACAAGAACTCACAGGCCGTAAAGGGGAGGCTTCAGTGGAAAATACAGCCAGGGCACCTGTGCTAAGCTTGGAGGAGCAGCTGAAATCTATAGCTTAGGTAGGAAAACTTGTCTATTTATAGAAGAATGGCAAGAAGAAAGAGATTGTTGAAAGGAAACCCATAAGAAGACCAAAGTTTTCCTTAAGTTATTTAAGGGTTATACGAGGAAGAAGATGCTCTGGTCATATGAGACCAAAACCAAACTCACTGTGAAACATGGCGGTGGCAGCATCATGCTGTGGGGATGCTTTTATTTAGCAGTGACAGGGAAGTTGGTCAGATTGGAGAGAAAGATAGATCAAGCTAATTACAGGGCGTTCCTGGATGAAAATTTGTTATGGGCTTCAAAATGGAGACTGGGGTGCAGATTTGTCCTCCAGCAGAGCAACAACTTCAAACACAGAGCTGAAAGGTACAATGGAAAAGCTTAGATAAAGACACATTCATGCCATACAATGGCTCAGTCAAAGTCCAGCACCAAGCCGTGAAAATGAATTGTTTCAGGTGTTCCTCATTTAGTTTGACACAGATTTTGACATTTTCAGAGAAGTACCTGCACAAATCTGCAACTCTGATTGCAGCAGAAGGTTAATCTTCAAATTATTGACCATGGCGGCCTGTATTTTAGTAATAAAGTCTGGGGTTGTAACGTGACAACATTTTTAAAAAATTAAGTTAATGAGGCATTATTACTTTTAAACAGTCCTCCTTTCACCATTGTGGACATGATTGCACAGGGGGGGGGGGAAACGTTGGAGCTGTTGAGTGTGGTGTGGTTTGTTTTTCAAGAAGAAAAGGCAAATATGGTGTAATCAAAGTATGAACATTTGATAAAAGTCCCTTTTCACCGACGTGAAGAGGAACATGTAAATGTCGTGGCGTGTGTAATTTAATCAACAAACTGCCGTGGCAAACTCAACATTTAAAAGTGACCACACGGTGGCGCAGTTGAGCACAGGCGCTCAACTTTCCACTAATTGTAACTATTGCTCTTGGTGTGAGAATAATTTCAGTAACAAAAGAGCAGAAGTTAAAATGTAGTCAAACCCAAAGCTGATTCCATTAAGTCTGTGTAGCTCCGCAGGTTTTACTTGCTGCTGTGTTCTGGTCGCCCTCAGTCCCGCCTTTATGGGACCCATCTGTGTGACGCCCCCAAACCGGACTCCTCTCTCCAGCAGTTATTACGCACGCAGCCTTCCAGTCAAGACCTCCACTCCAACCTGCGTAGAACCCACTCCTGTGGGGGATGTTGCGCTTTATCGGAGCTGAACCCTCCGGTTATACGCAGTCTCTGTATATTTAGAGAATAAAAAGAAGAAAACAACTTTTCTCAGGCTGTTACTGCTGTGGGACTGAAGAATTACTTGTGGAAAAGATGTTAAACTCCATGTGGATTGAAGTTGGGCTCCTGGTGATCGCTGCCTGTCTTCTGGGGACTTCTCTCAGCGGTGAGTTGTTTGTTTTCTTCGGGGCAGAGAGTGGGTTTTCCCGAGCGACTTCACGGACCCTGAAGTAGCAGATCTGCAGCTGGCTCTGTGCCCGCTGGGGAATGCAATTTAGGGGCATTTAAAAGCGATTCAGGAAACATAAAATAATTAGATTATTCGAGGGTTTGAAAGTCACAGGTGGGGGCTGTTCAAAGTACATTCGCGGTTTCTGATAAGAAATAAACATTACACATTAGAGTGAATCCACTTATGTATTTTATACGCTTTTAAATTGAAAATAAAAGTTCAAATAATGTGTAGCTATAACTACTTAGATAAGCAGTTAAAAAGTCCTTAAACTTTTTAACTTTTCGTCCCATTTCAACCACAAACATGGATGTACTTTGTTGGGATTTCATGTGATGAATCGACACATTGATGTATAATTAAAGGGACGTTTAGAATGTTTTACAAATAAAAATCTGAAAGATTTTAAGCTGTACTTAATTTGCCCATTCTTAACCTCAGTCATATTGGATGGAGAGCGTCTCCATCCAGTAAAGTCTTCAAGTGTTGCGGCAGGCTCCACCATGTTGGATTTAGTTCTGAACTTTGACTAGGCCATCCTAACACATGAACATGCTTTGACCTATGCCATTCTATTGTAGCTCTGGCTGTGTGTTCAGGGTTGTTTCCCTACTAACAGGCGTACTTCTGCCCTATCCTCAAGTCTTATACAGCCTCTAAAAGGTTTTCAGGATTTCCTTCAATTTAGCTCCATCCATCCATCACATTTGTCACCAGAATAGTATCCACACTGCATGATGCTGCCTGTACCGTGTTTCGCTATAGAGATGTTGTTCGGGGCAATGCGCAATGTTAGATTTCTGCCACACACACAGTGCTTTGAAGGTAAGACAAAAAAACTTGTTTTTGTTCCACACTCGTCCCCGACATGGCTTGTTGCAAACTGCAGATGGGGCTTCTCGTGACTTTCTTTCACCAGCTAATCTTTTTCCTGCTGCTCTTTCATAAAGACTGGATTTCCCAACTAGAAGTTGTCCTGTCGATAGATTCTCTCCCCTGACCCATTAATCTCTGCAGCTTCTCCAGAGTTACCAGGGGTCTCTGGACCACTTCTTTGGCTAAAAGCTCTTCCTGCCTAAAAAAACCTGTAAGTTTAGGTGGATGGCTATTTCCTGATTGTGGCACCGTGCTCCATTTGCAGATGTTGGATTGAACAGCGCTTGGTGGATCGATTTACAGAATAAATCACACTCAGGTGGACTCTTTTTTTGGAATTGGAAGACTAAAACCAAAATAGATGAGGTGTTTTTTTAGTTAGGGGCTTTAGGTTTTTATTTGTAAAAGTCTCTGATAGCCTTATCCTTTCACTTTACACTCATGTAGTATACTTTGTGCTGGTCTGTCACACAAAATGACTCAACATTTTTATTAAAGTGGGGGGTTGTAATGTTACAAAATGTGAGAAAGTTAAATACACAAAATTTAATGTAGGGTAGGAATAAAAAAAATAGATTAAAATAAGAATGTAACATTGAAATACTGATTTTGTTAGAACCATATAAGTATTTTGCATAAATTCCAACAGAAAAAAAATGATTTTATCAGCGTCCACATGGCATTGGTCCAGTAAAGCTTAGTGTTATTAAATGTGCACCACATCAAAACAGCATTTCTTTGCATGTATAATGCCAACGTGTGATCCAGAACGTCCTAACATCTCGTCCTCTGTACACAGTTAAGCCATCCGGGGCCTCAGATCCTGTTGCTACGCGGCGCCATGTCCCTCCGGTTTATCTGAGAGAAGACCAGCTCAGACAGCTGCAGTTCAAGCCTACCGTGGGCTCCATCGAGCTGTCAGAGGGCCAGGAAGCTAAATTCAACTGCTCCATCGACATCCCCGATACGGTGCCGGACACCTCCATCGGCTGGAGGAGGAACGGCGAGGACCTGTCCACTGACCATCACATGACATTTAACGACCTCCAGAGCTTCACAGACGGATTCAAGACTCACATCTCCACTGTGATGTATGTCGCATTCTGAGATGAAACGTAAGGACGTGGATGAGCAGGTAGATTAATGTGTCACTGTGTGCTACCTTATAGCATTAAAGAAGTGCAGAGGGTGGACGCTGGAGAGTACCTCTGCACACTGAGCCTCAACAATGAGATAAGAAGGTCTCAGCCAATCATTCTGAAGGTTGAAGGTGGGTTTCAGTAAGATTGATACATCAGAGGCGTCCCTGCCAACAGGCTTTGGTCACATTTTGACACTTTCTTCAACTTTCCTCCAGGTCTTCCAGCTTTTACACAACATCCAGAGGACCTGAATGTGACAAGAGACACACCGTTCACACTGACCTGTATCGCAGAGGGACCTCCAGAGCCGGTTCATATCCGCTGGCTCCGTGACGGACTACCTATTACTGACAAGATCCTGTCCCCCAGCAACCTGTCTGTGGAAGGTAAACCCATCAGCACACAGTCCAGTCTGCTTTAGTGAGCTCCCTCTGTCTGCCTGCTCCTGGTGAAAGGTGTGAAGTTCTAGCTGCTCTCCTTATATTTTATCTAATAAATGACTCTAATAAGGCACCAGGCCCTGGCATTGGTTGTTTTCCAATCAGTAGAGGTCAATTAAGTAAAACCCAGATGACTTTGTGAAGGATCTACTGGTTTCCAGAAGTATAGTGCAGTTAAACTAAAACAAGCTTTTAACCTGGTAAGGATCATTAAGTGGTTTCGTTTCATCGGTTCCATCCTGGAACGGAAAGTGAAAACAACATAATCATCAACACATATTTAATATTTAACCCCTCTGGATGACGGCAATTGGTCATGTTGTCGCTACCCTCCCAGTGGTTCCCATTCTGCCTCGTCTCTGCTGCCTCAGCAGCTGCAACTATGGCGGTGAGATTAGTCAGCATGTTGCTCCGCAGAGCGCTCAACAGTGGTCACTCACCCATGGGTGATGCGTTTTGCAACACTGCTCAGCCAGCGCCACATTGGAGAAGGAGCTAAATGTGGGAACCGCACGCTTCCTGAAAGCTTCCTGAGACGGTCGCAGACATGTGCTTGAGGCAAGCAGATGGTTAGATCATGGAAACTCTGGAAATTTGTGTCGTAACGTTTTGCCCTGCACATATGACGTTTAAGCTGTAATAGTCTATAAAATGAGGGCGTGGATGGTTCAGGCTTTGGTGGCAGGCTTCATGTTTGTCATCAAGCTTCAGATGCAGCTTATTGTACAGTTTTCTTGCATTCTTTTCTAAGAAACAAGGCTAGACATGTTTCCCTGCACCACATGTTGAACAGATGTGTAGACGGGGGTGGGGGCTTGGGGTCTGCCTGCCCTTTCAACTTCTAATAAGGCATCAAAGGTATGTGGCTACCATTGCTTTAAAGGAGACTTGTTGAGGTCTTAATGAACTGGTTTTAATGAACTAGTTTTACGTGCTTGAAATGGTTTTAATGAACTGCAGCACCAGGGCTCTTGCATGAAGTGAGTTTTGATATGATTTCCTTCCAGCAGTGTAAAATTGGGCAGCACTCCTGCGCTCTCTTCGACCGGTCAGTTTTTCAAGTTATTATAACAACGATGCACATTTTTGGTCTTCCTGGGAACAATACATTGAGCATAGGCTGAGTAGCTTCACATCTAGGTGGGTGGTTTCCACATTAGTCCCACTAACACCAGCTTGTGGGTATTTGTACCTACTGAACTATTTTCTATGTTGTTACTTCAAACCACAAACTGCAGTGTATTTTACTGGGGCTTTATGTGATAGACCGACACACAGTGGTGCATATCTGTGAGGAGGAAGTAAAATGACACATGGTGTTCAAATACATATTAAAATCGGAACATCTCAACATGCACATGAATTCAGCCAGCCTTTGTCTGCAGATGCAGATGAGCCAGCTCGAGTAAATTCTTTGGAAAACCAGCTGCAAGTGTTTCGGTGTGTGTCCCACCTCTGCACGTCTAGAAAATAAAGGTTTTACAATTCGTCTTTGTAAAACAGCTTAGGTCGTGTGGATGGAGACCATCTGTGAACATGGATTTTTATGTTTTGCCACCGATTCTCAACTGAATTTAGATCTGGACTTTGACTAGGCCATTCTGCCATAACTGTGCTTTGATCTGAGCCATTCTATTGTAGCATGCCTGTGCAAATTCTCCTCAACACATATCCAAGAGTGTTTGTCGGTTCTGGCGGCTCGCACTTGAGCAACTACAGTTCCTGGATAGGCATCAAAACATTTTCAGGAAAATACTGATGGAAAGTCCGGCTGCCTCCCATCTAAGCCTGTTTGTGGTCATTCTATCGCAGCCCTGTATCTAGGAATAGCGTCATTGTCTTGCTGTAGATGAACTCCTACCACAACCACTGGTGTTCTGCGTGATTGCCTTGTGCTTCCCATCAACTCTGTCCAGCTTCCCTTTGCGTACTGAAGAAAAGCATCCCCACAGCATGCTGCCGCCACCACCATGTTTCACTGTGGGCAGGGATTGTTCGTGGTAATGGGGAATGTCATTTTTCCGCCACATAGGCCAGAAATGTCAGTTTTGGTCTGTTCTGACTAGAACGGCTTCTGTGTCCGTGCTTTGCTCCTGACACAGCTTGTGGCTTTCTTTCAACTGCGGTTTCCTTCTTGGTGCTCTTCTAAATGTGTCAGATTTTGGGGAAACCATTCCAGGAAGCCGGTTTATATGTCATCAGTTTTAAGTCACAAATCAGCTTTTTTTTTTTTTTTTTTTTTATATTGCGTTAATTCCTTTTTCTGCGTAAGTTTTCAGAGACTTCAATTATAAACTGTTGCTTTAATAAGTTCAGTTTAAGCCACAGAAGAGTGAAGGATATTTAATGGCTGATATTAAACTGGAAATTAGAGCTGTGTTTCTCAACCTCCGGCCCTCAGGACCCATCATTGGACATCTCTTTGTTTTCTCTGCTGCAACAAACAATGGGTCGTTGACACTTGAACACTTAAACAGATCACATACGGATGAGGTTGTTCAATCGTTGAAATCCCATCGGTTTCAGAAGAGTTACGTTGAGAGCTGTGGGTCGGAACGACCTTGGCTGAGGATCACAGCCATAGACGAAGCACTGATAGCACATTTTTTATCTCTGGTCTTGTTGAAGCTAAGTGAAATGTGTAACTCCCACTGATAATAACAAGGTAAAAAGCAGTGTGGGCCTCTAAAAAGTGTATGCAGGAGAATTTATAGTTAAGCGAAAATGAGCAGCAGTGTGACATACATTTCCATTTCATATCTGAAATAATCACGAGTTGAGTCATAAAACGTAAGGAGTACAAAACAAAATTGAGAAAAAAAGTTTGGGATTTTAGATTTTTCCTTAGGTTCTATATTCAGACACCAAAGATTAGCTAGCAATCAAATTTTTTTGCATATGCACCCTCTCACTATTAGCTAAAATATTTCCAAACTACAACAAATTGATCCGATAATAACAGAAGTGAGCAACCATACTGAGTGAACGTTGACTGTTTCATGCCATAAAACATTCCTTTGAGTCTGATTACATGTCTTATGAATCCTTTGACACAGTCAAGGTCAGAGAAGTGTCTGTTTAAAGAACAAACAGAGCCAACTGAACAAACGAGATGACCCCTCAGGACTGTGACTTCTTGGCTAGTTTAGTCATATTTCAGGGCCGTGTTTTTTGGATATTGTTGTGGCTAATCTGGCTGCCATAGACTGCTGGTTTCTCTACTCAGGGATGAACTTCTGGTGCATAAAGGCTGCAGTTATCTGTGTAACTCTGATTTGTCCTAGTCTACTGTCAACAAGAAGCGATATCCTTGTATGTTACACGAGAAGGGGAATACAGACGTTTTTTGGTAATCATGCTTTCTTAGCTCTCCAATGCACATGCAGGCTTATTAGGTCCCTTTCGCTCAGAGTAAACATTATAAGAAGCATAAGATTTAATCTGCGGTCTTTAACCCTAACCCTCGCAGTTTGCTGCAGGCTGAGCAGCCCTACCATTAGCAGAAGCTGAGGGGTTAAAGGTTTAACGCTGTGCTCGGGTCCGGCATGTGCAAGGGGCCTGGCTGTTCGGGGGTTGGATCTGCGCACAAAGGCCTCATTCACAGGACGGCCCACCACCCAGTAAGGAGAGGCAGAACACAGAGGCTGGCAGGCTGCAGGCAGAGCTCGGTGCAGGACCAAATATTGGCATAACAGAGCAGCGCAAACGTGCTCTGCTCCAAACTCGCCCTCTTGCACACGGTCAATGGTTAAAAGGCCCCTGATCACAAAAAAACAAAGTGTTGTTATTACAATGGTGAATTAGGATTTGCATGATTTAAAAAATGGAATTGTGGAACATTTTTGTTTTCATAACATCTGACGACTTATTCATTTTGAGGCTTTGAATGTGTTTTTCGTGACTACCTTAACAGCAGACAAGTCTGATTCTTCGGGGTTCTTAGAGAGTTTGTCACTTCGCTGATGTTGAAACAATTTAAACTTCCTTGATTTAAGAACACAAGAGGGTCTAGTGATTGGGTCAGCTGGATCTGCTGGCCCCTGTTTTACCAAAATGAGTTTTCTTTTCCACATTTTTCATTAATTTAAAAAAAATCAGTGAAAATATTGAAAAATTGAAAACACCTTTTTGTTTTTTTGTTTTTTTGTTTTTTTAGCAGATTCAGCAGATTGCAGATTTTTCTGCAATCTGCTTTGCAAGTGTACTATTATATTTAACCTCAACAAAGTCTCCTGTGTTTCTAAACTAACAGATTAATTGTATTAAAATGATCTGGATGTTGAGCCCTTGTGGAAAAGATTAAACAGATGAATCTTTTTCAGAGCAACATGTGATTCAGCAGAGAAGACAGCTGTGCAGCAGGAAGATAACTAGCATCTTAATAAGAGACACTCCTTTAGGAGGGTTTTAAAGCTCTTAAAACCCTTAAAAAAACCAAGAGGTTGGAAAAAAGCTCTAGTCAGGCAGATTCTTACTTTTTATTATAGAAAGAAACAAAGACCCTGAGTGTGAACTTTGTTATAACCTGGCTGTGCAGTTAGCTGGGGACTGTATTTACTCCCTGAATAGAAAATGGAAAAACAGCCGACATCCCAAGCTGCTCTTGGAGGCTGGAGAAAACCCAAACCTGAAATTTAGAGGGTGCCGGAGGCACATTACACGTCCACATTATGCCACTAAGCTATTCTGGCTCACTCTGAACCTCGTCCCAGTTTCCATGTGAGACGAAACCCACAGTTTGTAGTTTTTTTTATGTGTATGTGTATTATTGCTTTTGTTTTGATTTGCTTTTAGAGTACAGTAAAAGCAGAAACGGCAACACTTGACCTCAATTCATTTCCTTTTTCCCATAAAACCACAACTGCAAACTTCAATTTTTGTTTTTGTTCGTATTCAGCCCATTTGAGTCAATACTGTGAAACGCCTTTCCCCTAGTTTACAGTTGCACCACTTTTTGTGTGTCTCTCCATCAGCTTTACACATCTAGAGACTGAGTTTGTCAGACTGGATGCAGAGATTTTCTCTGGGCCACTAACAAGCTGAATATGTTTTGACCTAACACCTCATCTTCAAGGGTTGACCTGTGTTTAATGAAGACATAGAAGCATTCTAATTATTTACAGGCATCAGAGTAAACACACACAACAAAAAGCCATCTAACACACTTTAGAGATCGATTTGTATTGATGCATCAATCTCCAAAAAGCTGGTGCCAGCTTGCCTGTGTAAATCAGCTTAATTGACTTTTTTTTGTAAAAAATTTTAGTTCGTTTCAGTTGTTTTCAGGCTGCTCTGCTCTCTTTGTGAAAATGTTTCCGAGGAAGAGATGCAGGAAAACAGAGCACAAAAGGGACATTATCCCACAGATGTCCATTCTAGCCGGGCAGATCTGTGGCTGCTGAAAAGAGGGAAAGTGCGCATCCAGGAAAAAGAATATGGATTGTTACCACAGTGCATCCGTGCAGAAAGTTCTGGCTGTGCTTGACCTTGTCTGCATGCAAGAGAATTTGGGTTGCTGGCCAAAATCAGGAGGACAGAGACCATGTTTTCTGCTTTTTTTCCACAGCAGTATTGCAAAAATGATATCCAAAGTGTGCAACTTTTGTTGATGTTATTGTTCCAATTGCAGGGGTCAATGAGCAAACCCAGTACAGCTGCGAAGCTCACAACGCCAAGGGTCTCACCACATCCAGAGAAGCAAATGTTAACATCAAAGGTAAAAACGAGACGTTTTCATGGACGTTTTTTTGTGCTACTTGTGTGGCGGTAAATCAGTTTTACTGTTTTTTCTTTAAAAGTTCTTCCCAGTCCTATCGCTAATCTTATGGTGACGGAGAGAAGGTCCGATAAGCTGCTACTGAGCTGGAGCCCTGGGCACGATGGCTTCTCTCCCCTCACCAAATGTCACATCAGGGTAAGTCCCACATGCGGGGAGACATGCGGCGGCAGTTTCACGTCCTCGGATCGCTCAGCTGATCTCTGCTCCGTCGCAGGTTAAAGAGGTGAGTCAGAGGAAAGGGGAGGTGACCACAACCAGACTCGTCAACGTCACAGTGCCGCCGTTCCACGGTGAAGTGCCAGGGCTGAAGGCCATGACGTGGTACAACATGAGCCTTTCCTGTAACAATGAGTTGGGGGCCTCTCCACTCTCCACGTGGATCCAGGACAGCACTAAAGAAGGAGGTGTGTTATGGCTTAGGCAGCTACATAGGATCGGATCGAGGCTGAAATGGCTGTAAAATGAGAGAATCCGTCACAATTGACAGATAAACCCATTCTAACTTGAGCCTGTTTATGTATTTGCTTTCCACAACCTCAGAGTTATGTTTCTGTCTCAATACCCCATCATTCCTCTGGGTTTTACGGATTGCAACAGTGTGTAATTAGTGAGCCGGCGTCCCTTTCCAAATGGGCTCAGCAAAACCATCACTCGTACGACTACCGGGAGAAAAAAAAAGATTGCTGTCCACTAAATCTGTTGCTTTCTCGATGGGTCACTCAGGAAATGGGAATGGTCTGACTGACAAAACAGAAAGGTCCTACTGGGTGGAGCTGCTTTCAATTTCCTTCCTAAAGCCCTCAGCAGGGAATATTGTAGTTGAGAGATTTGATACGGCATTCCTGGAAGTCGCCAAATACCAAAACAAAGGCCAAGTTATGTTTCGTTTTGTTTCTGGGACTCCAGCTCTGTGTGAAGTCACTTGATTGTTTTACGTTGATTGCTGCCGTCTTAGCCGCTTTGCCTGTCATGTCCCCAGTGCCGTCGGGTTACCCCAGAAATGTCACCATGCAGCTGAATGAATCACAGTTGGTCATCAAGTGGAAGCCTCCGCCGGAGGACAAAATAAATGGCATCCTGCGCGGCTATGATGTCATCGTGAGATACGGAGGATCTCAAGAGAAGGTGAGCTCATCTAATACAGAGTAAAAAAAGCTTATTTATTTATTTTTTTAATCCTTTGTCTGTATCCTCTCATGGAAATATACATAGATTCAAGCTCAGACGGGAAAAGGTTATGGAAACATTTTCAGAAAAGATCAGATAGTTAGCGACCACTGAAGCTATTGTGTCTGGAGAACAATTTGTCCAAATTCCGACGTCAGACTTTGCAACATTTGTTGCTGCTCCTAATGGGGGGGGGGGGGGGGGGGGCAGCTGGTGTTTTTTTCTGCTGCAGAGCTGCTCTCACAGCTGCAGCTCTCAAAGCAGAGGGCTGTAAATGTGCAGCTCCTGCGTGCTCAGGGAGCCCCATGTGATGCATGCAGGCCTCACAGTGGAGACTGATAGTTTGTCCTCAATAAAAAGCAAAGCAAAGTGTGTGAGGCCAATTATGAGCTCATATTACCTCATGTAACTGATCTATCAACAGGGCCCAGAAGTGCATGGAAACAAGTATGGAAGAAAAAAAAGAATAAGTCATAAACTGTAGAAGATTAGTTAGTTTGCTGTGGTTGAGAATCTTTGACTGTCATGATCTCCAGGTGTTTGTGTTTTTTCTTTTGTTTATGCATTTCCACTAGACCTTTAAGTTTCCTATTTCATGCTTTCTGCAGTTATTCCCTTGTGCTATTTTCTGCAGGTGTTTGTTTTTGTTTTAGTTCTCTATGTGGATTCTGTTGTGGACTCCATGTACATTTTGATATATTCATAGTTAGATTTCTCCGTGTGTTTCCCCTCGTTTCATCGCTCCCCCGTCCTCAGTTCATTTGTTTCGTTGCTCCCGGCTGCTTATCCTCATCTCCCCTTGATCACTTTGAGCTGTCTCCTCCTTCATTTTTCCAGCCTGCCTCCGTACATGTTCCCCACGGTTGTCTTCGTTCCCGCTGGTTTCTTGCTATTACTTTCTGTTGTTTATGCTCCAAATTGCTCAAATAGATTTCCTGTTCTCTGAAGCTCCATTTTTCCTCCTTCTTTTTTCGTCTGCCATATTTTGAGTCATTTTTAAATCAAAGCGGTGGTGGAGCATAATTTGTTAAATGAAAATATCTGCCAAATCATTACACCAGTACGAGCTGTTGATGCAGGACATGCTGGATCCAGGATTTCAAATTTACACCAAATTTAATCCCTACCATCCGAATGTTGCAGCTGAAATTGCAACTCGCTACTCCTTTAATTTATTAATTGAATTATTTCAGTTCTTCAGCAATTGAAACAAGACAGCAGCCTCAGATTTCTATGATGTGATTAATTTGTTAATTCATGATTTAACAAAGGATGATGGCTACCCTTTCACATATGGTTAGGTCGGCTTGGATAATATTTTATCTAGTAAATTAAATTATTGACTGTAAAATCTGTGCCCATATTAACAAATATTCGCATTGAGCTCCTATCTGAGCCTAAAAATTCCTACCTAGGCTTAAGAGTGATTCAGATCGCTGCTGAGAGCGACTCTGAGTAAGGTGACGACAGAAACTTTTATCATTATTTTGATTTGCTTATTTATCTACACTCGCCAGTCATTTTATGACTTCATCTATTTGATATTAATGTGCTCTCACCTGTCAGCATTTTACTGGAATTGCCTGCGTGTATAAAGCGATTGTATTTGGCAATACAACCGACATAAAATGGAGGGAAAAAAAGGTGGAAAAACCCGAACTGGACAGCAGCGCTGCCAAGCACACAGCTCTGGAAGAGAATAGAGAAGTTGTTGAAAAGTAAAATGGTCCCTGGATCACGCTGCAAAGACACAGACATTGAAGCATATTGCCGCAGGCCATTGCAACTTTTCCTCTGCGCGTCTTGGTGCTTTGATACACCAGCGTGGAAAGTGAGAAACCTTCCGTGCGGCAATCAAAAGCGAACAGAGATTATCATGCAATACAGAAAATACTTTCTAATCTCTTTCATTTATTTTTATAAATAAAAGATGTATGTATGTATGTATGTGTGTGTATATATATATATATAATATTCTGTGTAAATTTCTCCACTTTTTATTCATGAATATCCGTCATTTTTCCTATTATTTATTTATCCTCAATGAAATTACATTACTAAAGCTGCGCCTTAGATTCGTCGGGGCACTGAAACTAATGAATTTCCCTCTATGAGGATGATAACGTTTTATCTTATCCACATATTAATACTTGTATAATTGTTAAAGAAGTTTATATGCTCATTTCCTCCACTATTTAGGTGGTGGTTCAGCCAATCAGCTCTCTCTGTTTCCACCATCTCCCCTGCTTAAGACACTCTTCGCCTCGCTAAAAGTCCTCCTCACTACTCGCTGGTGAAGATTCTCAGTCATCCAGGTCATGGTCATTCCAAAAAAAGTAAAAAACAAGTCCAGTTGCTTTGTTTCCTCCTCACTAGTCCTAACATTTTTCCACTTTAGGAGCTCTCTGAAGGCCTAAAATGCTTTGTGAATAACTTTAATCTTACTGAGGTAAAAGTCAAAGAAAAGTCTTTGAATTCAGGAAATTGTAAGGTTTTTTCCTAAAATTATGTCACTAAGAGCTACTTTTAGTCTTAGGATACTTTGTGAATACGGGCACTTAATCACTCTTGGGCTAAAACTCCTTGGCAGGAAGTTTTGGGATACGATTGGAGCTCTCTGAGAGAATCTTTGTGAATACGGACAAGTGAGGCAAAACCAGAAGAAATCCACCGGGTGGGGGTCTTTTTCACAGCACTTTACGTCATGTTGACATGACAGAAAGTACAACTATGTGAAGGAGTGTGACAGAGTGAAAATGCTTTTCCTGTCAACTTCCCCATTGTCTGTCAGCCACAGTTCAACACTTACAAAAGTGAAGGAGTTTCACTATATTGTAATTGCTTTCTTCATTCGGGAAACAACAACTGAATCTGTGTCTGAGTCAGAATCTTATTAAAAAAAAACCTTTACGTTAGCTAAAAATAAAAACGTATATTGTTCATTACTTTTTAATATCAAATACTCATAGGTACATACTTGTGTGTAAAAGGGAACTCTTACCATACTGTTTCCTTTCTTTCCTTTATGTGCTGAAGTCAAAGGAAGCTAACAATGTGAAAACTGGACGTCAGGATTTTTCTCCATTGGTCAATGAATCATCCGATTCATGAATACAAAAGTATGAATACAAAAGGTTGCATACCTTAGGTCCAAATGTCCTGCAGGACAGTGACATCATCACTGCATCTGGTACGGAAAATACGCACAAAGGCAACTTGTTCACAGTTATCTGCTTCGACGAAAACCTCAGAAGTGGAGAATTTGCAGAGTTTCTTGTTTGTGATTAATTATTTCCTATGGGATGTGCGGTTGAGCCAGATATTTACATAAAACGTAAGAACGGTCTTAAACTTTTAGTTTCCTCGCTGTCTAACATTAAATCAAACCTTTCCAGTTTTAGGTAACGCTAACATTGTTTCTTTTTGCTAAATGTCAGAATAATTGGGGACAAATAATTCAGTCAAAAATATTTTTTAATGACGATAAAGATAAAAACATCTGTTATACTGTAGGATTTGGACCAAATGTTTTGGGTATCCTTCCATCAGCTTCTCACGATTGGTTCTTCGTGAATTTTGGCCCATTTCTCCTAACAGTTACAGGTGGAAGCGAGCCGGCCTTGAAGGCTGCCTTTTTCACACGCCTGTTCTGCCTGGTTTCAGCCCCGGAGAAATCAGGGCTTTGTGGCGGCGTTGACTATTTTCTAAGACAACTTTGTAACTAATACAATAACTATCCATTAGAAAGACCCATTTGTGCCCAAGATGTAAATTCTTGGCTGACGTCTCGCTCCTATATTTCCACATCAAGTTCTCTCGATGTGATACTATCTACATTTTGTGAAGTGCTCCAAAACAATCACACAACAGGATGCTGACAGCCCTGTTCTTTAAAAATTGGGTTTGTTTTTCTCAGGCTTGCAAGCTTCCTCTTTTTTTTCTCCAAATGTAACAACAATCATAATAGCCAGCAACTTTATTTTTAGTTTTATCAGACCACCAATGAAAAAACATGAAAGATTAAAGTTTTGTCCTGTAGCTGCAAACTCTAATCTGGCTTTTTATGTAACATCTTGACTAATGGCGTCTTCCTCGCTGAGTGGCCTTTCCGTCCATGTATAGCACTTATTTTCTTTCTATAAAATGATAATTTCTTACCATCTGCAGCCAGCATTTTCACCAGGTGTTTTTTAAGGGTTGATGGACATGTTTCACAAAAAAAAACATTTTCACGGTTTGAATGCTTAATAACCCTGGTGTGTGTTCTGAATTGAAAAACGGGATTAAAAACATCTCTCATTGTTCTGGCATTTAGTTTATCTAATTTTGGTAATCCAGACTGGCCTGAAGCAGGACCTGTTTAGTCTGGTTTAAAGTAACGATGCGTCTTCTGCCTGGATTTTTGCTGACAGTTTGGAACGTTCTGCAGGAACCTTTGACTGCATGTTTCCTTCCCTTTAGATTTCACAAACATGTTAGGTCCCAATCATGGGTTCAGTGTCCTCCGTCAGCACTTTGGTAAAGCTGGCCACCTCGGGATGGTATCACCGGTGTTGTGAAATGTAGAGCCGTGTCTGTCACATGTTCCTTCAAGTTCAGCACGAGCTCGTTCAGAGAGCATGCATCCTTCCCTTTTTTTAAAGGATGTTTACATTAATCCCCCGTGTAAAAATTTTTTAGGACTTTCCAAAAAGGTTTCATACTGGAAGTGCTTCAAAACACCTCCACATGCAGTTACAGTTTCCATGCTCTGTTATGTTTTTCGCTTTTAGTTTACCTTAAATGTTAGCATTGAAACATGGCTTTGTCTGTTTCTTCTTCCGACCTTTTCTTTGTCAATAAACAGGAGAGTTAATCTTAACCAGTATTTTGATTCCAAATATTATATGAGGACTGGTCCAGGTCTTTATTGTATTTCTGTTTTATTTTAGGTCCACACTAACATCACCGCTGCCACTGTAGATGTGAAAACATTCAACATGACCTACAGCGTGCAGGTGGCTGCATGTACGCAGGCTGGGAGCGGCATGCTCAGCCAGCCGTTCTGGCTCTCTGTGCCACCGGCGGACAGTAAGCAGCCCCGTTGTCTCATCTTCTCATCACAAAACACCTCTTGAACATACAGTCTATTCATGGGGTTGTTTTCCCCACCATGAAATTAAAAGATTGCTTTTTAAAAAGGTGTTTCACTATGCGACTGCAGTAAATGTTTGACTAGCTTGGAGGCTTTCTACACACCTTTACCAGAGGTTTGAATAATCATGGCGTGCACTGCTGCAGCCATCTCGGACCTTAGCTTAGAAATATTACCATTTATCTTCTGTTGCCACGGCCCAGAGGGGCTCTGATTGGGCATTTTGATGTTGCTGATTAAATGTGGAAAAGTGGAAGGCAGCTGTTTATTGTTTGGATTTGCTTTAACAATTAGCTGTATTTACATTGAAAAGTTGATGACAGAACATTGAGAGTAAATTGTAGTCAGCTATCCTTCAAATAAGTAGAATGTCAGATTTTTTTAGACTGAATGTTAACATAAATATATTTTTACAGGGGCTTTGATCATTGCGTTTAATGTAATATTCTTGCCTCAGTTTCAGGGGTGATCCCTACGTCCCTCCCAGACACAGGGGTCCCATACGCTGTCTCCGTCATCCTGGGCCTGTTTTGTGCCATCTGTCTTCTGCTGCTTATCATCTGGGGGGTCCTGTGTGTACGGAACAGGACGTCCGTGTCTTGTTTTGGGTATGCTGACAATCACTAATTAACTACTATAGTTTGGATTATCCAGTCTTTAAATCATCCCCTGTTACCATACATGTAACCCATCTGTGATTGATTTTAGAATAACATTTCTTGAGAGGCGGGATGTAAAAAAAAATGTAGGCTTATTATTTATGAGCTGTATCTGGTTCCTGTTAGTCATCCGTGTATGCGGATAATAATGGTGCAGCTGCTGGTTTTTGATTTTGTGAAGGCCATGACTCAGGTTTGTTATTCGGGAAATGGACAGGAATGTGTCACAGGCTGATGCACAGATAGAAAAAATTATATCTGAAAGTCAAGTCAGGAATAAACAGCCCAGATTGCTTCCTCACAACTATATGCCCATTAGATGTGAAGAATCCTACCCAGCCTGGCTGTGTTTTTATCAAATTCCAATGACATCAGTGGAAAACTTTTCCTCTTCTGTCGCCCCCTGCAGGCGGGAGTTTGGATGTGCAGAGAAGTCACTGCCGGTCATACAGTACACAAACCAGAGATCCTTCAGTCGCTCCGAAGTCGCGATCACTCGTAAGTTTTTCAATATCTCATTGGAATCAATACAATTTCTTCACTTGTTTGTGTCGGGTGGCATCTAGAAAAATATCAATTAAAAAAAAAAACATTTTTTGCACCTCTTCTGTTCAGTGGGGAACCTTGGTATAAGTGAAGAACTCCAGGCCAAGCTGCAGGACGTTATGATCACAAGAAACTGGCTCTCAATAGGAAAGGTTTTAGGAGAAGGTGAGGCCAGAAAGTATTCACACCTGCTCAGTTGTTCTACATTGTATGACGGTGCTGGCTTATTCTGAATTCTGATTTCAGTACAGTTTTCTACACATAAAACATCACACAATGCCCTAAAAGGAGCTAGATAAAAACCTGCTCCCTGACAGCTTGTCTTATTTATCTGTACAAAAAAAAACTTCTTAATATTTAAGGTACATAAGTATTCAGAGCCTTTGCAATGACAAGTGTCAACTTTTAGGAGACATGCATACGAAATGTAGAAAAACCTAAGGGTGTGAGTACTATCTGGTGGCCCCATAAATAAAGATCACATAAGTTAAATCACATTTCTTGCAGAGTAAAACCTTCTTAAATGAGCTCTGTTGTTCCCCAGGTGAATTTGGCTCTGTTGTCGAGGGTAGATTGACTCACACAGATGGCACGTCGGAAAAAGTCGCTGTGAAGACAATGAAATGTAAGAATTACAGTTATATAGACATTTATTATCTTTAAAACAAAGAGGACAAATAAACATTTATCTCCCATTTTTCTATCAAACAGTGGACAGTTTCTCCCAAAGGGAAATTGAAGAGTTTCTGAATGAGGCGGCTTGCATGAAAGATTTCAACCATCCTAATGTCATCAACCTGCTCGGTATGA
This sequence comes from Fundulus diaphanus, assembly GCA_037039145.1. Taxonomy (NCBI): domain Eukaryota; kingdom Metazoa; phylum Chordata; class Actinopteri; order Cyprinodontiformes; family Fundulidae; genus Fundulus; species Fundulus diaphanus. The sequence goes on along the minus strand of CM073121.1, from coordinate 39,581,919 downwards.
AGAGCTCAATGACCTCTTTGTATTACCGCACAGTCCCGCTGCTCTCTTTCCCGTTATCCGTTCTTATCTGGTCATTTTCCGTGTTCGCCTGTCCTTCTAAGGTGTGTGCTTGGATGTTGGCTCTGAACATTTTCCCAAGCCTATGGTCATCCTCCCGTTCATGAAATATGGAGATCTTCACACCTTCCTGCTGCATTCACGCCTGGAAGAGAGCCCAATGGTAAGATTGCAGCCAATATTTAATGTATATACGTATTTTATTTAGAAGAACATTTTTACATTAACAATACTGTCTGCTTTTTTTTTTTTTTTTTACAATTTTCTTTGCACAGTACTTACCCACTCAGACTCTCCTGAAGTTCATGGTTGACATCGCTTTGGGTATGGAGTATCTCAGCGGTCGTAATTTTCTGCATCGAGATCTTGCTGCACGTAACTGCATGTGGGTTCCTGTGTTCTGTTTTTTGTTTTCTTGTGAAATTTGCTTTTATGGAAAAATCAGGAGGTTTACGCGGCTTTTCCCGTCTTTACCGGGATTGTGCCTCTCTTACAGGCTGCGTGACGACATGACGGTCTGTGTGGCTGATTTTGGGCTATCGAAGAAGATCTACAGCGGAGATTATTACAGGCAGGGCAGGATAGCTAAGATGCCTGTAAAGTGGATTGCCGTGGAAAGTCTGGCAGACAGGGTCTTTACTGTAAAGAGTGATGTTGTAAGTATAACGTGGATCTTTTTCCTGTAAAAATGGTTCTTGGAAAGCACCAGCCATTAAATGGAGAACTAACTCAATGTGAAAATCTTATTTTCACTATTAAAGCTTCCAGGTTCCTTTAACAGAAGGCTGAATAGTCAGTCGTCTTTTATTTTAGACACCTGACAAATCAGGGTAAGAGAACTGATGATTGGCGTGGGTATATTTTAAGAATATTACATCAGGACTTTTCAATTTTTTATTTTATTATATTCCCATTTAAGAAAAACCCTAAAAGAAAACTAGAAAATGGAGCCTGTAGATTTCATTTTGTCCGGTTTTACCAGCTTGGGTTAACTGTGATCCGACCCGGTGCAAAGACAATGGCTGGAGGGCCCATTTAAAATCAAAGTGAACTGATACCGCCAGCTCAGGGAACAACATAAAATATTTGGATGAGACAAGATAAGCTCTCAGTGATATGCTGTAAATCCTAGGAATCCCCAGCTTCACAGATCATAAAGGTTGTTTTTTTTTTTTTGGACAACTCTGTAATCAGAGTACCACTCTTTGCATACTGTGATTTTTTTATGCTTGCCTGATCCTAAAGGTGCCCCAAATATCCAAAATAATGTTTTGCTTTTAAAAATGTCTGCAGTGGGCATTTGGTGTCACCATGTGGGAAATCGCCACGCGAGGCATGACGCCGTACCCGGGGGTCCAGAACCACGAGATTTATGACTACCTTGTTGAAGGCCACAGACTGAAGCAGCCGCCCAACTGTTTGGATGAACTGTGAGTATTTCTAACCATCAACCCAAATGTTTGTTTTGAATGGATTTGTTTTATTATTATTATTATTATTATTTGGTGGAAAAGACAAATGCAGCTTTGTTCATCTATATCTTAGCAGCAAGAAGATCAATCTTTAGTAATATTAAATATGTCACAACAGGATACATTAATTCCCTTTTTAAAATCCAAAAAGCGTAGGAAGCACTTGCACAACTAACTTGACTGAAACGTGTCTCTCTGAGTAGGTCTCACAGTTATTTCTTGGGCATTTATTTCAGTGAAGCACAATTAGTTTTGCTCAGCAGACAATGCAGCCGATGCAGGCAGCAAATCGAATGTCTCAGTTTTTGAAACTAAAATGCTGCGTCGAACTATGTCAAACTCCACACAGTGAATGTGAAGATGCGATATTATTAATTAGTAAGTCTAAATAGTCTATTTGAGTGTAAATGTATATAGATCTGTGTAGAGTAGGGCTCAATTGCAAGCTTTCAGGGACGTGGCTGTCCGCCTAAACCAGCGGTGGCTTACTCCATCCCTTCATAGCGGCGGTCTTGCATGTTTCAGATCTGGGGCAGACTTTGGGCATCCCTGGTTTATATTGAAGCGTATGTTGCAATTGCCATACCTTAAGCTTTCAAGATTTATTTTTTTCTATTAGATAAAATCTTATTGTCATTATAATTCACATGGAATAGCAATGAGATAGCATCTAGTCCAGCAAACATGTTTTTTTCATGTAGAAAAGTTAGAGAAAGTATTAACATTTTATTTAGATTCACGTTGACTTTTTTTTATCCTAATCTAGGTATGAGATCATGTACAGCTGCTGGAGAGCTGATCCGGTGGACAGACCCTTTTTTACCCAGCTGCGGGAAATGTTGGAAAAGCTGGCAGAAAAGCTTCCAGAGGCTTCCAGCAGGGAAGAAATCATTTACATTAACACCAGCTTTCCAGAAGAGGACCCAGATCAGGAAGAGGTGGCTGCAGCAGAGCTGGTGTTAAGCTCCTCCCCATCCTGCAGCCATCAGGCAGCAGAAAACCGAGTAGTCACTGCAGACATTCATGAGCAGGAGGAGGAGGAGGGCAGTGAACGCTATGTAGTGGTGGTCCACTCTAAAAACTCCCAGAGGTCTCCCACAGTGGACACTCCTCTTTTGTCGAGGGATACTTTGAGTCGGACAAATGAAGATCGGGCTTCGGACGCTATGGCAGCAGAACACAGCTCAGATGACACTTCGCGCTTGTTAAAATGATTTACCACCCACGCGTCGCGTAGGTAACTGTGATCAACTTCTCACCAAGGTTCGCCAGCACTAACGGTTCTGACTGTTTGCACCAAAAGTCCCTCCGTCACGTCTGCCCAGGATCCTCTCTTGTCATATTAAATGAACAGCGTTAAATGGCCAGCTTACATTTCAGCGTCAGGAAAATATTTGTCAACTCCAAACATTCAATAAGCTTCCCTGGACTGTGAAACTCTCGGCAGTTTTGAATTGTGTGTTTCAGTGTAAATATAGAAATGTACAGAATGTCTATAAAACAATCCTGTGTTGTAAAAAATAAAATGTTGTGTTTAAAGAGAGTATTGTACTTTGAGACTGAACTATATGGCTCCATCAATGTGATATTTAGAGGAGAAAATATAACCTTACAAATTCTTTATTTTGACTGAAAGGACACTCAGGTATATATATATGTGTGTGTGTTTATATATATATATATATATATATATATATATATATATAATATATATGCAATTTAGAAGGAAAAAATATAAGTTCTGTCCCACAATGAGGAGCTAAGCATGCCCCTCTTTGTTAGTTCCTGAAAAATTGCTCCCACATGGGATAATTTTATTATGACTGCATTGCTTGGCAAAATGTTTATTTGGTTCATTATCTTTTTTAATATGCTACACTGCGACTGTAGAGGATATCTGGCACATGCAACCAAGCAGAGCCCGTAAAAATCTTTCTGGATGTGTAACCCAGAAGCAACTCTGCCTGGGGGTCTCTTAATGGGTCTCTCTACTTCAGTACATGTTAAAATGTAATGTATATATATATATATATATATATATATATATATATATATATATATATATATATATATATTTTTTTTTTTTTTTTTTTTTTTTTTTTTTTTGAAAAACCCCTACAGTTTGGATTTTTTAGAATGATCTTGCTTGGAAATGCTTCAAGTGTGTTTTCTACTCAAAGGATTGCTAAAATGTTGTAAGATTAATAATATTATGGCAACTACTCTGTACTTCAAACACACCCATTTGACAACTTGGCCCAATATCGATATCCAATATTTTAATTGCTGGTATGTCCTATAACCAATATTTATACACACACACATATATACATACATACATACATACATACATACATACATACATACATACATACATACATACACACACATATATATATATATATATATATATATATATATATATATATATATATATATATATATATATATATATATATATATATATATATATATATATATATATATATATATATATATAGTGGCTGCACAGTGGCACAGTGGGTAGCGCTGTTGCCTTGCAGCAAGAAGGTCCTGGGTTCAAGTACACCCCTGGGTCTTTCTGCATGGAGTTTGCATGTTCTCCCTGTGCATGCGTGGGTTCTCTCCGGGTACTCCGGCTTCCTCCCACAGTCCAAAAACATTACTGTTAGGTTAATTGGCTTCTCCAAATTGTCCTTAGGTGTGAATGGTTGTTTGTCCTGTTTGTCTCTCTGTGTTGCCCTGCGACAGACTGGCGACCTGTCCAGGGTGTACCCCGCCTCCCGCCCAGTGAACGCTGGATATAGGCACCAGCAACCCCCGCGACCCCATGAGGGATAAAGCGGTTTGGAAAATGGATGGATGGATGGATATATATATATATATAATATAATATAATTTGAAGTTGTGCATCCCAAATTATTTTGGGTTAAAATAGCAGCAGCGGTATTCTTTTTCTAACCCTTCTAAACTTTGCTTTTGATTTTATTTTTTATTTGAAATGTTACCTACTGCTTAAATGTTCTATGTGGATGTTTTTCTTCACAGAAGATGAGCCAAATTAAAAGTTTATCTCTAACTGTCTGATTTGTCATCCAAACACATAAACACAGCAATATGATGCATTCAGGGGGATGCTGAAAGTACATGGGAATCTATAAAACGTGTAAATACCAACATCATTGCTTGTGATGTCTCAGAAAACATCAAATGTCAAGTTCTCTATAGGTATGTGCTTGTTAGTAGGACATGACAAACATTGACTTTAAACATCCAAAGCGTAATGTAATAAAAAGTGAGTGAATGAAGTTTCCAAATATAGAAAAATAGATTACCTCATGTTTTGGAGAGTTTACATTTCTTTCCCAGAAATAATGCTTTAAAAAGTGAAAGGAACACAATTGCAAAGACATTTAGAAAGAAAGGGACATTACATTTCTTTGTGATTATTACATGGATTGAATTAATATCAGTAATAAAAAAACGTAAAGTCTTTTTTTTATTACTTATTTGTGGTGATTTTTTTTGTGAGGCGATTCTTTTTCGTACATTTCAAAATAACACGCGAGTGTGCCCAAAGAAAGTATTGTTCTTTTATATAGAATAAATGCAACAGAAAACACTACATTTACTTCTTCCCCGCTGTCACAAACAGGCTTTTTGTTTTGCTGCTGACGTCAGACCGCCGCGTCTCCTCGGGTGTGCTGCGTTCAGGGCGCCTCCTACAGGGCAGTGTTGGTGAAGCCATGAGCAAACATGGCAGCTGCTGTCAGGACGAGGACGTGGAAACGTCCGGGATCAGGAGTTTTTTCCCAGTGGATGGTGTTTTTTACAGTTTTACTCGGCAGCGTACATGAAACCGTGGCCGCACCAGAAACAGGGCTGTGGAAAATCACGATTGTAAATGTAAGTGTGAACTGTATGGGTAGATAACTGCAGCACCCAAAGCTAACATTAGCTACACCAGCCTCTGCATTTTCACTTGTAATGGGCTTAGTGTGTGCTTGTGACATACATGGAGTGTCGACTCGTTTTATCCTCATACTATTTTAATTCGCTGTTTTTCTTTTATGCTAATAAAAGTTTAAATAAAGACTGTTTGCAGTTTATTAGCAGCCAACCTTTAAGCGAAATGCTAGGAAACATTTTGTGGTTAGCTGAGGGCTAGCTAGCTCCAGCTGAACATTACAGAACATGTTTAGCCACATTTTCTAATAAACCCTAATGTCATCAGTCTGCCTCTGTTCACCTCACTGCATTCGTTTGGGTAGTTTCAGACCAGTCCGCCACTAACCTTAGGTTTGTATTTCTCTGAAGGCCTTTCCTTAAAGGTAGCATTTAAACCTGAGTCCTTTTCTTGTTTATTGCCATGATCTTACAATCCCCAGAGTCTGCCATGGGGGAATCGGAACAACTTGATCAATAATTCACGTAGAGATCCGAGAAGATCCAGTTTCCTCTACTTTAGTTGCTGTATTGCTTGAGCTCTAAGACAAGGTGAACCATATGGACATGAGTAAAGTTTTTCCCTTTACCTTCACGACATCTCTGTTGCTCCACTGCACCACAGACAGGACCCAGCTTTGTTTTTAATGTAAAATAGTTCTCAGTTTCAAGCCTCAGTTAACCAGGACTTTATCCTCCTCGCTGCATTTCTGCTCACACACGCGTTATTTTTCTGTGCTGCAGGGCTCCAGACCGCTTATATTAAAGAAAGCCATGTATAAAGACACGGATGTTGTACTTAAAGGTAAGACATGCTTGTTTTTATTTTGATCTGAACCAAGAACAGGCGTGGACTGCTCTAATATTGGCATGGTGTGATAAACATGAGTAAAAAGTTATGTAATTAATTTATTTTAATAGATACAAAAGAAAACTTGCTAAATTTCATTGTGATCAAGATTTATTGTTGACAAAATTTTACAATTATCTTTTTTTTTTTTCTTATTAGTAAAGAAAGCTGATTGGCTGCTTAATTAGGTGGGAAGATTCTTCAGTCAGCTTCTTAACAAACTGCTTGCCTTGTGTAGTTTTAAAACAGTGTTGCCTTTCTAACAGTGATGGGTGGCTCTCCTTTAGTTTCTCCACCATGATGTTTAAAAAAAATGTCCCAAAAAAAATGAATTTCTCTTTCTGTTGGACAGAAGGGAAAGTGTAGTAGAATCTGCTCAGAAGTCAAATCTTAAACTACATCGTTGCCATTTTTTGTGTCTTTTATTAAAAAGCATCTTCATCTCTCAGTTGTGTCTTGTAGTTGTACCAAGACGGTGGATTTCACAATCCACTGGTTCTTAAAGTATCACCCCTGTTACAATGAATATAACAATATCGAAGTAAGTAAAATTGGTTCACGCCATCTGGTTCAGCGGTTCGGTTTTTCTCTTGAACTTTACGGCTAAATGTTCCGATGGGATTTTCGTATTCTGCAGGAGATGTACGAAAGGACGCCGCTGAGCCGAGGGGAGAGCCTGGACCCTAAACCCAACGCACCGGGCGAGTACATAGAACATAAACACCATCCAATTCCTTGTAAAAGCGACCTGCTCTCTTTACCTGGGCTCCATGTAGGTTTGCTGTACTGGTTTTTCAGCATATATATATATATATATATATATATATATATATATATATATATATATATATATATATATATATATATAAATAATAGCTTGATATTTCTCATCATCCAGCATCTTTTCCTTGTTTCTCAGAAAACCAAGGCAACCCCACGGACAGTCATTTCACCTGACAGGAGTGAAGAGCTTGTAAGGACACACAGATACTTTTCTTTTATTTCTTTTCAAAAGCACAGCAAAACTAAAGGTTAAGAATCAGCGTTCCTACCTAGTCTGGGAAACTGTGGGATTTCAGAAAATATTTTTCCATTTTTGGATCAGTATGGAGAAAGAAAATGGAGCGTGGCAAAATGGTTTTCCATACTTCGTTTTCTTTCCTACTGTAAGTCATCCATCCATGTGTTCTTTTGTATGTCTATCCCATTATTTATGTATTTTGCATGTTCTGCTTTTAAAGCCTAATGTCTGTAGAAATGTCTGCAGCAAATTTCATGTTGGACTTTTGTATGTATAAGGATGGAAAACAATCAGATTAATTTAACAACAAGTATGTGTTGTAATTTACAAGATGGACTGAAACATGTGCAGGAACCTTGTAGGTTAGACTCAATGCTCTTGCTGTTAAACCTTTCCAAAAGAAAAACGGATCGATTCTGCGTTACTTTGCAGAAAAAGAGCGACCCTGACTGGATTTCAGCTGAGTACGACGCCAAAAGCACCAGAGAGAACGTTATAGCCACCACATGGAAGGACGGGCCGTACCTGCTGGTCGTTAAGGTCATGTCTAATAAACCGGAGCTCAACTGGAATTTAACAGGTGAGATTTTTCACGACGAAAAGCCGATTTAGAAAGCAGGTGTCATGGAGGAACGCTGTAGGAGCTCCTTGATGACTTCTGTTCCTCAGTCTCAGATTTAAAGATGTTTTGGTTTTACACAGTTCAGCTGACACGTGGATTTTTGTGTTTTTTTTCAGTTGATGTGGTGATGAAAGGCAGCCACGGCTACATTTCTATCACAGAGTGGCCGCTCATGATCGTAAGTGGAAAACCTTAGGAATCGGTTCCCGAAAACATGAATCTCTATGTTCATTTTAAGATCATTTTTAAATCACTTTTATTTAACCGCTGTCTCTTTTAGTTTATGTTTAACTTTGAAAACATACGAGCTTTGGTATGTCAGATCTAAACCTCGCTTTGTACTCTGAAGAGGAAGAAAAAAAAAAGCAAGATCCCTTTAGATAAGCGCCTGCACTAGACATTAATTAGCTCACAGCTTCTCCCACGTGTGACATCGTGTGCTTATCGACTGTGTTGCTGTTTGTAGTTCTACATGGTAATGTGCGTCGTGTACATCCTGTACGCCTTGCTGTGGTTCGTCTGGGCCGCCTGCTACTGGAAAGATCTGCTGAGGATCCAGTTCTGGATAGCAGGAGTCATTTTCCTCGGCATGGTGGAGAAGGCGGTCTTCTGCGCCGAGTATGAAAACACCAATGCTGTCGGCTCTGCCAGTGAGTGTCGCACAAACTGCCTTTCTTTTCTTATTTAAAGTAAAGCGCTGTTGGGTCTATAAATCAGATTTGCAGTAGGGTTTAGACAAAAGCGAGCGATGCTCAAAAATCTCGTAGTAAAGTGAGGCAACTTCTAATCCGAAGCGAAACATAAAAGCAAGTCGAGTTAATTCACTGTGCTTTACAGAATAATAAAGGGAACAGAAATAATGTACATCAAAACACGATACACTTAAAAAAAACACGAGACACGCATTTAGAAACACAAATCATGTTAATAGAAAGATTTTGAAATGCTAATTGAAACACATGAAAAGCTAAAACATAAATTAATGGAATTGAAAGGGCTTTTTTTTCCACCTTTATTGATAAGCTGCTGTAAGCAAGTCATGTTTTGAGCCCTAATTTAAATGACGCAACCTTTTTCTCTACATAACAGGCTTTCAAGGAGTAAATAGATGCTGCCTGGCTGGGCCCGGGAACACTGAGTCAGCAGGTCTTAGTTGACACGAGGGCTCTAAACGTTTCATACCCGACAAGCAGCTCTGAACTCCAGGCCTTACAGACGGCCAGGAAGATTTTAAATCATGTGCTTTCACAAACCAGGAGCCAGTGCAACGATTGAATTACTGGTGAAATATGGTTCACTATCCTGGTGTTGCACGAGACACAGGAAGCAGCATTGTGAATAAACTTAGACAGCGCCATTTGTTTTTATTTTGTTTTTTTTAACACCAGTAAGGACAGCATTACTATAATGCAACCCAATGGAAACAAGAGCATGTACTTGTTTTTCTTTGTAAGCTGATTTAGTTACACATTTCATGGTTCTTAAAATTCTGGTCTGGCACCTCGGTTCTTTGTGCATCCACTGTAGCCTTTACTAGTTTCCAGTCTAGTTGAGCGCCGGTCTGGGACCAAAAGCAATTGCTTCCTTTTTTTTCTTCATTACATCGGAGGAACTTCTGGCTTATCCGCTAATGTATAGTTTGGACATACCAACTCAGCGACAGTAGTGGATTTTGATCCAGTGGTGACACAGATATGTGAAGGTAAATAACAACACTGTTTTTAGTTGAATGTACTTAAAATTCGACCCAGAACATGGTCTACGTTTGGTATTTGGCTCCTTTTGACACCGCTGAGTTTAAGTGTAATCAGACTGTCGGAAAATCTTGCAAGAAGGACGTTTTTTTTTTTTTTTTTACTGTGGCCCTCAGTCTGCGGCCTACGTCCTTAAAGAAGGGCTGCTTGTTTGACGCCCAGTTGTCACAGAATGAAAGAGCTCACTGAACACTGCTATTAATTTGAGTGTAAAAACTTCTGCCAGAATCAATAATGGTTCTGGTTGCTGGTGCAGGACTGCTGGTTTTCTCAACTTAGGTGTAAATACACACATTATTATTAATATTAATAATATTTTATTATTATTATTATTGTTATTGTAGCTCCAGGCTTGTTGATCTTCGCTGAGTTGGTCTCGGCTCTCAAGAGAACGTTGTCCCGACTGCTCGTCATCATCGTCAGCCTGGGCTATGGCATTATAAAGTCTGTCTTTTTTTTTTTTTTTTTTTTCATATATATAACTCAGTCATATATATTTCTTTGTTTTTCCAGAAATCAAACGTTTATCTTTGTGCTTGTTTTCCTTTTTTATTTCAGGCCACGCCTGGGAGCCGTGATGCACAGAGTGGTGGGGCTCGGCATCCTCTACTTTGCGTTCGCTTGCGTTGAAGGTGTGCTGAGGATTACAGGAGTGAGTCGTGCTCTCGTTGTCTTTTTAATCGAGACTAGTTCTGATGCAACAAACCGAAGAAAGCGTCATTTAAATTTGATTAAACGGAGCAATGCTTTGGGTGGGGTGGGGGGGGGGGGGGGGGGTTTGTAGAATCTGCAAATAAAATGTTGCATAATGCTTTGAATTATTTGATCGTGTTCACACTTAAACGTGACATCGCAATCTGTTTTTCTCAATATGTTTTGGGGGATTCATACTGAAGGGTCGAGACAATGGCCCCGCTCTCATTACAGCAATTGTTCTGGCGGTGTTTGATTCCTGCACCATCTGGTTCATATCCTTTCAGTAAACGCATCAGCTACAGTAGTCAGCACTTAATGAAACGTGGTCATGTGCTGAGCCAGTGGATTTGGGATGCTCTTCCTTTTTGGGGTTTGATGACGTGTTTCTTTATTTCCACTTGGGTAAACAGTCACATGTTTTGGTTGGTGTGTTGCATCTCTTATCTCCCATGCAATCTGAGGTTTTTTCCTCTCATCTTTCTCTTCTTCCTTTTTTTTTGTGTCCTTTGCACTCTGATCCCCTCCAGACAAAAGACTCTGACTTGGCCCTGCTGGCCAACATTCCCCTGGCTCTGCTTGACTCTTCTTTATGCTGGTGGATATCCTTTTGTGCTCCCACAACCTTTCCCTGCGTGGTTCACCTTCTGCTCCTCAAACCTTTCCTGAGTTAATTGTGGTGTAATTTAAGTGCCGTTTAGCTGTCATCCTGCATCTAAGAAGGACTAATCCACATTATTCATTGATTCTGTACCTGCTTGGGTTTTTTTTCTGTTAATAATTCATCTGTTCTCCTCTGATCATTTCCTGTTAAACGGCTATTTTCCCGCATTTACAGTCTGTTCGGTGTTGTAGAAACAATGCGTTTGCATGCCATGCTGAACCGTTGAAGCTGGAGATTCAAGTTTTAGGTTCCAGGTTTACATATTTAGAATAAAACCCTGCTTAGCAAAAACTGAGACATAATTAATGAAAACAGTTTCTAAAATCTACAGTACACAGTAAAGTCTGATTTTGGACTGAAATGTAAAAGAAAAATAAGAAACCAAACAAGGTTTTAACCAGAACCACTGCTTGAGCTCAGATGCCAACGTCTGTTAACACTTTAGACTCACCGTAAATAAATCAGTCTAATCTAGCGCGTGTAAATGGACCTATTTGTATATTGTTTTCTGTGTGATCCCAGTCATTTGTTTCCCTTGACCACCACCGCCACATCTTTGTCAGCTTAGCCCAAACCATCAAGACTCTGAAGCTGAGGAGAAACCCTGTGAAGCTGTCTCTCTACAGACACTTTACAAACACGCTGATATTCGCCGTCATTGGTAAGTACTGCGCCTGTATTAAGAAACCAAACTTACACTTTAACAACAATAATATATATATATATATATATATATATATATATATATATATATATATATATATATATATATATATATATATATATATATACACACACACACACACACACACACACTGTATTTTTCAGGCTATAGGGCACACCTAAAATCCTTAAATATTCTCAAAATTTGATGGTGGGCCTTATATACGATTACTGCTGTGCTTACTGACTGATTATATGTGGTACGACTTTGGTTAGCAACGAAGCCGCTCCACCCAATGGACGTTCGGAGCATTACGCTACAGTGTGGCCGTTTCTCAATTCACAAGAACGTGAGTCCGTACTCGTGTTCTCGTCAAGTCCGTTCTTGGCCAAGCACGCAGAACGTATCTCTGTGTATTTGAACAGAAGCAAACTCGTGTACTCATCAGTACATCAGTGCAGGCACAGCTCGTCTGGACCTGCTTTTCACATCTTGTTATTAGTCGTCTTTAGATGATAATAAATTATTACTTAAATTCATAAAATGAAACTATTGTATGAATAATGTATTCATTGTTGAATGTGAGAGGTAATATTTTGTGTTAAATAAATTATAATTTAAGTTCTTCAGCCTTTTTTTAACATACAAAACTATTTATACACTACACCATATTTTGAAAACATTTTAAAACAATAATATTTTTAACATCTAGAAAAGCCTAAAATATATCTTAAAAATGACAGAATTGTGGCTATAAAACCAGAATCGAGCTGCGGCCGCGGTGCATTCTGGGAAAGCGGTCAGTCTGAAGAACGCACAGGTCTGCTCTGACGCAGGCTGGATAAAGAGGGCGGGGCGAGAACAACATCCGGGGATGTGATCCGTTCTCGGTCTGGTGTTCTTGGCAATTGGAACAGTGATGGGGCTGATAACGTGTCACAAGCACACGCTCAAGTACACATAATGAGAAACGGCCTCAGTCACTACCTCACAGGACCCCTGAGCCGTCTACAAGACTGCCTGACTGTAATGTCTAAACTTGAAGTGCATTCATGTAAGGCAGCCCGCGCCCGGAGTACGCGCTAACAACAATAAACCACTTAAGTTAATTCGATTCAAAAGTTACGTTTATTTTGACTTTAAGTTAGAAATAGGACAGTGTAGTCCAACTACTCTGTCCTCGTAAACAGAGACGGATAGCTGTCCCTCTCAGAGAGCTGTGTACATGGAGGGGCACGCTTGTCAAGCCTAGTGGACACCTAATTAGACATTTTCTAGAAGCTGTGACCAAATCAAAGTGAAGCATAAATTTAAAAAAGTTTTAATTTACAGTATTTTCCTTGATTTTCCTCAGTATTTTACTATGAGATTATGCTACTGTAACTGAAGTGGAATACATTTCACACTTTTGTGAATGGGGGGTACCAATAAGCACGCATCGGCTACAACACTATGACCAAAATGGTCTTTTAACGCCTTGAAACAGAATCAGGACATAGAGAAGAACAAACTTGGATTCGACTGAGTTCTGGTGTCCAGATGTTTGTAACTTAAAGCTCTAAGGGTTGTAAGAAGAGTTCGCTGAGGATCCTGCTTGCCTTCAATCGGACTTTAAAGACCAATAAAAACCTTTGTTCTCTGAGCCTTTACCAAGTGTGTTTTGTTGGTCCACAGCTGTAGAGGTTATGCTTTCAGGGTTTGTCTGGAAAAGTATTGAAAAGTCTGGAATTTGTTTCAGTATTCTCCAGGTCTGGGTCAGTATTGGAAAATATCTCTAATTCCTACTCCCTCTCTAATTGTCTAAATGTTGTTCTTTCTTTCATCCTTCCGTGTTTCTTTCTTTTTTTCTTTTATTTTTATTTTTTTCCTGATATACTTTTTTGCGTCTTTCCTTCCTTCTGTCCTTCCTCCTATCCTTTATTCCTCCTTGTTTTGCCTCCTTACATCGTCCTTCTGTCCCTCTCTCCTTTTTCATGCCCTTTATTTTCTTCCTTGCTCCCTCAATCCTCCTTCCCTATATTGTGTCCTACTTCTTGTCCTTCCTTATTTACCTTATTTAAAAAAAATTGTCTTCCATACATTCTTAGTGAACTTCTGGAGAGTTGAGTCTGGAAAAGTCTGAATTGTTTTACGTGACAAATCTTTCGTAGTCGGGCTGTTGACGTTGTCGGCCACCATCTTTGCGTCTAGGTGTCGTAATGTTGTGGCCACAGGCTCTGAGTTGTGTTTTTATTTTTATTTTTTTATCTGTTTAAAATCTTAGAGCTGCTGCAGCTTCTCACCATCATCTTTCTCTTTTCAGCCTCAGTCATCTTTATGGCTTGGTCTGCTAAGAAGCTACACTTAGCAGATTGCCAGTCTGTAAGTGGGTCTTGTTTATTTTCATTATCATAACTTTTTTTTTTTTTTTTTTTGCTAATTTAATTGTTTTTGTTAGAGTCCTTATGTTGTTTTTTTGTCCTTAGGACTGGATCGAGGTTTGGGTGGAGGATGCTTTCTGGAGATTCTTGTTCTCCTTTGTTCTGCTCGTCATAATGTTTTTATGGCGGCCGTCGGCAAACAACCAAAGGTGCGCAGCTCCGTCGGATCGTTAGGCTGAGCGCCGTTACCTGGCGTGACCTCTGATCTTTTTTTTTCCCCACCTGTGCTGACAGGTATGCCTTCACACCCCTCATTGATGACTCTGATGATGAGGAGATAGAGGAGTTCATCGCATCTTCAAACATCGGTACGGTTACATCGTGGTAGTTTTATCTGAAACTCTGCACATGTTTTCATCCTTTGGGTGCATAAATAAAAAAAAATGTATGCATCTCTCTCCTGGAATTGCAGCAGATGGCATAAAGTTGAGGGCAGATAAAAGTGAGACAAATGGCACAGCAAAGCATCCAGAAACAAACCCAGTGAGTAATGCTTCGCCGTTAATCAGATTCTGTCTCAATTCGCTTAGTCAGCATCTTCCATAAATGAGAATTGGATATAATAGGAATAAAGTTTGAATAATAAGTCCTTTGCCTGTGTCTTGTATCAGCAGGTGGCAGTATTTGCTCTGATTCTTTGTTTTTCCGACTTGTTCAGGATGAAGACTTGAAATGGGTGGAGGACAACATTCCTAGCTCTTTTACTGATGTGTAAGCATCCTTAGAAGGGCACCGAATTATTCATTCGCTCTAGATGTTTTTTTTTGTTCATTTAAGGCATGTGTGATTGTAGCGATGTGCTTCTCATTTTGACCCCGCAGAGCCCTTCCAGTCCTGCTCGACTCAGATGAGGTATGAAAATCTTAGCAAATAAAGAGGAGTCACAAAGAAATGTGTTAATAAAAGAATCAGTTATGATCGCCATGTAGCCTGCAGAAAATACTGTATTTCCGCTCCCTCTGGTAGCTTGTTAGAAAACTCTAACTACTGCAATTGGATGAGTTGCTCTGTAGCCGTTTGCTTGTGGAGAGCAACCGATCAGACTGAGCTTTAAGCGGCCAGTTTTTGCCCCAAACACTATGAGCCTCGGATGATTGTAAATTGTGTCCTTTCTTGATTAAATAATTGTAATCAATTGGACTGGGCAAAATCTCAAGTTTATTTTAGGAGATATAAGATTAAACTATATCGCTTATATCAAGATGCTCTATGTTGCTTTCATGTATTCCAGTAGGTTATTTTTCAACCATTCCACATATTTAACTACAGCTGTTAAAAATGTGCCTGTGAGACATTTGGGATAAAGCTTTGATTCAGAGATACTTTTTTTTCATAATTACATATCGAGGTAAATATTGTAAATCGGCATTCAGCCTAAAAATATCAATATTATTTTTGGTCCAAATCGCCCAGCCCTAGTAATCAGTAACATTTGCTCTCAGTGGATTTCTAAGAGCCTGTGAGTAGTTAAAAATCTTCCTGCGTATAATTTTTTTTTTTCCAGGAAATCATGACGACAAAGTATGAGATGTCAAAGCTGGAGTGATGCAGAAGACTTCCAGCTGATGGAGAAACGCAGCAGCTGCTCCCTGACACTGAAGCAGAGTTTTCTGACGGACGGTGGTGGAGTGCCATTATTTTCTTGTTTTCAGGGCGACCTCCTGAGTAGCTGCTACCTCACAGGGTAGTGCAGGCAACACAGGTTCTGGCGGGACGTGTTGCTGTTTTCCTTTTGTTCCTCCTTACACTGTCTATTGGAAATAAACATTTCTTGTCTTTTTTTTTTTTTTATAGACCAAGAGATTCACTTTTTCTGACACTGAATCAGTTTTAAGCTTTCCAAAGAGAGTATTTCCTTTTATATCGACTTATATTTATTCCTGCCTCACTCTATAAATGTATTTTATTGGAGTGGGCCTCATGCATAAGCATACCCTTTCATTCATGGATGTTAGGATTTAAAAGTTAAATATTTGAAAGCCTTTTTATTCCTTCGATAAGTATTTTTTTTTAAATATTTATGGAAGTTAATTTATCGGCCACAAGACAGACTTTAACTACACCATATTCAATGTTTAACACCAATTCAGGATTTTTGGTTTATGTGTAATCTTGCCGGTGTTTGTGGAAGTCGGGGGAATCGGTTTTGCATACATCAGAAGCGTCCTGTTTTTATCAGATTTAAAATCCGAGCTATGGAAACTGTGTAAAGCTCAACAACGCGGTAATTTTGCATAAATCAGTTGCTCATATGCACTTTCAGGATCAAAGCTGTGCCTACATGTCCGCCTTTTATCCGCGAGGCCTCATTTTAGTGGCTGTCTTGAGAGCAACATGAGTGAAAGTATTTTTTTTTTGTGTGTGTGTGTGTCTCAGATTGAAATGACCCAGCATCCCTTGGGGTTGGTTAACAAGACGTTAAGGATTTGTATAGATTTAATTGTAGCTGGGTTAGTTCGCATGTTATAGGGTTAGTTTTTGGAAACTACTGTGGGGGAGCGGGTGGGATAGTAGAGCAATATGCCATATGTCTGTTGATAGAAAGTTCAGTGACGTCATTATTTATTTGCGTTTCAAGTGAACTTATACGTCTAATGGTTGTGTGTTGACCCATGTTTACTGTAAAGCGTATTTATGACGTGTTCTTCCGTTTGTCGAGGTCTTTTGGACTCTGCACTATCCTAAAATATTGGCAACCTGCAGATTGTATTTCTTTGCAATGTTTGTGTTCTTCACTGATAAAACGCTCACAGAAACCTTAGTAACAACCGTGTCCTTTCAGTCTTGATCTTTTTTTATTTAATTTTTTTCTGAAAGGAGCGGCCTGCCGCACTCCTGCGAGTCGTCTAAAGTAAATCCGGCAGCCGAGTTCGTTTGGTTTGTCTTGGCGACATCATCACACATTATGAGTAGTGTGGTTAGCACAGGCTGACTACTTGAATGGGTTTATAATGTCCTCCTTGCATATATTTTGTATTGGTTGGAAACCTGGAAATATTTTTGCTTTTGATGGCAAACCGCTCCGTGATATAAAATTGCAGACACCTGCAGCCTAACCTCAAATTATTTGTACAGGTGGGTTTCGGCTCAGTTCAGCTTTTTCATAACGCCACGAGGGAGAAGTGTTTGGAGAAAATGACTCATCTATATATATTTTTTTTGTCATTTTTCTTTCTGAAATTGACCTAAAGTGTTGCAGTTGACCCTTGCGATAATGAGGATTTCCTTTTTTTCCACAAACTGTACGACACACTAAATAAATACTATTTGACACCAGGTGGAGGCTTCATCATTTCTGATTTTTATTTTCTTTAAATGCATATTTTACTGTGCCCTTTAATTACTTGTATGACTTTAAAAGCTTCTGGTGTTGAAGCTTCCTGCAAAGCTTCACAACGAAGATGAAATGGGAAGAAACTATGTTGAATAAATATGCAGCTGTTTCAAATTTAAGGTGATGCTTTCAGTAAGACGTTTACATACACTGATAATTATTTTTTGTGTGTGTAGACTGATAAAATAA
This sequence comes from Fundulus diaphanus, assembly GCA_037039145.1. NCBI lineage: Eukaryota > Metazoa > Chordata > Actinopteri > Cyprinodontiformes > Fundulidae > Fundulus > Fundulus diaphanus. Next base: position 39,564,234 of record CM073121.1, on the reverse strand, counting down.
CTTACATAATTAAAAGAAACTATGATCTGATAGTTTAAGGGTGAATCTGTTGGGCATTTTCTCTTTTACATATAGGCTCAATTATAACCCACCCTGTAATATTTGGTTTATTGCACCTCCACCACACATTTTTACAAACAAAAAGTGTAAATCTCACTTAAATTGGCTGTATTCTTGGTATAGACAGAGTTTTTAAGCTGTAGATCAATAGAGCTGAGGTCATGGTCTTTAGGACAGCATTTTAAGCTTAATCTTATCCTCCATTTTCCATTTCAAAACCAGTTTTGATGACTTTTCTGCTGGAATGCCCAGTTATGGCCAAGCTTCAACTGTCTGACCCAAACTAAGACTCCAGGGTGAAAACAAAAAGGTTAGGGAGTTCAAAAACAACCCAGAAGCCACCAAGACTCAAGCCAGCCATGAACCAGCCACCGTGACTATCGCCATGGTTGAGGTCACCAACAAATGAAGACGCCCCTGTTCTGAAACAGACACCATCAAGCTCGAATGAAATTATCAGCCACCCACCGAGACAAACTCAATGCTTTCTGGAGAAAGGTTTATGGTCAGAATGCCTGGAGTAAAGACACGCCTTTCAAACTAAAGGACAATGTACCAAATGGTGGCAGAATAATGCTGTGGGGCTACCAGTGGTAATAGGTACATAGCACACAAAAAAAGATGGAGTGACGGAGGACATCCTCCAACTACTTCGATTTTGCCTCAAAACAAGGCTAATTGGTTGAAACGGAGACACAAATTGGTCTTCCTGTAGTGAACTGAACCCAAAGTATATCAGAGCTTATTTTGGGTCGTAATAATGGGTCAAGTATTTATCTTCTGGAACTCCCTGGTCTTAGATAAACTGGAAATTGATCAGCCAGGCCTAAAAACAAAGTAACACTTTGGAAACACATCTGATATTAATTGGAAAAAGGATCCTGCTGGATACCCAGACTGATATGGAATGGATAATGTGTTAGGAATAAAAGGATGTTACATTATTTGATGTAAATGAAGATTATCAATCCACTGAGGGCTTAATCCAAAATCACAGAGAAAGTGAGGTTGAAAAACTGATGCGGTAGTTTAGTCCAATTTACTGAAATCTCATTGCAGTCATTTGAAATATTACTTGGTAGTTTGTATGACCTTCATAGGATGGTCTGCAAGCCTGGTGACGGCTCCTTATGAGACAGGTGGTGTCCTGGGGGATCTCCTCCCAGGGCAGCACTGAGCTCCTGGACAGTCTGAGGAGCAACCTGGTGGCGTCGGATGGACCTAAACATGACGTCCCTGACATGTTCCATTAGATTTAAGTCAGCGGAGCGTGAAGGCCAGTAAATGGTATCACTTTCTTCTTCCTCCAGGAATTACCTGCATACTCTTGTCACATGAGGCCAGGTATTATCATGGACTGGGACAGGGGTCTGCAACCTGTGGCTCTGGAGCCGCAAGTGGCTCTTTGGACCTCCCATAGTGGCTCTTAATAACTTTGGCTACAAATTATATTTTTATTGTGGTGTTTAAAATGTAATAATGATAATAAATGTAGGTTTAAGCAGTTTTTTTCTTGGAATAATTGCTTTTAATTTTCACAACACAATGATGCTAAAAGTGCCAGTAATATTACATTTAAAACATTTTTTCATTATGGTGGAAACTATGATTTTTTTTTTACATCACTATCCGCAAATATCAACATCCCATCCATCCTCTTTTTTTAAACCTCAAAATACACATAAAAGGGCGCTTCTTTAACGATGACAACATATTTCCTACAGTAGATCATTGTCAAAAATTATAACTTGTCTTTTTTTTTTTTTCAAAAGGCCAGGCAACATTTGTGGCTCTGAACGAGTTTAATTCAAGTGGACTGTAGGCAAAAATGGCTTTTTAGACTGTAAAGGTTGCAGACTCCTGGACTAGGAACCAGGACCCACCACACCAGCGAAGGGTCTGAACAGTGGACCAAGGATTTCCTCCTGATGGCTAATAGTAGTAATGTCGCCAACGTTTATCCTGCACAGGTCTGTGTGTCAACCCTGGACGTGCCTCTCCAGACCAACACCGACCACCTGAACAAGGTTCACCGCAGCTTCTCCAGACCCTTTCATGTCTGTCAGAGGAGCTCAGAGTGAACCTGCTTTATCAAGTAAAATAGCAACTTAAATACATTGTTGTTGTGACAAAATGTGAAAAAAGTAGAGCTTTGAATATCTTCTTCAAACAGTGCAGCACTGACACAGAGCACTAAGCACGCTAAAACTTGGTTATCACCGCCACTGCGGCGCGTAGTCGTCTGAGCAGCAGAGTTTAACGTTGAGACACGTGTTTCGATTTTCTGAAAGCACGCGGCGCTCTTGGCCTCCTTTATTGCAACGTAAACCCCTGGATGGAGACAAGAGGGGAGGACACATGTGGTGAGCATTAGCCTACTTTTTTCCCCCCTCCTCGCTGACTAAAATACGCAATGAGATATGTTTTTAAGATGTGACAGTTGGTGTTCCTTCTACTTGTGTCAAATAGAAATACTGTGAGGGTCGTTGTTTTCCCCCCCCCAAGACATTTGGGAAATGCTTTGACTTGTATCGCCATGGAGTTTTTCCATCATGGGTTACATTATCGACACATTCTTCTCCAGACTTTCATCGTTTAATCAAGAAAACCTTCAGCAGCCATCCAGCCTTCATTTGTCAGCTATGCGCGCCGCGGGTTCATCAGAATCTCCTTCCTGGTGGTCGCTGAATGAAACAAATGCCGCCAGAAGAACATTTTATATCCCCACTGCCTAGGATCAAGGAAGGCACTTCTAATACGTGTTGAAATCTTGGACTGGCTTTATTGCATTAAGATGCCAGAAAGTTTGTGTAGCATATCAGAAACTGCGCCAAATCCAACTGAAAAAAATTTAAAAATAGAGTATTTCTGCATAACATCCAGAATGTGACACAGATAAGACAGACGCTGCGGACGCTGTTGGTAAAACATGAATGCAAGCTTTTACAAAACGAAAACAGAATCACAAATATACAGTATATGATAGGATTTGCACATAACATGTTACACTTCAAAATCCATCAACAATATTTCCAATAAATTAGAGCCACACAAGCACTAAGGTCATGTATGAGCACCTATGCTTTTGCCTGACCAGATTTTCTTAACTACTGTGCTGTGAAAAAGTATTTTGTTGCAGATTGGGACGTAGTGGGTTGACTTTCAGTTTACTTCATTTTGGCCTGCCTCGTATTGTCTGACAAGTCCTTTTTAAGGGATGTCTTTTTTTCAGCGGTTAACATACCTGGGACAGGTGCGTCAAATGTAACCTGGCTGTCTAAAAACTTTAGATAATTACAGTTGATTCATGATTTTACAAAAGGGGCAGTTACTTTTTCACATAGAGCCACACGGGTGTGCAGAGCTCATTTCCCTTAAACCGGGGGTCTTCAACCCTGGTCCTCAGGACCCGCTGTCTGATACGTTTCTGCTCCACCACTCCTGAATCAAATGATTTTATCACCTTCTCAGCAGCCACCAAGGGCGGCAGAGGCCTGTTAATCCCCCCGTTATTTATTTCAGGTGTCTGGAGGCAGGGAAACATTTAAACATGCAGGACGGTAGGTCCTGAGGACCAGCGTTAAAGACCCCTGCCTTAGATCATCTTTTGAAAACTAAATTATTAATTGACTCCAATTATCTATGTCTGACATGAAACATTTAAGTTAACATTTAATTTATGCTTTTTCTCATCACTGTACAACACCCTGCCATCGTTCTCGGACCGTACTGGAAAGCCTTGCTGGCCATTGTGCACTCTTCTTTGTTCCTACAAAGGTTTCAGTCCGAGCTCGTTCTCTCCTCCAGGTTGGCCCTCAGAAGTTGTACGACGAAACCAGAACCTGAACCCTCGCCACGTGCTTGGCCTGAAAGCTGCGCTCGGCGTACTCCGACATCTCCACGTCGACGCTGACCTCCTGAGGCCCGCGAAGCTGCTGCACCAGTATCAGCTCGCCGGTCTGTCTGTCGGAGCGCTGCATGACGAAGATGCCTCGGGGGTTTCCCCCCGCTATGCCGAAGCGCAGGCTGTCCGGTCCGGTGCGGCCCGGGGCGGCTGCGGTCGCCATGCGGAAGAGCGTGGCGGGAGTCTGCATGTTGGAGGGCAGGGACAGGTAGTGGAAGGACACGGTCTTAGGAGCCAGGTGGCAGGAGCGGCTGCCCATGGGGCAGGGGTTTCTCTCACACTGACTGCGGCATGAAAAGATAGGAGAGTTCAACCAGACTGCATTAGGGGACAAAATGCTAGACTTTTGCTGCTTGTGTCCACTTACAGAAGTTAGTTACGTCATGAAGATACTGCAGTGATTAAAGGTTAGAGACATATATAGAAACCAGTTCAAACATACCGTTCAAATGTGTCGTATAGTGTGGATAGAAGACATGATTTAATTTTTAAACACACTGAAGACTACGGGGTGCCGTTTGTAAAGTTACACTGAAATGTAAAGTGGAGTATTTGGAGTTATTTAGTCATAAAAGAAAAAAGGGGGTTAATTTTTCCAAGTTATATTTTCGCCATGTCATTCGTACATTTATAAATGTCAAAGTACCAAACCACATACTTAATTAGCATGCTAAATATATAGTTTGGAGATAAATATATAGCTTGTTGACTAAATATGTATTTTCCAAACTAAACATTTAATTTCCAAACTAAATATTTAATTTGCAAACTAAATATTTCGCTCCAGACTAAATATTAAGTTTGGAGCTAAATAATTAGCTTGCTATTTATATATCTAGTTTGGATGTCTGACATTTATAAATCTATGAATGACACGGTGGAAATATAACTTTTTAAATTTGTGTGTAGAGCTTACAGGGCGACCTATGAACCTGACTCAGCAACACCAGCTCTGTAATGGGCCATAAAGGCCAGCAACCATGTTAGACGCTTGTGAAAGGATAGGAAAAATATAAAATTCAAAATGCTTTGCTACAAAATACTCAATAAATGTTTGTAAATTGACAAATAAATCTCTCGCTCATTATTCTGGCATTTGGCAAATGTAATTTAGCTCCAAATCGGGTATTCTGAACTGACCTCAAACAGGAAAAGTTTATTCTGATTTTTCTTTAAGTTCAAAGTCTTTATTGTCATTGTAGAGCTTTAATGTTAGACAATGAAATGGTCTCGTGCGTCACTGTTTAAATTTCCAAACAGTAGGTATTAAAAAATATTCCACCTTAACTTGTACTTAAAGTACCTATAAAAGTGATAAAATAATACGTTGTATAATCAATTTGTCCAAAAACTGTGATTAATAATGTACAGCACAGGCATGTTTACCCTTGTAGAATCAAGTGTTTAGGAGTCCTATATTCCATGGGTAGAAGCTGTTTTTTGAGGTGGTTTGTCCTACTATTTAACTCCTAAACCTCCTGTCACGGCGCAGAAGGTTAAAGGGTCTCCGGCCAGGGTGTGAGAGGTCAGCCAGGATTTTCTTAGCCCTGCAGAGACAGCGAGACCTGGCAATGTCCTCCAGCGAAGACAGGAGGTAGTCCATCCTTTTTGAGCTGTCTTTATTACTCCCTGCAGGGCTTTCCTGTTTGCTGCTGCACAGCTACCGTACCGCACCAATGCAGTACACCAAAAAAACACTTTCAATGGTGGATCAGTAGAAGGTCAGCAGCAGTTTGATGTCCAGATGTTTTTTCCTCAGTAATCTGAGGAAATGGAGCCGCTGTTGAGGTTTTCTAACCACTGCTGAGGTGTTGGCTGACCATGTGAGGTCATTCCTTCCCGTTAATGGGGAGTTTTTCTTTCCACTGTCGCTTCATGCTTGCTCGGTATGAGGGTATTGCTGCAAAGCCAGGGACGATGCAGACGACTCTCACTGTGGCTCTACGCTTCTCCAGGAGGAGTGACTGCTTCTTGTTTGATGCAATCAACTGGGTTCCCTTATATAGGAAATTGGTTGACCAATCTGTATAATCTGATTGAATTTGATTTTGGAAAGTGCCTTGAGATGACATGTCTCATGAATTGGCGCTATATAAATAAAATTGAATTGAATCAGCAATGTGGACCCTCAGATACCTCATGGAGGAGACTCTCCACACACAGTCCTTGTTAATATGGAGGTGGCAGGGTCTCCCCTCTGTCTCCTGTAATGCAGCACCATCTCTTTGGTTTTGCTAGTTTTCAGCCTCAGGTTGTTGGCTGAACACCATGCAGTGACTCTCTGGACCTCCACCCTGTACGCTGTTTCCTCTCCATCAGTAGGCCTAATGAGTCCCACCATGTTGGAAGAATTGGAAAGAGTCACAGTCATACAAATACATCAGGGGTCTCCAAACTTTTCATCAAGGGGGCCAAAAATGTCAAGTCAAAAGCACTTGAGGGCTGAAAAATATAATTGTTTTTATTTTCCTCCACCACAAAAATGAAATAGTTGAACTAAGCAAATTAGTCAGTTTTTTTGTGCGGCTGGGATGAGTAAATCACCATGTAGATCCAAAGCTTGAAAAGGGCTTTGCACATTTGCCTTATTAAAAGATGGTCATTCAGTTTGCTAATTCTTTTTGGGGTCAATAAACAATTTTGAAAAACCTTTTGTCTATTCTCAGCAATAAGAACAGGATTTGGGTCAGTCTTTCTTTGAAAACACTTGCTGTATGCAGCCAGTTTTAATAAATGCTTTAACAAAAACAAGTTTTAGTCCCACAAAGTCTGCATTTGAGTAAAAGTAATTCGATAGATGTGGTCCTGTTTACTGTGAATTTAAGAGAATGTTAAAAGTGTGGTTATTAAAAGATGGATCTTTTTTGTTGGGCCCAACATTTTCAGTTGTAAGAAGAACTTAACTTGTTTTTGATAATTTAGCTCTAATTAAAAATGAAAAAGTCTCTATCTGCATCAGCCATCAATGCTGGTGGGGCAAATCATTCTTGAATTGCAATTGGGGGCCTTATAAAATCAGTCCAGGGGCCGCAAATGGCCCCCCGGCCGCACTTTGGACACCCCTGGTAAAGATGGAGAACAGGAAGGGGCTCAGGACACATTCCTGTGGAGAACCAGTGCTGAGCATCAGGGTGGAGGATCTGTGGGGGTCCAATCCTCACCATTTTTGGTTCGATCAAAAAGTTTTTCATCCAGTAACAGGTGAGGGGTAGGTAATTGAGATCAATGACCTCTTTGACTAGTGTGTCCACCAGGAAGGTGTTAAAAGGCAAACTCAAGTCCATAAAAAGCAATCTCCGTTGTTTTTCCAGGTGGCACGGGGCAGTGTGGGGAGTAGTGGTGACGGTGTTTCCTGTGGATCAGTTTGTCATGTAGGCAAACTGGTGTAGGACGAAGCCATGAGGAAGGCATGCCTTCAGGTTGTGGAAAATCGGTCTTTCAAAGCACTTCAGGACTACTGAGGTCAGTGTAACTGCTCTGTAGTCATTCAGCCTGTTCTTTGGGGTAGGAGGAGGATGACCGCTTCAGGGAGATGTTAAAGATCCTCGTCAGGACTCTTGATAACTGGTCATCGCAGGTCTTTAATATTTTCCCGGGTACTCCATCAGGCTCAGGAGCCCTTCTCACCAGATGCTCCTGTAGGTATAGTGAGTGAGGTTGGAGGGCCTCAGGATTGTAGAAGTGATTAAGCTCCTCCACCAGGGAGACATCAGTGAAAAAGTGAGAAAAACAGGGAATTTACATTAATGCTTTCAACCGTGTGTCCCATTGAGGTTTGAAAACGTTTTGTAATGGCTTTTCATATCACGTGAACCTGAGGACTTGACAGGGTTTGTATGCTTTGAGCTCTATGGTGTAGATCCCAGCTTGTTCAAGACCTGTCCTGAATTTTGCCCAATATAGTTTAGTTACGGACCCCAATGGTATCAAAGTACTTCGATTTTCGTTGAGTATGTTGGGTCACTGTTGTGGATTACATGTTTCAATGATTTTCTTGCCTCTATTACTCAAAATATTCACTGCCAGCCAATTCACGCCTCACAGTTGGTACTAATTTAAAATCTGGTTGGTCATAAAAAACCTATAAAAGATGTAATGCTAGTTGTTCGGTTAAGCAACGGCCACAACCCCCCCAAAAAAACAGCTTCTCTGGGCGGTGTTCACTTACAAAGGAGACGTCTTGACGTAGCTGGTGTTGCCGTGGGCTCGGGGACACTCGGGGTTGGCACACCGAAAGCCTCCCCCAGTGTTGATGCAAGATGTCCCTCTGCTACAGTTATGCTTCTGGCTCAAACACTCGTCCACATCTGGAAGACAAAACAGCGGTGGTAAAAGACTGACTGACTCCCTGACTCACGGTTACCTCAGTGTGGACATCGGGGGTAGGGGTGGTGTTCTGCGCCCTATTTGGGTTTTTAGTTTAGTCTCCGTTCAACGCGTTCTTGCAGGAAAAAAAACAAAAACGCGAGGTCATGTTTTCCAGCTGCAAAGCACCATTAGCTTCAGGAGTGAAATATGAAACACGAAGCGACGCTTGAGACAGACACCTCTGCGGAAAAGTTCTTGTGTCTCTAAAACCCATACATCACGTTCTGTGGCCGTGCACACCTCGGCAGCCCTGTGGCCAAAGGCCCCGTGAATGACCCTTTGTCCTCAGCTCCACCCTGTCACTCACCTTCACAGCTCCGCCCATCTGGAAGAAGCTTGTAACCGCTGGGACAGGAGCAGTGGTATGAGCCGGGGACGTTGACGCACTCGTGGACACACAGTTTCCCTCCCTGGTCATGCCGGTACACTTCGCATTCGTTAACGTCTGCAAAGAAACACTCATTACTGATATCATTGACCTTTGCTGGGCTTTCTTTAAAGCTAACCCTAAAACAAAATGTCTCTAATTTCCTTTAGGTTTAAGGTTTCAATCATAAACAACTAAACTCTGACCTAAATGTATGCTAATCAGCTCGTGACCATTGAAGAGGATTATCTTGTTTGTCCCAGACCAGCTTCACACATTGCTCCCCCTGTTTGCAGCCAGCAGAGGAAAGGATCTGGGCCTTCAGGGATCCTCTCTGCTCTGAGGTCTGGGCAACATCTGCTATCTGCAGCGAACCGTGCAGCCACAGGGAGCTGCTCCGCGGCTGACCTCATATTCCTAAAAGGACGTCTAGCAAGAGGGAGAATTTCCCCACAGGGATTGATTAAGTCAACAAATCATCACAGCTCACCCTGACAGATGCTGTTGTCAGACGTGCCACTCATGTGAAAACCTGCGTCACAGCTGCAGTGCTGGGCTTGGTTGACCTGGGCGCACCGAGGTCTCCGACTGAACGCGGGGTCGTTCATTACGCTCCACTCGGGCGGCGCTGCACCAGAGGGACACGGTTAATGAGCAGGAAGCAGACCGACATGCAGCTGCACATAAACCGGGCAACACATATGGTTACTGACCCGTCTGGGTTTGGTGCTGGCAGTGAGAGCCGCTCCAGTCTTGGGGGCAGGTGCATTTGTACTGGTTGATGCCTTCCACACAGGTACCTCCATTTTGGCAGGGATTACTTGCACACTCGCTAATATCTGCAGATGAAGAAACAAAAATAATAATCCTCTAATTTCTTTTGAAACAACATCATAAATATTCCCAGTAACACAGGAGCTATTCACCTTTTAGACATGAATTCCTGAGAGGAAAACTTTTGACTCAAGTCTGGACTTTGAACAATTATTTAGTCATTTTTGTTAATGGTGGAGGGTTCTTGTGTCTACATGCAACTGTGCTTGAACTGTTTTGCCAAGAAAAGTTCTGCGATGCTGTTAGGATTCCAGGGACATAACTACCTGTGTACAACACTGTATTTTTTTATGCTGTTTGCCATGACAAAGCAAAAAGATGTATATGTGTTTCTGTGTGTTTCCCATGTTCTTCTTTGTGATGCACGGTTGCACCATTTAAATGAGTGATCGTTGCCTCCCCCAGTTCATTTGGCCTGGATTAAATATTCTAAAAATTATTAAAAAATGCAGCATAAAAAGCTCCTTTTCATTCCAGGTTATGAGGGTCTCTCCCTGCAGTAAGCCCTAGGTAAACACCAGACACCCGTAACTGGCATCTCGTCCTGGATGGATACCACCTCTGGCCAATTGATCGCCAACGGCACTACCCCCCCCCCCCCCCCCCGTTAAAAACCCCAAAAGGATGAAGAAGGTGTGGAAAACGTATGCATGGATACAATTTTTTATTGAGAAACTTCAGACGTTTTGTCATAGATGGCTCAAACGTTGCAGTTTCCCTGCACGGAGAAAATTAACACCATATTCTGACAAAGGACAGCACTTCATTTTCTTACCTTCACCTATGCAAGGAATAAGGGATTAAATAGTACACCAAGCCTTATGAGATTTCCTTCTGTTGGCTCTAAAAACCGACTAGCTGGAGAAATTAAATAGCAGCTGCAGCCCTTTAAACTGCAAACCAAATGACAAGCAGTTCCTTTAATTTTTATTTGGCTTCTACCAGCGGTTACTGCTGGACCGTGTCATGAAAAGACACACTGCACTCCACTAGATATTTTTAAACTGTTTTCAGTATTCGGGGTTTTCGCTCTCTGTCATTGCTTTTTTTTTTGAGAATAGGAAAATAAAAATGTTTTCTGAGCAGACAAACATGAACAGGGATCCCATACTGTGCAGAGTCAAGCTCCATCATGTTGCTTTAACCAGTAAAGTCAATGAACCCATGTTGGTGTGCTACTTGAGACGTTTTTTGGAAGCTTGGCATCGAGTCAGGCTGAAATGACTGTCAGTAGCATGCCTGGCATACTTCTTCGCTATCAGACCCTAGTCTGGTTATAATGGTTGGCCCTAACCCCATCTAGGGACCGCAGACAAAGAACCAGGGAAACATGAGCAGCAGGGAGGGGTGCTGGGGGCTTATCTGACAGTAGCCCAGACTCTACTGGTAATGGAGAAAGGGGGAAGGCACCCCACGGTGGAATGTAGTACAGGTGTTATTCTGTGTTCAGAGACATTTAATCCCAATTCAACAAGTGCTTTATTCAGTACACCAAGGAACTCCAGCCACTCCGAAGAAAAGCTTTTTCTTTCTCTCCTATCTGAGAACAGCTGTTTGGTTTCGGAGATAAAGTTTCTCTCAGCACCTTATAAATGAACGACTTGTCACCTCCAGACAGTTTTGAAACAGTGCAGGTGGCCAGATGGTGCTGCCGTCGGTAGGTTTTAAAACCGCAAACTACAAGACAGTTTACTTCAGGAGTTTTGTGAGATGTTCTTAGTTTATTAGGGCAGGGGGTGGGGGGGGGGAATGGGCATTAAATTAAAAAAAGGTTTGGTTTGGATGCTGGTGGCCATTTACTTCTTTGCATCATCACCCCTAGCAAAAGCTAATCATTTGATATAAAGATCATTAGACCAACCAACATATGTTTCAGGGAATCTGATTCACCGAGCTAAGAAGTGTTGTGACTGTAAGGGCTGGGATGTTTTTCCCCTTAAAACCTATTGCACTCTATTGCAGTGATGACGCTCTGTACCTTGTAGAGCCACAGCAAAGTCTGTCAAAAGGTGTGACTGTCATTAATTTGAAAGGGACAGCGTGAAAATACACGTCCATGTTCTCTTACTTTTGAGGCAACAAGAGGGGATGGAAAAGGAGAGACCATTTTAGTCATAACTTGTGGTTGTTTTACAGCATTTACGCAGTGAAACTGTATTGTAATCTCCTAATTTCTGAGAAGGTTTGTAACATTCACTGTTATTAACTGAGTACTGTCAGGATCCCCAGGGGTTTGATCACTTCTTGTGACTCCCTGGGGATCCTGCAGTCTGTTTATGTTTTTCACCTTTAGTATTGTTCAGCGTTAGATCCGTGTTTCTGTCTCTTCAGTATTTATGTTCAATATGTATTCTGGTGTCTATTAGATTCAGTTCCTGATTAGTTAGCTTCTGTTCTTTATTATTTCAGTAGTTTTGTTAGATCTTTATTTTCTGCTTGCTTCCTTAGTTTTCCTCACGTCTGGCCATTCCCACGTTTCCCTGTTAGATTCAGCTCTTCCTCTGCCTTGCCAGCTCTCTGCCCTCCTTCCCTCCCATTTAATTGCCCTCAACTCATATTTATTTATTTATTTCACCTGTGTAATTTGATTCACCTCCTGTTCCTCCCATTTCCCCTCCTATATACATTAGCTATAATCCATCCATCCATTTTCTAACACGTCCATCCCTTGTGGGGCCGCGAGGGTTGCTGGTGCCTATCTCCAGCTGTCAATGGACGAGAGGCAGGGTACACCCTGGACAGGTCACCAGTCTATGGCAGATTAGCTATAATATATAGCTTTTATGTTTTTTAAATAAATTATCATCATCCTCAACGTGCGACTCTCGAGCTCTTGTCTGTGTTTCTGTCCTACCACAACGAACTTGACAGGTATAGCCTTAGAGACGTGTCTGAAAGGAGTGTTACACACACTCTCAGGCTCTATACAGAGCTTAGAGTATAACCTACAGTGCAATACTATTCATACCATGAATTTAATGTAATTTGGGGGATTTCATTTGATAGCTGCAAAGACCTGCAGTTCAGAACTTCTTGGCAGACCAACTGTTGTTGTGCACAACCCTATCTGCCCTTTATAGAAAAGTGCCAAGACGAGGGCCACAGAAAGCCTCATTTAAAGCTTTCGCAAGCAATACAGGGCAAAACCATGTGGAAGGAGATGCTCTGGTCAGAGGAGATGGTCTACATGCAAAACCCTCATTGAGGAGGAAAATTAACACTGCAAATCACCCTGAACAGATCATCCCCATAGTGAAACGTGACAGTTGTTTCTTTAGCTGGGACAGGGAAACTGGTCAACTTTGATGAGACTATGAACCTAAACACAGGGCAATATTGAAAGGAGTCCTTTAAGAGGCTGCAGAAGACTTGAGAACATAAAACCACTGTTGGATGTATAATAAAATGGCTCAGACTAAAGCATATTCATGTTTTAGCATGACCCAAAGTCCAGCCCTAAATGTAACGGGGCATTTGTGACAAGGACTGAAAAAAGATGCTCACATAAAAAAGCTCTCTTTAAAATCTGACTTCAGCTTGAGACATTGTGCAAAGAAGAATGGGCAGAAACATACGTCACCATATGTGCAAGACTAAAACATACACAGAGACGTAAATGTGTCATTTCAGTGAAAAGGGTTTAGCTGGAAGGCCTACTGATTCTGGGGGCTGAAAAATTTGGATTTCCCTTCCACTTCATTATTATGTTCTTCTTCGTGCTGCCAGGTCACATAAAAGCCCAGTAAAACTCACCGAAGTTTGCGGTTGCACTGTGACAAAACGAAGAGAGGCTCACACACCCTGCTGTAGCTCACCTTTGCAAACAGCGCCGACACCAGACCAGGTGCCGTTGTCCCGACAAACCCGGGTGGAAGAACCGACAAGCTGGTACCCCTGCGAACAAGTGAAATGGACTTCGTGTCCAACGAAATGCTTTGAGCCAAACTTTGTTCCGTGAGCGGGGGCTTCCAGGGAGGGGCAGGTGGTGGGCGCTGTGGGAGAAAGGAGGAGAGCATGAGAGGAAGAAGGGTCACATGCAGAGTAAGCCTCCCAACATCCTCTGGCATTCTTCGCCTGGGGATATACACGTGTCACTGGGCAGTGCAGAGCCTTCATGGGAAACAAACGCTCGAATGCCTCATTTACAGTCAACCAGCGCAGGATCGGCCACTGTTATGGGTCAGTGAAGCCCTACAAGTGAAAATTTATTTCATCTATCATGCTCTAAAAGTTGAATAACCTCGTTATATAACACTGTTATTGGAAAAGATTTTTCAGCTTTAATGAGACTTCTGCTCTTCCTCCACGTTGATATGCTGCAGTAAAGTTTTTCATTTTCTTTTCTTTTCTTTTTATTTCAAAAAGAAGAAGTATCCTGTTAACTTTTCACCAAATGTTAGTCATGTCCAACCCATGCTTTTTGGTCAACGACAGCACACGTTTATCCTAATAAACTCTTTTTGTAACATGTTTTATGTTTATGTATGTACATTTATCTTAATGTAAATCAAAAATCTCACAGTAGTAAATATTCTTTTGTTTAAAAGAACTGATGTCACCTTTAATGTCAAAGTACAAAGAATTATTGGAGAATAAAAGTAATTAATGCATTTTATTCACACTTTTCTGAGTTGATCATAGTGTGGCAGTGCATTTAAATATTAACCTCTACACTGATTTCCCGGGGTCTAACTATGACATAAAACAGCCAACTTTTAAAACAGGAGAAAAATGAGAACGTGTCCTATTTTAGGCAAAGTGGATATATGTTGATCTCAGCAAACCAGGAAAGGGCTAAAAGAAAGGAGCAACTCACCTAAAGGTCAGGACCAATAATTAATACATCTGGAACTGTGAAAAATAAACCTGGATGAGGGGTTAATGCGCCACATGGATGCACACTCACTGAGGAAGATGACAGGAAACATACAAAAAAACACTTTTGGATCACCAAGCATCCACATGTTAACCGATTTCTTAGGACGTATGCCTGAAAACAGGCTTTTCCGTCCTACCATCACAAAATGAAATGTATGGAGTTTGCAAACTCTGCTGGGAATTTAAGTGGAAATTGTGCGCTAAGACTGAGTTTTTCATTAAAAACATCCCAGATGTTGTTCTTTTTTCTTGAAACAAAGAATAAATATGTACAAAAGTATGGTGGAGGATCTGTGTTGCTATGGGCCCGTTCCTCTCCCAAAGGCCATGGGAGCCTTGTTACACTGCATAGCATCACCATGTCTTTGAAATCCTGGGACATTTTAACGCTAACTATGGATGTCTGTACTAGAAAACTGAAAATAGGTCATTATTAGGTCTTCCAACGGCACTAAGATCAAAATGGTTGGTCAAACATGCACAGAAAGGATCCATCAGGCACAAAATCGGTCTTATTTGATGGCCATCTAAGTCCAAGACCATCTAGAGAGATTTTTTAAGGAGGAAAATTCAAAGATCTTCCTCTGTGTGTGTGTGTGTGTGTGTGTGTATGTTGTCCTGTGGTCAAAAGGGTTTTTCACAAAGTATTAACAGGGATACCAATTATTATGGCACCAATTTGCTGATGTAATAACATATTAATTTATTTTAAAGCTTTTTGCTCTGCTTTATCAGAAAGCCTAATAAGTGAAGTGAGTATCAAAATGTTTAAGGATTTCAAAGATGAAATTTCCTCACTACTGTAATAATAGAAAAAAACTGCATACTCAAATTTAATATTTACAGTATTGAGGTCAGGCCTATGTGTCTGTATGGAAAATTAAGCCGGGCTTATAAATGTCCGCCATGAACAAATTTGTCCCGGAGTCTGCTGCCAAGCAACACAACTCCCCAAAATCCGCTTTCCCTGTCAAGTACCAGGCTTTGTAACTGAGAAAGCCTTGAACTGCAGGATGACTCCATTAGCCAAGAGCACAAGAAGCTCCGTCTGGCTTTCTGTTGTCGTTTGAAGATCAAATTCAACGAGTGGGTCTATGCAGAATATGGTAAATCTGATACTTTGGGATATTTGGTTTTCCTCCACTAGACTGTCCTTCACTTGATGACCTCAGACATGGTGTGCATTGAGTAATTTGTAAAAGCATTGAGCTTTTTCACTTTTTGTCACGTAATCACCGCATATGGAGTGAATTTTGTTCCATTATTGTTGTAAATTAAACTTGAAAAACTTCTTCATCCAAAAATGATTTTAAGAGTAACTGATGTTTTCTCAGATTTCAATGTTTCAAAAAATATTTTTTAAAACATTTTTCTCTTTTTTATTTTTTTTTTTTACAGATTTTACATTTTCTGATGTAAAATCTGTAAAAAAAAATTTTTTTTTCATTTTTGTTTTGTTTTTTTGGAAAACATAAAATCTGAAAATATATGGAGTGAATTTTGTTCCATTATTATTGCAAGCAAAGAACAAATTTTGTAAATTCTATTTGTCTCAAAATCTGTGCCTTTGTGCTTCGGAAATTAATTATTTGTACAGCTAACTTCTCCAACAAGCCCTATGAGCGTTTCTCTACCAACTGTGCCCCATTGGGACTTTGACTAGGCCATTCTAACACAGGTATCCTTTGATCTGAGCTATTCCGTTGTAACTGGCTACATGTTTAGGGTCATTGCTCAGCTGAAAGGTGAACTTTCCCCTCAGTCGGAAGACTCTCAGCCTCTAAAGCGGAGGAGAGGAGGATGAGTAAAATTTGTCATTTTTGGAGGCGCTGATGGTCAGCCAGAACAGCACTCCCTGACACTGACTGACATTTGTTGCTGGTCGTCTTTGGTCAGGAAGGGCGTCAGTGTATCTGTCACACACAGTGACCACAGATTTCCGATTCAAGGTCAAGACCAGAAGTTTTCACATAATTCTTTTACCATGACAGATTTTCGCTAAGACTGCCGAGACAGTGTACAGTGTGAATCAGTGTGAATCCTCTTTTCAACTTTACTCCCTAACAAACAACCTTTTGACATGTGTCCCTGTTTGTGTTTAGTTTAGCATCATGGCAGCACACACATGCATCATCATGGGAATAATGTTTTGAGACTGTTGTATGATGAGAGTTTTCAGTCAAAGAGGGTTTAAATGTTTCATCTCATTTGACAAAAGCAACGTCGTCCATTTGCATTTGTTCAACAGAGGCTTTCGTCTCGCCATAAAGGTCAGCTTTATATCTGCCGGATAGTTGCCATGTTGACAGATTATCCACCTGAGCCGTGAATCTCTGCATCTCCTTCAGAGTTACCATGGGCCTCTTGGCTGCTTTTCTCATTAATGGTATCCTGTGCATTTCTGCACCTCCTATAGATTGTCTATTAAATAAAATTCCAATTAAATATATTGAAGTTTGAGGTTCAAATATGACAAAATGTGAAAACCTTCAAGGGTTGTGAATTTTTTAGTTTATGTATGAAGGCACAGTATAAAACTTTTTTTTAGCAATGGCTACATAGTCAAAGCAAAGAAATTAAAAGAACACATTTTAATCCGATTATAATATCCAGTCAGTTAGACTTGATTGGAGGGCGTTGTGTCAGCTGTTATGGTGCGCCTGAAAGAGCAACAATGAGACAGAAATAGGAATGGCTTTGCAGGTGGAAGCCACAGACATTTTTTTGTTTTGTTTTGGCTGCTTTTCAGTAGTTTTGCATTTGACTACAGTTAATGTCACTACAGGTAGTGTGAGGTGATACCTGGACCCTCTAGAGCAGGGGTCACCAAGTAGCTATCTTGGACCCTATGTGGTGCCCTCAAGCCTGTTCAAAAAATAGCCCAACCCTCCAGTGAGCTGCATCTAAAATGTTATTATACTTAGTTGCTCTTCCTTTGTAATCATACTTGTATTTACAGAGATTTAAAAATGATAGATGCTTTAAAACATGTTTATATTACAGAAAGTTAAAGTGAGCTCTGACTCTTGTAGTTCAAAGGTCAGTACAGGTCGCCCTTCGTATCACACAGTACAGATGAAGTACGTAGCTCTCAACTTCTAAAAGGTTGGTGATCCCTGCTCTAGAGGTAGCACAGGCAGTCCATCTCCGCCAGGATGGAGCATCAGTACGTTGCCAGAAGGTTTGCTGTGTTTCCCAACGTTTGTGCAAGGAGGAAAAGGATGAGTGAGTACTGCCAGAGTCCTACTAAGTGACCCCCAGCAGGCCACTGGCAAGAATTTCTCTGACCAAACCATTAGAAACAGATGTTTTAAGGTGTTCCCTAGGGCCCGACTTTCTCTAGTAGGCCCCGTGCTCACTGTCCGGCACAGGGGAGCTCAGCTGGCAATTGCCGCAGAACACCAGAATAGGCGGACTCTGGTGCCCTGTTCTTTTCACAGATGACAGCAGGTTCCCTCTGAGCTCCTGTGAGAGATGTGAAAGAGTCTGGAGAAGCGGCATTGAACATCACGCTGCCTGCAGGACTGTTCAGCATGATCGGTTTGGTGGCAGGTCTATGTTGGTCTGTTTAGGTCCATCTTATTCCACCAGGTTTGACCTCAGACCGTCCAGGAGCCCATGGATGTGGGAGGAGATTCTCCAGGACAGCATCCGTCATCTCACAAGGAGCATAAGCACGGTGTCAGGCATGCATACAGGCACCTGGGGGCCACACAGACTACTGAGGACCATTTTGAGTTGCTGCAATGACACTTCAGTAAATTGGACCAGCCTGCCACATTGTTTTTTTTTTTTCAGTTTCACTCTCTCTGGGACTTCAGATTAAGCCCTCTGTGAGTTGATCGTCAAAGGATGTGGCATCCTTTTGTTCCCAAGACATTACCCAATCTGTATCTGTATGCATTACTTTTTTTCCCAGTGTTCTAAAAGTGTTCCTTCAATGCTTTCGAGTAGTGTATATATATTGGAACAGCTCTGAAGATCTGTTTGTTTCCATATTTTCCATATTTACTTATATGGCATATTGTTCTTACAAAATAACGTGAAAACATTTATTAAAATAAAAATATTTATCTAAGTATACTGTAGTTATTAAACATTTAAATTAGTAACCATCTGCTGTTCTAAATACCAAGAAATGAAGGTTTTATCTTTGTTCTTTTCTGCAAATCATGCCATATGACGTAACAACATAAATTATAACTCTCTCTGCTGCAATTCTAAGACTACCTGGGACATTTAAATTAAATAGAATTTGTAAAACCAGCTTTTTGTTATTGTCAACAGAGGAATCTCCAACAATAACGCTGACGGTGATAACGCCGAAGAGGACGCTCTCTGTTGTTACTCACCAGCTGACTGGTCAGCTTGAGGTAACTTGGAGACGGAGTTCTGAAGCGACGCCAGCTTTGACTTCATGATCCGGAGACCCTCTGTAAAGCGGATCTCCTGGCCTTTCAAGAACTTCTCCATCTGACGCAGCACCCCCACCACCTGGTGCTTGTCCATGCAGGACTGCTGGTAAAACACGAGGGGGCCGTGAGCCAAGATGGCAGCAAAGAGGAGTCCGAGTGCAGTGGGGGGCAAAAGGGCAGAGGTTACCTCAGTTGAATGGTGGTAGAGAACGAGTGGTGAATAAACAGCATCACCCCGATGTCAGGGATGATGTCATTTGTAACAAAATATATCAGCATGGAAAAGAGTTCACATGGTTTTCCTGTTCATTAAAACCGTATTATGAAAAAATTTTTTGTGCTTAATGACACTCATCAGGACCTGTTTTGATTTCAGATCCCACAGCGTTCCCATGAACCACCTCGGTTCCTTACTCCCCTCACCTCCTTTCACTTCTACCAGCACAACCCCAGTGGCAGGCACAGCTGGACCAAAGCTGTCTGGCAGATGTCAGAGGAAGCCGAGTCCAAAATGCTGTTCCTCTGCATCGTTTGCACGACCGCAGGTGAAGGCGCATGCTCGCTGGATAATCCAGCTCAAACAAAGCGTGGGTGCCACAGTCACTTTGGAGGAAAACACTTGTCCCGAGCCATTACAGAATTCCTCAAAGAAAGAGCCTCTAATCCTTTCAGAAGGCTTTTTAATCACAAGCTGGCTGGGACAATTTCCCTTTGCGGCATTCCTTAAATTCCTGCTCTGGCATATGGAAGGCTTTGTACAATTGCAATTAGTCTCAGTACATTAGAACTACAGCTCAGAGTCTGGCCTGTGCTTATTTTACCTGCTCCGGGCAAAGGGGAAATGCCACCAGCTGACAAGATATGGGAAGATTTATAACCAGATGTGTTTTTTTTTTCTTTTCTTCTATTTTTCAAACAGCATGAAGCCGTTTCCCAACAGTGGAAGCTGTAAAATCTGATTACAGAAGTGGCACAGCTTAAAATGGTGTGAGGGCATTACAGCAACTTATGCAAGATCAGAGGGTAAAAAGAAAATGATCATGAAAAAAAACATTTTAAAAAGGATAAAGACAATTAAGAATAAGAAGAATTTGCTTTTCAGAGTTCAGTTCAACTCAAATCCACTTCCAGAAAAATGCATACACCTTAAAGTTTTTCACATGTTGTCATTGGAAACTACAACATCATTTATGGGGATTTTATGTGATAGACCAACACAAAATGGAGTAAAATTGTGAAGTGGAAAAAAACATAATACATGGAATTCAAAATGTTTTACAAATAAAAATCTGAAAGTGTGACGTGCATTTATATTCAGGCCCCCTTATCCCTAAATAAGAGCCATTACAACCAACTACCTTGAAGAAATCACCCTAATTATTAAACATATCTGTCCATCAGTGAGTAATTTAATCCACCCATCCATTTTCTATACCGTAGGGGACTGATGACCTCCAACTGTTATTGCGCGAGAGGCTCGTTCCACCCTGGACAGGTCACCATGCCATCACAATGTGTGCGATTTATCCTCAGTATCACAGTTTATCAGACCATTAGAGAACAAACAGCATCATCAAAAATCTCAGAGCTTTTCTGGCTCTGTGTGGAGCAAAAAGTTACCACTGCACACGTCCTCGAACACACCACCCCAGTGGTGAAGCATGGTGGTGGTGGCATCATACCTTGGGGACGCTTTTCTACACCAGGGACAGGAACACCGACTGGAGTAGATGGGAAAATGGATGGAGATAAATACAGGATAATCCTGGATGAAAACCTGTCAGGGGTTGCAAAAGACTTCAGACTGGGGTTGTGTTTTGTCTTTCAGCAGGACAAAGACCATGCAGCCAGAGCTAATGTGGAATAGTTTTGATCCAGGGGTTTTCATTTAATGGCACAAATAAATTAATGAAAGCTTGGCAAAGGACTTCTAACTGTAACTAGTGGCTCTTCGGAGTATTGACTCTTGTGGGATAAATAGAAGAAGCGTTCAAGTTTTGCTTTGTGAGAAAAAAGTGAAACAGAGCATCATTTTCGTACCACTTCACATACATGCACTGCATTGTGTTGGTCTATCACATTAAATGCATTTAAGAGTTTAGTATTAACTTACTAAAATGGAAGGACGTTCAAGAAATACATGCTTTTTTTTTTTTTTTAGATAGACGTGCATTTATTAACTCTGGATCCTTCAAACATGCTTGAAGGAGACTATAGTTCTCCTACCTGGAGAGCTGCGTGGCCGCAGTGAACAGCTGTCAAACACAGCAAAATCAAACACCTGCTTCGGAGAGACAAAGCCATTTCAAAAAAGCCCGGACGTCCTGTTGGTATCCCTTTAAATGTTGGTCAGACTTCCGTTTTGATTCAGCTTAAACAAAATTCCCATAAAACAGCGTGTTAAGGTCCGCTCCTGTCAAGAGACGATGCTCATCAGGTGCCCGAACAGGCTTTTCTCTCCGCCTGCCCTCTAGGAAAGTTTAACCCAGCCTCTCTGAGCTCTGCTGGCTACCTTGTTTGCTTCGGCCAGAATCCCTCCTCCCGAGATACTTTACGCATTTCTCATTCTTACATTTCTTTAAGTCTGACGGGGGGATCCCATTAAATAAAGCTAACTTAAGATAATATCTTTTCAACGTGACGTCTCAATGAATGAAGATAAAACGTTCTACTTTTGATTACAGATTGAATGATTTGATTGATGTCGTACATACAACATTAGTCTAAAATATATATAAATAAATTTCTATCAAATTAATCGTCAAAAATCATGATCCTGTATGAATATCAGTCTGTATAATATGAGCGTTTAGTCGAAAACATCTTTTTTTTTTATTAGTGTTTTTTTGTGACCTCTACTGGTCAATTTCAGGATTGCAAGACAAGGTCTGGTATAATCATTGTAGGAAGTCGCCACCTTGTGAATGACAATATTGCTAAAATAATAATAATTATTATTATTATTATTGTTGTTCCTATTATTATGAATAATAAATTGTGTACGTTTTATGTATAAAATAATAGGTATTAATGTCAGCTTTGTCGTTTGTATATTATATTATAATTATCATCATATAAATTAATATTATTTTATGACTATTATTAATTAGCACCTGAAAAACAAGATTCAAGGGTTTCATATCACAGTGGTTCGGTAAAAAAAATACAGGTAAAGGTTTTCTTATTTTCAACAAAACCAACAAATCAAAGGTAGTTGGGCGTAAACTGCAATGTTTCTTTTATTTTGAAAACCCCGTTTCCAAACGTCCTTGGGCTGGTATCCACGGAGAACCCGTTGCCACTCACAATATGGCGGACGCGTCGACGTTTTATACGGAGCAACAAAGCGTCTACTGTTGTACGGCTGCGGTCTGCGGTCGCCTCCGCCACGGAACAAGCCGAGACATACAACGTTGCTGATAAAGCGATAAACAAAACCACCACCTTTAAGAGTATTACATATTTAACGTCACATAGGAAGATTACGACTACATAACACAGACGGCTTAAACCAACGGCTGCGTAGGAAAAGCCGATGGCGATTTTGCAGCGAATGTGTTGAAATTAACTGACATTTCTCTAAGCCAATCACAATAGACGATTTCTTTGCCCGTGCCATTTTCGACCAATTGCTGCACGGGGTTTGTTGTTTCTAAGTTAGATTGACCCGTCCAGACTATAAATTGGGGGAGTGGAGGAGTCATTGTCGAGGAATGTGCAGCATAACTCAGAAGCCATTTTGTGATGATATCCCTTGTTGAGAAAGCCTGTGAGGATGCTGAAACCAGCGAACATGGTTTACACTCCTGTCTGTTTCTCCCTCCGTCTCCTCTATTTTCACCGTGGCAGCTGGCAACCGACGGGACATTAGCAAAGCGGGGTGTCGAGCTGTGCTCACAGGGTTAACACGCCACTGAATATGAAAGAGGAGAGTGTCTGTTTACTGTCTCTGTCGAGACATGTAACACCGTGAGTCTTTTCCAGTCTGAAATCTTCCAGCATCTCTCACAACACCAACCGTCTCCTTTGAGTGACCGTGTTATAATTCACTCGTGTTACCGGGGGACAAGGAGAAGCAGATCCGTTATTTTTATTTTTTATTTTTAAATATTTTTTTTCCTCTCCAAATGGCTTCTGTGAGCCTTGTTTCCAGTCCCCCAGCCCCTGTTCTTGACAAAAACATGACAGACTCTGAGCTTGCAGGGGATGAAAGGTTCGAGTAATATTCTTAATGCAATTCTTAATACGCTCATCTGTGCGATTCAGTGCTGTGGGTCTACATGCTTGTGTTGCTGTTTATTGCAGACATTTCCAAGGTTCCTCCCCCTCTGAATATTCTTTTTTTTTTTTTTGCATGCCTTTCTGGTGCATATCTGTGCAAGCGGCCTATATTTTTCATAATCATGCCGGTGATTCATTATCATTTCCATGCGAGTTAGCGGACACCATCGTCCTATTGTTGTGCCGCTGGGATTCATAGAGCTGCTGTTGTTGCCATCTGCAGGCTATTATGCAAATAACTCATGACGTAGGGCGCCACGCCCATCCTGCTGCCATACGCCCCCTGGCGGTCACCTTGCAGAACTGGCCTGGAAGGGTTCATGCGAGGTTGACTTGTTTCTTCAAGGTCCAGGCCTTGTACTCTTATCCATTGTTGTAACCTTAATTTACTTTAAGTATATTTTTTTCAAAACAAGGGCAATGAAAGAACCATTTGCACATGGTGCAGGTTTTGTCTTGCAAACAAAACAGCAATAGCAAGAAAACAATGCTTGTGCTTACCTTTGGGCATACGTGATCTTGTGCTACTGCTTTGGTTATTAAAAGTAGGCCTAGAAATAATTTGCAGATCATTTGCTGACACTCGGTGTGATTAAATGTTCTCAGTGCAAAAAGTGCTTTGCAACGTCTACTTACGTGAATACTTACGTGTCGCTGAAGAACAAAAATAAAATGATGATGCTTTTCATTCTGACAATAATGTATCGATTTAATTTAGTTTTTAGGCCTGGACCTGTGAGATTATTATGGTATGATAACCTTGAGAAAAAAATACCACAATATTTACACAATTATTATTATTATTATTATTATTTTTAAAACGTTGAACTAATCTAATTGCTTATATTTCAAACAGAAAGGAAAAAGTTATTCCCACTACCACTGAAATATATTTTATAATAAAGTTATTGCCCATCCGTGATACATGGTGAAAGTCATGGTGGATTGTACAATGGTGGGCTGGGCAGCTCCTACTGCAGCAAATCATCTCCAAACCTTTTACATCTCTGTGCCTCACGGTTGGCGTGAGGCTCTTTTTCTCAGGAATACTGTTTTTAGTTTAATACAAACGTGTCAACTGTTACGGTGTCCAAATTATTACATTTTAGACTCATCTATGCAAAGAACATTATTCCAGAAGTCCTGGTCTTATGAGTCTGTGGCAGATGTTAGTTTGACTTTCGTGCTTTTTAGAGAACAAAAGTTGCACGCCTCATATGAAGTCTCTTTCTGGTTGTACTGACATGCCTGCTGTAGGACCCATGATGACATTTTAGGGCTTTTGCAGACTTCTTTTAGCATCTTGCGGTCTGTTTTGTGGTGAACTTACTGGGATGACCAGACCTTGGTGTGTTGCCACTTGTTTTGAAAGCCTTTCATCTTTAGGCCATGTCAAGAACACTGTTTTGTATGATTTCAGCTTTTTTGAGTCTTCTTTAATTCACTTCCCAGACTCCTAAGGTGGCTCATAAGCTTCTTTCTGAAGTGTTCACTCAGTTAAACAGTCAGGAGCTCATGGCGCTATGTCTGAGGTTTTAAACAAGATGTTATTAAAATGCATGAACCACTAAAATTAAATTTATTGTGCTCCATGCTGATATGAAACTATACGCAAATAATAGTAAAAACAGATATTATTACATAAAATACTGTTATTGATTTATCTTGACATTGCCTGTTTGTAATCATGCCTTAACTATTTGTGTCATACGTAATTCATATTTTAACAACAGTGCATTCACCAGAAGACTCACTGGTTAATAGGTGTATTCATACCGTGTAATTAATTTTACTTTACAGTCAAGGAAAATGAACATGTCCTTCCTGTGAATCACATCTTTTTTTTTACTGAATTTTGTTGCTAAACAAATTATGTCAATTGAGCTCTACAAACCTCTAGAACTTTAACCATAAATAAAATAAAACAGCTACCGATGGGTTTATATGAAGGCAAAAAAAAATCCACATACTGTTTTTGGTACACAAAATCTTAAATGTGAAGTATAACTTGATACATCTGCTTTTCCAGATAAAGATGATGAGTGTATTTAATTTTATTTCTAAATACATTGGATGATTATTCTGAGAAATATGTAAAAAAAAATGTAGGTTGTGCTAGAGGTTGATTATACCGAGGATTTTAACACTATTTTAAGTGAGAAAATACACATTACTGTTAAAGATTATTAAAAAGGATAATCATCTTTGCCTTAAATGTACGATTTCGCTTTCTCTTAGGGAGGATGGTGAGCTGGAAGATGGAGAAATAGACGATGAGGGAATTGAGATGGAAGAGAACAAAGAGGCTGCTGAGGTGAAGGAGGACAATGAGAAAGAGAAGGAAAAAGAAAAGGAGAAAAATAAAGAGAAGGAAGTAAAGGCTCGCAGACACTCGAGGAAACGATACAAAAAGACCAGAGAGAAGAGGCGGTCCAAAAGGAGGAAACGTGAAAGACAAAGAGTGAGTTATAAGGATGCTTATCAGTACGAAATGGTCACTTTCAGGCAGAAGTGTCAAGTCCAGGCACATCTCAATAAATTAAAATCTAATCAAGACAGTCATTTATTTAAATAATTCAACTCAAAATGTGAAACTCATATTATATAGCTTATAATTGACAACTCAAGACTGGTCTGCTACAAAACGTCATTGGCTGTATGCAAGCAGATCATCTGATAGTTTAGTGGGGGGAAGGATGTGGTAGAGAACGGTGCACAGGCGGCAGGGATGAGCACGGCGCTTAGCAGAATGTGGAGTAAAGCCTGTTTCAGAGTCGATGGGAGATTGGCAAGGTGTGGACTGCCGCTGAAGTTAGTGTTTCAAGAGCTACCACACGCTGACGTACGTGTGGCGCAATACAAGGAGTGTGACAGCTGTAGCCCGTGTCCTGATCCGTCCGTGTGTGTTTTGGCTCTCAGCAGTAATTTAAGACGCAGTCCTGGCTTTGTTAGTCTCCCCCATAGCGGCATTTTTCCTGCTACCGGTGCAGATGTTTCTGCCACAACTTTTCCTTCCACTAAACTTCCCATTATCATCCGTGGATAAAGCACTTTGTGAACAAAAAACAAAAAACAATCATCTTTAGCCAACAGCTTTTGTGTCCTTCATTACTTGTGAAGGGTGTCAACGACTGCCGGTCATTAGATAAGACCAGATTTCTGTATCTAGAATTTATTTTACTAGATCTTTTCTAATCCTGTAAATCAGAAACATGCTGCAGCTGAATATTTTTGCATAAATTCCCACCATGTGGGTTGACTCAGAACCGGCTGTAACAGATTGGCTTTTTGCCTTCTCTTCAGCATCATTCGCCCTCCAGCAGCTCCAGCTCCGACAGCTACGACTCAGACTACGACCGGGCTGAAAGGCCCAAGAGCAGGAAGGGCCAAGGGTACAGCCGTGACTCTGATATGCCGCCCTCTCAGGTGAGTTCACCGTTGCCTCTGGCTGCCACATCAGTCACACTGTGGGAATTATCGGGAGACAGATTGCTATGTTTGGTTCAACCGACAGCATTCGAAGGGACTCCACGGCAACTCGAAGAAGTCCCCGCCGCAAAGGGGCAGCGATTTTGATAAATACAGCGAGGACTACAGCGATGACAAGTATGACTACGAGGAAGAGGAGGAGGATTACGACGACGACATGTCGGAGTACCAGCAGTCCAAAGATGGGGGTCAGGGGAAGGGGCGCTACTCAAAGGAGCAGATGATGAGAGGAAGCTTGAGAGGGATGAAGCACCAACAGTGTATGAACCTTTCTCAAATATGAACTCGCTCCTCGTTTAGAAATCTGCCGGCATTTGCTGCAGGTTACAGAAGCTCCTCACGTTGGTGTTACTGGAGTGGCTGCAATCAAAAAGTTAACAGGTTTGTTGGTTTTATTTTCAGTTGGACCGAGAGGAAGGGGCAGAGGGAGCGGCCCAGGAAGAGGACGGGGGATGCTTATCAAGAACAAGAAACTTAAGGGCAAACCGTGGGGAGGACGCGGCCGCGGCCGAGGAGGAGACCAGGGAATGGAAGACATGGGACCAGTAAGTGCTGCATATCCAAGAAAACCCGCCCAGGTTCACTGCGTTTGTATTAGCACCTTCTACGCCTTTCAACACCCGGCCGTTCATTTAACTTAATTTTTCACGTATTTTTCGCCCCAGGAAGGAAAAATCTCCTGTGGCTTTCAGAAGAAATGGCCAATCATGAGCAAGGAGTTCATCAGTCAGCATACGGTTGAACACAACGGTAGATACATCTGCAAGTATTTCCTCGAGGGCCGCTGCATCAAGGTACGGAGGCTTGAATGTCCTGCGGCTTCTTCTCACCACCGGCTCTTAGGATAAACTTCATTTGAGCGATTTCTATCTCGCCTTTGCGCAGGGGGAACAGTGCAAATTTGAACACGAGCTCGTGGTGCCCGATAAGAAAAAGGAACTGTGTAAGTTTTACCTGCAAGGATACTGCAGCAAAGGAGATCACTGCATTTACATGCACAATATCCTTCACTAAAGGTTCTCATTGATGTTTATGTACAGTGTATTCATATCCACTTGACCTTTCCCACGCTTTGTCCCGTTACAACTACAAACTCAATGTTTTAGGAAGATTTTGCATGATAGACGAGCACAAAGGGGAACGTAATAGTGAGGTGGAATGAAGACAGTTTGAGGTTATCAAATAAAAACCCCCAAAAAAAAGTAAATCTGAAAGGTGCGGCATGCCTTTGCTTTCATCTCACCGACGTCTGTCTTTCATGGGGCCACCTTTCACTGTAGTTAGGACGGTGACTCTTCAGGGCGTGTCTCGACAAGCGTTCAACATTTAGAGAGTGTCACTTAAAGTCTTTTGCTGCTTTTAACAGATTTCCAACAAAGGTTGCCCTGTATTCGGCTCCCTCTAGCACCCCAGCGAATGTCTCACCAATGGGATGGGATGTTTTGGGGAATTTCTGCCACACGCCAGATTTTGCGTATAGGCCAAAAAAGTCCTTTTTTGGTCTCCTCTGAGGAGAACACCCTCTTCCACATGTCTTCGCTTCCCCTACATAGCTTGTGGAAAACTGCTGATGGAACCTTATGTCTTTCTTTCTATGCTGGCGTTCTTTCTGGCCACTCTTCCATAAAAGCCAGCTTTTATGGAATACATGACAATAGTTATCATTCTCCTTCCTGACTTGTGGATCTCTGTAGATTCTCCAGAGTCGCCACCGTCCTCCTAGCTGCTACTCTTGATTAATGCTGCCCTTATTTCAGAGCAGGATCAGTCTGCAGTCGTGCGGGACTCCAGGTTCTGCTGTTTTATAACCTTAAGTGCTGTAGATTTCTCTGCAACTGTATCCCTGACCAGTTTGGAGAGGTTCATAGTCGTCACAGTGCTGTTTTTTCATCGTAAAAGCGCTGTATTGCTTTGACAATTGCACCCTGGTAGACTCTCTTTGCTAATTAGGCGACTTTTGGCAATTGATTGAACCGGATTCTATTTAAGGAATCAGAATAAAAGAGTGAGTTATGGGGTTGTCCGTACCCAGTGAACACTGCACAACTAGAAAGTGCACGGGGTGTGAATGTTTGTGCAAAACACTGGAGCGTCCTGAGCTGGTTCCTTAACCTTGGTTTGCACATGAATACCCC
This sequence comes from Fundulus diaphanus, assembly GCA_037039145.1. Taxonomy (NCBI): domain Eukaryota; kingdom Metazoa; phylum Chordata; class Actinopteri; order Cyprinodontiformes; family Fundulidae; genus Fundulus; species Fundulus diaphanus. The sequence continues at coordinate 39,535,503 of CM073121.1, read as the reverse complement.
TGCAAGTTCTTTCACACAGGAGCCAAATGTTATCAGGGGGACAACTGCAAATTCTCCCATGATGCTTTAAACGATGTGACGAAAGAGCTGCTTGACAAGGTAAGTCAGACCCAATCTTTAATCTTAAGCATTGCCGGCACTACTAGTCTATGTTGACATTAATGCCTCCTCTCTCTCTGACTCCTGGGACAGATAATCAACACGGAGGAGGAGAACGCCCGGGAGGACGAGCTGGAGCTGGAGGATCTGAGAAAGCAGGGGATCGCGCCTCTTCCAAAACCCCCTCCTGGAGTGGGGTTGCTGCCCACGCCGGGTCAGAGCAGTCCCTCAGATGGCACCTCTGGTCAGTGCGGCAAGAAGATTCCCTCTCTGTTTGAAATCAAGGTTCATCCTACTGTCGACTTGGCACAAAAAATTGCTCTGAGGTAACCAGGGTGCTCTTCAATCGTTGTGACGTTAAACTCCAACATTTCTTCATAGTAAAAGTCGATGTAATCTTTTTTTTTTTCCAGTGGTACCAACTACTCCCAGAATCAGGGAGATGGGGCCGGTCAGTTTAGTGGGGGCTCAGATGACATGCAGGCTGCAGCTGCTGTGGCCTCTGGTCCCCCTGCAGTACCCAGCGCTGACTCAGCCTTTGCCATGGGTCACCCCGCTGGGCCACCTATGCCACAGAGCCCCCCAGGACAGCACCCGCCTCACGGATTTCCAATGCAAACATCAGCGCCCTCCGGTCCGCCCCCACCCTTTCATGGAGCTAGCATCAACCAGCAGATGAATATGCAGACGCCTCCGTTCCCACCCGACGTCCAGATGTCACAGAACATGCCGTCCTGCCCGTCGTTTGGTCAGAACCCAGTGGACTTCTTGAGCAGCTTCTTCCAAAACCAGGCCATGGGTCAACAGGAAGGTCAGCGATGTTTGAAAATATCACTTAAATCATTTTATTACCCTTCATTTGTTACTTATATACATATTATACGGTTTTCAATCATCTAGTCGAACCTGGTCAGGCCTTCATACAGAGCCTTCAGCAGCTGATGGGTGCAGAGTCACAGTTACAGGCTTTGCCACCAGCGGTGCAGAAGGCCATCTTGTTACATCTGACACAGCAGCAGCAGCCGCAGCAGCCGCAGCAGGAGTCCCAGGGCAAGGAGCCCCACAGAGCAGAGGGACAGGCTGATAAGAACGACAACAGGGGTAAGGGGATGTGCTTAATTTGCAGATTAGAAGAATTAATAATATTATATAACACCAAATCACCCAATCCTCCATTTGAAGCATTCACTTGAGTTATTACACTAAGTGAATAAACATACAGTACATTAACCATTATATAGAAATACCAATGTAACAAATTCTATTGTTTCATTCTCCCCATAGTGGTCACAACTCCTTATTTTATGCTTTTGTGTTTTAAAAAGTTTCATTTAGTCCTGTATGTTCAAATCTTAGACTTGTTATTAACATTTCCTCCTTACTTCCTGCCTCTTTTGATCCTATACAATAGGGCTGGACAATAATTCAATAACGATATATATATATATATATATATATATATATATATATATATCTCGATCGATAGACGTGTGGTGCGCTAGAAAAAAAAAAGGTCAATAAAAAGTTCAATAGAAGTTTTCCTTCCTTTTGCATTTTAGCCTATCATGTAGGTTACTACTACAGTCATTACATCCTCCCAACCAATCACAAACGCAGACCCAGGAACGGACCATCATTAAGCCCCGTCCCCTTCAAAAAGAGCGCACATTATTTATTTATTTATTTAAAACTGGCAGTTTTGGTAAAAAGATTGGTGAGTAAAGGGTTGAGTTTGAATTCAGTGTTTGTGTGTTCTGTATCTAAAAATAAGTTGCTAAGCAACAGCATAAAATGGTCAGGGCTGCACTTAAAATATATGTATGGAATTTTTTGATAATTATCAATATCGATCAATATGATTTCTGTTTTATCGACATGCTTTTTTGTCCTATATCGTCCAGCCGTACTATAAAACAATCTTCCTCTTTTTCCCCGATTTCATCTTTTCTTAAGTTTTTTCTTCAGTTTTCAATTGAACATGTTTTTATTCTCTAATTTACTTTTATGTACTGTGAAGTTCTTCCTCTAGTTGGGTGGACTGCAGCCCTTTGTTTTACACAGCACCCACTACTGTACAACAGTGACCTGGTGCTGTGACAGGGGGAATTAGATTTCTAGCTCCGCCCCTGCACTTAAGACACGTTCACCCAGTCTGACTCACGGGCAGATCAGTGGGCAACTTAGGGTCACACCGACGTGTGGAAGGAGGACGCTGGAATCATACCCACAACTTTCAGATTGCCCGACAGCTACACTAAACACTGAGTCACAGTTGCTCCAACCATCCTTTATTTATAAAGGAATACCCAAATGATGATTCTGCCTATTTATTAATAAGAAAATAAAGTATCATATTTCCTTCCGCTACACAGTTATGTGCAACTTTTTGCTGGTCTGTCCCATACAATCCTGATAAAACAGATCAGTAAACAAAAATAAGTAAAACAACATAGTGGTTGTGATGTGACAAAATGTAAAAGGGTTGCACTCCAGCAGGGCATCACGAGTCTTGTTTCTCTGCAGATGAAACCACAAACTGGTACTCTAGCGACGAAGAGGACGGGGGCTCTTGTGTCTCTTCCATCCTGAAATCTCTAAAGAAGCAGAGTGAGACGCAGCAGAGTCAGTCAAAGCCCCTCCAGGCTGCCTCGGCGACTCCGGCACTGGGCGATCCCAGGCTCATGAAGGAACGAGCCCCGTCCGGCGACCCCAGGGTGAAGACGGACCCCAGACAGCGGCTCCCGGATCCCGGCAAGGAGATGGACGGAGCTGCGGATCCAAGGGTGCCCAGAGACCCCAGGAAGATGAGGCCGGCTGATCTCGGTCGCCAGCAGAGCCATCCTACTCCAAAAAAGGCTCCGACAGGAGAGGAGGATGACGAAGGGGAGAGGGAACTCAAGGACAGAGCTGTTCTTATCCCGCTAGAGGCCAGCCCTGGCATGGCTCTGCGGGACCCTCGCTGTCAGCTGAAGCAGTTCAGCCACATTCGGGTGGACATCCTGCTCCAGCGGCCTGCCTTTGCTCAGTCCGTGGTGTGGGCGCCTGAGGACCTCATCCCTTCCCTCGTCCCCAAGCAGGAGCACTCCATCAACCTGCCACTTCCGCCGCTGATCGCAGACGCTCAGATGAACCGAACGAGCCTGCCCGACCACTCCGTCGTTTCCAGCCCTCCACCGTCTGACCCCAGACTAGCGGCCGTCCGCCTGAAGGAACGCTTGGGTCGAATCCCCACTGGCTCCGTAGAGTCGCGATCCTCCACGGAGAGGCCCGTGGACCCGCGGCAACAGAAGTCTCTGGACCCCAGACTCAAGCGCAGAGGGAGTCTGGACGCCAAGCTGCTGGGTCAGAAAGAACCCTCCTCAGCTGGAGGGCTTGTGGACCCCAGACTCCAGAAGGCCAGCAACAGCTCCGCTCCCCAAGCTGCCCAAGGCAAGCCGGAGCCTGAGAAACTGCCGCCGTACGCGCCCCGGCTGGCATCGTCCGATGGAGGGCTCGAGAGTCCCACCACCATCCTTGGCGGCATCAGCTTGTACGACCCCCGCTCTCAAACGGAGCAGGCACGGAGGGAGCAGGTCGAGCCTCCCAAAAAGCCCGGGATTTTGAAACAGCCGTCAAAAACGGAGCACTCTCTTGCACCGTCTCCCTCACCAAGCCAGCGAAGTGGCTCGTTTGAAGAGGCAAAAAGCACAGAGGTCGCCTCCCGTCAAAGCCCACCTCCTACTTCTCCCAACGGGCCTCCTCCCGCCTCACCAGTCAAACCCCCCGCAGTTCATAACCTCCCCATCCCGGCGCTGGCCGGGCTCATCCGGCCTCAGTACGCCGACCCCAGGCAGGCTAAGCCAGGAGGACAGGCGACCGCAGGGCCACAGGAAGAGACGGAGGTCCCCAAGGACCCGGAGGCGAAGGTTGAGGCAGACGAAGACAAGGAGGAGGTTATGGAAGAAGAAGCAGAGCAGAAAGACCCAGAGGAGACGGATGACAGGACACTTAAAGATGTCTTCAAGACTTTCGATCCCACCGCTTCTCCTTTCTGCCAGTAGATATCCCAGCATGGAAACTAAAACAAGTGTTTTGTAAATTGTTGGACCATTATCACATATCTTTATTTAGCAATACATGGCTCTATTTATTTCTGTAAATAATCAAGTGCAGGTTATCACAACATCACTTGTCTGTCAGAAAACAGGGGATGCGGAGGTATTATCTTTTTGATTTTTTTGACGTGCAGATATTCCACTGTGGAGAAACGAATTAACTCTACACTCAGACGGAGCATGTGGTTAATATTTACCATGTTGACAGTATTTATCTTGTTCCACTCAGAGCGTGTGTCCTTTTGTGATATGTACTTCCTTTTTTTTTTTTTTTTTTTTTACCTGAGAAGAGCTTTTAATTTCTCAAGGACTTGTCAAAAGAAAATCTTTTCCTCATATGTAACACATGATCACACTGAGATTTATTTACACTTTTTAAACTTTCTATACAGTTAAATGTTTTTGCTGAAATGTTTGCACTGCGTCCTCCTTACTGAACATGCTATCGTTTCTTATTTTTTTTGCCCTTTCTATTGACTGATTTAAGTTTATATCAGCTGTTAGGTACTCAATTTTATGTATAGGACGTATTTTTAACCTTATAAACTTAATTGTATTTTATCTGGATTTTATGTGAGAAGTCGTTGGAAGAAAAAGCATAAATTGTTCTTAAAATCCTTCGCAGATAAAAATAGGAAAGGTGTGCGTTTGTATTCAGCACCAGTGAGTCAGTAGTCACTTGGGGAATGTCTCTGTATGTCTGAAGCCTTTTGCAGCCTCCATCCATCATCTAACCTGGCCATAAGGTGTAGCGCTCTCTGTGCTGCACATTATCGTGTGTTTGTGACAAATGCCGGCAGAATTCAGCTCACAGGCAAGGTTATCTGTCATCCTCTCTGAACAGCTTTGCTTTCCCAGCTGAAGAAAAGCTCTGCAGCATGATATCGCCACCACCGTGTTACACCATAAGAATGGTGTTTTTAGGGTGTCGTGCAACGCTGGGCGAATTTACTTCACAGCTATGCACCAGTTTGTGTTGACCTGTCACATAAAATCCTGCTGGAGTCCATTTTTTTTTTTATTGAGGGTTAGCCGTGCAAAGCGGGCTGAATACAAATGTACGCCACACTTTTCATGCATTTATTTTTTTTTTTTGTTAAAAGCTAAGAAAACCCTGTTCCATCTGTCTTTCACTTCAGAATTACACATTACTTCATATTGGTCTGTCCCAAATAATCCCAGGAAGACAAATAGAAATGCGTGGTTATGAGCTCAAATGTGTACCACAGTTTTTCAAGGGGTGTGCACACTTTTTGCAAGCCACCGTATCTGTGCCATTGTACCAAAAAAAAGCACCCCGACCAGCTTGGAAAGCAGCAGGTAAAGGTTTATTTTATCTGAAAATGATTAATGATATGAAAAAATCGATGAAAGCGTTTCTCTGTGTATTTTCTGTACAAAAGTACCACCCTAAAGGCATTACATGTAAATGTATATATGGAACAAAATGTGCTGCCGTATCACACTAGAGCACTGTATTTAAGCCTGCGTTCATAAAGTGTGAATGTTGTGGAGTGAAGCGTTTCAGCAGCGGCTCGTCTCTGTGACGCGTGCTGCTTTCTGTTGGCCTGAAAATAAGCTATCCCCTTTGTTTTTGTTTTTATTTCCGTCATGTTTTTCCACTGTAAATGTGCGTTTTGTATAATGTGTACAGTGTGTTTTACTGAGCGCTTCGTTGTATAAACAGATTTCTATTTCTGTTCGTGTGGTGACACCGGCTTTTTGCTTTTAAAACTACACGTGCTCATCGTTTAGGTCATTTTATTATGAATATATCGAATAAAGAGGTGAACCACAGACTTTTCTCCCTCAGAATCAAATTGTAGTTTTTATGTTTTATCATGACTTGCGTGTGTAATTTGACATTTTAGTTAGATTTCAGCATCTGAAGCTTTCATAGGTATCATTCTTTGGCAACATGTCTGTCAAATCAACCTCGCCATCTTTGACCCTAGTTGACCCAAGGCCAGTGAGCGCTTATGGTCAATCAGCTAATTGACTCCCATTTATCCTACTCCAGAGGTTCTACTTTAATCCCAATCAAGCTTACTAGAGCGGGTGCAATTTAAAACAAGAAAAAAAGGCTTGTCTAAGGCTTAGACCTTTGGAAATAAGAGAAAAATTAATTTGATGCCAGGATCACTATAACTAACAAAGGAGGCCTGTGTCTTTTTGTTATAGGAGGACCGCTCTTCCCAGAATTCCCAGGGTGTCTCCCTTTTTACTCTGATATCTTTCACAGAGGGTTCCCTCCTTTGTCCTCTATAGCAGGGGTTCTCAAACTTTTCTGGACCAGCGACCCCTTAGCAGCGGTAACATTTTTCCAAGGACCCCTTTAGGTTCCTCATGCTGATAGTAATATTAAACAGCCTTTTGTACTGTTAAATACATTAGGAATAATGTTTGTTTAAAAAAAGAAATTGTCCATTGTGTTACTTAGCTTAACCCTGACACATCCTCAGCACCAACAACATACGTTTCATGGACCCCCAACCCGTGGTTCGCGGAACCCCGGGTACCCGGGGACCCCAGTTTGAGGGCCGCTGCTCTATAGCAAGGGACCTACGATGAGACTGCCGGAGGGAGTTAAACTACTTCATATTAAAATCTAATAACCCAATGAGGAACCAGAAATGTTTCTAAACAAAGGACATTTGCCACATAAAAAGACCCCCCCCCCAGAAGTGGGGTTCAGTGTACACATAAAGATGTGCTCAAAAAAAGAAGTTTTATTTTTTAACAAAGCAAAAAGATACAAAATTAGTGAGCAAAATACAAAATCAAGAAAGACGATTATATAAAGGCGTGTGAAGCAGTTCAAACATGTCCTCTGAAAAGAAAAAGGGGAAAAACTATTTCTCCCCCATTGGTGTTCTAAGCTCTCATGAGGGTGGATAAGCATCATTAACATGTGGGAAGGGATCAGATACACAAAGTACTCTGTGGATAACGAGAGAGTGAGGTCTCTAAGCAGAAGATGGAGTCACTAGTGTCTCATTACACAACAGGCCATATATGGACTTCCCTTCCGGTTCTCCTGGCACCGTGTCTCACCTCCATGGTCCTCCTGGGAGCAAGGTCTAGCAGGCGGCCGTGCTCCAGGTTTGCTCCTCATCTCCTCCTCATGGATGGCCTCTCGTATCTGCAGACTCACTCTCTTTTCTTTTTCCCTCGGCTTGTGATAGAAGAGACAGCAGACAGTTTACCAGAACGGGTGGGGGTTCCTCCCCGCTCTTTGCAGACTCGTGCACCGGGACAGCAGATACTGCGCTGACCTCTGACCCAGCGCCTCCTCTCCACAACACATTCTTCTCTGTTTCTCTAGCATGCTGAGTTTCAGCATCAAGATTTCCTCTAGGTAAGCTGGCACCAGTTGCCTTTGTTAAATTTCCTCACTGGGGGTTCACAACGTTGTCATGAATGTAATTTTGTCTTTTAGGCTAAAAGCACTCAACGTAATGGACACAAACAGCAGATCTGACCTTTTATAAAATTCAAAGTTTTTCCTCAAAACGTCCTTGCTTGACGTTTAGATCTTGGTAAAACCTCATCTGAGGCTATTGCCGTTTCAAAATCGCTAAACTATAAATGTTCTTATGACCTCCAAAAGCTTTCGGCTTCTCTGACTCCCTGATGACAAATCTTATTTTGCTCATCTAGAAATTTGGCAAGCTTTAAGATGATCTATGATACATTAACTTTAAAGCAGCTTTATGTGTTAAATGCTGAACATGAAACTGTCTCTTTATTTAATATTGAAATCCGGAGTTTGAAACAACTCCAGCCAGGAGATGGTATTTTTTCTACAGTGATGGTTTGTGGACAATTCTTTCTCCCTAGTCCAAAGGATGAAAAAGGATCACTTGCAAGTCATTTTCTGATTGGTTGATCAGCCCATCATGACGACTCCTTCCATGGTATTTTCGATTCTGTGACTCCGAGAGCGCAGACAGAACCAGACAACCCAACATGTAGCCCAGCTGGTTCAGTCCGGAGAGCTTCAGTAGCAATAAACATTTCCGTCAGAACTATACGCTTTATGCGCAAAGTCTTTATTTTGTTTTTCCTCCACACCAGTGTCTGTATTACTTGGCTAATTTCTTCAAGAATAATCCTCATCCCATTACTAAGAATTACAGCAAATTGGGCCCAATCAAAACACTTTACAAAGAGTATGATTGAACTGTCAGTCAAAGGAACTGCCAACCCGAATGGTTCTGTTAGAGGAACAGTTGCCCGATTCCTAGCCGCTGATTATGGTGCTTATTTTTATCTTTAGTGGGTGTTCTGGTGTTGAGAAACTACTGCTGTATGCCCCCTGAATGGCATTGTTTGATGGAGGGCTCGAGAGTCTCACCACCATCCTATGAAGCAGGCAGGGAGGGAGCAGGTTGAACCTCATAAAAAACCTGGGATTTATTGATTTCATTGATTGATTGACTGTTTACTTGAAGGTCGTTTTTACGTTAACCTGGGGGGCAAGACTGGGAGCCGATGTGTGCAATGATGTTTTTCTTAAACCCAGATCATCAGTTTGTGGGTTGGTCGTCTGTTGGGCTCGATAGAGCTCCAAGTTTTTTTTCCACTCGAAGCACAAAGCTGTGGCCTCTGCGCCGTCTGAGTTTGGCTCTGGCTGCTTCAGACCCTGAAACAATGTAAAAGAAAAAGAAGAGAATTGTTCAAATATCAGAGGCTTGAGACTAATTTTAAAAAAATCATGTAGTAGTTGGCTATACCCAAAATAAATGATTAAAAGTCTGCAAACCCATTAGAAGCTTTAAAAAAATGTTTTTTTTTTCTTTACTCTGTTTTTTATAATTTCAGCATTACAGACAGCTATGTGTGTGTTTTATTGCATGTGGGGGATTCTTTCCTAGCTTTCTGTAAAGCACTTATTGCTACATATTAAATAAAACTGGACAAAGGGGGCAAAAGCAACAACATTAAACAGACTGTGTGGGGAGGAGTAGTGACGGTTTATAATCCGGCGAGTGTTATAGAGTAGCAACAACTAATAAAAGTTATTTTAAAAGGGCACACTGCTGCTCATCTATAGTTGACTAAAGATGAGCCAGGAAGATATTTTGAGATAGTTTTGTGGGGAAAAAACAAAATGCCTTGTTAATATTAAAAGAAAACTAATCTGATTGAAGAAAGGAGAGCACAATAGTGGTAATAGCATGCTTTGGTCTGCTTTGTTTCTTCAAGACCAACCATCATCAGTCTCCCAGCTGATTCGAGTCACTATCAGTTACAAGAAATTTGATGGGAATTAAGTACACATTTAACTGTTTATATTTTTAATAACCAAGTAATTGGTTTCCAAATAGGAATAAGCAAAATCATATGTTATTGTGATTATGTATACATCTGTGGTGTTATATTAACCGTGATGCAGGCTGTCTCTGCAGCGTGGACCCCTCGCAGAACCGTCTGAAGAAGATTCTCTGCGTTCTTTACCAGAATCTCATCAGAGGATTTGCAACCAGGTGTTACAGCGTTCACACTAGGTAAAAAAGAAAAAAACAGTGGGTTCAGGGAACGCAGACAGTAGCATTTATTGTTTAATCTGCTGTTTTTTGGTTTATTTGTCCCCTGATATATATTTCTTCTGTTTTTGTTTTTTTGGCATACAGATGTTTCAGATGTTCAAACAAATGTTCTTATCGGGCAAAGATAACCTGAGTAAATAATTAATATTAATAGTTAATTTATTCAGGCAAATCAACATCCGATCCACAGTGGGCCTATGGGAAATTATAATCTCCTCTCATATTTGGTAAAACATGGATTAACCAGATTTTTTCTGACGTCTCACTAGTTTCACTAGTCACAGATCAGATTATCTATCAACCTGGAAATTAACATAGAAAACGTTGAACAGTGGTGAATCTTCTCAGGACACAAAAGCCCCCAGAACAACATCTAAAACACCACAGGCCTCACTTATCTCAGGGGCAAAAGTGGAACAAGAATTAGGGAGGTAGTCCTGTTACCGGCAGGTTGCTAGTTCAATCCCCTTCTCTCACCTTCTCAGTCGACATATGCATGGCAGCCTCGCTTCTGTCAGTCTGCCCCAGGGCAGCTGTGGCTCCTAACATAGCTCACCACCGTCAGGGTGTGAATGGGTGAATGACTGTAGTGTAAAGCACTTTGGGGTTGTCGGACTTGATGAAGCGCTATACAAGTACAAGCCATTTACCATTTAAGGTCAGTGTTGATGATTCAGCAATAGAGAGAGGCTCACCCATTAATGGGAGAGCTCCAAGAGAAACCCCTCTGGTGATGAAAAAGAATGCAAAAGCCTGTCTGGAGAAAAAAAACACCTCAATGGTTCCCATAAGCTTTGAGGAAAAAATTAACAGCAAACATTGTGGTGGTTGCTGTGGTGATCTCAGGGTTCTTTGTTTTCACAGGATCTGGACACCTTGCTGCAATTAATCGAACCATGAATTTAGTTCTCTACCAGAAAATCATCAAAGAGAATATCTGGCCATCAGTTTTTCACCTTAACCATTAGATCACCTGGGTTAATCAGCAGGAAAATTATCCAAAGCACACCAGCAAGTCCACCTATGGATGGGTATAATAAAAAAAAGAAGGTTCTCGAGAGGCTTATCAAAGGTTGGGCTTAAATCCAGGTGAGATGCTGTGTCACATCCTTAAACAGGTGGTTCATGCTTGAAAACTCTACAGTGTGGCAAAATTAATCAAAGAGTGGGCTTAAATCCCCCCACAGCAAGGTTAGAGATTCACTTGATGTCAGTTGATGTGTTTAGGGGACGAAAACCTTTCTCACAAAGGACCACGTTGGTTTGGATGGCTATTTCCCCCTCAATGAATGAAATCACAATGAAAAATAAATCATCATTTAATCACCTCATTTTTGTCTCATATTAAAATTAGCTTGATGATATGAAAAATCTAAGAGTGACAGAAAAGCGAAAAGAGAAGGACGGCAGCGTTTGGTAGAAGATCTCTAACCTGGAGATGATATTGAGCTGGTTAGTGATGGTCAGAATCTGTTCGATGATGAGGGAGAGCTCCACCGTGCACTGTTTGTCCAGGCTGAGGTTGGCAATAAGTCGGATAAACTGAGTTACCGTCTGACAGTTACAGATCACATCTTTGGCTGCACTGACAAACGCATCTTTGTTCTGGAGGGGAAAAAAAATCTGAACTGATTATGACTGAAACATAGCTGTAAAAAATGACTTCTGTTGGTCATTACCAGAATCGGGCCTTTCTTCTTTAAATACTGCGTCATGTGACTTATTGTGTCTGCAATCTTTCTCGTCACCTGGACTATTTTGTTTTGCTTTGGATCCCAGCTTTCGCTTTTTTGCTTCAGAAAAACGGAGGTGAAACTCGGAGGAAAACCATCTCTGTATGCAGCGGGTGCGCCTCCGGACTGTAAAGAGACACAAGGTTCAGATTTTACAGTGACACTAAGGAAACTGTAAATTTTGATAGATCTTGAACTTCTTACATATTTTTTCTCATCTTTGGGTTCATGCTTTGCCACAGCTGCCAGGTTAAAATTAGCTTCTGCTGCATCTACAGTTCCTGCATTGCCTCTCTGCAGGGGTGGCTTTGTGTCAGGAAATACCACCTCTTTGGCTCTAGATGGCATCATAGGCAATTCTTTGATAAAATCCTCACAGGATCTTCCCTGGAAACCAGCCTTGATGCTTTCCTTGGCTTCATGATGGATCCCATCCTGCTTCATTATCTCCGCCGTTAGATAATGAGCTTTCGCTGACCAGCACTGTGTCTGCACATCTAAACTAAGGCTGTCACAGATATAACGAGTCTCCACCATGAGCCTCGCTCTGCTGATTATCTCTGAAATCTGAAAGCACAGATGATCGTTGATGGACCTCAGGTTAGAGCGGGCCCGTGGGTCGCGGATGTGGTTCAAGCAACCCTCCGCGCTTCTGGCTGCAGATTGGACGTTTTCTGCAAGTTTCTTTGCAGCGTTTTCAAATTCTGTCTCTGTCTCTTCAGCGTGTTCAGAACCTCGGAAATGTTTAGCAGCAGAACGAGCAATCTCAACGATATTTTGAAAAGCAGAGACAAAGTCCTTATTCTCTTTGCCTAACTGATTAGAAAGCACTTTAATTTTGATCAAGAGTTGTCTCTGTAGGAAATCGGATTTTGCAAGTCGGGTCAGACTCGGCATTGCTTCAAGTTCCTCTGAAGCTTCAAGGTAAGCATCGGTCAGTGTTTTTAGCTCCTCCTGGTGGCTCGTCAGGTGCTTTGACTTGTGAGCACTTTTGCAGTTCAAGCTGGTGAGTCTGGCAGCCTCTTGGATTCGTAGAGAGTTCTCAGACAGAGCCGACGGTCGCTTCTGGGGGTTCAGCTGGTGTATATCTGATGTGCCTAAAATCTTATCCAGGGAATTCAGCAAAATCCGAACAGAGAGGCCCCAAAAGATACAGAGTGCCTCAAGATGGTCCACCTGTCTTTCAGGTGAAGAGCAAAGCTCTACAAGAAACTTTGTAGTGTTCTGGGCTTTGCTCAGCTTGCTGTTCAACACGCTGAATGTTTCCTGAGAGTCGGCTGATCTCAAATCAGACGATGTCAGGAACTGGACCACACGAGTGCATAAACTCATCACCTCATTTAGACTCTGCGTAGGACTGTGTCTGGTGCTTTGCAGGTCTCCTTGCAGCTCAGCACACGCAGCATGATACCAGGTCCCGGCTACAGGCAGCACAACCTTTCGGATGTTGCTAATGAGATCGGAGAACTGCACGCTGTGTTTGCGGAGACCTTCAGGGCTCATCGCCGAGCTCATCGCCGTCTCCTGCGCTGTCTGGACCAGCAGCGGCGTCAGTGACACCAGTTCTGATCTAAAGCTTTCCAGCGTCTGAGAATCGACGCTGTCGACAATCGCTGAGCCGTCTTTGGCAGCCTGGACGTAGCAGTTCGACAGCTCGAGGACTCTAGTGCAGACCTGGTTGAGGACGGACACGTCTTTCCCTTTAGTCACAGTCAAAACTTCATACAGAAGGGGTAAAAGGTCAACGTGGATCAGTTTAGACTCTTCTTGGACAGCTGGCTTCTTTAAATCATCGCTGTCATATTTATGAGAAGCTTCTACGGTTTCCGTATCTGAGGCCTCATCGTGTTTTGTTAGAGAATCCATTCCCACAACTTCAGAAGCAGGGGAGTCAGGGTCTCTTGACACATGATCTAGGCTCGTCCCATAATTATCCTCAACGGGTAAAGATGGCTGTGAGATTTGTGGATCGCGTGCCGCCTCTCGCAGCGGGCTTAGGAGATGTGGGTGCTGGTGTCCGTCCAGTCCTTCTCTGAGCACCTTAAAATGCTGAATAGCTGCTGAAACGTTGTTTGAAAATGCGGAATAGAGCTCCACATTCAGAGCGGAGCCTCGTAGCATGTCTCTGACCGACTCACCCAGTTTGGTTTGAGAGGACTGAGCCTGTTTGAGCAGGACCAGCAGGCCATTCCTGTAGATCGGGTTATTGCTTCGGTCTAGATGCCTTCTCACCGACCGGCTCACCAGCTTCATGTGGGAAATTAGGTTTTTAGCATGCTCATCAAACAGTTTATAACTCTGCTCTCTGTACGCTTCATCACATCCATGACGCTCCTTAACCATCTCAGTCACAGCGAGACTTGTGAACTCTCTCACATCCATCACATCGCTCAGAGTGTCGTGTAGCTGACTGGTCTCCTCCTCCCATTTCAGACACACACCATGAAGCTTTTGAAGCGTTTTCCATGAATTATCCGCCAGCTCCAGTGAAAGGGGGGCAATTTGAGCTCGTAGTCTTGTGAGGCACACCTGTGAGTTCTCCACACTCTCTAAGCTCTTTGCATCTACGGCCAGAGCTGAGACAAAGGCTGCTGCTTGGATCATCCCATCGGTGGATGATAAGAAATCCTCAACTGCTGGCTGGAGAAACGTCAGATCCATCATTTCGGCAGCGTCTGCCGCCAAGACCTGTCTTATCGTGCCTAAAAGTTCGTCGGCTGTGCGGGAGGCTATAAGGGACGTGTCCAAGACGTGATGAAGAACCGCAGTTTTCAGGCCGTCGTCCAGCATTAGTATTTGTTGGGCTAAAAAAGGTCGGACCTTATTATATTTTAGTTCAGCATCATCACGCTCTTCCGAGGATTTCAACATCCGTTTTATGGCGGACCAGAACTGCAGAACATGACGACAGTGGCTCACTATTCTTTGCTGGGACGCTCTGCGTGAAGAGTTGGCCACGACCATGGAGTGAAACACGATGTCTCTCACCATGCTGTCGAAGCCACTCTCCTGAACCAGTGCAATAGAGTAATTATTAAGCAGGTGCAACAGGCTGTCACGCCTCCCGGTATAGTATCCGTGTGGTCCCAGATGTCCTCTGTGGCCGTCACTCCTGAGAGTGGCGCCGATGTCTCCAACCGTGCTTTGGACCTTGTCCAGAATGAACTCCTTGGCGGCTTTTGCCTGGTCACTTGCAGGGTGTTTGATGGTGGTGCACATCGCTGTGTGCAGCATGGAGATGCACCTCCTTAGCGTCTCCAAGGAGTCCAGTAGCTGTGTTGTTTGTCTGGGATCCTGTAAGGATTTGGCCCTGTCCACCGTGAGGCTATTGAGAATGAGCAAAGCTTCAGAAAAATCTTGGAAGGACCTGAGAAGAGATCGAATGTCCAAGCAAGAGCTGAGCTCAGTGAGGGACTCCAGAACCCGATCAGCCGCCGCCAGAACTTTCCTCACAACAGCACCGTCCTCCACCAAAAGAACCTATAAGCAGACAGATCATCATTTAATCAGCTCAGAGTGACGTGTTTCACCAAAGATCTGGCAATTATTCAAAACAATCCAACAAAATAAGATAAGGAGAGGCATGAAAAAAGACCAATTTCTGTTTTCTTGATCTCTATCTTTTATTCAAATGTCTGGACAAAAAAAAAGGTCATAAAATGTAAATCTACCTGATTTAAGGAAAGATATTAGAGTTTCCTGCCACTAAACCGTTCAATGGGATTAGATTTAATTTTAGTGTCACAGCAAGGAAGTCTCTTCAGTCATGAGTGAAATCTTAAATATTTCTTAAGTGTAAATTTTGACCATCCCATTTGGAGAGTTTCTATGTTGAGCTAATCTAATAAATGAAGATTTCTCATTTTTTATATTGTCCAGGTCACGTAAAGGTGTTTCTTTAATTACCTGCCTTGAGGATGACGGAAAAAAAGAAATATGCTGTGCCTCACAAGGGTATTTTTACCCCGTTAACGTTTTTCTCCGTGTTTTAATCACAAGCTTTAGTTTCTTTTGTCGAGAATTCATGTGAAAGACCAACAAAATGTTTAGCATAATTGTAAAGTACAAGGATGCATGATTTTTTTTTATTTCTCACAAACAAAACAAAAAAATAAGGCATAGAAATAAATCTCCTCCTATTGAGTATTTTATGTCATTTTTCTAGTCCTGCCACAGATTCTCAATTGGATGCATGTCTGGATTTTGACCGGGCCATTCTAGCACATGAATATGCTTTTATCTAAGACATTTCACTGTATGTTTAGGGCTGTTGTCATGCTGGAAGGTAAATGTCAGATATTTTGCAGATCTATATTCATCTGTATTCTTAATGTTTACTCATTTCTATCAACTTTGCCCAGATTTCCTATCCTACCTGAAGACCTGCATTTCCGCAGCGTATTTCTGCCACTGCCAAGCTTTATAGTGGGAATGTTGTGTTTAGAGTGATGTGCAGTGTTAGTTTTCCGCCACACATAGTATTTGCTCGTAGGCCAAAATGTACAGTTTGTCTTTTCTGACCAGATCACTTTCATATGTTTGCTCTGTATCTTCTGCATAGCTTATGGCAAGCAATATAAATATATAAATATTGTGACTTTTCTGTCAGCAATGGGTTTTTTCCCCCATAAAGACCAGATTTGTGGGATGTACAACTTATTGTTATTCTTTCGAGAGTCACCTCAGCTGTGTGTATATCTGCTGCTCCCCCAAATTATATGCAACATATGTAGCTGGTTCTTTGATTATGGCTCTCCTTGAAGGGTAAGATGAAGATTACAAAGTAAAAAAAAAAAATAGTTTAAACATCTCTGTTTAAAACAGGTATAATTTCTGCAAAAGTTACATTTGCAGAAATCCCATTTCACCAAAACATTAAACACATTACTTTGACAACTCCCAGGAAGACATTCTGCGTTGCGCCGATGAGTTCCTCCCTATTCTCAGGCAAATCAGGCTGGATGCTGAGTTTCTGAGCCGCCAGCAGGACGTGGTGCCCCGACACACTGAGCGGCCCCAGCAGGGACGACATCTCCATGTGCAGAACTTCATCTTCTGTGTTACTAATTAGCCTGAAAGTTGAAAAGGCTGCCATTTATCTGACCACACAGCTGCCGATGCCAATCAAAAAGCAGACCAGAAGGTACATACCTGGACACCACAGCTGCCATGTTCTCAGTGGCTTTAGCCACCCCCTGAGCCGCCGCCTCCAGCTGGCTGAATTGCTCGGGCTCATCCATATTATCGCACAGCAGCATCAGGTAACATAAATGAGTTGCAATGGGTGCCACCACCCTCTCCAATGCTACATTGCGGACAAAGCTGTGCTCCAGCAATGAGGACATAGCTCTGACAGTAGTTCCTACTGGTGAAAAATAAACTGACGACCGTGTTGCAGCTGTTTTAATAATTTAGCAGGTGCTTGTTTGAGTGTTTCATAGCAACTGCTGTCACCTAATAAGTTTCACACATCAGAAAGTGATCAAGCATTGATAGTTCTCCTTTTAGATGAATATTTGACGTGCAGATAGCAGGCAGCTGATTGATCTTATTGCTATGAAGATCTTTCATAAGTGACAGTTTATTGTTTGTTTAGGAGAATAAAATAAAAATCCCCAATATCAGATATTATCTAAGAACTGCTTAATGCAATATTTATAACCTTAAACGTTTTCGTTTCAATTCTCTATTTAATTTTTTCTCATATTGTGTTGCCCGGCCCATCTCATCAATTTCTATGTTGTTTCATTAGTTTGTAGCAATTTGTTCAGCTTCAAATCAACGGCTGATTTAATCAATATTTACTATATTTCCAAACATATTTCTTGTTTTGTTTCATTTGGCTGCCAACAGAATTAAACCATATTTTGACAGAGATTATTAATAGATAGTAATATCTATACTAATATAAAATTATGATGTTTTTATAATTGATCTAATATATATTGACATGTATAATATCTCAGTAAATTATAATATTTTAACGTACGTGTGTATGTGTGTGTATATGCAGTAGTTCAACTCAACCTGTTTGATTTTTATTGTTGCATTATTGTGTTATATAAGTAAGCCCATCTTGAGCATTGTACAATCAGTCAAATTCCTTGCATATGTACACATAACTGGCAGATAAAATTGATTCTCAAATTAAACCTAGACAGCCCACAGTTTATTTAGAAATAAAATGTTTTATGATATGACAGCAAGTAAATAAAGCAGCCGAGAATAGACTTTTGTTTTTACCAAACAAAGCAGCTGCCATACATGACGAATAAAACCATTTTGGAAGTGTGTAAATTGCGGCATAATATAATTACTGTATAATACTTTTGTCTAAAGCTTGAATAAAATCCATTTGGCCCAGACCTACCGACTAACTGATTTTACACCCCAAAAATTCAATGACATAGTTAATAATGACTAATTTAAATCATTTTTCAAGCAGCAACAATGAAAAACAGTCTCAATTTTTCAGGAGCTGCAGATTTTCTTCTCAGTTAATGTCTCACCAAATATTTATAACATTTCAAAATAAAAACACTTTTTTGCTCTCCACTTTTTTCCCCAAGTGAAGCAACACACATACACACACACAAACAATCTTGTCCAATACCAAAATACTAACAGTGTTTTTCTCCTTTGAGAGTTTTTCGATGTAAAAGCGACAATTCTCCCAGCAGGAGGCGCAAAACTCTGTCAAAAGACAAAGCGCTGAATCAAAGAAAAAAGTAACCAAAGTTTGGATATTTCACTCTGAAATTTATCAACAGATAAATATACAGCTCAGACATGACTTTACACATCAAAGGTACAGCACACTATAATGGAAAGGATACTGACAGTAGTACACTCAGAACAAAAGTCCAAACATTGGCGTGATTAACGAAGGCATCCAACACAGAATCATCACAGTTAGACTTCTACAAAAACAAACAAAACAAAGGTCAAGTGTCGGTTTGTTTAAATGCATTCATAAATGATGTTTAGCATCTTTTACACTGGTGCAGACGGAGGACATGAAGGTGTACAGTATATGTTGCTGCGATGCCAGTGAAACTCAGTGACAAAATAAGAGTGAGGCAGCCATTAGTAGCTAAAACGTGGCTTAGAGCGTTAATCTGAGCAAGTTAGGAACCATTTATTTAGAATAGCACTTTTAATGTTAATCTGGACTTGTTTATATGCTATTTATTTCAAAATTTAAAAGTAGGAAAGAGGGGTCAGGTTTCTTTTTATGTTATTTTTCCAATAAACTCATTACATGTGTAGAAATATAAATGCTCTGATTTTAAAGGACCTTTAACTTTTAAGTTTTGATTAATCTAAACTTGCTGTGAATTTAAAAGCTAATGTATCCTTTTGGGACATTTTTGTTAAAGTGAGTTAATCCCCACGAGCCCCAAAGAGCTTGTTTCTGTGTAGCGACTAAATGTGGCGAAGGCCCAGGCACTTTTAGGACACTACTCATGCTGTCGGCCCGATGTAAACCACAGCAGATTGACTAACTCTGCCGATTTCAATCAGTCAGTGGAGACCTCTTATCTGTATCCAAGACCCAATATGTAGTAATACAATTTAAGTCTGGAATGGCTTTGAAAAACACAAAACGAGAGTTTTATACTGTTCATGGTAAACCTGCTTAGCAACTGCTTAGTTCAGTTAAAAGATGACAAATTCAATAAGCCAGAAAACCACAAGGGGCTGATCTCACTCAGAAAGCTTGAAGTATGGAAGCTATAATGGGACAATATTTTGTATTTTACACATTAAAACAAAAATACACTAAAGACATAAAGGTATAACTGATAGCTCCACAGTGCTTGATGACAGTTGATTGCCACATAACAACGAACAATGCTCCCAACGGTCTAAAAAAAGGCCTTCACTTGATCTTTAGAGCTTTTTTGAATTATTTCTAGACTCACTTGTGTAGAAATAAAATTACACAAACAGAAAAAGGTAGAGAAAAGCTACAGGTGCATCTTAATAAATTAGAATGGCATGAAAAAGATTTATCTCGTTCGGTAATTCATTCAAAAAGTGAAAATCATGAACTATAGAAGTGCGTCACTCTGAGTGATGGATCTCTTGTGGCTGTGGTTCTCCCTGTCATTTGTGCAACATGCTCTGCTGCATGTTTTCCTTCCATTTAACTTTCCATTAATTTGCTTGAATGTAGCACTCTGTGAAGAGACAGCTTCTTAAGCAATGACCTTTTATGGCTTCCTCTGTTTTAGGGAGGGTGTCAGTAACCGTCTTCTGGACAGCTCTCCAGTCCCCATATAGATGATAACCTCTGAATTCTGTATTATTTCTTCATCAAAAATCCTTTTATTGTTAGTCTGATGTGGCTCCAATATTCTTAGAAACTGAGTCTAGGGATTTCAGTCGCTGTGAGCATCAAATTATCAAAACGCTTCCAATTTATCGCTCTTTATCGTGTAATTAATTAATAGGATTTTCATTTTTTTGAGCTGAATTATTGAAATAAACAAACCTTTTCATTATATTCTTTACTGAAGGCCATCTGAGCAATTTTCTAGTCCTTGTAACAGAGATGAGCTAAAAATACAGGTGACTCCACTCATATATTACAAGACACTCACATACATACATACACACATATTTATATATATATATATATATATATATATATATATATATATATATATATATATATATATATATATATATATATATATATATATATATATATATATATAATATCTTTGGCACAAAATTAAACACTTTGGGGAGCAAATGCATTCCTTTTTTATCAAACATCAGTGCTTTTAGGAAAAACAAACTGTGGATACAGAATGTTTCTAATGGCAATAAAAAACCTCAGCTTCTCTCAAAGCGTACTTTTTTTATATGGCTTGAAAGTGTATGTATAAAAATAGATTTGCTATGTTAGACAGCCCTGAGGGTTTTGTTGTCCACCAGTATTCATGCCCTCTGCAGGTCCCCACTACAGGTGTGGGTCTACATCCACAGCTCGGCTCCGCCAACGCGGAGTTCCCTCATCACAGAACAGCTGATTTCCACAGCAAGTATCCTTCTGTAAGCCACGCAATCACCTCAGAAGCTTGTTCCCTGGACCCCACCCACACACCCCCACCCCATCTGCAGAAAAATAACACAGAGTCTCCAGAAAATATGGAGAATAATCTTCTCTTCCACATATGAAAGACTTTGAAGAATCTGGTGCCCCCGGGGCGGGTGGGCTCCTAGTGCTATTGGATCCTTCTTGACCCTAATCTCACTGGCTCCGCTTGGGCCCCAATCGAACGTATCAGTGCTCCTTGTCCATCCAGTCCCAGCTTTCATCGCTGTCTTTTCGGTTCTTTTCGGCTTCGATGATCTCTCTGTAGTGGCGACGGAAGAAACCCATCTGTCAAGCAAGAGGGACGACAGGTTGAGTTTTTAGAGCGGGGGTCACAGTCGCTGCAGAGAACGATGCATAGTTTTGTCTTTCTGCTCCTTAACTGCAAATCATACAACGACATATGTACCATGAACCATCATTTCATCTATAGTTAAAACAATGTTCAGTTTGTGCATTGAATTTCTTTTTTGGACCCTTATAACGAGTATCAGTATCAGCCCTAAAAATCCCATATTTGGCTTTTAAAAGAGATTTTCACCAATCAGGCTTCATGACTGATGAAACTCAGCCACAAGCAACCAATCCTGTTGAAGATACAAGAAAAAGATTTATTTTATTGTCCGTGTTTGAGTTTATATTCCTATTCATTAAAGCTTTATTACAAGTTACTGCAAAATAGTTCATGTCCCTAAACTTCTGTGATTTTTCACATCGGAACCACAAATATTTATGTATTTTATTGGGATTTTTGGGTCCTCCACACAAAATAATGTAAACATATATAGGTTTTTCACTTTTTTCTTGCAAACAAAACTCTGAGAAGTTTGGTGTGCATTAGTTTTCAACCCCTTTATTCGGAAACCCCTAAATAAAATCTCTGGACAACTACTTTTCAAGTCTTACCACAGATTGTTGACTGGATTTGGGTCTAGACTTTGACTAGGCCAACTAAACATAAGGACATGCCATGAAAAAAAAAACATCACTGGACCTCTGGCTCTGCGTTTAGGGTCGATGTCCTGCTGGAAGATGAACCCGCGCCACGGTCTTAACTCTTTTGCCGCCCCTAACAGGTTTTCTTCCATCACCGCCCTGTACTTAGCTCCATTTATCTCCCTATAAAGTCTGACCCATTTCCCTGTCTCTGCATCTACACACAGCATGTTGCTGCCTTCACCATGTTTAGCGTAGGTGATCTGCACTGTTTTTCTTTTCCCCACCAGACATACGATGTTCATTACACTGAAATTTATGGTTGTGAAAAATCCAAAGGTTAAAAATACTTAAAAGAATACTTAAAAATACAGCTGATTCTGAGCAGCTGAGCTTCTTTATAAGCACTGCCCTTATCTACATCAGCCTCTTGTTTCAGCTGCAGCATTGCAAAAATAACAAAACTCTAGTTTGCAAAGCATGCAGGACTCCAAGTGAACGATGGCTGATTGTATCTTTGAGTGAAACATGCGGAAGTTGAGGTTTCTCCCACTGTGAAACAGATGGAAGACAACAGATATGTTGGGGACAGGAAATCATTTTGCACGTTGGGGTCTGCCATCTTATCCAAAAACATCCATAAATTGGGGTGAGATATAAAACCATGCAAGAGCTCGTGGATGTAAAGCAGCAAAGCAAACATTTCCCTTCCAGACGTACGTTGTTTATTTAAGAATGCTATACTGTGCAGCTGTTTGCGATAAGCTGAGCTTTTACTCAAGACTACTAGGTTAAGCAAGAAAAAAAAAAACGTGATATAAAGTTATGAGGGGAGCAGTAGCTATACCTAAGCTCCTTTACGTCGCCTCTGTTCATTTATCTACATTAGGCTACTAAAGTGTATTGATGTAGACCTGCACTCTTCTCAGACATTTCCTGATAAAAGCAATACAGGACATGCGCTGGACTTGTAAGCAGGGTTTGTCTTGGCAGGATCTGAGGACTCGGGGAAGGGATTGGATAATGTGTCCCTGGACCGACATTCCAAAGTATAGTTTTGGTATTCTCGATGGAAGATGAAGCAGTGAAAAAGAAAAGGAGTTTTGTGCTAACAGGGTCTTTGGGTATCAGTGTAATTGCCATTTCCCCTTTAAATTCTTCGCTCATGCAAGTGGCATGGTGTGAATTACTGTCCAGTCTGTGACTTGTCCTTTTCATGGTTGTCAAAGGCCTTAAGAAAGCTTTGACCCCCACCTCCTTTCCCCGACTTCCAGCTGCCTCTAGTCAACTGGATACCGTGCTGACATCTAACCAGAGCAAAACGCATTGCTCCCGGCTGTCACACACAGTTTTTATTAGCCTTTGCATACTACATGTTGAGAAAAAAAAACAAAAGAATCACAATCTGCATTTGTGTGTTTGGTTACCTTCCAGAGTAGCACAGCCAACAGCAAAAAGATGAGAATTCCCACCAGAAGACTGATAGCAATGATCCAGCCGACGACGTAACCCCTCGGCTCCTGGCTGTGGAGCGCCTCGAACACCAGCTGAAACACAACAAGATTTAGGGAGTCACACTTGAATACAATCCATACGCACAGAACACATGCACAAAAGAATGCACATGAAGTCACGCGCTGATGATGAAGAAGAAACATTGAGTAAAAACAGAAAAGCTCTGGTCCAGAAACTCGGCTTAATTTAGGAAGAGCTGCATATAACTCTGGGATCAGAAATGAGCTACAATCATTATAATAATTGCCATGTATAATTGACTTTCTAAAGTTTTCATGTTTTGGTCATTTACAAGACTTTAAAAATGTGCAACAAATGTTTGTTTTTTACAGTTCAAAACGCTTGTTTATTGAGGTATGTCAACTTACTATGAGTATCTCTTTTAAAAAATAATCCACAGATTATTCAGATACTAAAATGATCATTATCTGCAGCCCTAAATAATAACAATCAATAGAAACAGCAAAGAAACGCCGTTACATTTAAACACTTATCACATTATTGGGTATCTTGGGTGTTAGAAGGAGCAGAACACTTCTCTTTATTTATAGTGCTCTTCAAGATTAAAATCACAATGTGCTTCAAAGCAAACTAAACTAAAAATTACAAGGATGAAATACATCATGGTAAAGTAAAATAAAATAAAATAAAATAAATTATAAAAATGGGAGTATCCAAAAACCTTCTTAGAGCCAATTGTGTTCACAAAAAGTAAGTGAAAGGGAAAAGAGTCCAGAGCATATGGGCTAAACATTTTTAACCTAAATTCAAAAGCAGATAACGGGTTCAGATCAGTCGACCTCAGGGACTTGGTATTCACACACAGCTGCAGGTACTCAAAAAAGTATAAATACATCCCTGTGCAGAGAAAACCAGAGCTAGACTGCATTTTGTATTTGAATGGGGGCCACTGCTGGTCTGTCAGTAAAGGTGTAGCACAGGAATGCTTGATGTAGTCAAGCAGAAGGGTAGCAGCTTTGAGTAACCCATTGAGGTTTTACTCATACAAGTGAAACATATTTACAGTAATTTGTATAAGTGGAAGTGAAATGGGCCATCCTCGTCTAAGCATGTAGTGCTCAGTTTACCTTTAACAGGGACAGAAAATAGGAACAAACAACACGTTCAGCATGTGGTTCAAATAATAGATCACCTTCAAAATTGGGCCCAAAATTTGGCCCAAGCATTAAATAGTGGGTTTGATTTGTTCAGAAAGGGAACCCAGGTGCCAGACAGTTAGAAAGACCAAGCTATCCATAGAACAAAAAAGAACCGCAGTTTTATCCTCATGCAATGGGATAAAATTATCCCACAACCAGAAATTTAATATCTTCCAGGTTGCTTGGTAAGACTGAACACTTTCACAGCAGACTGCTGTTTAAGAGAACTGCAAAAACCTAAGTGTCATCAGCAAAGAAGTGATAGATGATATCACTTCATGATCTAAATAAAACACAAAAAATTAGGCCAAAAACTGAGCCCCGAGGAACTCCAGGCTGTTGAGTATACCAAGATGATTTAAATAATGTGTTCACAGATGAAATACTCCTAAAAGATAAAAAGAAACAAAACCAATGAGTATCATGATAACCAGTAAAGGCAGTTTGTGTGGTTTTTTTTCCCATACCAAATATTTCTTGACATGAATTGCTAAATATCCTGTACATGTCCACCACTGCAATGCAATCTATACAGATGCTACTAAAATTATGCGACACAATAATAACACGAGTGCTGCACCTTTTTCAGTAATTGAGTACTTTATTGAATAACCCCTTGATTAATTGAATCATGGGATATGCTAAGGCAGGCCTTCCTAACCTCCCCTTTCTTTTCCAAACTGATTAAATCAACAACAACTGTGCATCCCTCTCTTCTGCATCAGTACTGTGCGCTCTCACATCCAGGCATATAAACTGTACACTCAGAGCCTCTGTACTGTTATATATGTATAGGGCATTATTACAGGTCCTAACTTAATTTGAGATCTTTTTAACTAATTTCCGTAATCCCTTCGGTGTCTGTTGCTCTGCTCAAGATTGACTATGCCCGTGAAGAATCCAATCACAGGAATAGGAAATCTTCTTGTAAATTTATTCTTAATGTTGTGCCATTGTGCTAAGCTAATTCAGTTTACCGCTGAGCATGGACCGCGGAACGGGTAGGGCCAGTAGGGCCGCGGCCCTACCTACTTTTGATGATCAAACATGTAAAATAATATATATAAATAAAATTAAAATATTCAATAGCTATTTTTTTTTCAAATGCACAGTAGTCTATGGCAGCAGCATCATTCTCCAATGAGAAAGCGATAAATCATCCCATCTAAAATTGTATTGGCTGATTGTGTCATGTGATGTAAACAAACGTTTTCCCACCTCTGCGCTGCTTATGACCGCTACTTCGTTAGCTTCGTTTGCTTCGTTAGCTTAGTTAACTGTGTCCACTGCAAGTGCTGAGAGGTGTTTCTCGTCCCTCCATCGTATCAAGACCTATCTGAGATCAACAATGACCCAGAAAAGACTAAATAGCTTGATGTGCGCCCACACACACACACAGGGATCTTTTGACCACAGTGGATGCTTTGAGGATAGCCAGGGACTTCTCCAGCATAATGACAGACGGAGAAACTTTTTCGGGAATATTTAGAGCAGGGGTGAGTTTGACTTTTCTTTTTAAAGTATTTTTATTCTGTAAATATTGTGTTAGCTGTAATATAATGATTGTAAGTGGAAATAAATCCGGGGCGTGTGTGCCGGAACGTCAGAAAAAAAGTTTAATAAAAATTCGGTGCCGATTTTAATTATAACATGGCAGACACATTTATCATGCTCAGGGACCACAGCCTATGAGAAAGCAATAAATTCTGGCGTCTAAAAATGGATTGGCTTGTCTTGTGTCATGTGACGCAAATCAGTTGCGTGATCAAGGGGATGCTGGTGTTTTGTGTGTATGCAGGCACATGCGTATGTGATGGGTAGTGGTATTGAGTATTGCCTGATGGGCCCGACCAATTAGAAATGCGTTCCGCGGTCCATGCCGCTGAGTACGCTTGCTTCTATTTTATTTGATATACTTTCAAGTTTACAGCCAGCAAGATATTCAACTTGTACTGGATCTGGATCACATTGTGAAAGAGATACATGTAATGTAACCGCAGTTTAGTGACAAACCAATTACAGGTTTTTTTGTAATCAAGGAACAATTGCAGCCCTGAATATGACCTAACCTCGTGCAATGCCACGTAGATTCTCTGTCTAACCTACACTTATGAAGATACATTTGCCTCAACAAGCTGAAGTGGCTCCAACAGCAGGACAGCCTGTACTACATTCTGATTAATTCAACTAATAACTATTTGGCCACTTGAGGGCAATCATCAACTGTGCATAGATAGAGCTTTGAACTGTCATCCCTATATCTACAGGCACTCAATGAGTATATGGGGAGTGGTGGTGTCTTGTCATTAACTTACCGTGTCCTGATCCAGCCGCCTATTGTACAGTTTGCACCCTTCATTCCAATGCACACACAATACTCAATGTTTTATTCTTACAACAGCACGGTTTAAAAACAAGATCCAGAGAGTAATGGTTCAAAAATGTCCCGTTTCTTTTGTCGTGTTGACAGGAAAAGACTGAACTTTTCTTCCAGGTAATCTCAGTATCTTATAATAACAATGGAAGTACAACACTGCTCGTGTGCAGCAGGGGATAAACCAGGAAGCAGCTAACGGCTATTAGCAGCTCCAAGCTAAGTTAGACTTAGACTTTCTTTATTGTCATTTTGTATACACAGAGTGCATACAGAACGAAATTTCGTTTTCACACAGCTCAGAAAGATTGCAGTGACTCTACAGGATACCTTGCGGTGAATTACAGTACAGGATAAAGTGCAGTGATAAATCGCAGTCACTTACAGGATAAGTTTCAATTGACTTCCGGATAAAGTGCAGCAGTGAACAGTAGGCAGTTGAAATGTAAACAGTGTAAACCAAATGTAAACAAATATGCAGTAAGGTGCAGCAATGATTTAAAAGTAGACAGTTGCATTGTACACAGTTTTGCAGTGCGTTTCCCGGTAAGGTGCAGCAGCAATTTTGCCGGATATAATACAATGTGCAAGTGTGCAAATGTGCAAATCAGCGAATCGAATGTGGTACACAGTCCGTTTTTATACTTTAGCAGTTCAGCAGTTCAACAGTCTGAAGTGTGTAAACAATGAAGAATGGTCCAAGATCCAGTGCAAAAAAACGCAAATAAACATATGATTCCCAGAGGGAAAAGACTGGAAAAGTGTTGGGAATACAGTATGAACCTTGGTTTTCACTGAAGCAGAAGCTAAAGCTGCTGATAGCTCAGAGGTGACTGCAGAGTTGATTGACGTGAGTAAACGTCCTTATTTGTACTTTGATATTAGTAATAGCATTGCTCTTCTTGGCTTCTACAGTCTGAAGTAGATCGATTGGTTCTTATCTTGATGCTGTGTCCCTATTTCCATGTATGAAAGGGAAATTTATTTCTCTGTGATGTTCGGATCTGAGGCTCTTAGAGTTCCTGTAGATCGGTTTAGTTAATTAATAATGGTTGATCTTCGATCACGCCGAGTGGTCGCTTTACCGCAAAGCATTTCAGAGGTTTAGGCTCGGTTTGGCAATATAATTATTAGCAATTTATTAATCCATAAATTGCTTTCTGATAGTTCTGTGGTACTGCCGGTAGATGGCGCCACGTCTGTTTATATATGCTCATTGTGCCCAATGAGGTGGTTATTTTTAGGCTCATCAATACACTATCAGGATGGACAGTTAGTGTATATAACCTTATTTTATCGTGATCAAACGGTTTTTGGTCTTTTTTATATAGGCATATAGTGTAGCTATATACCTTTAGCTAGCAATTGAATCTCAGTCTGTCTGTAGGAAAACTTTATTCTGTGCCATCCTGAAGGTTTATTAGTTGTGGTAACTTTTAGAAAGTACGCATTGTGCACATGTTCAGTTTCAAAGACCATAGAACCCCTAGTGGCGCGGCATGAGAATTACACCATTTTCAAGTTTCAACTGCTGCTGTGTAAATGCAGATTGTTATCACAAAGTTTAATCATGTAAACATGTTACCAAAAACATAACAAAGTTCTCATTTTCAGTGGATCATTGTCATGTAAATAGGACCTAAAACACCATCTTCAGTTTTTAATTTTGATTTGATAAGTTTTAAAGTGAATTCTTTAGGCTTAGACTCATGTAAAGCAAAGCAGTTATCAGTTTTTGGAAATCTGGCAGCTATGAAAGATATCTAAGATGTGTCATAAATAGGAGTAATCTAAACAAGTTTCCCATGACAGGATTGAATGTTGCCTGCTGGATAATAAATCACTGACAGCGGAGTTATTTTACCTAAGACTGCGTTCTTTTGGTTTAAGTGAGAACTAAATACAGTGAAATAATAATATAATAAATGTGGCCATAATTATGGAAACTATCTAAACTATTTTAATGATTTCTAACACTGTTGCTTTGATGTTTTTTTTTTTATTTGTTAACTCAAACATAACATTTCTCTGGTTTATGTATTTCATTGTCCATAAAATTACAATGTTCATGTTTAAAATTACGAAAGTTGATTCCTGCACAAAGATTTTAATTTATTAAGACAAACTAAGCACAACTTTTATTTTATTTTTTCAGATGAATTAAATAATTTATCACTCTAAAGTAGAGACAAGGCTGCTTTAAGCCTTCAGTGGGAAATCCCCTATTCTCCAGGGTCATAAAATTGATGGATATATTCATTAAATGTCTTAAACAAATCCAAACAATGGCTTTACTCAAACATCAAAACCGTGCATGACGTGCTTCATCCAAAAGAGGCAGTACAGACCGAAGAGAGTCTTCCAATAGGCTAAAATCCAGCATGAGATGCCAAGTGTGTGTCAGGACAAAACCAAACGTAATAGTGATGGTTAATATTTCTGCTGAATATTTTCCCACGTTAACGCTTCCCTCCCTAATTCCAGATTCCTGGAATTAAACTGTTGCTATGCATGCCAAGGTATTTATGTGAACAGAGGAGATTAAAGCCTTACTGGTCATTGGTCTAAAACCCTAAAACAGCTGAAGTCAGGGCTGTATTTCTAAATATGTAATGTACAGACAACATTTAGTCATACGGTGCTGTAAAAACTATTTGCCCTCTTACAGATTGCTTCTGTTTTTGCTTCTTTTTTGTCACGCTTGACGTCACATTTTGGATTATTAAATTCATTTTAATACCATAGATAACCAGAATAAACACATAGAGAAGTATCAAATCATGATTAACTAACAATGAGCCGCTAACATCAGTCTGGAGGGACTTTGGTTCACTCTTGTTTGTAGATTTTGTTTGATTTCAGTCACGTCGGAGGGTTTTTCATGTATGAATGACCTGTTTTTTTTAATGTAACATAATCTCTATTAGATTAAACTTTGACAAGGCCTCTCCAAAACCTTCTTATTTAAGCGTGGTGGACTTGTTGGTATGCTTTGGGCCATTGTCCTGCTGCAAAACACAAGTGGGTTAAATTCACAACAGATGACCAGTTCCTCTCCTTCCAGGTTTTCTGTTAGAGAACAAAATTAATTGTTCAATCAAATAAGGCACACTGTCCAGGTCCAGAAGCAGGCCACCATGTTTGATGCATCAGTGGCCACTTTGTTCTAGAAGAGAATTAGGTTGCCCAGCCACTCCTGGAAAGGCTAAATACAGTTCCAAATCATTTGAAAACTGCTTTTAGCATTTATTCACTTGAGCTTTGTCTAAAATTAAAATCTGCAGGCTGATCTTGTCGCGTGTCTGACGTTGCTTATCATGTTTGGGGGGTTTAAGTTTCTTGCATTTATTTATGATACTCTGGCCCTCGCTGTTCTTCGTTCTCTTTACTTCCTGTTTTATCACCGTTTCTGAGTTTCTGGTCTGTCTTCATTTCCTGCTCTGCCATTCAGACTCACTGATTCCCTCTACCTCTGCTCTCTGATCGCCCTATCAGCTGCTTCCACGCTGCTCATTAGTCACATCTGTTTCTGGTTCCACTCATCAGTTCTTCTCAATCTACAGTATATTCCTCTTTGGTTCTCCATTCACTGCTGGTTCATCTGCTCAGTACTGCTCCATCCTGCTCTAAGTTGCTTTTTGAATCATTAAACATTGCTATTCTTGCTCCATCTCTGACTCCCTTTTGACTGCATTTGGGTTCTCCGCAATCACCGCCCCTTTGGGACAGATCTGAAACATGCAAGTCTAACAAAAAAGCGAAAACAGGGAAAAAAATATGTTTTAAGAAGACTTATTCACAGCACTGGATAGACTTACTGCATTGATTTGTTAGCATCTCGCGGATGATAAAAAAAGCAGATTTTTGTTCTGCTGAAAACTAGCAGAACGTACCCGGACCACAAACCACTGTGTACTCTAGCTCACCGTGGTCCCGTGGGAGAGAGTAAGAGTGTTTACCAAAGGCCATAAGAGCAATGGTCGAGGGACAGAGCACACACACTAAGTGCTGAAAGAGCAGCATGGTATGGACATATTAATACCAGGGCTGAATTTTCCAAGCACCATCATAGGTCAGGGTCAACCGAGTGGCAATCTAGTCAGCACCTCAATCTCTCAAGAGATCCCTTTGTGACCAGCCTCAGCCCTCAGCATAATTGTCAAATTTGATCTGCTGGGCCATTTAATCACTCAACAAAAAGCAGCAGGGGGAGGGGCTGCCCTTGTGTGCAGCTGATGAAGCCCAAAACAGTCAATTCAAGTCAAAGCAGCTGGTTCTGGTTCTCACTGTCTTTATTTAGCTGATCCACGACGTAGCCATATGTGGTTTAAAGAATGCCTTAACACCACCTGATTAACTGTATGGTAATAATGCACAGTTACCCATTACTGATTTGAATTTTGTGAGTTTGCATCCATTCTCAGCCAGAACAAACAAGTTTTAAAAAGTCAACTCTTTCAAACTCACATAAAAGGAAGATTATCACAAAGACTCCACGGTACTCAAATTGTGGCATAAATACAACGGACCCTGGATTGCCATCAGTGCTACTCAGCCAGAATGTCTGAGTAGCACTGATGGGCGTACGCTACCCCCGTGCCACCAGCGCACCCTAATTGTTACTTTTAAATACAAAAATTATGATTATAAAAGTGTAGTCTTGGCACTGTTCATAGTCATAATTTATGTATTTACTACTAACAATTAGAGCGCGCTGGTGACGCAGGGGTTGTGCGAGCGGCCCATGTACGCCTCACCCAGGTTCAGTTCCAGCCAGTGCCTCAAAACAAATCCTAAAAAAATATGCTTACCTAAAATTGAAAGCATAACACTGCAGCTTATATGATGTATTAATTAATCTTTAAAAATGCATGCACAACATAGCATAGATATGCCATTCAATCGCTGGTGTGGGACACATTTGCGTTTAATACATTTACATGAGGACTAAGAATATTTTTGCTGTCTGTTTATTTTAAGGGAAAAATGTGAATATATTTTAATGTGAGCAGAATGAGAGTGAGCACGATACTCACTGAAATATCTTCTGGCAGCCCATTTGGCACCTCGATTGCCCTGTGATGTACTTGGACGCTGCCTCTGGTCACAAACTGGATCACAGACGAACTATCCTGTAGGCGTAAAGGGAGTCAATTACCAGTCTACATCCAATTTACATAGCATCCGAACGGGATCTACAAAGTCACTGCCGCATATTGCACCGTTTTTAAAATTTCCGTGTTGAGCAGAAGTTTTATATCGATGTTCAACACTTCCTCTTTTAACTGTGGACCCAGACGGCAAGAGATTGTCATACATGCTCTTCCAGGCCGATCACAGTCCTGTAAAAAAAAAAAAAAAAAAAAAAAAAAACCACAAGACAAGACAAAAGAAGTACGACAAGCAGTGAGAGGAATATGTGATAAACACGAAGAAATCTTTGAGATGTCAAAGAGTTGGGGCTGCCTTTTTTACCAAGACTTTGCGCCCAGATTTGCTGAAGAAGGCAAATATGGAGTGGAAGATGCTTTCTTTGTCTTGGGGGATGGTGCACGGCATCGGGTTCATGTGAGGGGTGCAGTTCCCTCGGCTGTCTGACACCTAGGAACAACGCACAGTAGAAGAATTACATTATTGCAATTTTATTAAAAACATATTATAACAAATTACTATCAGGTACAATTGAGGTATTTTGAAGGAGACACTTTAGATAGTTTTTGAATTTTGAACTGAAGCTCTGTGACAAAATACAACAAAATACCAGAACCAAAGCTCTGTTTCACTGTCTGTGATCTGGGGCTTATTTCCTTGCGGCTAATTTTAGGCAGCACAGTTAGGCTCCCTGCTCTTATTGTTCCCTCCCTTCTGTGAGGCTGTATGCGCTCATATTACTCGCTCCGAGTGCTTAAAATGTCTTCCACTTTTAAACTAGTTTCCCTACTGTGGAATAGCCGATAACAAATTACATTGAGACCTTTTTTGAATCTGCTGCAATCATCTTTCTGAAGACCACAGCTCTTCTTGCCATAGTGTTTACTCTCTTCAGCAGTCAGGAACACACCAAGCTAAATGTCTGAGGTTTAAGCAGCACACACCTCTTGCAAAATGATGAGTAAAGATGCTTTAATCTTGTGCACCTGATGTAATAAGTCGGTGCGTAATTTTGTTACGTGAGAATAAATGTTTGGGTGTACTAATAATTTATTCTTCACCAGAAATTGCATTTTTCCTGTTGCATCCATTTTACAAAAAAGCGTCAAAAATGTTTTAAATTTTAATTGTGGAAGGTTTCAGTTTTGTTGAACTCGATATCAAATTTTGATATGTGCAAATATCTTAGAAACACACAGACTTTAATCGGCTGTCCTCATAACTGCGAAACTCTTAAAATGTATTTCTTGTGAAGGTAAGTGAGCGAGTTACCTTTTGATCAGTTAGTACAAAAGCTAACAATAGTAATAGAATGGGGGGGGACAGATTTCCCTCCTTAAACATACAGTGAATGCAGCTAAGATGATAAAACTGAGAGATAAAGGAGGCGGTGGGATTTCCTCTATTCTCCGAGAAGTTTGTGCTAGTTAAAGGCGATCATTTCAAATCCGCAAAAGATGAGGCACATAATCCTTCTTTTGAGTTTGTTTGAGTTTGTAGTGACTTCAAACTCCCTATCAGATGCTGTCTAGAACAAAATGTTTTATATCTCTGATAGCCCCACGTCAGATATGCCTCTATGACTCAGGTGGAAAGCAGCTTTGATATGTTTAAAGTGTTGGATAAGAGTTTAACTCCAAAATGTCAACACAGTACTTTGGTCACCATAAAGTGCCTGATCCTACTGCTGTTATGGGTCTCCAAGGGATCACAGGAAGTTCTCTCCTGCAACAAACTGGCACCCCTCCCACACAGATTTCCCATATGGAGTGATTTAGAGGTGTGTGTTTTACTGCACAGCCCCCAGGGAGTCCTCTCCCGTCCCCCCTCTCCTCTGACCCGTCTGAAGCTGTGGAGGTGGGATTCTCCTCGGGCCTTCCTTATTGTCCACCCCGCTGCTTCTCAGCACGTCTGTGTGTCTCTGCCCTGCCCTTGGCTAGAGTGGAGATTCAAACTCTGTTTTAATGGCTGTACGGACTTTAGTTTTTACACTTAATATTGCAGATTAGGGATTTGGGGGCATATAAACCAGAACATATGGAGTAACAGTCAGAAATCTGTGTGTTATCTTCCACGCTGTCTTAAATGCCACGATATCTGGCTATAAAACATAAAGGTGTGACTGTGCAGGGAGTTGGGAGCTGGAACATCTCACAGCTTATGAGATGTGGTTCCAGACTCGGGCTAGTACCAAGCAGTAGCCCGCTCTGCAGGTTTCTGATCCTTTCAAGCCGGCTGATCCCATGAAAGTGATTCCAGATGGACTCGAGGAGGTGGGATATACCACTACAGGCTCCCAATTCACAGTAAGAACGATTAACAGCTTGAGCTCCTCCGTGATCTAGCTATATATAAAAGAACCTAGGCAAGGGTTAGGAAAACACCTAAATGCAGCGGGGGGATTGCGTTTCTTTATCCAAATGAAAAGTGCTGTGAAACAAAATGGACCAGTGGTCTCAGTGGAAACGCCGACGTTTTGGCTTCAAGCTCCTGGTCCCACCAGGCGCGGTCAAAGGACACGGGTTAGGGAGGGAAATAAAAAAAAAAAAGAAAAACGTGTTGCTCTCTCCGGGTAAATGAAATATTAAATAATAACCTCTGCTGGATGAATAATGTAGATGGACAGCTGTTGGCACTCACTTGGGTTTCCACCACGTGAAACATGTCAGCTCCGTTACCAGCAATGCGGTTGGGTATTCTGATGTCTACGGTGGAGCCGGGCAGCCTGCTGGGCCCCTTGTTTATGGCCTGGAAACACGTCGCACGGAGACAGGAAGAAAAGACGGTGAAAAGATTTTATATCAGGAAAGATTTAAATATGGAAACTGTACATTCTCTAGATATGAAGTACCTGGAAAGTCAGATTGAGAGGCTGGAAGTTGCACTTCATCTCATCCAACTGAACGAAATGAGAGGCATCGATGGAGTTTCCGTACACAAAGGAGCCTGGTGTCACCACACTGTAAACAAGACCGGTGGTCCAGTAACATACATAAAAGGTTCTTCACACAGGGTTAATAAACATTTTCCACGTGTAAGTTCCCTACGTTTTTCTGTGAAAAATGTTGCTATGAATTTATGGTGGCTATTTGTGCAGGGGTCAGACTTTAAAATGAAACAGATACACAAACACAAACAGACGGAGGGATGGATGGATGGATGGATGGATGGATGGATGGATGGATGGATGGGTGGATGGATGGATGGATGGATGGATGGATGGGTGGATGGATGACAAACTGACAGAGACATGAATGAAAACAACTCGTAGACAGTGATGAAGAGGAAAAAAAACTCTCAAACACCAATGTACTGCCTGACTCTTTTTACACACGTTTCTCAGAACTGGAAGCAACTTAAATGGAAATTTGAATGTTTCCAGACTGTGCAGGAATCCTGTTTAAAAGAGATAAAAAAAAACTAGTTTCCCTCGTGTTCAGAAATATTCAGAAGAGTTTTCTTTAGCAACTGAAAAATGTGTCCAGATTTAGTCTGAAGCCTCCGTCAACATGAACCACGGCAGCCTTATCAGATGTCAGCATTCTGGCAAATATGGGCTGTTTTACATCTCTCTCCTTCCTCTGTGAAGCAGAGCTGTGATAAAGTAACCAAAGATAAGGCCTTTAGAGCTGATAGCCTCCACGGGGGAGGAAAACACTCCCTCTCTTCCTGAGAGGCAACAGATGGAGACCCAGACCACATGTGACTGACAGCTTTGGATCTGGACAATCAGGAACTGAAGCATCATGGCTGGTCCGGTTTGTGCTTACCCTGTCATAGTGGTGTCGGTCTCATGGATCAGAGGGATGGACAGGTCTAAGCTGTTGTCGGAAAGATTGTGCTCCGGGTTGGCGCTAAAAAATAACACAATGAGCAATAAGGTTGCAGTCAACTGCTAAACTGTCTTGCAGAATTTGTCATGCGCTTTCAGCTTTTTCCACAATTCATCAAATTAAAGCAAAGAGCTCCAAAATATTTTATTAGGGTTTTATGTGACAGACCAAAAGAAAAGAGTGCATAATTGTGAAGTGTGAGCAGAAGTGCTCAAACAATTTGACAAATAAATCTATAAAGTGTATTGTGCACATCTCCTTTGCCCAACTGAGTAAGTACTCCTCTGCTGCAAGTGTTTTAGGATGTCACCGCCTGATTTGCACATCTAGGACCTGAATCTTCTGGCCATTCTTCTTTGTACAATATCTCCAGCTTAGTTAAGACTGGGTGGATGGGAAGCTTCTCTAAACATCAATGTTCAAGTCTTGCAAATGAGTCTCATTATGAATTATGTCTGGACTTTGCCTGGGCCGTTCTAACACACGGTAAATAAACTTGTAAACTAAACTCTGGCTGCATGCTGAACCAGGCTACACCATATACTGAGAACACATGGTCGTCACAATATCAGCGTTTGCAATATTAAGATAGCAAAGTACAGTTCAAAGCGAAAGAAGTGCTAACTAATATGCTCCAAGTGTTATGAACTGGCATATTTCATGCTGATGTCATATTTAGCCAGTTGGACAGAGTCTCACGGCAGCAGAGTCTCACACCGGACCCAAATGGCATTGCCCAAAGGTCACAGAGTTTAGGCAGCGCCGATGAGAAAAAGAGGAAAGAAGAAATAGGCACATATACCAATTGTTCTTTCATCGTGCAGCGCCAAGGCTGAAGGCTGTTGTACTGCTAGACACAGTCTCACGTATTTCAGACTGTAACAGGTTTCCTTCACATATTGCCTTGTATTTATTCCATCCATTTAACTATCAACTCTGACCAGCTTCCCTGTTCCTGCCAACATAAATCATCCCCGCAGCATCATTCTGCCACCACCGGGTTCTTCCACCATGATGGTCTCTTCAACGTGTTCGCTTTGTTCCTTGAACTGGACTTCGTATGACTTCCTGATGTCTTGAAAACAGACCGCCCCCCACCCCACCCCACCCTCCCCAACCCCCACAAACTGTAGATCTGTGTGGGTCCTCCATCGTTACCATGAACCTCCTCTTCTCTGATTAATGCTCCTTGTCAGGCCCGTCGGTTTAGGTGGACAGCCAAGTTTTGTCTTCATAATGCTGTTTTGTCACTAAAGTCCCCTAACAGACCTCTGAAGCTTTCAGAGAGCAGCTGTGTTTATACTGAGATTAAATTACACACAGCTGGTCCTTATTTACTAAGTAGGTGACTTCTGAACTGGGCGCCGGGTTTTATTTGGGGGTATTAGAGCAAATGTTGGCCAAACATGTTTGCACGCCATACTTTTCTAATGTTTATTTGTAATAAAAATATGCTTTATTGTTCTTCGGCATTGCAACTATGTGTCACTTGGTCCATCACGTGAAATCCCAAATGAAACCCATTTGTCACTGTAATGTGGCGCAAAGTGAAAAAGTGTAAGAGGCAAAAATGTTTTTGAAAGGCGTTTGAAAAATACTGAAAGCCCGCATTTTAGCTGTCAACGATTTCAACGTTTAATCAAAGCTGGAAATGTATTTATTTGTAATAGCCGTACCTTTTTGCTTGAACCAAGAACTGCAGCGTGTCATTTTCCCCTGAAACCTGACTTGTGTCAAAAATGACTGCAAAATGGTACTGTAGAGAGAAAAGCCAGGACAACAACAAACAGTTTTCAATAAAACAAATCACACTCGCTCAGCTAAGAGTGCCATTAACGCTGCATGCAGCCACGAAGCCCTTGAAGGCAGCTCCACGTTAGACCTAATTACCTTCGTCTGAGCTCTCATGAAGGGAAATCCCACGCTGCATTTGAGGAAGTCCAAATCGACGAGTCCACAGGAAATACCCTTGTCTTCCTGCAAAAAGACAGATAGACGGAGGGTTAGAGGAGTTGATGGGAACAGACAAAGTCGAGACAGGCTGGGGGACCTGCATGGAGACGGATGACAAAAAGAGGAAGAACCAGCAGACAAGAGGTAAACTGCAGCTCAACGCCATCGGCTCTGATAAGTTCAGGGACAAAACTGCAGTGGCGCTGGATGGCAGACTAAATAAACAACTTAGCCGCAGCAGAGAGCCTTCAGGTGCAAATACCTCCAAATATTTACAGTCTGGCCAGAGAAAATCATGTTTTCAAACCAAAAGGATGGGGTTTGAGTTTTTCATTGGGTTCTAAATCAGGTTTAGACAAAGAATGTACAAAGCTACGATGGCACACACATCTTAGCGGGTGGTTTAATTGGACAACGGCCAGATTGTGTGTTTGGAAGCTTGTCCAAACAATATAGAGCTTTGCAGGCTGCGCTGTATAAACACTGAGGGCTTGACCCCATGAATTCTTTTAGTGAGAGTTCACTGGGAGGCTTTCAGCTGAGCTCATGCTCTGGGAGCAGAGATGCCTCACTACAGCAGGGGTAGAGGGGAAAAAAAGAAATAGAAAGGAAAAGGGAGGAAGCACTTTCGGAATATTCAGTAAGAGGCTGGTCTGTTGACATTTAAAGGCAGACATCCATTCGCTTTATCATCCAGCTTCACCAGATTCCCAGGATGTGGCCGTGCAACCCCCACGCTTCACTGATTCATCTTAAATAAGCAGCGCTACCCTTTACGGAGACCACGGAGAACCGTGCAGACCGAAGCCGGTAACTGGCAATGATGGAATTTCCTCTATTTCCTGTATCCCTGCAAGCTGCTGTGCAAACAGCGCCGATCCCAGGAGGACGGGCAGGACAGAGATTAGGAAAGTTGGCCTATTTACCCATCACCCACCTGGCAGGGTCTTGAGAGAGAGCAGAGCGCGCTGGCACACTGTGCCTCTGCAGTGTCAGGAGAGACAAAGTCTGTTTGTTCAGCACTTCTTCACTTTCTTCCTCTGCTCTGTCTCAGTCAGGATTGGGACTGTCACAAGTGGCAGGGCTAGTAAATATCGCCAGCTCTGTTTACGCTGCTTTAGAGCATGCTAAGGCACCCTTTGGAGTGGTGTGTCACAGGAAACCTGTTTTTCTGCGTGTTTTGCCTGTGTTTTAATGTCTCTATCAATCAGAGTATTTAGACATTTGGCTTGGCTGCGGCCTGCCCAATCCAAGCCGGTGTCATCGCCTACTTAATACAGTTCTTTGTAGCTATGCAGATGAACAATTTCATCGCCTTAACTATGAAAAATGTCACCTCATATAGCCAAGAAAATCTGTGATTGAAATATCTTATGGTTCACACTTTCCTCCATCACATTCCAAACCTCTGGCCTTTTAACCATAATCGTAATACGCTCCAAATGTCAGGACATCAGAAAACTCTTACTCAGTAACATTAAAGCTGCTGTCGTACTGTTTCCTATCTCCCCACGGATGCTGTTGTATTGGAAAATGTGGGCATAACTGTGAGAAAATGAAGCAGAATTTCACCAACATCGAATCCTGTCACTTCTTTGAAGTATGTGAGCTGAGATTTACATCCTCTATGCACATTGCATATCATGATATTGTATGTTATGTAAATACATTCGAGTCTTTTCCACTGTTAAAAAAATATTTTTCCACTGTTCAATATTTATTTACGCTGGTATCTACTTTTTATCTTCTACTCTTAGTGTTTCTTTAGAGCTAATTTTAGATTAGAGTATTTTGTTTTTGTTTTTTTTTCTTCTTTTTCATTGCTGATAATTGTGTGTAACTGTCTATCTTTGTCGCTGTAACATCCAAATTTCCCCACTGCGGGACAGTAAAGGAATTCTGATCTTATCTTATATTGCTCGTGAACTTTTATAAGACTCGACACAAAACACCTAATTTCTGGAGCAAGAGAGCAACTTTTTTCTGCACGTTTTATCCACAAAACACATAACTGGAACCACAGTGGAATACTTCAGGCCACTTGTCAACGAGTCCTGTTAAAAAGAGTAAATGTGCTTGGCAGAGGAAAACATCACCAGCAGGAGGCGAGGTGTGAGTTTATCGAACACTTTAGTTGTATGTTTCAAGACAGACATGTATTTTGAAACAATTAGCCCCTATTCCAATGCAGAGACCTTAAGCCATAACCTGGGATTTTGAAAGCTCTCTGCATGTTTTGACACATTTCTACACAAATAATTTCAATGTCTCAGGTTGCTGTTAAAAGGGGGAAAAAAATTAGGGGAAAAACAAAAACTACTCAGAAGCTGGTGCAGAGTCTCTTTTTTGACTTTATGTTGAAGAAGTGCAGCTTAAACAGCGGAGAAAAGGGCTCAGAAGGTTTTCTGAGCATCACCTCAGACTTGTTAGGTAGTAATTACAATTCTGCTTAGAGCGTATAGTAATAAATCTGCTGTGTGGCCTCTTTGTAATCCTTTCCTACTGTTCACTTCCTGTTTGCTTTGCGCAGCAGACCACCCTGACTTATCATCTTCCTTAGAAAGGAAGGCTTTGGGGCTGCCTGGTAACCTGACTCAAAATGTCAGCTGGGTTCATTAGATTTGCTGTGAAACTGAAACGCACGGACTGTTGTTTTAATATTTCCCTGCAGTGTGTATTCTATTTAAATTCAATTTCACCTGTGTCGGGGGGCTTGAAAGCCCACCCCAGGCTGTGTGTTTTGTGGAGTCAATCCTGTCCATCGCAGCGGTGAAAGGACAAACATGGGGGTCGGCTGTGAAAGAAGAAAAGCCTTCCTGATGAAAGCTGTCAGAGCGTGCCGTCTGACCTGCTGCGTCTCTGAGATGAGAGCAGATGTTGGGTGTAGAGATGCTAGCAGAGGCAGAGGTGGATGCTTTTAAATCGCTGGGCCACTGTGAGGTGGAAGGGAGCAAGTATTTCTCAAGCAGAGACGGTATGTTTAAATTAGAAGAAGTTAAAGTAAGAGAAAAACACTTTAAATTGCTTACTTGAATATACGCATTTACCCAATGCATGTTTATATATATATATATATATATATATATATATATATATATATATATATATATATATATATATAACACGTCTCTAAATAGTTTTTAGACATAAATAGGGTGGCTTGAACACTCCAGATGCCAAGCTTGTTGTGGGAACATGGGTTTATCTCTGTTCTGCCATGTTCCCATGCGTATAACTCATGTGTTGTTGACTTGAGACGTCTGTGTTGAATGAGTCACAGAGGGTTAGTGTATGGCAGGTCGGCTGAAGGAGCTGCCCCCCTGAGACGGGACAGCTGTTGATGCTCCTGCTACGCCGGCCCTGCTTCTCGTCCTTTCATCTTCTCGTCTACCTACGCAGCTAAGGATAACTAGCTTCCAGGTCCTCGCGCATAAACATCCCTTTTATGTGCTTCATTATTCAGAATGCACGCCTCTTGTATAATCCCAGAGTAGCTTTGCACAGGTGTGGCATTTGAGAGAATGCATATCTTCTTTGCCTCATTTGGGACTTCATGTGAAAGAGCAACAATTATTGTCAAGTTGTGCAGCGTAAGGAAAGGATGTAGGCTTTTCTCATTTTTACAAGAAAAAACTAAAAAGTGAACTACACTCAGCTTTCCTTACATGATACCCCTCAATACTGTCCAGCATAAAAGATAAAGCCAATTTAGATTTTTTGGCCAAGCCACGTAGAGGATCAGATAAAAAAAAAATATCTGGCCTAAATGCAGAATTTTAAGTCACCACTGCAGAGCAGGAGGCAGGACCATGCTATGAGGAGGCCTTTTTTCAGCAGAGACCGGCAAGCTGATAACAATTGATGAGAAGATGGATGGAGCTAAATACAGAGCAATATTTGATGAAAACCAAAGCAATATTTGATGAAAACCAAAGACTTGAGACTGGCGTCAAAGCTTCACCTTCCAGCAAGACTATGTACCGAAACATACAGCCTGATCTACCGAGGGATGTCATGTGTAAAGGCTCCACATACTCAGGCGTACTGTGCGTATACTGTGAGCCACACGGACTCTCTGCAGACCTTTTACCCTTCATAGTTGAGTGTACCTATTGCCATCCACTCTGGAAAAGAAGATTATTTCCAGTCTCAGGATATGCAAAGCTGGCAAAGACTTG
This sequence comes from Fundulus diaphanus, assembly GCA_037039145.1. Taxonomy (NCBI): domain Eukaryota; kingdom Metazoa; phylum Chordata; class Actinopteri; order Cyprinodontiformes; family Fundulidae; genus Fundulus; species Fundulus diaphanus. The sequence continues at coordinate 39,493,819 of CM073121.1, read as the reverse complement.
CTGGTATTGCAGCAAACGTTCTACAATTTCATGACCCAGAGTTGTGGAATACAAATACAATCCACACTTTTCAGGTTGCTAACGGTAAGAATTTGGAAAACCATTTAGTTTTCTTCCCCTTCACAGCAACGCATTACTTTGTATCACTGTCCTACAATATTCAGTTTGCAGAATAAACACGGGAAACAGCTAACGCTCCATGTCCTACTGACCTTCTGCCAGAAGTTGATGTAGAAAACTTCTCTGGAGAAGTTGAAGTAGATGTTGGTGTCGTAGGCGTCGTCTCCAGTGTTGGAGATCGTCACGTTCAAGGAGACGTTACGCACTCCGCCAAGAGCCAAATGCGGTCTGATATGAAGTCTGGCAGACATTAAAGAAAAGAACGTTAAAACATCTCAATACTAGATTAACAAGCATTTAATTCAGTTAGAGCTAAAGCTTCTAGCTTCAGTTGAGCCGGATGTTTTGGGTTTTATTGTTCCTCCTCCTGTTGTTGTTGTTAGTTATTCTAACTGGTTACGGTCTTTAGTTTTTTTATTGTTTATGGTATTCTGCTGATGAAGTTAGTGGTGATTTTGTATTTTGTGCAGCACTTGTGTCTAATGCAAGCGACTAGCCACTGTTGCTACATGCTCACCCAGGAGGAGTGAAAGCTGCAAGTCAGGGAATCAATCTGCTGGGTTTCCTTGGAGGGAAAACTTTTTAACCAATCTGTCGATATACTTCCTAGAGAACTTTGAGATGACATGTTTTGTGAATTGGTGCTATATAAATAAACTGAACTGGTAAACTATCGTTTTAAATGTAATATAGAAAGAAAATATGATTTTGACTTTAATTAACTTTGCTATAGTTAAAGTTTCCTTTAAATTATGAGAGTATTTACTTCTATTTTAAGTTAAGATGATATAATTTGCGTAGAAAATCTTCTTAACTGCAGGACAAACATAAACAGGTTCCTCATAAAACAGAGTAAAAGAGTCAATGTTTTTAACAAAGGCACCTCCCTGACTATGGAAAACATATGGATGTTCTCCAGGCATGCGTCATGGTTCCCCTACCCACACCCACCAGACTACGTCAGTTTGGTGTCTCTGAACTGAAAAAGGGTGCACACAGAACGAAGCCGAAGTACAAAGTGGATGGACGGGTTTTTACCCAGAGAGCAGGAGCTTCCCATGAAGCCTCAGGTCTGCAGCGCAGTCGTCTGACAGGCAGTTCTTCTCAAACCAGGTCTGAAGAGGAGACATGAAGCGCACAGTTTAAATGACCTCATGCTGTTCATGCACCAAACACAAAGACTCAGTGCTCAGACAGGGGGCGGTGTTGTGTTGCTGCTCGAGCCTCTCAGAAAGCTCGTCTGACGTCTTGATTTTAAGTAGTCGGAACAGGGTATGTGCCAGAAAGCTAATTCATCAAGAAAACTTAAGTTAAATGCTTTTGTTTGATTACTTTTCGATAAATGGAGTCTGTAGATACTTAAAGAAGAAGAACCTTCTTATTTGATTCTATTGCAACGACAAAAAAAAGTTATAGACAGTGGAGAAACGCATATGGGGAAAATTACAGGGAGGTTGGAAGGATAAAAACACTAACACAGACAATGATAAGTAACTTAAACCAAATTATTTTAAACTCTGGTTCACTTATTTTCCACATTCCTGCTGTGGCCTACAGGGAAACATAAGTGTACTGAAACAGGTGTGAAGATAATTTACAGCTGAGTGAAGGCGGTGAGGGAATGAGCGATATCCACAGGGTGCTCTTAAAAGACTGACTTCATTCTTGCTTGAACAGTAGGACAAACAAAAAATAAAGAATTAGTAAAATTTGGTTTGCTGCTCAGTTTAAAACAAGCAAAACAAAATATGTAATACTACTTTTTTTCTGTAGTCCATGAACTTTTGTAACAAATTTAACTGACTGAAATTTAAATGCAGAAAAACTGCCATCTATACCAGCTGCAGTTGCCTCCACACTTTTTGACACCCCAGTAATGATGTGCAAAATAAGCCTCAAAATAAATGTCTCTTCTCTGAAAATGATTCTTTCTCTTATTACAGAATCTCCCACCGGAAATAACAACCTTCACGTTTATAATAAAGAAATGATACCACACTTTCTATAACCCATCTCTGCAACAGGACACCACTTACTCCTTTTCTCTACGATTTACAAGGTTAGAGAATACAGAGAGAGGGTCTTTGACCATTTGTCTCTGCACAATCTCTCTGGAGTCCTGGTTCCTCTCTTCTCCTCCTCAGCTCACCCCACAGCTTTTAAATAGTATTTAGGTCTGTGGAGTGAGGTGCTCATGGAAAAAGGTGGATTTTTGTCAGATGAATCATTGCTGTGTCGATTTGGCTATGTGTTTTGAGTCCTGCTAAATTATGACCCATATGTAGCTTTTTGGCGATTATATGTATTGCTATTCAAAATATCCTCGTATTTTAATGTGTTTATGAAGTCCTGTTTCACTCCCACGGCCTGTGGGAGTGAAACAGGAACCACGGCATCACAGATCCTCTACCATACCTAGCAGTGGGCACGAGGTGCTTCTCCACATATTCACTCTTTGTTCCAGGTAATATCTTAGCTTCATCTGACCAAAGCCCGCGGATCCAGCAGCATTTACCAAACTCCACATTGTAGGACAGGAAAAAAAATTTCTGACATGCCTCCCGGACCACTAGTTGGCGTGCAGATGGCCCCGATGGTTGTTTTGGAGAGCAGGTCACCCCGGGATGCCAGTCTTTTCTGCAGCTCTCCTAAATTGACCCTTTGATTTTATTAACCTCTTGTATCCTCCACCTCTATCCAGCCAAAAATTTTAATTCTCACACTAAATGTGAAAAAGTTTAGGCCAGAAGCTGTTTTTATTTATCGTCTTCCTGATTTATAGAGATCAGAGGAAATTGGACTTTCTTCAAAGGGATTTTCGTGCCATCTTTCCCATTTTGAAGAAGGGCTCAGAAAACTAGTCCTCTGTGTCACCTCATATTCATACTTTAGGGAAATGAAAAGTTACAAATTAATAATTAAAATACATTTAGAAAGAAATGAAAATTGTTTAAAAAAAGGAATTTTAGTTAATAAATAATTTCTTAACATGGGATTTTCATACATGTGGATTATGTAGGCAATAATATAATCTGAGACTTTTTACACATTTTGACCATCTTAATGGGAATCTCTTACTGATAATACCATGGGTACATGAGCTATATATCAATAATTCGTACTTTCTTTATGACCATGTATATTTTCAGAAGAAAACTTGCAGATCTTAAACCTTTGACAGCCTTATTTGAAATGATTCGATGTTTTAAACACTCAAATAAATCCCTGTTTATAATTAGATTGATTACAGTGTTGTACCTCATTCTTGACGGCAATCTTGTTCCCTTTCCTCCATCGCAGCACTGGAGTGAGCGCCGGCAGTTCTCGATCCGGTCGACCGCTCATCACATGCTTCCCCAGGCTGTAGGCCGCCTCGAATGTGATGGCTGTGAACACATCCTTCACGTCTTTCTGCAGACACACAAACAACCAGAGGATTGCTCAGAATCTGTCCCACCGTGCGCAAAACACACGAGTAAACTGTGCAGACCGAATGTAACCTCAGAGAAGTACCAGACATGGAAGTGTCTGAGCGATTATAGTAATTTAATGTCTTGTTCCAATTAACATTTGGTGCAAAAACTGAACACAGCAGATTCTGAAAAGATCACATAGTCTGGATTTGATGTGATAATATCTCACGAGGCTTAATGCGAGATCATGTGAAACGGTTTAATTGGATGGGTGACAATATTTCTATTTTTTGCCTTTTACTCTTTGAAAGTAATAAAAGCAGAAGCGCTGCGACTTCCAAGCAGAGTTAATCTATTTTAAACAACAAGGGTTGTTTGATTTGGCGTTGAGTTTGGAAATAATGCAGACAGAATGAAAACAGAAGGCTTAATGTGATCAGATCTTTAATCGCCGATAGATGACAGCGCTGGAAGGCACACGTGGGAAAAGTTGATAGTGATGAGGGATTTTCATCTGCTGCACCAGCACTCTGCTCTTTGAAGGGAGTTGGATAAGCCTTATTTTGGGAGTCTCTATCTAAAAGCTGCAGTGAAAACATTAACCGTGACCTGTGTCTCTGAGCCTTACTGATGTCTACCAACACGGAGCCAAGCCCACAATGTCAACAGAAAGCCTTTCCTTTTGTCTTCCGGTGGCCATCAGTGTGGGTCGTTCTTCAGCACTTTCACTGTTGTTTTGCGCTTTATCACGGCGCATCAGACACTGACCACCCGCCCATCCTCTGTCCGCGGTTAGGTACAGGGTCAGGCTGCGCTTCTGAGCACATGAACAGATCACTGGTGTCAAACACACCCGAGCACATCAGCGCTGGGAGAGTCATGACAGGAAGGAGCCGATGTTTAGGCAGGACATGAACAGACAAAAATGAAATTATTCGAGGTACGTTCAGGAAACGTTGCCATCAGCAGATAAGGATCATAACCTTGATCATAACATTAGCTATTAGCTGAGCTGCCCACGTGGGTTCTTTTTAATCGTTAAATGGTTTGACTTCAATAATCCTTAACCTGTGTGCAAAAATGGGGGGGGGGGGGGGGGTATTCCTTTCCAAAGTTTATAGTTAGAGTGGCTTAGGTTATCCTGAGTTATCTCTATAGTTACGCTGCTATGGGCTTAGGCTACTGGAGGACATCAGGGTCTATTTTACTCAGTTCTCCTACTATTCTCCAATTTGCATTACTTGTCGTTGTTTCATCTTTAAATTTTTTTTTCTTCATAGTAAGTGCAGCTGGTCTGTCGTTCTGTTAGCTGTGACATCATCAAAGGAAGACAATTACCATATAACGTAGAAAAGATTGCTGGATCAATGTGTGCTTCTGTGCTTTTTGTGTCTCTGCTCTGTCTTCTCTAACCCCCGAGGCAGATGACCGTTCATACTGAGCCTGGTTCTGCTGGAGGTTTTTCCTCCCTGTTAAAGGGGAGTTTTCCTCTCCACTGTCGCTTCATGCTTGCTCAGTATGAGGGATTGCTGCAAAGCTATGGACAACGCAGACGACTCTCCCTGTGGCTCTACGCTTCTCCAGGAGTGAATGCTGCTTGTCAAGACGTGATGCAATCTGCTGGGTTTCCTTAGATAAGAAACATTTTGACCAATCTATATAATCTGATTGAATTTGGAAACTTTTGAAAGTGCCTTGAGAAGACATGTATCATGAATTGGTGCTGTATAAATAAAATTTAATTTAATTGAATTAAAGAATTAAAGCAGGTATGGGTCAACTAAAAAAAAAGATTTCCCATATAGTCCCACAGAGGGGAAATTTTGTCTCTGCGTTTAACCCACCCCTCAGGGAGCAGTGGGCTGCCAACACTGAGTGGCGCACAGGGAGCAATCTGGAGCTGAGGGTCTTGCTCAGGGACCCATAAGGGAAATCTTCGGGGATCGAACCAGGTACTTGCGACCTTCTCTGAGCGCAAGCGCACTGCTCTAACCACTAGGCTAAAATCTTTCACCATCCAATACAAACAGTTTAAAATCCTTTCGACATTTCCTGAGAAAATTTGTAGTTAGCTCCATGCAGAGGGCGAACACATGGGATTGTAACATTACACGACAATAGTAACCTTTCCTGCAAGCTGAATTCTCGCGGTATCTTTGCGTTCGCATAAACACAAAAGAATCCATCTAGTACCGCTCCAGCCTCAACCGTTTGTGTCCGAGCCATAAACGGTCTGGGCCAATCACGTTGCAATATTGTTGTTTAAGGCGGGACATACCAGTTGTGATTAAAGCAAGAGCTGCAGAGCCAAACATAAACATGGCAGCGCAGGAGGACGCACGCATAGCTGCTTCTTTCACATCGGTTTTGCCAGAATCCATGATTTCTTCTTTGAAAGAAGAACAGCAAGAAGTGCCTTGACTAGCTTACCTTCTTGTACTTTCTCATGACGCCTGCTGCTTATGTTTTAATTTGATACCGCGGTTGGCTAAACTAACCTTTGGGAGGCGGGTGCTAGGTGTCGCTTCCAATCAGCTTTGAGAGTTCTGCCGAATGTCCCTCATTTGCCCAAACGGATTCGATGGGAGCAGACCCAGATTGATAATGTGCAGAACGGAGAGTGCTACACATTGTCAATCTGGCTGGCCAGGTTGAGACAATAGTCATTGCATCATCAATGCGATGACTATTGTAGCTAGATACATTGTGCAGCTCTAGTTAAAAACAAGTAATTAAAAAAAGGGTGTACTTTCTTTTCATAATGGGTCCAAGTTATTTACAGCAGATCATGAAAGTTTCAGGATCCTTTTCTGCAGGCGTGCAACAGCAATAGTCATTTTGCAGAGCGGTATTATGAGCTTTGATCTAAAACACGCTAAACGTTCTAAGTGGATCAAGTAATCAGCCCCAGGCTGATGCTGTTAGATACCATTACTGTAAGCACAAAAATATACAAATTAAATAAAGTCTCATATTACTCCAGTGAGGGACCGACAAACCGTTCCAGCAGGACTGACTGATTGAGACACGAGACATTCAGGGTCCATCTGTCACAACTTCACGCCTCATTTGAAAGTACAGAAGCGCTGTTGTTCCAGCCGTGTGTCGGCTCATTCTCCTGGTAACACGACACAGTTATTTAGTGGCGGCGCACTGTGTTAAACGCTGGCAGCGCCTTCAGCCTCACTGGCAATTAAAACAGGATGCTTGAAATGGACCTTGTCCTTTGTCCTCTGACTGAACTGACCTCCTGGGAGAAGACCGCTTCAGCCTCGATCTCCAAAGTCCTCTGCGCTTATCTCACGTTTTCACATGCCACAGGGGACAGAGTGGACAAAATGGCTTAGAATAGAATGGACTGTTATTATACAATCTCATATTTTATTTATCACACATGTAAACACGGCTGATCTAATTCCTGCGGCGGAGGAAATTTCACCTGAATTTCCAAACAGGAAGTGTTACGGCGAAGCGAGGCACGTTTCAGCAGCAGGACAATTCAAACTGCTTTACATGATGAAAACAGTACGTTGCAGCATCAGTTTGTAGTTTAAATGGAAAGGCAACTCTAAACAAATGGGCTTTTTGAGCTTTAGCATTTTTACCGACTGTCATTTTAAACATTAAGTATCGTTTTCATGTTTAAAACAGAAACAAGGACCTCGAGCGAACTAACAGTGTGCACTAGAAGCGTCGGGAGCTTTTCGGTCACTTCCTGCCTGAGCTTTTAATATCCCTTGATCGGTGTTGCCAATTACCCCACCCAAACTCACGCCCCTGATGGGGTCATTCCTCCCCTACCTCCCCCCCGATCCTGCATTTCTGGAACAGAGGAGTTCCTGAGCTGCAGCCGAGACGAAGACACTAGCCAGTGTTTACTGGCCGCTACGAATGGTTTTATGAAAGGAACCCCAACAACTGCTCTTAGTGAGGGCCACTAAGAGCAGGGCTATTCTATAGTTAACAGCAACTTACTGAGCTGAATGCTCCTGCAAACACATGCCCCGCTGGGTGTGTCCCCGTTTGTTCAGGGAGTCAAACATTCATTGTGCTCGTGATTAGTTGCCTTTTTATTTGGAAACTATTTACAGCTGAACTTTGTATCTGAACCCTAAAATAACCAAACTGTTATCTCAATGTGCTCATGATGAAATAACATTATGTGGTGCCTTGCTAAAACATTACAACCCCTTTACAGTTTTCCACATTTTATCAGGTTACGACCACAAACGTCCAACGCATTTTTACTGTAGTTCATTGCAGTAAACCTGCACAGAGTAGTGCATAAGTGTTAATTGGAAGGAAAAGGATACATAGTTTCCCTTTCTACAATTAAAACATTCAAATTCAGCCATGCTGAGTCCAAACTTTATAGGGCCACCGTTTTATTGAAGTCAAAGTCTTTTGGGATATCATGGTGATTGATTCATGGTGATGTGCAATGTTGCTAACAGATTCTTACACCTGAGCTGTAGATCTTTGTAGCTCCTCCAATGTTAACATGAGCCTCTTGGCTGGCTGCTGCTCAGAATAATATTCTTATTACCTGACCTGTCAGCTTAGGTGGAGCCATCATTTGGTAGGTTTGCAGTCATGCCACGCTATTGTCACTTTTGGATAATGGATTGAACCGTGCTCTGTGAGATGTTCAAACATTGCAATCATAGCTTTCAACCTATCCCTGCCTTAGACTTTGCCACAACTTTATCCCTGATCCGTCTGCTGTGTACAAAGATCTCTATGAAGATATTTGTTAACTAATGTTTTCCAACAAACCTTCACAGAGCAGCTGGATTTATTCTGAGATTAAATAACACACAGGTGGACCCTGACCAATAAGGTGACTTTTGAAGATATTTGGCACTTTTCTTTGTTTGCAGGTCTCAGATTAAAGCGGGATGCAAAAAATCCAATAACACATGATCATTGTTTGAGGTTATATTCTGACAAAATGTGAAAAAATGTAATCGGCATGAATAGTTTTCCAAAGCCTTGTGGAAAAAGCAATGAAATGCTGAAATCCCTTGACTGATATGGCCACTGTTATAGTCATTAGTTGTGTGAACGACATGACTGTCTTCAAGAGGGTGGACGGTAAACTAACATTTTGAAATCCTACACATTTAAATACGGCTTCCATCCTTATTTAAGAGGAAAGATGCTAATAAAAGTTTGCACGGTTCACCAAAAATGTTCCTGACACCTTTCAGCCTTTCGTAGGCAAAGCCGTTTGTTAAGGTTTCCGTTCTGTAGTGCCGAGCTGCCAGAAAAATCCAGTGTGAAACAGCAGCTTTCCATTTTAGTCGTAAATTTTTCTGCTACAGAGTAAAGAAAATCTGCACGCTCCAGCAGTTTCGTTCTTTTACGACACACTTGACACAACTTGAGTGAAAATAGAAAATGCTCTTCATTCACTGGATGAACTTCAGCGTGCATTTCTATATGTTGTAAATGAAAACAACGTTTAGCATCCCACACTCCCTCCCACCCCGAAAAACATTTCTGCCCTGCGTGACTCTTTCCCACACATCAATAAAGTTGGCGTTTACATCTGCTGAAATCTAATACAGCCCCCATAGAGAAAGGATTTGATTTACTTGAACCACATTAGAAATTTTGCACCATGTTTAAAGAGGGATAATGTGACAATGGACACAGGTGCCAGTCTAAACTGACAGGCCGGGCAGGATCGCGTTAATCAGAGAAGCAACCAAGAAGCAACCATACTTAGATGCAGATTTCCACTGTTCAGTGAGGAGACTCCAACGGTATGAGTCAAGCACTTCACACTTCTGACTTTTATTCTAAGAATGACTAGAAGGAAGGGACATGGGAAACAAAAATCACACATTAGTACACACACCATCCCCAAGGTGACACCTGGTGGTGGCAGCATCATGCTGGGGGGATGCTATTCTTTAGCAGGAACAGGAGTATAGCAGGATCAGGGTTGGGAACCTCTACTTCAGGGCTTCTCAACCCTGGTCCTCAAGAGTCCCTGTTCTGCCTGCTTTAGACTTACGTTTCTCCGTTCCACCTCACCTGATTCAAATGATTTCATGACTTCCTCATCAGCCATCAAGTGCTGCAGAAGCCCCTTAATCATCCATTAATTTACCGTATTTTTCGGACCATTAGCCGCACCACATTATAAGGCGCATCAAATATTTTTCCAAAGTGTGTAATATCACTCCGCCCTCCCCCGTACACAGCTCTCTCCCTTTTAGGAGAGAGCTGTGTCTTCCCTATTCTGTTGGGCGGACAGAGTAGGTGGACTGCACTGCCCTGTTTCTAATATAAGGACAAAATAAACATAACCGTTATATTGAATTGACTCACTAGGTTTATTGTTGCTAGCGCGTACTCTGGGCAAGGGCTGCCTTACATGAATGCATTTCTAGTTTAGACATTACAGTCAGGCAGTCTTGTAGACAGCTCAGGGGTCCAGTCACGGGTCCGATCAGGTACACAGTGACAAAGTGTACCGTAATAATCCGAATATCAATTGAGTGGAGCGGCTTTGTTGCTTACCAAACTCGTACTTAAACATTTTGACAGCTTTTTGAGCGCATTGCACCACATAAAATCCGCCAGTAAGCACAACTTTAATCATCTATAAAGCGGACCAGATTATAAAGCACACTATCAATTTTTGAGAAAATTTAAGGATTTTAAGTGCGTCTTATAGTCCGAAAAAATATGGTACGTCAGGTATGAGGCAGCAAGGAGACACCTAAAACATGCAGGACAGGGGTACTTGAGAACCAGGGTTGGGAGCAGTGACGGACTGGACGGTCTGGCATTTGGGCAGATGCCAGAAGGGCCGCGGGCCCTTGTGGGCCGTTTGGGCCGGCCAATCACGAGGCGGCCTGGTCGTCGGGTGTGCAGTGCAGGGTTTCCCGCAGCGCTTTCTTGCCGAGGCGGCCGCTTCCCCGCAAAACTTGTCGTCGCCTCAAACGTCCCCCCCCCCCCACCGCTCGGCGCAAAACTTGTCGTCGCCTCAACCGCCCCCACCCCCCACCCCCACCCCGCTCGGTCGGTGAAAATGCCAGGGCCGTTTTTTAGTCCCAGTCCGCCACTGGTTGGGAGCCTCTGCTCTACCTGATCAGACTTGATAGAGGGATGGATGGAGCTAAATACTGGAAGATAAACAGGTACGCCGGGCTCACACTGAATATGGTGCAGATACGGTTGTGCAAGGATCACAAATAATTAGAAATCAATGTGTATACACTCAAATCAGCCACGTGTGGAAGAAGTAAGTTTGAAGTAAGTTTGAGCGGACGCCGCAGTGGTCCCCGGATCAAGCTCCCGAATTTTACGAGCCAAACAGGAAACGATGGGCGCTAGACAGGATAAACGTCCGCTGAATTTCGAAATAAAATCACCCTGCCCACCAACTTCCGCTAACTTGACGAGTGAAAACAAAATGGCAAAACAGAAATACAAGGCAACAGAGAGGCTTTTAGAGGATGTAACAGGATATTCCCCTCTTCGCGGGGCCTGGCCCCCCGGGGGGCGGCCGGGGCCCTTGTCGCGGGGGCGGGGCGCCCCTGGGGCCTCTGGCCCTCAGGGCCCATGGCCGGGACCACTTCAGCGGGGCTAGCTGCCGGCGGAGCCCACGGGCTCGTCTCCGCGGCTCTTGAGGGCGTCGGCATTGCGGTGGCTGGGGGATTTCCTCGGGGTCGTCTCTGCTCCTTCCTTGGGGGGGGTGTTGCAGATATCCTGTGTCGGCCCCTCCTGGGCGACCTGCTTTAGGGGCCCCTTTGGGAGTCCGGGGTTACGGGTCCCCTGACGCCTGTCTCTGTGCTCGGGGAAGGTGGGTCTTCGGTTCTCCACAATCACTATCAAGCTATTTCTGGATAATTTTCACCTAAACTAGTGCACTTTCACATCTCCCACAGGTGCTGGGTCCCAGGTATTAAGTGTTCACTTATATACAGTAATCTTATAATGTGTTTATTTATTTATTTATGTTCTTTCACTTTCTTTTTTCAAATATCACATTACACATGTCAGCTTACATAATAATATATATGATTTAGCAATGGCATCTAGGTGTTATTCGAGTGTAGCTGTTGCTTTATGTCTGTTGGTTGTGCTGTTCTTTTTGTGTCTCTTTCCAGGTGATGGAGCAGACGGAGAAGGTTTTATCACTCTCTCCCTTTTATCTCCTCTTTCTTTCACCTCTAATCTTTTTTTTCTTTTTTTTCACTTTTTCTTCTTCCTTTAGTCTCCCATTGTCATGTCCATATAATTTGAAATTCTCCTTGCAGGAATCATAATAAAGCTATTTACAAGCATAAATCAAGTGGAGCACTATGGCGAAAGCTGTTTGCTCCACTTGTAAAAGCAAAATCTGTCGAGCTCTATCTGGCATTGAGACATCAATTCCTATTGCCACATTGCTAGACAGGACACTGGGAAAAAAAAAAAAAAAAAAAAAAAAAAAGAGGATGTAACAGGATATTTATGCCCACAGATAACGAGTTTGTCCCAAAAAAATGAAAGCCGTGGCTGTTTTTTAATCATTTATGAGTGATTACAACAAAAAGGGCCATCTGTTCTTACAAACACCCTTTTCAGTCAAAGTCCAGACCTGCACTACTGGTCAAAAGTTTGGAAACACCTTTTCATTCAATGGTTTGTCTTTATTTCTGGGAATTCCTTCAAAGCTGTTGGAAAAACCATTTCATGTGATTAACCTCATGAACCTCATTAAGGGAATATCAAGAATGTGCAATGCTAATCAAAACAAAGGGGGCTATTTTGAAGAATCTAAAATATAAAACATGTTTTGAGTTATTTCACACGTTTGCTACATAATTCTCTACACTTTTGCTTCATAGTTTCAAGGTCTTCACTATGTATCTGCAATGTAGAGTGTAATAAAAATAAGTACATTTGACTGGTAGTATGAAGCCGTTGAAGAATCTGCAGTGAGACTTAAAAACTCGATCTAACTTGATCATATCAACATGTTGGCAACAACCCAAATAATCCACAGATACAAGAAAATCTAAACAAGTTAGTTCACAAATGAAGCTGTTTGTCATTATTTGTAGTTATTTGGAATGTCACAAGGACTGAGTATCAAACAGACAATGACAAGGATGCACAAAATGGCATTAAAAGCAAAGAAACCAGCTGAAAATACTTAGAAGGCAGTATTGTTGTTTTTGCAAATCAATATCAGCTAGTTTAATGTTAACTGATAGCCTATAAAAATGTTTATTGTTAACAAAGTACCGCATAGTGTTACAATCTGTAAAAGCAAAAGTAAGTTTACAATAAAGTCTTACTTAATAAAAAAATAAAAAAAACACCAGTGCCAAATGTTACATTTGCATCTCTGAACGCCGTTGGAGCCATAACGCAGAAGTGAAAAGGACATCACTTCACCATAAATAGATTCTTTCAAGAGCCAAGGACACTCATCCTGCAACACTTTGCTACTTAAGAAAATAGATTCAGAGTCTTTTACAGCCTGTTTAAAGTTTGCTGCAAAAGATTTGGACAAGCCAGAGAAGTGCTGGGAGAACGTCATTTTGGTCAGATGAAGCCAAAGCTTAAAGCGTTGGATGAAAGTCCACGCACCATGTCTGGAAGAAAAAATGGCTCTGCACATCTCCAAAAACACCATGCGATTAATGAAGATTTCCAAGAAGGACAATAGTACCAAACACACAGCCAAGGAAACTTTTAATTTGATCCAGAGAAAGAAATTAAAACTGCTATAACAATCCACTCAGTGACAAACCTGTAACCAGCTGCTAAAATCTACTGAAAGAACTGAATATACGACTGCATAGAAAGGACCACTACAGCCTTCAAGATATGTGAAGTATGTGACTAGTTTTTACCTACAGGAGTCATCTTTAAGTTGTCATTTCTAAAAACGACTTTTTTATTAAGTATTTCAGATATTTCAGAACGCGTGTTCAAACCTTTGTCACTGTCAATCCTATTTTTTTTTACCCATATATTCATTTATGGATTAATTTACTTGGATTTCTTTGCACGTGTGAATGCATAAATTGATGTTAACACCAAATTCATACCAGATGTCAACGGCATCATTCAAGATATTTAAACTGAAAAATGTTGATGTTTTTAATAGCTAATTTTATCTGCTCTATATTACAGAAAAAAATTGCCAAAGCTTTGTGTTTTAGATTTGCAAAGCTGGCAGAGGCATAATAGCTAAAAGGTTTGCAGCTGTCCTTTCATCGAAAAGTTCTTCAAAGTACAGACTAGAAATATACAGTAGCACAGTTTTGTCTTACACATGGAATCTCGACAATATACGCTCAAGTTTATGATTTTAAGACGACAGAATACAGAAGAGTTCAAAGGTTATAAATACTTTTCCAAGCCACTATAGAAGATGTTATCTCTGCTACTAATATATGAATGGGATCAACCCAATGGCACCTCTCCAAACTGCTCGCTTCCTGAACACAGAGCATGTATGCCACGGTGGGTGTGGGGTGGATGACGTCAGGCTCCAAAATGCTCTGATGCTCCGTTTAAACGCCACATGCTTGGCTGAAACACACAAGAGCTTTTCTCTCAGCCAAACCACTCCCTCAAAAGGGTCCTGCTTCAGCCTCGTCTTTACTCAAAGAACTCCTTGTAAGGACAAAGGATGTTTAGATGACTTACAGGTTGAAGACATTTTATTTAAGAGCTAAGTGCTGGGGGGATTTTCTGTCTAATTGGAGAAAAAAAAAAGCTTTTTTGGTAAAGTGATGAAAGGATCGAGCTTGTCAACGAGAGGGGCAATGAACGTACAGTGAGGCACAATGAGACAATTTGAAATTTCAAGCACTTAGAGCAATGTGTGCAGCATATGTTAGTCAAGTAGATAACAAGCTTATCTTATGTGGGGCTTAATGTGTATAATTTGGAGAATTAAACTGTTAGTGACAGCAAATCATCAGAGAATGTTAAGAGGTTTGGGATGACAAAGTGGAAGCATAGAGAAGAGAGTTATCCCACTGTTTCTAGCTGAAAACTACAGACAGGATTTGATACTAGGCCAACGTCGGACTTTCAATCTGACTTTCAGTCAGATCTCAGTCTGAGGACACACATTCAGACTCCTTGACTCCTGTGTTGCTGGAGGTCATGTTTTACTCATTATTTCTATGCTTCCCAAGCTGACAGAAAAGCGTGGCACACTTAGATAATACAGTCATAGCATTCTGATAAATCGTGCCGCATATATCCGCATATATATATTGGGATATATATGTACTGTCAGATTTGCCAGTCTATTCAAAGGTTAACCATACAGATCCAGCTTGTCACACAGCTGTCCACTGCCACTGGACAGTGTCTGGCTGCAGGGTGGAGATTCTGCTGCACGGTGCAACCTTCTCTAAGCATAAGAAGTGTTGTATTTTGGAAGCAGAAAATACAACACAGGTATGTGTTGTATTTTGTTTACAGCTCAGGAAGGTGTGTCAGACAGTCACAATAATAACTTAGGAGAAACATTTGAAGTTCTGCAGAGGACTGAAAAGAAGCTTTAATAGCAACAGGAAAGCAAGGTGGATAACTAAAAAGTTGCTCAAGGTCATTATGTTGGGTTTTCAACAGGTATCTGCCAAGTAGACATTTTTGCCAGATTTCAACAAAAAAGAAAAATATGAACGTTCTAGAAAATAAAGTAGTTACCTTTATTAATGCTAGTAATCACATAGTAATAATCACATAGTAACAGAAAATACTCACAAACAGTTTTAATGTTACCAAGACGTGTTTTCAGCTTGGTATCACTTAAACAGGAAACTCCTGTTTTATTGATTTGTTTGGTGACACTTCTTTCATTTTGTCATGTGTTTACAAGGTTTATGCATGACGCATGTGCAGATGTGCGGAAATGAGATGTGCGGACACAATGTCTGCAGCATTTATGCTCCGTGCAGCTTTTATCCGAAGTAGCACTATTCTCCTAGACTCTAGAGGGCAGTGTTGTTCTCCTACGATAAGCGTACTAGACCGCACTACACGTAGAAGTAGAAAACACAGCTTTTTCCAACATTTTAAAGCCTCTTCCTTTCTTCCAAGAGTGACAGTGATTTCTGTCCAGGAGTTAACAATTTGTTGATTCATGGTGATTTTTATGGACCGAATCATAAAGATTTCTATATTTATGAAGCTCCACCAGAAGTAGCGCTTACTTGGCTGCCATGTTTTTCTGCATGGGACTGTTTGCGTAGTTAGGAAATTTCCTAGGTGCGCGGAGTGGAAACATTTGGTCGCATGGAAGGGCGTGGTAGCTAAAATGACGTAATATGGCCGTGCGGACCTCAAGGATGCATCAAGCATAAACCAGCCCTAATTGACTAATAACTTTTAATGGTAGAAAGGCTAAGTAAGGGGAGTTGCAGTGGTGCAAGGGTTAGATCACGCAACCCATGTTCGGAGGCCTCGGTCCTCAACTTTGGCTAAGTTCATGTTCCGGCCCGTGGACTTTGCCGCATGTTTTCCCCTCTCTCTCTCTCAACCCCATTTCCCTTTGACTTACTGTCAAACAAAGGCCACTGGTTAAAGGAGTGGGGAAATCACTGTATAAACTATTTTATGCAGTTGATGTGGCAGCATATTTAAATTCTCCAAAGAATTTCATAAAAAAGAATATGTCACCTTTTTTAGGGGGTATTTTTGGCAGGCCAGATTTCCCACCTCAGTAAAAATGGTTGGGTATGGTAATATGTGGCTTTACCTAGTTGACTTCACTCTGATTGGCTAAGTTAACATAGTTGGGAAACTGGTCAAACATGCCCCCACATGCCCTCACCCCCTCCATCCACACCTCTCTTCTCTGCACAAACACTCGGTCACAAATCCACTATCATGGTATTATGGCTGGTGGTGTTGTTAGAAGTCGAACAAGCGGTGCTAAGCTGACCAAAGGCTTTAACCTGGTGATGCAATTCATCATCTACACCGTGGGACCGAAGTCTCCCCTTTTTAATAGCCATCCTCTTCTCAGGTGGAGCAGTCAGACATCGTAGCGCAACTCACACCATTAAATTAACCTGCCGGTGTATCAGCTGGGGATGAGGGGAGAGGGGAGGGGAAGGCTGTTTGATTGATGGTGTGCTCTAATTGGAGAATATGAATTACACAGAAAGATAACCTATGTAGAACGATACTGTTTCCTGATTTGTCCATTTCTGAGCAAATAAGAAAAATGGACCACACCCACACAATGAGCTGGTCCTTTGGTACCCGCTATTAACATTCACAAGCCTCATCAGTGCACCCCGGATCATATTATACCGCCAAAACCACAGAAACATGAAATTTGTCATGTACCCCTTTAATGAAATGACACTGCTAGCAAATCATTTTGTTTCTGTATGTAGCAGCTTTTAAGAAATCCATTCCATTGATTGTAACACAAGTTGAAAAACTTGATTCTGAGTTAAGAAGACTAAATAACTTGTCAGGTCCCCCGTCTTCATTCATGATTCTATCCTGCTCTGGTTTCATCTGTGCTGTATTCCTGGTTCCTGTGTCCCTGCATCTTATAAGCATTGTTTAAATCATCTTCACATCAACATGCAACTCCTGAGCTCTTGTTTGCGTTTTGGTCCGGTTTCTACAAACATGACAGGATGGCAGTCTTTTGGAAATCTCACTTAAGAAAAGAATCAAATTTTTTTTAGAATATATATACATGGATACAGTTGTTTTAGTAATGCTGGCTGCTCTAACTATCACTAATCAAGACGCCAAAAACCCTTTTAAAATGTTAACGCCATATTAATTTTGTCTTTGTTTTAAACTAATTACTGGTGTGTTGTCACTGCTCGTGCTCATTGATATGTTTGAACACTGTCTCATATCTTCTTATATTATGGATATTTAATAAAATTTGGAATAATCTAAAATCTGTATCTTCAGGATGAAATATGACTAAAAACAGAAATCAGAAAGTGGCATCAAAACTCAGTGGTTCTCTACTGAGAACATTGCTTCTCTAGAGAAAAATAAAACTCTGGTATCTTTTCAAAAATATTTAGACTTATGATCCAGTAATGTTTTTATTCTTTAACTAACTTGGTTCATATTCTGACAAATATCTAGAACGTATGAAACAGTTGTGAGAAAAACTCTGTTGTCATTCGATCCCCTCCTACATCACTTATCTAGAACAGGCTTCAATCAGATCTAACAGCCAGCGTTCACATCCTTTTAAAATTCCCCAGGGTGCACCTCCTCAGCTCAGATTGTTGTTGTCGGCGGCAGGAAATTTATTTTTTCAACATATATAGCTTCCTTCAAGGACCCAGTCAAGGACTTGTTGTGACAGTGATCACTGCCCCCTATGAACCCGGGTTTCCTCTTGTTTTTCTTTCACCCAAGCAAAACGATTGTTTTCTTTTATTGGTGTTCTAAATTATCTGGAAAGATCTTCATTACCTGTGATTCAGAATTGGTTGTGAACAGAGATTTTCTTCCGTAAACCCAAAAATCAAGGAATAAATTGCTGCAGATTAAGGATAATTTGTATAGGTTAAGGTTATGAAAAAGACAGATTTTATGCAAACAGAGTTATTTCCCAAAACCTCACCAAAAGGTTTTGGTGCCTGAAATGAAAAAGGGAACATATTAAAAAGCTAAAGAACAAATTGAAATCCCCCAAACAGCCTTATTTCTATTTAGATAAATAAATATTGTACAGTGATCACTAAAATCTCCCCCCTTACACGCCATTCGCATGTCCCGATACTACATTTTTATTATCAGTTTAAGACTATTACATGAGTCAGTGGAACAAAAAATACTTAAGATGGACTGTAAGGCGAACATGAGAAGGAAAAAAAATGTTTTTGCACTTTATTACCCTCATTCTGTCCAAAACCAAATTGTTCTGAGAAATGTGAAAACACCAGACTACTAGTCACACTAAATGTATGCCGTTTGACTTTGTTCCCATTCAACGTGAGCCAAACTTACTCCAACGGAGGGGAAAATCAGCCTGATGAATGTAGTGAAAAGCAGTGATGCTTCTCAGATGTCTGTTTGAAGTCAGGCAACAATCTGATGAGTCACAGAAATCCTTTGTGCAATAAAAGGGACTACGGGCGGTAACAAAATGACTCAATGTATAGGTAGAATGGAGTTTAGAGCAGAGGTCCTTAAAACGTCTTATAAAAAGTAACACCTTGCTTTATATGACTAATTTTCCAAGGGACAAAACACTGTAGAGACATTCTAGTACTACAACAGGAGTTTATATTTGTTGGGTTTCCTCAAGAAAAAAGAAAGAACGAAAGAAAAGAGAACAACAAAAATAAGAAAGTTAAAAACAGATTCTCTCACCAATAGGGCTGCTATACCTTTTAAACATGGTGATAGTTTATTTAGACTGGCAGCTTGCATAAAAAGCATAAAAACATGTCAAACCTTGATTTGTGAACATATTCCTGTTACTGAGTGAATGTAAACAATTCAGACATGCATGGCTAGTCGCTTAAATCGCTAATGCTAATGCTAATGCTAACCAGCCTAGTCATTGAGTACAGCAATGCGGTACCGCGCACGTGACGTCACGGCCTTAAGAGTAACGCCCCTTTTGCCGCACCGGTAGGGCAAACAGTCGTAGAACGCACATACAAACCAGCCATTACAAGCGCAACAGAACCAGCGATATGACCGACTTTGCAGCCATTAAACTTACCCAAGACGATGTCCCAGGCGCACGGTTTACTGGTCGCACTGTGGAAGAACACACCAACCTTCAGCTGAAACGGTGGCTTGAGTGTCGAGGGCTCAAAAAAACCGGAAGACGGGCCGAGTTGATTCAACAGTAAGCTTTGTTTTTTTCCCTGCTCGGCGTTCATGCCTTTGTTATGATTTCCACCGTGCTCCGTTCACGTCGGCCTTTTTTGTTTGTTTGCAATCAACGTCCAGGAATCTGTATATCTTGCCAATAGGTAGCTACAAAACGATTGTTCACATCTCAGAATCTTTCGCTTAAGAGATTCAGGGCGTTTGTTTTTGAGTAAGCGATCCCGGTAGCAGGGTACCATGTTAGCGCCTGCTAACATGCTAGCCTATATGCTATCATCACCCTTTCCACCGACAAAATGCTTGCTACATATGTAGGTGAATTTGGTAACTTTTTCCGGGTTGAAATGTTGTGTAGGCCGCCCGCACAAGTGTACCCAACGCACACATTTCTCCTTGGCACTCTTGAGTTTCGGGGAATTAATGAAGAAAACATCCTTCATATGCGGCCGATCAGCGTACCTCGAGTCGCTGTTGCACGTCCCATAGCAACAATGTTTATAAACCATGGTCTTAGATGTTGGAAAAAGCAGTCGTTTACCGAGTAAAACCTAGGCTAACGCACGTCTCTTCCACAGCAAAACAGCGGCGGGTTTGGGAGTTTGCCCTACTGCGTACCACGTGATGTGACGTCATCGTGACGTTGTGTTTCTAAAAATAGCTCGCGCGCGGTACCGCATTGGAACATCCTGCTGGTTTTTTAGGCTTGCAGATATGGTTAAACATCTCCAGCAATGAAAAACTCTCCATTTTTCTCCTGCCTGTTTCATGTTTTCATGCTTTTGTTAATTTAGGATAACTGTGCTGTTCTCCCAATTTTAAAGACAAACCATTGAGTCCTCTGGTTCTGTGAGAACACGCTGAGAATCAACCAAAGCCTAACCTGTGGCAGGATACTGTGCTGTTAGAAGGGATGTTGTGTTGCAATGCCTCCCATGAGCAAACATACATTTCCTCTTGAATACACAGACAAGCACATCACCTCAGTGACAGGAAATGTGTACCATGTGTACCGTCATGCATGAGGCCACAGCACAAAGAGGGCCGATAAATGCTGTGTTGCTCTCAACAAGACATAAACACAGATAATGTACATTTTATGCTACTTACAAGTGCTTTTCTTCCATAACACACACACAAAAAAAGAAAAAGAAAAACAGAAGACTTGCTGTAATGAAGATTGTAAGGGTGGAAATAGGGAAATGGGCGTATTTTACCCAAGAACTTGGCTACACTGGTTTTATTGGCTTCGAAAACAATGCTCACGTAAACAGAGATTGCAGGAAACTTTTACAGCCTTGTTCGAATCATGAAGAAGGCATTCAACATCTGACGGTTGGACAGCTACAGCCACAGCTGGGATTTATAAAGGAGCTGAGGAAGGTGCCTCACTTCCCCCAGTGGAACTTGCCAGATGGAACTGGTTAACTGCTCGAAAGCAGCAAATTCATCAGCGCGTTTTTTCTTCTTCACTACATCCTATCAACAATGGCTTGATTTAACACCAACGCTAATAACTATAACTGCTTCGATGCACTACCTGCATGTGAACTTAACTCGCTTATAATTATACAGCTGTGCTCCTCCCAGTTCCTCCTCACTCAGCTCCCTCATTGTGATGTTTTCAACACATTATTTGCTTTCTCTTCTTACTTCAGTATCTCAATTACAACGGACTTAAAAAGCAAGATCGCATAGCATTAAACAACTAAGGCAGCAAGAGCAGAACAGGAGCAGAAGTATAGGCAGTCATTAGGAATATTCTCCTGTTACCGTTAACAGATTTCTGTTGCAACTAGACCAATAAATGTGGATTCAACTAAAATGATTCTTCCTCCTATAAGACGGGAGACAAAGTGGTGCATAGTTGTCAAAGACAAAGAATAATCTAGATATCTTTTCAAAAAGGGAGTTTTCAGAACAAGGAATCAAACAACTGAAGCAAATGTAGAAAGTTTGCCATAAAGACAGCAATGCAATGCATTGTCTTTATAATTAAATACAGTGTGACCACTTTTCCTCACTCTTCTTGTTTATCTTTCAACTCTCTGATTATATACTATTTAAAATTAGTGCTGCCATTAACTCTGAGGTCTGTTTCTGGGGTTGTCTTTCCACAGAAAGTACGCTTGGCTCTGCTTCTTGACGAAGCCCTGACAGAGCTTTCTTTCCCATAGAAAGTACTCCATTGCTCAGTGTTTTTTGAGTTTAGCATCTGTATTTAGAGGTTCCTCCTTCCTGGACAGATCCTTTGGTTAATCTATTGCTGGCATTGTGTTCTCACT
This sequence comes from Fundulus diaphanus, assembly GCA_037039145.1. Taxonomy (NCBI): domain Eukaryota; kingdom Metazoa; phylum Chordata; class Actinopteri; order Cyprinodontiformes; family Fundulidae; genus Fundulus; species Fundulus diaphanus. The sequence continues at coordinate 39,472,191 of CM073121.1, read as the reverse complement.
TTAAAATTTTCTTTCTATACATAGAAAGTACTCCTGATCAAGTTATTCTGATTTTACCAATATCTTTTTCTTGGACAAAGGCCTTGATTGAACTAGTGCAGCCATTGCCTGGTTGCAATCCCTATGTATCCCACATACATATTACTATTGGTTCATTGTTTCTGATACTCATGCATGTTCTCTTTACTTTTTATTCCGGTACAAAGTACTGTACCAGTGTTTCTGTGTTTTTCCTGTGTACATCTCCTGCCATTGTCACTCCCCAGCAGACAACAAAAGAAGGAGGCTCATAATAAGCCTGGTTCTCCAACAAACCATGGTTTTTAGGATGAGGGAATACTGCAAAGTCACAGATTCAATGCAATCTGCTAGGCTGCTTTTAACTTTATTCAAATTGCATTACATAATCAACAGGATTTGATTGCATTGTTTAAGAATTTGGACCAAATCAGAAAGTGTGTTATTGGATATAAATCTTGTTTTGAAGTATATTGTAGTAGAACAGATTTATCTTACTATCTTACTGAATTTGGACTCTATTTATTGGGATGAAATTAGCCTGTTAGTATTATGAAGTGCCAAAGATAGGATGACAATTATTGTGAATTGGTGCTGTATAAATGCCCTGAACAAAACTGATAAGGAGCAAACCAAAAAAAGCATAATCCAACTTTTATATCTTATTTCCGTTATAGGGGAGTACTATATCAGATTTAGATCAAAGGGAGGAGAGTAAATATATGCGCTTGGGAAAGATCTTATATGGGGTAGCTGAATCCATCCTGCTAATGGCGTCAAAGTTTTATTTCTGAATGTTGTTGTTTAGAAAGAACAAGTGTCAGAGGATTTCCTGTGCTTGAGAGATGAACTTCCTTTTATATCCTAGTAAATCTTTTTCGTGGATAAACAGGAAGCAAGTCATCTGCATTTTTATCCAATTCTGCAAAATAAAGTGTAAAAATGCGACAGAACGAGGATTCTTTGAGAAATGCGCTGCAGTGATGTGACAAGAGACATTTATTACAAAAAGGCTATTTCAGTCTCAAGAGAAAACACTTTGCTGATGGATGAGATGTTGGCAGCGAGGAGCATCTTAAAATGTGCAGTCTGAGGTCAGCGCGTTTGTCAGTGAGTTCGAATCTAATCCATCCTGGTTGTAGAGGAGGTCTCCAGATGCTTCCTGCAGCTGATTTTCTAACTTTGTATGAATCTGGGACACTTTTACCTCTGTGTTATTGTTGAGGCCATTGTTTTCATACAAAGCTGTGATAAAACTGCAGCTTGCAAAGATAAATTTTGTGTAAAATACCCGATGACGGTCCAGTAGGATGCAGCCTTTGCTGAATTTACACAAATGGGTTGTGCAGATTTTGTGTTTGTCGAATTTCCTTTGTGACAAAACCTAAAGGAAGCAGAATTTGACGACAGTCTCAACAAAGGCAGTTAAAACCAGACATTTAGACACTGTATAAAAAGTAAGAAGAACAAACTGTTCTTCTTATTGTCTGACATTGAATTAGACTAAATGTTTTCTGCTTTAGCTCAGTTAGGATCACCAAAAACACTTCTACTAGCTAATCCCATTTTATTACTTTATTCAAATTCTAAAGTTTATATATAATAATGTTACTATTCCTTTAAACAATCTAGGAACGCCAACATGATGACGTCATGGCTTTGTAAGCTCCTGATAGGTTGATTCACAACAGAGTCGAATGGAGGTACACCTCAAACACGTGACATCATGGAAAAATCAAAAGAAATCAACCAAGAAACAAGTCTGGATCATCCTTGAATTTAACTTTCAGAAGCCTGAAAGTATCAAGTTGACCTATTTAAGCAACTATATGGAAATATAAACAGCATAGGAAGTTTTCAGACATCATACTGTTTAGTAAGGAAATAGAGTAACAAGTGCAAATCAACCCAATAACAAAAGCAAAAGCATCTTGTGAAGATGATGCATAAAGCTGCTATTGTAATCTGATTAAACTAGAAGTGTTTGGCCATACTGACCATTTTTACATCTGGAGAAAAAAGGGGGAAGCCTAAAAAGCCTGAGAACACCATCAGAGCTATGAAGTATGGAGGTGGCAGCATCAACTTGTGTCTGGTGTTTTGCCACAGGAAAGAGCAAACAGAAGACATCATGAAGAAATACTAAAGCAACATCTCAAGACATTAGGCAGGACGCTTTGGGTCAAATAGGTCTTCCAGGCGGACGCTGACCCCACATTAGTCACAAAGTGGGTTGACAACAAAGAAAGTGTTTTGGACCGGCCATCACAAAACCCAGATCTCACATTGAAAATTTGTGTGCAGGGCTGTATTTCAGCAAGGTACCCTACAAACCCGACACCCCGGCCCTGTGAGGATAATGTATCAAAGATTTCAGCAAACTATTGAAGGAAGCTTGTGGAGGGAACCCAAAATGTCTGAACTTTGAACGACTATTCTACCAAATACTTGAGAAAATGTATAGAAACTTGTGATTTATTCTGGATTTACAACAAATTCCTAACTAACGTAAACTAGGAAAAGTTTAGTATAATCACAGAGTGTGAGGAAAAAAAGGTTTAATTTCTCCTCATGAAGTGTGTGTAAATTCCTCTGTTCAGCTGTATATATTAACAACCAATGTGGTAGTCAAAGTTGAGGGTTAAGACTGCCTCAGCCAAATTGTTAAGGAAGATGCATCACTGCGTCACAGTCAGAAACTAAGGTTCCACCACAGTTGCATTCAGATACAGCGTCTGTGTTTCCTCGGCAGTGGAAGAGGAAATCATGGCCAGGGAGACTCTTTCATTGTGGTCAGACTTGGCCACCCATTAAGTTGCCTTGCGGTGGCATCATGTGGCAGCACTGCGGCCAACAGGCTGCAGAAACATTCTGCCTAGCAGGCTGCCAAAATCAACAATTCATCAAATCTGCACAACCTCTGGTCAGGTTCAGGAAGGAGAATAATGAATTTGCCATGGCAACAAAATACAGCGTGTTTAACGAGCAGCCATACCAAAGATAAAACCTGATGTGGAGCTTTTATGTACATAAAAGCCATAAGAAACCTGACTCGTAACTAAAGCCTGTGCTCTGCCCTGAAGAAGAAGAGTCTCATGTTCTTGCTGGCACGACCATGTAGGGAAATCCTGACGAAAATTTCAGCCAGTGCTAAAATTAACCCAACCGGTGCCTCTTTGCTATCCTGCAAATACTACAAAGTCTAAAACCAGCAGCAAAAACATTTGGCTGAACCTATTTTTTTAGCGTAAATGACATTCTCTGCTTGACTTATTATCTCCGATACTTTTTTAAATACAATTTTCAATCTATTCTTCATAAAGAGTTGCTTGACTTGCTGCCATGAGAAACAGAGGACAGCTGGGTTTGATTACCTTCTTGTTATATACTTTCACTGGATTGGCTCTCTTGGCCCGAACTGAATGAAACAAGGGGGGGGGGGGGCTAGAGCATCAAGGGAATAGCACATTTGAGTTTAGCTTTAAAGCTGGAAACAAAAAGAGCAGTGTGGCCCGTCGCTCTGGGCTGTCAAAAAGCGCAGAGGCTCTGTGACTTTTTTATGCCACTGGAGACTGTTTGGGATGTGGCGACAGGAACTCCTCCTTTACCTTTCTCTCCTGAGTTTCCTGTTTGTCTGCAGACTGCAGACTGGGGTCAAACGGTGAGTGTAGCTGATATTTCACTTGGGCTTACTTTGATGAACGAGTTTCTGCATTTTCTGGGAGAATGCAGGCCATAATAATTCAAAATATAATAAAACAAAAAACAATACAAGCAAAAAAAAAAAAAAAATACAACAATAAAATAAAGAGCAGATGCATAAAAACAAACAATAAAACCGCAAAAAGAAACATCTCGAAATAGGTTAAAAGCCAGAGAGGAAAAAAATATTTTAAGAGAATATTGAAAAACAGAAATTCAGTCACCCGCCTGTAATCTAAAGCTGACTCGTTCAATAGTTTTGGTGTAATGACAGAGAAAGCAATGTCACGTCTGTTTGTTTTTGGAACTATTAATAAAAACTGGACTTCTGACCTGAACGAGCAAGAGGGAGCGTGCTGATGAAGTAGGTTTGACAGATACTGGGGGGCAAGGCCATAAAGACATTTAAAAGCAAATAAAAGAAGTTAAAAATTAATCCCAGAGCAAAGCAACAGCCGATGAATTGCTGCTAAAACAGGAGAAATGTGCTCTAGTTTTTTGGTACCATTTAAAAGACATTCAGCAGCATTTTGAACCAGCTGTAATCGAACCCCTAATGTTTTGTTGAGCCTAGCATAAAGTGCATTGCAGGAATCTAAACATGTTCAAATAAAAGCATTATTTAAAACATTAACATGATCCAGAGACAGGAATAGTTTTACTTTGGCCAGCTGTCCTGAACACAGATCTGACCACAGATTTAATCTGAGCATCAAAGTTTAGATCACTATCCAACCCTAAACCCAGGTCTGCACCAGTCTGTGTCAAATACCAATTTAAAGGACCAAGGTAAACACTGGTGTTAGAGACATCACTGGGCCCAAACTATGTGATCTAAGTCTTTTTAATCTTTAGGTGTAAGAAATGTATTGACATCCATGATTTGATTTCTGCCATGCGTTCAAGCAGTTGTTTGTTTTTTAGAGAAACAATTTTCCTTTTTCAGTGGCATAAAAACCTGACTGTCATCTGCATAAAAATGGAAGGCCATACCGTATTTTCTGAAAACTAACCCCAATGGGAGTAGGTACAGCGAGAACAGAAGGGGGCCCAAAACAGAGCCTTGAGGCACTCCGCATGGAGGAGGTGCTGCATGGGAATCTGAGACTGAAACAGAAGCTCAAAAACGTTTTCCATCAGATAAGGCCTGAGCTGAACTAGAGTTCTGAAGGCCAACCCAGGTTTCTAGACGGGAAAGGAGGATCAGATGGTCCACTGTACTGAAGGCAGCTGGTAGATCCAACAGAACCAGAACAACACAGTGAAGATCATTAAAAACCCTGTGTAGTGCCAACTTAGTACTGTGGCGAGGTTTGAAACCAGAGTGGAAAAGCTCAAAAACCGTGTTCTTAACCAAGAAAAAACTCAACTGGTGATAAACAGTCTTCTCCAGACTCCTGGAGAGGAATGGGAGTTTCAAATACAATAGTAATCTATCAAGCACAGATAAGTGCCGCAGTCCAGAGACTGACTATACGCTCACAAATGTGGTGTATGCATTTTTCCACACACAAGTTGAGTTCTTCCAGTTATGACCTGAGAACGTAAATGTGTGCAAACCCATACCAACCTTAATGGCTGGTGCATTAACCTCTCTAAAGCTCTGAACGCATCGGTATCACTTAGAGAGTATGCAGGGAAACTGTTAACTTATTCAATAAACATACAAATCATACATCAGGTACCAGTACAACTAATCAATACCTTGGGGAGGTGACCTGGTTTAATGCATGTTTTATAAGTTCTGCTTACTAACATAAATGGAAACAGACAACAACATAGCAGTAACTTGGTGGGTATATTCATTTAGTTGTTCTGCTAATTCCCTTGATATGCATTGTAGTACAGTTGGTAGCACTATTGCTTTGCAGCAAGAAAAAAGTCAAAAGTCCACCGCCTCATAAAGCTTGCTACATACTCAGTGAGAGCCGAGAAATTAGTTCTTGTTCTCGGGTTGGCAAGAACAAGAAAACTTTGTTTTGGCTTTGCCTTTTCATACTTCATGAGAAGCTCAGCTGCCGAACTCCTAGAAAGTCTCCCCAACTATAGCACACATCACACCTGAGCTACCATTGTGGAAATATTACCAAAAAAAAACACCCTAATGGGAGATTCAGCAGGAAGGGAAAAATGAACATTGTAGTTATTTGCGATTACTAAGGATAGATGGATAGCGGGGGCTGGGGAAGAGGGGCAGAGAAGGAGCCGAGCACAAGCATAGGGCAGGCGGAGAGCTAAAGGTAGGGAAGCAACAACGTACAAACAGAGAGGACAGGGCGACAGTGTATATAGTTTGACAAGTGTGTAAGAAATTTCTGCTTTTTAAACATGCCCATCCAAATCCTGACCAATCACACGACAAGAAAGTTCTTCCCAGACGTGTGGAGAACAAGCAGCAAAAACTCTCAGAGCGGAGCTCTAAGAACTAAATAACATGATTTGCTGGGGGAGAGACAACAAATTCTGTGCTTCTCACGGAGTATGATGCAGTTTTAAACCTGGATATGCTTTCACGTACACGTTTTTTCTCGAAGTCAGCGTACTCCATGTTTCAATACAAAATCCATGGAAAGCTTTGTACACGAGGCACTGGATCTTACAGAGATAAGTCACCAAGACAGGTTGCTGGGGTCATTATCTTGCTGTCACAGCCCTGTAAGTTTAGATTACTAACAAATAAGCAACACCGGTACATAGATTTTGTATTATTTTAAAGACTATTTCACAACATATAAATGAACTGATAATATTCCGACATCTTCAATGATCTCGTTTGTTCTGCAACTTTAGAAATCATCATTGCAACTCTGCTTTTCTAAAAATCTCATAAACTGAATTGCAGTGAAGCAAAGGAGTTCTGCATGAGATCAGAGAGGGCATCCCTGCTCCTATCTTTACAAATACTGTAGCTATCCATCCTATGGAGGCCTTTATAACAGCCGCTGTCAAAAGAACAAAGTTTACTAGACCTTTAAATAGTCCAGTGGTGCCATAACAAATGTTAGGATGACATGAGATACACATGCTGGGCACTGTGTGTAATGAAGGCCAGTGGAAAGTGGGGTAGGATGCCTTTCCAGCTAAATTAAACAGACAACTGTTAGAGGCAGAGCTCCAACTGCTTATTTTAACTCCTCCTTAGAGGCTGCGCCGCATCTACAGTGTGGCGCTAAACTCCGCCTGACCACAAATGGAGCTAACTTCTGGCTTGATTTCAAGGCTCACGTGGGCTCGGCTGTAATGGGACTACTGGAGTAAAAAACACACACGATGATGGATGAACAATCAAAGACGTAAACACGGACAAAGCACAGGCCATTTAACAAGGGACTGCTTACAAGGTATTTACTGAGACAAGCAATAAATCAGAACCAAGTGATCACAGTCAGCCCGAAACCAAACGGTACCTGACTCAAAGAATTATGAACGCTTTACAGCTTGTAGTTAAATATATATCACAATGTATTGTTGACATTAACACCTGTTATACCTTAAATCTGTGCGCATGTATGCCCTACGCTTGACGTGCCGGGGAGCTTGCATACATAAGAAAGCTAAATACAGAGCATAAGCTGAATACATTCCTGTAACACTCTGTAGCCAGCTAATCCAATTACAGTCAATATAAAATGTAAATACACGTCTAGCTACTGTATGATGACATGACAGTAAGTAGTAGCTATTTAATTCAAACAAAACTAAAAGAAAGAAAACTATATTTGCAAAATTTATACATCTTTAGTACATCTACAAGAGAGATGCTACAAATCATATGCTCATAAGTGAACAAAAACAAGAATAAGTAATTCAATAAAGGTGGATTTTATTTTTTTTAAATCTGCGGACCCTTTGGAGGTGTGTTAACTCAACGCAAAGAAAGAAGGACGGGTGTTATTAAAGATCTATGAGAAGAAACAGTTGTTAATCATCAATTTGGAAAGGATATAAGGGCATTTCTAAACAGTTTGAAGTCCATCATTCAGTGGCAGCGAAAGGTTAAGAAAGATTATTTACAAGAGAAAATGTGCCGTGTGTTGAAAATCCAGCAAGTTTATTTCGAGGTCAGGCAATGCGACGCAATGCTCAGACAAGTTGCAAAACCCCAAGGAGCTCCATCTCTTGCTCTACTGGTCTTAACATTTTGATAACAAAATACAACGCAATGTAGTCACCAAAAAAATAAAATAAACAAGAATAACTAGTTCAGGATGTGCTGCTGGCAAATAGCCCTGTCTGTTTAAGCATAAGATGTTTTTTAAAGTTGCATTTAGAGAAAGGTGATGTTCACAGAGGTTCAGTTGCATTCAATAAAAAAAATGTATTAATCCTGAAGGAAACTTTAATGTTTGAATTAAAATATACGCTTTTGTAACTTCTGCATTCAATCTAACATGTTACTTGTTGAAATAAAGATTGCAGCTTCGTTTCAGTATAATAATAAAAGAAATAGTTAAGCAATTTTACGATGAGGGACTTTGTTTTCCTCTACAAAATGAAACACTAACCCAAAACTTATAACAAGGCTACGGCACAAAACGACGAACCACACATCAAACCAAAAACATCCTGCCTAAATCCAGGGATTCTATTTTTAAATTGATGATTTTTCCATCTCATGCACAACACTTCTGGCCATCTGAACTTCTCATAATTCAGCAGTCATCTCGACTGTTTTCTGCAGCCTAAGTGAAAGTCTGCATGGAGTTTATACAGCTAAAAATAACCAAACAAAGACCATCTGGAGGGCTGGTATGCTGTTAGTCCACGCCAAGGAAAACATGTTTAAAACGATCAACATAAAAGACTGACATATTAGAAAGTATTACTCCTGAAAAATGCAGGATGCTAAATGGCTTGTCTCTGAATAAGTCTGGTTCTGCCATACACTTCTCAATATGATTTACTGAGGGCTAGATCAAGCATTTTGCTTGATTTATGATAGATTGACCATGTCTACTCCACTCAAATTTAACACATGGAGGTTAGCTCCTGGCTATCACACTCAATCTTATCTTTTACTGGCTATTTTCATTCCCTAACTGAAACAAGGTGTTTATCCTGTTCCTTTACGGCACCCTTCCCTGATAGGTTTCTTTTATCTGATAAGCTAACTCCTGGAAGCCTATCAAGCAGCAGCACGCTGTGTTTGTTAAGAGTCAGGCCGATGCTTTGTGGAGGCGGTCCTGTGCGCTGTGTGAGCATCAGGTGCCTGGACAAAGCATCTGGCATACAAAAGAACAATAAATAAATAAGAATAAATAAATAAGAAAAAAGGAATATAGTTGTACTTATAATTGCTAATCAATAATAATATATTTTTATCAAAGGAAACCCCCAGCTTTCCTTCTGAGCAAGCATGTGGTGACAGTGTAAAAGAAAAACTCACATTTAACAGGAAAAAAAACCCCAAAAATATCCAGCCAATTGAGAGCAGCCCTCTTTGCAACCGACTGCGGCTTGAGAAGACTGCAAAGCAAAACCAACTTTTTTACCTTTTCAGTACTGATTTATCTTTGTACATTACTAGGGATGCACTGATATTGAAAATTTGGGCCGATATCGATTTCCGATATTAATATTGCCGCTATGTCCGATAACCGATATTTCCCGATGTGTGTGCGCACACGTTTACGTTTCTGTGATGGTTAAATTTTGTAAAAGTTTGTACTGACTGAAAACTATTCTAACTGAACTTTTGAATGTGGGTTATAGTCTAGACTTACAGGCTGCTTTTTTTTGTTTCTTATCACTGCTTCATTAAAAAAAATTATGCATCACTGTCACTTTAACATGACCGCATGACCAACCACCTCACCTCCCCCTCTTGAAACACAGTTATAAAGGGCAACTAGTTGGAAATAAACATTGGTTGTTAATATCGGCCCAGTTTTATTTAGCGGACCGATACCGATATGTTAAAAAAATGACTAACATTGGCCGATACCGATGTTAATGCCGAAATATCGTGCATCCCTATACATTGATCATGCTTTCTCTGTGCATAGCAATGTAGCTGACATAGATGCTAATTATTCTAGTACTTGTAACCACAGGCCAGAGGACAAGGCACTGTTTTTACTTCACTGCTTCAAGGTTTGCTGACATTTAAGAGGAAAATCTGGCACTACTTCGTTAAATACACGACAGAACATAAGGAAAAGTTGGTGTTTTTGACAAGAATTCTTGTAAATAATTTAGCTTCTAAGGTTAAAAACGGTGTCAATGCTCACAGGTAATTTAAAGGTATGTGAGGCTGTATGGGTAGAATTAGATGTTCCTCAAATATCAGTGCTTGACCCTGAAGCGAGAGTTTTCAATCAGCAGCGCCAGCGTACAGTTACAGTTGACACAACAGCAGCCGAGCGCCCAGCTGAGAGCGGCAAGCTTAGCCCTGTGACTTTAGTGTATGTTTTTGTTTGAGAACAGGATGAGGTAGGGTGTATGACCCCCCCCACACACACACACACACACACACACACACACACACACACACACACACAATTCTTGAGGATACAGTCCAGCAACCAGCTGGTTTCCATTAGCATAACTCTTGTGAGGAATGGCATGACTGGCTCATGTGGGCAGGCGCATAAAGGAGGATGATACTAGACCATCTTTCAGAGTGGTGCCAGATCATTTTAGATTATGGTGAATTTTTACTTTTCATTTAAAGATCAGGAACAAAACCATGTGGTTTGATGACAGAAAAATCCATGTCAAGACAGTTATCATGCAAATACATAATTTTCAGTACTGTTCATGCACATGTAAGGTGTAAACAGTCGGTTAAATCTGTAATTATGGTACCACACCTTCCGATTCCTGTGTGGTTTCACAGTTTTATGCCGTTTCTGTGTCCTACAGCTTACCAGGTGGCATCTAGCAAAAATAATACCATAAAATAATGCTGCATTTGCACATTATCAAAGCTTTTCAAAACTATTCCAGAGGTCACCCCCAAAAAGGATTTTTTTTAACCTACAAACTTTACAAAAACTGAGCATGACAGAAATAGTTTAGCATCCCTGAGGAAGCTGCTATTTGCTTTCCTCTCCGGGTACATGACAAAAATCAAAACCACTCGTGCTCCGTGTGAGCCAGGTGCCCGATGACGTTTAGCTTGACACAGGGGAAAGCAGTCAGCCTGGAACTGCTTAGGTGTAATAAAATCTGCCTACCTGCACCTCTAGAAGTGGCCGTAGCTGTGCTCAGGCCGTCAGCTGCCCTGCTTCTCATTACCAGCATCTGAGTCTATTTTCATCAGGCAACTTTAGTGGCTAAACTAACCAAAAGGAACAGCAAAATGGAGCTGTTCCCCAGAGTGATATGTGGCCTGGGGGGCTGCTCTTTAAAGCAGGAGTATCTTTATCTCACACAGTGGGAGAGATGCCACAGATATGCGGCAGCTACAAAGTATTACTGGGCGATACTTTACTTTGCCGCAGTGTTGAAAGGAGAGATTTACTTTTTGGAGCAAGATAGCATTTACAGTCATATTTATGATGTGAAAACTGTTTGCAGTGCTTTACAAAAGTATTCACACCTCTTGAACCCCTCTCCATCGTGTCGCATCACAACCACAAACCTCAGTGTATTTTATTGAGATATTATGTGAGAGGCTAACACAAAATAGTGCACGATTATGGAGAGGAAAGAAAACAATAAACGTTTTTACAAACAGAATCATGAAAAGAGGCATTCATTTAGTGTTTAGCCGTCCAGAGGGCTAAATGCTTTCATTGTTAAGTCATTAGGATACCTTGGAGAGGTTGTCAGTCCGTCACAGGGCCACACAGAAACACACACAACAACCATGTACACACACTCCCTCCTGAGGGTAACTTAAACAGACATTTTACCTTAACATGCCTGTTTTCGGACCCACACATGAACTGCAAAAACATGAAAACTCCACGTGGAAAGACCCCCCGTCTGGATTTGAACACATCACCTTCTTGCTGCAAGGCTAACAACTGTGCCAGCATGCAGCCTGCGTAGTTTGCACATCTACAAGACATAATGTTTGCCCAAATTGCAAGATAGCTTACACTCAGATTGGATGGAGGGCCTCTGTAAACAACTGGTATCCATCCATCCATCCACTTTCTAACACGTCTATCCCTTGTGGGGCCGCGAGGGGTGCTGGTGTCTATCTCTAGCTGTCAATGGGCGAGAGGTGGGGTACACCCTGGACAGGTCGCCAGTCTATCGCAGGCAATTGATCTCCTGCCACAAATTCTTAAATTAATGGCAGTGCAATTGTAACACCTCAAGATGCTTTGATCTATGGTTGCTCTGGCTGTATATTTTGTTTTAGTGTTGCTCTGTATTTAGATGAATCCATCTTCCTCAGCAACACTATGTTTCCCATCACTGACGCAATCCCACGCAATGAAACTGTCACTACTGTTCTTTACCATGGGACTGGCATGCTAAGAGGGATGTGCAATCTTTCCCAAAACATATTCTCTTCAGCATGTTAGCCAGATAGTTTAATATTTGTCTCATATGACTGGAACACCTTCTTCCAAAAGTTTGCTGCTATCCTGCGAGATGCAACTGTAAGTAATAAGTTGTAATGGATTCTATTTAGATGTATAAGGACCGGAATACATATTTACACCAATATTTTAAGATATTTCTTATTTAAAAACATGTATTCTTTTCATTCCACTTTATAGCTAATTATATTCCCTATGCACTACTTTGTGATGTCCTTTAGCACAAACATACCAACAAAATGCATTGAACTTTGTGGTTGCAAAGTCGAAAAAAATGCATAAGTAATCAAGGGACGTGAATACTTTTGCATTGCAGTTTATGTTAAATATTAGAGACATAGAAGGGAACGTTAAACTATGAAGTGTCAGATTTTAAGGTTCTACTCCATTTAGGTTTATTGGAACGCCTAGATAAAAGTCAAGTAAGACCTTACAGAACGAGAAGCTTTTGCTGGAGCGGGTCACAGCAGTGTGAAGTCATTACAGCCCAAACGGCTGAAGAACGAGACGAGAGCGCAGCAGTGACATCCTTCGCTCAGCTGCCGGCTCTGCCTCCCACAGTGAAAGCGCCCGAAGACCTCCATTAGAAACGGCAGCGAAATTCACAGGCCTGCAGCGGGAGAGGAGCTGATACATGGATGATGCCCTGAGGGTGGGGACTCTCCAAGTAGCCACAAGACTACATCTTAGAAGAACACAATAGCGAGACTATGTAATGACAAAGGAGACTCTGTTTCCTGTTTCTCCAGGGGCACACTTGAGCTGCATGGATTCAGGGGCCCATCAAGCTCCTGACTGCTACCTTTAACCCAACCGGCAGGGCGACACAAACAGCCTCCCAGCACATGATCGCTGATATGAGGCAGTAAACTCTCCTAACACCATGAGCAATGCTGTTGCTCCACTTAATCAGTGTGTTTATTCTACTTTGCACTCAATAAACATCTGGAAACAAACTGGCCAAAAAAAAAACTGTTTGAACAAACACTCATACTTCAAATCAGTGGAGCGCTATGGCTAAAGGGAATATAGCTGAGAGATCAGCTAAGCAGAGCTTAAACGCAGCCAGTGGAGGAGCGAGGCAACATGAACCTACCTTAACGTAGGCAGTGTAGGGCTGGCACTTCTCTCTGTTGATTTCCAGGCTCAGCTGCTGGTTCATTTGGCTGATCTGAGCTCCAGCGTGGGCAAAATAAATCCTGGAAGGCTGGTTTTTCTGCCGCTTATCCACATCAGCAGTCAGGTTGTACAGCAACTCTGAGAAGAGGCAGAAGCAGCGTTACGCATGACACCAGCTTTAAAAAATAGCCAGTCGAGCAAAGACAGTCCTGGGAAACACTTTAAATATGCAGGCTTTTGGTTTGCTGCTCATTGCCAACAGAACATGGGAAAAAGTAAATTATTGCTTATTGGAGGCAAATTAAACAAAAATGAATCATAGTGGAAGACGGAAACATTTTTTGGTCAAATCATTATGTAGTGCTTTAGTGTAAGAGGATGACTGCTGCTAGCAAAAATGGAAACAGCAACGAAATTTCAGCACATTTAACACAGTTTCTCTGCTTTAGTGACCAATCTTTAATTAACAAGACAGGCAAAGACATGAACTATGGGTATAGTTTTTCTGGGCCATAAATCGATTTTAACGATTAATTCGAATTTGTAATTTCTAAAGATTTAATTTTTGGAAAATCAAGTTGTTTTTTTGCCAATGCAGTCTCCTGGGCTTCACTAAAACTTTGCACTATAAAGAACAAAGAGCTTTGGTAATAGGTGCATTGTTGAATACATGTTTAGGAAATTATATTGTCAAAATATTCTACAGAGCTTGTATTAAAATAAATGTTAAATACAAATAATTATTGTTTTTTATGAAAGTATTTAAATCCTATTAGTGGTTGATACCTTTGGTCACACAACAAATACAAACTCCAGCCTGCCTGGCCCTGCTGAAAAAGGGAACCCCACAACATGACGCTGCCACCACTGTTTCCCATCACATGGTACGTTCAGGCAGATGTGTAAAGCAGGTTCTCCACAACTCATACGGTTTTTCATGATAGATTTTGATTTTGTCTGACCAGACATTTGCTGTCCCTCACAAACTGCAAACATTACTTCCATCCATCCATCCGTCCATTTTCTAACACGTCTATCCCTTGTGGGGTCGCGAGGGGTGCTGGTGCCTATGTTGGTTACACCCTGGACAGGTCGCCAGTCTATCACAGACATTACTTCTAGTGGCTTTCGTTTAACAATGATGTCCCTCCTGCCATTCTTCCATAAAAGCCATATTTGGCCGATACATAGCTGATACTTTTTCTGCAGATTTCTGCGATCTGAGCTGAAGGGGACTGTAGCTCCTCCAGAGTAACCATGGGCCTCTGGCCTGCTTGTTTGATCATTACCCCCCTTGCTCTTCGGTTTAGCTGGACGATCATGTTTCTGGGGGTTTTCGGTTGTGTTACGCTCGTTCCATGTCCAGATGATGGATTCTACACTGCTTCCTCAGATGTTCAAAATATTGTTTTTTAACCTAATCCTGCATTAAACTTCTTCACAACGTCATCCCTGACCTGTCTGTTGTGTCCCTTGAATTCAAATGTGCGGCACAGTTTTTAGACTTTAATTCGTGATTCCTTTTTCCTTCACTATTATGGGCTATTTTACTTATCCTTTTGCGAAGCACGGCTTCCATGCGCCGCATACGTGGCTCTGAGGAACAGCAACATGAAGCACGTCATCACCCATGTTTCTGGGAAAACCATATATGGGCCTCTGGCCATTTAAAGACCATTCCTCCGAATGAATAAGCCTCATTCTGCAGTAATTTCCCCAGGAGGGTGTCATACCGGTAAAACAGTGGGAGGGGTGGTAAACACACCCAATTCAGACCAAACTGAGCCGTCCAGCTGAGTGAACACCATGAGCTCATTCCAGAGGAGGTAAAGGAAGGTTTCACTCTGAGAGTCACCCAACACACAGTGCTTCACTTTCCATGGTGACGGCCAGACGGGTAAACAGAGAGGCTTTATTCTGTCCAGCCAGGACAGTTTCATTCTGCAACGAAGGAGCTGCTGTTCCCCCCGGGGGAGGCTGCGAGTGACCACACCCAAACACTTGAACAGGACTGCACCTCAGCTGTCATCAGTTACACCCAGGAACATGTAAGCAGAAGGCTGATCACTACAAACACTCTGCAAACTCAAAGTCAGCCTTAGGCGAGTAACTTAGTCTGAATTTATGTAAACATAATTATATTCCACTCGCTATTTAAAGTTCAAGAAGTGATATTAATTTTTTTTTTGCTGCACCTTCTGAAATAGATTTTACTTTGAGAAGACATAGTTAGAAACAGTTCCCCCCCCCCCCACATTCGACTAAATTTTGAGATCTTTATTTATTTTACCATATTTGGTCACTCAATGTTTCTCGATGCACATTTACGCTGCGCCTAACTTCCCATTGAGCTATGACATTACAAAGCATTTGAAATACTAAAAGTAGTTATCTTAATTACGCCAGCTCAAGAGGTTTCAAATAAAATGCTCTAAAAAATAAAAAAATTAAATCTGTATTTTTCATGAGGACATAAAATGTCCTCATGAAAAATAAAAAAACCTTTTTTCTCTTCTTTGTTCATTTCAGAACAGATTTTACATATACAGACATCAACTGTTTGGATCCTTAAATTCCTAATTGGTACATAGTTTTTTTGTTAGATTACTTCATTTAAAGTGTTTATCTTGAAGTAATCTCAACTGGTCAGTGAATCTCAAAATAAGACACGGGTTAAAATATGTTGAGCCTCTGTCAAATTTCCATATGGATGAATGTATGGATGGATAAGCAGAATGCCTGTAAATAACAATAATATGCAGTACTTGTCCAGTTTAATTATTAGAGGTAGAGAGAGCAATGTTAGCTAGCAGTTTACCAATGATGGCTTTCTTTATGCTCTGAATACATATTTTATGTAGATATTCTAACGAAAATATGATTATTTAAAGCCCGGCGAACTTCTTTCTATGTAAATTCCTCTTGTCTGAACTTGTCACCTAATTCTCCAGGCACCTCTCTCCCCCTGAAGCGCATGCAGACGGTGATGTTGAAGCAGTTGAGGTTCTGGTGGCCTTCATGGCACTGCGGCACAGAGATGTTGATAGAAATGGGTAGGAGGATTGAGACATCCACCGTAATGACAGGCCGCGACCTACGACCACACAAACCCAGACAGAAACATGGCATGGGAGAAACCCATCATTAAAACCGCCGTGAGAACGAGAAAGAAACACTACTTAGGCTCTCATAGCTGGTTCAGCATCAGAGAGAACTACAGCAGAACTCACCTCAGCAGAACCACGCTGTC
Source organism: Fundulus diaphanus (assembly GCA_037039145.1). Lineage (NCBI taxonomy): Eukaryota > Metazoa > Chordata > Actinopteri > Cyprinodontiformes > Fundulidae > Fundulus > Fundulus diaphanus. The sequence goes on along the minus strand of CM073121.1, from coordinate 39,455,601 downwards.
GGCCATGAAAGCTCCAATGGTGACATCTGCAGCAAAGACATGATTGATTTGGACCGTTAAAGAGATACGACACCAATGCAACATCTGCAGTCAGCAGTCTTTACACCTGCAACTGCAAAACAATGCACAGACCGAGTCCTTCAAATGCCATGCAGGCTAAGTCTGACTGTCAGCTGTGGAATGCAGTAAACAACAGGCATCCGTCAGTCACAGGGGTGGAAATAGGCTATTGTTGGCACTAGCAAACTACAAATGTTAGAACAACAACAAAAAAGAAAAGGATGCTTTAAAAAAAAAAATTTCGTATCTTCACATTTGTGGACAGGAAAACTTGGCATGATCGTACCTGCGTATCCATTCCTATCCATGTCCACCTTCCCAGAGATGGACTGGCCGAACATCTGCAGACCGGGGCTCACACTGCGCCCCGATAGTTTCTGAAACAAAATAACTACCTTTACATAACTACATATGATCACGTGAACCAACATAGACATAAAGCTTGATTGGTTTTTAATTTGGTTGTTCAGAAATTAAGCTCACACCTGACTGTAATTACATGTTTGACAAACATTGCAAGAAAATGATTGTAACACATACAGTTCAAATGCAAATGTTTATATACCCTCTGAACATTTTCAAAGTTTGGCACGTCAGTAGAAAAGTCCAAGTATTCTATTGGATTATTATGACCAACACAAAGAAGTCCATAATTGTGAAGTGGAAGGAAAATGACAAATGGTTCTCCATTTGTTTCCAAATGATCTGAAATGTATGCCGTGCATTTTTATTCAGTCTTTGTAGAAGCAGCAACTGCTGAAGTTGAAGCTGCAAGTTAATGCACTGCAAAAAAGGAACCAGAATTTTGTAAAATTTTCTTGAAATTAGTGTATTTGTCCTTGATTTAAACAGATAAATAAGATTATCTGCCAATGGAATGAGGATCTTTTCCCCTAAAATAAGATAAGTAGATGAAAAAAGATGATGGAGATTAATTATTCATGTTTTAAGAGAAAAAATCTTTTTCCATTGGCAGATTATTTTATTTACCTGCTCAAATCAAGGGCAAAATCACTAATTTCAAGAAGATTTCACTTACATTTAGTTCCCTTTTTGCAGTGTACATCCCACATCCATATCTAGACACTAGAATTTTTTGTCCAGTCGTCTTTGCAAAACAGCTCTAGCTGAGGTCGACTGGATGGAGATCAACTGAATGGCAATGGCAACAGATTCCCAATTAAGTTTAGGTCTGGACTTTGACTAGACCCTTTTGCACAATAATATCCTCTGATCTAAATCATTCCATTACAGGGCTTTCTGTGTGGCCTTTGTCCAGCTGGAAGGGGAACCTCCACCACAGCCAGGAGTGCCTTGTCTTGTGGCTGCATCTACTTTCCATTGTCTCTGACTAGGTCCTGCAGAGTTACCATTGGCCTCTTGGCTGCTTCTCTGATCAATACTCGCTAATCCCAGCCCGTCAGTTTAGGAGGACCACGTCTTTTTCAGTTCAACTCATTTCAGTTTATTGATATAGGGTCAATTCACAATGCATATCATCTCAAGGCGCTTTGTTAGGTTTGCAGCATGTGCCATTACTGTTTCATTTTTCCATGATGGATTGAACATTTCTTTGTAATATGTCCCGAGCTTGGTGTATTGTTTTATAACCTAACTCATCCAACCAACCACTTTAAAATCACAGCTTAATCTTTGACCTGTCTGTGTTTCTTGGTCTTCATGATGCAGTGTTAAGTGATGTTCTCTAATAAAACCCATGAGTCCTTCACAGAACAGCTCCATTTATGATGAGATTAAATTAAAAAGGTTCTCTATTTAAAAGTAAGGGATTGGTTTGGCTAAATGTTACGTTAAAAGTAACGCACACCAAGCTAATCAGACTTTTAGCATGCCTCAATTTCACACATGTCCAATACTTGGCAATGGTCTGTCAAATGAAAACCCAAATAAAACATATATTGCAGCTTGTGGTTGTAATGAGAACAAAATGGGAAGAACCTTGAGGGATATTATTACTTTAGAAAGGCAGCGTATTATCTTAAAAACTCTCTCTCCACAACTTGGCTCAGTATAGCGGCAGAGACGTGTGACGAAGAGGTTTGGTGAATATTCTGGCAGGCCTGATTTTTCTTGTAATGAAACGACGCAGAACAGGTACTTCCTCTTTTTTTTTTCTTATTCCAATAAAATACAGTGAACTTTGTAGCTGTAACGTGAGAAAATGTGTAAAAGTTCAACTGGTAAAAAGGATTACACCTCGGACGGAAAGCATGGCCTCCACAGGGGGAGGCCTTGGTGCACAGAGCAGACAAAAAGCCAAAATACTTTGCTTAAAAATGCGTCTAGCCATCCAAAAGGGATCCAAAGGAAGGAGTTGTCCTCATTATCCAGGAGCTGCGTGGGTCTGACATGTAATCCTGAGGCTAAACTACCACCTGCAATGTTACTCTTCATCACTCAGCTACTAACAAACAATCAAAGGCAGGCGTATGGTCCTAATCAGCAATGTTCAAACTGTGCATGACTAAAGCCATAAAAAAACCGGCATAAATGTAAAAACAAGAAAACAAGGATGAGATGACGATATTGAGTCATATCAGAAACAAATGTATTTGCTACCATTGAGTATTTTCTGGTAATTCCTGTGGCGTCTCCGTGGTAGAGATAGACCGCTCCGCCATAGTCGTCCTCTTTAGGCGCTCCTATGGCTATGTCTGAGGAGATAAATAAGGACAAAATATGGTTTTGTTAAAAGTTGGCATATTAATAAGGGATAATATGACAGAGCGCATGTGTTTGTGATTGCAGAAAGGCTTCATTAACCCCCTGTTTACATTCAGCTGGTCTGTTCCTGGGAAACAAGCTCTGAAAAAGTAAGACTCGTAATAGACAATTAAGCACCGTCAGGGACTATAAAACTTGCGCGACCCCTGAGAAAGTGGAAACAAGGCTATTAAGTTCTGGCAAAGGCACTGGAATGCCCTCATCAGCTTATTTTAGCAGAAAGTCCATATTTAGACTTCCTCTTATAAACCAAAAACACTGCCTCGCAAAGTGGTGCAGCATACCGGGCAGAAATGGAAAAAGACGCATTACACAATAGCTAATTTGCTGTATAGAGACAAAATTAAACCCTGTTGCAATGGTTTTTACGGTAGCTCTTTAAAATTAAATGGTAGCAGTTAAGTTGTAAATAACGATCTGTCAGTCAACAAGCACATCTGGCTCCTTCCCACAATCCGAGAGTGATGAGTTACAGGGTGAGTTATAATTCCCAGCTGCCATCTTCTGCTGTGCATGAACACACACGCTGGTGCCAGGCTGCAAGCCTTGAGGCGTATCTCACACGGAGATGAAACCAGGCAGAAGCTTCCTGCCGTGAGTGAGAGATGGAGGCCAAGCAGCGCTCTTCTGCGGCCAGAACCGAGCATGTGCCAGGAAAACAAACAGCGTAACGGTACGTCTCTAAGTGTTATTTGGTTTGCCTCTGCAGGGATGAGTGCACAGGAGGGTGAGAGAAGCCAATGCGCTCCAAATTTTCAGGGCAATTTGGATAAAATATCGGTGAAAATAAGTAGTTTTGCTAACACGTCAAGCAACAAGGCTGTAATAATGAACTTGACTGCAGTTCCCTCTGATTGAGTTAATTTACATCGTTGCCATTCTGGAGGGGTATTAAAATCATGCAACCAATGACGACCCAAAGCTTTCCTACCACTTGAACTTTTGTTTTATCAAACTATTACCAAACATCTTCTATTTTACTAAGATTTTAGGTGATAGACCAAAACAAAAAAGTTAGAAATTGTGAACTGGAAGGAAAAGATACTTGATTTAGAACCAGCTCTGCGCTGCAGTTACAGCTCTAAGAGTTTTTGGGGGATTTATCAGCTTTGCATATCTAAAGAACCACATTGTCTCCTATTATCTTTGATAATAGCTCAAGCTCAGATAGACTGGATGGAGGGCTTTTATAAATGTCAAATTTCATGTCTAGATTCTCATTTGGATTCAGGTCTGGACTTACATCCAATAACTGGGCAATTTTAACACAAGAATATGCTTTGATCTAAAACACTCATTTATAGTCTTGGCTTTATGTTTAGGGCCGCTCTCTGGAAGGTGAATCTCCGTCCAAATCTGAAGTCTCTTCCAGTCTCTTTCAGGGTTTCTGGTGAGAGACTCCAGTATTGCTCTGCATTTAGCTTTGCCATCTAGGGTGCTTTGCTTGTGGGAGACAATAAATGGGACATGTCGTGCTTTCTCTAAGGCTAGATGGAGACACTGATTTATAGCCTCATTCTTCACTATTCTCAACACCCTCACCCCTGACCTGTACCCTGGTCTCATCGATTCTGTTTGCTCACCAATATTCTCTAGCCACCCTCTAAGGCCATCATAGAATAGCTGGATGTATAGTGAGATAAAATAAGACACAGGTACACCCTCCTCACCAATCAGGTTATATATAATGGCACTTGACTCCTCTCGACGTCATTCAGGGGTTTTCAGGGTAAAGAGGATTTATTAAATAAGCTACAATGTTCCGACATTCAATGCAATGTATAATTTTTCCATACACCTTTAAACTATGCACCATTTTGTGTTGGCTGCAAATTAAATACTGTTAAAGTACATTGAAGCTCGACGTTTTCATTTGACAAAATGTGAAAAAGCTCCAACAGGTGAGAATACTTCGGCATGACGCTGTAGATCATATCTGTGTGTCTATTTTGTCCCAAGTGTATGTTTTTTTGTTTTTTTTTGACGTTCAGAAAAGTGATTATAATGCTGCTTTGGACGAACCTTGATAACCATCGTCATCTATGTCTCCGATCGCTGCAATGCACTCTCCAAAGTGTGCATTGAAAGCGCTGTCGCCAGTCAAGACGGCGTCCTCCTCCATCACCCCCTGGAAAATAATAAACAATGGGAATAAAAGTAGATTATCATGTTATCCACAGTAGCTTTGAGAAATAAAATAAAAGTTCCCCGCCAAAAGGATAAAAACACGTTTCATGTCTTAAAAACGAAATCCGAAAACGATCAGCAGCTTAGAAACGAGCGTATTTGGATCAAAAGGCAAGAAGGAGACACGTTCTAGCGAGAACGGTCTGCAAGTTATGCTAGTGTGTTCCTTTTCTGCAGAGCCATGTCCCACTCACGTTGCCCCTGCTGAGATACACAGACACCTGGCCCTCGTCCCGGAGCTGGCTGTGCATGGGTGCCCCCACCAGCAGGTCCGACAGGCCGTCCTGGTTCAGATCAACTGCACACAATGAGGAGCCAAAGTAAGAGCCCATCTGGAACCAAGTCGAGCCACAGAGCAATGGGTCAGATCACAGGCAGTTCCTCAGTGCAGATACATGCAAACACATCACACGCTCTTTAACTTTTGCTTTCATATCTCTGTAAGTCATTAAAAAAAAGAAAATGTTAGTTTTTTTTAAGGTGACCAGGATGGTTTTCGGTAACGCCGTATGAAAAGCATTAGAAACCTCCCGGCATTTGGGTTGTGGCCAGTGGGTTTCTGTCTAAACACTAACACAGACATAAACAACGTGGCTCTAACAACAAAGCAATTAGAGCAGTGGGCCTGCAATGCATCTCAAGAGCCGCTTACTAGATTCCTACGGCAGATAAATAAATGTGTTTGCATTGTTTCAGGTGAGAGAAACCAGAGAGTAACACGGCAATCAAACAAATACTTGGATGATTTTTTTTAATTGGATCTGGAATATTTAAAACAATGGAGGAGCGAATCCTGGTACATACCATTTTCCCTGAGGCTTGAAAACTCTTCAGCAAAGACCCACCATCAAGCTTAAAAATGTAAACCTGTTCAGGAGAGAAACAAAATTCAATATGGCAGCAAAACTAGACCTGTGTGCCAAAACAGTGAAGTTCATACTTTTCCAATGCCGTTGTGCTGAGGCGCCCCGGCAGCCACCTCTATTGCATTAGGAGAGGAGAAGTGTCCAGCAGCCACGGCGTAGCCTGGAGACACAGACCATGAGTCACTGATCTTACTGTAACCATGAGAAGTTTATGCTCCACACAGGCATGAGTGTGCAAATTTTTTGGGGGTTTTACAACAAACCACTTTGTTTTTAAAAACAAGAATCTGGTGTGAGCGACGAAATCTAATGTAGATTTTCTCTATAATTCACACAGAATCAGAATTTATACATACAGGACCCAAATTCACACACACACACACACACACACACACACACACACACACACACACACACACACACACACACACACAGTAACATTTAAACATACTTCCTAGGGGTGTAACAATACATCGATCCACATCAATAATGATTAAATGATCCAACGATCCTGCGACAGACTGGTGACCTGTCCAGGGTGTAGCCCGCCTCTCACCCATTGACAGCTGGAGATAGGCACCAGCAACCCCTCGTGACCCCATGAGGGATAAGCTTGTAGGAAAATGGCTGGATGGATGGATGGATGATTAACAATCCATTTACCATTGATACAAAATGAAAACATCAATCATATCGCAAATATTGTATCGTATTGTCATCCATCGTAGCTCTGGTTGGCTATTTGACCTACCTATTCTATTAAATTTGGAGTAACACTTCACCTGGACTGCACCTTTAAGTGTGGTTCATATGCTTTCAATGTATTAAATATATATTCAATGTAAGCCTGCCTTATCCAGTTCTAAACCAGTTTTGACGTGTGGTTGGTCATGACCAAATGTCAACCATCCAATCCAAACTATGACCCTCAGGTGAAAAGAAATTATTAGTACAACAAAGGGTCAAGTCTACCATAAACAGCAATATGCTGAAATACCAGTGCAGCTGTTCCTGCTAAACCATGACTTACATCAACATGAACTGGGAGGTTGTTGCCAACCGAGAAAGAACCTACGTCTTCAAAATCAATCAGTTTGCAGTTGCTCAAATGCTAAAGCAAAATACTTCATGGAGAAGACTTATACGGTCAGACGAGACAAAGACTGAGCTGTTTGGACACTTAAAAAGATGCAGAGTCAATGTGAGGCATTTAAACTCAAGAACGATGCACTAGCTGTCAAGCACAGCGGTGGCAGCATCAATCTTGGGTACTGTTTTTGCTGCCAGTCATGCTGGTGCTTTGCACAAAATGGGAGGAGTAATAAAAAAGGTAAACTCCCTCTGAATTCTTCAGCTTCACCTCAAATGAACGGCTAGACGGTTGAAATTAGGACACCGTGTTGTGTCCCAGTGGCACAAAAATGCATGAAAAGTAGTTTTAGAGATTAGCAAACAGGCTAACATTTAGCCGCTGTTGAAAATGCATAACAAGGCGCAGGGCCAGGAAACCAAAGAACTCAAACAAGCATTTCTAATAAAAGGAGTGGTCAAACAACCAGCTAGAAATAGACCAGAAACATACAGAAGGATGTGTGGCTTTAGTGAAACTTGCCAACGGACAATGATCCAAGTATGATTGGACCAAATACAGCCATTTGAGCCTGTATTCATAATTTTTATTCTGTGTGAATTTCAGAAAATCCAATACAAACTCAAACTTGTGCACCAGACTCTTGCTTTTAAAAAAATCATTCTTCACTCAGTGAAGTGGTTTGCTGTATAATCATTATACTCTCCCAAAAAAAGAGCGGTTCAAATGCATAACTTAAACCCCAAAATGGGGGGGGGGGTCACATTACTTCCCCTACTGAGCATTGTACATTAAATTGTTTTAAGTAAGTGGCTCCCACCAAGGTAGCTGTATCTGTGCGAGTCGACGTTGTCTTTGTTGGGGCTGTAGGAGGTGTCAGAAGTCATGTTGTACACCTTCACCGTCCCCGTCCAGTAGTACGACCCCGGAGCCCCCATCACCACCAGCTCCTGAGCATGAAAGAGCAGATACATGTAACTGCGGGCTCCTCTGCCGTAACCTGTTTCTATAACAGAAGAAAAGCACAGAGAACGAGAATGGAAAAGAAAAACACAGCGGGGTGGGTGTCTGGTTAACCAGTGACCACAGACGGGTCGGGGCTATCTGCTTTTAAACACGCATTCGCATTGTGTGCCAACAGAAGCAGCCCCGATCGATGGCATCTAGGAGTACGGGCAAAAACAAAACGGAAATTCATAAAAAGAGCAAATGGTCTTTGATTTGAAGGAAAAAAAAAAAAAAAAAACACACTGCAGAAAAGATGCAGCCTCCCCGCGGATATCAGGCCTGCCAGTTACACCGGGGAATGTGGATTTACTGCCGGGACCTCTTCATTTGAACAAACAAGCTTAACAACACAGTCAGGACCTTACTCAGCAGTATGCCTTCCCTGTGCTGCGGCGTCAAACATCTGGGCACCACCAGGCACACGGAGCAAAAGTTCAGGCAAGGATAAAGCCCAAACAGTTGGATGTCTTCTCTTTCAATTCCTCGCATTCCTTCAAAGGTAGGGGGGTGTTCAAACGGTTTACCAGATCCACTCTGACGGGTCTCCAACCGTGGAGGAAAAGGTAGCCTGATAATGTCTCGGGTTTCCCGCCTTCGCTTTTCCACATCTTTTGTCTGCTTCTGCGTGCGGCTCTCACATGAGGCGATTCAAAGCATCTCACACAACAGCATCAGAAGAGGTTCTACTTCAAAACTCGTTTGTGGCAAGTTTGAGGTATTTTACGCAAATATTTGATTCAAATAAAAAAACGCAAAAGACCTCCTAAGGCCATGTTATACAGTGTGGTAAGTGTTTAGGAATGAGATTCTTACATGCAGAACAAAAAAAGGCTGTTTTTCCAATTATTCTGTTAAATGAGCTCCGTTCAGTAAAACCAATATTGAAGCGCTAAGTCGTGAAAAATCAGGATAGCCCATTAAATCAAAGAAATGTTCACATAACAATGTCTAATCTTTTTTTTTGTTTTCGTGTATCTCTGGCGAAAGAAAGCAATTTCATTAACGTTGCTCCAGTCGTTAAACAAAAGATATCAACAAAATTCTCTATTCCAACTTAGAAAAAAGTTAGGATGGCCGGCCCTCTAATAGCTAGCCTCAGCCCCTTTGGCCAGAGTGACTTCAGTGAGACTTTTCTTGCAGCCGTCCACCGGTCTCTGGCACGGAGGACAGTCCGCCTCCCTCCTCACTATCAGCAGTGAGAGGTTTTTAGGGGTTTCTGCCAGTACAGAACGGTTCAAGTCACCTCACAGCATTTAATGAGACCAAGATCACGCCTTTGACTCGCTCCAGCACTTTCCCTCTTTTTTTTAAGGCAGCTTTTGTGGATGTACTTGTTAATTTGGGGTCATTGTCTTGTTGGAGGGCTGGAAGATCACGTTTTGTTACCGATGGTTTCACGTTTTCCTCAAAGACCTATTCAGTCTCCTTCTGACTGTACAGGTTTTCACTTTATAACAGAGGTGGCAACAGAGTCCCTGTGTGGTGCAGCGGGCTAAGTCGGCATGTTTGATATGGGGCAGCAGGGTTTGAATCCTGGCTGCGTCAGGAAGGGCATCCAACATAAAAAGTCTGTAAGTGGTGGTGACTCCTGCATAAAGGAGCAGCAGGAAATAGCTGCACCCTGGTGACATTTTAGGGTTTTGGAGACTTCTTTTAGCATCCTGTTGACTGCTTTAAGTGTGAACATGCTTGGACGACCAGACCTGTATGTAGTTGTGTTGAATGTCTTCCGCTTGTAGACAGTTTTCTGCACAGTGGAACGGCTGATTTGAAATCCTCTTAAACGATCTTTAAACCCCTTACCAGACACTTAAGGTGCAATGCTCTTCTTTTTGAAGGCCTCACACAGCTCTTACGATCATATCCATGGTGCTCACCCTCACTCCAACAGCCAGGAGCACACCACAGTAAATGTCAGAGGTTTGAAAAGGACGATCTTCCTTCAAAATATTCAGTACAACAGTCTAATCATGTTCAGCTGATGTGATCAGCTTCTTAAGTGGGAACAGATGTGGGGGCCGTTCTCATTTAGTCATCAGCAGAAACTGTGACCTGCGGTGTGTTTCTTTTATATCTGAATACTTTAAACAAGTCAAATATGCTAGTAAACTCCTTTTAGTTCATAAACGTATTTTATTTCTTTTCTCTCATTCCAGATTTTTATTTCTTAACCTATTTCATTTCACTTACTTAACATTTTATATAAAAGGTATTTTCTATTGCTTAATTATATTGCTTAGATTTCTCATTATTAATAAATATAATTAAATATCGATGAATCCAAATGTATAAGAAAGACTGGCTGTCGTAGGTGGTGCTAAACGTTTTGCATGACTTTACCTTAAATTAAATCTGAATCTTGATTCTCGTCTGATTACCTTTGTGACTTGCCAGTTGTTCATTTGAAATATCAACATATATAAAAAGTAAAGTTTCTTATTATCAGATGTCTTTTCAAAGCTCTTAATAAGTCATTTTCTGCTCAGAGGACGCGTTCAGGTTACTTTATGCCCACTGCACATTACTGCAGGTCTAAACTGGGTGTCAACGTAACCTGAGACACAGAAAACCGTTCACAGGGCTTGGCACACATGTCTAACGTCAGGAACGTATTTTAATGCCACTATACAGAAAACAGACACGTTTAAACTCCTTAAATATCCCAGATTTTGTTTCAAATCTTCTCCCAGTCTAAATACAACCTAAACCTATTTAATTTCTCTGCTGACTGTTGTATTTCCCTGACTCCATATAAACCGTGTTCGTCACACCGGATGTGTACAGCAAAGGTACCGGTGCTCCGCATCCAAGGATGATGTCATGTAAGCTTCAGAGGACAGCCTTGCTTTTTTAACCATTTATCTCGTGGAACCACACCACAGGTCACATGAACCAGCCACAGCCTTTTCCTACCATCTCTGCACATGGAAACATAAGCTAACACTTATCAGCAGTTAATCAGCACAGCGCCTGCGGCTTTGATATAAACATTGTGCAAATCCAACTGGAGGATTCAAATTTTCCACATCATTTGACTCCTTAAACAAATGTGGGAAAAGACCCGGTTCTGTTCGCCGTGCGGGACGTCTCTGCTAACTATCCTTTGAATATCAGAGTCAAAGTCAACAAAGAGCACTGGAATAACGACGCTTTGAAGCTTTTGGCGGTACTGGGGAAAAAATGCACAGCAAGGATGACCATGAAGATTAATCTGGTGCATTGTTACAGTTCAAAAGCTTTTATACATTTTTATTGTGACTTTTATTATTATCAAAATAGAAAAAACCCACAGGACTCTCCAGGTCCTTCTGGGGAATCCCAGTGCCTTCTCAGGCCAGAGGGGACATGTAGTTATTTTCTGGGTCTCCTCTCAGTGGTATGTGTCTGGAAAACTTCCAGAGGGAGGAACCCTGGAGGCCTCCTGATCAGGCGACTCAAATCAGCTCCATCGGGGCGGAGGAGCAGCAGCTCCTTGTTTCACCCTTTCGCTAAACCTGAGCCCAGTCTCCCTGAGATGGAAGCTTGATCCTGAATCCCATTCTTTGAACAAAAACTCATATTACTTACCGGCATTTGAAATATTTAGGAATATTAATTTGATGGACCAAGTGTTTATAAACTAAATTTTTACAACGTTATAAAGCAAATGTATAGTAATTTATAGCGTTGTTTTATTTTGCATGATGGAAATGAATAAACTCTTGAGCAAAGATGTGCATTTACAAAGAAGGCGACAGTCTGACTTCTAAAACGTCCAACCTTTTGGCTCATTTGAACTATTTTTCAGTCGTTAATGTCAACATTTAAGATGTAGGTCATATTTTATATGACAATCTGACATTGTGAGGTTCGGTCTCCATGAAATGATATAAATGAAAAAGAATCAATCCACCTTAAGCTCCGAATCTAAACAAAGAATAAATAAAGATGATATGAAAATGAAAAAGCACTGCTGCTGACCTCTGTGAAAACTCCCGCTATCCCAGCTTGGCACGATCCGTGCTCTTCCCCATACTTCTGCTTATAGTCTGCAAGAAGAAAGAAAAAAAACAAACCACAAATTATTTAGCTGTTTGCTCAAGCCAGCACTTACTGGTGTTTCTTCTCCTGCATATGGAGCTAGTCAAAGTCCGGGTCCAATCCAAGAGGGATCCAGCGGCAGAGAGCAGAGCAAAGCAAGGGGTGCAGCTTCACGTTTTACAAAACGACCTATTACTTGGGAAGGGAGTGAGGGGTTTATTGCTCTCAGGTTACACAAATATTAAGCTTGGATTTTTAAGGAAAATGCAATGTAAATATAGTTACATGCACAGCATGTCAAGCTGCTGGCAGTGAGACGGAGAAAAGGAAGTCTAATCCTGACCCGAGAGCACAATAGTGGCGCAAAGCGGAATTTGATAGATCTCTCAATACATCACCTATAACTTTATTCAAGTTATTCTATGGTGTACATCATTTTTCCATATGTGTAACAATAAGGCGTAAAAATTGAGTTGATTTACTATAAATAATCAAAATCTTCTTTTTCTAATCTCGGAAAAACCAAGGCGAAATCATTGGCTCCTCTGTACCTTTGCCGAGAAGTGTTTCAGAGAGTAAAAGTCTTTTTGGACGGCAGAGAGAACGATTGAGCCATGGACTAGCTCCCCTGCAGCTGCTCCTGCCAGAACGCCAATTACAGGCCGGAGGGAAAGCTCGGCCCCCCCGATGACGGTGCTGGCTGCTGAGATAACGCTCCATGATGTTCCTGTTGGTCTAACAGGGGACCTGGACCCATCTTAGGTGTCCCATGAAAAATAAACAAGGTTACAAGATGATGGAGAGCAGAAATCTAAAGACGGGTCGCCAGCCATGTCTAATCCAAGCTAGAAATAAACCATTTAATTTGATTCTGTTTTTAAAGAGAATAACCTTTAAGATATTCCAAACTTTCAGTGCCTTGTAAAAGCGTTTATAATTCAACTTTTCACATTTGGCCACTTTAAAACCGCAATCATCTATATTTTTTTTACTGATTCTATTTGAAAGACCAACACAAAGCAGAACGAACTTAATAAGTAAAATTGTACATGGTTTTTCAGGTTTTATTCCCCAAATAAATATTTGGAAATTGTGACGTGCGTTTTGTATGCAGCCCATTTTCTCTCATATCCCCAAATAATCACCCATGCAACCAACCGCCTTTAGAAGTCATCCAATGAATCCAGCCTTGTGCAATTTAATCTTCGTATTAGATTTTGATTATTTATCACAAAAATCAAAATTTTTGGAAAGATGGGAAAATATTTAAAGCAGGGTTAGGTTGGAAAGTAGCATCTCCAGGTCAGAGCATCTCTATAAGAACTATTCAATATGTCGTCCCAACATGAAAAGGGAATCACTTTGAACACAAAACCCCTACAAAGAAACACCATCATGCAGTTCAGATGCATTTCTTTAGCAGGGTAACAGTTCAAAGATGGTTGGAGTTAAATACAGGGCCATTATGGAAGAAACGCTGTGGGTGGCAGCAATATGCTTCAGACAGGGATGGATGTTAACTTTCTAGCAGTACATCGACCCTAAACATACGGCCAGAGCTACAATGGAATGGGTTATTCAGGTCCTAGAATGGCCTAGTCAAAGTCCAGAACTTAATTAAAATGAAAGTCTTTGGCAAGACTTGAAAACTGATACAAACCTGGCAGGGCTAGAGCTCCTGTGTTTGGATGTGCAAAGTTGGAAGAGACATACATGAAAAGACTTGCAGCTGCAAATGCAGCAATTGGTGTTTCTAGAGAGCGATGACTCTGGAGGGCTGAATACAAATGCACACCACACTTTTCAGATATTCCGTTGTAAATATGTGTGCCTAAAATGAAAAAAGCTTGTTTTTCAGTTTTACCCTCATAACAAGGGATGAGCGGTATTATCCTTCCCTTGAGCGTCGGGGGGATGATGGCGCAGTACCCATGTGGAAGGATGTGTTCCGAGGCGTAGTAGACGTTTTTCCAGCGGTGAGCGCAGGCCTGCGAGAGGAAACAGAGACAAGCTCATTCGGTTACAACGCGAGCACTTCAGGCCTCCTTCCACCACACTGATCGCCTCAGCAGCTTCCTCCTCGCTGAGCTGGAGCCAGCACGTCTCTGCGGCCTGCGATGATGGCCGTCAGGGGGTGGGGGGGTGGGGTGGGGTTAAAGCCCGTCCAGAAGCCCCCGACCATGCTGTAACAGCCATGGTCTGTGGTGTGAATATCTCCGCTGCAGCCCCGAGTTCTCTGCTTGCCAAGCTGTATTTTCTCATCAACATTTGTGCTTTTATTGCAAAACAGCAAACCGGAGAAACCATAAGGTCAAACGGCAAAGGCAGGAAGAAGAAGCAGATCAAAAGGCAAAGGAACCAACTCCAAAGAGGGAGCTTGTTGTGTACGGTGACGTTGAGCAATTCCAAAACAACATTTCGCTGTTTATTTCCCTCCCTAAATTACACATTCCACAGATCTACAACCAAAGAGGATAATAAAGTCGGGATTTTGGAAGCTGACTCAAAAACAGGCTTCATGCATGTGCGAATGTGGTAATAATTTATAACCCCTGGGGATCAGCGGTGGGGCTCCTGTGGCTCTGGGGACAGTCCTGGATGCCTATGTGCAGACAAAGTGTGCTTAATTCCCCCCCTGCCCAAAAAAACCTCAACATCCCTCCATCGCTTCCCCACAGAGAGAGACACACACACACAAAATAATTGGAAATGCAATACACTCTGCAGCCTGTAGACATAAACACAGCATCAGATGACTCTCTGGGAAAAGGATAAGAGGTTGAGAAAATTTTTTTTTTTTTAAGTTTTATGGTCCACTGACAGAAAACGTTGCATCTCTTTCCTTCCTCGGCAACTCAGCTCACTTCTGGGACAGACGATGCCTGCGCAGTCGGAGGGAGAGGGCTGCCCTGTTGTGATGTTACCGTTCTGTTTCAAAGGGCTCCGTCATCACAAACAAAGCTTTCACTGAAAGCACGGGTGAAATCACCACCGCACACATCTGCCAAGCAGCCGTTATAGCTCTGCTGAGTCCGCTCGCATGAGATTAAAAAAAAAAACCAAAAAAAACGGTGCTTTGGAGAGGCACGGCAACACGTGGCTTTGGAGCCGCCTCCTCTGTTTCATTGCAGCCCTCTCAGAACTGGGAGAGGTTACCTAAAAGGCTTTTTTTGTTACACAACTCGAGACTCCCACGTTCTCAAAACGTCAAGACCCACTGGGTTTTTGACTGACAGGCGGGTTGGAGCTGGGGGCACTGGTTTACAGCCAGAACATTTCACTACAAACTGGTCCAAACACAAGATACAGAGACAAATGGAGACTCCAACACAATCTGAGCGCCACGTCTGATAGGATTTCATTTTGATTTCCATCAAAATCAGCTGTTTTTTTTTTCTCACATCATTTACCTGCCAGGAGTACTTCTAAAGCTCTAGTACCCACCAGGAACCAACAAACGGTCCAGTAAAGGCCCCCCTTCCATGCGCTTGCTCTCTGCACTCAGCAGGAGACAGGGGTTAATATTTAATGAAAGGCTGCCCCTCACATGGGACCACCGCGGAGGGGGCTGAAGCCTAAACAAACTCTGCCAGCCGCCATACGATCTGAGTGCAAACACTTCAGCGAGCATGTCCAGGATTTACAGCGCTGTGACGTCCCACACGTTAAAATCTACTTTTAACAGACACCAGTTGAAGGTTTCGTACGAAGCCATTTCCAAGCAGCCGTTCCAGCCTGACGTACACAACAAGTCATTGAGAATCCTTGCTTTAAATCCTTCACTCTTAGTGTTTGTGCCAGGCGGCGCTTGTGAGGATGGAAAGAGAGGCGTGTGTAGCCGAAGCGAGGCAGTAATGCCGGGGCCAGCTGTGGTTTAACAGTGTGGTTCGGGGGTAGGACATTTGTAACAATGATGTGGGCATGATCTGGTCTGTGCTTTACGAGGAGACATGGTCCATACTGACTAAACTGCAGAAGAAGAAACTCCGGCCCACCAGTATTTTGCCGTCGGCCCGGTCCTGGCGGGCCAGGCTGACCCCCATCCACTCGTCATCCCTGTCTCCTTGGCACGTCTTCCCACACGGCTCTTCGGGGTTGTTTCCTGAAAGACAAAGAGAGCGGTTTGCAGATGGTGAGTCATCGGGACGGAGGGAGAAGCCGACTTGTTTCTTCTGATTGTGGAAGGGATTTTGCGCCGCTCGCAGTTTGAGACGGTGCAGCAAACTGAGTTATTACTACACTGTGAAAAGGTTTCCATGCGAGCCGAATCCAACAGATGTCAAATTCTCCGCAGCGCAGCAATACTTGATTTTCCGATTAACATCCCTGCTAATACAGCGGCTTGCAAAAATACAAATACTCCTTGAACACAATTTCTGTGTTTTTATCACCAACCTCATTTTTTACTGACGATTTATGGGATAGAAAATAGAAAATGACTCATAATAAAATATTTGAATTAAGCTTTGACATTTTTTTCTTACAAATAATCATCTTAAAGGTGTTATCTCCCACCCTCTTAACTCTGACACCCATAAATAAGTCCAGTGCAACCAGCTGTAATATAATGTTAGTATAAAATATCTGTTCTGGAGGTTCTAGAGGTTTTTGTTTAGAGAACCTTAAGATACAAACAAGGACGTTGGGGTATGACAAAATATCCCAAGCTTTTAAACACTTTTCAGCCCATGTCAAATGAAAGAACTGTGGCAAAAGATCAGATCAGGCCATCGACCTAAACTGACAGGCCAAGCATGAGTCAGGGAGGAGCTGCAGGAATCCACAGCCCAGACGGGGAAATCTGTTGACAAGACAAGCATTTCTCATACATTCCACTAATTCAACCTCTGTGGAGGGGTGACAAGAAGAAAGTCATTAATGAAAGAGAACAAAGAGGAGTCTAGTTTGCAGTTTGCCACAAGCCAAGTAGGGCAGATGTCCTCGTTCTTGGTCCTCAGGACCAACTGTCCTGCAGGTCTTATGTGTGTCCTGCTTAAGGACGGGAGTCGAATTCCGTGTGTTCCAATTCCATGGCACCGTTTGGCAGCTCGCTTAACGATTCTCTTATTGATTCCAGGCAGCACCAGAGCCGGGCAGCACGACTTACGTCACGTTTTTTACGCAAGTTACGCACAAAAATAATGGCGCCTCATCGGGTAAAGCGATCAAAAGTCCAGTCAACGAGGAAAAATCAGTAGATCATTAGCTATACCTAAAACTGAGAAAATAAAAGCATAAACTGTCGTGTCGATCACTGTGTATGGGAGCGGCCATTATCGCCCGACATCACATCCTGTGACGTAATGTCGCGGTAAGGCACTGCGCTCTACAACAACAATTGTTTCGGATTTCCAGAGGACTTCACCATTGAAATTCACGAGAGCTGTTGTTAAAGCAACAATGCTCACGGGCATGGCCGTTGGATGTTCCAATACATCGGGTAAAAGTGAAAAAGACATTTTTTTCACCTTTCCCATTCATGATCCACCACCGGCTCTTTTGTTGGATTGCCAACTTGCCATCGTGCTTCTGACCAGAGAGAGAAAACACGTCGTCTGTAGCCAACATTTCGAAGAAGAATGTCTTCAAGATGACATGAGAGCGAGACTCTTCGGTAGGTTTTTCTTTTTTATAATGTAGAATTTCCAGGAACATTTGTTTACCGACCAGAGGGGCGGAGGGATACGACACACTTAGAAAGCATGCTCACTGTTGCGAAGCCCACTTATTTTATGCAACTTTGGTCTTTTTTTTTTTAAAGTCGCTTGTAAATTTCATGAGTTGTGCAGTTTTTTGGGCTTGTTTCTGAAAGTGAAGTCGATTGTTTGGGGTCTAAACTAAGTGACGCTGAAATATCCCTCCGCCTCATAACGCGCTGCAGCTCATCCTGACAGGAGCAGAGTAAACTCAGAAGTTTACTATGAAAATACGGCTCTGCCCGTATTTTCTGCAGTTTACGGCTGCAATAACTGATGATAACTGCTGAAAGTAGATTAGGTGGTGCAGATCACCATTTTGAGCAGAGATTGGTTCTAAAGATGAGTTTTATACTCATACCCAACCTACAAACCATACTTTAATGTTTATTTGTTGTCTTTTTATGCCTCTAAAATGTTAAATTAGTATTACTTTAAATTTAAATGCTTAATACCATGCCTATTTTTGTTTAAGAGGTTAAAAAAAATTCCCCAAATTGCAATCGATAAGAGAATCGATAAGGAATCGAATCGTTTCACAGAATCGATAAGGGAATCGGAATCGTGAAAATCTTATCAATTCCCAACCCTAGTCCTGCTACCCCAGACCTGACTTAGGTGAATGGGTGATTAATAAGTTTCTGCTGCACGTGATGGTATGATGAGGAGATAAGCCAATCATTTGAATCAGTTGTGCTGATGCTAAAACATAAATAATGGAAGGGTTGGGGACACATCAAACATGTGGAATCAGATAGATTGTGCAAAACTAACCTTGCATACCACCCTGAACACAATCTCCTCATTGAGATGCTTATCTCAGGGGCAAGAGGGATGATGGATGGTGCTAAATATAAGGTGGTACTGACAGAAAACCTCTTAGAGGCTGCAAAAGACTTGAGACTGCATGCACAGGACGTTCCACTTCCAGCAGGGTGATCATAAACATGCAGCCAGAGCAACAACGTAAAGGTTCAGATTAAAGTATCCTTTTCAGAATGCACCAGTCATTTAAACATGTTGGAAGTCTTGGAAATGATGAATGCAGATGCTTTCTATTCAGTCAGACTGACTTTAAACTATTTTGCAAGAGGAAAACATTTAAATTTGTAGAGGTGCTAAGCTGATAGCGACCCAACCCTAAAAAAAATTGCCACTGTAAATCCAGTGAAAACTGGTTACACAAAGAACTGCCTCAGCGTGTCTGAATAAAATGCACGCCACACTTTTCAGATTTTTGTTTGTAAAAATATTTTAGACCCATTTATTATTTTCCTTTGACTTCATAATATGTGCTACTTTGATTAGGTCTATCAAAAAAAGCCCAATAAAATACCTTGTAGTCCGTGGTTGTAATGTGACAACGTGTGAAAAAGTTGAAAGGACATGAATACATCTAACATCTTTAGATGGGTTTTCAGAAGATAAAGAAAAAATATATTTATTCAGGATTTGTTTTAGCAATAAATGTCAGAACTTTTCCCATAACTCAGATACTGTTCAGTCTGGCGAAAGTGCTCTGGGCGCTTCACATGCTTAGATTTTAATCCATTATGCAATTATCATCAGATAATTCATTCATTTTATAGCGTGAGAATGGTTACTATCATCCGCACGCAGCCATGAAAAACTGTCTTCAGACGTTTAGAAGAGACACAATTTCTGCACCATAGTCAGTCCTGATGTTTTGATGAGGAGGCAGCAAACCTGAAAAACTTTTCAGAAATATTTACGAGTGATGTATCCCTAATAAGAAAATAATTACTTAATTAGCACAAAACACTAATATCTGAACTGTTACAATATGCAGAATGTAGATGTGGGTACCAAACCCAAAGGCAGAGGAGTTAATGTGAAAATACAGTTTGTGCCTCTGCTTTGTTTTCTGAAAATCAATGATTCTGATATATTCGGTGCCAACTCCATATTTAAATAAACTTGGAACACAGAAAAAGCTACTGTGAGAATGCTGATTGTTGGGTTTAGCTCCGCCTTCAAAGCAATTATTCCCTCATAGACTTTTACTAAAACTGAGCAATCTGGGATTGGGCAGTTCACTTTTCTCTCCTCCGGGATATTAGACCTTAAATAAAAGACCACAGAATGTCGGGGATGGAGTGCAAACATCCAGGAAGTCGTCTTGCATTTGGAAGGTTGTGGGTTTGATTCCAGCTTCCCCTTTTCACATGTTGATGTGCACCTGGGCAAGGCACATGTGTGCCAGTTAGTGAGTGTGATTGAGTGAATGTGCCTACAGTGTAGAGCGTTTTGAGAGGTCAGTATGATTAGGGAATCGCTTCATAAATTCAATCCTTGTCTTGAACCGCACTCTTCAGGGATGTGTCCTCATCTCCTTCTCCTTTTCCCTCCTCACCTATGATTGTCCCCCCATCTGCTCCAGTAAGACAACTGATAAATATGCATCTATAGTAGGACTGATAACTGACAACAAGGAGGAAGTTCAGTATTTAAGTAAATTGTGTCCACACAATAATCTGAAATAAAGCAAGGAAATGCTAAGCGGACTCCAGGAGGCACATAGAACATTTCTTGCCCCTCATACATCTAATCTGGTATCTCTTTGACCACAAATATATCTCCTTTGGAGAGGAAGGCCCAGCAGAGGCTTTTCTTCCTCAGGAAGTTAAAGTAAGATAATCCCCCTCACCATCTGCATCTGTAATCTGGAACCTTTTGACCTGCACTGCTGTAAAAAGTGGATTTCAGTTTGAACTGCAGAAAGACCTGCAGTGGGCGGTGAGGAATAGAGAGCGGAAAAATGACACACCACCTCTCTCCTGTAAGGTGATCTACATGGAGAGACTGCAAAGGAATAATAGCTGCATTTTAAGGAACCACACTCATTTTGGGCTTCCTCTATTCTCACTACTTCCTTCCAAAGGAAGATGCAAACTTATCAGAGCACATCAAAGAGGCTAAAAAACAGATTCTTCTCAGGCTGCTAAATATAAAGCACACAAAGCACCAGAAAACCTTTAAGGAACAGAATTTTTGTATTTGTAACTCGTGTCTTTATCATCATTTGATTGCATTTCTTTTCAATTGGAAGGCGTCTGCTCAGATTGGACCAAAGTTGAACCTTTTGGCCTACATGTGCCCTCGCTACACCACCATAATCATACATTATTATCCCCTCTCTCACCATAAGAGGGGAAGATGGGAATTGATGGAAAGATGAATGGAGATAGATACAGAGAAATAGAAGAAGACAACCTGTCAGGGGCTGCAAGAGACATGAGACTGACATGGTGAGTTCCCATGAAGACAGCAACCCAAAAAGTACAGTCTTATCTACCATGGATTGATTTAATCAAAGCATATTCGTGTGTTCGAATGGCCTGGTCGAATTCCTGGGACCTAAATCCAAAATAAATGTCTACAGCAAGATTTAGAAATTTACTGCAGGTACACTTTATCCAGTTGGAGGAGCTTCACTTGTGCTGTGCACAGCTGGTAGAGACATATCTCTATGGACCTGTCGCTGTAATTGCAGTGAAAGGGGATTCAATGATTAGCCGGGGGGACTGAAGATAAAATGCATACCAATATTTGCAGATTTTTGTAAATAATGTTGACAATATTTTGTGCTGGGCTGTTGCCTAATGTTTCTTTTTAAATACATGGACATGTGTGGGCGTAACCTGACAAACTAGGAGAAAGATAAAATCCCTTTGCAACACAGTATGCTGGCCTTTTTTTTAAATATCTTCCTGCCCATACTGAGAGCTAATGTTTCAGCAACAATGAGACTAGACATTTCGTTTTTGCTGTTTTATTTCCATAGAGTCCATTAAGGCAGCGCTATGACACATATAGCTGAGTGTTTCTCTGGGACTGTTTTTGTTGTTTGTTTGCTGTGTTTTGCGTTCGGTACACACTGGCTGAAACCAGAGTTAATATTAAAGCCATCCGTGCACCCTCTGTGGCTGGGCCATGGGAGCAGAGAAGATCAGAGCGTGATGGGGGCTTTGTAAGGGGAAGGGAGTCCTAATCCCAACTATTTTGGCTCATGTGCTTCAGCAGAAACATAAATCATATTAGTCCAAATATTTATAAAGTTCTGCACGCATAACCCCCTTTGCTTTTAGAGGTAAAAACGTCCAAACTTGGGGGTCGTTAAATGCCAAATACAAGGCTGCATTAATCTGATAAAACAAAACAGATGCTTTGAGAAGGGAGCGCATGCAAAGAATGAAGCAGAGAGAAAAAATATGTGGACTGTAGCACCAGACGGGAGAATTTCACCTGAGTTGTGTTATAGGAACGTGTGTTGCAGAGATACGGGCGTGAGAATGGGTGTCACTATATGAAGTTGCGTTAACGCAGCGGTGGTTGAGATCACTGACCTTCTACCAGATCCACCTCAGTGCAGCGCCGCTCCGGGTTGCTGTGAACCCGACACTGGAACACAGCTCCGGGAGAGCGCACCGAGCTACTGTAGGAAGAGTTTGCCTTGGGTGCCCCCACTATAATCCTGTGAGGGGAGAGCATTGGAAAACAAACTCAGTTCGTCTCATAATCTGTTTCCGAGAAGATGAAACAAAACGATGACAATCTAAGCAGCGCAAAGCAAGCTGTCCTTCTTCTGAGAACCGCACGCTTAAATGTATATGGTTGTGGATGCAACCCTGACTCTCTACATGTTAAAAGAAAAATACCAACCAAATGCGTAATTGAGAGAAAAAAAAAAACAATTTCCAGGAACTCTGGGACTCACCAGCGTGTGTTGTCATGAAAATGCTCCAACACAGAGTAGCCAAAAAAACTAGAACTCGGTCCTTTGAACACTAAAGGATGTTCTAAGTCTATATTGTAACAGCAAGACAGCGAAATAAAGAGAAAGACATAAAAACTTTGCTGCACTCCCGTTCTGCGCGTCAGATTAGGAGCCATTCCTTTGCGCATCGTGCGTAATAACGCGGTAAAAGTATCCAAAAACTAAGAAAACACACAAAAATATGAAGCAATCCTTAGCTCTCCACTGGTAAAGTGTTGCAAGAATGCTTATAATGTGCTCCTGCTTCGTTTAGCGCCTCATTTGTTCAGCGGTGGCAAAAGCAAAGCCTGGAGGAGGAAAGTTAACGGTCCGGTAAATAACGTGCGTCAGCTCCTCTCCATTTCTCTGTCAGTCTGAGTAAGTTGCTGCTCGCGGGCTCACTGTCTGTCACATAAATGCAGCCAGCAGTCATGTCCTTAGGGGGACAGCCTGGAAATAAGAGACGTTTTTCTTTTTTTCAAAACAAAAGCATCAACGTTTGTGAGAAAAGAAGTCATCACTGCTCATCGGGAGGTGGTCCTTTATTGTGAAGGGTCAAATCGGAAACGTGGTTTCTTTTTACAGTCAAAAAGAAAAAGAAGAAAAAAGAGGTGAATGTTTTTGAGGCGCAAAGCGTCACATTACACCCATGAGCTTTATTGGGGTTCAAGCGCAAGAAAAGGGAGAGATGAGCGCTGACTGCTGCCCCCTAAAGGCTGTGGATATTTAGCAAGCTGCAGAAGCTTCAATTTTCATTATGTGTTCAAATTCTGAGATTATCTGAAATCTGAAAATCATGTGTATCAGCTGGGGCGGGGCTTTTAAAACTATTGCAATCAAAACATGACAACACCCTGTGCACAGATGAAAGAAGTAACTTTCTGTTTCTGTTATATCTGAATTTATGAAGTGCCCATACATTTATTTTTTGTCATTCGTCACATTACAACCACACACTTTAATTTTTTATGTGATAGACCAACAGACAGTAGCAATTATTGTGTAGTGCAAAGAAAATACGTGGTTTGACTTTTTGTTTTATACATTTTCTGCAAAGCATTGCTGGCATACAACCCCGTTCACAGTGGATTTACTGATACCCCTGAATAAAATCCAGTGCAACCAATCAACCCAAGATGTCACCTGATTAATAAAGAGTTTACCCGTGTTTAAATCCAGCGGTTCCGTGAATAACACAAGACAAGTCAGAGATAAAGTTGTTCAGGAGTTTCAATGTTCAACTTCCAGCAGAACCACAACCACAAACCTTCAGCCAAAAATGAAATGTTTCAGATCAAAGTGTATTAATTTGTTAGAATGGTCCAGTCAATGTCCGGACCTACTGAGATTCTGTGGAGGTATTTGATAAGTGCAGGTTTTTAAAAAAATACAACTTTATTGAGCTTGAGCTGTTTTCAAAGCACAATAGGCAGATGATGTCTGATAAAAGACATAACTCCAAAGAAAGGTGATTCCCCATAACAGTGATTTAGGACTACAGACAAATGAAGGCTGCATTTATTTATATACATCTTGTAAATAATTAGAAATAGGAAAACCATGAATCATTCTCCTTCCACTTCATTTTATTGAGCTACTTTGTGTTGCTCTACCACATAAAATATTGATAAATCTCAGTGACATAATGTGGGTGGATGGATCATTTTGCAATGTAAAAAGATGCAAATTTTCCTGTATTTTCCTGTGGCCTTTACAGATCAACCCATTACCTCATATTGCAGAAGTCAGTGAATTAATTTCACCTCAACTGAACAGAGCAATGTGCAGCAATAAGTCAGCATTATATAGGTCAAAACAAACTCAGTGCAAAACCCTTGTGCATATTTTATATCATCAGCTCATCATCCAACAGCATTTCCACTCAGTTCTCTGTTAATTAGGTTTAGAGATGCTTACTCCAAAGTGCAGAAGCCCTGAAGGACAAGTTAAAAATTGCCTAAAATTATTTCCAAAGGCCATAAATTAAAAGAAAACAGTACAACTGACCAAATGTTTGTTAAAAATGATTTATGTTTCTGATGTTTTTGTTTCACTCGTTAATAATTAAGGCAGTAAGACTGTTTAAGTCAGACCTTTCAGGGCTTCTGTAGTGTTAAATAAGATGTTAACTTCTTTCAAATGACTAAAGGAGTTTCTTCTTCTCTTCCTTGTTCCATCATGTTTTATACAGCGCTACATGATTTTAACCGATGTTTCTACTTTTTATGGAAGAAAAAATGTGTGAGAAGCACTTTTTGATAAACTGTCAAACACATTTCATACAGTAGATCACTGGCTGCAGCAGTAGCTTGATGGTACTAGTTTTGACAGAAGCACTTGAGAAACATCCAGTCAGAGATTCACTGCTATTTCTAGCAAAAAGCTGCTCCTGCTGACTTATTGAACCTCAAATAGTCGCAGGGAATGACATTCTGCAGAACCAGCGGAACACAATAACGACGAAATCTTCTCTGTGTATCGATATTCAAATATTTTAAGTGCTTTAATTGAGGAAAAAAAGGTTGAAGATGTGACACGCAATCTTGAAACGCAGACTTTGAGTTTGTAGCCGTCTGGAAAAAAAAAAAAGTGTTGTTTTGCTACCTTGTTAGAATGATAAAAAAAAAAAAGAAGTAAAACAGAAAGTAATAAAAGCCATTTTTACCACTGTACCTTAGTAAGCACGGGGGAAAATAAGGGACAAAATGTATTTTTGTAAATAAGATTTTATTTGCTTGCCTCAAAATGTAAAGCAGTCATGTGCCCTATATTACAGTCTTCATTCTTATTTTACAATTTACACTTGGGGTGTTTCGAAGTTTGTCAGTCAGTGTCAAAATATAAAGCGTAAAAAAAGCCGCGTCGAACAAACCCGGTCCCAAAGGCCAGTCACTCCATATGGTGCGAGTGCACAGTTAAAGGGTCGTTTACAGAGGAAGCCAATCAGACAAAAGAACTACACAGGAACACATAAATCAAGTGACTGTCAGCATTAGTGTGTGATATTATTTATTGCACAAGCCTTGTTTTCTTTTTTTATAAACACATCCTAAAATAACCCAAAACATTATTAAAAACATAAATTATACTCAGTAGAAGTGAATTATGGAAGATTTGTGTTTCTGTCAGAAACTCTTTATTCCCTCATACCTTTAATTGGATTTCCACACACTTCATCACACACACACACACACACACACACACACACACTTATGCCCCAGAATGTGCTCAGAAACACAACCTTACACACACACACACACACACACACATAAAAAAAGACATGATACAGAGGGAAGGACTTCAAATAATCCATGGCAGTCTTCCCCCTCAGCAGCAGATCTTCATCGTGAAGTTCCCGATTCAAAAACTCATCGTAACCAAGGCTGTGGGAGGTGGTAGAGATGAAATTCACGGTTATTAAAACGAAGAAACGAGCCACAGAGCGTTGAGCCGTCGGGCTACCGGGATGCTTACGATTGGTTTGGAGTCTTCTCTGTCCAAAACCTTTTGCGCCTGGTCCGGAGGAAACTTGAGCATGGAGGTAATCACTTTGGCCATCGTCTGCAGAACAGACAAACGGAGGGGGAAATTTTCTAAAGAGAAGATCATCATCCCATTAAAAGCACAACAGTGCAGTCACTGCTACCTTTGACACATCACAAAATCTAGTTACGGCTGCTCCGAGACAATTAAAGCCTAACGAGACAAAGGAAGAAGGATGAAAATGTTCTCTGTAATTAACTTCAGGTCCATCTGCCACAGAGCACGCACTTCCCCATAAATGCAGGAGATAATCAGAAACAGCGGTGCGGCGTCGCAAAGCTAACCGCCGCACCGGCTCTGAACGGCAAATCTGCGTCATGCAGGATGCACGTGCTCGCAGGCTGCCTGTAGGACATCCTCCACGCAGAGGAGGTCTGCCATGTCGCTGTAAAACGTAGCCGTGTGTCGAGGAGCGGGGAGAGTCCCGCTGAGTTGAGAGGAGAGGAGATCGCTGTTAATTATCAGAAACCAGACTAGACCCGGCACAAGTTTCACTGAGGCGATGCAATATCCTCCTGCTATACAGTTTTACTGTTCAGCAGTTGACTTTCTGTCACCGACTGCCAGGTTTTCTATTTAAACTAAAATATATGAACCAAACAGGGCATGGCTGAAAGTTTAAAAACAGTCGATTAGATAATAAAACGCAAACAAGAACAAGAAACAACTGCTGATTAAAGACTAAGACAAAAAGAGATAAGCACCCAGAAACTATAGAGCGTTTTGGGCTTAAATTAGGTCACTTAGGCTCTCGTTGTAATAACAGATTTATTCTTAATGTTCTGAAAGGCAAAACCTTGAAAAAGTATTCACAAGACAAATGGCTTTCTACACTTTCTACAAATCAAACTTTGAAAAGAGTAGCGTGCACCTATGTGCATATTTCTGGGAGGCGCAGCAAACCCCGACACCAGGATTGGGGTGTTGGCGTTTTAACGAAGTTGCTTCCACGTTCGATCGGCAGCCAGAACACGCAGTGAAGGTCACCAGAACCAGAATGCCAGGAAGATGATCTGCACGCCGTGATCAACAGGTAATAGTCAGATAGGGGTCACTATCGGTCATATTCTATCAGCTGGATCTTAAAGAGCAGCGGCGTCACCGCTCAGCTCCAGCGCTGAGTGGAGCCAGCACCCTCCTGACTTTGGACTAGCGTTGTAGCTGCGCTCCCACCTCACAGTTATCCATTTGACCTCAAACCAGAACAACTTTACTATGATGCCATGAGGTTTTCTACAGTTCATTTCCTCCAGTCTGTCTAGGTGTTTTGTCAGGGGGTGCAAAATAAAGAGAAGCTTACTTTTGTTTCCCGCCCCATCATGTATTCAAACAGCACCTTCCTCAAGTACTCCATCTCCGTAGACTCCGACAGACTGTCGGGGGTATTTATTCCAGGATCTGAAGCAGGAAAATGAGATTTGTGAGTTTCACAGGATGAACAGTTTTCTTTTAAACACCACTTAAGTTTGAACAGTAAGAAGGAAATCAGCTGTTGCTGCTTTCCATAAGATCCACGAGAATTTAGTTTATTGCTCCGTCTTGAGAAAAAAACAAAACAACATAAAACTTAATTGAACAAAATAGCGACACGTTGACAAGCAAATTTAAATAAGGAATAATTAAAAAAAAAGCTGTTTTCTGTTTAGGAACGCCCAGTTTATATTTTTCTTCAGCTACAGATGCACACAGAGGCACTCGTTGGGCATGTAATGGCTCAAGTTTAGCTCAGGAACAGGAAACAATTGTGTCTTTAAAACGCTTTATGACACGAGGTGAGCGGTAGTGATTGTTTTCATCGTCTCCCCTAAGCTACAAGCGTTGAATTGAAAACCATGAATGGGAGGGGCTACGTTGACAGCTCGGATGGAGCTGGTAGCACTTAGGCTGCAGCTTTTCTCCCCAGAACATCTACAAGAGCTCTCTGCTTAAGCGTAATCTCCATCCAGAGTTAATTAATGTCCCCGTGTTGCTGACCAAAGAGCAAAAGAGAAGAAGGCATCCAAACTACTCTTTGATCTTTGACATGGATAAAGGGGTCACCAATAAATCCCGCAGCCTTTGTCCTCCTGACCTTTTCCAGCCGTCGGTGACCGACGACCCCACAGATCAGAGATACACGAAACCAGCCTCCAGATCAACCTAAAAGCTCAGCTCTAGGTGCTCTAAACAGACTTAACAGAGATCTGACCGAATAAAAGGAAGCTGCACCGCTGTAATTCTGCCCAACATAAACATCATAGGTTATGTTGGACATAATTTGTTTTCTGAAGAGCAGGAGGGGAGACTAAGAAGTCGGCGTGCAGCAGTAAAGTTAAGCTCGCGGTCTGCAAAACCCATTATGTTTAAAAGATGACTTCTTCACCACCCCCGGCCTCCCTGACAGCAGGTTTGCTTTACTGCACCAGCGCGGTTCAGTTTATGATGAAGCTGAGGATACGGCGCTGACTTAGACCCAGTCCCTTAAAGGTTTATGTCACAGCGTACGTGCTCATCAGCAATAAGCCAGTTCACTTTAGGCTTTGAACCATTCTCTCTTTTTCCCAGGGTGGAACGATGCCAAAACCACATTGGAAATGAGATGCAAGTAACTCAAGCGCACGGTTTGGCATTCACACAAACAAAGGGACGAGAACAATAGCCACCCAATAAGACGAGAGGGACACATGAAAGGACAATGTAAAACAAACCCTAATAAATAAAATGGAGCCAAGAGCCAAAAAGTGCTTTTATCAATCATCTTAGGGTCTTTGTGTCTAAAGTCATCACAGCTAGAGGAAAGAAGCTTTTAATTGCTGGATAGCGCCTCCCAGAAGGGAGAAGCTCAAACAGGTCTCTGGCAGAAAGCAAAGGGTCCTTAATGAGAGCAAAAGCTTTGTTGATAAATGTCCTCACCAATAATCCGCCTGGCAGAGCGGAGCACTTGGTTTAAAAATGTCCTTTCTTTAGCAGAAACATCTCCAAACCACAGTGTGATAGCATTTGTGAGAAGGCTTTCTATTGCGCAACAGCAGAGATTTAACAGAATCTGCTTATTACTGCTTAAGTCTTTCAATTTACGCAGAAAGAAAAGCCGCTGCTGAGACTTTTCGACAATAACACTGGTATTCAAAGCTGAGGTCATTTGACAAGTTTCAGGCCCAAAACCTCAATCTCTTCGAAAGTGTACGAACTAAGCTTAAAAGTCGCAGCAGAGATCTGCATCTAACTATCAATTCTGACAGCAAGTGCACCTAAATACAGCAGCCAGAATCACCGCAGAAGCTTGTTTATGGCCACAAACAGTGCAAGGGACGCTAAGGGGTGTATGCTTAACATGGAGCCTGGATGTGTGATTCTGAACCTGTTTAGATTAGAGATAACAAACAACAACTTCAGCAGAATGGTTCTAAACTTCACCGAAATTATCCGATATCATCCAAAAAAAAAAAACTGGAACAAAAACTGGAACAGCTTAAAAGCACGATCAAAAGCCAAAATAAAAACGTTCAGGCCGAAGAGGCGTTCGTGCAACCTTCTGGCTGGCGCGTTCAGCCCAATATAATGTACGTTGGTCATAGTTTATGCTCATCATCTCTGCTGGGCTCATTTAAAGGGCAATCTGAGCAAGAAGTGAAAAGCCATTGTTGAAGCAAAGATTACCTTTGTGTGTCCCATCAAGATGAGTTACAACAGCGCTGCGGTGGAGAAACTTGATCTTGTCTTCCAGAGAGTGAATCTGACAAGAAGGAAGACACAAACATGTTATTCTCTGACCTCTTTGGGTTGAGCTGTTACCCTGGGCCTTAATCTCTTAACCGGGACAAAAGCATTTAATGGCCTTCCTTTGGGGGATGTTTAGTGAAAACTGAAATCTGCGGGAGGTGTAGTTCTGATTGTTTATAGGGTTAAAAACAAATGTAAACAGATGTGTTGCGCAATTAAACCGATGCAGCAGGAGAGCGGTGGCTGTTTCTGCCGGAGGCCACGGGTTTCTGGGAACACGCGGCTCTTGGGTTATCCCACAGCGGGTCGGACACTCACTCGCTCCACAAATGTTTGCTCCTTCAGCCGAGCCTCGCTCAGGAGAGTCGTCTTCTCAGCGAGCTGAGCCTGCAGTTAAAAGGGACAGAAGATGACTCTCCTGGCTAATGAGGGCAACAAACAGGACGTACAGCTCTCTTTCTCAGTTCTGCCGTATAAAAATGTCCTTTTTAGTGATTCATCTGGATGATTAAAGCAGTGGAAAAGGAGCCAGCATACATACCTTCAGGTCCTCAGGGGTCAGCTGTATAGATACGAGAGAAGTGAGAAAGAGAAAAATAAGTTAAAGTGTGAGATCATTAAACTTAGCCCTAATTTTAAGCCTGAAGACACTCAAGAACAAACTGCTGGTAATAATAACGAACAGGAAACATGTCAGTGGGCACAACTCCAGGGTCAAGACAACTAGCTGGGAGCGCGGATCAGAAGAACATCCAAAAATAAACAACAAGCTCTCTCATCTTTCTTTAACGTGGGCAAAGAGGACGCGAGTGCCGGTTATGCAGGTCTAAATCATTTATAATAATAATACTAATTAGCTGCATAGGGGGTCCAAAACGTATCGCCTGGTAAATCTGCTCAATAAGGTCCAAGTAATGGAAACGGCAAAAAGCAGAAAGAGGAAGGAAGGTGCGAAGGTAGCAAGGAGGGGAGAAAGGACCAGAGTTGCTAAGTGAATAATGCCAGACGATGAGACGGATAGACGGATGGGTAAATAGACGGAGAGAGAAATAGATGGACAAATGAATAAGGGGGGAGTGGGGGGGGGAGTAAGGCGGCTGAATGGTTGAACAGCAGACAGACGGATAATCCAAGACGAAGAGTGGACACGCGGTAGAGAAATAGGGTTGAAAAGATGGATGCCTGAAATGAAATGACGAACAAACGGACGGATGTGTGACGGATGAACGATGATGAACAAACGGTGGAGTAACGGGTGTCTAATGGAGGCCCAGAAGTATAAAGGACAAATCCTCCGTCTATCTGTAACGAGGAAAAGGCCTGCATGGGGATAACTCCACACGGTCCCCCATAAAGCTATTACCTCACCTGGGAAGAACGCAGCAGTCAGAGCAGAACAAGACTCTCTGTTTATTGTTCTACAAACGTTTGTGACGGTAAGAAAAGGCTGTGCGCGGGTCTAATGGCACCTGGAGACATCTCTGTGACCCGACTCCTTCCAGTTTGCGTAAAGTGCATGCGAGCGCCGCCGCGGCACGATAATCCGGAACAGGGACCGAGGCTGGCTGCTGCCGCGCAGACTGCCTTTCGTGAGGAGAGCATTCCTGAGCGATTCAGACGCAGCCTCGCAGCATCCGGCGCTGGCTGGAGAGCAGCCACGAGCCTGCAGTGAGACGGCGTTCAGGGAGAAGTATGCGAGCGCGCCGTGCCCTGAACTCTGGGACAGATTCCTGCGCTTATGAAGCAGCCCAGAGGAAAGGCGGGGATGATGACTGCTATGCAGGTTGACCTGTTAAATGAGGTGCGCAGAATTCATTTCAGACTCCAGTCTTACCCCAAAGGAGAGCTGAGAATGAGAGTTACTCCATATGAAGAAAAATGACTTGAGCAGAATCGCCGTAGAGGTTTTATCTCCGTCTGACGACCCCGATGGCGTCTATTTAACAGGCTACATTGGCTGCGGCTATGAACCTTTCCAGAAAACCAAAAAAAAACCCTCCCTAATGCGTCGGTAGACTGTGACGCGGCTCGTTGGGACGGGGCTTTACCTCTGAAGGGCTTTGGCAGCGTGACTGAAGCTCTTCTAGCTGTTTCTGAACCTGCCACACTCTGTCTCCCATCTCCTCCTCCCGGCTCTAAAAACAAATAAATGGTTACATGAGCAGCAGATGAGACGCTTCCTGTGTTTCATCTCGGCATTCCCCTCCTCAACCAGGCCGGCTGACCTCGGAGTTCATTCCCAACTTTCAGCCCGATTATGTCAAGAGACAGAAACAGAAATCACCTACAGCGTTCCCCTGCCCCTCAGACCTTTTCCCACTTTATCGTCAATGCCGTGGATTTTACGCACCGTCTCCCAGACCATTATCCAAGTGGGACGCACACATTTTCATTGCTAGATAGACCGCATGAATGGATCATATGAAACAGAAGCCAAAGATAATTAAATAAATGCTGAATAAAGTTATTTTTTTTAACTCTGGCAGACCCAGATTTAAAGTGATCTTCATTCAATCAGCAGGAAGGTTGGGACTAGGCAGGCATCTTTCCAAATATAACAACGTATAAGGATACATCATAGGTACATAGTAGGACTGATAAAGACAAGAAGCTGTAGGGAGACAGAAACATAGATAAGCAAGAGAGAAAAGGAGAGCAACAGAAGCACGCTGCTCATATGGAGCTGTATCCTACGATATTAATGGAAAGTTGAGTGGAAGGACAATCTGTGCAGTCCTCCTACAAGGGACGCAATGTTATGCGATGCGCCAGCACAAAATAGGAAAAATCCTTTAGAAGTCTGAACGATGTGGCGCGTATTTTCATTCAGCCGACGGCTGGAACTGAACTGCAGTCCATAGATTGCCTTCAGGAGTCGTCTGCACAGCGAACAGAGTCTCAGTGGAAATGCAGCTGTTCTGCGAAGGCCTCAGAGGTTTTTAAGAGCGCATCAGTGGGTAAAACTCAGCAGGACAGTGTTTGACCTGCCATCATACTATAGCAGGGCGCTGCACCCGAGCAAAATGAAGAGTATTACTGCAAACCCACTGGGACCCGGCAGCCCCCAGTCGGACGGAGAACCTGGCCGGTAACGTGATGACGCTCCATTGATCCTCACCCAATCTGACGGAGCTTAAACTATTTTGCAAAACTCTCTCTAGAGCAGTGCTTTTCAACCTTTTATGAGCCAAGGTAAATTTTTTTACATTGAAAAAAAATAATAAAAAATCACGAGGCACACCACCAACCAGAAATGTTAAACGATACCCTGTAGCCGCCTATATTAACAATATAGTCATTCTTATCAAAGCGCCTTGAAAAGGAATCAAATAAATTCTATTTTCTAATCTATTTTTAATCCTCTTTTATATTTCTTCTTTCAAATAAAAATTTTTCAAAAAAAATCTTTTTAGACCAATTAGGTGAAATTGGATGATTTTCCACGGCACACCTGACGATCACTCACACTCTAGAGTACGAAGCTGCTATGGATCATCATGTATCATAAGCCTGACATAAATGTGGCCGTTAAGAAAGACAAACGTGTGAAGACCTCCAATCCACCTGTATGACTTGCTCGTATTTCTGCACAGTTCTCTGCAAATCGTCGTCCTTCTGGGAAATCACCTTCCTCAGCTGGCAGGCTTCGTCTCGGTGGCTGCTGAGGAGCTCGGCTTCGACAGCCTGGGCCTTGGCTGGGCAGCAGGAATAAAAACAAAGGA
This sequence comes from Fundulus diaphanus, assembly GCA_037039145.1. NCBI lineage: Eukaryota > Metazoa > Chordata > Actinopteri > Cyprinodontiformes > Fundulidae > Fundulus > Fundulus diaphanus. The sequence goes on along the minus strand of CM073121.1, from coordinate 39,422,185 downwards.
AGGCCCAGAGAATGTGTCAATTTTAAGCTTTAGTCTGCGTCAAGTTGGAGAAACAAATGTCTTCGCAGATTATCTTCACAATGAGCTTGTATGAAAACATTGTACGTTTCGATGTCTGTCGGGAACATGTTCCTTTAAAGCTGAAAGGACCTTAAACTGGTTGAGTTCCCATCAGGTTTATCGCGGTAAAAACTCGGCTAACTCTCTCTCTCACCTATGGTCTCCTTCACGGCGGAGTCCAGCTCCCTCTCTTTCAAAGCCATCTGAGTGTTGAACTCCCTCATCAGCTGCTTCATGGCCGAGTTGTGCTTCATTTCCAAATCCTCCAACTCCAGCCTATAAAGACGGGCGGTAAAAGACCGACAAAGATTAGCGCGGATCAAAACGCCGCACCTCTGATCGTACGGTTTACGCGCTTACTTGAGCCTTTTCTCGTTCTCCTCCTGCAGCTCTTTCTTCATGAACTCCAGGTCATGCTCGTGCTCCTTCCTCAGCTGTCGCATGTCTTTCTGTAACCTGGTGAAGTCCTTCTGGACCTTCTCCTTCTCGTTCTTCATCTGGACCAGTTTGCTTTTAAGGGTTTGCAGGGAGTCCTCTCCGCCGTCCTCCGCTTCTTGCACAGGCGGGTCATTTGCCGCCCGCCGCTCCATGGCGCTCCCGGTTGGCTGCACGCCGCTGCGCTCCGCCTCGACCACGGCGGCCTCCGGCGCCGGGGATTGCTGGACCTCGTCGGGAGGAGTCGTGGGCCGGGCGTCTTTTTCACTCGTTTCTGCCTTCAGGCGATTTATTTCTGCGAGGAGGTTTTGGTTGAGCTCCTCGGCCTCTTTCAGCCGTGCCTGGAGTTGGTGCAGCGCCGTCTGGGTTTGCCCGAGCTCCGCGTCCTGCTGAAGCGACGTTAGCTTGTCTTCATATGCGGCTCTCAGCTCTTCTAAAGACTTCTCCCTCTCCAGCCTCTCGTTGCTCAGGGTCTGTTCAAGGTTCCTCTCCTGCTCCTCTCCAAGCCTGACGAGAGCTTCTTCGAGCAGCTTCGTTTTCTCCTCCAACGTCTCCGTTTGCTTTTTGCCCAGAGTCTCGTTGCTCCTGTGTTCCTCCAGGCTGGCCCGGAGAGCCTGGATGCTCTGCTCCTTCTCCTCCAGCTGGGCCGTCAGCTGTTTTCTGATCTGGCTAATTTTCTGCTCGGCTTTCTTCTTCAGCTCCGATATCTTGCGAGCGTTCTCCGCAGATAACCTCTCCTCGGTCGCTTTGACACTCTCCTCCTTGCCCTTGTTGATCTCCTCTCTCATCCTCTCGAGTTCCTCCCTTTGAGCTTCGAGCGCCAGCTTCCACGTCTTGTTCTCCTCCTCGAGGGAGCTCAGCTTCTCCCCCGACTCTCGCTCGGCGGTACCGGTCTGGGCGCACCGCGTCTGGGCCCGCTGCAGCTGCTCCGCCAACTCTTTCTTCTCGCGCTCCCTGCTGACGTGCTGCTGCCGGAGCTCCTCGCACTCCCTCGTCTTGGCCTGGAGCCGCTCCTGGAGCTCGGCGAGGCGGGCGACGCTGCCTTCGAGCTCGGCCGCCAGGTCGCCGACTCTCTGCTCCTTCTCGCTCAGCACCTGGTCCATCTCGGACTTGCTGATGGACTGATTGTCGACGCTCGCCGACAGCCTTTGCAGGGCTTCGTTCTTCTCGGAGATCTCCTTCTCCAGCTCCTCCAGCCTCGCCCGCAGGGATCGGACGGCGGCGCCGTCCTGGCTGCCCTGCGCCTCGGCCTTCCTCTCTTGCTCCGTCAGGCTGACCCGGAGCGCTTCGGCCCGCTCGGCGGCGGCCCTCCTCTCCTGCGCCAACCTCTCCGTGCTCTCTTGCCTCTCCGTTTCGTACTGCTGCTTCAGCTTGTTTATGGCTTCCTCCTTGTCTTGCATGCTACTCGCCAGCTGGTTTTTCAGGTCGGCGACCAGCAGCTCGTGCGCCTTCAGGCTCTCTGATATGACTCTGTTGGCCTCGCTGAGCTCCTCCACTCTCTGAAGCTGTCCGCGGACAGAGAGAGAGCTGCTCTCCTTCTCCAGGGTTAAGGCCTTGATGTGCTCCTCGTGAGCGTCTACCTGAGCGGTCGTGTGTTCTAGTGAAGTGCATAGATTCTTGTTCTCCTCTGTGCGCCGGAGGAGGTTCTCCTCTAAAGTGCAAATTGTACCCAGCTTTGTGCGGAGAGCGCTTTGTAAGCGGCCCACGCTCTCCTGGCTGCTCAGCAGTCTGTCGTTCAGCTCCTCAACGCGACCAACCACCCGCTGCTGGAGTTGGTCAGAGGAACAATCCACCTTAGACTGAACCTCCTTACAGTAATGCTCCATTTTGGCGACGATTGAACTCAGTTGTTGCTGGAATTCAGCCTCCTTGGCCTGGAGTAGTGTGGAAGCTTGCTCAAGCTTATGCTCCATTTCCTTAGTGTCTTCCACCCGGGAACTTTCCAGGGCTTCCAGCTGCTTCTCCGTGTCGTTTAGCTTATCGGACAGAGACTTCAGCCTCGCTCGGCTCTCCTCCTCCGCCCTCTTCAGCTCGTCCTGGAGGGCGTTTCTCTCGCTCAGAGCCTGGTTCAGGTTCTTCTCAGCCGACTCCATTTGCTCCTTCAGCAGCGACTCCCCCCGAGACGAACCTTCGAGTTTAACCGCTGCCTGGTTGAGCTCCTCCTGCAGCTTCTGCACGGTGGTCTCCCGGATGGCCAGGTCCTCCTTCAGATCGCTCAACTCTCGCGACACCCGCTGGTGCTCCGCCAGGCTCCCGCTGAGCTGCTGAGACGTCTCCTCCAGCTCCTGAGCCTTCTCCTGGAGCGCGAGGGAGTGCTTCTCCGCCCATTCCTCCTCCTGCTGGGCGAGCTTCTCCTGCCAGCGGCGCTCCAGCGCCTCCGTCTCTTGCTTGTGGGCGGTGTGCAGTTTCTCCAGCTCTTCCTTGTGGTTCGCCTGCAGCTGCGACGCGGCGCTGCTGATGCCCTGCGAACTCGACTGAGCCATCTCCAGGATTTTCTCCTGGACCTGCTGGTCTTTCTGCTGAAGCTCCAGCTCCTTTTGCTCCAGTTCCTTCTTCGTGCTCTCCTCGTTTTGCTGCAGCTTTCTCTTAAAGCTCTCCTGCATCTCTTTGGCCTTCTGCTTGATCTTCTCCGTCTTGGTTTCCTGCTTTTTCACCTTCGCTTCCATCTCGGACACAGTGTTTTTCAGCCTGACTTCATGAGCCGCTCGTTCATCGTCCAGCTGTTTCTTAAGGCACCGTTGCTCCTCCAGACTTTTTTGCTGTTCGGCTGCACGCGTCGTCTCCTCCTCCAGGAGCTCTTTCTTGGTCTCTTCTAACTGAGAGCTTATTTCTTGCAGCGCCGTCTCCTTTTCCTGACATGTGTTGTTTGCTGCTTCCAACTGATCCTTCAGGTCTGTCAAACTCTTCTTACACTGATCAAGGTCCTCTGAGGTCGCGTTTAACTGAGCGTTGGATTCCTTTAAGCTCGCCACTTCTTGTCGAGTTTGCAGCAAACTCTGCTGCAGCTCCTCGACCTCCCTCACCCTGGTTTCTAGGTTTTGTGCTGTGGAAAGTGCTTTCTCCTGGAGGGTTTTCTCTTTAAGCAAATGTTCTTCAATCTCTTTATCCTTTTCCCTCAGGACAATTTTTAGTGCATTAAGCTCCTGCTTCAGAGTCTTCTCCACACCTCCGATAGACTGCTCGTGCTCATGTTTGATATTTTCCAGCTCGACGCTGTGCTTCGACGCCTGATCTTGAAGCTTTCGCTCGTGTTCCCGCTGAGCTGCCACCAACCTCTCCTCCAGAGTCTGCCTACTGATTGAAACCTCCGAGAGCTCGGCAGACAGCGCCTCCACCTCGGCCTGCTTCCTTTCCAGTTTCTCCAACGTCTTCTGGTTCATGTCTTCGACGTGCTGCTGGAGCTGCAGCTCTTTCTCTTCCAGCAGCGTCTCCATTTCCACTCGGTGTTTCTCCTGGATATCCGCTACAGCGGCGCTGTGCTGCTGGATGAGAGCTTCCTTGTCCTTTTCCAGACACTCCTGTTGCTTTGCCTTCGCTGCCGCCATCTCCTCCCTGTGGTTTTTCTTCAGCTCCTCCAGCTGACTGGAAAGTTCGTGGGTCAAACTGGATTCAGCCTGAGAGGTTTCGTTCACAGAGCTCTCCATCTCCAAAATCCTCTGCAATCGTGAAATGGAGAACGTCAGATCAAACCGTGACGTGGGACTGAACAATAAAAACATCAGAGCATTTTAAGAAGCCATATTTCTATTTATTAGTTTCATTTTTTTTCCCATTTATTCATTTAATTATTTATTCTTTGCCGTTTTTAAAGTTATTTTAAGCCATTGTATTTTAAGTTGAAAAACAATTTTGGTAAAACTGTTCAAAACATTAAAAAAATGGAAAATTTAGTGAATTATTATCAATTAACATGAAAAACAAAAGTGTTACTGACTTTAGGTATGCAATTCAATTCAATTTTATTTATATGAATATATTTTATATTTAATTCACAACATGTCATCTCAAGGCACAAAATAGGTAAATAATATATGTTAATTTCATATATTTGATTTGTTTTATTTATTTTGATTTCAAATATTTTTTTTCTATTTCTAAATACATTCAGCACCAATAAGTCTGTTGAAAAATTATTATTACTTTCTAATACGCATGAAATATTTTCATCATATCGCATCATATTTTTCTATTTTTTTTTTTTTTAATTCCCAAACTTTAAATCAAACTAAACACCACAAAAGGTTGAGGCTGTATTCTTGACATTTTTATTATTTTGTTTCATTAATTATTCGTTTTTAATTTAGCAGCTTTGTATTTGTGGAATAAAATAATTAACTCATGAATATAATTTATCCTTGTTATTACTACAAACATAAGCTATCATAATTTTAGATCAAATGGCAAAGTGTAAAAAAAAAGCAAAACTAAGCAAAATAAAATGTAAACAGGATACATTTTAATAATTTCATTTTTGGCACACTAGATATCTAATGCCATTTTGTCTGTTAATAAATAAAACAAATTACTCCTAGTACCAGTTTGTGAAACGTGACCCTAAATCAAGCGTAAAAATTGTACTTATCTGTGTTTTTACACCCCAGGATTTTGTCTAATAAAGGTCGACATCTTATCGTTTATCAGCTAAAGCTGAAAACTGAACACTTAATAAAATAAAAAGCTAATTACCGTTCTTGCAGCTTCCAGCTCCAGCTGCATCTCCTTCACTTTATCCTCAGCTTCTGATCTTATGGCGATCTTCTGTAGCTCTGCGTCCTCCAGAGCCAGAGAGGCCTGTTGCTCTCGTTCCTTAGACAGCTGCTCAAACTCCGCCTTGCATTGCTCCTGGGAAATATCATTTAATCATTTAAACATTCACATCTTTCTATGCTCCGTTTATAATATCATGCTTCAGTTATGAATTAGGAGGGTGACACCAACCACTATTTTGCTGACTCTTTCCTTTATTTCTTCTTCTTTAGCAGCTAAAGCTTCACTGTGGGCTTTTTCCAAATTAGCCACAGTTTCTTCTGAAGACTTCTGAAATTAATAACAATAAAATCTACTTTATTCATAGAACAATGACAACAGTATCAAATGATCAAGATATTTTATAAAAATATTTGAATAGTTTAAATATTGACAAATGAGTAAAAGGGGGAACATTAAATGCACCAATGACTTCTTTAAGATGAAGATAAATGAGCATAAGGTACTTTCTGACCTTCATGATGGTGACAACTTCCTGTTTAACTCTTGTCAGCTCCTGCTGAAGACTCTTCCTCTCCTCCTCGCTTGCCCTCTCCACGTCTTTGACTCGCTCCTCCAGCTGGACCTGCAGCCGTTTCCTGGCCTCCTCGGCCCTCTGGGCCACACCCAGAGCCCGCTCAAGCTCTTCAAAAGCTTCAGGAGATGAACAAAGCCACACTCTTACCATTTACAGAAGGCACAGAGAGGGTTTTTCGCTTTGTCGTACGCATTCAAATTTGATTTGCACGAACCGGATTTCTCCGCCTTCTCTTTCTGCTCTTGTAATTCTTCCTTCTGGGTGACGGCCTGCTGGAGTCTGGAGCGTAACTGGGCGATCTCCTCCTCTTTCATCTCCAGAGTCTCGTGCATCTGCCGCTTGGTTTCAGCGATTACCATTCCCTGAGAAAAACGTAAAACGAATTAAAATATGTAGAGTGATTTTTTTTATTTATTTTTTATTTGGAGACAAATACATTACAGCATTAATATGAACATACTTTCTTAATTTTCTTTTTTCATATTAATCCTTATCGTGAAAGCATATTATATTCTCCAACAGAATGACTTCATACGTTGCTTTACCAGTTTTTACATTTTGGTTTCAAAAACAATAGCAGAGGCCGGGTGGCAAGGCGGCAAACTTCTCATTATTTACATGAACATTTAAATCAGCGCAGCAACATTTGCATGAAGAAGCAGTGCCTATCAGACCCAACGGGCTTTAAATATTCAGCTCGCTTCGTTATCCTGTAGAAACTGTCCCGCTGCTCTTCAAGGAAGGTAGTTTTTCACATTGTGTAGATCTCTTGCACAATTTTTATCCAGTCCATCTAATTGCGAGAGCCTTTTTTTACTTGCAGCCAAGAAGATATGTCGTGTCTTGCCAATAAAGTTCAATGTATCCATCTGTATGTTATTCAAATATATTGATGCAAATGTGAATGTTCCTGGATGCTCGATCGATACTGACGAATGGCTTGGCAGTGCCAAAAAATATGAAAATGGTCGGCCCCACATCTCCAACAATTATAACCAATGCCTCCCGACCTTTTCAGGGGTAAAGAAAATCCTATTATACCTTCCCAGCAAAATTCCTGCCATACATTTGACCCAGTTGTAATCCGCCGTCTCTCATATACATGATCACAATATTCCTCTGTGATTTTCAACCTACCTTCTTTTTCCTCTACTCCACATAGAAAGGGCTTTTTTTTCCCCTTCACGCCGCAGGATACCGTTGTCTATTTTGGATATAAATCTATTGTTGCTCCTGATTATGTAAATGATGTAAATGTTTCCACAAATCCTAGCTCTCAAGTTTAAAACAGTGTCTGACCTGGAGATGCCTAAAGAAGTCGCAGTTTCTTCACTTATGTTGGATTCAAGGGCAAAACCTCTATCCAAAAGCACAATTTCTGATTCTATGTATTACAACCCTAAGAAGAAATACGAAAGTGAGTAAAATAAAAATCTGAATCGGTTAAAATCGGAGTCAGCATGCCCATAAATCAGGATTTAGGGAAGTTTCAATACATCCATAGTAATAAACCCCTTTAGTAATGCATTGCATGTCTGCATTTCACACCTAAGTTAAGCTGTTAAGTGCATTCGACTTTCAACATCCATCAGACTGAACTCCTGAGTGGGTCTTGACCCCGTACAGCAGGGGTCAAAGATTAAGGGGAACAACATGGTGCTTCACCGTGTCCAGCCTCTTCAGCCAATGGCAGAGAAAACAAAGCAGGAATCCTACAGAGCCTTTAATCAGGATGTGACAAAATGCTAAAAAGCTTCTCACCCACCTTGTCCTGCTCCAGTTGCTCAATGAGATTCTTAGCATCCCGCAGCTGAGTGATCAACTTGGTCTTCTCTGTTGTGTGCAGTTCCTTTGAACAGAAAAAAACAGCAGACAGATGTCCAAATCAATATGTTGTGCGTGTACTGGAATAAAATCCCTGTCCGTTTATAGCACTTCTGATATTCTGATTCCTGTATAAGTTCTGGTCAGTGAAGTTCGAAATAAGATGTTTCCTGCACCACCCAGGTTGGCTCGCCCACAAAGCCGCCAAGACAAGCCCAGCTGAACCAACAAATAAACCCAAATTACAGCACAGTATCCACATGTAGCAATCATGTCTCTGTGCCGCCACAGATTTACCCGTGATTGCAACAGAGGAAGCCGCAATGACTAAAGCTGCAAAAGGCATGCCCTTTATATTAAATATCAGAGAAAAAGACACTAAAACTGCTTTACAGGGATCCATGATTAGTACATGTTGGCCTTAATATGCTGTAACTTTCCTGTTAACTTATAAATTGCTGTTTGTGACATGTAAAAGCTCATATTTACTTCAAAGGTTATATATTCTTTGTTATATTTTTCACCCATGGAGGTCGACGTTTTTTCAGCTGAGCAATGCATGATGACGCGGTTAGGTCCTACTGGACCGGAACCTACAGAGCTAACAGAGGAAGGTTAGCATTACCTGAGTTGTTTTTTTATCATATTGTTTTTGACCGGTGTGAATTTAGACAATGCCACACTTTTGTGCTCTCAACATTTCTCCCCTGAAGACTTTGAGTCATTTGTAGGAACAAAACCGATGCAGGAGCTAACAGGTGGCCGTTCCCCTCTCAAGCTAAAACTGCTGTGCCGATGATTTTTTATCCATAAAGCGCCTAAATCCTGCTGCCTTGCGAGCAAAAACGCTGGGAGAAACATCAGACAGGTTAACACTGGTATCCTTTTAAATAACGAATGCACTGCCACCACCGCCGGTACCAAATGTAAAATCACGGAACCGACATCAGACCGAAGACCAGACCCTAAACAGGTGTTGACGAACCGAAGACCAGACCGATCAGATCCTAAGCAAGTGTTATTGGACCTGATACCAGACACAGAGCACAACATGCTGGATCACACATTCTTACAAACGGTACGTGTCATTCATCGTTTCATCATTATCATTACTATCATCATCATCATCATTATTATCATCATCATCATCATTATCATCATCATTATTATTATCGTGATTAGTCTCATCATGATTATTCTCATTATTACTATCATCATCATCACTATTCTCATCATTATTATCATCATTATTATTATTATTATTATTATTACATTGTCATCAATTTGAAAGCGCTCCGGATCAAACCGAATAGGTTTAACGTTGCTTATTGCTGTTTTGTCTGGCCAGAGCTAGCACTAAAGGACCTAGCACATGTAATTTACCCAAAATGCATTGCAGTGTAAACAACATGGCGACGTCCATGTAACAATATTTTAGTTACTTTAAAAAACGAAACATCTTACAGGATTTTTTACTGTATTGTTTTTACATGCTAAACAGATATCTGTCAAATGAAGTCTATTGTTATAATTAAGCTGTAAAAGATGTTCTGTTTCGCCACTCGTAGGAAAATCAGGGGAATGACTGAGATTCCAACAACCTGCAACCGCTGACTAACTGTCTATCGCCACAGTGTGCTCTGCAGCTGCACACAGCATCTATGATTTGCTGCAAAGCTTCATAGCAGACATGGACAAGCTACAGAAGCCAAACATACCACTGGAGCAAAATGTTTTGGCTCTAATAAAAAACAAGGGTTCAGTTATGTCAAGGCGACACGACACGACCCCCTCGCCATGGAGCCGGGCCAGAGAATTTGGATGTTTGGACACAGCGTGCTGCTGCAATCTGCTGTGTCGCCGAGATAATGGAGTCGCATTATCAGTGTACCGAAAAGACTCTGGCAGACATTTTGAAGCACGACATTTACGAGCCCAAAACACACAGCTCTGTCACTGGCAGCCAATTCAATCCTCTTAATAACTGCAGTTTGTGAGTGAGAACTGATTCCATACAAATCCTTTTAAAACATCAGGGCTACTGTGTCCTAAGACATACAGGATATTATAATACACCAAACATTTGTTTTGACTAACTCTTTTCATTCAGTTAAACTCTAATCGTACTGTTTTAAAATCCCTTTTGAGCACCTTCATCTTCTCCAGCTCCTGAAGTCTCTCCTGCAGCTGCTCCTGCAGCGCTTCGTTCTCGCTGCTCAGCTGCGTGCTCCGCTCCTTGTGCGTGCGCATCACTTCTTTGCACTTCTGGAGCAGGTTTTCTTGCCTCTTGACCCTCTTCTGAAGAGCCTCCATGACTTTGGTTGGATCACTGTTGCCCTCTACTGCTCAGAGAAACCACATGCAGCATTAAAAAGCTACCTCACCTGAAAAGCTGTCTTCTATACTAAAACACAGTTAAATCCAGCTTGCACTGCAGGATCATTCATACCCATTGAAAAGATTTTCACATTTTAGTATGTTATAATCATAAAATAATTTTTTTTTAACAAATAAATCCCTGCTTTGGAGCTCTGGCTGTATGTTTAGGGTCACTATCCTGCTAGAAGGTGGATCTCCTCCATTGTTTTCAGTCTCTAATGGATTTCTTCCAGGATTGTCCTGCATTTAGCTCCATCTAGCATCTCCTCACATGAGACAAGCGTGGCTAATCCTGCTGAAGGGAAGCATAGGTACAGCATGATGCTGCCAACCAAATGTTTCCCTGTGGGGATGGTGAGTTCATGTGAAGGCCAAGAAGTTTGACTTCTGTCTCATCTAAGCAGATCTTTCACACGTTTGCTGGTGGCAAACTATCTCTGGAGGCTTTCTTTCATCAGTCTTCCTAAAGAAACCTGACTGCCCTGGGTTTTATTTAGGAGAATCAGAGTACAGAGGACTGGGTGCAAATTATACAAAGTACACATTTTTCACATGTTGGTTTGTGAAGAATTTTGAATCGTTTAGCTTCCGGTTCATAATTTTGAATTTGCTTTGAGTTTGTCAGTCGTATAAAACCCCAAATGAGACTCAGGTTTTACAGTTGTGATGTGAAACATTCAAAGCGTATGAATAGCTCTGCAAGGCGTTAGACAAATCAATCAAGAGGCTGCCTACACTCGGGTCCCTCCGGTTCCGGTCCTTGTTCCTTAGACGGGCTCTGAGCAGCAGAGGCAGCATCTGAAGCCACTTCATCACCCTCAGAGGGGGGTGGACCATCTGTCACCCCCTTTGCTCGCTTTTTCAACAAGGCAACCTTTCAAAGTGGAGGAAAAGAAGAAGCCCTCAAATAACATCAAAATTCTTTCGAGACTACAAAATAAATATTTTCTAAATCAGCGTCGGTGAAACTGCACTTCTTACTACTATAGAAACTTTATTTGAATCAGATATAATAGTAAAACAAATATACTGCTCAAATAATAAAGGGAACACTTGGAGCTACATTGTGTTGTTTAAGTGTTCCCTTTATTTTTTCCAGCAGTATATTTATCTTCAACATGTTGGGTGTAGCTGTTTAAAGTCATTTTTAGTCGTAGAAATGCTTTGCAAAACCGCTTTGTCTGCAATAATGTGGCACGTTTAAGTAAATCCTGAATGAAACAATATATAATTAGGCTGAACTAATTTATACAGATTTTCCATCAAAACAAAATGGATTCATGCTAATGTTGCCGTTTTTCACAGGTTCCTCACCTGTGTTTGAAGGACGGTGATCATCTGGTCCTTCTCCTCCAGGGCGGCGTCAAACTCATCTTGCAGGTGCTTCTTGGCCTGCTGGTCCATTTGAAGCTCCTAGGAGTAAATCGCAGAGTTAATTTACATGAAGAAGGCGCACATGGTATCAGAGGTCGGTCATAACGGAGGTATACCTCACGAAGCTCTCCTATCCTGCGCAGAGCTTTATCTTGACTCTGACTGAGGATGACCTGAGTGGAGCAAAAAAACATCTGGTCAGCTTCCAAAAAAAAAAAAAAAACGGAGGAAAAATTGTAGTTTCAGTAGGAAGTACCTGTGTTTTCTCTTTGTCTCGCTGAACTGTGCGGTATGCAGTAACCAGCTACATGACAGAGAAATTAGCATAAAAAAAGAGTTGGTCTTATTCACGGTTAGGATTTGAGATCGCATAGGAGCCATTTTCCCCGTCTCTCACCTCCGAGTACTTCCCCCTGTACTTCCCCAGGCTCCTCTCCACTTGAAGCAATCGGTGCAACAGCTGCTCTTTGGAAAGAGCCTCTGCGCTTCCCGCCGGCTCCTCGGCTTCGCTCTCGATATCCGAGGGCGGGTCGTACGCGGGGCCCGCCGAGGGCTCGCTTTCTCCCAACGCCGTCAGCGACTCGCGCGAGGAGCTCCGGACCAGGTTTTCTTTGGACGAGGAGCGGAAGAGATTTTCGGCCCGACTGGCGCCGCCACGAATCAGCGACTCCATTGACGGGACTTTCAGCTGGAGCTTCTGCGCAAGTGACTGCGACTCCTCTCTCTGCAGACGGCGGGCAAAGCGGAAGACATTAGGGCGTGCGGGACAAACCCTCTGACACAAGCTGGGAATGGTAGGGGGGCGTACAAACGTACAAGAGGAGAAGCACTTCCATCGCCGTTGATGCTGCCTCTGGGAGATCTTGCAGGTCCTTTGGAGGCATTCTGCAGGACATGAGCACATGTTCAGAGACGAAGAAGCCGTGACAATGAACCTGGGCCAATTAGTCATCCACACCCGGCATGGCTCTCCCTGATTACTCTGAAGGGAGCAATATTAGTATTGCTGGGAGCAATGCAGGGGCAATGGGTACCCTCATGCAATTTGGAAAAACAGAGGGGTTAAATACATAAAAGAAGGCATCTACTGTACAAAAAAACTAAAAAAGGGTTAAAAAAAAAGTTACTACAGAGAACAGCCATGAGCTCAGGACAAAGAGAGTTAAAGTCAAGTAGTAGAGCTGGTATTTGAATTAAAAAGGCAGCGCTGCGTGAAGCTGTATTAGAAGAGCACAAAGGCATAAGAGACGTCGGTGAAGATGCAGCAGCCTAGTTGGTTTGCTTGACTTGTTATCAGCAGCTTCAGAGAAAGCAACCCTTCTCCTCTTGTCCAGCTCCAAAAATAACCCTTCTTCTGGTTTACGCAGCAAATAAATGCATTGTTTCTTAATTTAGACTTATTCTCTGTCCTTTTCTCATGTGATGCTAAGTTATTTGTGACTGCGAGGGAAACAGGGACTTTTCTATTTTTCTCTTTTACTGTTTATAAGATCAAAGGTCTACTAAAAAAAATAAATAACTAAAAACCACCGTAAACAAAACATTTCAGAAACAGGATTATCCAAATTAAAGGATAGGACAGGATTTTTTTTAGGTGAGGTTGTGTTAAAAGCTACAAGCGGTTAATATCTGACCTGCAGCAGACAACTCTGTTTTTTATGATAAATCTACATTAGTTGGTCCTTAAGGCTGAAGCCGTCTTAAAAACTACATCAAAAAGCCATTCATGTGGTTGCCATTTTATAAGCCTTTCAGTCAATGTCATGTTTGAAATGGGCGGATATTTACACAGGAGCTCCTGATTAGTTACACAAAAACTGTAGCTAGGGGGCGGTGCCCGGCGCACCTCTGCAGATGTTCCTGCAGGACAGGCGTACCCAGGACAGAATGGGGTACGACATTTTGGAAAGCAGAGGGTAATCATTTAATTTCAATATATGATTGAGTTCGATTACTCTGTTGAATGGCAGTACAACAGCAGAATAGGACACTTCCTGGGAAGGCTGTAAGCTCCCTGGTTCAAACCCCACAGACTGCCACTTTGGGTCCCTGACTCCATGAATGCTTCCCAGGCACCTCGCAGCAGCCCACTGCTCCCCAAGGGATGGGTTAAGTGCAGGAGACGAACTTCATTGGATTATACAAAGTTGCAATGAATTATAAAGTTTATTATTATTATTAACATCATTATTATTGAACCTCACTTCAAGAATGCTGAAACCTCCATGTCGACGGGCATCAAAGCATGCCGCGTAGGATTTCTGTCCAGTTGACGGATCAGTGTTTGTGGGAGTCGAAGACGCAAAACAATCCAGCTCTGAACTTAATGAGAAATCAACTGGCACAAAACAAGGAATACAAAACTCTTGACTACCTCTTAAAAACACATTTTTAACATTGTATCACACAAGACCCCAGAGGAAGGGAACTGTTGCAGAAGACGTTCACTCATGCTTTCTTGGACACTGTTTCAAAATGTTCACAATAAAATAAATAGCTGCCTCTTCCTGTCTAGTTTTGTTCATGCTAAAAGTGAAAAGACTTCACTAAACCCACCTCAGCAAATAGATCTAACACAACATTACTAAATCAGGCAGAGTAACCTCTGAGAAGAACTGAAGTTTAATGTTAACCCTCTGAGCCACACAATGGTGGCAGGAGCAAACTTTAAAAAAAAGGTTAAAAAAAAAATTACTTTAGTGAAACGGTCTGATGGTAAACTGTAAAAAATTTAGAAATCAACATTATGTGAAGACATAATGTTGCTGGAACATGGCAGAAACGATGAGATGAATGGAAGATAATGTATTGGTCCCTGCAGAGCATCAGAACCCAGACTCCAGGCTCCCCCCCTACAGTGGAGCCCATCAGGTGGAAAGACTACGGCTCGCCTGTTCAGCGTACAAGCTTTATCGCTTTATCGTAAACATTTGGACTGCACAGATTATTTGAGAGAGAGAGAAAAAAAAAAGAAGATTGCTGCTTCGTCCCTTTTTCAAACCGCTGCTATGAATCAGATTAGATTATTTAACACGACGACATAAACAGTAACAACACGATTGTGTGACTGCTGAAGAAATTTGAGATGTAAAGAGCTGTCATCTGAGTTTCATTCCAATATCAAACTTTTGCTCAGTCCAATCAGTTTATTGTGCATCTATTGAGTTGGTCGCTCTTAGATTTGGTTCACTGGAGCCACATTAAAGTCAGTGATGCACCAGCCAGTTGGCCAGCAACTGAAATCCTCCAACTAGCGAATCTGGGAAACACTTCCAACATTTCTTTCAAAAATGAACGACTAAACAAATAAACAAAAAAGAAAAAATAAGAGTTTAAAGTAAAAGCCTGATCGGTGCATTTCTAATCAGACTAACTGATCTGATTGCCTCCCTCCCACATAAAGGAGCACATCCAGTGGATATCAGCTTGCAACGGGAATCAAACCATTTTTTTTGTTTAATCCGCCCTGAGTGGTGCAGAGTTGACTGGAAAGCCAGAAAACAAGATCTATGCACCAACAGGTCACGTTGACTTCGACACACTTTGAGAATCTATTTCACAGGCCCGTCTACCATCTGCAGATCATTTTAGCAGCAAGAGAGAGAGAGAGAGAAAGACTTTCAGGGGATAACAGGAAGGCTTCCCAGGGTGCATCAGCAGCGCTCTGCTATGATCTTTTCAACTTTCAACCTCTGTCTATCCTGGAATACGCTGGATTTGGAAACGTTGGCAGCCGTTTGGAAATTTCAGAGCTTGTTCATTGAAAAATCTGAACAGATTAACTTTTGACCCATGACACATTTTCTCTTTGTTTTTAAAAATTGAGTACAACTCTGTTTCACAGCTACTGGTCTCTCACTGTGTGACGTCACTTCTACTCCTTATATTAACCCATAAAAGCCAAAGGCAGGAAGGGTAGGGCACACGTTTCTTCACTGCAGTCAATAATGGCCTTAAAGAGAGATCAGAATCGGCTCAAATCAGAATTAGCGAGTCAGACCTTTACATAAACTGGGCAAAACGCCTCTGATCGGCGCAGCCATGCTGTTAAAATCTATTTCAAGGAAAAATTGGTGCAGTAAAAAAATCTCTTTTGCTTATTGTGTTTATTAGGTAGAACAGACACCTATATCACATTAACAACTACAATATAAAGCGATATTTTCTTAACTTCTTAACAGACCACAGCCCTCACAGGTAGCTAGCACTGAACCTCCTGCTGGCGCTCTGTTTGCACCGTACACACTGAGATCCAGTTCACATTTACACAGCCTGGAGACTGCTTGTCTACCTACTAAAACACATTAAACACAAACATATTATGAGAAGGGTCATCTTACAAATAAGGGACCATCAGGCGTTTGATTTATGTAACAGCTATTTTATACTAGTACCTCATGAGTCAAGGTAACGGTAGTAGTAAGTTCATTGGTTTAGTACAAAAACTTGTTCTTTGCAAGATGATTGAATTTAACTTTTTTTTTCCCCTCTTGAAATCATATCCAAAAAAATAAAAAATAAAACTAATTTTATAACACTAAAGGAAACTGATAAATATAATGCACTGGGTTTGTTTATTTGGAAAGAGTTCTGCTCAATTTAACATTTGGACCTACGCAGAAAATGTCAATTCTCCAAATAAACAGACCTGTTGAGAGAAGGGACAAAGGCCACAAGGCAAAAATAGCAGGAAGTTCAGAGCCCTAAAAGGCAAGCAGCTAAGCCTACCAGAAGACAAAGGGGGAATATTTATTTATTTATTTTTTAACCAGGTTAAGAGAACTCAAAGGTCGGGCAATAAACAAACACAGGGCACAACGCACAGAAGAATCTACCCCACAATATAAACCCCATCTCCCATTAGATGCAGGGTCAGTTTATTGTGTGAGATGCCTTCTTAACGCTAAAATCCAAAGCAAACAGGAACAGGGAACAAGCTGTCCCTACTCGAGACACAGTCCTCTAAACGGTTCCCCAAACGCGCAGAAGACGGGAGGAAGGAACGGGACAGGACGAGGAGGAGGAGCAGGAGGAGGAGGAGCAGGAGGACGAGGCAGGACGTGAGGACAAACTCACCACACTGGCTACCTGGGCCGTTTGGGGTCGGTTTGAATGGTCCAGAGCAAAGATAGTATACTCAGAGAGAAAAGCGGGCTCGGCTATCATCCCGGCCAGCATCTGACCCCGTCAGTGCAGAAACGGGCCGAAAGGTGGGGAAAGGAGAGGAACACAGAGAGCAATGAGAAAAAACAACTCCATGAAAGTGAAACAGAGCTGAGGGAGGGGGGAGGGGGGGGAGGGGGGGGGGGGGGTTAGCCAGTCTGTCCAAAGAAGTCTGATCAAGAGGTGAAGATGGATGGATAAGAGAAAGCAGAGAGTGAGACAGAGGCAGAGACACGACATGAACTGGAAGGAAGAAAGAAAAAAAAAAAAACAAGAGCTGAAAAGTGAAAGACTTGATTAACATCAATGTTGTGAACAACAGTTTGACATCTCTTAAAATTTTCAGGACTATCGGGCAAATTTGTCCCCAGCAACCAAACAAACAACCTAAAAGAGACAGATGTCAAAGTGTTACAGAACTGTGAGATGGAAAAGAGATGTTGCGATGCCACCAGAACCTCTGTGTGTTATGCTGATTCTACGGTGCAACCCCCCCCCCCCGTATTTTCTGCTAACGGTAGAAATCAGTGCAAAGAGCTTTAACCTAAAAGCCATTATTACTGTCCAATTATGTGCTGCGTGAGCTATTAAAATGTAGAATTTCTTTGGACTGAGCCAGCTCCTCTTTTAATGGCTCATGAGCAACAAAGATACATTTTCTAAACAGTAAACATTCACGTTTTAGCTGGTGAGGAGACAGACCGACCATATGCTGCATCGTCTAGCAGCCATGACCGGCGCACCTCTTCGTCCCCGAGAGCTTCAGATCTATCTAAAAATACTTGCACAGACTAACCCGTATCTGCTGGAGCAAAAACAACCAGCCAGCAGAAACAGGGAGAAAAAAAAGAAAAGAAAAAAACACTGAAAGGAAGGAAAGGGACATAAATTATTCAGAAACACTGAGAAATCCAGGCAGCTGTCCTAAATCAACCCGCATGTCGGTTGTGTTCAGTAATATGTTGCGGTCTCGTTCACGTTCAGCCAGGCAGAGGGATCAGCGGGGCTTGGTGCGTTACTGAGGGAGCGATAAGCCAAACACACCACAGATTTTTAGGGACTCAGAAACATTACAATAGAGAAACTTAATTAATAAAAATCAGTGTGTAAGCTGGGTCGGTGCTGGCTGGTTGAACACACGGCAGACAAATATATCCATCACAGAGCGGCTCCGTGCTCACCTGTCTGTCACTGGGGGAGGGCGCGCCGTCGTGATGGAAAGGGGGAGTCTGACTGCTGCGCCGGTCTCCGCTGCCCATCTGTGGATTGATGGATTAGGTTTTTTTGGGGTTTTTTTAAATGATTTTTCATTTTAAAATGAGGTTATTGATCGCTTTCATTCGTATCTCACCACATAAGCGCTTCGTACTCTGTGCACTCTCAATCGTTATCAATCTCGCCCGCGTTCACCTACGAACCGTATAATGCTGACACGCTGGTTTTACACACTGCGAAGCGCACAGCCGAACCACCTGGTAGCAGCTAGATCGACTAAAAGGTGTTTGATGCTTAAGGATGAACCAAAACTACTCAATCCGGCAAAACGTGTCACAGAATACGGGAAAGGCAAGCACAGAGAATACATGAGCTCCCCCCCCCCGTCTCAAAGACCGTATAACTTTCACAATACCAAACACACATTGTTGCTAAAGAACCAAGCATTTGTATTTTTGCACAGTAACTTAATATATAGTAAGCAAGCCTCTTATACATTTAGAAATCGTTCCATGGTCGACATCCAATCACAAACCCCCTTTACTTTTTGTCGATCGTAATACACACCTCGATCAGGTGAGATCGCTGGACTATTTGGCCTTTTAGAGTTATGTGGGGTTGTGGCACCAAAAGGGTCTGAGGATATAACTTGGCAGCAGTGGCATGCTGCTGGTAATCCCAACAGTTTCAGTGCTTACAATACAAGGGAGGTTGTTGTGCGTCATCCTTGAACGCGTCTGCATCGGTTTCTGTGCGGATCAACCCTCGTCCACAGAGACGGACACTGTAGGATCATGGAGTGGCATTGCTCAGCCCAGACTGATATAAGAAGATATTAATGACTAACTAAAATGCTATTGCTTACTATACCTACGATAAGTGTTATTAAACAATTAAAATTGTTTTTAGATGCAAATTTATCTTGTTATTCAAAACAAAAAGAAAATAATTATTTGCTAATTTGATTCTCTTTTTTCCCCCCCATTTATCAACCTACAGTAAAATTTTTAGGCTGTAACAAACAGCTCTTTGTTACGTCTAAGAAGAAACACCTTTAACGTTTCACTTGAGCACTTTAACTTGCATATTTGCGCCTTTCAAAAATAATTGTACACAATTGATTTTATAAGTGTTTATTATTATAATTTAATAAGAGTTTATAAGAGTTTAACTTAGTCCTGAAGTACACTAGAAGGATTCTGTTTTATATGACTAGAATTCTGCTTTTTAATCTAAAAAAATTCCAGAATGTAATATGCAAGTGGAACTTTATGCCTTTTTGCTTGTGACCATTTTCACTAAATAGGCAAATACCAATGTATTGATGTTAAGCCAACCAGAAAGGGCTGAGCTTTAAACCTTTTGATCCTAGAACTTTTTACCTGAAGAGTTATCCTTGTTATTAAAAAAAAGAATAAAATTATTTGCTAATTTGCATTTTTATTTTTATTTCTACTACTCATAAAATAAGATGAAATAATTAAGTGAAAATCCTGCAGAATGTCAATATATCATCTGATTACTCTAGTGACCGTCAGAATAATTGAAGTTTATGATAGCCCTAATATTAATGTTGTCGCTCTTGAGTTTTTCTGGACTTATTAATATAAATAATTAACACTTATAGTAGGTATAGTAAGCAAGAACATTTTAGTGCTTTATTAGCATCTTCTTATAATATACTTCTTAAAGAGGCATCTGAGTTTAACAGATCAGCTGTGGATGTCATTGCTTCTCTGTTTTAGTTAAACGCCTCCCAATCCTGCATGTTTATCACATGCCCAAACAAATAAACCATGGCCAAGCCCCTCCTGAAACACACCCACAAACAGCAATAAGAGGTAAACAAATATCAACAAACATCAGCCCGGTTTTGTTTACTGGACCAAGACCGACATGTATAAATAAATACTGATGTTAATGCCAATATACCATGCATTCCTAGTAGAAATGAATGATCTAGTAGGTCCAAGCTTTCAGAAATTTTAAAAATGTGATGGGTGCATCACTTTAGGTCTGTCATGACTCTATTATTCATATTCAAATGATTCCTACAGTGTGCCGTCTTCTTCTAACCAGAACGGTTTTAGGCCACTGTTTCACTTTGAAGACACCTATTCCCTATGAATCAAACTGCAAATCACTCAAAAATCCACACAATTATAGCAGCTCCTCAAAGCAACAGGGGGGCCTTTCGGTGACGGTATAATTATATTTTGTTTTTTAACTAAGCATAACACTAATAGATCAATCAGACAGAAATGAAAATGTAGACCACTTCAGCTGAATATTTAAACTATAAAATATAGCAAAGGGCAAAAGCAGACTAAATGTTCCACCTTACGTTTCGGCCGCCGCGTCGTTTAGTTTCATTTGAACGCAACAGGGGGCGTTTGAGAACCGTGGGATTACTGAGGGTCAAACAGAGCAGCCGGAGGACTTAAGTCTGCAACCAAAACAAGCAGCGCAGCAAAGTCACGCCCGACCTGTCAACGCGTTTTCGTGGGATTTAAAGCTGCTACGTTCTCCAAGTTAGCTCCTTGTGGGTTTTTTTCTCGTATCCGGGACAACAAGAATTACCAGTTCAAGTTTTCTTACAACTAACCTCCTTAGCTACAAACAGCTAACCTCACATTGAACGTCTCACTAACATTTACCTGAGAAGTTTGGTAAAGTTGGCCGCATATTAAGTTATTTAGACGGGGAAATCACACAGGGTTCCATTCAAATCATAAACTTTGTTGCTGGCATCCTTGCAGTAGCAGGAACAGATGGCAGCTAACACGGTTAGCTCAACTAACCTGGGCCTGCTGCTGTGTTCCCTGCGCAGTCCTCTGCGGCGACTGCTCCTCGTTTATCTTCTGCTTGAGTTTCTTAAACATCTTGTCAGGCCGATAGAAACTGGACAGGGCACGTCAACTAGCCGTCAGCGAACTGTTTGATTTTATTATTTCCCCAGTCCAACATCCAGTTCCCAGGGCCTGACTTCCCTGTTCGCTTGTGATTTCCAGCAAGTGACAGAGACATCTGCGCATGTGCGGCCAACGTGGAAGAAAGCTGGATGTCCAGATTTAAAGGGCCAGTCCGGCCCGTTTGTGCCGTCAACACACACAAAAAGTGCAGAGCATGAAGCGGGTGAAAATTACGTATTGTTTCCAATTTGTGTTACGAATACAAATCTTAACCGTGTGATGTGCCAATGTATTCAGTATTATTTAATCTAATATGCCTAAATGAAATTCAGTAGCCAATTGCCTTCAGGAATCCCCTTCTTAGCAGACAAGAGTCCACCTGTGTGTAATTTAATCTCTGTATAAACACAGATATTGGACGTTAATAAGCAAACAGCATCGTGAAGACACAGGAAGACAGCAGACATGTCAGGGATGACGTGAAGAAATCTAAAGCAGAGTTTGGTTAAAACAATCAGCTTTTAACATCTTACAGTTGGTACCACTGTTGCCTATTGTGTATTTGTCTATTTGTCATGCGCCTCATAACTATCTCCTTTACAGAAGAGTGGTGAAAAGATAGCCATTGCTAAAAGAAAGCCCTAAAAAAGATCATGTATGGGAGACAGCAAATTGCAGAAGAATGTGCTCTGGTCAGATGACAGCGAAAATTAAACGCTGTGGCCTGTGCCCCCAAAAGGTATGTGTGGCCGAAAAACCAACACAGCACATAAACCTGAATACCCAATCTTCACACTTCTTCAGCAGGGGAACTGATCAGAGCTTTTGGAAAATTGGATGAAGATAAATAGTAGAAGTAAACCTGCTGGAGGCCTCAAAAGACTTGAGACTGCGGAGGAGGATCACCAGCAGCAGCAGCAGCACAGCGACTTGATCATTTCAGCAGAGCTACAATGGAGGGGCTTTGGATCAAAGCATATTCTCACAAATATGTGAATCTGAGACTGGCCAAGACAAAGTACAGACCTAAATCCAATTGAGAATCCGCGGCAAGATAGAAAACTGATATTTACAATTGCTCTCCATCGAGCCTGACTCGGTTTGAGCTAATTTGCAAAGAAGAACAACAAATCTGTGAAAAGTCCAAGGGGAATGAATACATTGCAAGCCACTGTAACCGTCGGTAGCTTCAGATAGAAAACTACTTGAGAGGTAATGTTCTACCAAACACCAGTC
Source organism: Fundulus diaphanus (assembly GCA_037039145.1). Lineage (NCBI taxonomy): Eukaryota > Metazoa > Chordata > Actinopteri > Cyprinodontiformes > Fundulidae > Fundulus > Fundulus diaphanus. The sequence goes on along the minus strand of CM073121.1, from coordinate 39,400,303 downwards.
CTGAAAGAAATCAGGATATTAACTAGATTAAGAAGAATGAAAGCAGTGTTTAAGATGTTTGTTCCCCTATTTTCCTATTTTTACACACAATATTAAGTCAACAAGAACATAAGAAGTTCAAACGCGATGAAGATGCACCATGTGGATGCATACAGCAGTCTCATCTAGACAGAGGAGGGCGCTGTTTAATCACAGCCCGCTAAGATTTTCCTCCAGGCCAGTTGAATGCACATCTAAGGAGTTCTCCTTTTATCTCTCATACATTATCCACATTTATAGTGGCATTTGTTTTCTTTCCCTCTCTTTTTTTTGATAGAGCTTTAATTATTCATTCATCATTAGAACTGAATGTTGCTGGGGGGGGGGGGGGGGGGGGGGGGGGTCTACAGTGTTACCCGGTGTTGCAACCTTTGCAGCCTTTACTGTGTGGTAATTAATGCCTCTTTTCCTCTACACTTGCATCAGTGCCAGTTTTCCCACTGCAATGCTGTTGAATGGGGTCCAGAAGATAGTGTCCTAAGAGCCAAATTATCTCTTCCCATGCTTCCTTTTTGCTAAATTTCTGCCGAACACAAAGAAAATGTTGTGATGTAGAAAAGAAATTTGAAAGGTTCACACTTTCAATTCATTTAACCAACATGGGGTCGTCATACTATTTATTTAGGAGAATAAAAAATTATTAGTGAAAAGTGGGAATATTTTAAATGCCTCAAAGCCTTTAATGAATACGTGTTAATTAAATTACCCAAATAACCACAGGAACCCATCTTTATTAAGTGATAACTACATAATACCCACTCCTAACTTGGGATTTATAACCTACATAATCATTTTAACCCTTATAATCTCTCTTCACTATAAACCATTCTTTTTGTTGCAAAGCATTACACACACAACAAAATGCTCTTGTTATGTATATGATCTGCGCTGAATTCCCAGCATTCTGGTGGGTCATATTAAGCTCATATCGATGCACAACTAAAAATAGAGCATGCATCTTGCTCTCCTGAGTCATAGTGTCCTCGGGTAATGCAATGAAAACAGCAACAGACAGAGAAGTTGATGGAGAAGATCACATTGTAGGCATGAGTCATGGTTTAAATAAGTGGTATTTTCCCTCTTCTGGGGTTTGGCCATGTGGAGATGGCTTAGTCTCTGAGTCACACTTGTCTTTCAGCTTCAGAGGAGATATAACTCTTGCAACGTTAAGCTGCAAATCCTTTGAAATGAAAACCGTGATAAGTTTTACGTCTTCGGCCTTTTGAGTTGACTCAGCATGGTGACTCAGCACCCACCCATCGGAGTTTGGGGTTGATCTCTGACAGCTGGCTGGTACAGTGAGTGCAAGCGATGGGTGGTTAAAGTTGTGCCCCTCCCCTTTACTGTGCAGCAGCTTCATCCTGGGGCTTTCAGCTAAGGGGATGTGATGTGAAGTCAAAGAAGAAGAATCGGCTAATGAATTTCTCCTGGCATTTTTTTCTGGAACATCAAACAGAAAATAAGTTGGAATTAATTGGACATGTTCTCTTCTATTCAAAGCAGCCCGAGCAGTAAATAATTAGCAGTCTCTACTTAACAAAAACTCACTATGCCTTGCAAAAATATAATTTCCCCTTGAATTTCTCCATATATTATCACGTTAAAGCTACAAACTTCACTGCATTTTATTAATATTTTATGACAAACCAACACAATGTAGTGCATAATTTGGAAGAGGGAGGAATAAGATACATGTTTTTAATTTTTCTTTTAACAAATAAAAATCTGAAAACTCTGTAGTCAATAATCTGTAGACTGTTTTAGTAGTTTGGATGGGATGACTACACTTGCAAAGTACAGTACATTTCATACCAGAACATGCTAGCTGCTTCAGTTTCTTGTGGGTCAGTGTTCAGGCTACCCAGTATGATTAAAAAAAAAGATCAATTAAGAGTGGTCGCTCGTTAACTAATGGATTATTAAAGACTAAACAATAATTTACACAAAAACAAGATCCATACATAAATTTTTTTTATATTTGCTATTTTCTGAATAACATTACAGTTGATTTCAAGCTTTTTGTTACACTTATTAAGTGTATTCACCTGGAAAATTTAGCAAGGACACTGTTTTGGTGCTGACAACTGAAACGCGGCTTCAGTTAAACAGATGGCTCAGAAACAAATTCTTGAAGATGCCAAAGTCAAAATGGCAAAAAAACAAACATTCAATTAGTTGCTCATTCATTGCCAAAAGTGTATTCCTAAATGCATTTCACTTGGACTATATCATGGTAGCGGTTACAGACAGCAGGATCTGAACAGGGCAAAGCTTTTTACTGATGGGTTTGTGGCCAACATCCAGAACCGAAGCCCAGCCTGCAGGACACTAATGCAGCCCTAACATTTCCTGTCTGGCCCCAAAACTCTGCACATTCTCATTAAATCCCTTCATGCCCAGTTATATCTCTTAAGGGAACCACACTGATTAAACATTATCTATATCATCCCTGTTACCTGTTCAAAAACCTTTTTCCTCTCTTCCTTTTCCAAAGGCACAGAATATCCAATATTCCCTTTTTTATACTGCATTTCACCTGTTTTTTTTGTCTTGGGGCAAAACCTTGTCAGTCATGAACTAATGTTATGGAAACAAGTCTTCTCAAAGCTGATTGATTTACAGATGAAGACTGGTAGCTCCTGCTCTTTTCCCCATCTCCCATGGTGTCATCACCTGGTTGTTCTGTGCTTCCAGATCCTCTCACCGCAGGGCCAGCTTTGAGAGCCTGTTTCAGAAGCAGTTTATGGCCATGTGTCTGTCACTGGCATATGGAGAAGAATCGCACCGCGTAGAGCAGAGCAATGCAACTCACAATCAGCTGGAAAAAGGGATCCGTGCTTTTCACCAGCATCTGACTGATCTGGCCGTAAAGGTGAAGCGAAGTTGAGTGGAGGCCGATGTAGCTAAGAATAGTACCGATAACAAAACAAAAATGACATTTCAATCAGGGGTCAGCTAATTTTACAGTTGGAGAGTAAACAGGATAATGTGAAACTACTTTCTTTTCTCTTTGTAGATGCATCATTGTTCAGAAAAATGGGAGTTGGAAACATTTTCCACCAGAGCTTCAAATGCACCCTGACACACACATGCGTTACGACAAAAAGAATAAGATTTTCCACCGTGTTTTCAAAGAATAAGATGAATAGGAAACACTGTAACTCTGTTAGTTTCATTGAATGACTTAGTGATCCCAAAGAAATTGTGTCAAACTTGGAAATGTAGGTAGAAATTTCATTCTGTGTGCACTCTGTGTATACAAAATGACAATAAAGAAAGTCTAAATCTAAGTCTAAGTCTAAGTCTAAGAAGTATTCTCAGAGTTAACCTAGTCTCCCAGTGAACAGTTTCATTTCTAGTTTAAAGTGTACTGAAATCTGGGATGACATCTAACTATTGCTCAATAAAAGCTGCATTTTCTAATATCAATTTAAATTCTTCTCAGCAAATGATATAAAAATTAATCAAAAAGTGTTTCTTGGTTTAAAATAAATCATCACAAGAAACAAAACACAAAACGTCATTAAGTCTGGTACGTCTTCCAAGCACAGAGTTAAGATTAAACAAAAGGTAATGGAGACATATGCTGCAGGGACGAATCCTGTTTGTAAAATACACACGAGCTACAAGCCATGTACGGCGTGTTCGTGGAGATCAAATCAGTGAAAATGTATCAGCTTCTTGTGGGAGTTTCCCATTTCTCTGTGGAATATTTTAATCACTGCCCGAAATAAGTCTCAGGCGATGGGAGGAGGGGCTACTCTTGGAAATGGGATTCAACCTTGGACACGTCCTACAACGAAAGCACAGGGGTGACGGTAATCATGGCGATCCTCCATTTAACCGAGCAGATGAGTCACAACTGTGAAACAGATTGTGCAGATCTCACAGCAGGCCCTTTCCTACAGCAGAAAAAAACAGATGTAGGTCTTTATATGCTAACAAGGGCATTGGGACTGTGCAGCAGCCTCATGGTGTCTTGTCCAATTCATCTACTGGGTTTGTAAAACACCGGCGGCCAAAGAGGCAGTTAGCGTTAACCAGGAGCAGGTGCGCGTACATAAGCTGATGGCAGAGGAGAACACACGAGGAGCAAAAACACGACTATGTTTTCCCAACAGCTTTAACTAAACCTTGATCATGAACATAAAGTTCTGTGTAATTGTGCCATGGATGAAGAGTAGTTTGTTTTTTTTCTAACCCGGGACAAACAATGTCAAGACTGACGAAACGGTGTCTGCACACCACGTTTTGACTCAACAACATTATTAACGGTATTCCTTCCTAATACTGGCGTGCTGAAGGTTCATCAAGGGTTTGAGGCTTTTAGTAGGGGAGAGTGGGGACAGTTGCATCATCGTTGATTCAACTAATAAGCAATTCACCTCCTAGACTGATGATAATCCTACAACACGTGCTCAGTTAGCCCCTCCTTCTTTCTGGAAGACAGCGGCCACACCCCATCATTCCTTCAGGGAGAACTGAGGATCAAGACCAAAAAGTAATCTTTTAAAATATTACTTTTTTGTTGTTGTTGCATCCGCAATGTCTGCATGAAGAACTAAACAAATATAGGGTTTGAATCATCAATTTCTTAGCTTCCAACAGTCATAGGCAACATGGGCTAAATGTAATTTGTTAAGCTACCGTAGCTAGTTTAAACATAGTAGTTAGGGTAGACTGTGTTAAATTGACTAAATGGTAAATGGACTAAACCTATATAGTGCTTTTCCAGTCATACTGACCACTCACTAGAGCCACATTCACTCAATCACACTAGCTAAAGCGCACACATTCATACACCGACATGCAGATTGTGCCTTGCCCAGGGGCACATCAACATGTGACAGGGGGAAAAGCTGGAATAAATCTCACAACCTTCCAATTGTAAGACATCTACCCATTGAGCCACAATCGCCCTAATGTGGATCCTGGTTTCTTTTGTACGTCCCAGCCCATTGGTATTTCTGTTCATGTCGTTGGTAATAAATCTATTTTTAGTATTAAATTAGTTTTAGTCACCAGCAACACCTCTGGCCTCAACGTCTCCATTTTTGGATCCGTTCTCGCCATCTGGGGTTTATCCCCATGACAGGCTGTTGCTGTTTGAATAATCTTCTAAATTAACAATATCAATGAATGCATTTTTTTATGTGATGGTATGTAATGATAACATATAGGGACAGTTGCAACATTTGGCAAACTCTGTTCAAACGCGCGTCACTTGCTTTAGATCCACCTTCTAAATGCTGCATGCTGTATGGCTGTGTAGAAAACAGGTGTGAGTTTAATTTGTTAAAATGTTGTCATTCTAATACAAATAGCCAGTGAGAAATTGAGGGAAAAGTAAAAACTGTTGCAACCGTTCCCACTCTCCACTACTACTATATGTCTTTATTTCTCAAATGTTTTTAAACTCAGGCAGCAGCTAGTTGCTGCAGGAAACAGAGAAACACTTTGAATGGACAGGCGTGATATGTATATTTTCATGTGGCAGAAATGGCAGAAACAGGGATCTAAGGAGAAACTAATACTAGAAATGCAAAACACAAACAAACTGCAGGATCCCCAGGGAGCTACAAGAAGTAATCAAAACCCTGAGGATCCTGACAAAATTTGGTTGTCTGTACAGAGAAATGTCACCTCACAGCTCACTAATTTGTCCAGTTGGCACCAGAGATGTTGTTTTAGAGACAGTGAACACCCAAAAGTTACTTGTGGCTGGACATGCAGTGTATGTATTTGCAGCTCTAAATGACCCGTCTTGTTCTTGGGGTCAACATTAGCCTGAAAAAGCAGTGGTGTACCCAGGTAACGGCCACCCGGGCTATTTCTACAGCAACCCCACACCCTCTAGAAAATGAACCAGGGCAGTTGTCCACTCTATGTTGATATTTCATTTCCAGTTAACACATACAAAAGGTGTTTGTTGGGTTAAATTTATTTTTTTCGAGTTAATATTACATGATTGCTTGTTTTTTTAATCCAAAAAACATTTTTATACATAAATGAAATGTTAACATAAAGTGGACAACTCCCCAAGTCCCCTTTTGCAAGTGAATACTGTGGACCCGCAACCAATCAGCTCGGTCAGCAGATGTGCAGCTCCATCATAACAAGTCAGAGATTCTATTTCATTCGCTGTTGACAAGCTGGAAAAATACACCGCATTGTCACTAATTTTGGGACATCTTTCCCCTCAGTACAGCCCACATTTATATTCTTTTTTGTGTTACAGGAGTTATTAGATGTACTGTTTTTATCACAAGATCTGAAAAATGAATCAAAAAATATTCATCTCCATCCTGTTGCATGCAAAATAGCACATAAGCCTCATCAGTAAAACACTAAATAACACAAAACTGTTATTCCTTTTTATTGATTTCAGGTTATAGCTGTTTATGTATTTAATATCAGCCTTTAACAATTTTAGCAACACTGACAACTGTTCTGACCGTGGATGGAGGGTGCCAGGACTGTGTGACATTATCACCAAGATCTTTCTGCATTTCCGTTTTATTTCAGGATTACTACTTTGTTTAACAATGAAGTCATTAGCACACAGTAATGGTAACTAATTTAATCTGAGCTTAATCTCCTGCCAATGTGGGTTTTTGTTATGATCACGATGATGCCCCCACATTGTGTAAATCTCTGGCTCACACGCAGCAGTTTTCACTGTGAGTCTCCGAGGGCTCAGAGTGGTAAAGAGCTAAACTGCAGTCTCCCACTGTAGCAAAAGTTGTTAGCAGGCATTTCTCTGCAGTGGTGGAGTCACAGCGAGCTGCTCATTTACCCCAGGGACATTGTTCTTTTTTTTCTCAGTTCCTTTTGTTTCATCAACACCAATATATCATAGCTTTGCATAAGTGTGGTGGGAAGAAAAAAAGGATTTCTCTAGCTTCTTGGAGATACAAACGACATCCATTGATCATTAGTTATTTAAAAAAATGACGCTTGTAGATTGTGGTGGTTAAAAGGACAGAGTTTAATCTCCATGTTTCTAAAGGTATATTGAAAACGGGGCCGGTTGATTGTGTAGATTACCCAGAGATACCACTTGGGGATGGCAAGTCAGTTCAGTAGCCGATTTGTTGTTCAGCCGACGAGAATATTGTTTTTGTATGGGATTCTTTATTAAAATAAACAGTGTAAAATGGGGGTGAGGGGGGTTCATCTGAGACCTTTTAATATCAACAGTACATGCAGCACCCAGTATTATTTCTTATCTAATTCTCGTCTTCCTTTTAAACACTTCAAAGCGTCCCTCGTTCATATAAATCCTCCGATCTACATAATTTCATATTTAACTTTGCCTATTTCAAAAACTCATTGTTTATTTCCATTCCTTTGATACAATTGGTAAAAACACATTCATGTCATATTTCAGAACCCAATCTGACTTTAATTGCATGGCTGTAATCACCAAGAAGACTTTTCTTTTGTTAACTTAGCTAAGAATTACTCACCACTCAAGTAAATTGTATTCATTAATACATAATTAGCAATTCATCAGAAGTTTTTCAGTAGCTTTTGTTAAATCACCAGGAGGAATTTTACAGTGGTTACATCTAACGTGCTTTCACACTTTGGCCTTTTTGATGCATTTAATGCTTAGTTTCTGGGTCTGTCTGGATTCATCAAGTTTAGTCATAATCTCTAGCCCTAAACATGTAGGTAATGCTATTTAGTGTAATTTATAAATTTAGTTTGATTCCTAATTACTGCTTTTAACATCAAATACAGTCAGACTCAACCGAGTTTATTTTTAGACATTTTTTACTAATGTATGAGTTAAATCATTAATGCCAAACTGTCCAAAAAGCTGGGTATGAAATAATCAAAACTGCAAAAGGTAAAAAATGCCAAAGAGGTGAAACTACTGTACCAGCACACATCTGATACAAGTATGGAAACTATTATTAATGAGACCCTCACAGGAATTCACTTGGAAAAATCCAGACTGTCCCTTTAATTCCCTCAACCCCCATTAACCCATTGACCTCTCATTTATTGTGTCCATGCTAGACCATCAAGGGCACGTTTCCAGTTTTTCATATCTTGAGTAATTCTGTAAAGCTTTCTCCTAAAGAGCAGAGTAGTAATAGAAAGCTATGTTTATTTAGAGAATTTAGGTAAGATGGGTAATATTTAGTGTTGCTAAATTAACAGGCTGCAAAAACAGCTTTTCAAACTCCTCAAAGGCTTATAAATTGTCCGATGCATTCAGCCACAGAACATTCGAAAACCATATTATTGAAATTATATGCTGGTCAAGCACACTAAAATGAAAAGCTAGATGGAGGCTTTTTATATGACCTGCTCATAAATCAGATGATCACAGATGTGGGGAAGACTTGCAATGTATAAATAATTTTAACAATAATCCTTTGCGCCAACAAAATGGTAGAGCATGCATTTACTGAGCTCCTGGGTTAAACTACTTAAAGCCAGATTATCCAGGGCTGTCCCTGTGTGTTTTAGAAAGATGACGCGACGAATAAAAATTTAGTTATTTCTCTGACTCACTCATTTCTTTTGAAGTCATCGGGATGCAAGTGTCGGGAGGGAGATGGAGTTTAATGCTGCGTTCACATTTAGCCACTGAAAATGAGCGATAAGTCACTCATCTGTTTACAATTACAGCGTGCACAAACTGTTTAGAGAGAAGCAGCAAATTGGAGTGTATTGGCTTTAAATAATGACTTATTTAACATAATTTCCAAGATTCAAAGGCTTTCCTTAAGTACAACCACAACTGCTGTATTAGTAAAAGTGTTGTGCTGTGAATAAAATTTTCCCTGCGGCCCCTCAAAGCCAGCAGGGGGCCCTGAGCACTCTGCAACGTTTGTTTTTGCCTACGCCGGTCCCGTTCCTCGATTAGAGGAAGAAAACACAATGAAAAGCACTGAAACATTTTAGAAATTGTAGAGTTTTCTTTCCGACTGGGGCTATTATGTATTGACTCGTTTTTGACCTTGTTATTCTGAGACCGGACCGAATCAGAGAAAAAAAAAAAAAAGAATCGGGTTAAATCGTCAAGTTGCTTCATACAACAACAAATTTGACTTTGGTTCCATTTTTTGATTTTTAGTTTTTCCATCCATCCATTTTCTGACCCTCTTAATCCCTCATGGGGTCGCGTGGGTTGCTAGTGCCTATCTCCAGCATTCACTGGGCGAGAGGCGGGGTACACCCTGGACAGGTCACCAGTCTGTCGCAGGGCAGCACAGAGACAAACAGGACAAACAACCATTCACGCACACACCTAAGGACAATTTAGAGAAGCCAATTAACCTAAAAGTCATGTTTTTGGACTGTGGGAGGAAGCCGGAGTACCCGGAGACAACCCACACATGCACAGGGAGAACATGCAAACTCCATGCAGAAAGACCCAGGACTGGATTTGAATCCAGAACCTTCTTGCTGCAAGGCAGCAGCGCTACCCACTGCTCCACTGTGCAGCTTTTTAGCTTTTTTTGCATGTAAAAATAAATTTAGCATTTTTCAACACAAGAGGAAGACATGGTAGGATTGTAGCAAATAAACATGGTTTTATCATGCAGATATCTTAGGATACTGCTGTGCCTGTATCCCAGACAGGCATTATAACACAGCCAAAGTTAGTCACTTATCTTATTTATTCATGAATCATTTCATCCAAGTTCCAATTAGCTTATGCACTGATATGCATATGCGTCCAATTAGATCCACTTTCATGTTTTTTGTTATACAACAAGGCATCAGCTGCCATAGATAGCAGCTCATCTGTTGCTAATAATGTGATTAGTCATCACTCCTGTCATTGAAAATGTCTGCAGCCCCCTCACTGCGTCCGCCAGAGAAAAGGTTTGGTCTCGTGACTGTGCAGGCAGGGCTCCTCCCTGTAAAGGCAGGACGAGCTGTCGATCTGGGCTCTGGTCACCATGCCGGTGGTAGTAAAATGCTGCTTTGTGGCAGAGAACAAGAGCAGCCCTGCTGGTAGATCTGTTTCTTTACTATTGGAGCTCCTGGTGGCAGCACTAAAACAGCTGAGCCATTAGAAGGAGAAAGAAACTGTAATCTCATTATGTCCAACTGGGATGAATGCAGCATTTGTCAGCGAAACAAAAATGCTAAACCTCTGCTTTGGAACAAGAATAGGTTTTGAAATTGTTCTGTTTGCCTCGTATTACACTGCTGCGGCTTTGGATGTATTCTTGTTTATTGTCATATTTTTATGAGCTTTTGCTCCAAAGTCCTCGCTGAGATATAATCACACAGTTCAAATGTCCATTTGATGTTCAAAATAGTGACTGAAACTCACTACTTTTAAGTATTTTTCTACTTAAAGGGGAAATATCATGGTTTTCACTGTTTATATCAGTTGTCCTTAGACTCTTGAATTTTATATAAATTTTAATACTTAAATAAATCTCTGTGGGGAAAAACTTGAAAAGAAAAACTGAAAGCAGTTGAGAATGATCCCAAAAGTTAAACCAAAAAGAGTAATGACCTACATTAATATTGTCTCATTATAGTTGGATTAACTCAATTCAATTTTATTTATATAGCGCCAATTCATGAAACATGTCATCTCAAGGCACTTTACAAAGTCAAATTCAATCATATTATACAGAGTGGGTCAAATTATACAGATTGGTCAAAAGTTTCCTATATAAGGGAACCCAGTTGATTACATCAAGGTCCCGACAAGCAGCATTCACTCCTTATGCCCTATTAAAAGTAGCTTCTGAAAATAACAACCTTTAAGCAGGTATCAAACATACCTTTCATTAAATTTTTTTGTTGTTTGTGGTCTTAACTTAAATGTCACATTTGCTTTAGCTGTAAACAGAAAATCAGCATAATAAACAGGAATAAAGCCTTGAAAACATCAGTCTACGAAATTAATCTACATAACGTTTCACTTAATGATCTGAATCACTGAAATAAATTTCAATAATATTATAATTTATTCAATGGGACGGTATATAATATATTCTGGCCTCAGTGCATACTGCAATGACCATTAAAAAAAAAAAGAGAGAGGAAAAACTCAAGAGGCTTCGAGGCCTGTACCGAGTAAAAAGGGGGCGTGTCAGACGAAGCCCTGCTTCGGGGCTTGTGTCAGATTGAGGAAAATCACGTGATCAACAACTAACGGGGCCTCACATTACATCTGCCACGTCATTGCTTCATTTTGCGTATCATTTTTCAAAATAAAAGCACGATGAACCCTTTTGCTTCGTGGATGAGGGCATCTGCCGACGAAGAAACCGTTGAATACCTGAAACAGTGAAAAAAAGTCCTGTTCCTAAATAAAAACAATTAAACCTAAAATCCAGAAATTTCTAAATTTTCTTTTGTTTGATCAGGAGATACATCAGAATCACACATCAAAAGCAGACTAAAAGCCATAATGGCATTGGAAGAGGCAAACTCTATGTGTCTATTTTTCAGGAAGCAAGTTTCAAGCTCAAAGCATACAGAGTCTGCCCCAAGAATCACTCAATTCCCAACACACTAAAGTAACACATATCTTCATTGTCAAATAAGTCCATGACATAAAAAAACCCCAATACAACCACTCATGGTCAAGGATTAGGCTACAAATAATTTTAATAATTAAAACATGACAATTAAATATGATTTAATTTATTCTCCTCTTACTAAACATGAGTTGGATGAAAACTTTGTGACAATATTGCATTTACTAATTTTTGGAAGTATGATCCAACTAAGTGACAAGGCTGTTACAGTTTCACCAGCAGATGTCACTAGTGAGTGATGAATGAAGCATCGAGTAAAGAACCTTTTTCCAAAGCAAAGTGTTGGAAAGCTTCATTGCTTCATGAGGCTTCATTTGCCCATCACTAACTTGAACAGGTATGCAGGCCAATGGCTCACCAGAGCGGGCATAGCAAGCAGCAGGAACTCATGTGAAACAGGGCAGATATGAGCAGCATGCAGACACTGGAAAACCTCCTCAGTGAGGGCTGATCATAGGCAGAGAAACTGAGTCCAACAGGGTGAGCACACAGGAACTGGGAGCGTCAAAGTGGCAGCGTATTAGATACAAGACGAGACGTTCTGGCAGGGATAGGTTGACTGAGGCAGGTATAAAAGGGCAAGCAGGGTGACAGGTGAGCAGAGTTGGCCCTAATTAGATGTAGCAGGTGGAGCTGATCAGGTGCTGAGTGGTGACAAAGCTGAGAGATGACAGAGCTGATTAATAAAATCAGTCCAGAATGTCAAAAGTCCAAAAAAACCAAAAAGTCCAAAACCATGACACGCGCTTGAAGTCTTGACAGACTGGGACCCTGCGCAGTCAGTTGTGAGCACAGTCTACTAGCAAATCTGCACAGTGGAACATGACAAAACATTGGGAATTCAAAAAAACTAAAATTCTGGCCGCATCTAGACAGATTTCATTTCTACTCCAGCTCCTGCCAGCGTTGTTACTCTGATGACCCCAGGCGTTAACACTTTAACTTCTTCTCAAAATGGTCTCACCCGAATAACGTTACAGTATATTAGCAAGCTGTGTGGTAACTGTGTAAGTCTCACTTTTCTCAACATGGTCAGTTTACTCGTGAGGGTTTAGTAGTAATTATTTAAATATTTCTGATTCTGATAGTACTAAAGTATTATAGCTATCAAAATATTATTCTGACGATATTGTCTTCATTGTGTAAAAACTGTCTGAAGTAGTGCTGCGTTCAGACCGAATGCGATTTGGGCGTCAGGGGCGTCTGTTTTACAAGCAAAGTCTATGGTGGACGTGCATCTAGGAGCGTCAAGAGGTCCTACCGCTTGTTGGGTTTAATCCGCTGGGTGTGGCACGTTTTGAGATTTCAAGAATCCGAACGTCCAAAGCAGCAGATGCTAGAGTTGGAAAATCTAAACGTTTTGCAGCTGGGCGCAGAGCGTCAACCAATCAGAGAGACCTCGCAATGTGTCGTAGTGATGGACTTTCCAACGGGACAGAAGGACCATGAAAAGCTGGGAAGTCGACAATGGAAGACAAACTGATGGTTGCTGTTTGTGTCCATTCTATTATCTATGATCCGTCAAGCTACCACTACACGGACAATAAAGGACTTCACCTGGAGAAGGATTAGCAAGGATGTTGGGATCTTGAGTAAATTATGAAAACTTTTACCACGGTAAATATTTCCCCACATTTGACGGGAAAAAGAAGTTAGTTCCTCCCACCGCATGTCAGATAAGTCTGTCCACACTTTGCTCAGAGCGGCAAAAACGCTCTGCACAGTTGTCCAAGTTGAGGCCTTGGATGCCTTTTTGACGCTCAAATGGCATTCGCTCCGAATGCAGCATTAGTTCTCTCATGCCATGTGGTTTTAGTCTAAAAAGTCCCTTCAAACTAATGCTACACAGGTGGTGGAAGCTAAAACACCGATATACAAATAAAAAGCAGCAGTCACTCTCCTTCATTTGGCTCAGACACTGAGAAAAAAAAATTGGATCTGATGCTAAATATAGTCTTTAAAGAAGCTAGAGGAACATTTGGAGAGAGCCGTTATTAATTTAATCCAATCTGCGGGCATTAATGGATGTTTTGTCTGGACAGAGAACACACAAGACAAATATGCTATAGAAAAGCATTTACACACCTGGCAAACATTATGGACACAATCCACGTGAATGCATTCGGTAGTCTGGCTGCTGATTCTGCTTGGGCTATCTGTCCTAGCAGTGACATGAACTGTGTGCTGTCTTTGTTCTTCAGGTTTGGGTTGTTCCTTAACTTAAATTTAAGATTCCGATCATAAAATAATCCTGGAAAATTTTTTTTTTTTTTCCTTTTGTCGTTGAGGATAAATGTTTTTAGGAAAAGTCTTGTTTTGTGTTGCCAATAAGCAGCCACATCCATTTGACATTTCTAATTGAAAACATTTCTGTTTTCTCTTTACAGTCATAAATGATAACATGCTTCAAGAAAGATGCAAAGGAGTCTTGAACAGCTGAACAGCACAGCTCAGATTCAAGCTGGACAACAAGGAAAAGGAAAACAAATTAATTTCAATAAATGGTGAAAGGACTAAATAATCAACGTACTCTAATGATATGCTAAAGAACACCCCGAAAGGAACAAAATAACCATTCACAAATGGAAATCCAAGACAGTAAAATAGTATATCTCTAGGGTTACACAAAAAATACTTCAAAGTCTCCAAGCACAACAGTGAAGAGATGTTACAAAAGACCAAATAATGAAAAACAGAAAGTAGTCCAACAAAAACCCAGCATACAAAATAATCCCAGTAGAGACACCAACTGTAAAAACAGCTAAACAAGTCATAAAATCACAACCAAAATCATCTTTAAAAATATCTATATTTAGACAAAACTTGTATTTCTCCCCATCAGTGTAAAAATTAGAGTAGGGTTGTCTGTACGGGGAATTATTTGTCCCACTGATATATAATGGCAAGGGAATAAACATCAACATTGAGTGTTCCAGCATGACCAGGGGGATCTAAAACATTGCTCAGGAACATAATGTAAACATGTTTTGCCAGAAATTTCTATATATCAGTATTGTAAGGCTGTATTGAAATTTTACAATCTGCCGACTAAGAAACTTGCAAGCAAGTGACTTCACCGGATCTCATTCAATACATGGAAGTTCTTCACCTTAGTCCCTGCTCAGTGGCAAAAGACAGTGACATATTCCCCTCCCCCCCTCTCATCACTTTAGCAAGCAAGCTAAAGTGATGAGAGGGATGCAAGTTTGTTGCACCCCATACGTAGCGTGAACAAGCAAGTGAAAGAACGTTTTAATTATTGGCTACGGGTGTTTTTTTTGTTTACAAATGCAGATGTGCAACATTGTCCGTATGCACTGTACAGCACAATAATGGGATCACCCACGCAGGACCTCAATTAAAAAAGTTTGGGAAAGCGCTGAAACAGAGGGACCTTATGGAGTGAGAGAAAACCTATAGGCAGCTGTCATCATGATGAATGAGCTGCAGGCAGAGACACTTTTCCTTCACTACCGTTGGCCCAGTGTTTCAGACCGTCAGGTTTCTATGGACTATGCATCATTAGTAAGCATCTATATTAGGCTGAGATAAAGAAAGATTACCGATGATCAGTCTGCAGCATTATTTGGACGACGATGTGCAGCGTTTATGGGTAACAAAAGCTTGTAACAGCTTAAACATGACTGCGCTGACATTTTGTTTTCACTAAGAGATGTTATATGTCCAGTAAAAATGCAGCTTATGACATGTTCCACCGTAAAATGAGAAAAAGATAAAATGGGGAGCTTCTTATAGTAGCAGAGGATCTAAAACAAGTTTAAGTCAGATCTACTTTTGCTGTCTATACAGCGCCTTGCAGAAGTATTTCTAGACTTTGACCTTTTTCAACTTCTATGCATTTTGATAACACCTTTCTGTCAACACAGGGTACTGCATAACAGTGAAGAGAGAGGTTTCTGTTTTTTACCTTTAACATATATAAATGTGAAATGTGCTGACGCTAACACTGACATTTCTATCCATTCTTCTCCGGAAAAGAGTCAGAATTAAAGTAAGAGTGTCTTTGAAATGCAAATTTCTTTTCCTTGCCTTATATCCCCAATAGGACTTCGGTCTGAACTTTGACTGGGCCATTCTAAGACATGAATACACTTTTATCTAAACCACTCCATTGGAGTTCAGGTTGTGTGTTTAGGGTTGTTGTCTCTGTGGTACAAATACCAGTAGGACGTTTTTACAGCGTCTTACAGGTTTTCTTCTGGGACCTCCCTGTGTGTAACTCCATCCACATGGGAGAATTTACCTGCCAAAAATATCAAGAGATCACATTTTCGTTTTACAAGCGGGATTTGATATCTTTGTCCTCAAAATGTGTAATGTTGATGAGAAGCATCCCCACAGCATGTTGCTGCCTCCACCATGTTTCAAAGTGGGAATGGTGCGTTAAGGGGTGATGTGAAGTGTTGGATTTCCTCCACACATAGCAATTGACATGTTTTTGTTCCACTTATACAACTTCTTCTACGGGTTTGTTGCACCCCATACGTAGCGTGAATTTCTTGACTCTCCGTTGCTCCTCCAGAGTTACCATGGGGCTCTTGCCTGCTTCTCCTGTTAATGCTCTCTTTATCCAACCTTTCATTTCAGAAAGCTTGCCATGCCTTGGTACATTTGCGGTGGTGGAATATCTTTTCATTTTCAGATGAAGGATAACCCAGCTCTGCTTTGGAGTTCTCCGCATCTTTCTCCTTAAACCTATTTCCTGTGGTCCTTGGTGTTTATGATGTTTATTTTCTAATGTTTGCTAGCAAATTTTTGAGGCCTTCCGAGAAAAGCTGCATTTATACCGCAATTGAACGTAATAGGCTGTCCCTGTTTTTTTTGGGTTTTTTTATTATTTCGTCATTTTTTCATTTGGAAAAATTCTTTATATACAACATATCACTTCCTTTCCACTTCACAATTATGCAACTATTGTGAAGTTGAAGGAAAGTGACACGAGTTTTCTGCAAAGAACTTAATTACAGATTGGATTTAAGACATTAGACAATTAGGACACATAAGATCCCACTCCTGTTTAATTTTTTTTAAATAATTTTCTTCTATTGAAGCCTGACTACCCTGTAATATTTGGAAGTAGTCCCCATGAACATTTTTGTGATGGATGGTAGGAAAGTGAAAATACTGATATGAGTCAGACAGAAACAGTGAAATACTCTCCTATATTTGTCTCAGATAGAAGAAAAAAAAACTAGTTGCAGGTGAAGCTAAATACTGTTGTACATTTAACTCATATCGCTGCTTACTATAAGTTTTCTATGGGTGCTCACTGTGGAAAAAAATGTCATAGTCAGGTATTAAGTTGAAAATGAGCTACAAAGTAGCCAAATTTGGGAACTGTTGATAAAGAGGAAACAATAAAGTCTCATTTATTGAATGAGAAGTAAAATGCAGCCTAAAGAGATGTGTGCGAACATAAAATTCACAGGAATGAATGTTTGTTTCTAACCTTTTTGCCTCTGGCTGCCCTTCAGATCTGAGAGCTGCTGGGAAAGTAAACAGGTTTGAAAAGTAGGAGAACTCCCATGAACCACAACAGCCTGGAGCTGTTGCTCATGAGGCCCGCCTCCAGGTTTTGACTGGGCGACTGTCCAGAGTGATTAATCAAGAGAAATATGCTGCAAGATTTTCTTCAAAGCTGGGGTTTACATGATATATGGAACGCTTGGACTGTTTGGAGAGTCCTCTAAATTAACATGTTGCATAAAGTCATGCAAATACTCAGATATGCACTTTGTGACTTACTTTTTTCAGTGTTAGATGTTTGAGCATAAGAAATTTTATGGAGAGACAAAGTCCAAACTCAGGGGCGATTTCCTCTCCCACAGAAGACAACAAGCTGATAGGAGCTTCTTTTTTCTCGTTAGGTTTTCTTAACTGAGAGCAACTATTCATGATTTTAGCTAAAATAAGCAGCTGTGCTTCAGTCTGTCACTTATGACCAATAAACTGAGAAATCAGAGTAGAGTGGACCTTGAAGAGGGGGGAGGGGAAAGGAGTGAACACGTGAGGATGGCAGGGAAATGCTGCGGCATTGGAAAGAAAAAAAAACAGTAAAACTCAGAAATGTAATTAGAAACCTAAAGTTTCTGGCAGAAATATTCTTACCCCCTGACCTTTTTCCCATGTTAAAAAGTTTAAACCTCAAAGTAATATATTGGGGTTTTGTGATAGACGAACACAAGCAGTGTATAATTATGAAACGGATAAGTTTCCCCCCCCCCAAAAAAAAAAAATCTGAAAAAGAATTGCGTCTTGGATTCAGTTCCCCGAGTCAAAACTTTGTAGAAGCACCTGTCTCTACGATCACACATATTTCAGAGTATCTCTACCAGTTTTGTATGTTTAGAGACAGAAACGATTGCCCAGTTTGGATAGAGAGTGTCTTTGCGCATCACTTTTCAAGTCTTGCCACAGATTCTTAGCTGGATTTAGATCTGGACTTTGACTAGACCGCTCCATTGTTGTTTTGCATCCTGCCTGTTTGTGTAGTTCTTTGGGGCTGGCTGGCTGTTTTCCACACTCAGTTAAATGGAGGATTCACCTGTACCTTTGTAATTACTTACAAGTTACTTCACCTGAGACTCTCCCAACCAGTGCTAGCTTGTCTTCATGCCGTGGGTGAGTTGCCATCCAGCATTAGTGTTTGCGTTGCCAGTTTTGACCCTGTCCTGCTTCCTGGACGCTCCTGTCTCGCTTTGCACTCGCTGGATACCTCATCGGCATTTCTGATTCTGGTCTCGGCCCTGGACTGTTTCTGGCTTTGGCTCCTGTCTCGCCCTGTGGACTGGTCATGTTGGATCTGCTGCGCTTCTGTGCATGACTCCCGCCGGTGTCTCTGCTCCGCTCACTGCCTGTTCTGCCTATCATCAGTTCTGCCTGTCTCCTGCTCATTCTGGACACAGCCCTGCATGTACCACAGTTTGATTATATCTTTAATTTCAATAAACCTTTTAAACGCAACACTTAAATGCTACAATTGTAGCTCTGGTAGCATTTTCAGGGTCGCTGTTCTGCTGGTAGTTGAATTTCTGCCACAGCTGCAAAACGTTGTAGCGCCATCTATCGGGTTTTCCTTCTGGAGAGCCCTGTCTTTAGCTCCAGTCCCTTTCCCTTCAACTGTCACCAGCTTCACTGCTGAAGAAAAGTATCCACAGAGCATGGTGCTGCCACCAGGCTGTTTCACAGAGGGGATGGATGGTGTGTTCAGGATGATTCAACTTTGTCCCATTCAGCTGCATTAAGGCCAAAACGTCTAATTTTGAGTTGATCTGACCATGTAGGTGGCAAATGTTTGCTATGGCCCCTACATGGCTTATAACAAGCTGCAAATTGGCCTTCTTAAGAGTTTCTTGCAACAAGGGCCATTGTCATTCTTCTATAAAAACCAGCTTTGTGTGGTCCATGACCAACACTTCTCCTCTTGAAAGTTTAGCTGGACAGCCTTAACCTGGTAATAATTATGTGATCTCTGACTTCAATTTCTTGGTATGGATTTTATTGAGGTTTATCTGTGCAAATTTAAGCCACAGCTTTACAAATTTTATTTACTTAAAACGGCGGAAACGGCTTCTCATTTACCTTCTTCTTCATAAAGAGGTTTAAGTTGTCCGTATGACTCGGGAAGCGCCATATTTACCATTTACTTTGTGTTGGTCTGTCACATAAAATCCAGAGAAAACACAATAAAGTTTCCATATTTTATGTGATAAAATGTAAAAATAAAAAGCTTAAACAGTATTATTACTCTTTCAAGCCACTGTACATGAGCTTAAATTGGATAACTGGAATTATTTAAAGAAAAAGGCAAATTATAGAAGGGACAGGCCATGTTGTCTTTGAGAAATCAAACAAGAGATCCATTTGTAGTCTCCACCAGTTTCCAAATGTACAAACAGCAAGTTTCACTTTTTACATTTTTTTAAACAAACAATTCTTCTCCAGATTGCAGTAGATTCACCCTTTCAGAGAGGAATATGCTCAGCAAGTAATGTGAAGCTTCGGAAATAACCTATTGTTGAACAGGACTCACCTCCTTCCTCTGCTGAGAAACTGAGTGTGGCCAAGAGGAAGCGTTTCTTCAGAAAAATAAAAAGCAAGGTCTGTGGCTGAATGAGCCGCCCTGAAAGCATCCCCTACAAAATAATTTACCTCTCTGGATTTCCTTGAGGAACTATTGTTGTCGGGTGGAAATTTGATTTGATTCTCGCTGGCAAACCATTGTTGGTGGGATGAGTTGGGAGCTGCTTCTCGTTTATTGCGTATCACTTTTTGCAAATCCATGCAAAAAAAACATGAAAAGGATAAAGTACCTGTAGGACAGGCGTGCTGATAGACCGACACTTCTCAGTCCAAAAATACTCTTTAATAGGCAACAAACAAGAGGACATAAAAAAAAAACAAGCAAACAAGCCCACAGATATGTCCGTTACAAGGGTATTCAGTGTGAAATTGATGCAGTCATTGAGTGGGGAATCTGCTACACGCACAGTTGTTGTCCACAAAAGGTTAAAGAATAAACAGTTTGTTTGGGATGCTTTCAGCTATGACAAAATGATTGATTTCACCATATGTTCTCAATCATTGGTGGCAGATTTTGCTCATAGTGCTGAGAGGAAATCCCTCACTCGCCTCCGCCTGTTTCACTTCACACAATTATTTAATGGATGCTTGTCCTCTTGCCTCCTCATCTTTATGCCCTGCAGGAGCCCTCCTTGCTGCACTCTGAAGGATTGTCTCCTTTCTGTCTTCCTCACTCGTCCTCTGTAATTCCTGTAATACGCTAGTTGGGGTGCATGTGCCCTGTTGCACTGGACCTTTTTTTCCCCCCACAATTATTAAAGCTGCGAACCGGTCTTTGTTGAACAAGTTTCCAACTCACTTTAGTTGTATGTTTCACCTAGATTGGTGAAGTTTTTGTTTTTGTTGTAAAATAGGCTCAGGTTGGGTTTCTTTGTTGGTACCTGTGGGTGAATTTTCGCTGCATCAGTACAGAAAAGGGACCCTTAAAAATGAAAAACATACAAACTAAACCATGACTTAAGAAGGCGTACCAAAGGCTAAAACTTTAAACATGGAATAAAATAAAAGACATTTTAATTAATGAAAACTACCAAGAGATTGATAGTGGCAGGAACAAAGCTGTTCATGTACCACTTAGTCTTGGACTTGGGGATCAGACGTGTTTTACCAAAAGGCAGAAGTTTAAGGTCATTTGACATTGGGTGACGTCAGCGTTGTTTAATCAAGATAAAATCCACTCTTGTTTTCAGGTGCATGAGCCTTGGATGACATTACACGATGCAGGAGGTGATTGATTAAAGTTTGAACATGTCTGTTTGTGTTTCTCTTTTTCTTTTCCTACTCTATTTATTTGGTTTTATTCAAATTCCTTCTTTAGATTTGCTTACAGATATGTTTAGACTGTGTGGGGGATTGTTGTACGGATTTCTGGAACATCCAATCGTCCATCCATTGCTTTCCGCTTATCCAAGATCGGGTCACGGGGGCAACGGGTCCAGGAGGGAATCCCAGAAATCCCTCTCCTCAGAGACATCCTCCAGCTCATTCTGAGGATCCCAAGGTGTCCCCAGGCCAGAGGGGATATAAAGTCCTTCCAGCAAGTTCTGGTTCTCCTCCGGGATCTGCTGAACAGCATTGCATAACACTCTGGGCCAGCGGAAAGTCTCTCTATGACCTCTCCAAATTCCTCCCAAGCCTAAGTTTTTTCTTCCTCAACCACAGATATTGTGGTTTTTCTGGCCACCCAGCACCCATCAGCTGCTTCAGGACTCCCCAAGGACAACCAAGCCCCAAAGGCTTTCTTCAGCCTCAGGGCTTCCAATTTCACAAACTTTTGGCGAAGATGATGGCCACCTCAAGCAAACTGATAATAAGCCCAATCCTACCAGTTAGCCCTGCCATGCACGGCTTGCTCACCATCACTGCAGTCAAAACCATTGGGTGGGCAGAGAGAGGATGGCATAAAACACTCTTAAAAACAGCGGTCGGGAGTGAGAAAGAGAGAAGTTCTTCAGTTAAGTTAAAGCACTCTTTAGAGAGCATGCGGTGCCAATCTCTAGGCAAATTGCTGAATTATTTAAAGTGATAAAGATAGAATACTATATTTGAGTCAAGTGGTGCCTCAAACACACAGGGTGGGACCCCTCGATTCTCAAATGCTGCTCAAATCTTCAGAACTTAAACAAAACTCTGGTAAACGTCATTTACAGTAATGTTCACCGATGCGAGCCAATCAGCCTGATTTGTGAGGCTTTTTTTTTTCTTCTGTGCATTTTTTCCATTTAGAAATTTGTGAAATTTTGCCGTTGGAATCCATAACACTTTTTGTGTATTTATCGTGTTTTCATATTTCTGTCTAAACAGCTTTGAGAATAAAACATTTAGTTACAGGTTAAACATGCATTCTGTGCTGTAATATACATGTAATTGGTAATATGTAATTATTCATATTTGAAAAGAAAATAGAAAGAAACCCTTAATTGGGTATAATTTTTATTTTTCTAAAACATGTTTTGCAAAACATACTAAGGATGACAGACATATTTTTTTTTGCACCATCCTCAGTTTTGTAGTTTCCAGAATAAATGTCATATATAGACTGAGGCAGGATTTTCGTTGCCTTCACATTTTCTCTTGAGCAGCAACGTCTTGTGTTAACTATTTTATGTTTTTTTGAGGCGCTCCAGGGCTTTAGGAATGATTTTTCCCTCTTCCACCATAGAACTGTGTCAGCTTTTAATGCAGTTTCACCCGAGGATCTCTGTCATTCACTATGGGTTTTTTTTTTTAGTCCTGTTTCATCCGAACAGGGATTTCTATTAAATTTTATACAGACAGGTGAGGAAATCGCCATATTCTATACTGTTGTATTATTGGCCCATTAGTAGTCTTTACAGAGGGCGGAAAGTCTTTATTTTTTTCTACATCTGAAAATGTTACCTCTTAAAATAAGGAATTTGAATCCTATCAATTTACATTAAATGTTGGTTTATCATTAACCTAATTAGTATGTTATGACTTCTTTCAATAAACTTGTTTGTTTTGAGAAATAAACTAAATTGCAAATAGAAAATAATTCATTCTTAACAACTGTACAGGATTCTTTGTCATGATATTGTTTTTTGTTTGCTTTGTTTGGACTTTTCTGGACTCCCTTCAGCCAACAGCCATCTGCCACCATCCAATCAGCTCAGTCCACTCCTCAGTCACCAGTCACTCAGCTCCTGATCAGCTCCACCTGCTGCAGTCAATTAGTGTCATCTCTGCTCAGCTGTCCCCCTGCCTTCTTATACGTGCCTCATTCTTCCACTCACTGCCAGATCATCTTGTCTCATGTGCACTGCTGCCTCAACACTCCCAGTTCCTGTTTGCGCAGCCTGCTGGACTCCAAATCTCTGCTCGTGTTCAGTTCTCACTGATCCCCTTGCCATCATCATTGGTTCAGGTCTGATCCTGCCTGCAAATCCTGTCCTTGTTCTGCCTGCCATCCCACCTGCATCTGCTGGTCTTCAATCCATTTCTGTCTGCCTGCCTCATCTGCCGTTATCCACCCTTTCAGTAAACCTTCTAAAAATTAAGCTCTGTGTCTGACTGAATATCGGGTTCTCCAGCAATACTCATTATATTCTTGTTTCAGAAATTTTCTAAACACATTTAAACACTAATTTAAAAGCCCTTCCTTCACTGTGATCGGTTACAGAACCTGTGTTGCTGCAGATGAGGCTCCAGTCGGTCCATCTATTCCAGAATACCACCAGTCAGAGAACAAGACCCCAAGATATTTGAGCACTACAGCCTAAGGCAGAGACTGATCCCCTTACTAATTTGAAAAGTCAAAAGTTGAAGGGTGCCATTTTTTTCCAAACTTCATCTGAAATGACCATTAATGTCTGTGATTTAGAAAACCTCATGGGTACGGTATCCTTTATTACCTCTTTAGTGGCCAGCACTATTAATTTTAAGAGGGTTCAGTGTGATTATCTGAAACATGCATTGGAGGATTTGGTCAATTGTGCCCTTGTACAAAAACAGCATAGAATTAAAAAATAAGTGAAATTGAGTAGATGCAATGTCTGAGAGGTTTATTTCGACAATCTCTGAAAACAAACAGAACCCAGATTGGTTTGTGTCTCAGGCAGGCAAGTTCTCCCCAACAGTCTGCTGGACTGGGGACTATAAATGGCCTGCAGGTATGAATAAGCGTCTGCTCTGCAAGTCTGAGAGCCTCATGACTTTCCCACCTTCGTCCGAGTGTACACCCCCACCCCTGACCCCGAAAAAAAATTAGCGGTGGAGAGGAAAATAAAGGAATTGGAAAATAAACAAGCTTTAGGTGTTTTCACTTTCCCTCCTCAACACGCTGCCATGCTTTTTCACCTCCACTGTGGATGTTGTTGTGTCCTGAAGCATGCCAAGGAACCTGGATCTAGGACCATAGAGATCTAACAAATTGCTGATGAGATCCAAGTTTAAGCTTCCTGTCGGGGCCACAGACTCAATTTCTTTTTGAAGTCTGCTTCTGTTAAATGTTTCCTTCATTTTCAGGTAAAGATCAGATTTGACAAGGACGGACTGTATAGCTGAGATAATTGTGCTGAGCGTGCCCTTGTTCGGCAGTCAGCCTTTATATTTGTAAGGCAATTAACTAGATTAGAGAGCATAATCAATATTGCCACCCTGTGCAACCCTGCAGTCATCTTCCCCTCAGGAAAAGCACGCCTGTCATGGCCCTGTGGCTCTAACATGTTGATTCTGCATTTTCCAGTATGTTTCCATTCCAAGTCTTAATTCAATGTGGTTCAGTTTGTTTTAAAGCAATATGCTGACAGTTTCAGAGGGTTTCTACACCATTTTGCATATTGTATGCCTGTTTCTCCAGCCACAAGGGGGTAATTGATTTCTAATTGATCCTTCACCACAAAGCAAACAGAACGAAAGGAAACTTCAAATTTTTCCCTGCCCTTTATTTTCATACAATGCTGGACATAATTAACCCACCACTGTAAAAAAAAAAAAACAAAAAAAAAAAAAAAACAGAAAAGCTATGTAGTTTGGACGAAAGCCTTGTCTTTTTTCCTCTTACAGTCAGGCACAATTTAAAACAAAATGCACCATAAGATACCCCTCACACCAGTGTGGTTTCTTTAAGAGCAGACAGAGTGGATCGTCTGTCATTTTAAATTAACTGAATGATGACAGCATCGGGGTGAGATCACACCCATCTGTCCTTAACCAATTTCTTAATGTCACTGTGTCTAGTGGCCATCGACACACATAATGTGGATCACATTTGTGCCCTTAGGGCCATGTTGTTGATCTTTTTGCTACGGTGGAAAGAAACAGAATCTAGCAACTTTTCTTTTTCAACAAGGACAATTCTGTGTTTACTTATTTGCAAAAGTGTTCACACCCCTTAATTATTTTTGCATATTGTGTCCCATTAAAACTGCATGCTTGGTACACAATACATTGTTTCCTTAACGAAAAAAAGATAAACATCTTAAACATTCTGCCCGCTTACCTCTGTAAATTCAGGTAAAACCAAAGTCACCTCATCAGTAAACAGTCGACCTGTGTCTACTTTAATTTCCGAATAACTTCAGCTGTTCTGTGAAGGCCTCAGAGGTTTGTTGGAGAGCATTACTGCAAAAGCAAATTCTTGAAGACCAAATAACACATCAGACAGATTAGAGGTAAATAAGTTTAAAGCATGTAATGAAACAATATTCCAAGCTTTGAACATCTCGAAGAGCACTGTTCAATCCATCACCCACAAGTGGAAAGAGGATATGTCACATCCGGAGATCGGCTGCAAACCAAGACATGGCCATCCACCTAAACTGATTGAAAAAACAACGAATGCAACGAATAAAACAGCCAAAAGGACTTTTTTTGTAACAATGGAATAGTTGTCGAAAAAAAGCTTTAAGAAGTCAAGTTGGCAGTGCGAGACACCATCGACACAGTGAAACATAGTGGCAGCATTACATTGTGGGAATGCTTTTCTTTCACAGGGACTCGTGAACCGGTCAGAACTGAAAGGGAGACGGTGCTAATTACAGGATAATCCAGGAAAGAAACCTGTTTCAGGCTGTAAAAACTAGGGACTGGGGTGACCATTTTTCCTCCAGGTATAAATATACAGCCAGATAATGGTATGGTTTACATCATGGACCGCGGAACGGGTAGGGCCAGTAGGGCCGCGGCCCTACCTACTTTTGATGATCAAACATGTAAAATAATATATATAAATAAAATTAAAATATTCAATAGCTATTTTTTTCAAATGCACAGTAGTCTATGGCAGCAGCATCATTCTCCAATGAGAAAGCGATAAATCATCCCATCTAAAAATGTATTGGCTGATTGTGTCATGTGATGTAAACAAAAGTTTTCCCACCTCTGCGCTGCTTATGACCGCTACTTCGTTAGCTTCGTTTGCTTCGTTAGCTTAGTTAACTGTGTCCACTGCAAGTGCTGAGAGGTGTTTCTCGTCCCTCCGTCGTATCAAGACCTATCTGAGATCAACAATGACCCAGAAAAGACTAAATAGCTTTATGTGCGCACACACACACACACACACACAGGGATCTTTTGACCGCAGTGGATGCTTTGAGGATAGCCAGGGACTTCATCCAGTATAATGACAGACGGAGACACTTTTTCGGGAATATTTAGAGCAGGGGTGAGTTTGACTTTTCTTTTTAAAGTATTTTTATTATGTAAATATTGTGTTAGCTGTAATATAATGATTGTAAGTGGAACGTCAGAAAAAAAGTTAAATAAAAATTCGGTGCCGATTTTAATTATAACATGGCAGACACATGTATCATGCTCAGGGACCACAGCCTATGAGAAAGCAATAAATTTTGGTGTCTAAAAATGGATTGGCTTATCTTGTGTCATGTGATGCAAATCAGTTGCGTGATCAAGGGGATGCTGGTGTTTTATGTGTATGCGGGCGCGTGCGTATGTGATGGGTAGTGGTATTGTGAGTATTGCCTGATGGGCCCGACCAATTTGAAATGCGTTCCGCGGTCAAAGGTTTACATATCAATGTGTTAAAATGGACCAGTCAAAGTCCAGACCTAAATCCAATTTAAAACTTGTGGCTAGGCTTAATTTTCACAGACACTCTGCATCCAATCACACTTAAACTGAGCTTCTTTGCTTGAAATGTTGGTAAGAAATGTCAGTTTCTACATCAGCAAAGCTGGCAGAGATGTCCCTTAAAAGACTTGCAGCCATAAGAGCAGAAAATGGTTATATAAAGTATTGATTATGACACTAAAATTTTCAGATAGATTACTTTTGCAAGGTATGCCTTTGTTATTTGCCTTTAATTTAAGATTATTTATTATTACCTCTTTATTAAGAATGTTTTATTTTCAATCCAGTTTCACTTCTAATATGTTAGATTTACTCAATTTGCAGGTATTCAGCGAAAATTCCTCCTCTGTTGAATACCAAATACTGCGCCCTCTGTTAAAACGTTTTTTGTTTTTGTTATTAATATAGTGGTTTACCTCAAGTATTATTCTGCATGTGCACCTAGCGTGTAAAAATTAATTTAATAAAAGCACACCCGGCTGCGCATGGCATAAGGTAACAAAGTCTGCCCGGGGAGGGAAATGTATATCGTGCCATCTGAAGACAAGCAGACTAGCGCGGGAATCCTCCTTTTTTATCTGCCAATAGCACAATTCCCGATTTACAGTGAAGAGTGCTCTCACCATATGCGCTGTAGTGGGAATCAGCGTGCCACTACAACATGCACACAAAGACTGCAGCTCCGCTCTTCCCAGAACACCAAACCTGAGGATACGGGACTTCAGATCGAGGACGGGATAATCTTTCCGTCGCCCACATCTGTAAGTTGCGCAAATCGGAGCCGATCCCTTTTTATCTTCGGGAAGGACTGGGGATTTTGGTGCAGGGGACTGAAGGATACTGCTGCCTGTTGGTGCACAAAGACGCGCGACTCCTTGTTGGATTCAATCTGCAGTCCACCTAACACCAACTGCATTGCCACAACCGTGGGATAGAGTGTATGTATTATGAAACTATGCGCCCGGGGATTTTCTGCTGAACTCTTGGCGGATCGTCGCGCTCGTGTCCGCATGTGGAGTGCACATCACCACTCTTTAAAACAACTACAATGTGGTGCGCAAAGTGAGCGGGGGGAATGTTGCATCCAAGCGCAGCGAGCGACGAGCGGGACCGTGACTTCCAGAGCGTGTCCGCCGACCCGTGAACGCCGCACTCGATGTGGAGCCTGTCGCTGTCCGACGCGCGTGTGGTGCTGAAATTTGGATGATGCCCAGCCAGCGACTGCAGGGCTGCCGCTCCCTGCACCTGAACGAGGACAACGGCCGCTTCGTGCTGCTCGCCGTCCTCATCCTGGTGTACCTGCTGTGCGGCGCTGCGGTCTTCTCGGCCATAGAGAGGCCCTCGGAGCTGCGGGCTCACGGCCGCTGGAACGGGACCCTCCTTAACTTCAGTGAGACCTTCAACATCAGCCTGCAGGAGCTCAACTCTTTCCTGCGGGAGTACGAGGCCGCCATAGCCGCCGGGATTCGGGCTGATGCTCTGAGACCGAGATGGGATTTTACGGGCGCTTTTTATTTTGTTGGAACTGTGGTGTCGACTATAGGTGGGTGATGTTTGCAGCTTTCACTGAATGCATTGACCTTTGAGTCCATTTTCGTGCTGTTACAGTGGATAAAAAAAGTCTTCACAGCCCCGATAAAAGGCAAGGCTTTATAATGTAAAACGAGAACAAGATTAGTTGTTTCAGAACTTTTCCCTCTTTAATGTGTCCTGCAGCTCGTAACAAAATCAACTTAGAAACTAATTGAAAGCTTTTCTTGTGCACAAGTGTGAACTCCTTCTCAAAACAGGAGATCACCACGTTCAAACTCTAGTTAAATGAGAGTCTCTGAGTAGTGAATACGAGAAGATTAAGATCTTTTAATGTGCTTCTGATTAACCTTAAATGAGGTTAAGTTGGTATAGTGGGACATTTTCTTAGGCACATCTGGCAGTAAATGCCATTGTCCACAGAGAGCATTCAGAGCATATGAGGGATTTCAGTGTCAAAATGTATCAGTCAGGAAAAGGCACCCAATAATTTTCAAGACAGGTAATCACACAGACGGTCATAAAAAGTTAAAATTTTTGACTTTAACTGGACTCCCCCCCCCCCCCCCCCCAAAAAAAAATACTGATAAAAAGAGGAGAAGAACATAGTTTGGGGAGGCTTCCAAGAGTCCAGCAGGAATTTCCAGCAAGTATTGACCGTGTATAAGATTTGATGACAATCTCTGGTTTTCTTTATATGCCTGGGATACAGGGCTATGAGGCAGTTTTCTCTAGAAAGAAGGACGCTTGCGCTTTGTATACATGAGCAAAAACACATTTTAAGCCCCCTAAAGCCTGTGAGACAGTGAAACCCTGGTGACATCCTCTCTGGCCATAACCCCAAAAGACATACTAAGCTCTAAAGTCAAACTCCGCATTCCCAAAGGGACACTATATACACACTGAAGCATGGTGGTGGCAGCATCACACTTTGTGGCTATTTAACTTCAGCTAAAACTGGGGCTATAGTTGTGTTCCAAACACCAGTCAATGTTGTCAAAAAAAAACAAAAAAAAAAACTTTTAAGCCTCTCCTAGAAAGCTAAAGATGAAGAGGGACTTTATATTATAGGATGCCAACGACCCAAAGCACGCACCCAAATCAGCAAAAGAATGACTTCATCCGGAGGAGATTTATGTTTTGGAAGGGCCAGAGCACAGACAGAAGGCAGACCTGAGTGAGATTTAAATTATAAAACGATTAGAGGAAGTTGTGAACAGAAGACATTCTCGCAATCTGACAAATTGGAATAGAAATGCCTTAATTGTCCCACAATAGGGTCATTCGGGCAAAAACAAGTAGACAGAAGACACAGGAGTTACACACAAAATTAATTATTGTGAAAAGCTATATTTAAGGTTAAACTGTAAAGCAAAAGAGAGAAAAGACACTGTGCAATTATTAATAGATAATACAGCATATTATGATAAATATGAAATGTTCACGTTAAAAAAATAAGAAAAAACAGCAGTTGATTACAGAATGTTGTAAAAAAACGCAAAATTTCCATGAACGTACAAGCAATCCCTGAGAAACAAAAAAGTGTGCAAATGTAGACAAGAACCTGTGGGACCATCAGTATGTTTGTAAAGATGGATTGAGTTTGTTGTTAGCAGCCGAGATAATAGAGTCTAGCAGCAGCTGGGATGAAGGATCTGCGGAAACGCTCCTTAGAGCATCTAGGTTGCAGCAGTATGTCACTGAAAGAGCTCTCCAGCTCTGCAGCAGCTCCATGTATGGGGTGGGAGACATTGTCCATCAGTGATGGACCTGTACTGGGTCCAAGGGACATCCCAGGACAGAGCTGGCCCTCCTAATGAGTTCATCCAGCCGCTTCCTCTCAGCCGCAGATAAGCTGCTGCTCCTACAAACCACAACATAGAAGATGGCTGATGCCACCACAGAGTCAAAGAAGGTCTTCAGGACCGCCCCTAGCATTTCAAAAGACCCCTCAGGAGGTAGAGTCTGGTCTAACCCTTCCTCTAAAGAGCAACAGTGTTGTGATTCCAGTCCAGTTTATTGTTCAGGTGAACAACCAGGTACTTATAAGAGTCCACCATCTCCACATCAGTCCCCTGGATGTTAACTGGTATCGATGAGGTGGGTCTGCGTTTGTGAAAGTCCACTTCCAGCTTCTTTCTTTCCCCTGTATTTAACCTGAGATGGCTCTGCTGGCACCAGTCTACAAAGCTCTGTATCCTCTGTCTGTACTCTGACCCGTCCTCATCTGTGATGAGACCGACTACGGCAGAGTTATCAGAGAACTTCTAATACCTGGTGAGTTGATGGGGAAATCTGCAGTGTAGAGGATGAACAGAAACGGCTCCAGCACAGTTGCCCGTGGTGCTCCTGTGCTGCAGATCAACCTGTAAGACACACAGCTATGTGTCCTAACAGTATGTTAGGACATGGAGTGAAGTTATCCAGTAACCACTACGACAGATGGAGGTCCACTCCTGACCGCTCCAGCTTGTCCTTCAGAAGTTGTGGTAGAATGGTGCTGAAAGCATCAGAGAAATCAAAGTACATGATCCTCACGGTGCTCCCAGGTCTCTCCAGGTGGGCCAGGTGTAGCAGGTACATGATGGTGACATCCACCCCAATGCCAGGCTGGTAGGCAAACTGCAGTAGATCCAATAAAGACTCACCAGGGGGCGAAGATGGTTGAGGGCCAGCCTCTCGGGGGTCTTCATCAGCTCTGATAGTGTTAGTGCTGCCGGCATATGTGCAATTAAAGCACTTTTGTGAAAGAATAGTGGACAAATATTGCCAGATCTAGAAGTGCAATGCTTACTACTACCCAAACAAACAGAGGGCTGCATTACTAATGGTGCTAAAACAAAGGACAGGTTTAAAGCCATACACGTGTGCAATCACATAATTTTCAGTTTTTATTCTATTCTTTCCTCTTAAAAGACCTTAAAATTGTGTTTAGCTGTACAACTACAGGACACAATAAAGATGGAAAAACCTCTGAAATTATTTATCTTGATCTCCTCTTTTACAAAGAGACATGCCATTTTATCAGATATGTTTAAATGTTTTATGTCCACTGTGCTGTTATTCTTTGGAAAACTTAGAGTTTAAAGTCTCAAAGCTTAAAACGAAGAGAGAGGGGAAAAAACCCACAGTAATCATTTTTGCACTGTGATGACTGTAACAACAAAGTCATTTTGGGCCAGATGGGTTTTGGAGCCACATGTCTTTCCAAATGGTTAAATAATCATATCGTTACTTTCAGTCTGCATGTCCCAGCGACTGGAGAAGCCTCCCTCTTTCCATTGGCTCATTTTTATGTTATTTCACTTTCGGTTTTTTTCCACTTTTCTGTTGGTCATGTTTTAAATGTTTGGCTATGACTTTGGAATCAGGGGCAACATCTGACTTGTTTGCCATTTGGAACCGCTCACTCATCGCTGGCTATAGGACAGCACCCATGGGTGCAGCCTCTCTCCTTTTGCCACATTTCTCATCAAACTAACAGGAATGTCAATGAGAAGCCCCTTCTACTCTCCTCCCCCCGTTTAACATTTACACATGCAATAGGTCAGAAAAGAGCAAGTGTACCTCCCAGGGCAACCCGAGGGCCAACGGTGCAATGCTCTGCATGCCTGATAGCTCTGACACCCATTTCCTACCCACCCACAACAACCTCAAGCAGATCCAGTCCATATAAAAAGTACTTATATTCTTTTTTCCTGCATTTGTTATGTCATGTAAACTTCAAAATATTCATTGATGGACCAACACAAAGGAGCTTATTGTTGTGACGTGCAAGAAAAAGTGCCATTTATCCAGCACTTTGTACTCTGATACCCCTAAATGAAGCAATGGCAACCAGCTCCCTTTGGATGTAGACACAGAGTGGAGTTTGTTGCGGAAATCTAAAACCCTGAACATAGCATTGCCACTGTGGAATATGGTAGTAGCAGCCTCGTGCCGTCGGGATGCTTTTCTGCAGCAGGGACAGGAGAATTAAAGTTTATAGGAAGATGGATGGAGCTGAATAAAGTGCATGTGTGTCTATATTTAGCTCTCCGGAGTCAACATTTGGTAGAACCACTTTTTAATGCAATTACAGTTGCAAGCTTTTAGAAACTCAACTGGAATTATGAATTAATCGATGGGAATTTGGCGTCATCCATCTTCCCATCAACTCTGACCAGTTTCCCAGTTCGTGCACAGCCATGTTTCACCAGGTGTGCACTTGTTGACAGGTTCTCACCTGAGCTGTGGAGCTCTGCAGCCCCTCAAGTCTCTGTGGTCACTCTTGGTTGCTTCTCTGTTTAATGCTCTTCCTTCCAAGCTCATGCTTAATTGAGCAGCTCCTGAATCACGAGATGTGAGACGTTCACAACGTAGAATATTGGTAAATAAACTAATCCTCCTCTGAACTTCACTATCATTTTATCTCAGACCTGTCTGCTGTGTTCCTTTGTCCTCGTGATGAGCTTTGTTCACTAACGCTCCCTGACTAACCCATGAGACCAACAGCCTAAATTAAATTGCACACATGTGAGCTCCACGTACAAATTATCTGGCTCGTGAGGCAATTAGTTGCAGTGGATTCACTTCATCATTAAAAAAAGGGGAGAGGGGTAACAATTAAAGGGGAGGAATACAAGTGATTCTGCTACTTAACAGAGATTTAATTGTTAAAGATTTTGAAAACCACATACAGCATCATTTCACCGCACAAATATCCAATACTTAGTGTTGGTTTATCAGGCACAATACTAATAACAGACATTTGTTTTTGATTGTGGTTGTAACGTGACCGAAGGTGAAAAAGTTCAAAGTGTATGAATATTTGTGCAAAGCATTTTAGAGAGAGAGTGAAGATGAATGGACAAAAGCCCTCCAGGTTATAATTAAAGCTGCGCCATCTCTGACCTTGCCCTAAACGCATAAACACAAACATATGTACATATATATATATATATATATATATATATATATATATATATATATATATATATATATATCTGCCACATGATGGTCTACCCCTGGCTACTACTTTTAATTGAAAGCTGCAGTGAGACAGAATGTGAGGGGAAACTGATGGCCATGTATGCTATGATTGCTTGGGGAAAATTGGATTCACATAGGCAGAACTGTCACAACTTTATTTACTGTAGACCTGTCAGGAGAGCTTTATTGGCCCTCCCACCTTCCGCTCTTAGATACACAAATGCACTCATAGGGAGCTCTCAGGGCGACCGCGCACTCAGCCGCAGCAGCTGTGTTTGCCTACATGTCTGTGGCAGGTTGTCCTCCTTTGTAGTCTAGTTGTCATGCAGCATCACTGTCTTCCCCGACAGGCAGATTATCCAAACTGACTCAGCTGCGTGGATAAAGGAGGGAGTAAAAGTGAGAAGTTAAGATTCCCCGTTTCTCTGGCAGTTTCTAGTTTTGATCCCCTCCACCAGCCTAGTCCACTGGTCTTTGTATGCCTGTCCTTTGGCATGCTTGGGAGCTGCTGATATGAAAGGGATCTGGGGACCTCCCCACATCACTCTTTATCAGAGCGGCATTCCCCCTGCATGCTCTGGATGCTCCTCCCAATCACTTCCTGTCTCCGACTCAACTGTGGGAGAGGCTTCAAATCAGCAGTGACTCTTTGCTCCCCTTGATGTGCCTCCATGGTATCACTTTGAAAGATAAAAGCACATGATGCGGCTGTTTACCAGAGGTTTGTGCGCAGGATCACTGACTATCGATGCGTCCGGTGATGTGTTGATTCAGAGATGCAGGAAAGACGTGCCTACAAAAAAATGTTGTTGCAGCTTTCTCGCTCAAATGGGGTCTAAACAACTGCAACGTGCAGGAAGCTGTTTGCTGACTTTAGGAAATCAGAAACCAAAATAAGTGCTGCTCCATGCCCTTTCAGTGCATTATAGTAGTTTTCCTCCAGAGATAACTGTTATTTCTTTACACCGTTGAACCCATAGGGGTATAATGTTGCTTTGCAGGCCATATGAGGTATTTTGAAGCTAGAGCTGCGCAACCAGAAAAGGCTTTCGCCACTTTTTGAAATACAGCCCAAAATGTTTTCCACAGCAACCATCATCCTAAGTCAACCCGCCACGTCCTCTTAACCCCAGAACAGCAACGAACTCTTTGTACCCCTATAGCTACACCCCAAATACCATATCTCATCAAAAATACAACGCACAACAAAACATGGAGAAATTCAAGCATTTTCTTTTCTTTCCAGGTTGACACATTCTCATAGAATGGAAAAAAACATGTATTGTGGGGGTAGATCCCATGAGAAGGCTCTAATATGAATTTAAAGTAGGGAATTATTAATGGAACATTCCTACAGAAAAAAGTTTCTGCTCTTCCCTTCCCTGGACATGTGAGCCTTGTCCAGTGAATGCATCATCATTAACCACTGTGAGAGCACCAAAAAAAAAGGGGCAAATTGACTGTCACACCATGACGTTTTCATGCCCATGTGAAAGTATCACTAAGTGGTCTTTGTCCTGTAACAATGCACCTAATAAGGATTTCATGCAAGGTCCAAGACTATTCCGCCTCCCCTTATGCCTTACATACAGTCGGTACAGGCACTATCACAGCTGCCATCACCGATATCCTCCTCAGCAAACAGGCTTAAACCGGAGGCAACCGGACCTTTGCTTAGTTTTTCTGAAAACGTTTTACTTTTTGCGATGACCCGGATAAATGAGGATTTGCACAGGAAATATCCTCAGGTCCAACATGTTGTCGTTATTAACATCCCTGTTTCTGTTTCAATATCTTCATCCCTGTTTTACCTGAACAGAAACTCCCCTATGTCTTCCTGGGACGGATCTGTCTCTGACTTATTTATTTGTATTTCTCAATGGCTGCTGCTTGATGGTCACTCGGACAGTATTTGAATAGAAGTAAAAAAAAAAAAAAAACCTCAGGAATGTTTTATTCACTTGCTGGGATGACAGAGTCAGGACTGGGCCTGGATGATAGTTGTGCATGAAAAAAGGGTCATGAATATATTGAGCCTGAACATCATTATCCTTGATGTAATAAACAAAAAACATCATTGGGTAAAATCTACCTGAAAAAATATTCAGTCTCTTACAAAGGGTGAAAATGACCCAAACCCATGTTAGTGGAAATGACGGAGTTTGAGGCTGGGAAACACACCTGTATTCTGTGATGTCACTAAATAGCCTGAAGCTAACAAAGGGCCCGTGTCATCGAGAGAGTAGAGTAGTAGAGTAAAAGACAATCATGTGACAACAGAAGCATGGGGTTTTAGTAGCTTTATCGGACCCACCTTGTGCGGATTTGACTCTAAGTTGCAAATATTTCTGGCCTTTCAGCCAACAACACTGTTAGTTAGGATTTTACATTAAATTAAACAATTGCTTTATAAAATACCTCAATGTTTCATCCTTGCTTACAACTGTCCAGGTTTTAAAGTGCAAAACACTTGTTGAAAGTGAGAAGTTTACACTTAGGGTCCATGAGATCGACATAAAATGATACATGCTGGTCAAGCCTTTGCCTACTCTTTGCATATAGGTTCATTTTGAAAAACTGAGCATGGAAGTTTAAAATTATTGTGAATTTAAACCACGACCGATATTTTCATTAATGTCAAACAGCAGCTACCAGCATAAATCTATCTCAATACTTGACTATTTTTGTGAGAAATGCTGGAGTTCATGTACATTGCTTAGTTCCCTGCCATAGACAAACGTTTCCATCCTGATGTTTGGGTTAACCTCCCGGGTCCGGGGGCTGCTGGATACCCCTCTGGGGTGCTGGTGCCTGGAACTGGGAGTATAGGGCCTCGGGACTCTGGGCCCATGTCTGGATCGTCTCCAGCCTAGCTGGCTGCTGGCGGAGCACATGGGCTCGTCCACGCAGTTCCCGGGGGCTTCAGTGTTGTGGCTGTTGGGGGGTTTCTCTTTCCCTGTGTTGGTCCTTCTTGGGTACCTTTGCTCTAGGGGTCCCCTATGGGCATCTGGGGTTCTGGTTCCCCTGGGGTAGGGGTGGGGTGTCTTTGGCTCCTCACAACCAATATTGAGCATTTTTCTTATGGATAAACCTTACATACACAAGCGCACTCTCACAAACATCTACAGGTGCTTACAGATTCACTTTTATACAGAAAACCCCTATTATTGTCTTTAGCTGTCTCTTTATACATTTTGTATTAAATAATACAGTATATTCCTCAGTGATGGTATCAAGGTGTTGGTTGTTTGTACCTGTAATACTTTATCGGTTTGTTTTGCTGTTCTTTATATATCTCTCTTTGCAGGTGTAGAAGCAGACTCAGAGGATGTTATATTGCTCTCTCCCTTTCCTCTCCTCTTTCTCTTTAATCTTTTCTCCCTTTTAGCATTTTGTCTCATCTGTTTCTCTCCTTTTTTCCTCTTCTACCTTCCCGTTTCTGTGTCCATTTAACATGAAATTGTCCCAGAATAAAATCTAATAAAGCTTTTTGCATATATAAAGCAAGTGGAGCGCTATGGCAAAAGCAGTAAGGCTCCAAGTTGTCAAAATAAAATCTGTTGGGCTCTCTTTGGCATTAAGAAAGCAATTAGTAGTGCTACATTGCCAAACAGGACACACTAAAAAGACAATGTTTTCAAGCATAATAGATGCATTTTCAGTGGCAGTGAAACAGCCTGAGAGCATGATGCTGCCACCACCATGTTTTACAGTTTTCTCAATGTCCTTGGCTCTTTGAAACAACAATTGTGGCCATTGGGTCCAGATATCCCAGTCTTTGTCTCCTCTGCGCTGACTTTGTGCCTCATTGCCCTCACCAATTGTTTTCTGAGAGTGACAGTTTGGGTAACATTGTTGAAACTTGTTAATTGCATGATTTTCCCTCAGGACAAGGATTTTAAAAAACTGACTTGGGAATGGATAAAGCAGGGTATTATTAACATTTCAGCTCTACAAGAAAAGTGTAGCTGTAAATCAGTTCTTCTATTTGACCACGCTAGAAGAGTGTAACGATGTAATGATCATTTCACAGAAAATAAAACATCCATGCTGGTGAGGAGTTTTCAGTCGTAACAGTTTCATTCGTTGTAGTAGCCTGGCTGACTGAAACCTTTTAGCTGGAAACTAAGCAAGAAACAGGAGATTCCTATATTTGTCTGACTGTTGGTTTGGCTAATCATTCCCCAAAGGACCATCAGTGCCTAATGACCTCACTGATCCTCAGATTTTTCCTACAGTACTACAAGCAACATTATTTATTTCTCCAAGTATTTACCATGAAGAGCCAGGCTCCATTTGTAGGCAGTCGTGAAGCAGTCTTTTTCCACTGAAGGGAAGCTTTGCTGTAATTGTCTGCTTTTCGTGAGTGCATTTTTTACATAATTAGTTAATAGTTAGACTAATATCTAACTCTACAGACCTTGAGTTCACTTGATTCGATGTGATTTGGTTGTATATTTACAATCAAAGTTGGCCTAAGCAATATTTTTAGACCTCTAATGGATTTCAATCACCACATGTCGATGCCAGAGAAATGGATCCGTCTGTGACTGAGACTCAAATCATCCCATGCTTGACAAAAAATGCATTGTCACAAAGAAAGATCAAATGCTGCTAAAAGGTATTAGAAAGGTAGTCCAAGTCAGGGCTTAACGTCTAGCCCAAGTAGTTTACACTGAGAAAAAAATGGCTGTGTTGGAGCAGGGGTTATTCTAATACATGACCTTTGCACGATGCACAACTTGGCAGAAGTCAATGAGGCTGAAACTCAGACAAGAATCAGGGACAGAGTCAGGATGGGAGGTGGAAATTTTAGATACTGAGCAAGATTGGCATTCATGTTAGCCAAAGGTTAGCTAAATTTAAAGCCAGGTGGCATAAAGGAAGAACCAGAAGAGGACTAAATGTATCACAGTGATGTTTTTATAATGGCAAGCGATGACAAACTGCTGCTGGTAGCGGCCGAAGAAAAAAGTTAAACAGCATGCATGATACAGTAATAGTACCGCCGGTCACCTTGGACATACTCCGATGTAAATCTGAACATAGATGGGTAAAGCAGGGCAACCTCATCTCCAGATCTGATGCCATATATGATGTTTTAATACAAGGTTTTGCCATTTCGCAGCGATGGCAAACATCTGCTGTATTTATGGTGTATCTGAGACACTATCAAATATTTCAAGATGCCTAAATAATCAGTTAATGTAGATACAAATTTCATAAAGCACATTTTGCAAAAACATCATGTAGTGTCACATGTATGAAGTGCATTACTTGCTATACACCCCACCACCCACCTACTCCCAACCACTGCTTGTGTTTCTGGGATGAAGGGTGCAGAATTTACCTTTTCCTTATTTGTCCTGTTCCGTACTCAGTGATTTTCGGATCATCTTAGGCTGAAGGTTCAATGCTCTATTTGTAGTGTATAAGTACTACCACAGGGTTAAAGAACGTTTTGTCCAAGTTTATCAGAAAATGAGGCCAGGACCCCCTGCCTTGTTGTGTTAAGTGAATCACCAGTCCCAACCGAGCATCCGAGTTGCCAAACATGGAAATAAAGTTGTTATCGTCAGGTTGTTGCTATGATATTTCCTTTTATTAATGCACATTTTGTAGCATTGGGACAAAGGTGTAGTGGAGAACAACACTGTGGCAGTGGGGCTTAGCTGGAGATTAAATGTGTTCTGTAGTAGTCGATGCTGGGATGGTATTTGCTTGATGCAGCTCGTGTTCATTTCCCAAAACATGCAGGATAGACGAACCACAGCTCGCCGGCGTTTCAAGGAAAAGCACACATGTGTATTTACTGACTGGAAATTCTGTGTTTTTGGCAGTGAGGATTGGCAAATTCATTGGCCATAGTTTGTTGCTGAACAATCAGAATGTGCAGGTACACTCTGATGGTTCAGGCGTAGACTGTTGGCCATTCATTCATGTTGCGGTGTTACAAACTGATGGTAACAGGCTACAGACACAGTTCAGTTATCGGAGCTTGTAAGGACTGGATTGGGAAGGAAGAAAATCTGAACTTTGAAGTTGATAATTTCTCATCATCCCAGAGATCAACAGCTTTTTGCCTGTCATTTGGCCATCAGAAGTAGTAGTTTAAGAAGATAATTAGGGTGACAGCTCCCAGCTTCAGGTTGTTGTGGAAAAAATGGAGTAGTTTCTATTATTATTATCAATCCATCCCTCTTCTAACACGTCTATCCCTTGTGGGGTCACGAGGGGTGCTGGTGCCTATCTCCAGCTGTCAATGGGCAGGGTACACCTTGGTCAGATCGCCAGTCTGTCGCAGGGCAACACAGAGACAAACAGGACAAACAGCCATTCACGCAAACACTCACACCTAAGGAGAATTTAGAGAGGCCAATTAACCTAACAGTCATGTCTTTGGACTGTGGGAGGAAGCTGGAGTACCCGGAGAGAACCCACACATGCACAGGGAGAACATGCAAACTCCATGTCGAAAGACCCAGGGCAAGGGTAGGACTTGAACCCATGACCTTCTTGCTGCAAGGCAACAGCGCTACCCACTGTCCACTGTGCAGCCCCTATTATTATTATTATTATTATTATTATTATTATTATTATTATTATTATTATTATTATTATTATTATTATTATTATTATTGTTGTTGTTGTTGATATTGTTATTCTTATTCTTCTTATTGTTATTATTATTGTTATAATAAATAATAATCGTCATCTTTATTGTCATTGCAAAAATAACAAGTCCAATTAAACCAGTCCTCTGTACTGTGCGGCACCCAGGGAGCATTCTGGGACTAAGGGTCTTGCTCAGGGACCCAGAGTAGCAATCGGACCAGGAACCTTGCAGCCTCTACAGGATGCAAGCTCCCTGCTTTCTAACCCCTATGTCACCACTCCAGTTAATAATGTACAAAACATACATAAAATTGAATTTTTGATATACCTATACAGTAGGTCTCTAATTATGTTCAGCACAGAAAAGAATGCAACAGAAAATAAATTTTAACCTGCGATGTGAATATACAGGTTATTTATAGAGCCTGCTTTATGGGAGATTTTATGTTGAACACTCTTCTCTCTGGCTTTCAATTAATTGAGACAATTAATTCTACGGGCTCCAAGAGTTGTTTTGTTTTAGACCAACAGGTCACCATGATAAAGACAATGTAGGAGGATGGCAGTATGATCTCAATAAGGCCTTTTATGGGCTATATCACATGTCAGTAAAACCTCATAAACCTACTCAGTAAACAAAAGTAAAAATCTTCCAAGAAAATGTTGGACCATAGTTGGAAATTTTCCCAGGTGCGCAAAGCGGAAATGTTTGGCCGCGCGGAGGAGCGTGGAAGCCTAAAAGGACCTCGCGGATGCATCATGCATAAACCAGGCTTCAGAAAACAAGGACTGAACTGCACCAGATAAAACAGACAGGTATAAACTCTGA
Source organism: Fundulus diaphanus (assembly GCA_037039145.1). NCBI lineage: Eukaryota > Metazoa > Chordata > Actinopteri > Cyprinodontiformes > Fundulidae > Fundulus > Fundulus diaphanus. The sequence continues at coordinate 39,359,635 of CM073121.1, read as the reverse complement.
AGGCCGTGATGCACAGTGCTAACCCGTTTTCATGACAGAAAGAAGGATTTACAGCTGGAATCCCCGTCATGTCATAGAGCTTAAAGCTCTGGATGCAGCAGCATTTCTTCCTCTTTGCCAAACAGCTGTCCACAGGCTGCGCTGGGGGGAGCACACAGTGAACGTCTTGATCTCGCTGGCCAGGTAAAGGTCGGCATCTTCAAAGAAACATGGGATCCGATGTAAAGCACCGTCTGCAGTTTGTTCTTCCGGTCGAAAATAGCAAAAGCCTTCTGAAACTGGCTCTCCGGCCTTTTGCAGAAAATAATCTGAGCTGAAGATTCTCCGAGAAGAGACGGGTTGCCTCTAATTACGACACGGTTTATGCATGCGCTAGTCCGAGCAGACACTAGACCAAGAGAGGCAGCCATGTCTCCTCTGTTCACTGGACCTGCTGAACTCAATGTTTCTCCTATTCATCAGAATGGTTCACAGTAAGAGGTTGTGTCTGGGCAGAGAAAACGTGTTTAGGACAAAACAATGCGCCTGAGCCTGATGTTACAAACTGGATTTGGGGTTGTGATTCAATGTTACAACAAACTTTATTTCAATTAGCAGTTTATGAACTGATGGTACAGTTACATGAGCTTGTTCCATTGTTTCTGTGATTACCCCTGCAAAAGACCTGCACGTAATATGTCCGAGCAGTCTAACCATGCTTAATTGTGCTTCGGTTATCCCAGCTGCTGTAGAGCTAATAGCTCTGCCAATGCTAAGGCAGTAGTCGCCAATCAGTTCTGCTGTGTTTAATTTTTAATGCTATTTTTAAGTATTATTTTATTAGTATTCATTTTTAGTTTTAGTTTAAATTTTTACTTTGTAGTTTATCTTACTGCTAACTTAAAGAGGACAGATTATGCAAAATCCCCTTATTTAGTCCTTAAATACATTTTGTTGTCTATTTGGTGTCTCTGAGAGTGCGGAAATGTTTTACTTAAGCTCTCTATAAACTGCATAGACATCTTTGATATCTATTCACTATTACGTTTTTTTTAACAATTATGTCAGAGTGTTGACTGCGGAGCTGCTAAACAAAGTCAAGGACTTCCATCTTACCAATTTAGTGAGTCCGCCATCTTTATTCAATTTTTTTGCTGCGATTTTGTGGTATCAGCTGAAGGTTGTCGGAGCTTCAAGTGGATAAGTGGAAAATGTTTAGTTGTTGGGTGTAGTAACAAACACAATGCATTACACCGTCCCCAGAACGTTGTGCGACCTGAAGGTGGGTGGGATGTAAAGTGGCTAATTTACATTTAAAGAGACCAAAACAAGTTGCTCTTAGAAGCACCTCAGAACAGGAGTGAAAAAGGGTAAAGTGGGGATTAATTGACGAGGAATTCAGACATTGCAGTTCCACTTTATATAGACCACAACTGAATGATTTTAATGTGAAAACGAAGGATTTAAAAGCATATATGTACTATTCCAGTATTAAAACTCAGAAATGAAGCATTTTGTAAAAAAATTACAGGAATTGGAGAGAAATATTTGTGTTTATTCTCTACGCTACGTTCACACTGCAGGTCTTGATGCTCAGCTCAGATTTTTTAGCTGGAATTGGATTTTTTGGGGATGGCCGTTCATATTACTATTAAATGCAACCATCATCATAGTGCTGTTTGAATGGTCCAAGGCTGCAAAGCGACCCGTAAGTGCAGATAACAGAAGGTGACGTCACACAGGAGCTCGCTGTTTATGGAAGTAATGGTGAATGTAATTTTTTCTAGAACTGTTCAATAAAGTTTCGTCAAAAGAATGCAGAGACCAGCCGGTGATTCTCCTTGTTATTGTTAGAAAGCTGTTGAGCAACGGTTTGATACAAATGTTGCGTTCCGTTTGCCTCGGAAATCAAAAATAGGAGCTGGGAAAGTGGTAAACCTAAGCAAAAAGGTTGGCGTCGCTATGTTGGCTCCGACAACAGCCTTAAAAAAATTATCTGACTTTCCAGGGGGAAGGTCCAACTATAGCCAAACCAAGAGGAAGTAAAGTAAGAAGCACAGCTATTAACAATGGTTTTACATGGAGCTCTAAATGCTACTACTGGGTGTGGATGTGTAGTGAGATCCAGGACAGTGACGTAAAAGACAGATTAAATGTGTCATGACTGTTCAGACAGTGGATGCTTTGAAAAATATCCGATACATATCTGAATTAGTACCACATATGAAAGTGGCACACATCAGATTCTTTTGGGGGTGAAAAGATCAGAATCAGGCCGTTCACACTGCCATGAAAAAGACAACTATGGGTCGCATATTGGCAAAAAGATTTGGGTCGCATTTCCCTGCAGCTTGAACGTAGACTAAGAGTATGGCTTGCTGTTTGAGAACGCCAGTCCACAAATTCACTCCATCTGCTGCTCTATATTACCACACCTCACCATACAGGTATTCATAGATCAATAACCGATAGGGACTGGGGACTGTTTGGATAATAATTCCTAATAATCAGGTGGTGTCCTAATTGTGGTCAAAGTGACCAACTTTGTTAATAATTGCCTTTGCCACTTATTAACAGTTGTTCATAGCCATATCATTACAATCCTTTAATTTATCATGCTGCACCTGGGATCTTGCCTGCGCTTTTGGTCCAGCTCCTTTAGCACAAATTCTGACAAATAAGCTGTGAAACAAACCATTGAAAACCCAATGAGGTATAGGTGGTGTCAGTCAGTGGAGATGCAGTTTAATTGTAATTTTTAACAATTTTTCCAAATAACCAAATACTTCTAATCAGTGGCTGTTGAACACCCAGCCACCTTGTATTGTTTTTATTTCCCTCAGCAGCAGGAAGTATCTTGTGAACACTGCCTTGTACACATGTTAAGAGAGGTTGTGCGTTCGACCGCTGGGCCATGGTGTGGTAGACACAAGGTCAGTGGTGGGGCCAGCATTTTACAGACCAATCCTCGATTAGCTCTCTCATTAAGCAGAGGTCCACATGATGGGACATGCCCTCTGGCAGAGCGCTTGAGGTGGCAGATGCTTGCACAATTGGTGGGAAATGGGTGAAGCTGTTTTCCAGAAACAAAATAGCCCTGTGTCAAAAAAGGTCAGAAGGTTTCAGCCGAAATATTTCTGTGCTGTGAAACGTGGTTCACAAGATTGGAGACAGGGACTGGTGGTCTGATGCTGGGCTGATGCGTGGCTTGATACAGGGAGATGAAAAGATATTCAAACTCCTTGAATGAATTTGATCTTTTGTGACATTACAGTTATACCTCAATTTCAACTGTTGTTTTTATGTGAAAGACCAACCCCAACTTGTGCATTATTATAATGAGATGGAAGTAAAAGATAAAGTTTAAAATGTTTTTAATGGTATTCCATTCATTTGCATTGAGCCCCATTATTATTGCTATCTCTACATAAAGTCCAGTGCAACCAATTACATTCAGAGATCACCTAAACATTAAACGAAGTCCATTCTCCAGTGTCATCCAGGTATTAATTCAGCTGTTAATTAATTCGTTAGAAAACACGGGAGAACAATGAGCTTCATAATGATCGAGGAACACAGCGGTTTAAAGCAGGGTCAGGTTATAAAACCATATCCCAAGCTTTCAACATCTCATGGAGGACTGTAATAATAATAATAATAAGTTGTATTTGTAATGTATCTTGGATTCCTCGTCCGAAAATTGCAAACATGGCACATATGCAAACCTACCAAGACATTTTCATCCATATAAATTCACATGCCAGGAAAGAAGAACATTAATCAGAGAAGCAGGCTTGACAACAATGGTAACTCTCTGCCTGCGGCCCCCAAAATAAGAGTGCTGGAGACTGGCGACACCCTTTTGGTGGGTGGGATTTTGTTTCCCTTTTTTTTTTGGAAAATTATGAAGATAAAGCCAGAAAATTACAAGAATAAAGTAGCATTTTCAGAAGAACTCTTACAAAAACAGTGCAGCTTTCCCCCTGTGTTAAAATGAAAAATATTGAGCATCTTGCAAAGTTTAATTTTGATGTCGTTGTCACAAATAAGGATATACAAAATCTTTTTAGCACATCAACAATAAATCACCTCATGTCCCCCAAGAGGTTTCTCGCAAGCCCCACTTTGGGAACGCCTTCTTTACAGAAATCCAGAGCTGAGGTGGAAGAATCTGTAGAAAGGACACCTATTAGTAGTGCACTCGATAAATCAGGACTTTATGGAATAGTGGTATAAAGAAAGCCATTATTGAAAGAAAACCTTAAAATGTTCCACTCAATCTTTGTCACAAGCCATATATGGGCCACAGCAAACATTACAGAGTGTCAAAGCCTGGTCTTATCAGTATCAAAGGTCCTGACCTTGAGACATGGTGATGACAGTATAATGCTCTAGCGAGGATATTATTCAGGAGGGTCAAGAAAGCTGGTCAGAGTTGATGGGAATATGGATGGTTGATCCTTGTACAAAACCTGCGAGAGGCTGTAAAAGACAGAAAAGATCAGAATGGAGGTTGACAATTCAACAGGACAAGTATATCTACATCTTAAGTACAGCATGTGCTACCCTACATTGCTGTATCACATAACAATTTGTTGAAGTTTGTGGTTGTAATGTAAAGCCATAAAATGAAACCTTTTATGTCATATGATGCTTAATGGGCACTTCTGCCAAAAACTTGATTGAAAGGTTTGTTACGAGAACCTGTTAGTGCTATGCTTGATGGGAGACCTGGTTTCAAATGGAGAGCTTCAGTGGTGGTTGCTTGATTTACAAAACTTAGATTTTTTGATCTCATTGATTTTGGCAGACAGTAAATGTTAAGGATGCAGATTTTGCAAAAGTAACTCAGGAAAGGGCAGGACAGGAGCAGAAAGGAGCCACAATTTGCTGAAGTTGAAAAAAGAAGTAAATAACAAAATAAGCAATACGTCAAACACAACTAAGAGCATCACAAAATCTAGTCTCTAGCATGAATTGATGGGGAACAGCTGGTGGTCAGACTTTTTAGCACATACTGTCTTAATTTGTTCACTCAGAAGACGTGCAAAGAAACATGAGTACTCCTTAATAAAGCCCAGTTGCAGACATTGGGGAATAAAATGCAGAAAGAGACCCACAAACTTTCAATCAGGATGAGAAGTCTTTTTATAAGTGTGTGAACTATTTTTTTTTCATCGTTCCTCTTTTTGTACACTGAGCAAAGAGGCCCTACTCTACTTAAAATCATCTGTGCTGCAGAAAACTACATACAGTTTTAATCACCCAACTTTTAGTAGTGTAGCATTGGCCTACATACTTAGCCTTCCTGTTTTCATTCTCATTAAGGAGGGCACAAGAGCCTGTTCTGCTAACACAGTTTCCATCAATATAGTTGCTAATTATAACCTTCAGGGAGGACTGATGGCTGACAACTGTCAATTAGGACACTAGGACAACTCTCTGTAAAAGTTTTAAGGGCCTGCATATGTTATTGTTAGTCACTGACCAAAAAAAAGACATTTAAGAGAAGAAAAATTGCTCAAAATTGAGTAATGGGTTTTTAAATGTTTTGAGACAAAGTGGATACGCCCAGTTAGAGCAGAAGGTTGTTTTGCAGTTTTGTGGACTGTGGTTTGGATGCTTATTAGTGGGATAAATTGTGTCCTGCTTGTACTTGCCCCCTGGCAGCTACTGCAGCTTCCTGCTCTATAGCACTTGTAGCCACCCACATGCAGAAGACACAAAGGGAGACAAGGTAAATAAGATAGTTTAACACCTCAAACCAGACCCACATACAGCTTTGTTTTGGTTTAAATAAGGTCTTTAGTCTCAATGCAGTCAAAAACTTTTACAATGACAAATAATGTCATGGGACAGTGAACAGAGGACAAAACATTCCAGCAGATTTAAAATCTCCCAAACATGATTACCTCGTCCTCAGTAAGTGAGGCAGCATTGGAGGAATCCTTAGAACCTGCGCAGTGTCTGAACTGTTTAAAAGCAGTAGAGCTTTCTGAGCTATCTAGAATATTAGCTTCATCTAAACCTTCTACCTGTATGTTAGACCCAATCCCAACCAAGTTGTTTAAGGAGGTATTCCCTCTGATCAGTGGTCCTATTTTAGACATGATTAATCTATCCTTAGTAAATGGATATGTACCACAGGCTTTTAAAGTAGCTGTTATTAAACCTTTACTTAAGAAACCTTCTCTTGATCAAGATGAGCTAGTAAACTACAGACCTATATCTAATCTTCTTTTCTTATCTAAAATTCTTGAGAAAGTAGTTGCTAATCAACTTTGTGAACATTTACAAAGTAATGACCTACTTGAGGAGTTTCAGTCAGGCTTTAGAGCTCATCATAGCACTGAAACAGCTCTGGTGAAGGTCACCAATGATATTCTCATGGCCTCAGATAATGGACTTGTGTCTATACTTGTCCTGTTAGATCTCAGTGCTGCATTTGATACAGTTGATCACAATATTCTCCTACAAAGACTTGAGCATACTGTAGGGATTAAGGGAAAAGCATTAGGCTGGTTTAAATCTTATCTGTCGGACAGATTCCAGTTTGTTCATGTTAATAATAAATCTTCTTCAAACTCTAGGGTCACCTGTGGAGTACCACAGGGTTCAGTCCTTGGACCAATTCTATTTACTATATATATGCTTCCGGTTGGCAAAATTATCAGACAGCATGGGATTAATTTCCACTGTTATGCTGATGACACTCAGCTATATTTATCCATAAATCCTGATGAATCCAATCAGTTACTTCGACTGCAGTCATGTCTTGATGACATCAAAAGCTGGATGACTTTAAATTTCCTGCATTTAAATTCTGACAAGACAGAAGTTGTAATCTCTGGGCCAGAGTCCTCAAAAAATAAACTTCTTAATCAATCACTTAATCTGGATGGCATTAACTTGGCCTCTGGTAATAAAGTTAAAAACCTTGGTGTTGTTTTCGACCAAGACATGTCATTTAAATCCCATATTAAACAGGTTTCCAGAGTTTCCTTTTTTCACCTCCGGAATATCGCCAAAATTAGAAACATTCTGTCCAGGAGTGATGCTGAAAAACTAGTCCATGCATTTGTTACTTCAAGGCTGGACTATTGTAATTCTTTACTATCAGGAAGTCCACAAAATGCAGTTCGAAGTCTTCAGCTGATCCAAAATGCTGCGGCAAGAGTCCTGATGAAAATCAACAAGAGGGATCATATTTCTCCAATTTTAGCTTCCCTTCATTGGCTTCCTGTTAAATCAAGAATAGAATTTAAAATTCTTCTTCTAACGTATAAAGCCCTTAATAATCAAGCTCCATCATATATCAGAGCTCTGATTACTCCGTATGTTCCTAACAGAGCACTTCGCTCTCAGACTGCAGGTCTGCTGGTGGTTCCTAGAGTCTCTAAAAGTAGAATGGGAGGCAGATCCTTTAGCTATCAGGCTCCTCTCCTGTGGAACCAACTCCCAGTTTTGGTCCGTGAGGCAGACACCCTGTCTATTTTTAAGACTAATCTTAAAACTTTCCTTTTTGACAAAGCTTATAGTTAGAGTGGCTCATGTTACCCTGAGCTACCTCTATAGTTATGCTGCTATAGGCCTAGGCTGCTGGAGGACATCAGGGTCTAATTTTCTCACTCTACTGATTTCTACTGTTCTTCATTCTACGGTTCTCCAGTTTTGCATTGTATTACATTGAAATGACTGTCGTCATTTCAGCTTTTAACTTTTTGCTCTCTCTCTTTTTCTTCATAGTAGGTACACCTGGTCTGGCGTTCTGTTAACTTTGACATCATCCAGAGAAGACGGCTCACCCGTTACTACCATCTAATGTAGAACAGATTACTAGATCAATGTGTGCTTCTGTGCTTTTTGTCTCTCTTGTTGTGTCTCTGCTCTGTCTTCTGTAACCCCAGTCGGTCGAGGCAGATGACCGTTCATACTGAGCCCGGTTCTGCCGGAGGTTTTTTTTTCCCGTTAATGGGTGGTTTTTCTTCCCACTGTCGCTTCATGCTTGCTCAGTATGAGGGATTGCAGCAAAGCCATGTACAATGCAGACGACTCTCCCTGTGGCTCTACGGTTCCCCAGGAGTGAATGCTGCTTGTCGGGACTTTGATGCAATCAACTGGTTTCCTTATATAGGACATTTTGACCAATCTGTATAATCTGACCCAATCTGTATAATATGATTGAACTTGATTTTGTAAAGTGCCTTGAGATGACATGTTTCATGATTTGGCGCTATATAAATAAAATTGAATTGAATTGAATTGAAAATAATGCTATAGAAGTTGACCAACTCTGCATGAATTGTGATTTATCCTTAAAATAATAAACTGCAATGCACATTTAATGTGTTGCATGGATCTCTTTGTATTTTGCTCAACTTATAAAATATACTGAAAAAAGACTCAAATGGAGCCAAACTCATTTAGAACAGCAGTCCTTGTTTTTTATATATATGCAGACGCAGTAATTTGTTTATGATTTTTATTCCAATTTAGATTACATTTAACCACAATCAGAATGAAAATACAGCATTTTCTTCAGCAATGCTGTTTTGTGGGAAGTATGAACTGGTTCATTACATAAATGTATCAAATGCCTGTCATGTATTTAATCATTGCAATACGTTTTCCTATTTTTGAAAAAAAAACTAGTAAATGTGAGAGCAGCAGCGGAGCCCTGTGTTAGTCAATGCAGAGAAATGTACTCAAAGACATCACCTCACCGGGACAGGTGGCAAGTCCGTCTCAGGGCAACATGAGACATGGACAAAAAATGAATTAATTCAACAGTCATGCTTTTGGACTGTGGGAAGATCCCAGAGACATCCCATATGTGCACAGGAAAAAACATGGAAACTCCATGTGGATAGACCCCAGGCTGGGATTTGAGCCGATGACCTCCTGGCTGCAAAGCAACAGTGTCCTCATGCACCAAAAGAAATAGAAAAGGAAAAAAATAAATAGAGAAAACGCCATGAGGTAAAATTACACAAAATCTAACTCCAAGACACGCTGCATTTTCAGAACCGTGGACAGCACCATAAAGTTGTCTGTAAAAAAGCAAAGGGACTGATTAATTTATTGTTGGGGGATTTCTAACCTGTGTTATAGGGCCGCTCACTAATTTCCACAGAACATCGGTCACAGAAAGAGTGACAGACAGACTGTACTAATTACATGAACCAGTTCCTTTGCCCTTTCATCTCACATTCCATCTTTTTCTATATGGTAACGCAGATTCTGGTTCCCTTTATAACTGTTGATTTTGTGTAATTCAGAAATATATCATTATGCAAGCCAAACAAAAGCTTTAATCTAAAATATAGTGCTATGAAATTAGACTCTATATGTCAATTAATATCTGAATTGAGAGAACCCATAAAATAATCCATAAACTGAGAGCAGCAGGAGAAAAGTGAGGGATTTAAACATTCATTTTGAGATTGAATGTGATCATCTTAATGTAGCCTTTAATACTATTCTAGATTCAATTGGTTTTGCTACAAATGTGCATAAACTGACACACTCTTGCCTTCATACTTTGGACCTTGTACTGACATATGGCATTGACTGCAAATAATTAACAGTATTTCCTCACAAACCTGTCCTGTCTGACGATTTTAATAACCTTTGAGTTCAATTTAACTGAGTTCTCCACCCCCAAAAGAAGGTTTCATTATAGTAGATCTTCGTCAGACAGTAATGTATGAAACTTTAAAGAGTCTGTACCCTTTTAATATCCTCAATATCACAGATATGCCCTGCAGATGGTAGCAATGTTGTCTCTTCCCATTCACAAATAGACGCTTTTGTTGAAGGTGTCACTTCCTTTTTGTGTTTTGCATTAGACAACGTAGCCCCCTTGAAAAATAAGGTGATTATTCACAGGGAGTTGGCTCCTTGGTTTAAATTAGAGCTGCGTTCTTTCAAGCACAACGTTAGGAAATCGGAGATTAAATGGCACTCTACACATCAAGAGGAATCCTACCTAATCTGGAAAAACTGTTGTATAAGAAGACTATTCGCAGAGTTAAAGCAGCATATTTTTCATCATTAATAGAGGACAATAAAAATATTCCTAGGTTTCTCTTTAGTACAGTTGCCAAAGTTACGCAGAGTCATAGCTCTGTTGATCCACCCATTCCCTTAGCTTTCAGCAGTAATGAATTTATGGTATTCTTCATAAATAAAATTGATTCTATTAGAAATAAAATCATTGGCATCCTCCCAAACATGATTACCGTGGAATCAACTCCCAGTTTTGAGAGACTGGAAGCCAGACACCCTGTCTACTTTTAAGACTACGCTTAAAACTTTCCTTTTTGATAAAGCTCATAGGTAGAGTAGCCTAAGTTATCCTGAGCTATCTCTGTAGTTATGCTGTTATAGGCTTAGGCTGCTGGAGGACATCAAGATCTATTTTCTCTCTCTGCTGAGTTCTCCTACTGTTCTCCAGTTTGCATTGTCTGTTATTATTTCAACTTTTAACCTTTTGTTCTCTGTCATTTTCTTCATAGAAGGTACACCTGGTCTGGTGTTCTGTTAGCTGTGACACCATCCAGGGGAGGCAGATCATCTGCTATTACCATATAACATAGAAAAGATTCCTGGATCAACGTGTACTTCTGTTCTTTTTTGTCTCTCTTGTTGTGTCTCTGCTCTGTCTTCTCTAATCCCCAGTCAGTCAAGGCAGATGACCGTTCATACTGAGCCTGGTTCCGCTGGATGTTTTCCTCCCTGTTAAAGGGGAGTTTTCCTCCTCACAGTTGCTTCATGCATGCTCAGTATGAGGGATTGCTGCAAAGCCATGGACAAGTCAGACGACTGTCCACTGTGGCTCTACACTCTTTCAGGAGGAGTGAATGATGCTTGTCAAGACTTGATGCAATCTGCTGAGTTTCATTAGATAGGAATTTTTTTTACCAATCTGTATGATTTGACTGAATTTGACTTTGCAAAGTGCTTTGAGATGACGTGTTGTGAATTGGCACTATATAAACAAAATTTAATTGAACTGAATTGAAAAGCAGAGACAGGGAAACGACTACAACAAATTCACAGGTTATCAACTGCCTGTGAATATCGTGGAAGAATGAACAAAAATCATTTGAGTTTTTCTTCCCACTGTCGCTTCATGCTTGCTCAGTATGAGGGATTGCTGCAAAGCCATGTACAATGCAGACGACTCTCCCTGTGGCTCTACGCTTCTCCAGGAGTGAATGCTGCTTGTCGGGACTTTGATGCAATCAACTGGTTTTCTTATAAAGGAACATTTTTGACCAATCTGTATAATCTGACCCAATCTGTATAATATGATTGAACTTAACTTTGTAAAGTGCTTTGAGATGACATGTTTCATGAATTGGCGCTATATAAATAAAATTGAATTGAATTGAATTGAATTTGATGGAACAAAATTTAATGGACAATATAACCTAGAAAGCTTACTTGGTGAAGGATTTAACAATGAATACTATTATTAATTGATGTTTTGTTGAAAAGCTGCAGATCAATGTGTTAGCAAACCAACTTTTCTGTGGTCTTTCCATCCCACTCATCAGTGGGCAGGACATGGTACGCATGATAAAACAAGGACATTGTTCAAATACTTGTTTGAAAGTAGCAGCTTTCAAAGGAATCTAGATATTTGATCGGGTTATTTAAGCGGGTCAGAAGATGATTTAGTCTTGGTCTTCCACAGTCAATATTTCTCTCAGAGTCTTTTTGGGGTCAATTTCGAAAATGCTGATTTTGCAGCTGATCTTTATCGACCCTCCCTGGTGAGGCCTGTGAGACTATTACATGCCTGATCGGACCCTGCGTGCCTGGAGAAGAACTGCCCATTAAAGGCCTCCCTTGTACTGTACTCTGCTTCGTGAGCCACGTGGCACCGAGGTTACAAGACAGTGTCACCTCAGCCTGCTGGAGCGTGTGTCTGACATTTAGGCAGTGTGAGAAACCACCTGATAGACTCCTAACTCCTGCAGGCGCGCAGTTTTTTCCCGGTGAGTTAGCGCTCTCTTATTTAGATTAATCACTGTGTGCGGCCTTACTGGGATAAAACCATCTGTGTTGGTGTTACTGTTGGTACATGTGCTACCAGGAGGTGGGTGGGACCCGTATGCAATCTGTGAAAGGGAATCTATCGCTGCATTGCCTTAGACTTGCCGTTGAGGTTTGTCTCTCACTTTACTGCTGTTGCTAGACAGTCCCAGACACTGCTGATTCCTGTCTAACAGCTATCTCCAGCCTTCTTGTAATTACCATACTCACACTTAATTTTTTTTTGTCCTTTTAACCGTTTGGGAACCAGATAGTGTGTTTCTGCAGGGCCATGCAGCCCGTTTGCAATAACAGTTTTGCTGCAAACACGGAAACAAAAAAAAGCTTTGGATCAATTCAATAGTGGACATTGGTTGCACACAAACCTTTTGCTTTCACAGAAACCTATAATGTCATGTCAGTTCAAGATAATGTTGGTCACTTCCCTCCAAAACTGTCTGATCAATTAAAGTTGAGGTTTTAGGAAACCGCACCAGCTTTGATCGTGAGACCTGTAAATTACTAAAGGCATCTCCTTGCCCTGTGAGCTATCTGATCAGTGTACCGGAAAAGTCATCTTTGCACTTTGAATCTGAATCTGGGCTTCTGTGTTGTGTGAAATGTATTTCTCCTGAAATATTCTGCTCCCTTGGATTCTTTGGGTTTACATGTTAAGTTTAGTGGCTAGCAGATGGGTGCATTCTGTGCGACCAGGGTAACAGAGTATTTCAGGAAAATTATTTTCTCTCATTTTAGGTTAATTGGCCTCTCTAAATTCTCCTTATGTGTGGGTGTGTGCAAGAATGGTTGTTTGTCCTGTTTGTCTCTGTGTTGCCCTGCGATAGACTGGTGACCTGTCCAGGGTGTACCCCACCTCTCGCCCACTAACAGCTGGAGATAGGCACCAGCACCCCTCGCGACCCCACAAGGGATAAACTTGTTAGAAAATGGATGGATGGATGGATTTTCTCTCATTGCATTAATTTATTACATGGTACTTACACAATATTATTATGTTCTCTAAGAACATGACACAATAATGTCGAATCAACACAATATTCTTACATGGATCCAACAAATGCATGTTTTCTTTGTATTTAATCATAGTACCTACACAATATTATTACGTTCTCTTTAAGACATGAAACAATAGTGTTTAAAGTAGTTAAGTAGAACCGACAGATGCCCGATTTCTTTTTTTTTTCACAGCAGGGTGAGAATCACCTCACAGGACTGATGTGCGGCGGTCAATAAGCCAGTTTCTGCTGCCTTCTGTGTGTCCCCCGTCCCTTTAGATCTCCTTGGACTCCTCGGTGAAATCACAGGCTCAGAGGAAATGTCACTGTTAAAAATGGAAAACAGAGGGCCTTCAGTCACATGAAAGGCACCACGGGTCTTTTTAGAAAGTGCACAGACCAGACGCTCAGCATAAAAATTGTCTCGCTAGTCATTAAGTCAAGCTGAATGCCAGCCATGCAGCACAGAAGGCCTGTGGGGATGAGTTTAAATTATGGAAGAACAAATTTCTGTACAATGCACATTATATCTAGATTAAAGCCGCCCTACTCAGCATTCTCTGTGAATAAATAAAAAGCAAAGCATAGACTGGTTGAGGTCACAGGCAATTATTGTTACAGGTCGCAAGTTAAAGGTTAAGGGAGAAATAACAGCTACGTTATGCACGTTTTGGAAATTTTACCTAACCGACCCCATTCGGTGTTACTTTGAGTAACATTTTAACTCGTTAACTAGAATTACAACCGGTTTGAGTCGTAACATAAAAAAAAGCTATTTAAGTGTCAACCCCGGACAATCCCATAATAAGATGCTACGGAAGAGTCAAGCTTCACAGTAAGATCATGGTTATTCCTGTGAGAACACAAAGAGTTATACGTGTAAGGTCATCTCTGTTTGGGAAATAAAGGTCTTAACTATTCCCTCTAACAATCGGCATGTCTAATGCATTTCAAATTTTATTACCTTTTTGCTCTTTTAAAAGACAAAGCTAGATAGTATTTGCTAACTAATATCAGCAAGTATATGGAAACCTCTTTTATTATTGCCGCATCTGGTAATTATGTGTATAAAAGCTTTCAAATTAAATGCTGTTAAAAATGTTTTATTTCTGTAGCTCTCTGACAGCAGGATTTATAACATCTTTTATAACCATCCTGCTCACTGTGCAAAATAAATATGGCTACTCAATCAGCTTTGTTTGTCACCCCTGCAGTTGTTTTTAACGTTTTAATTATTGCTCTTACTATAGATATGGGCATTTTAGACAAGTAGCAGTTTCCTCACTCTAGCAGAACAACACACATGTGCCTTGCTTGAATTGTGTATTCATCTTTCTTTCCCAATTTGAAGAATATATGACAAAAAATTTGATATCTGTGCAGCATACACACTAAAAATAATTCATAGTTATGTAATATTCTAAATTAAAGAAGCCAATAAATAGATAATTATATTGTTGATAAGGAATTTGTTCTTCATTAAATAAATGCACCCAACAGAAAAGTTGCATTTTTATTTACCTTTGAGCATGAGATTGTGCTACTCTAATTAGATTAAATTATTTTTAAGAATTTTTACAAAGCTTAAACACGATTGCCAATAAACCTGTAGGACACGGTATGGATTATTTATTTATTTAAAGTGCTGGAGGAAGCTAATGCCGCTGATGCTGAGATCCAGAAACTTTAAGGGCAAATTCAAAAAATGGGTTTATTCTATAATGATGTTGGAGGTTTTTTCTTCCTGTTAAAGGGGAGTTTTCCTCTCCACTGTCGCTTCATGCATGCTTAGTATGAGGGATTGCTGCAAAGCCATCAACAATGCATCGACTGTCCACTGTGGCTCTACGCTCTTTCAGGAGTGAATGCTGCTTGTCAAGACTTGACGCAATCTGTTGCATTTCCTTATATAGGACACCATCCGAATGATTGAATTTGACTTTGTAAAGCGCCTTGAGATAACATGTGTTGTGAATTAGCGCTATATAAATAAAATTGAATTGCATTGAATTGAACTGAATTGAATGTTTGATGAACGCTGGAGATAGGCACCAGCAACCCCCACGACCCCATGAGGGATTAAGCGGGTCAGAAGATGGATGGATGGATGAATGTTTGATCAATGGACCCAAAGGCAGTACAGAAGCAAGGTGCAGGACTCAAAATGGCTTCGTTAAGCCAGAATGGAGATACCTACAGCATGGACAGGGACAGAGGAACGCCAGGGATCTGAGAAAGTACACATTAAACTCTGAGCTTAAAATACTGAGGTTATCAAAGAACCTGCTGATATTTCAAATGGAAACAGAAAGCTTGAAATACTGTGAGGAAAACCACCATACAAATAAAACAGGAAAGAAGGTGTACAGAGAGTAACAGTGACAAAAGACTCAAGCTCTACTATATAGGAATACTTTGTAATAAGTAAGGACAGAGAGTCTGCAAATTTAAAAATCTAAATGTAGGATAGCAGGTGTGACAAACAAAATCAAAGGACCTCAGAGGCTTCAAGATGCTCTAAAAGTCCTAAAAACCAGCCGGACAATAGAAATGACTAGGGGGCTCGGTAGAAGGGCCAGAAACAGTTTAAAAAATAGTCTAGATGAAGAACGAAGTTCAGGAGGCGTGAATGGCACGGGATCTCACAAAGGAGCTTAGGAGAGCAGCCTGGCCTGGTGACCTGCGTCCTCCTCCTGAAACAGTTCCTCCAAGCCATAAAAGGGAAGCACCCAAGTGGATATCCCATTACAAATCTCCACACTCTCCTGTTGTTATCAGTCTTTGCCAAAGACCACAGCACTGAGCGACAGGCATCATGTATATTCTTGCTATTTCTCTCCAGCTCAGGAAAACCAGTCCCACTGGGTCAATTTCTGGTCAAATGCTTCTGTCAGGGTTGGTGTTGGCATGCACACAGAGCCAGAGCTCAAAAGGTCACGACACATTCTTGAGAAACATAACGGCAAATCTGAAGCGGTGAGATCAGTCTGGGGTGCCTAAGTAGCGGCTTGGTTTGCTCATGCCCCGGGCCGGTTCTGCTGGCAAACACCCAAAATGAAGGCTGTGGAAATAAAGTTCACATTTGTAGACAGCAGATTCCTTCTTCAGCTCTCCATTCAGTCCACTTTCCCACTGTTTTCTCTGCTCTGAGTGCTTCCAGAAGTGACCAGTAAATGCAGCTCTCCTTTTGTGTGTGTGTGTGTGTGTGTGTGTGTGTGTGTGTGTGTGTGTGTGTGTGTGTGTGTGTGTGTGTGTGTGTGTGTGTGTGTGTGTATGTGAGAGAGAGAGAGAGAGAGAGAGAGAGAGAGAGAGAGAGAGAGAGAGAGGGAGAATCTTCAATAAATCCCCATCATACTGCTGTACAGGACACTGTGCACACTTCTGTGCTCCTTCGCAGGAGATCATAAATCTGCCTTGACTTGCTGAGACCTGTTCACCCACCTACAGTATCTCACTGACCAAGTGAGACCAATTTTATTTTAGAGGACACAGCAGTTTCTCTGCGCTTCTTCCTCCCCAAACTGCATAACTCTCAGAGTCCTCTTTGTAACGACGAGGCAGATCGTGATTAATCCAGGGTGTGTTCCGTTTAAGGTTAGTTTTTGACAGAAGCAATTAAAATTTTGATGGTGATTGATGTATTTTAATAGGAAATGGGGTATTACTCACTGATAACACACAGGTGTGGAAGTTTCGCACTTTGCAATAAGCGGAAAACCGTTTCTAGTGAAACTTTCGTGCAATATGATTTATCTGCATTGTTAGCCGTGAGAAACCTTTTTTATCCTGCCGTGTGGATATTGCGTTGCAAGATTGCAGGATTGCTCGTGTGACAGCCTGGACATGTTTATAATAAATAAACGCAGACGGTCCAAAGAGATGTAAATATATGCAAACTAGTTTAAAGGACTTTCAGATCTCCTTGAGCCTCATCACTTTTCATGAGCTTCAACAAGGCGAACATGAAAGGGGTTTAACTCTGGAGAAAGTTGAAGAGGCACACTCTAACTCTAAGCTTGTCCTTGAATTTGCAAGATGGTTCATCACTGAGATTGGATTACAAAAGCAAGAAGCGGCAGCGGGTCATCTATCCTCAGAACAGAGCGATACATAATCCACATCTGCTCGGGTCACATAATCTGTCTAGATTAGGTTGTTTTTCATGTTCTTTCAGGAATAATAAAACAGGAACATACAGGATCACGTGTAGTTTAACACATCCGGTGTGATTCTACCACTTTCAGGCTGGCACATAGATGGGCACGTTTAGTTGCTGGAGGAGTAGACACTTGATCTAATTATGAGCAGCAGAGCGTACCTGTATCCTTTCTCTATGACAGCTTTCTGTGGTTTCTCTATGTGCGATGCAAGATCATTATTGCAGCTGTCACTAACTCTCCAGTCCCTGATGGGGATCAAGTTTTTCACACAGCCCTGAATTTCATGCGTTTGTGCCTCTGCTTTTCACACGGCTGGATAAACCCGAGCATTTATTTCCCCTCTGGCAAATGCGTTGAGTGTCTCCTCGTAATTTGACAAAAATCCGGGACAGACGTGAAAGGTGTGAGTTTGTTCTGCAAAAAGCGTTGTTTTTGTGTTATTTATTAGTTTAAGGTGGAGGCTCATGGTGCTGATTTTGGAGGGGTTTTAAAAGCTGGGTTTACATTTGGGAATAAAACGCCATTTTTTTATTTATTTTTTTTAGCTACGCATTAATTTAAGTACAGACAGGGAGCCTACAAGAAAAGTGTAATATTAAGCAGAGGGACACTTGGTTTATATCTGTCAGAGGGAAGCTGTAAATCTGGTGAGAGACACACTAGTCAGTGAACTAAGTTGACAAAATGATTGCTTCAGTCTGCAGTTACAGTGCCTTAAAAAGTATTTATACCCCTAGAACATTTATTTCCCCCATTTTGTTACAGTGCAACCTTGAGCTTTTGCTTTATTGAGATTTGATGTGATGAACCAGCATGATACTAAGCAGTGTGTTGCTGTGAAGTGGAAGGAAAAGCATACATTGCCTTCAAATTCAGTTGTAAACTACACACGTCTCTTAGGTGTGGTGCTCATTTGCATTCAGCCCCCAAAGGCGATGCTTTGTGGAATCAACTTGCATTGCAAAAAAGGGCTGCAGGTTTTTTAACTTTGCATACGTGCAGCCTGAAGTTACTGGCCAGGATGTTTTCTTTTAAATAGCTGAGGTTCAGTCAGACTGGACAGAGAGCGTCAGTGAACACCCGTGTCTTAGTTGTCACAGATTCTCCTTTCTATTTACGTCTGGTCCCTGACGACATAGTTCTAACAAATTACTATGCTTTGATTGAAACTATCCAAAACTAACTACATATTAAGGCTATTGTGCTGGACGGTGAACCGTTCCTTGGCCTTCATGATGGTGTTTCTTCACCAGTCTTCTCTAACAGCACTCTCAGACCTTTAAAGAAAAGCTATTTTCTTACTGATATAAAGTTAAACGCAGGTTAACTTTACTTACTAATTAGCTTACCTCTGAAAGCAATTAGTTGTAATGACTTCCATTTAGGGGCATCAGAGTGGGGTAAAAGCAAATAGACACCACATTTTTTTTAGACTTTATTTATATATATTTAAAAAAATACGTCTCTTTCTTTCCATTTCAGTTTTCAATCATGATCCACTTTGTGTTGGTTTGTCTTCTAAAATATTTGCATAACTGAATACATTTGTGGATGTGATGTGAAAAACTGCAGAAAGGTTCCACACATTGTAATCTGTCTTGTTTTCAATTAAAAATGACAAAAAATGACAAAAAAAAACATCTGTTCCTCATCGAAATGAGGAACAAATGTTGGTCCAGATCCAAAAACAACGCAGCATGTTTGTCTTGTTTTGTTTCTTTTCCACAGATATAAATATCAATGTGGACTACAGCAGAGCCAGCAGTGCTCCAGGCTCTCTTTGCGGTTGAATTAACCCCTGAAGTGAAATTTTGGAAAAAAAATAAGAGCAGGCAGTTCTAAAATCATCAGAACAACGTGTTGTAGGTTTTGGTCAGATTGGTCCGTCACTGCTACTCCTTTCGGTGTGTAAACGCTACGTTTACAAAGTGTTCACATGTGTAATTTATGTCTGCATCGACATGTTTTAATGAATGTCCTCCACGCGGTTCTTTATAATCCTGCTGGTCCCGTATTTCTTATCGCTGCATGCTCATTATCATTTCATCGACAAGCGGAACAAACACCATTAACGTGTATTATGTGTGGGTGAGCAGGGCGATGAATTTAAAGCCTTCATTGATTTGCTGCAGGGTCCCACAAAAACCTGGTTGAACGCCTTTGGCTTTTAGACAAGTTATATTACAGTATTTAATCTAAATATACAGTGCACAGATGCACTGATATGCTCTCCAACTAAACAATCCTATTTTTTGATGCGCTATTTGTAAACCTGGCAGCATCCGGCGTGTATTTTTGTTGCAGTCAGTAAACTTGGCAGCTCCTCAGCAGATGGCACGGTGATGGTGTCGCAGGTCTGGCCATGGTGCCGCTTCCTCGGCCCTCTGTCCTCTCTGCGGACCCCTGCCGCGCCACGCTCGTGACTAATCAGTTCCTGTTCATCACATAAGCTTGTCATCAGAGGGGCGGGCAGGCGGGCCGTTCTCTGCTGCTGCTTATTTCAGGCCAAATGTGGGACTCTTCAGATTGACGGGACACCGTTGGTGTGAACTTGAAGCTTATTTACAGGGCACGACAATCAGGGGGCACAGGGAAATAAGTTGAGAGTATTTGATTTTTGTTTTTTAAAACAAAGAAGCTGTTTGTTTGATTTTCATTTTCTTCAAAAGGGGTACTCATTGCTGGAAAGAAATTATCTTTAAATGAGAAATAGAGAAAATATACAAGAGCGACTCTGAATATTGGCTCAAGAGTTCCTTTTTCACATTCCCTCTGTAACATTCAGATCTTTCTAACCTTTTTGCTATTTTTACTGAAGCCATTTCTGCTACAGGCAGCCTACTCTAACATTAGACGGAAAGATTTATAGCAGCGGCCTTGGGAGGATATTATTCCGGTGAACTGAATCAATAGGGCTCTTTGAGGATGTAATACTTTGTAATAGGTGTCAAGCGGGCTTTTATCCGATGCAACATAAGCTCCAGGATAATCTTTTTCCGTATTGTGAGACACACCTGTAATAGTTTTGCGTTCATTTACTTCTAAACTCACAGCAGGTTGTCAAACAGTGCTGAGATTTTTAAAAGTTAGTCAGGAAATGAGTATAATTTTCATCCACTTCAAGGTTCTGGTTTGGCAAAACTACATCTAAGCTCTGTAAAAGGCAGCTCATGTTTGTTTGATCTAATACTAAAATAAACAGCCCTGTGCAGAGTTTTTACAGATTATTGCATTGACTTTTTAGAAAAAAACCTGGACCCCATTAAGTCTTCGTCTTGTTTCACTGGTCATGTCCGCACCAAGGAGCTGGTGGTGGGCCTTCGCAGGTGCAGACCCACCCCACTGACACCTGGGTGTTCACGGGGACATTACACTGCGCTGGCGCCACAACACTGATGCTCTTTACAGGAAGGGTCAACCCTGACTCTGCCTGCTAAGGAGACTGAGGTCTTCAGGAGTACAGGGGGTCCAACCGAATACCTTATTTGACTCTGTTTCAGCAACTAGCATCTTCTGTGATGTTGCAGCTTCTCAACAGAAAGGAGGCGGTTGGATGAGCTCGTCAGGGCGGCCAGCTCTGTTCTAGCACGTCCC
Source organism: Fundulus diaphanus (assembly GCA_037039145.1). NCBI lineage: Eukaryota > Metazoa > Chordata > Actinopteri > Cyprinodontiformes > Fundulidae > Fundulus > Fundulus diaphanus. The sequence continues at coordinate 39,338,844 of CM073121.1, read as the reverse complement.
CTTGACTCAGTGCAGATACAGAAGAACTCCAGAAAAATATAGTATCAATGTTGGACAATTTTTCCCACATCATGCATGGCTTTGTTACAGAACTGGAGAGCTCCTTGAGTCACAGGCTTCTGTGTATTAAATGCACGAAGGAGCATTATTTTGGGTCCTTTCTTCCAGTAGCTGTCAAACTGTGTAACCATCACTCCTCAACTGTTTACATTCTTGCTATTATTTGCACGGGTCCATGTTCTCGTCAATAGTCTTTGTATATTTCTGCAAAAATCGACAAAAAACTTTGCATAGTTTTGAAATTACCTGACTGGGTTGCACATTTCTGCGATGTCCAAAATGTTTGGAAACGTGTTCTGAAGACTGACAAGACAAAAGTTTAACTCTCTAGAAACAGTCAGAATAGACTTTCATACCGACGGTCAAACACAGAGGTGGTTGTATGATTATGTGGTTCTTTGCTTCAGGACCTGGAAAACCTGCTGCAGAACAATGAATGGCTCAAAAATAAGATGAAGCTTTGGGAGTTTTGACATCTCTGCTTGAGATGTTGTGGGATGACCTTATTTGTGTGTTGTTTTATGTTCTCTTTTAGGATTTCTTAGGTTTCCTGGTCTGTTTTATTGGTTAGTTTATGCTTTAAATTAAATTTTTGTCTGTTAATTTACATGATACCGGCGGACGTTTTCTCTGACAATGGCATAAGTTGAAAACTGGTGCCAGAGCGTAATGATAAGAAAACATCCTGATCTTCATTATGTTCAGAACATAATGGCTGCCTACAATTTTACAAACCACAGAAGAAAAAAATACCAACAATGGCGAACAGTGGAGTACTGTTTGCGCTGCTGACTCAAAGTCAGTATAATTCAAAGTCACCTAATGCAACAACTGACTCTCTTTGTCTCCCCACAGCAAAACTTTATTCTCTGCCATCTTGGACGTTCATTAGTTGTGGTGGGTTTTAGACAGAAGGTTTTTGTACGCATGCGTATGATGAGTTTCAAAGAACATAACACCAACTTGTGTCGTGGCGGGGGAATTAGGCCATTTTCACCTCTACCGTTGCTGTGTGAATGGAGATTATAATTAAAACATTGTCATGTAAATGTAAATGTAAAATCCTGCTTTCAATGCATCGTTGTCTTGTAAACCAGGCCTAAGTTTGGTCGACTGACTCGTCTGTTGTGTTTTTGTGTGGATTGGATAAATGTAGATTCTTAGAAATGTTCATATAAAGGCCCACTTTCAGCATGCAAAGAATTCCTTGCTAAATCAATAACCTTAACAAAAATTTTGCTGTTATTCTTTGTTTTTCCACATGCCATGCTTTGTCCTGACTATTTCCAAAAATATTTTTAAACATATGCTGGAAAAAGAAAGGGTAAAAAAAGTAGAAGAAAACTACGTTTGTCACAGGAAAACCTGTAAGGTCCAATTTCCAATCTGGGAATGACGTCAGATTGTCATGGAACATGTTTTAGTGGGGCAGGTCTTACACTGTTTTTGTAGGAACCCCACAGACCAATAATATTCAGACAAAGAAGTGAAAATAGTGAAGCAGTGTAGCTGGGAACTCAGTGTGGCTGTTAACACAGCGGCTGTGCGACCATAAATCACTCCTCTGAGTAGGCGTATACCTCCCGGCCTCTTTCACTCTTAATCCTCATCAGATACAGAAGCTAGTTTCCTGTCAGTTTTGACTTTCTTGCCCTGTTGAATTTGTGAACTCTTTACTTTTGAGCCCAATCTGCTGGCATGGTTCCCTCCTATGTTTGGGTCACTGTCAACTCAGACAATGTTTGCTTCATTTCAGCACATTGAGTCAAGGTTTACTAATCTAAAAGGATTTTTATCAAGCAAACATCCTTCTTTAGAGTCAATTAACAATTCCCTTTGACAGGTTTTTGTGTTGGATTTGCCTTTACTATATTACAATAATATTGTAATAGTAATATTACTAATGGCAAAAATATAGTTGTTATTTAAAACAACAGTAATTCACAAAAAGGACAGGAACAAAACATAAGATGTGGGTAGACGTAAACCGTTCCGTTTTTATCTGTAACTGAGCTGTTTTAATCTGAGTCGCTTCTCACAGGAACTTCATGAGGTGAAAGCCTGTTATTACTAATTTATATGTTTTTCCTTTACATGCTCTGTAGCTGTTGAAAACAAATTATAAATTAGTGTGTTATTTAGTGTGTGTAAGATATTAGTTGATACTCTTGATATTACCTGCCTGCTGGTAATGTGATACCAATTCATAACATTACACAGTGTTAGCTCCATCCTTTTTTCCTCTGGTATTCCTCAGGGTTGTGTCCTTTCCCCTCTTTTATTTGTTTCATACACAAAAGACAGTCAGAGCCATCTTGCTGGAAACCACTTAATCAAATTTGCAGACGACTTTGTCATTGTAGCAAAAACTGACAGTGAGTCACTGCAAAACTTCCTTTTTTTAAACATCGCTGTGGAAAAATCCCAAATAAATGTGCACAGAGTTTGGAAAAGGGCCTACTTTGATCTCTTCTGAGCTGGTGCCACAGTATGAATAACTAGGGGTGGTTATTGATGGCATAATTGAGTTTTGGGCCCCAAGTAGAGTGAGTGGCACTACCGTGTACACTTTTATCGAAAGCTTCACATTTTTTTGTGAGTCTGTTTTTATGAGGCCGTTTTGTTCTTGTTTTATTGAGTCTGTTCTCCCCTTGTATTTTCTGGAGCAGGTCACTTTCAGTCAAAAACAACAATCGTCTGCAGGGCATTGTGAACGTACGCAGTAAAATTGCCGCCATACGCCTGAATGAACTTTGGGACCTTTACAACACCTGAACCCACTAGAAAGTTGAAATCATCCTGGCTGACCCATTCTTTACGGGGAGCTTTTTCTCTGTTACCTTCAGGGAGGAGGTATACCGTGCCAGGCTGTCAAGCAAAAGGACGGAAAAAATATTTTTATTTTGGCTGCTGTCAGCTTGGTGAACTTGATAGTGTGAGGATGAACTCTGACTTTCTCTTTTTCTGTTAATGGTGCTGTTGTGTGCCTGTTTGTTTGCTGTCTGCACAACAAATTGCCCCTCGGGGATAGTAAAGTTTACCTTTGACCTTTGACAGTGACATGAAAAAGTGGTCAAAAACGATGACGGTCAAATATTACACTTCATAAGCGGTTCATGTTTGGCTGTGAGACTGCATTTTAGAATGAAAATGAGCTGAATTGGACATCAGAATTATGTAGTGGATGTTTATTGTCTTTGACAGTTCAAACAGCTTTTAGAGCCAGTGTTATTTTAAAGTGTTGATTACGGCGGTTTTACAGATTCTCATTTTCAGCAGGACAAAAAATAGGATTTTAACTGTGCTTCTTAAACAACCTTGAAAAGAAAAAAAAAGCAAAGCAGCATTTTACTAGTTCGAGTTTAGGAAAACACCTAATGTTACTAACTTCTCCTGTAGGATGTTGTAAGCGGTTGTTTTCATTTGTGAAAAATGCTTATTATCAGTCACACTTCTCTGGTCACAGCCAGATGCTAAAGTAAAACTCTCATCCTCTTTGTTTCTGTGAGACATCTGGCATTAAAATTAAATTTCTTTCAAATATTACATGAAAAATATTGAACTCCCTGAGCTGCAAAGTGACTGAACAGTGGATTTTACAGGCCATGTTCCTGCTACTCATTTTTGTTAACTTTCCGTTTACAGCTATAGTCAGAAGGTATGGTCATATGAATTTTGGGCTTTTGATTATGTAATTTACCCGTCATTATTTCTGGGTGGAATGGTGACTCAGCTGAATTTACCAGATTTTGAGAGAATCTGAATTATATACAGTCAGGCTCAAAATATACATACATCTCCACTTATATTTGGATAAAGGGCGCATAGCAAATTGCATAAAACCACACTTTTTGCAACTTTGAACAAGTTTCTTCCTTAAATCTGACAGTCTTCCCCTAAAAAATGTTAAAGGTTCAATCTTTTAGCATCATCATCACTTTTAAATCCTTGAATATCTAACAGGATTTGGTCTGGGCCATTGCAAAAAGTCCCTTCATGCTTGCTCAGTATGAGGGATTGCTGCAAAGCCATGGACAATGCAGACGACTCTCCCTGTGGCTCTACGCTTCTCCAGGAGTGAATGCTGCTTGTCGGGACTTTGATGCAATCTACTGGGTTCCCTTAAATAGGAAATTTTTTGACCAATCTGTATAATCTGATTGAATTTGACTTTGGAAAGTGCCTTGAGATGACATGTTTCATGAATTGGCGCTATATAAATAAAATTGAATTCAATTGAATTAATTATATTCTTCTTTATTCATTTGAAAGACCATTTTGATGTGTATTTAAGGTAATTGTCGTGTTGGAATAGAGAATTGTGTCTAAGTAAAAGGCAGGGTTGGCATTTGAAATGAACTTGAAGAATATAAAGGTGGTCCTCTTTTATTATTCTGCCCTTTTATTGTGAAATGCACCAGTACCACTGGCAATGAAGATCCTCATCATGATCCAACCGCCCCGCATAGTTTTCACAGCGTTCTCAGATTTGAAAGTCTTACTTTTACTCTTCCAGGCAAACTTTTTGTTACAGCGCCAAGGTAGCTCAATCATTGTCTTGTGTCACCATGAACATTTTATGCACGGGTGATTTACTAGATGCAAGACTGAGCCAATGTTGAAGTCTATTCCCTTCTCAGTTTTATGTCACTGAGGACAGAGGCACTGGTGTCCCAAGGGATCACGGCGTATAAAAGTCTTACTGGTTCCTGTGTTGTTCTTGGACATCCTAATCAATATGATTTCATCTAAAGGAGTCATTTTGGGTGAGATGCAAGATATGTGGTCACAACTGGGTGTTCAAACAGAACAATAATCACAAACCTAGATCACAACTTTGAAATTGACAATGTAGGCTGATGTCAAGCTTTAAAACGGTGGTGTATACTTAAAAACGGTCTGTGGTGCCCAACCAACCAATTACAAAGGTATCAATTCTGCCCAAAAGGGAGCTCAGGTATCCAGCCAGAGTTCTGCTAGAAACTTTTTGATGGCTTCAAAAAGCCTGTGGTGTCACTGCAACTTGCCGAGGAACATTGATCAACTTATAAATGGGGGCTTGTATGTAAAACTTTCACCCTCTGGGGATCAGAGATGGTTCTTGTGCGACTCCTGTTCTTAAACATCATTAGATATCTAAGTGGTGCCCCAAAATAATGTGACATCCACAGCAATGATGAGGGAATGTCAACCTCTGACCAGAACTGTGATAAAAGCCTTTGTGTGCTACAGAGTCTGAGCAGTTTTCACCATGCGATTGCCTATTTAGAGTTGAGTGGTCGGCTAAGTGCATCAAATGAAATGCAGAGCATCCAGCATCACTGTTAGCATTACCCTTTATAATCTGAGTGAGCTGTTAGGTTCCCTACTTTAACAGAAGGCATAATAAGTCACTTTAATTTGCCATTGAAGTGCAGTGAGACCTGTTCATTTTAAATGTTATTATGTAATAACTGTTTTAGCACAGATGATTGAAACAGGTGATGAAATCATTCCTAAATGCTGAATCCATTACAATCTGGTATCGACCTGTTATGATGACCCGAGGCTTTGGATTAGGAAGACCTGTGTATCCTGAGAGATACTTTTTTCTAAAGTAAGGCTGTACTCCAAAGATTATTAATATTTAGGCTCTGAGAAACTAGAAACTACTTATAGATTAGGCTTTTTGTTTTTGCTGTATGTTGTTAGTATTAAAAGAGACAAAACTGCAATATTGTAGTGACGTTAAGCTACTTTAAAGTATTTTAGATATTCATCAATCTATCAGTGTCATGATCTACAAAGAGCCACGTGAAGAATAAATTCACGGCCTTTTCCAGGGAGGGATTTAGCAGAAGGAGGTTTCAACGAATTTGGACTAAATTAAAAACATTTTCGTTTCAGTTGAAGATTATTGCCACGATCCTTGCTTGTTAGGTTTTAGGTTTCTGTTGTGTTTGTTTCAAGATCAACAGTTGTTTGATTTCTTTTGCTTATTTGTTCAAAGTTAGAATCTGTCATTAGTGTCTTCCTCATCTTCCCACCTTTAGTCTTTCCCTTGATGATTAGTTGTTGTTTTTGTTTTGCTTTTGATTATTCTCACCTGTTTTTCATGTAGTTGATTGCTTCTCAGTAGTAGTTGGGTTCCTGGTTTCTGTTTCTCTGTTGTTCCGCTGATTTGTCTTTTCCTTCCTGGCTCCTGCGTTTCCCTCCATGCCTTTTAAGATTCTCAGTTCCTTATCAATCACAAACCATGACAGGTTTATTTATTTATTTATTATTTGAATAGGAAAGTGTATATCAATGAATGCACAATGTTGCCATAAATACACCAGATTTAGCAAATTTCTAATTTGCATCCATAGTCCCATAAAACAAAAATTCACAAAGTTTTATACATTTATACAAGTTTTAAACAATAAAAAATAAAGGCTATATATAAAATCAGAAAAACCTATTTAAGAGGCAAATGCTAATTTTTTATTTGTTTACAAAACTGTTACAAAAATAACTAAAAACACAAACCTCTAAAAGGTACCCAACATTCAGTGATCACAGTGCTGATTACTTACCAGCCATGCTTCAAGCTGCCCTTTAAATGTTGTGTTTTAATCATTTCCCTGTTTTTATTATGTCCTGGCAGGTCTTGCCTTATTAGCCATTCCTTGAGTTTAGTTCTTTAGTTTATTCAGGTTTTCTGTTCTTTGTGCATTTGGATTTATTTCTCTCAGTTCAGTGGTCATCTTTCTTCTTGGTTAGAAGTCTGTATGTGTCTTAGTTCAGGTTCCTCTGTTAACTAGTCTCCCTCCCTCAGCTGCCCTGCCTTCACTCGGGCTCTGCTGACCCACATTGCCTCTGGTTCTTTTGTCATTCTCCAGCCCTGCCTCGGTTCTCTTTGTACGACCCTGGATTCTTCCGTTCTGCTGCTTAATCCTTCACTATGTCCATTACCCCATTTCCTTGTCTGTGCTTTAAGTCCTTCGCCTTATTGCATGTTTAGCATGTTATTATAATTAAATCCTTCTATTCATTATGCTGCTCCTGAGTACCTGTCTGCACCTTTGTCCTACAAACAACCTACACTCATGACAAGAACCACTTAGAGCTAATCACTGATAGATAAATAAACTGGAATCCATTAACTCAAAGAAACAAAACACAGATAAGCTATGAGTATCATATTCTAATGGTTAAAATTTGATGTTTTATGAACATTTAACTTACTATTTAAACTGATTAAAATCTAAGATTTATCAGGAGCCTCATGTTAAAAAAAATAATATTATGAAGGATTTGTCAGTTTCTCAGTTGTTGATGAAATGTGTCTGTCGCTCAAAGGGGCTTAAAATCACAATATGTTATTCTAAAGTCTGTTAATCTAACCCCTTTAATTTCCCCCTCCAGTCTAATAAACCTTTAGTGCAGACCTTTGCTAAAAAAAAAAATGTCAAATTATAATTAATGGATACAAATGGGGCCGTCTATGTAACTCTTCTCATTCCTGAATCTCTAGTGTGTAATTATGTGTGCAGCCGCTGAAGCATAGCGTCATATTCTATGTTGAGTTGAGAATACTTTATTTAATGTTAATGAATAAATATTCTCCCAGAGCTCCGACTGAATCGGATTAGCACAGATATAATTTTCTGCCTTATCAAGTTCCGCTGGATGAAATAACTCATCTCAACTCGCTCGCCGAGGTCAGCGCCTCCATCTCCGTCTGACTGCTTTCCCTTGTAGCCTCTATTTAGGAGCCTTTTTTTGCACAAATAAATAAGTCTTTGTAAACAAATAGGCCCGCGTTTGCTTGCTTGGGCTTTGCTTTCTATTATTGGTTGCTATCCCCTAATGTGTCTTGACATAGTGGTCTGGAGTAATGGCTCTGAAATGCTACACTGAATCGATGCCTGGTGCCTTTTCCTCTCTTAGGTAATTTACTTGGTAATGAGAGACGGTGCGGAAGGCTGTCTCTGGGAGCGCTGAGAAGATGTAATCTGTTTTCCCACTGATTCAGGCAGGTTAAAGAGTCTTGGTCTGCTAATTAATTAACTATAATACACTGAAGTAGGATTCTCCTGAAGGGCTCAATTTGGATAATCGGAGCCCTTCACCTGTCTGCACCCCCGGCGTTTTCACGATGTCTGCTGGTGAACTTTGTCACCCTTATGAAGGCAAATATTTCAGTGTCTACAACATGAACAAATCGTTGTTTGTTTGGTCGCTGCACACGTGGGAGCGGTACACGTGGGAGCCGTGCTCCCCCTTGTCTATAAAACAATCTGTATCAATCAGAATTGATCTAAATGAGCTGGCATGTCAACAGAAGACGCGCTCCAGAGTGGTTTTCACGGCCAGAGATAAGGTCAAGAAAGCCATTTTGTCCATCATAAAGGAAGGATTGTGATGCTATTGATGCCATTTATTACCTGACGAGGATGGTTGGGGAAAAAAAAGAGAAAAACGATCTGGCCTAATGCTCTGAGGAGACCGAAGTGGATGATGGAAAAATCTATTAACCTTGGCCCAAAACTGAACTTCTTGATATTTGAGCACGATTTTATTTGTTGACAAATACAACATCTGCTTTGTTGTTGATGCGCGGCATAACGCAGTGAATGTGTGTGTGTTTGTTCATAAGATGTCCGGACATCGAGCCTGGAACAGAATGATATATGAATGAGTGTAATGTGAAAACATAACAGTGAAAATCAGAAAATTTTAATAGTTAAACAGAGATGTGTGCACTTACTGTGAAGCAAAAACATAAAATATAAAACAGAGACAAAACCCACCTAACATCGTGGAATACACAGCCACCCTTTACACTTATTGGCACACCAAATACATTTGTGTAGAAAGAAACTCAAAATAGATTCAAATCAAATAAAAAAACAAGAAATTAATTTATTGCAGTAGCACACCGAAGGTTTTAGAGAAAAATCAGGTTTTTGAATAGTTTATTCAGCAGGAGGGAAAATATTTACTGACTAGTGCTACAGATATTGCCACCCCCAACAACTTCAGCACCAGACCATCAATGAAGCATCATTTTAAATGATTCTGTACTTTTAAAGTTTGTTAAAGAGTGAAGGGACTTTTAATTAGCGATCCATGACTTCCAGGCCTGTTGCTTGCAATCACTCTGCAAAATAAGTGACCAGGAGGACATGCCATTCAAGTAATGCAGATGTGTGTCCAACTGGTTATGTCTGGAGAATGGCTTTACAACTAAGTCAGAGGAAAAAGGAGTAAAAATTTCACCCTGCCACCTCACTGTGAGACGTGATGGGATATGTAAATAAAATAAAAAAACTCACAGCTCTGTGTTGGGAATTGCAACAAAGAGTTACATCTTGTGCTCGCTAAGTCTCCATCATTACAACCACACATGAGAACTGGTTGCTTGGAGTTGTTTCCAAAAATGAATAATTTTCTTTCCAACCATCACAAATGTAAATATGTGGAGTTTTCTAAGCTCTTCAGGGACTTCAACTGGAACCCAGTGGTTTGGTTAAATGAGACTAAGAATAAGCTTTTCAACATCAAACACGTGACACGGTGAGCATGAGGAAGTGCCCCTCATCTTAACTATTAAGTTACGCAAAGGATCTGTGATGCTGTGGGTCTGACTCGCCTCTAAAGGCCCCGGGAACCTCTTTAGAGGACATGCAGTTCCTGCAGGTCCTCTGAAATTTAAATCTGGTGGGTTCTGCTTAAAAAAGATTAATTGGGCCGTGGCTGGTGCTTTCCGCAAGATATTCATGATCAACATATAGATGTCTCAGCCCCCAGAAGTAAACATTTACCGAAAACCTGTAACAAAAAAGAGATCCGGAGCGATTCTGGTCTCTCTTTCTGAACGCACCATCCTTGTGAAATATTAGCAGAACTCTAAGTCCTCTCTTATTGGCTACCGGAGTCGTACAAAGCATTAATAGCAGGGACAACAATCAGTGTTGCACTAAAGATTTTTTTTATAAACAATTATTCCCATCATGGTTTTTTTTTTCCAAGCTGAATAAATGTATTCAAAATAAGTGTAGGTTTTTAAAAAAAAAAATCCGCTGCAATAAAAGTTTCATTAATTTGAAGGCATTTGAAACGTCTTTATCAGGAGAGCCAATGAGTGTGCAGGGAGCTGTGCCTTAATGTACTTTATTGATAGCATATTTTATGCAATAAAACTCTGACTCCCACAGCTGGATCCAAGGTGAGATTTGGACCTTAAAAGATTTGGTGACTTCACCACCATTAGTCATTTTTATAGTCATTCCAATATTGTTAATCTTTTGTATATTTATGTTTTTATGAAATAAACGGTTTTATTTCATTCAATATCATCATTGTGGTGGTTAAATGGTGGAAAGAACGTATGGTATCAGTCCTTCTCCCCCCGTGATTTTTATTAGAATAACATTAAACCCATCACACCTGGGGATTAATGGTCTAGCACACAGTAAAGCCGGAGGGATCTGCTCTTCCTTCAAACCCACTTTTCCTCAGTTCAAACACTCAGGATAAACTGAGGCAGCTGCACAGAAGATGCTGAGAAGTTAGGTAACACAGCGGGGGAGGACAATACATCTTCACAAATTAAACAAGTTCATGTCTGCATCCCCTCATCCATGTACATGTCGTATATTGCACATTAAAAAGATAAAGACAGGTGTTAAAGAAAATTATCTGTTTACTCTGAACGTCAACTTAAGCTTTAGTTTGAAGCTTTGACATCATGGTGCCGCCGCTCCCATAAGTTGTGCTCCTGCCTCTTCTGGAAGAAAGCATTCACTGCAGCCATTTTCATCCTCTTTGGAAATTATCTTTATCATTTAACGGTTTTCTGTCTTTTGAATCGTGTTTCCATTTTTGCTGGGCCTTTGCGGGACACTTTTTTTATTTTTATCTATGAACGGAGCTATGTAAATAAAATGTGCTTTCGTGCTAGTGCTTGAAGCATGTCAAGGTTTTGCACACGGCCAGATCTGGGAGCATGTAAGCCCCCAGGCTAGATAGAGACAACGTTGGCGCTTCTGCTGACACTGATTTCTTTTACACAAGCAAACAACAGTGGATTGATAGTTAGGTCAACTTTAAGATTTAAATAGGTCTTGTTTACAGTAAAAGTCAGTATTACCAGCACAATAGTCCTTTGCTTATTCTGACAACATCGTTTAGTAGAACATTGGTCATCTTTACAGAAAATGCTAAACACCTTAAACCTGGGTTAAATCTTTAAAAGAAAACTTAGAAAATATATTGTCTCCCTTGTCTTTGCAAAACATCAGTTCAGCTTCTGAAAACTGAAATATTCAGTTCCCCATAAATTGAGAACATTACATAAAACCTAAATAATCACAGCTACCCATCGAGTCTCCATCAGATTAGGTGAGTTAGGCGGCCCATCAAACACAGTGGTACCAGGGACATTAAAGCAGGTATTTGTGTTTTTGGCAGTGTGGCCACAAAGATCTTCTGGAAGATCAAATAAGCTCCTCCATAGAGCTTGTTGGAAGAGCGCGGCATGAAATTTCCTCCCACGTGTCTCCATCGACGATGAACTTGATAAAACACAGCGGACCAACCCAAGCAGATGACATAGTTCCCCAAATCATCACTGACTCTGGAAACTTCACATTCTACCACCAACAGCTTGGATTTGGTTTCTCTCCCCTTTTCATTCATACTCAAAATGTACTTTCATCCAAACAGAGAACTGTGGACCACCGAGAAACAGTACTGTCCCTTTTTTGTCCTTAGCCCAGGTAGGACGCTTTCAGCGTTGTCTCTGGTTGAGAACTGGCTTCCCACAAAGGCTGTGAAGGTTGTAGCTCGTGTCCTGAATGTGTCTGTCTGGTGGCTCCTGAGGCTCTGACTCCAGCATCAGTCCACACCTGGTGAACGAATTTCCCCCAAACTTTTGAACAGCCTTTGCTTTACAATCCTCTCCAGGCTTTAGTCAATCGTGCATGTTTTTTTTCACCAGACCTTTTCCTTCCACTCAACTTTCCATGAATGCGCTGGGATAAATAAATCTGCATTGCAGTCAGCTTCTTTAGTAATTACATTGAGCTGGTTTGCTCCTTGTGGTGGTTTGACAAATGGAAAATCTTCTCATAACTGTTTAGGCTGTAATGTGTCCTTGACATAACATTTCTGTATAAGACTCATTTTATTTGTCTTATTTAGCGTCCTAATTTTCTGAGAAATTGAATTTTCGGATTTTGAGAAGCCATAATTTGTAAAAAGTAAAATAAAATAACTTTACCGAGCAATACAAGATAAGGCCTTTAATTTTAGAAGTGAATTACTTGAATAAATTAACTTTGATGTTGTTGAAAATGTTGGGGTCTTAAGGATCCTGGCTGCTGCTCCTGTACGGCGCTATATAAAGTTTGCCCTGGTCTTACATTATACACATATTTATGTTTCAGTATAAATTTCACTAATCTTTTTTAATGAATGGTCGCCCATCGCTCTAATACCGGACACTCTTTTTAGCCTCAACAGTTCCATCACCTCCAAGCCCAAAGAAAAACAAAATGTTTCTATTTAGGTCTCTCAGCTTTGAGGCTAACTGTGTAAAATCTTTATGTCTCTGCAGGGTTTGGGATGACGACGCCTGTGACGATTGCAGGGAAGGTGTTCCTGATATTTTACGGGCTTCTGGGCTGTGCTGCCACTATCCTCTTCTTTAACCTCTTCCTGGAGCGCATCATCACACTCCTGGCTGTGGTAATGAAGGCCGTGAGGGAGCGGAGAATCAGGAACAGCGGTCTCCTTCCGCCGGGGATCCGACATGACTTCTCAGCCTACTCTCTCCCAGGGTGGAAGCCCTCGGTGTACCACGTGATGCTGATTCTGGGGCTGTCGGCCATAACCATCTCCTGCTGCGCGTCGGCCATGTACAGCCCCGTGGAGGGCTGGGCCTACCTAGACTCGCTCTACTTCTGCTTCGTCACCTTCAGCACCATCGGCTTCGGAGACTTTGTCAGCAGCCAGGGCGCCGCGTACGAATACCAAAGCCTCTACAGGGTGGCCAACTTCTGCTTCATGCTGATGGGCGTCTGCTGCATCTACTCGCTCTTCAATGTCATTTCTATCGTCATCAAGCAGGTGCTAAACTGGATGCTGGAGAAAATGAGCTGTTTGTTTTGCCAGCGCTGCAATAAGGCCAACGCCTTCCTGGCGAGGCGCAACGCCATCCGCCCGGGCTCCAAGGCTCGCCAGGGTCGGTCCGGTCACCACCCCGACTCGGACGGGCCGTGCGACAGTGACACTGAGGGACGGAGGCTATCGGGGGAAATGATCTCCATGAAGGACCTGGCGGCGTCGAACAAGGTGTCGCTGGCGTTAATGCAGAAGCAGCTGTCTGAGTCTGCCAACGGCTATCCCAGGACGGTCTGCGGCAGCTCCCGCCACAATGGCTTCTCCGGGGGGGTCGGGGCCCTCGGCATCATGAACAACAGACTGGCAGAGACGAGTAACTCCAGGTAGAACGCATTAAAAAGGCAGGAAAGAAAGTGTCCAGGCTCCTCTCAAACCTTACAGCAGAAACCCCCACATGTTGTTGAAAGGGTAACTTGTTATGCATGAGATGTATCAATTTTTTTTTTTTTTTTTATACTCCTGACTGGGCTTACAGACCTGCTGTGAGGATGACGGCATGAAGAGAGAATGACAGCGCTGCTCTTAAAGCATGGTGACCATGTTCCACACCTAAAGCATCTAAAGGAATCGGTTGGTGCTCATCAGAGCTTTCATGGCCGAATCCTTGTGCTGTAAAAGAGCCAAGAGAGGACGAAATGCACAGTTTTTGCTGTGCTGGAGTGTTGCTAGTTCATTTGAATGTACATACCGGATGCTGACGACAACGAGTTGGCCTATAATCCCTGAATGATATAGCACATACCGATCTATGCATTTTTCTCATTCATTGCGCACCGTTTCTCATCTTTCCATTGCTTTCCCCTATCCCATCCCTTTTATGATTACTTTCTTTTCCGGGGTCCAACGGCGACAGGTAGACTTTCCCCCGCATGGCCGCGACGTGGTTAATTTAAACAGGGCTGTAGCACAGGACAGCTCTCCAGTGCTACACCAACAGGCTACAAAGAGTAATTTCCTCTCTCTGCAGATGGAAAAATGTGAAAAGATGAAGAATGAAAATCTATTTCTCAAGAGAGAGAGGAACTGGCCTCCTTATCAGCCATAAGCACATGTTTGAGTGGCCAGAGACACTGACTTGAAGGGTAACAGAAGGCAACAACCAAATCTTTCTTCCTCTCTGCCTTGTGATTTAGGCTGAACAGCTCAATGTGAGGAAAACAGAGGGGTTCTGTTTTTCGATTGGTGATTAATTGCGGGATATCGAAAAATATTTGCAAAACACAATACATGTAAATGACCTTTTTGAAGATTGGGTGAAGATGTATTGGTTGGTAAATCCGACAAGAGTGCAAGAATTTGTTTGTGATTTCAGAAATGGTTCATAACCTTGCGAGTGTATTCATACCTCTGAGATGTTGTCACATTGCAACCATGAACTTCAGTGTCTTTTACTGGGATTTAATGTGATTGACCACCGTAGTGCATACCCGTGAAGCTGAAGGAAACCTTTTCAAATAAAAAAATTAAAAGAAGGGTGCTACGCATTTATCTTCAGCCCCCCCCCCCTTAAATCAGATACCCCTAAATAAAGTCGAACAAAGATACTTTCAGAATCTCAGTGTAAATGAAGCTGCTATATGAGGGCATCAGAGGATTTATTAGAGAACGTTAGCAAATAAACCGCATTGTAACAGCCAAGGAACCCAGCGGACAGGTCCTGGAGAACGTTTTGGAGACGTTTAAAGCAGGGATTGATTATACACAATGTTTGAACATCTCCCGGAGCATAGTTACATCCTTCATCTGAAAGGGGGAATGAATATTAATTAACTGAGAAGTAGCCAAGAGGTCCATGGTAACTCTGAGGGAGCTGTAGAGATCCACATCTCAGGTGGGAGAATCTGTGCACTAGACAACTATCAGCTTTGCACTCAAAGAAAAAAATCAAAGTTAGAGCGGCATGAGGAAATTTTCTGAAATAAGGCTGCAAGAAACCCCATTTGCAGTTGGCTAGATGCTACGTTGGAGAGAAAGTAAATAACCAAAAGACAAGGCCGCGGTCTGATGAGAGCAAAATGTAATGTTTTTGGCCTTCTTGCAAAATGCGACACCCCATATTACCCTAAACAATGAAACATGGTGGCTGTATCATGCTGGGGAGATTCTTTTCCTTAGCAGGCAGATAACACATCATGGGACGATAGACAGAACTAAACGTAGGAAGGGACTGGAAGTAAACCTGCAAGAGGCTACAAAAGACTTTCAGCACGATTCAGTGAGACAGTTTAGATGTGTTAAAGTGGCCCGTGCAGCATTTTTCTGTTTTTTTTATTTTCAAAAAATCCTGAAGAAATTATAAATAAATTATATTATCACGAATGCACAACTTTGTGTTGATGTTACACCCAAAATCCACATTGAGAACAGTAAGGTTTGAGCCTCTGATTCGAAAAAGGTTTTAAGGGCTGCAGAAATATTTGCAAAGTATTGTACAAATTAGAAAGATAAACAAATTTAATGTAATTGGGATGAAGAATCAGTTCAACTGTTGTCTGCTATTAACAAATTGGTGTAAAAGTGTCACAGTAAAACACAGGGAAAAAAATCTTCTGTTTAGAAAAGACTGAAAAATCCCAAAGTATTCAAAGCCAATGAAGCTGGAGCCGATTCAGGCGAGACAGCGAAGCATCTTCCGGCAGCAGACTCCTTTAAGTTTGTGATGTAAATCAAAACTGGTGACAGACAGAGAGATTGATGGAAGAAAACCTTCTCAAAGCACTTTTCACACGGAGGGAAAATCAACATCTGTGTGAGGCTTGAAATCTTCTTGGCTTGACTCAGAAGTGGCGGTGCAGATTTTACAACACATCCATGCTGACATCTAAATGTCACAGTTTCGCAAGACATATTGAAGTTGTTTCTCTTTCTGGCTGTCCACCGCTCTTTTGAGGGACTCCCGCAGATTTTTGATGATGTTTAGTTTGGGGACTCCCTCAAAGGAAAAGGTTCCTTGCAGCACAGTCCCCCAAAGCAGGATCGATACTGGCCTCCTACTGAGAGGTGCATGCTTTATGAGCGCCTGCGTTCTTCATTCCCCAAGCAAACCTTTACTTTCTGCACTCATGAAACCACGCTTGAAATCTGCAGCTATGTCGCCACTACCTTTGGAAACTCATGAGTTTTATCCAAAGTGGTAAAGCTTGTTATTTTGTACGTGGCACGCGGGGACATTTTACTCTCAGTTTCAAGGTAGAGGCGCTGTTGGACAACAGTTTCTTGTTTCTAGCAGCTATTTATGTGTTGGAGATAAGAAGCCATCGGCTCAGCAGATTAAGACACATTCATGGCTAAACCGTTGTGGTGACCATGATGGACGAAGCGCCGCGGCGGGAACAGCTGCGGGAAGTCGTGGTGCCGTTAATCGACCCCTTTCAGATCCAGATTCGTGTGCAACGCTAATTTACGGCCACGGGTTCACCCACTGCCGCCATCTATCTTCGACATCTAATGTCCCTCCATGCGCTTTCTGTTTTTTTCTGTGTTCCCCATCACCTCTGCTTTCACTTTGTATGCACTGCACAGAAACCCCTACTGCTTCCATTTCCTTGCGTTTCTGGCTTTTCCCGCTTCACTCTTACACTGTGAATACCAGACATGTCATAAATGTATATATATGTAAAGAACTGGAATGTCTCTGAAGTCCATTTACAATAAGGTGTGAACCGAATCTGAAGCTCTGAGTTCTAGTGCATAGATCTGAATAATCTCCCTGTAGTCTCACCAAGAGGATTAGAGAAAATGACTCAGGTAGTTCAACTTTCAGGCCTGTCTTAGTTTTTTGGGTTTTTTTTCTTCCTTGCATGCCATTATGGTAAAGCCATAGCTGTACATACAAACAGAGTACTGTTTTAAATCTATTTTTCTACCTATAGCTCAAATATCTACACTCCGTTATACAGTCAATCAGCAGGAAAAACAAAACGAGATGAAAGGACCACGATGTATCCCTTCTGCAAAAGCAAGAATCTGAAAAGTAGAATGAGAGCAAAACCTTTCATTGCTGCATAAAATGGGCTTTTAATTGGAATATCTTTCTATTTTATGTTTCTCAAAAATATGTGGAGAAGATGTGGAGATGTCTGCAGCAGCAGCAGCAGCAAAGTTAATCCTTTGCTCTCCTACAGCAATGACTTTGCACCCATGTTTTAGCAGGCAGGTGGGCATTCTGTACCAAATTACATATTGGATTCAGTGATGATTTCCCTGCTGTAAACTGTCTCCACGGGTAAGAAGGGGTCGAATTTGTGGGACCGCTTTGAACTAATCAGTACTGATTAATAATGTCCTACGTGAACCCTCACCTTTCCTCGGAGAACTAAGGTTGGAGTGGAGGAGGTTTCAGGACCTTTTTTTCTACACCTACATAATCAGCCGCTGCGTATCCGCACTCTCGAACAGGATCACGCCGTTTTTGCATAAACTCTTGCAGCCGGACTGTACCACACAGGACTGGAAAAAAAGACGACAACACGTGATATTTTTTTTTTTTTTCTAGGATATACTGTAGGTGAATGCTCTACTAAAGATGTTATTTGAAAAAAAAAATATGACAATGTTTAAATCTGTATTTTCCTTGAAAATGAAACACGTCTAGATATTTAAGATACAAACAATGTCGCTTAGAATTTTACATAGACTCATCATGGAACGACTGCAACCTTTATCTTGGGCAATTAATTACTAAGTTTAATCATTCCTTTTTTTTTTTTAGGGTCGACTGATAACACTAAAGGTTTTTTTTATACAGGAAATAGGTTTACGAATTTGAATTGATATTTTATAAACATGCCTAGATATATACATGCATCCCCTGTGATTAAAAATGTTTTCTATAGCCACAAACCAGGTCCTGGTGTAATTCTGATTTAATATATATCATTATAGTGATATCATTTAAATTGGCTGGTTTTCTGACACATACTTTACTTTTAAGCATAGTCCAAACACTTGTTAGGGGGTTAAGTTTGCGGCCATTGCAGAAACCTAACGCTGGCCCGTTATATTCAACCCAGCACCAGTTTGATGATCATTATTCTGTTTGAATATCCAATTGTGACCAAATTTTAATTGCCTCATGATTTAAGTAGGTATTGATACGTTTTTGAAGTTGTCTGATCCTGGGTAGCCGGGACACAGAGACTGGCCATCAACATGATGCTGCCAACACTTGGAGATTACTTCAGTGTTCCTAGAGTTTAAAAAAACCCTGACATCAGCCCTCCAATTATTATTCTTGCCACTGTGGACAAACGGCTCAATCATTGTCTCATCTGACTATTAACATTTTCTCCAGTAGACGTTTGGCTTGTCCACAGGGTCAGCTGTAAATTTTAGTCATTGTGATTTTCAAGCAGCTGCTTGTTTCTTGGTGCTAATGTCTAAGCTCATTTTCATGTTAAACTGGATTTATGGTGGTTTCCTAGTCTCTTCCAGTCCAGGATTGGCCCTAGTATTGTGAGGCACACTTATCCAAGCACTGAGCAGGGGTGTATGTATATAATCTAGCCTGCAGTTAGAATTGAGACCCTGAGTGGATTAAATAAAATATGTAGTAAATTCAAATTTGAGCGACAAATTATCATCTCTGACGTTCAAATCGATGATCATAGGCTTGAAATTTGAACGAGCTCCAGGCAAATGATGAGTGTATGTAAATATCTGGCTGATGCTGTAGTTGTTATATCGAGAGTAACTTTTGGTCCCCTTTGAGGCATGTGTGGCTTTAAATCAATTGTCTTACCGAAGTCTTTGCGTACAACAAACTCTTTCCTTTTTTTTTTTCCGTGACGAGCAGAGCTTGTGCGCGTTGTACCTAACGTTCCCCTTTTTGCAGTTTGCAAAAGTGATTTCCATTGATTCCAATGGTTTTGACGGCCCTGCTGCTCTCTGTATCTTCTGAGGGAGAAAACCGGTGGTCTTAAGCATTGTTTGCGTTTGGTAGCAACAGGTATGCCTTTGAATTTGGATATCTGTGTTTTGTTGTTGTTTTTTTTTTTTTTTTGCATTTTAATCGGTTTACTCATGTCCTCGACAAGGCCCGTCATTCAAGTGAAACTAGGCAGCGTGCAAAAGCGACGGCCACGCAACTTCCGAGCAACCAAGACGTCTCCGAGTGCTGCGGAGTCCTCAGTGTTAATCTGATCTTGAACTGTTAGAAATGATCACTGACACTGTTTATTTCCTGTAAACACATATTGCACTGCATTCACGCGGCTCTGTAGGCAGCGGCTCTTCATTAAAATGTCATGCTTCCATGGCAAGCCCGATAATAAAACAATTAGCTTGACATGGGGGGTAAAAAAAGGCTGGAGACGCTGTTAGTGTGTAATTTGCTGATGCGGTTGATGGAGCGGTGGCACAATTATCCTTTATTTAGCATATTTCTCCACAATCACGGTGTGACGCATAACAATTTGCTCTCTTGGATTTCTGCGAAGGAGGAGCGCGTTGCGTTCTTAGTGTTTATGGCTGTTAAAGCAGCTTCTGCGGGGATCAATATTTATTGACATTAATTTGGCTGAAAGTCATATCGGTGGGCCGGGTAACACATGGGTGACTTTGCAAAAATAAGGACGTATTATTCACTGTGCTTGGCTGCTCGAAACTCTGAACGCTATTGGTTTTCACACCGAGCTTGATTTCAAAACCTAAAAGACATTTGTGCCTTTGTTTTTGTCCCATAAAGGCAGATGATTTGGAGCCACACACTTGATTTAGAAGCTGCTTCACGACTCTAGCCATCCACTTACTTTAACTCATGACTGTATCCGCACCACTCCATACCTCAGCGTGTCTCATGTTGCTTGCTTCATGCTGTAACATCCAGTTAATGTATGCAAATTAATTCAGTTTGCAAGTTGCACATTTATACAAATGATTGTACTTTTATATTTATGTAACGGAAAATGAAACCTATATGAGATGAGAAGGAGTTGCATTAAACGATAATGATACCGAGACTTGCTTGTTTTATTCATTGTCTTTCTTTTCTAAAGGCTTTAAAGGGTTATAGAGAGAAAAATACTACCCTGAGTAGTTGGTTTCAAGATGACTTGAAGATTTTTCAGCCATTTCTAGGTTTTTGTGAAAGATCTTTGTTATAATGACTCCAATCTTACATGATTATTGCATTACGATTCCCTAATGATCTGTCTGTAGTTTTCTCAGACAGCAGGACAGATTTCAGGAAATTACTGCCAAGAATAAGCCTGTGCATAAGCTCCATAAAGCCACAGACCTCGTTTGGATACTTGGGCTTTTGTGTGGATTAAACGGAGCTAAAACATGCTAAATAATGAGCTTATGTAAGGGATTTTATTAAAGTCAGATCTGACAAAAAAAATTACTTTTCTTCATTTTACAGTTTTTATTTTAATTAATCCATGGGAAATAAATGTAAAATAAGAGATATGTCAGCCAGAGAAACGTTTCATAAATGCAGATTTTTGTTGTCATCTGAAGAGTGTGGGAAATTTTGGACATGATATTAAAAAGTTAAAATATCCTTAAAAATGAAAATTAAGAACTCCAGCCAGTAAAAACGAACCAGTGTTATTATCTCATGAAAAACTGGTTATCACGAGATAATAAATCATAATCAATCATATATATATATATATATATATATATATATATATATATATATATATATATATATATATATATATATATATACATAACTTTTAAATCAGCACTGTTTCAAAACACAAATTCTCTCAAAAACTTGCGAGCATGACTTTACCATCCTTTCCAAACTTGAACTTTTTGACATTTTCTCAAACTATGACTACAAACTCAATGTTCTGGTGAAGTGGAATAAAACTGTTGCACGTTTACATTTATTTAACACCCTTTCCTTAGAGATGAATCCAGTGCTACCAGACAGGCGAGGGACAAAGTTGTGCAGAAGTTTAAAGCAGATACCGACGCTGTAAGTCCTGGGGGGGGGGGCACATCTGGCCCTGGTCAAAGGCAACAGGAAAGTCATGGGGGACAAACCACAGGGGAAGAAGGTGCTCTGGTCGGATGAGACCAAAACTACACTTTTTGGTGTTCATAAAAAACACTGTCACGGGTGGAAAACGCACCCTGAACACTGTCCTAAAAACTACTATCCCCACTATGAAACATGGTAGTGGCACCATCATACTGGAAGGACGTTTTCCTCCACTTGGGACGGTGAGTTAGGTCATTTAAGGTAAAACTGGGCAATACTACAAGAAAACCTGTTAGAGGTTACAAATAAATTAAAGGTGGAGCAGATGACGGTCTTTCAGCAGCACATTGACTGTAAACCTACAACCAGAGATGCAATGAAATGGTTTAGATCCAAGCATATTCATGTGTTAGAATGGCCCAATGCCCAGAATAAATCAAACCAATACGTGAAAACCGTAGTTCACACATGCTTTTTGTCTGATTGAGCTTGAGTTAGTTTGCCGATAAGAATTACCAAAAAGCTCCGTCAGACGTGCAAAGCCAGCGGAGTCAAACAACTGAAGACTGGCAGGTTCTGGCTCAGGGGGGCTGAATGTTTAGCCATGCACACCTGAAGATTTTACCCATACAAATAAATGTGTTAAAGAAAACATAATTTTTCTTATCACGGCACTATTAAACACTCAACGGAAATTCATCACTCTCTTGGTCGAGAAGGAGTTCAACGGGTACGAACCCTTTCGAAACCATTCATGTTCAAACAAGGAAATATTCTTCGAAGAAAAGCTTCACTAGATTTCTGGGCAAAATACATTAAAGGGGAGATTTTTTTTTTGCCATTAAAAGCTCATTCTTTGATTGTATTTGTCGAACTGAATTAACTGTAAGTTAACGGGAGTTCTCGGTATGTAATTCTGCTGAATTAATTTTCTTTGGGCCCTGTTGCACACAGAACACATGCAGCCTTCTGACAGGACCATGAAACAGCTTGGCTCTTACAGTAATGGGCCGATCAGGATGTTAGGCATAAAGGGAAACCTGTAATTGCATTCATTATTGAGATGAGTCTGATCCCGGCAAATTATGCCGAAAAAAAAAAAGAAAACACAGCATACATTATCGTGCTGCAGACAAAAGGCCTTTAGAGGAGTCTGTCCAGAGAAAACGTGCCACGAAGCCTGGACTCAGCAGCAATTTTCTGTCTAGAAGGCGGGTTTCTCCTGTGAGGATGGACAGAACGCCGCCCAGTGTTGTTGCCGAAGCAGCTAACACCCACCTAAAGAGGACTGCAGCTTTTCCAGCTCCTGATGCTCACCAATTGAACACCAGGGCTTTTGTTTCACTGGAAGACTGGCACGTTTCCAGAGTTGTGCAAAACAGTGGGAACGACATCTATTTCTCTCAAAAAACATAAATAATTTAGAACCATCACTACGCCGGCTCCTGAAATTTTGCTCTGATTCAGAAAACCTTTAAAAATACCCTTGAAATAAACTCTTTTTGTGTCTTTCCTCAGTTTTACAATGTTTCAGGCGTGCAAACAAGCCCCACTTCCACACTCCTACTTTCCCCGGGCGGACAGAGATTGTTCCACGGGGAGACGGGACCGCAGTGAAATCTCCATCAGCAGGCTGGAGCGTTTCCTCTGGGTTTCAGCTGGTGTCGCTGACATGTGCCTCACTTCTTGCACTGCGGCACTGAATCGCTGCTGTTTGTCGTGGACTGCTCGTGTCTTTTTTTTTTTCTTTTTCTTACTATCCGGCTAAATGTAAAACGCTCTGTTACAGCTGCAGTCGGATAGCATCTTTCTGTGATAGTCACTGATAAAATACCCACTTTTCTTCACTCTGGATGCAATTTGTCTTCGTTTAACATCGTCACGAGGGGTTTCACAGAGAAGCTTTTAATAGTCAAGTGTTTTTGAGACCATGTCAATTTAAATTCAATGTCCAATCAATCCTTAGAAACGGGAACAGCAACAGACATTAATTCAGTTTGACAACAGGGTCGAGGAGAATCCCTGTGAGCCTCTAATCAGTAAGCGGTAATAGAGAAATACATTCCTAATTTATATGTTTGCTTAGGAGAAGATGCTCATATCAGTGATTTCAGTCCTACAAACCCTATAAAAATGCAATTCAATAATAAATATTTTCAACCTATAAAATGACAGCCTATATCTCACATTAAATCATTGCGCAGCAACCTGGTTGCATCTGTGCAAAACTCTTAGACCAAAACTCTGTAGGAGATCTTTTTGATTCAATTTCAGCATTCAGTCCTTCTGAGTTCACATCGGCCAACAGTTATAGTGAATCTGAATTAACCTGAAATAAGGTTCTGCCGTCCCAGAAGGATTTCTTCTGATATTTGCCTATTTGCTTCCTTTAGTTAAAGTAATAATTTGAGATAATTTTGCGTCTCTTTCTTTTGATAGTTATGTTTATCGCTATCTGCCGACCATGCCAGAAGCATTTTGTTCTTATTTGATGTCTGTGCTATATTCCATATAATTTGCTTAGTAAAATAAGTTAATAGAATTGAATAAAAAGAAAACATGGGACGACAATGACATTACAAAAAAAAAAAAAATTGAAGCGTTGAGAAGATATGATGTAAGCTGGTCAGAAAGGATGCTGAGGGTTACACTAACACTGAAGGAGCTGCAGGATTTTCTGCCAAGCACTGCTTGTTGTACATGAGACAAAAACCACACAGTCTCCTGCTTTCTGCATATATCTGGTCTGCTCTACAGAAGTCCTCTCATCTAGCGGAAAGATCTTGGCATTACTAAAATCTCTCAAATCCTTGTGGAAGAATGCATTCTTCTCGGACAAAACCAAAATTTTTTGGTCCACAATACCAAAAAGTTTTGTTTATTCAGCCCCAAAAAACAACACTGTGCCAGAAGCCAAAAGAACACAATACCCATGGAGAAATATACCGGTGGCAGCATCATGCTCTGAGTTTTCTGTTTTTGTTCAAAGTGGATCAAATGATGAAAGATAAAGATGAAGATGGATTTTGCTTTTCACCATCTCCGTCGTTCAAATCGAATACAGAATGACTTTACTAGAAGAAAATAAAAAAATTTAAACGACCCAGTAAGAGTGAAGATCGAGGGGGGCCTGAAGGGGGCTGGACAACAGACCTCCTCACAACTTCAGTGATTTTGAGACCTTTTGCAAAGCATAGTGTGATAATATTTCCGGATTAAGATGCAACATGCCCAGTGACTTCTTCCAAGGAAGACTGAATGTGTTTTTTAAACAAAAAGCTAATGGAAAGTATTACTTTAAGCACACTCGTGCAATCAGGTTGTTGTTTTTTTTTCTTTTTTGCTTATTTTGCTTTTGAATCCATCCAATATAGTGGTTAGCTTTTTTCCAGTTGAATTGCAATAGATTCATGTTGCAATAAAAATGGAAAGAGTTTTAAAATGAATCATGGATTTTGCAGAACAAAACATGAAAAGTTAACTAGAGTGTGCACACTTCGGAGACCTACTGCATGTTATACGACACAGTTTTATTGCGCCGAAAGATCTTCACCGTGTCTCCAAACAGTCAGAAACATGAGCTGCGCCGTATTTCACTAAAGCAGCATGATGCAACACTAAGATACGTGTGGGGGAGTGGACATCATGTGGAGTAAATTCAAAGTTTGCCATCTGAATTCTGTAATCTATCTCTGCTCCACTGGGTGTATTTAAATCCACAGCTGAAAATAACCTCTGCCAAAAAAATATATATCATTTGATAAAATCTGTAAAAATAGTAAAAGAGAAAAATTGTCCCTGTCCAGTCCATATAGAAAACCATTTATCTTGGAAAATGTGGCACAAGATAAAGTGCAACCTGCAATTCCTGGAAAAGCAGAAACATCAAGTTAAGTAATCCTGAGATCTAAAGCTTAAATTGGTATGACAAGATATCAAAAGTCGATGTGCTAAGGGGTTAAAGAAGGTTGAGGGGATGAAAACAAAATCACTCAGCAGCACATCTCAAAACTAATTAGGTTTTATAGCAACAGCCAACAAAAGCTACTGGGAATTAAAGGGCTACAAAGACAAGCTGACAAACAGAAGAGGAGGGGACCAACAGAAGGAAATAATTAATGTGTTTTTTGTACATTACTGTTTGCAAAAAGGAGAAATATGTAATTATTGGAACACAATTGCCTAAAATAACCAGATACATCAACGTAATCTCTGCACTCCAAACTGATGCTCAGCGCGTGTGATTGTTTCAGCAAAACCAACACAAACCTGAAGATAAAATCACTGCATAAGCTCAGCAACGCTTCCAAACAGCTGTTGTCTCATTCAGAATGCAGCACAACAGCACGGGTCCACTGTGCAATAGTCTGGGTGCTAAACGGGCCTGCCTGCTGCACAGATTTGTCGCCTGCTGTGCACACGTAAAAATGAGGCCGCCAACAATTAAACTTCTGAATCCGCAGCAGAACAGTTCAAAACAAGGTAAGTTTCCCATTTACATCTCTTTTTTTTTTTCTAATGCTATCCGTAAAAAACAAAATCATGAAATCTTTTGCACTTGATAACGGTTACTGCTTTATAACTTTTTTTTTATTTAATAACTGTGATATTCATGCCTCGACCTGGAGGAATAACATATTTCACCCTGTCAGGAATCCCATTTCAGCCGAGAAAAGCTCTTCTTATGCACACTTGTCATGTCATCCACTGTGTCATCACTCCACTCAGAAAGCACACAGAGAAAGCATGGCGAAATATCCAGCTGAGCTCTAATGGTGTCTGAAGAGATCCGGAGCGCAGCCGAATTAATAGGTAGTGCGTGAAAACCGAAAAGCTGTTGTTGAGACGAGGCATTTACATGTAGAGAAGCTCAATTACCGCTGGAGAGAGAGGAGGCAGGCGGAGAGAGGGGTTAACAGATAAAGCAGACTCACCAATTCAGCTAATACACCTTGATATGATCTTTGATTAGAGGAGAGCGATGTTTGGCAATGGAGGAAATATTGGCTGTCTGCTTGGCTAAATTACATGAGTTCACAGCAGATAAAAGGCTAATCAAGTTGGAGGTGAGGACAAAAGCTTTCAGCTTTAAACGCCTCTGGGTCTCAGAGTTGAAGGTGGTGGGGGACAGAGTCTGGTAATTAAAAAGAAAGTGGGTTTTGTTTTATTGCAGTAGTCACAAGAACAACTAAACTCAAGTTATAAGAGCAACTTAAGGTGACTCCAAATTAAACCTTTAACAAAAGAATAAGCGGCCCACACTAGATTTTTGGGAGGTAATTATATTTTAGCTAATAAGATTGTTGAAACCCTAATGAAACATGTAAATTTGTTAAGGTTATGTTAAATAAAGACTGGATTTTAAAAACATGAACTATTTTTTTCAGCAACACATCCTGTCAGAATATTTGATTAAGGTGTAACTAAAGATGTTGGTTTAGTCAGTTGTTCTCATTCATCATGTGAATTCATGCAGAACAGTAGGGCTGACATGATTTTATGAGTTATACTTTGAATTAATATGTCAGTTTAATACAAAACTATACTGACAAATCTCCTAAGACTGATGATTTGAAAATTTACAATCCGCATTTAGAAGATCTTCAGTATGTTTTTGACATATTTCCCAACAAAACAGATCTTTTTTGTCAAGACAACAATCCGTTTCTATTTACAGCTCTTGTCAGTGACAGAGACGGTTTAATCAACATCCATACAAGGAAGCACATGTCTGGTTTACAGCGTGAAAATGTCTTTCTTGTGTCAGAAAAACACGTTTTAAAAAATTGTGATTTACCTTAAAAAGCAGCAGAAAGGCCAAATGTTGGTTTATCCATTTCATACTTTTAAGACTGTTTTTTTTTTTGGCTCTAGAACCCACTTAGAACTGCTCTTAACTTATTGGTCCAGACTCAGAGAGCCCGTTTTTGATTGGCTGTGCCATTCTTTACCTGTTTCTTATTCATACTAGTGTACACAGTACAGCCAAAAAACTAACCAAAAAAACATGTTAAAATAAAGACATGGAATAGTAGTAAAAACACTTTTACCTTGTAACATTAACGTGCCTTGCCTTATAATTATAGGCAAGGCAGGTTTATTAGTATACCACATGTCAGTAACAAGACAATTCAAAGTGACAATTCAAAGAAAATAAACCATACAGAGGAAAGCACATTGAACTCACGATTTTAGCACTTTTACAGTCTTCTGAGGGTTTGTTCCAGATAAGTGGAGCATAAAAACTAAATGCTGCTTCTCCATGTTTGGTTCTGGTTCTACGTATGCAGAGAAGGCTGGAGCCAGAAGACCTGAGTGGTCTGGATGGTTGATACACTGATAACAAGTCTGTGATGTATTTAGGTGCTAAGCTATTCAGGGATTTATAGACTAACAGAAGTATTTTAAAGTCTATTCTCTGAGATACAGGGAGCCAGTGTAAGGACTTTAGAACTGGGGTTATGTGCTCTACTTTCTTAGTCTTAGTGAGGACGCGGGCAGCAGCGTTCTGGATCAGCTGCAGCTGTCTGATCCACTTTTTAGGCAGACCTGTGAAAACACCGTTGCAGTAATCAATTCTACTAAAAATAAACACATGGATTAGTTTTTCCAGATCCTGCTGAGACATTAGTCCTTTAATCCTGGAAATGTTCCTCAGGTGATAAAAAGCCGACCTTGTAATTGTCTTTAGATGCTTTTGGAGGTTCAGGTCTGAGTCCATCACTACACCCAGATTTCAGGCCAAATCAGTGGTTCCTAGCTGAAGCAGCTGAAGCTGTGTGCTAACTTGATCGCTTTTTATTCAATTGAAGAAAATTGTGGCACATCCAGGCATTGATTCCTTCTAAGCATTTACTCAGTGCTTGAACTGGTTCACAGTCACCTGGTGACATGGTGATGTAGAGCTGTATGTCGTCTGCATAGTTATGGTAGCTGATGTTGTTGTTTTTTTATGATCTGAGCTAGAGGGAGCATGTAGATATTGACTAGGAGGGGACCCAGGATGGACCCTTGGGAAACACCGCATTTGATTTTTGTCGTCTCTGATGTAAAGTTACCTAATGGGATCTTCAACTAGGATTTAAACCAGTCAATGATGCACCAGAAAGACAGACCCAGTTTTCCAGATGCTCTAATAGGATGGATTGATCAACTATGTCGAATGCTGCACTCAGGTCCAATAATACCAGCACTGTGGTTCTTCCACAGTCTGCATTTATACGGATTATAGAGAAAGACCTCTTTTTAAGAAACTCAGAGATGGTTTACTGACATACTCAATTGCAGTAAGAATTGCAATAAAAAAAAAAGACCATACATATACTGTGCGTGTGTATTATATATATATATATATATATATATATATATATATATATATATATATATATATATATAGAGAGAGAGAGAGAGAGAGAGAGAGAGAGAGAGAGAGAGCAAAGATAAAGAAATTAAGACTGAGGTGAAACTGCATCAAATTCAATATAATCATATTGCTCAAAGTAAAATAATTGCCCTTTATGATCACAGGGTTTCATTATTTCCCAGACAGTGAATCCAGCGTATACTAAAAATAAAGCATGTGCAGGCTGGATTTCCCTCACTTGTGGGGCAAAGACAAGCTCCCATCATTTTGGCATGAGCAGTAAAAATGTATTCTAAAAATGGATGTAAATAGCTTTTGAATTGCAAATCGGTGTGCAGCGTGCACAACTTGGTGTGTCTCAAGTGGAGCTTAAATTCTGGAGATGATGAAGAACTGTCATGAAGCAAGAATTTTTCTCCCCCGGGTAGTTGATCCTCTCGGTTTGCACCTTTTTGGCGGTTGTGTGAAATAAAGACTAAACAAATCTAAATATGTACAGAATTTAAATGTTTGATTGTAAGGAGGAAAAACTGCGTGCAAAAGATCGTCCTCCACCCTTCTTCCTGATTCTCTTTTTCCTCTGTGTGAGCAGAGAAAAATATGCTGCAGCTGCTGTTAAACCTGCTGACTGCACTATCACTCAACTATCTGTGTCTGCGTTCACCATACCTCCGCCTGAGGCAGCTGAATTAATAAGAGAAAGAAGCATACACATTGATGTTATTTCAATAAAACAAGTGGATGGACCGTACAGTTCTGAGGCAAATTAGACACTTGCATTAGGGGGTCTAATTAGTCTCCAGGTTCAAGAATGAAGAAATAATGAAACCCTGTGATCATAAAGTCTGTCTTATGTTGGTGTAACGTAAGAGCCGCAACAACGAGAGGACCTGGCCTTATCTGGCCACCCTATGAAGCTGTAGATGGAGGGGAAAAAAGATAAGAGGAAGGAAGGAAAGGGCTGAGTTTTATTTCATGTTGTCTCTCTCTTTCTTTCTCTCTCTTTCTCTCTCTCCCCCCCCCCCTCTCTGTCTCTCAGCAGTGCTTCACAAATTACTCTCCTCGTGAACCAGTTGTGCCTTCCTCATTATACTTCAGGAACCCCTCGGAGCTTGGTCTCTATCAGCAGTGTTCCGGGAACAACAAGAGGGGATGTAAGGCATGGAACGGCAACGACGGTGGATGAATTAATCAATAAATAAAAGCACAATCACAGGTCCAGCAATGGCGGTGTGACCTATTGAAGCAAAAATGGGATTTAAAACAAGACAGATGGAAACAGACTCTAGCCAGTTTTTCTTTTTTTTTTTCAATTCCCAAGATAGATGCAGCGAACATGATTTTGAGATTGAAATAAAATACCCATGAGGCTGTTTTGAAATGACATATATCGCAGACTCGGCGCCATATAGTGTGAGTCATGGACAGGACTGAAGCTGTTTCAGATGCAGTGTTCTTCAGTGAGTGCTACACCAAAACCAGAACTAAACTCTCCCTAAAAATCCTGATGCTGCCTTGCAGAAGTATTTATGCATCTTGATCTTTTTTAGCCCTGCGACAGACTGGCGACCTGTCCAGGGTGTACCCCGCCTCTCGCCCAGTGAATGCTGGAGACAGGCACCAGCAACCCCCGCGACCCCATGAGGGATTAAGCGGGTCAGAAAATTGATGGATGGATGGATTGATGGATGATCTTTTTCATTACAACAAACAATTGCGCTGGATTTCATTGTTGGCCCATAAAATCCAAATAAAACACATTGAGGCTTTTGGCTGTTGTGTCACAGAGAATGGGAAACCTGAAGGGATCTACAGAAAAGGGCCTTTTTCCTTTTATTTTCTATCAAGGCCCACTGGAGGAGCTTCTGGCCTTTCTTGAAACCTTTTGGTAAACATGGAAAACATCATGCAAGGTGGAAAACTGCTAGTCACCCTGAACAGACCGTCCCAGCAGTGGAACCTTGTCGTAGCAGCATCATGCTGTTGGGAGGCGTCCCTTTAGCTGGGACAGGAAAACTGGTCAAGGGGAACAGAAAGAGGGTTGGAGTTCAATCATCCGAGCCGACCAGATTTGACCAGAGTCTACCAGGACATCAACCAGTGACACACAGTCAGAGCTACAATGGATGGGTTACAAAAGGCCCAGTCAGTCAAAGTCCAAAATCAAGTCAAAACGTAAAAACTGGTGTTCTTAGAAACTTTCCATCAGTATGACAGATTATCTACTTTATAAAGACCAATAGGCAAAAGTTTAATTCTTTGGATTTGCAAAGCTGGTAGACATCCGCCAAAACATTTTGCAGCCAATGTTGGTCCAAAAAGGATGCTGACTCTAAGGGACTGAAAAAAAATACACAACATACTTTTTGGATTTTCTTTTTCCGTCACTTTGAGACGGTGTATCATAAAAAATACCAACAAAATACACTGGAAATACATTAGAGTCACCTTGGGAGCTCAATGGGACGGATTGTGAAATAATTTTGTCTAAGTGCTGTGAATACTTTTGCAGTGAACTGTGTGTAAGAGTTCCCTTTTTAACTCTCGAGTGTATGGCGCTCCATTGCATCAAGCTACTCAGCAGCCTAGTTAAAATGATGAAAAACACTCTATTTATGCAGTTTTCCTCATTTAAAGCCACCAAGAGGCAAAAGACATGAAATATTTGCAAAGTACCATTTTTCCTGACATTTACCGTCTTATTTTGAGAACCGCCTAGAAAACAGTCCCGTCAAGGGTGCTCAACACAACTTTTCCATTTGGTTGTCTCATTAAAACAGCAGGAGATAATGACAGGAGGCAGTCGGTCTTTATCTGAACGCAGCACATGACCTGCGTGTTTTCTTCTTAACCAAGAATGGAAATACTGATGGAAAGTCATTCTTTCTGAGGCAGGATGGTGCTGCATGCCCGGACCAGATTGCTTTCTGCAGTTTGGGAGGAAATGTTTTGCCTTTTAGCGTTTGTCACTTTGACACTTTCTGTTTACTCTCATCCCAGCACGGTACTTTTAATCTGCCTGTTCGGAATGACGCGAGCAGGAACGACGTCCGGCTTTGCCGCCTGGTGCATAATTGAAGCAGATGAGAGGGCTGGATTTTAAACATAAATTTTGCCGGGAGCAGCTTTAAGACCCTGCGGTGGTCGCATCACAGAGGGCAGACGAAGCTGTAACATTTTATAGGGTTATCTAATGCTGCACTTTAACCTACTTACCCATTTTATTTCATAAAAACAATCGACACGACCCAGACAAGCAAGCTACCAGCACTGCTTGTCCTCCAGTGTGCTTGGAATATAAATAGTTTATGAGTGTGTTCTTTGCTGCTTTCAGTGTATTATTACAGGGATGAGAGGGGAGGAGGTGTGAAGAGACAGAAAATACAGTGTAACATTGACCAAAAACTCACAATCTCGTAATAGCACTCTGTAGCATCAGTCCTTTAGTTATTTATTTATTTGATTTTTTTTCTGCTTAGCTAAAACAGATGTTGATACAGGGGTTTCTCTGAAGATGCACTGAGACAATGGGGGCTGGCAGTAATTGGAATGTGCGGAAAAGCCACCATTTGGCTGTTTTAAACAATTAAAGTTTGCCTTTACCAAAATTATTAGACCACATCTGTGTAATTAGAAATTCTTCCTGATATTTCACGAGACCTTTCAATATGTCAGAGGTAAACCCACTCTGCCTTGTTAGAAAGTCAAGAGGAAAATGCCCCTTTTCTGATTAAAGTACTGCAAAAGCCTTTAAATCCCTTCAGGTTTTCCATATTCTGTCATGCTACGACCAAAAGGTTCAACGCATTTTAATAGGATTTTATGGACCAACACCAAGTAGTGAACCATTCTGAGGTGAAATCAAAACGAGACGGTTTTTAAAATAGTTCAGAAACAAAAATGTTGAGAAAATGTAAAGGCGTTGAATTTACTCAGGACCACTAAATACTTTGTAGAACCACCGTGTACTGCATGTACTGTATTTTACGTCACTACCAGCTTTGGACATTAAGCAACATTTTGCCCATTTTTCGTCACAAGCTAAATTAGATTGAACAGCCAGCATCCATGAACATTAGTTTTCAACTCTTTCCTCAGACTTTGTATTGGATTTAGGTTTGGACTTTGAGCCAAACTAAGACATATACATCACTACATTATACCTTTGGGCTTATGTTTAGGGACCTGTCGGAAGTGTAATCTCCATTCCAGTCTCAAATCTTTTGGAGGCGGTTTTCTTCCAGGATTGCGATGAATTTAGCTCCACCCTTCTTCAAACCAGCTCTGATCTGCTTTTCTGCGTGCGCTGGATGAAGGCCCCCCCACAGAATGACGCTGCCATCACTCAGTTCCAGTGATGTGTGGTGGTAGTTTTCTGCCACATATTGTATTTTTGCATTAATTCTGATCAATGCTTGAAACTGGTAAATACTGGACCTTTTCGTGCAATCTCACATCCGAAAGTCTCTGTTTAGAAAAAAAAACAACACCCTTTGTTGGCTTTGAAATATATTTTCACTGATAATTAGTTGCTCTAAAGCAAATGACTCTATGCTGCTGAAAGCTATACCTGAGAAAGAAGAACAAGATGAGACTTTTTGTTTCTCTTTATTTTGAAAGTCTTCCATAATTGTGTATCATTCAAACATAATTAGCCGCACTCATTTTGCTAAAAGTCACTGTGATTATTGTGGTTCTATAATGAATACTGTGAGGCACGGCCTGCATCAGTCCAATGTCTTCGTTATGGATCCTGGCATTACTGTTTAGTTATTGTTTGCTTCTTGTATAGTGGTGGTCTCCAGCCTTACTGAACTGAAACATAACTGCTGTGTGAGCTTCCATCTTAATTAGATGCTTTTCTATCACCCACACACCATACGCCAAAAAAGTCGGACGTGGGAGGATGTTTGCTTGTTTTGAATATCTAAGGCCATCCTTATTTTCTGATCATTGTTGTGGTGGGGGTTTTGCAATTTGAGCAGTGAAGTATTTCAGCATTTTATCCACCAGAAATCCTGTGCAAATGCATCATTTTCAGATAATATATCATGCATTGGTCTAAGTAAAATTCAAACAGCTCTGCAACCATGATAAGGACTATTATGAACTATTATTTTGCATAATGTGTCTACTATTTCTGGTAAAGCTGCTGTTATTTTGCTGCTCTCTGCTGGTGGTAGGCAACTACTACAGATGAGCGGACAGCCGCGAAAGGCATTGAGTCTTGCAGCTGCAAAATTAATCTGCACTGACACAGAGGTCATTAATTTTCTGTGCTGATAGCTTCCTCTTGTCTCTTTGTCAGCTTTGCTGCAGTTACGCTGCGGCAGAGGCGGGCAGATGGGTTAAGTGCGGGGTGCACTTATAGCTTCACTCATAACTCGGTTACATTTGATGAGGGAGTACGCTGTGCCGCATGATTCACATCATTTTCATACCCATCCGAGCTTTCTGTGATGCTTGGTGTTCTGTGGGAAAAGGATCTGCGATCTTGGGAGAGACCAGTCTCATCAGAAAAGAAATGCTCCATAAGAAGATAAAGAAGATGTTCATGTTTTCACTTCAGTTAATTTTTGTATTTTAAAAGTATCTTTCTACGTTTTATTAATTTACACCCACAAACCACTGTGTATCATTTTGGAATTTGATGTGATAGATTGCAAACTAGTTTATAGTTTTGAAGTGAAAGCAGAATGAAGCTTGTTTATCCACATATTTTACTTACAAAATCCGAAAAGTGTGGCGTGCATTCGTTTCCAGTCCCCTTTAGTCGGAATCCTCTAAACAAAATCCAACCCAGTCTTTTCCCTTTAGATGTAGCATTCAGTTCAATTCAATTCAATTTTATTTATATAGCGCCGATTCACAACATGTCATCTCAAGGCACTTTACAAAGTCAAATTCAATCAAATCATACAGGCAGATTGGTTACAAACTTTTATATCTAAGGAAACCCAGCAGATTGTATCAAGTCTTGACAAGCGGCATTCACTCCTCCTGAAAGAGTGTAGAGCCACAGTGGACAGTCATCTGCATTGTTGATGGCTTTGCAGCAATCCCTCATACTGAGCATGCATGAAGCAACAGTGGAGAGGAAAACCCCCCTTTAACAGGGAGGAAAACCTCCAGCAGAACCAGGCTCAGTGTGAACGGTCATCTGCCTCGACCGACTGAGGGTTAGAGAAGACAGAGCAGAGACACAAAAAAGCACAAAAGTACACATTGATCCAGGAATCCTTTAAATTCTATTCTTGATTTAACAAGAATCCAATGAAGGGAAGCTAAAACAGCAGAAATATGATCACTCATGTTAATTTTCATCAGATCTCTTGCTGCAGCATTTTGGATCAGCTGAAGGCTTTGAACTGCATTTTGTGGACTCCCTGATAGTAAAGAATTACAATAGTTCAGCCTTGAAGAAACAAATGCATGAACTAGTTTTTAAGCCAATATTTCTAATTTTGGCAATATTCCAGATGTGAAAAAATGAAACCCTAGAATCCTGTTAAAATGGGATTTACATGACATGTACTGGTCAAAAATAACACCAGGGTTTTTTTTACTTTACCAGAGGCCAATTTAATCTCATCCAGATTAAGTGATCGATTAAGACGTTTATTTTTAAGGACTGTGGTTCAAAGATGACAACTTCTGTCTTGTCAGAATTTAAAAACAGAATATTTAAAGTCATCCAGGTTTTGATGTCATCAAGACATGCGTGTAGTCACAATAATTGATTGGAGGCCTTCATAGATTAATCATTAATATGGGTAGTTCATGAAGGCCTCAGTTGTTTGTTAGAGAGGAATAGCGAAGAATCGTGAAAGGATAGAAAACCGAGCAGACATTAAAAAAATTTGGAAAAAGTTTAAAGTATGTTTAGGTTGTGGAAGAAGGTGTCCTGTACCGATATGACTCTGGCTTAGATGCAAATCACTTTGCTATGTGTGGATCTAATGCTGCACCTTACCCTGAACAAACCAACCCTCAAAGAAACGTGGTGGTGGCCACATCAAAATATTGGGTTGCTTTTCATTAGCAGAGACATGAAAGATGGTCAGAGATTGGAAGAAGATGGAGCTAAATACAAAGTAATCCTGGAAGAGAACAAGAAGCTACAAAACACTACAAACTGGGATGGAAGTCCCAGTCACAGTCCAGAGTGAAATCTGAGGTGATACTAAAAAAATGATGATCGCAGACACACTGACAGAAGATCTTGATTTAAAGAGGAAGGGAAACAAATGTCAGTATTAAAAATTGGTAGAGAGGCCCATTGCAAAAAGCCTTACAGCTGTAATTGGAGAGAAAGTTGTTAAAACTCTGACTCATAAGACAAATGCCACCCCAGGTTTCTATATATACCACATCATTTTTGTTCACTTCACAACCATGTTCTGCTTTGTGTCGGCCTGTCAAGTAAAAATAAAAATACATTCAAGTTTTGAGGTTTTAACATGACAAAATGGGGAAAAGTTTAAGCGTATGGCACACTTGGAGCCATAAAGATGAACCCTTACTGTGTACAAGTGTGTTCATCTGTTTCAGGTAGACTATAGGCCGTACTAGTAAATTATTCTGCCATGCAAATCCATTTTGTGTTGTTATGCGGGCTTCTGTAAACTGAATCCACTGTTTTGCTTTATTTGCATAAGGTTCAGACAACGCTGGGTGACACAATCCCGATTATCAACATACGCCACGTGACAGGACCTAGCGTCCATGCTAGCGTCCATGCTAGGTCCTGTCACGTGGAAAAGGAAGGAGAACCGAGCTCTTCCCGCCAACAGCGAGACCAACAAGCAAACTTGTGTTTTGACCTCGTGACTTCCACCTTGGAGTGTCGTCGCGTGTCATTGGACGACAGCTTGTGTCCACGCCCACAACGCCTCGTGGGTTTGTTTCCCGCGAGGCGCTCGCGCCGCAGAGTAGCTCGATGCTAGGCGGCGGTGAGTAGAGGATCCGTGGGACTCTACCTGTGGGGGATTAGCAGAAAAAAAAATGGCGAAGCAAAGCTCACTGTTCCACTTTTTCACCAAGTCTCCACCGCCGGTCTCCAAGCCGAAGCCGAGTCCCTCCCCGGCCGAAGCGGACCTGCCGAACTCCGTGGAGAAGTCCAGCTCGTCTCCCAAAGAGGAGGCCAGACAGACGCAGCAGCAGCAGCGGAGCAAAAGCAGCAAAGCTAAACAGAGCAGAGCCGCCAAGGCTGCAGGCGGAGGGTTGAAGAAGCTGTTCGGAGACAAGACCGCCGCCACAACCGGAGTCAGGTCGGTGTTTGGAGCCGTGTAGTTCCTGGCGTCACTGCGAACGCTTCTCCCCTCTAAGGAGAAACTTGGCAGGATAATATAATATAAAAAAAGTCACAAAAAACTACGAGAATGACTTATTGCAATTTTCAAAAGCATCACAGTTAAATGTCAGCTCTGCAGTATCTTTAAAAGTCGCTTAAAGAAACCAAGCCTCTGCAAAAAATGACTTTTCTGCATCACATGCAGCCAAACCGGAGCCATAATTATTGATAACACATTACTGCTGTAGCTCCAAATGCTATGAGGCTGTATTTATTAACCTGGCCTCTCATCGATAAGGCTGAAGCTAGTCTGGAACTGCCCCCATAGAGCAATGTTGCCAGATATTATGAGACAAACAAGCAACCAGCTCTATAAAAAAAGAAGCGCAGCAGACGACCCGAATACGTGTATTTGTACCAAGGAAGCAACGTCATTAATCATAGCACCATGTGTAAATAAATACCCGTTTTTCATGCCGAAATACTTTTTTTTATTGCTCTTAAACAAAGTTAGACGTGGTAATACGTATTAATGTATCAATAGATACATTTTATTAAAGACGCAAGTTTTATTCTTTTTTCACTCACACATCTAATCCTGAGCTTTCAGACCAACAACAGTAATTTCTTCATTTTTTTTGGCGTGCTGTTTATATCCTCGTGCATACACACAGTTTTTTTTTTTAAAAAAGCCTGGAAACGGGTTTATAATTTCCAGGTGATTTGTGTCTTACACTTTGCTTTCAACTGGGGCGGGATCTTAATACCTCTAGAAAGAGAACCGTTCAGCACAGCTTCTTGCATATGTGCTGACACACTGTAACTCCGCAGTACTTCATCTGGCAACATTATTCAGCCTTTGTTTGTCAAATACAGAGACAACAAATTAACAAGCGTTAAAGTATGGCTTATGTGTTACTGGCGCCTTTGAGCACCACAGATTTTTAGGCTTCCCTCGTAGACCAGCTGAACGCTTTTTTTGGAGAAAGGTTTTTCTCTTTGGACACGTCCAGGATGGAGCTATTTGACCACAGGGACCAGAAGTGTCTTTGGAGGAGTTGAGGAACCAAGGAACGCGGTAGTAAGGGTCAAGCTTGGTGGTGGTAGCATCACGCTGCCGGTGCCAGTGAAAATACTTCAGCTTTAACTAGGGCTGGACGATAATTCAATAACAATATATATATATATCGATCTATAGACATATCGATGATAGAAAAAAAAGGGTCAGTAAAAAGTTAAATAAAAGAACAGTTTTCCTTCCTTTTGCTTTCTAGCCTATCATGTAGATCAATATTACAGTCATTACATCCTCACAACCAATAACAAACGCTCCGCCCCCTTCAAAGAGTTCAGAGAGCACACGTTCTTTTTTTTTTTTTTTCTTCTTCTTCTTTTTAAAAACTATGGCAAAAAGTTGGTTGAATAAAGGGTTGAATTTGAATTCAGTGTTTGTGTGTCTGTATCTAAAAATAAGACACTAAACAACGGCATAAAATGGCCAGGGCTGCACTTCAAATACATGGGTTGATAATTATCGATATTGATAACACAATATGATTTCTATTTTATCGATGTGCTTTTTTTTTCTATGTCGTCCAGCCCTGGCTTTACCTGACATCAGCCGATGAGTGAGACGACTGGATGACTTGTTACGCCTGATGAGTTTAATGTCTGTCTGACACACTTTGACTTATCTGTGACTTCTTATTGGTCTCTTCGACAGCTCCACATGCCCATTTGCAGCTGGAGCCCTGGTGTGGGCCAAACTGGAGGGACACCCCTGGTGGCCGTGCATGGTGGTACCTCAACCTCTGACGGGCCAGCAGATGAGGGGCCGAGGCCGAGATCAGCGCATACACGTTCATTTCTTTGACGAACCTCCGACTAGAGGATGGGTCAGCACCAAATACGTCAGAGAGTACCAAGGTTGGCTAATGCCGTAATTAAAGCAAGCTTGCTTTATTCTAAAGGCGTTGAGGCTTGTTGTGAGTGATTGTGTGGGTAATGGCGGTCGTCGCCGTGTTGTCTGTAGGGTCCGACAGCAGCGACGTCAAACCCGGCGGCGTGTTCTTCAGCAGCAAACCCGTGATCCGCCGTGCCATGGAGCTCGCTGACAAATGTATTTTTGACAGCGCCGAAAAGAGATTAAAGATGCCGATCTGCACGGATCCATCTGATGAGGAAGAGGAGGAGGAGGACGAGGAAGAAGAAATGGAGGTGATTATATATGTAGAGCATATTCCTGAGCGCACTGCTAGTCAGGAGTTTATACACACACATCATAGACATGAATTTATTGGCTTTTAACAGTCGCTTTATTTGTCTAGCATGACTACTACAAACAACTTCAGTGTAAATGTTTCAGTTTATTGTCCATTTTCTCTAAATGTATACACACAATCTGACTAATATTTGGTTAAATGTCCCATATGAGGCTCCAGAGAGACCAAACACTTTCTCTAGGCGTCTAAAATGATTATTTCTGTTTTTTTTTTTTTTTTTATTAAACTTGTTTTTAACCAGATAAAAGCCCCATTGATCAAGACCTCTTTCACCAGGGTGCCCTGGTGAACAATCACCTTGAGCCCTACAAGCGCACGTCTAGTTTTTTGGCTCTAATTTTCTCACCACTGACTGAAGGTGTTTGGACACGTGCTTGTTTCAGCGTCCTAGAGGTGTCGGTTTTGGTGCACATGCTGATTTCTTGGTTTGTCCAGGTTGATGGATGTTGGAGCCGAGGACACTGGTGTTCCAGCAGCTTCTGATAGACCAGAGCTTTGTTTGTTCCCAAACATCCTGACCTCTTCTATTTCTTAGGAGGGAGACGGTTCTGACTAGAGTGTTATTGAAAGACAACAATGATGGCACTAATGAGTGTGTGTGAACTTCTAGCATTAGCGCTGTATGGGGATGGCTACCTTTCACATTTTAATCGATACCA
This sequence comes from Fundulus diaphanus, assembly GCA_037039145.1. Classification (NCBI taxonomy): domain Eukaryota; kingdom Metazoa; phylum Chordata; class Actinopteri; order Cyprinodontiformes; family Fundulidae; genus Fundulus; species Fundulus diaphanus. The sequence goes on along the minus strand of CM073121.1, from coordinate 39,299,102 downwards.
GTACTTAACGGTACCTGTTTTCAGTACTTTAGTGTGTTTATGTTGTAATAAATGTTAGTTTATTAATAAAATCTCTAAATTTTCCTTACTTAACATTTATTTCTCAATATATAAGCTTGTTTGACTCTAGAAAAACAAACCTTAAACAATATAATTTATGAATTTTATCACATTGCCTGAATCCACAGCACATAAAGCACATTTTTAGTTATCAGAGGCACAGAGAGAATGAGGTGAAAAAGGGATTCAAGCTGTGTGGGAATCAAAGTCGGGGAATTGATTTAGTGCGGCAGTTGCAGAGAAGAAGAAAAACAACTATATTAAACGCATTATATTTTTATCCTGCTTTGTAAATCGGGGCTCGATGCTTTTGCAATGAGGGAAGAGAGCCTCCCCTCGGCGGTTCGGTGCCCGTCGCTTGCACTGTATGATAAATGCAGTTTGTTGATGCATGTTTTCTAGTTATATTGTCTTTATATTCTAATAAGCAACATAGTTCTTATCTATTTACTTTTAGGTTGACAGGTCAACAGTGACTGACGAAGAGGTCAGCGATGGCGACGGGAAGCAGAGCGAGGAAGTGAAGCCACCCAGCGGCAGTCGGCATTCCCTTCGTTCTTCCACCGAGAAAGGAAGCAAAGCCAAGCGCCGGCGCATCGTCGTGGCCTCGGACAGCGACGAATCGGACGAAGAGTTCAAGCCAGACCAAGCTGCGTCCGGCAGCGAGGAAGAGGAGGAAGAGGCGACGGTGAGCAGCGAGGAGGAGAAGGAGAGCAGCCAGGAGTCCGAACCCGACAGCCCGGTCAAGCCTGTGAAGCGCAAACGCCCCGCGGAGAAGTCTGTGGGCAAGAAAGCCAAGGCGCCCTCTGCCGCGCCCTCTGCCGCGCCTAAACGAGCTCCGGCTACGATCGCCGCGGACACCAAGTCCCGCCTGTCCGCCTTCTCGGCCCCCGACAGCTTCGACAGCCAGGCCAACGGCGCGGGGGCCGCCGGCGGTGCCACCACCTGGGATCACGAGAAGCTGGAGTGGCTGCAGGACGGCAGGAGGAAAGACGGTAAACGACGTCGTCAGAGCGAGGACGACTACGACCCCACCAGCCTGTACGTGCCTGAAGACTTCCTCGGCAGAGTCACCCCCGGGATGCGCCGGTGGTGGCAGCTAAAGGCGGGGATGTTCGACACCGTGCTTTTCTACAAGGTGGGCAAGTTTTACGAGCTGTACCACATGGACGCCGTGGTGGCCGTCAACGAGCTGGGGCTGACGTTCATGAAAGGCAGCTGGGCGCACTCCGGCTTCCCGGAAATCGGCTTTGCGCGTTTCTCGGACGTGCTGGTGCAGAAGGGCTACAAGGTGGCTCGCGTGGAGCAGACGGAGACGCCGGAGATGATGGAAGCGCGCTGCAAGACGCTGGCCAAGCCCACCAAGTACGACCGCGTCGTCAGGCGAGAGGTGTGCCGGATCATCACCCGCGGCACCCAGACCTACAGCGTGTTGGACGGCGCGCCGTCGGAGAGCCAGAGCAAGTTCCTCCTCAGCTTGAAGGAGAAGGCCGAAGACGAGAGCTGCGGTCGACAGCGCAGCTACGGCGTGTGCTTCGCAGACACGTCGGTGGGGTGTTTCCACCTCGGCCAGTTCCCAGACGATCGTCACTGCTCGCGGCTGCGCACCCTGATCGCACGCTTTCCGCCCGCCGAGGTGCTCTACGAGAAGGGCAACCCGTCCGCTGAGACCCGCAAGATCCTCAAGGCGTCTCTGTCCTCTGCCCTGCAGGAGGGGCTGAACGCCGGATCCCAGTTCTGGGATGCCCAGAAGACTCTTAAAACCCTCTCGGAGGAGAATTACTTTGAGGAGATGTCTGGAGACGAATCGGGCGGCTTTCTCCCGCCGCTGCTGAAGCGCATGACCTCAGAGAGCGACTCGCTGTCCCTGACCCCCAAGGAAGGTTACGAGTTGGCTCTGTCGGCGTTGGGCGGCTGCGTCTTCTACCTGAAGAAATGTCTGGTGGACAAAGAGTTGCTCTCCATGGCCAACTTTGAAGAATACGTCCCTGTCGACGTAGAGCTGGAGCAAGCTGCCGGGCCGGCCACTTCTTTCTCCCAGACCCGCCAGCGGATGGTCCTCGACGGAGTGACGCTGGCCAACCTGGAGATCTTCCAGAACGGCTGCGGGGGCACCGAGGGGACCCTGCTGGAGCGCTTGGACACCTGCTCGACTCCGTTCGGTAAGCGGCTGCTGAAGCAGTGGCTCTGTGCTCCGCTGTGTAACCCCGCGTCCGTCGGAGACCGGCTGGACGCGGTGGACGACCTGATGGGGGCTCAGGCGACGGCGACGGAGGTCTCAGAGCTGCTGAAGAAGCTGCCGGACCTGGAGCGGCTCCTCAGTAAGATCCACAGCATCGGCACGCCTCTGAAGGGCCCGGACCACCCAGATTCCAGGGCCGTCCTGTACGAGGAGGTCACTTACAGCAAGCGCAAGATAGCCGACTTCCTCTCGGCGCTGGAAGGTTTCAAAACCATGCAGGAGATTATTTCCGCTTTCGCTCCAGTGTCGGGCGACTTTCGCTCCACGCTGCTTCGGCAGATCGTGAGCCTGAAGACCAAAGGGCGCGGCCTCTTCCCCGACCTCTCTGCAGAGCTGAAGCGCTGGGAGACGGCCTTCGACCACCAGAAGGCCCGCACCACCGGCGTCATCACCCCGAAAGCTGGCTTCGACCCGGACTACGACCAGGCGCTGGCGGGAATCAAAAGCCGCGAGCGGGATCTGCAGGACTACCTGGAGAGGCAGAAGAAGAGGCTGGGCTGTAAAAGCATGGCCTACTGGGGAACCGGGCGGAACCGCTTCCAGATGGAGGTTCCCGACAGCGTCTCGGAGAGGAACATCCCCGAAGAGTACGAAGTGAAGTCCACGAAGAAAGGCTGGAGGCGCTACGTGACGAAGGAGAGCGAGCGGCTCTTCTCGGAGCTGCAGGGCCTGGAGGAGAAGAGGGACGCGGCGCTGAAGGACTGCATGAGGAGGCTCTTCTACAACTTCGACAAGAACTACGGCGACTGGAAGACTGCAGTGGAGTGCATGGCGGTGCTCGGTAAGAGCTGCCTGTGGGGAGCCACGCCCCATCTGCTACACTTTATTTCAACTTTCGTTCTTTCCTAAGCGTTCTTTGGCTTTTTGACAACAGTTTTATGACTAATAAATGGTGGATTGTATTTTCTCTGTAGTTCAAATCGACGATGGTGTTCCTCAGATAAAGCTGATTGAGGAAAAGTAGGAAATCAAGTATTTCACAGAAATTAGGATTAAGGAAAAGTATTGGTATTTTTATCCTGCCCTCTTTGTTTCTATCTATCCCCGTGTCCATCCTTCAGCTTAGCGTCCTCCCCATCATAACGGAAAGGGAAATTTGGCTTATTTAGAATCACATTTTTTATCAGTAATATTGCAGAGTGACATTTTTTCTGAAACGATTTCGCCCCTGGTTTCTGCAGAAGTGTTTCTTCTCGTGCGTCTTTAAATGAAGTCGCGTAGAACTGATTCTAAGTGGGATTTGCGGCCCGCAGACGTGCTGCTGGCGTTCTCCCGCTACAGTCAGGGTGGAGACGGGCCCATGACCAGACCCCGGGTGGTGCCCCCAGAGGACCACCACCACCACGCCGCGCCCTTCATCGACCTCGCCGGATCCCGTCACCCCTGTGTGACCAAGACGTTTTTTGGGGACGACTTCATCCCCAACGACGTCTTCATCGGGTGCCGTGGGAACGGGGAAAGCGACGCCAGGTGTGTCCTCGTCACGGGACCAAACATGGGGGGGAAGTCTACCCTCATGCGACAGGTGGGCCTGTTTTACGTTCCCTGCGTGGATATTCGAGCATTTTAGTGTTCTCTGCCGGTTATTGATAAACTCTTGTTTGTTTTTTCTTACAGTGCGGACTTGTGATCATTCTCGCTCAGCTCGGATGCTATGTACCAGCCGAGAGCCTTCGCTTCACTCCAGTCGATCGGATCTTCACTCGGCTGGGAGCCTCGGATCGAATCATGGCCGGTAACGCCCCCCCTCGCCGCGCCTTTAACGGGCAAATAATGTTCCCATTCCTTGCAGCCTAAGCTAACGTCTGCTCTCTGCAGGCGAGAGCACCTTCTACGTGGAGCTGAGCGAGACGGCCAGCATATTGCACCACGCCACTCGGCACTCACTGGTGCTCCTGGACGAACTAGGCAAGGCTTCCTGCTTACGGCGCTCTCTGCGCAGCTTCGCCCCCCCCGCCCGTCTCTGTGACTCATTAGGCTGTGGCTCGTTGCAGGAAGGGGCACCGCCACGTATGACGGCACAGCAATCGCCAGCGCTGTGGTGAAGGAGCTTGCTGAGAAGATCTGCTGCCGCACGCTCTTCTCCACGCATTACCACTCCCTGGTGGAGGACTACGCAAAGAGTCCCGCGGTGCGACTGGGCCACATGGTACGTGCTGAGTAGGGTTGGGAATCGAAAAGATTTTCACGATTCCGATTCCCTTATCGATTCTGTGAAACGATTCGATTCCTTTTCGATTCCAATTTGAGGGAAAAGGAGAACAAACAGTTTGATGATGAGCATCAACTTTGTTTACTTAACTATCACACGACCTTACAAACTAACAAGGTCAAGATGTCCACAGCAAATGTGCAACTGGAGTAACATTTATATTTGGTTAAATAAAAAAAGGAATATAAGAACAAACTTAAATACAGTAGATGAGTTGTTTTAGAATACAAGTTGAAGAATACAGAATACAGTTGCTTGTTAATCTCTCTTTAGATAACCTCAGTCATCTAAATCTAATGGAGAAGCCATCCGTTTAATGAAAAAGCATTACTGTACAATTTTGGGAAATAAACTCATCTCCCCCTAATTTAAATTAAACGAGCGTCACCGTTCTCTCGGCCCCTGAACTGCGGAGCAACTTCGTAGCATGTTTCGTTACATGCATTGCAACAGCTAGAATCATGTAATAATTCCAGCTACCAGTAGTTCTAATTAAACATGCTACCATGGAAGGCCTGGATTAACGAGAAAGGCACACTCCCTTAACGCCAAAGAGAGGTAGGAAACTGGTTTATATCCAGTATGGTATATGATTTACTAGGAACCAGCCAGTGATGTAAAACTAGCTACTTACCACCAGAGTTGCCTTCCATGCTGGTCGTATCTTTAGCTTCTGTCCAGTAAGAATCAAAAACACGGCATTCGTTAAATTGTATGCCATGTTGTGTGCGCAGGTGTTTCTGCCTGTTGGATGTATTTCCTCCCGCGGATATAATTGCCATTTTGTAGTGATGGGTCGATGAGGCGTCATGAAACGTTTCGACACATTGCCACTCTGTGCCGATACTGTGCCGATACTGTGTCACTGAATACTGACACCTGCTGGACCTTAAAAATCCCTACAGGCAACCTGGTTGACAGAGTTAACTGACACTGATTTGATGACCAAGTATACACAATACAATTTAAATCATTGTATGTTGAATTGTATTATTTTATATTTTCATTTGAATTAAACATATATTTGATTTTTTTTAGATACAGTCAATAAATAATGTGAAGGAGGATGCTTGTGGACTGGCTTTTTTATTTTTTACAAATGGTTGATCGGGCGCTGTGTTTAGTTACCTGACTGATATCATCTGTTCTGAAATCGGACATGCTGAGTATGACAAAGGGAGGAAGAACTACTCAGAGTAGCAGCTTTCTACTCAGGGTAGATCAGCCGTTTTTTCTGAAACGACGCTCAGAACAAAGACGCACAGCGCAACCCGCCCAACCATAAATGTTCAGCCCATCCATCAGTGGTGCGCTCCGATCAGCACCTTGCGCTCACAGAGCGAGACTGTGGTACACCATCACACCAGAGTTGCAAAATGGTTAAAAATTAACCATTATTAACCGTTATTTTGTTTACAGTTCAGCTTGGATTTTATTTACTGCGCAGCATAGCTTTGCTGTGCGCGCTGCTGTGCGCGAGTGCACACGCGTGCAGCTTGGAGGGAACAGAAACAGTTTGGCGCGTCAGTCAGTTCGAAACAGGTGCTGTATTGGTCACGTGACCGAAACAGTTGCTGTATCGGTCACGTGACTTTTCCGTAGCAATACACACATCGACACGGGTTTCGCTCTATGAGACCGACACATGCGCTGACGCATCGGTGTTGCCGGACCCATCACTACCATTTTGCAATGATTCCAAAGCGCCTTGTTGCCATCTTTCTCTTCCTTAAAATGAAGCCAAACTTTCGACCGCTTCCCCCGATGGGGCGCCACTTTTTTTTTGTTTTGCTTTAAGCCTGGTCACGTCATGCGCAAGTTACGCACACGTGCTTACTGAACGCCGTGTGCGTAACCTGCGTATAAAACGTGGCGTAACTTGCGTAAAAAACTAAATGTTTCCTTATGTTGAAAAAAATTTCCAAGATAAAAACATTTGGGATGTTATGTCTTAAGATTTTAAATTCATAAGACCTGTTAGTCAGGGGTTACATTTTTAAAGCTGTATTTCACATTCAAACTCATGGTTATACCTTTACAAAACAAAATTATACCTTTATGTCTCTTAAGGTGGCATAAAAATAGGTTTAGAGGCATTAAGTCCAAGGTCCCAACCACTTGAAAGAAGGAAAAAAATTAGTCATAATTAGAAGATTTATAGTCTATGAATGAAATTAAAGTTTTTGGCTGCAAATCAAAATTACTTGCTGTCAAAACTTGTTTTCGTTGACTTTTAAAATCATATTTGTACAATTATTTTATTTAAATCATGATTTTTGACTTTTGAGATCCATGTTATGCCGAAATGTAATTTTTGTCACCTGTCAGTTATAATTCTGACTTTTAATTTCATATTTAGATTTTTTTTTTGTCCCAAATAGATTTTTTTAAAGTTCTCTTGATCCTAATTATGAAATATAATCACAACGTCATGACTTTAAACAGTCGATCTACTTTCAGACGAAACACTGACTTTGCATCTTATTGAGAGTCTAAATGAGTTTAAACAGATTATTTGCTCGTTGAAAAATGAAAGTTATGGTGAATCTCACACTTATGAGTTGTAAATGTCCCAGGTAATTTATTTCACGTGGTGAAAATGGGGTTTAAAGCGTTAAAGTGAAGCAATAACCAAGGATCATAAACAGTTGGTGGCTTCCTCTAAACTGCAGAGCAGCTGCATCCCTGATCTGCCCACAAACTGCTTCCTGAAACTCGGCGTAGACTTTGCAAAGGTTTCTTGTGCGTTCGTCTTTTTTTTTTTTTTTTTTTTTTTTACCCCCAACAAATCCACCTGTGAGCTGCGTGACCAGGGTCCCTTTCTATGTTTGAGCCGGATGATTTGTCACCTTCAGGCGTGCATGGTGGAGAACGAATGCGAGGATCCGAGTCAGGAAACGATCACGTTCCTCTACAAGTTCGTCAGCGGCGCCTGTCCGAAGAGTTACGGGTTCAACGCCGCTCGCCTCGCCAACCTCCCAGAGGAGGTCATCCAGTCCGGGCACAGGAAGGCCAGAGAGTTTGAGAAAAGCACCATCAGCCTCAGGCTGTTCAGGTAGGCGCTGGCGTCTGGAAGCCGATGTGGCGCTCCCAGGTTAACGCTGCGTCCGCTAACGGTCGCCCCTCTCCTCTCCCCGCAGAAAGCTCTGCCAGTTTGCTGAGGACGGCGCTCGCTTCACTTCGCTCGTTCAACTGCTCCACACCCTGTAGTTTCTGCTTTCTTTTTGTTCTGTTCAGCACCCCACGGGGAAATAAACACTACTGCAATGATCTAATAAAGTTTATTTTAAAAAAATGACAATGTTTCATCTAGGAAATTAAACCCTTTTAATTCACACTAGCGCCTACATAACGGTTATTGAATACTTCACAATATATTAAGTCTAGATGTTATGATACATGCATACATTTTCAGTCTGTATGAGAAATCCACAATCACCAGTACACATGAATGAAAGGGGGGGAGGGGAGGCCATGAAACCATAAAGCGCTGTATATAGATACTTGTCTCAGCTTCTGTAGAGCAAAAGCTGTTCAATTGTCCAGCAACATTGGAAAAAGAAAAACTGAAAAGTCCTGAAAATGATGCTTTTACAAGACTTGCTGCTTTTAATTTTGCTGATGTAAAAACAGTCGGGCATTTGATATTTAAAGGCAATAAAAAATAAAATCAGGACCAGATGTAAACAGATTTAGTCAAACTTACAGAAGGACCTGGGAGCATTTAAAATGGTTTCCCACCAGATGTGTAAATAAAACGTCGTTTTGGATTAAATTAGCTGTCATGGCTGTAAAAGACGACGTTCAGCAAACCAACATGAAAAAAAAAAAAATGAAGGATGTGCATAGAAATACGTAAAGCAGGCGGTAATACCACAGCTGACAGATGCTTTCAACAATGTACACCAGTCTTGTCAAAGCACATTTCACCATCAGTTTTCCTGCTGGAAAAAAAAAAAAAAACATTGCTGGAAAAAAAAAAAAAAAAAAACGTTTAGTGTTTTCCTCTTTTCTCTGATCTCTTTCACAGAAAGAAGTTAGATACTGCGACATGAGTATAATTACAGCAATTCTGGGGGAATAACAAAAACTAAAACAAAAAACATTTAATAATAAAATAAAGACATTCAAGTACAGTAAGATTTTTGCATGAAAATACAAAACTACACAAAAAGCATAAAACCAAATAAACAGTCGTCTTGAGAAGGAAAAACAAAAAGCTGAAGTGCTAGGTCATTTTTTTTTCTCCTCCCGTACGTTTAATACGAGCACGTGGGTCGCCCAAGTGGTGGAAGCATCGTTGCGTGTGGGACCTTTTTCCCTCGGATGTGGAGTCGCCGTAGGATCTTGTTCTCTGGCTCCTTTGAGGACGATGAGCGACGGTGGCTTCTGTCCGTGACCGGCTCAACCCACCCACAAACCCTGAGTCAGCTGCTCTCCTCTCTTCCACTGGTGTGTTGTTGTTCAAGAAAAAGTGAGGCATCCATCTTCAAAACTGCTTTTTTTTTTTTTTTCCCCCCGCTCTCAAAACATTTAGCTTTTTCACGTCCCAAGTGTTTTATTTTTAAGCCGGATTTGCCGTCAAAGTGAACTTGTATGATAGTTCGGGGGCTTCCTCTTCTGCTGCACAACTAAAAGTGTCCGATGTTGATTGGAGCGGAGGCACGACGGGACCTCGGGTTCTGGCGCTCAGTTGTGCTGCAGCGTGTTGGACTCTATGGGAGGAGCGGAGTCGTACAACGTGTCCGTGTCGTGGGTCGGCTCCCCGGCTAGCGTGCACGGATTGGACAGCGTCCCCGCTCCGCAGTCGCAGAAGAACCTGCGGGAAGAAAAAAACGGGACACGGTGATGGATTAAATTCTAATTCAGAAACGGGACAAATGCGCTGCTGGACATAAATGCATAATATTCAGTGTATTTAGCTGTAAAAACAACCAGATATATTATTTAACCTTTTAGTATTGTTGTGGATGTGAACGGCGTAAAACATGGAAAGGTACAGTTTGGGTAAATTATACATTTTACTAATTTTCTCCCCCAATACTTAGATCGGTCTGTGTTGCTTCAACAATGTTTGTGCCTCTCGACTTCTATTCAAAGTGCATTTTTCAATCGGCTTTAAAATTTCACCTTTTATGGTTTTCTAGTAAGAGAATAGATATTTTTCCTGATAATTCAAATTGGCATATATATGGGAGGGGGAAGAAAGTCAAATGTTTGTTTTTTTTAACCCACACAACAATAAATTAGTAAAACTGGTATTGATGGGATAAAAATAAAAAGTAATTTGTTATTATTCATGATGGAAAATGAAATAAACTTAGATACATAACACTTTGACCGCCAAGGTTCGACTTGATGCATTTGGATGTTTGCTAACAAGACAGGATTAGACTTAACCAGATTACTGAAGGTGTACTGTTTTGAAAAAGGCTTTTATATTATGCCTCCATCTGAATACCCTTAACACCTTCTAGCTCCTGTTCCTTTAACTTTCATGGGGAGGAAAGGAGCTTCATACTGCTGTGTTGAATTCAGACAGCCTTTAACTCAGACGTCATTACGTGATGGAAACGCACATAGACAATGAGAGTCAAATCCGGGCCTACTGCCATCCTAAAATGAACTTAACTGCACACGATCTCTTCAGTTCGGACATTTTCGTTGATTTCCGCGAGCGGGGCTATGCTGATATGTCACGGCACAGATTGTGGGATACCTTAAGGGTTCTTATGTGGCGGGGTACCTAGGCAAAGCTAGCCGCGAGAGGAAGCATAGAGGCTAACTTTCCTACCTCCTTCCTTACTGACTTCTCTACTCAGACCAAAAAGTCTACCAAGTAAATTAAAAAAAATCCTGTCTTTATTTCTCGCCATTAGAGTGATTCATACCGAACAGGAGAACGTGACACAGTCCTGTCGTTATTCAACGATCGCAGGCAGAAAGCTGGACATGCTCACAGATACAGAACGAGACGCAGTTGTTATCAACCAGATCTGCAGACAAACAGGCGCCACTCGTGTGCTAAAAGCTGACCTAAATAAAGCTCCCCGTGCTGCGTTTTACGGAGACATGTCATCCGGCTCGTTTTCATTGTTTTATATTTGGCAGAGCCCTGATTAGTAATGATGTTTAGAAGCAGAACGCCCACCATTTAAAAAAAAGGTGACCTGGAACAGAAACCTCACCGTGTTTTACTGGGATTTTATCAGACAGATAAACTTAAAAGCAGAAAGAAACCATTTCATCATGACTGATGAAGAGGCGGTGTGCATTTGTATTCAGCCTTCCTTATTCTAATACCAACCTAGTTAGAGTCCACCACTGCGTACTTTAAGCTTTATTAAAAAAAAGGTGAACAGGATCTTATCGACGTTTGTGGCCGTTCTTCAACAAGCAACAAATACGTTTTCAAGGCACCGTATTTCCAACCAAATCATAAAAGTAAAATTTAACAACCAGAATACACGCCTAAAGTTAAGCGCTGCTCTCGTGGTAAAGCTAACAGCTAGCGGTAGCTTATGTTTGTAGCCGCGCTGATGCGCCTTCTACAGCTTTACTGACTTCTACGTTGCTCTCAGACACCCGGGTCGTCCTGAGCGTCTAATTTCAACATAGGTTTGACGACTCCCACTGAAACGGCACAGCAAAGATCGAAAAGCACCCACCTGTCATGTCTGATGAACTCCACATCGTGTCCTTGGTGACACTTCTTGATGCAGTTCACACAAATGGCGTTGCGGTCTGTCGTGTTGCAGGTGTGACACCTGTGCACACCAACAATCAGTCATCACCGGAAGAAAAACACAAAAGCGGTGAGAGATCCCGGCTGTTCCCCTGGTTGGGGGGTCGTTACCTGTAGAAATCGTGCATCGGGTAGCTGGTGTAACTCGAAATCTTGTACAGGCACTGACCTCTGCTCACAGCCTTTTCAATGGCGTCTTGATTGTTCTGGATTTTATTATCTGGGAGATAAGAGACGGGGGAGAAGATTCAAACGTGAATATCTGATGAACAGCGGGAGGATGCGAGGATTTGACCTTCTGAGCACCTTTCATTGTGACGTTGACGCCGGATGCGAGGAACAGTCCCCCAAAACGATTGTTGAAGATCTGATTGCCTTCCAGGGTCGCTGTGGCATGGTTGGTAATCTCAATACCTTACATTTAAAAACAAAACAAGTTATAAAATCACAGAAATGGCATTGAAGGGCATCCTGTGCGCGTGTTCCCCACCTGCAGCGAAGCCGTCAAATATCCGGTTTTTCCTCAGTGTGGGGTGACTGTTGGTGCTAATGAGAACACCGGCTTGGGCATTTCTGAAGATGTCGTTCTCTTCTAGCAGGCCTTCACAAAAGTAAAAAAAAAAGACTTTAATTTTCAAAGCTACCGCTGTGGAAAACGCAGGAAAGAAATGAATACATTAAATAATAAAAAATCGGTGTGGCTACCTCTTCCTCCGTTGAATATACAGATCCCTCCATCTCTCCCGTCATGGATCTTGTTCCTCCGCAGGGTGGGGTTGCTGTCTGTTTTGATCCACACCCCCGCCATCGCGTTGTCAAAGATCTCGTTGTCCTCGATGAACCCTAAGCCTGAAAAGCCAAGAACGATTAAAGGTGATTTCTGAAAAGTAGAATGGTTAGTGGCGTTATTAAAGCGTTAAGTCGGTAACGGAGCTTCCCACCTGAGTTGTAAACCAAAATGCCGCCGTTCTGGCCGCCCCAGATCTTGTTCCGTCTGATTTTGGGATTGCTGCCGGTCCTGTCCAGAAGAAAACAGCGGGGGGTGAGCGGTCACTGGATCAACGCAGACCCAGCGTTTCAGTCTGTACGACACGAGACTTCAAGTCTGAAAAATGTGACTTATTTTTTCCGACAAACCTTATCTGCACCCCAGAGTACATGTGATTGTAGATATCGTTGTCCTCCAGGACACCGTGGCCGTTGTCGTAGAAGTACACCCCGACCTGTTTCAATAACCAATGTTAGGATTTTATTTTCTCCCGTTCAGTAAAATGCACAAAAAAAAAAAAAAAAAAAAAAAGCTTTTACTCTGACAGAAAATGAACGAAAACATGTTTACCGGGACAAAAGAATCAAAAAACACCCAAGGGCACCAGTTAAAGCCAAAAAAGATGCTGTTTTAAATGTCACCAAAGAAATATTACGCACCAACATCATTCATCTTTTACTGAGTGCCGCCGTTAACTTCAGTCTTCAACATGAAAATATTCCACATTTTATAGATTTCTAACTCCATATAGACCACTTTTAGAGAGTCAAAGATGTTTATCTTCATCCTCTTCAGAGTTAAAAAAAAAAAAAAAACTGGGAGCAATATTAATCTTTAGTTTTTTATGTTTGAGCAAAATTGTTCGTAAAATATTTGCTCCTCCAAAATAAAATTACTACGTTTTTATTTTTATGAACGTCGCCAATCCTCAATATACAAAATATCTATGATTTCTTTTTTTACCCACTCCCAGTCTTTGGGAGTGGTCCTTTAACAATGCAAATTTGTTGATTTACAAAACATGGAATAAAATCAACAGGTAGAAAACAATAAATCTGACATTTTTGAAAGGATTTAAGCACCAGGGAATGAAAATAGAAAAAAATGCTGCAGTGGCAATGTGCTCAACATACAAATGCCACAAGGGACGCAGGTTTAACCCTCTGAGGGCTTCACACATTGCTGGTGTGTTTTTGCCCCTTAATATTTACTAACAAAAAGTTCTTCCTGACTTTTGAAATCCTTGTTTTCAACCCAAATCTTGCAAATACAAAATATTTCCATGACCAAACAGCCAGTGGATATCTTGACGCAACACTTCAGGAGGTAATTCACAAACAGTACACTAAAATAAGCCAGCAAGTTCAGATAAGTATATTAGAAAGAAATAAACTGAAGGTAGACGCAATAAATACAAAATCAATCTAAAATAACTTAAGACCTAGCAAAGAAATAAAAAAAAAAATGGACATTTTAAGTTTTTCTAGAGCCCAAAATGAGGTTTATTAAATGCAAATCTGTTTAAGAACCTCCTAAGAAGCGAAACAAAAAACATCCTTTTTTTTTTTGTTTCAGCGCCTTTATATTTGCCCCTCATGGGTAAATATGGCGAGCTGCCGCCTCACCTGCTTCCCGCTGTGGATCCTGTTCCTCCTCAGTACTGGCATGCTGCCCGTCGTCACCCACACGCCGGCCAGAGTGTTGCTGTACACCTCATTCTCCTCTATGACTCCCTGCCCTTTTTCATGCTACGGCGCGCACACACACGACAAACCACAGGACACCGTCAGGTTTCCCAATGACAAAGTAGGAATAGCTACTGAAATTAAAATCTTTAAAAAGTGGGGGTGGGTAAGAATTACAACAACAAAAAAAAAGGTTTGTTGTAACGGCTGAATATGATCTGAAGGTTTACCACGTATATGCCGCCGTGTTGGCCGTCGTGGATCTTGTTGTGCCGCACAATAGGACAGCTGTTGGTCCTGATCTGGATTCCCGCCAGGGCGTTGCCGTAGATGTCGTTCCCTTCGATGAGGCCCCGGCCGTCACCGAAAATGTACACGCCGCCTTGGTTGCCGTTAAAAATGGCGTTGCCCCTGTGCGATTGGACCAAACGACACGCGTGAGCGTCAACGGAGGAATATTCTGAAGGAACACCTCGGCTAGCTGGACGTAATCTGACCACGCCGACCTTATTGTGGGGTCGCTGTTGGAGGTGATCCACACCCCTGCAAAGTTATTTGCATAGATCTTGTTTTCAATGAACTGCCCGCGGCCCTTTTCGTGCACATAGATGCCCCCGGTCTGACCGTGATGGATCTCGCAGCGAACCACGGTGGGGTTGGCGTACGCCTTCACCTCAAAGCCGGCTATTCGGTTCCTGTGGATGTTGCAGCTCTCAAAGTAACCCTAGAGAAACACGGGAGAGCTGCAGTTATTGTGCACAACACTAGTTATTGCGCTGCATAGGGGAGCAAAGCGCAGCAGACCGAGAGGCTTTGGTTGAACTAACCAAGCGCGTCTTACCATGCCGTGATCAAACGTGAAAACGCCGACATCTCTGCCGTGGTGGATGTGATTCCTTCTGATGATCGGGTTGCCGTGGTTCTTCACCCAAATCCCGGCCAGAGCATTGTTGGAGATCTCGTTGTCTTCATATATACCCTAAACAACGACACGCGTACAGTAAATGTGCCTCTGTAATCAGTCGCACTCAAAATAAATACAAAATAATAGCTACACCAATGCTGTGGTCCATAAACCAGGGGCTGTTTTCTCAAAACAATGGGATTAGATCTTCTGTAGAGGCTTTGCTATTGAATGGACACTCGTATTTTTAGGTGTATTAGTGTGTATGGAGACGCAGCGATGGGTCAGAGATCAGAACCGGACAGTTTTTCCTCAATGAAGCCGTATACTGACACAGCCATGCTTGTGTTTTTAATTCAGAACTTTTTGTTAAGATCTACTATTGTTTTAGGCTCCAGGTTATTCCTATTCATTAAGTATAGTATATTCATTTACTACTAAAAGCACTCACTGTGACGGCCCATTTCTTTTTACGTTAATTCAAATATATGATTTTTACTTTATAATCCTGAGTAACATCAGTTGGGGCCTCAAAG
The DNA here is from genome assembly GCA_037039145.1 of Fundulus diaphanus. NCBI lineage: Eukaryota > Metazoa > Chordata > Actinopteri > Cyprinodontiformes > Fundulidae > Fundulus > Fundulus diaphanus. The sequence goes on along the minus strand of CM073121.1, from coordinate 39,283,949 downwards.
ACAGTTGGGAAAGTGAAAAGCGTACATTACCTGTGCGTGATCAGTGATGTAAAGGCCCACGTTTTCACAGTCACTGATGTTGCAGTGCTTTATTGTGGGACACGCTCCCTGACCACTGACGCACACGGCCGACCCGACTGCAGCAATAACACAAAAAACACACAAAAAAGGTTTATAAAAAAAAAAACCTAACAGTCAAGAACTAAACCATTTACAATTTTTTAAAAAGGTATACAGATGTTTTTAGAATAGAGTTCAACAGAATATAACCATCCTTTGTCATCAGCAGCAAAGCGACAGGCAAACAGAAACACAAACTCACATTAAAATAATAAGCAACAATAAATAAATAGAGGTCAAATAGCCAATGTAAGAAAAGTCTACAGTTCTGCAACATGGTAGACTCTGAGAAATGTACACAAGAGGATCTAAAAACTAAGAACCGTGCTTTTTAAAATAGCTTTAACCTTTGCTACGTCTTGGCTCTTAATGAAAAACAGGCTGTGCGTTCTTCGTCCGCCCGTCTCCCCTAAAGCCTTCGTGCTCGTGCGTCACTGCAGACCAGCGCGGCGGCTCGTACCTGTGCATGTGCTGCGAATGATGCAGTGGTCGATGATGGGGCTGCAGTTGACCGTAATCTCCAAGCAGTGGTGCGCGTTGTGGTGCTGGGCGGATTTATCGTCGGGGTTGAACTGCGGCGCACAAAGCAAGTAGAAAGAATAACGCGGAGATAAGAAAGCAGTTCCAGTTCCACGCTGCGCGGCCTCCAAACATAAAACCTTCTTACCCTAATAGTCATAAATCCAACATAAGCGTCTTCGGAGCCTTCCATGAAAACAAAAGTGGAGTCTCTGGTGTTCTCAATGATGACTTTCTCTGCCACCTTTCCAGGAGCTACAAAAAAGGACCAAAGTGGTTTAATAGTTACAGGCAAGATGAGTGTAAAAAAAAATAAAGGTACCAGGAAAATGAATTTAAGACACGCGTACCAGCTCCAATCATCGTGATCGGGGATTCGATATAGATCCATTCGTCCGTGTAAATACCAGAGTGGACAAATATCAAGCCGTCAAAGTGAGGCTCCTGACCCCCGCCGAGAGCATCTTCAATGGTGTCGTAGTACTGGGAAAAAAAACAAAAACAAACAAACAAACAAAAAAAAACCACCAGCTTTAAATTAGAAACCAATACGCACCAAGAATAAAGAGGCTTGTCAGTTTACTTACAAACATGTTGTCTCTCCCTTTGTATCTGGCAGGATTACTGTAGAAGTGTTCTGCAAAGCCGGGCTTCACGTGGGCTCCTTTATACTAAAGACGGAAAATAATACGGTTATAATTCTACTAACAAATTAGAACCTAAAATGTCAGGATAAAAAAAAAAAACAAAAAACATTTCTGATGTCGTTAGAGCTGGTCTGCTTCTTTGAGACATGGGCTGGTGGTGATGGACAGATGTAAATGTGTGTTTTAGTGCAAAACTGGACCGTAAGTGTGACCCGCTTCACGTTTTTAAATCCTACAAGAGTCGCGGTTTTAAGATTGCGTCAATTCACTCCAACGTACAAGACGGCGACGTCTGAAGGAAAACAAACGGGGTGCTACGCCGTCTGGGAGCTTCATTTATTTGGCCCCTTTAAGTGTGAAGGAAGCAAAACAGATTCTGGAAAAAGTTTTCACTCTTTAAGACATTTTTCTCATCATAGTTTATCCTGGAAGAGAAAACCAAACAACGCTTACTAAATTCTGTCGTTTCCCCCCATCAATTTACAGCAAAACTGACTTATTTAGATCTTGCTGCATCAAACCTTGATGTTAACATTTAAGCCAAATGTGTTTTGGTCAGAATGCAAATTTGGAAATTTTAGATTAAAAAATATGAATGAACCCTGATTGTGGCGATAGAAATATATCATTTCTACATAACACAGCCCATTATGGAAACGTGCTGAGCAAAACAGGGTAAACTTCAGCTGGGACTCCATCTTAATATTAATCATCAAAAGAGAAAATTAACCAGAATATCCTTTTAAAGTTAATCTCATATTTCAGGGTATTTCTACCCCCCCCCTAATAAACATACAAACAAACACTCTTTTGATAAGATACATGCAGCTTCAGCTGAAAAACAGATAAAATGCAGCCCCTCTTTTAATCTGGTCTAAAACAATATAGGGCTGAACAATTAATCGCATTTTCAATATAATCGCGATTTTAAAAAACACAATTTCCAAATCGCAGAGTCTGCAATTTTTGGCTATGTAACAATTAGAGAATTAGACACATCCATTAGGTGTTGGTAAAATGTTTAAAGTGGGTTTGCCTCTACATGGAAGGGAAGACAGTTGCAGCAGTGAGATAATCTAATTGTATGACATGTTTTAGAGTTTATATAATCATACATAGCATTAAGAACAGGTCAATCAGTTTAATACATAGACTTGCTTGTTGGTTGCACTTTATGTTCAACAAGGATTGTTTTCCAAATCAACTAAAAGCTGTTCTCTTGAACAATATTCTGATTAATAGAAACATTAAAAGTTCTTTTTTTAAATAGGCCTTGTTTACAAACATCTTTATTTAGAGGCCATTTTTGTTGCTTGTGGTTAACGCAGAGAAAAGTCAAAATTGCGATTTTGGTTGAAATATATCGTAGTCAGAACGCGATCATTTCTGCTCTGAGTTTAGATGCTGTGGGTCTTTTAGCACCTAATCTGCACAGCGAGGAAACAAATTGATTTGTTGTTTGTATATGTTTAAAAAGACACGATAAATTAAACAGGAGAAAAAAAATCACATTAAATCGCAATATTAAGAAAAAAAAAATCGCAATTAGATTATTTTCCAAAATCGTTCAGCCCTAAAACAATAGCATAAATGATCGAATGTTGCAGCTAGTTCTGGCAAGAAAACCCCCGGAGGAGCAAAGCTCGGAGCCACCCGTGTAATAAATGAGACTTCCTCACCAGTTGCTGAAAGCTCTCCTTCCACGGGTTTGGCTGCTCATGTTCTTCTGGGTTTATCTGGTAAAACTTTCCTGCCTCCGGGTGCATCATGGGTCGGGTGTATTCGAAAACCTCCATGTACAGCCTCTTCCTGAAGTTTAAATAAAAAAAAAAAAAAAAAATCTCCTCATCAAAAAAAAAAAATCTACTTTAAATGCACATATTTCTCATCTTTACATACATTTACGACACTTGAAGTGTTTATTTAGGAGGGAGCGTTTCGGCATTCAGCAGCACCACAGAAACAATTAAAATAGCAGCCAGACAAACAAACTACATCAGATGCTGGATAAATGTTTGACTTGCAGGTAAAAGTAGCTTAGAAATAAACGATGACCTCCATCCAAGTTCATTTCAACGAGTAAAAACTAATTTAGCCACTTGGATTGATGGTCGCTATCCTTTCTGCCCACAAATGACACATCTTAGAGACCAAGCTCTAACAGCTCAGGTAAAGTGGTGAGAGAAAAGATGAGATTAGTGAGAAAACGTGGGTTAATATTATCAGTATTCCCATCACATCATTTAACAATGTCAGGTTGGGGTCCCTCCTTTCAGCACTGATGTTATATAAATGTCACATATCATGTTTAACACCCACAAACTGGCCATGTTGACAACCTAGAAGGCAAAAAGCAGAATGGTATGTGGGATAAAATATTAATAAAATACAAAATCACCATAATTGCTAGTAATCTAGTTGTTTTGTTTACGTCAACAAGCCAGGCTCATTAGACGGCATGCCTCACCAGAGGATGGGGTCGTTGGCCAGCTCACTGAAGCGCTTGCACACGCAGGCTGCGCGGCACAGGTCCTGCTCCAGCAGGTACGAGAAGATCTTCAGCACCACCTCGTCTGGAAGCTTCTCCTGCAGATACTGCTCCGCCGGAGCAGCTGGGAGCACAACGCCGTTGGATCGTTAGAGGCAGCGGATTTTTTGTGGGAACAGACAAGACTCGCGTTTTACATCAAGATCGCAGCCGAAGCAAGTTCTTGCCTTTGTAACTTGATTCTTCCACGTGAAATGCGTCGCTGTATTCATTAGTAAATAGTCTGATATCTGCTGCTTGTTTTTGTGTTACAAAAGTACCGACCGTGTGCCTAACGTGATATAAGCAGACAGCTGGCTCCTGTTCAACGAGGCCGCTTCACGGGCAAACAACCACTGCGGTCCTTTGGCCAGAGGAGCCGTGTATGACAAAGACTCCAAATGTCACAAACGCCCGACTTCAGAAGGTCCCGCCTACAAGCGTCAAGCGCGTTTCATCCAAAAAAGATCTCCCCAAGGGGACCAGCCCAAATTTTTGTAGACGCTTAATTTAACACAGAACTGCGCTGACAGATACGTAAAGCTGAATTTATTAAGTATTTACATATCAGTGACATCAAAAAGGCTTATTCTGGTTTGATGGGGTGTTGCAACCCGTCACATTTCTGAAGAACCAATCAGCTCAAATAGGGGTCAAAACAGTAATCCGTGAAAAAAGAAAAAAATAATCTTGAAGATATACAATCATATTAAACTATACATGATAGTTCAGCAGCTTTAGAGACTATTTATGTCCATAATTCATATAAATATGCAATTAAAAAGTAAACTGATGCATTGACTGGACGGGTAAAACTACCTGCTTCTTAATGGAGGTAGGAAGAGAAAAGAAACAGGGCTGCAGACTGGAGATTTTTATATATATATATATATATATATATATATATATATATATATATATATATATATATATATATATATATATATATATATATATATATATATATATATATATATATATCTGAAGAAATGTGTGCATTTACCTGGTAAATCTGGACACTTTCCTGAAACTCTGGGGCGTTTAGGTCGGTGCCCAAAGTTTTCCGTCGTCGAAGTGGAAGCACCCTGGAAGCAAAGCGGCTCTCATCATTGGTTAGCATTTAAAACATCGTTTCTTTTCTGCGTATGTTTTGCGCGCCGTCTTAGAAAGACTGGTGCTGACCGTACCTCCATGTTTGTCTTTGTGGGACACACCGTTCTCTTGGGCAGAGACTTTCTTCTAAGTTGGTAGGGACTATTTTGAGCTCCTGGACCGGATTCTTCTGCAACCATTTCTGCAGGGATGTCCTCATCTACGATTAGTAGACGAGGGGGGGAAAATGCTAGTAGTTAAATCAACACAAACAAAAAAAAAAAAAAAAAAAAAAAACATATTTATCATATGTACGTTGACATGACTAGCAAAAACCTGTGTTTACCTGAATTTTGAGATCTTTAGAAAGTGAAAGTTTCTGATCACTAAAAACTAAATAATCCCAGTGTGAGTTTTGTTTCCCGTTTGATATATTTTCTATCACAGCTCGCGAAGGCTCGTCTGACACCGCAGGAGTAAACCTTACACGTAATAGCTGGTGGAACAGGATTTAGAAAGTAACTTACCAGCTGAATTAAGTGTGAACATTACAATATAAGCTTTTAGAAATAAACTCGGAATACACAGGCGACACTTGTGAGCATCTTAACAGCATTCATGAGAAGCCGAGGTGAAAATCAGGCAAGTTAAATTGTCCTTTAAGGAGCCACTCTGTGCAGAATGAGCTGATCAGAAATCCTATCAAGAAGAGACTCAATCAACAACAAACAAGCCCGGCAAAGCATTCAGCCTAAGCTAATCCATCCTCGCCTCTCTCAACCTACTCAAGCTGGGCCGACGCACACCTCCAGTGAACGATGCAAACACTGCCTCAGGCTGCTACGGACGCAGTCTGTGTGATAAGTTACGACAACCTGAAGCGGCTCCGGCCGACGAACGGCAGGTCAAATACTGAAAAATCTGTTTTCTTCCCCCCTCCTGTTCATCAAATGCGCCCACATGAAGAACCCCCACCTTTTTCGGTTTATTCCACGTCGGAAAACAAGCAACGGGAAGAGAACTGACTTTGATAAATAACGGGATACATAACGTTTGATTTGAAATATGTTTTTGTCCTGGGGGGGTCGATACAGAAAAATGTTATTCTGTATCAGCCGGGTAAAAAGTCAGATCGAAGCATCTCTGCGACTACCTGGCCGTTGACTGAAATATCTGCGGAGGGTCTTGAACAAACAACAAAAAACGATTTAAAGTGTTAACATTCGGCGGCGTTAACTAGAACTGGGCTACACAGACAAAATATAACATTACTACTGCTTTACAATAACAATACTACTATTTTGAGGGGTTTTAATAATTATCGTCATATAATTACAAACTATTAACCCACTTTCAAATGCATGCAAACCCCAAAGAGCGGCCCAAACAAACAGCTAACATTTCCGTAACTAAACATAAATCCATTGATTACCATGGGTCCTTATGGGTTAAAAATCATTTTATCAACTAGCAATGTTTTCATGTACCAAGTTCAGTTCAGGAGTGACAATATGTTTCAGCACAAGCATAAAATAAAACAAATTGAGAAGACGACTGTGGCGCAGAGGGAAGGAGTGGCGGTCTTGCGATCTGGAAGTCATTGGTTCGATTCCAGCTTCCCTCCTGTCGCATGTCACTTAACCCCAAGTTGCTACCATCATGCATATCAGTGCAAGAATGTTAGGTTGGGTGAATTTAGCTTTAGTGCGCAGCGCCTGAGTATGACTGGAAAAGCGCAGCATGAATTCTGTCCATTAACCATTTGACGCTGCTGCGACCCATTCTCCGTCAAATAAAACCGCTCAGCCTACCCGACAGACAACTCACCATCCGTCTTATTGAATTTTGAGACCCATCTTTATCACGGTTCTTGCCATTTTCCTTTCCTTGAAAGAATATTCGATTTGGCGGCTCTATTGCCCGGCATTATTGTGAACGTCGCTCGCTCTCTAATTTAGGTGACAATTTAGGTCACCTTCATAGCTAAGAAAGTGACCTGGAAAAGGTTCGATAAACACACCCCTTGACATTTCTTTATTGGTATCAAATATTTAAAACCTAAAGGTCGCCTAACTCCCAAATGTGGTCTCTTTGACAGGCTTTTTTTTTTTTTTTAAAGCTAAACATTAAGACCTAGGCTTCGGCTTGTCTCTGGCATCATAGTATACCAGGTGCTTAAGGAGCTGTAGTTTGCAAACAACTACATTTTTAATCATACAATTCCTACCATTTAAATTCCCTTTTGTTGAGACGCCAAACAAAGGTTCACTGGGACGGTATTTTTCTCCCGCTGTTAAATCATAGTGACAGTGTCGCCCCCTCCCCCGCTCCCTGCTGCCCACTGCTACTCAGCTGGCTGAAAGAAAGCAAAGCCATTTTCCAAGAACGACCGAATTATCCGTATATAAACACATTTTTAAACTCTGCGCCCTTCACTCTACATCTGTTTTAAAAATGCAGTAAATAGGCATGACATGCACAATACATATAATTAATTTAAAACAAATTGACATTTGTTGTTGACATTGACATGACAACACTACCACTTTTTTTGAGTTGTTTTTTTTTTTTTTTGCAGCAGGAATACTTGTTGTTTTATTCTGTTTTAACTGAATGTTTTGTTTTTAACCCTTTGGTTTTACTGTGATAATCTCACACCGGCTCATGCCGAGCTCAATTGGGTTGAATGACATTTCCAAATGCATCTCCCCCCGCTGCGTGTCGTTCAGCTGATCATTTTGTAAAAAAAAAAAAAAAAAAAATCTAATTTATTTCACGAACTCCCAACGCTGCAAATGACGCCAAACTGCAGCCAGACACCGTAAATATTAGCAGCGCATTGTCCCTATGGTGTATTTTTTATTTTACGTTAGAACACAGCGAACATTAACAAATGCTTCTTTACGCGGGGGGAAAGTTTACGTTCAGACATTGTGGTCACTCATAGTTCACGGTTTAATGTCATCCAAAATGCTAAAAACCCAAGAGGTGATTCCAAGAGAAAAAGTTAGTCATAATGACGACCTGGGTTTTTTTGTTTTGTTTTGTTTTTTTTAAATAGGGGAAATGACGACCGGAGGTAGTGAAGCACGCATATAGCTAGCTGTCAAATACTCCAATAATAACAACTGCCTAGCACGGGCTACATTACATTAGCATGCTACGGCGGCTAGCAGAACCCTCCTAATGCGCCCCTCCGGGCGTTTGTCATCCGTCAATCCACAACAGTCTGAACATTTCGTTATCCATACATTAAACATCGGTCATTTCACCCCACAAAAAAAACAAAAACAAACCCGCAGCGGTATTAGGCGAGACGAGCAAAAGAGCAGCCGACTCGGGGGTATAAAAATCAAGCAAAACAAAGCGCGGCCTAAACGCTAGCTACAAACACACAAGCCTCGGCGTTTCCTGACTGGAGTACGCCGCCAGAGGGACGCCGTGTTCGGCTCGCTCTGATTGACGCTCCTTTTCGCTGTGGACGCCGTTTTTTTTTTCCAATAGCTCAAACAATATACGAAACTACCAAGTGGTGTGCAGAAATAGCCAATTAAGCAACCAGAGCTGTGAGTCTGACTTGCCTCCCAGCCAAGCGAAGGCTTTGTGGAAGGAAAATTACCTCTTTCCTGGTGGTTCCTATCCGGCTGCACCGGGCGCGGCCTTGATACTCGCCTAGGTCTTCTGTTCACGTTACTTGCTCTGACGGAGTTCATTTGGGGTGTTGGTAATCTGGAGGAAAACGTCGAAGCTTTCACGGCAGAAGAGGCGACGCCGAGCACGCCGTCTATGTCTTTTTGTTGAGCATCAGACGAGCTGCCATCTTTCGCCGCGGCTCGAGAGGACCGTGTCGCTGTGTTGCTCTCCCCCGTTTCGCCCCGCACTGGTGTTACGTCTGGCCCCGCTCCGCCGTAGCAGGAGGAGCCATAGCAGACCGCGACGGTCCGTCAGGCCTCGGTCACACATCACATGCCTACGCCGCTCGCCTTCTCATTGCCTCTCGCGTCGACGGCGCTCGATTTAAGTTGTTCCTCTGACATTAGCGTCGTATGTATGGAAATATGTGTTGTCCGCCTCACATGGGCTCTATTTATTTTAGGCAACGCACAATAACAGTTGATCAGGTGCGTTCAATGACAGCTCAATAAATAAACACGAACATGCTGGTCTTGAGCCCTTTGGTTGCTTGCGCGTCTGACCAAAAAAGGCAGAATATCAGCGAAAAGCCTCGTTGTTTTAGTCGTATGTTTAAAATAAAAAAACAATCGCTCAAACACACCATGAGATTCGGTGTTTATTTCTGTTAACTGTGGCTTAAAACGTATTTAGTACTATAAAAAAAGTACAATATTACAAAATAATATTTAAATCTGGATATGTAACCCCATAAACTGTACAGTAGATGCACTGATTGGGGTGTTTGGTCGGGGCTCCTTTTGCATGAATAACTGCATCGTTGCAGTGTGGTGTGGAGTCCATCTGCTTTGGGAGCTATTTAATGGATGCCTTCAGGTCGTTGGGTTTCCTGTCTCACCTTCTTCCTGACAATGTCCCAAAAACATCTTTCGCTCCACTGGCAGAGCGCAGTGGTATCCTGGTCATTAAACCAGAAAATGGCACTCTGGCAGTGTGGCCAGGTGTCAACTCCTGCTGGAAAACAGCATCTCCATTAACAATGCCAGCAGAGGGAAGTATGATGTTCTTGACATTTACTGTTATCATGCATGGATACAGCGCTCTGAAACAAGCCAGCGTCTTTAGCAATATTCTTTTGTTGCGTACTCTCATTACGGAGAGTCTCACTGGCTGCTGGACAACTGTCAAGCCAGCGGTCTTCCCAGCGAATGTGTAGGATTGTAAAATGGCCCAAACAAAACATATCTGCACTGAGACATTTTTATGGTGTCATTTAGCATTGCAGCTTTTTGAGAAATAACATTTTGGGTGTTCATCACGAGTAAACCATAACCCTCGACATTAAAATAAACGAAGAGACGTAATATCAGCCTTTTTGGTAAGTAATATAAAATATCTGTTTTACTTTTAAATTGTAGTAATTATACCAATTACCTTTTTTAAATGCATCGTCTGTTGAGATCCACTTGTCCTCATGGACCAAACATTCTGGTCTTGAATCTGGGGGACATTCAGTAGAAAGATAAATAACATAAAAGGCCCACACAAAGAGAAATGTACTTTAAAACACGGAACAACAGTAAGACATAAGCCAAACTGCCCAAGCTAAACAGCATTGACCGAAATGCCAAAATGAATCAAGCTTAAGAGAAGCAAAAATTTCTTTGTGAAGACTTAATTGAGTAAAACCAAATGATAAGCTGTAAAGAAACTATCTAGTTATTGATTTTTTACATCACTAACACGTGTGCATAAAAATTAAAACCACACCTGGGTAATGAAGAATGGATTTCCACTGCAAGATTTCACAAAATAACACATTTGTAAAAAGCACACGGAAGAAAAATCAACCGGCAATATGGCCATGAAGAGACTTTTGATAGATTTTGACATTCTCAAGCTTTTGTGTCAGGTTCAACAACCTTGCATGTTGAACCTGACTGTTGAATGATGAAGCCCTGATGAATACTGTCATTCTTGTCTAGGATGAGGCCAACATTGATGATTGTCTTCAGAATTTTAATCGGTACAAATCTCTTCATATTCCCACTTGATTAATATCTCTGATTGTTTTCCGTGAATTTTTTGCCACTCATAAAATGTGTGAAGGCAACCTTCTATTATCCCAATTAATGTAAAATGGGATTGCAGGCAGTCTGAACTCGTTTTACTTTAGCTTACTTATCACCGACTGAATCACTAAGAAACATAAACCTGGAGGTAAAACCAAGAACAGCATAAATTGTCATATTCAAAAGAAAATAAGCATGTGGAAGAATATTTTCTAGGATGTAAAACAACGATTCATTATGATTCACACTGACCGTGACATGTCATTCTATTGGTAAAAACCTATTTATATAGTGAATGTGGTTAATTTTACAAAAAGTCTCTCTTGCAGCTTTAAATAGTTGCAGTGAAAAAAAAATCCCACAGAAACAGTTTAACCACAATAATCCAGAAAGCAACAACAAACAGGGGCCACAAAACTAAGTTGAGCTGTGCCATAGTTAGACAGTTTCATTGTCATTGCCTGACTACCAGGCCTGTTTTTCTGGGATAAATTTCTACAATATTCAACAGAAAACAAAAATATTCACTTTCCTCGCTGGATATATTTTCAAACTCCTGCTGAGCCCCCAGGATTTGTGAAAAATCATATAAATAAATAGATAAATCCATAAATAAATAAATCACATTATTAAAATTAATAAAAAAAAATGTAGACAAACTAAAAGGGAAAAAGGACAGAATCACTCTGCAATTTGCATTTTTAAAATAAGTACCTGCCTGATTTAGCTATTGAGTCTTCAGTTAAAAGAGAGCACTACAGATATGACTTCCTCAACAAAAGAGAAGTCAGTTTAAACATTAGAAATGAATATAAAAGTCCGTCAGGAACATAAATCCACGCAGAATTTGACAAATGATGTTGGTTGATCCAAGTCGGTTGCGTCTACAGGACAATCTAGAGCAAGCACAAAGAAAAAAGGGAAAGGGCCAAAACCAAAACAGCCAGACCAAGGAGGAAATCGTAGCATCAGGACCGAAAACTCTAAGTAATTTCCCTTGAAAATGCAAAATGCACCGCATAAGAAATAAAAGACAAACGGGCCTGCGCTGGAGTCATTATTTGGTTCTGAACGGTTAGATATCCGCAGAAGGGAGTTGGACTTATTTCCAGAAAAAAACAAGTGTAATCCATCATTTACACATAAAAGGGAGAAAATATTGTTCCAAGGGTAAAGCGAAGCAGCCAAGTGTTGACAGCTGAACCTTTATTCAGCGATGTGTATTTGTAATATTTTATGCTTCTTTTCAGTTGCCACTGTACGACTGGCAAACAGGACTACGGATGAAAACTAGCCTTTTGCTAACTCATGTTACAGGTGTGCTGTCATCCACATGCACTATCCTGGTAAATAAATAAATAAAAATTAAAAATCCCAAACAAATGTATGTTTTCTTGGTGCCATTTACACACGCACCTCTGTTTCTCCATCAGTCGTTATGATGACAAAGACGTTTTTCGGGACGATGGTGCGTTATACCACTGACAATTTTCATCAGGAAAGGCACCAACTCAATAACATGGCTGATTAACCCAAAGGTCAAATTATTGTAGAAATTTACCAAAATAAAATATGCCTGACAAAAATTCCACCTTGCAGAGCTGTCAGCTGCTAACACAACTATGTTGGAAATAGATTATTTATTTTTATTACCCTATTTTATTCCTCAGAATTGATTCCAGTGATTAAATATTTGCTCTTCTACCAGCTCAAATGAGTAGGTACCATTAATTACAATAGAACAATTTATTCATTGCAAAGCACCTGCGCTACCAACTGCACCACTGTGCAGCCCCTCCAGAGTGTTGAACTGGTATATAAAATAGTTGTGCGCTCTACTTGGGATTCACTTTAACTACAGAGTCACCTGTTCCAAGAAAGGTTATTCCGTATGTTTATCCAGGGAGCTGTACCCAGGTAATCTGTCCAAGCCCTGCTTCATGCGGTTGAAGTGGATGGATGGGTATCAATGAAAATGAACGCACACATGACTCCCACGTAAAGACAGCCTGCACCATGTCAATGCAAGCTTCCGCTGCCATATGGGTGGAGCAATGTCGGACCTCTTTTACTCCCTAAACCTCTCTTACCTGAGAGGTTTTCATTTCCATCTGAGTTTGACTTGAACTTTTTACTGGTAGAATAGGTTCCCTTACATCATGTTATTTCCCAGGCTGTCCACTAGATGTCCTTTTAAGTCATCATCTGAGTGCATGCTGTGTTTGGGAAGAGGATCACATGACTCCTCTGTGCCTTTAAAAACAATCTGAATTATGCTTCAGATTGTTTTCATTTTTCATGAGTGATGCTAAATGCTCCTACAGACATCTCAAAGGTTCGCTCTTGGCCGTAAGTTCACTGTGACATCTACATTTTGTAGTTACTGGCATCACAAGAGATTGTTGGGTTTAGAGTTTGTTGTGATAAAATAAGCAGAGGCACTCAGAAGCTGTATGGTTGTAACAGGTCTAGGTCTTAATGTTTTACATTTGGAGGATAATATGATTATTGCATTGTCATTTTCGGGAACGGATGATCAGAAACGCAATTCAGGGATGGTTTCCAGGAAGAGAAAGTTACCTAGGTGGGATTCTTAGTTGCTTGGCTCAGGGTTGTTGACTGGTAGGACACAGCCAGGTCAAAATCACAGAACTAGATGAAGAAGGAGGCAGGAAAACAAAGCTGTGGGGCACAACCACCCCGGAAGTGTAAAAATGTCATTACAGCGATTGGTGGTTTGTGTCAGAGTGATGACAAAGAAAAACAGATTCATTCTCTGGTTCCGGTTTTACTGTGAAAATATTTGTGTGCGGGATGTCAAAAAGTTCTTTGGAAAGGTATATATTCCTCACTTCATGCTTCATGCAGTCACATTAGTCTCCATCTATTTCATTGGGAGTCCCCTTTACTCTGCCCCCCCTAAAGAAAATCTAGAGCAAGGAGCTGCTTTCAGTCACCCCATCAATCCACTTGTGTGTTATTCAGTTTGCGTATGTATGCACATGTTTTGTGATGGCCTCAGATGTTTGTCAAAGAACACTGCTGAACAACTGGCATCATAAAAACCAGGGAACACACAAGCCAGATCAAGACAAGATATTCACCTAATCTGATGGACATTGAGAGCATTTATCAGAGAAGCAGCCATGAGACCAAAAGTAACTTTGGAGGGGCCTCACAGGTCCACAGCTCAGGTCATGCATTTATTTAATCTCACTATTTTGGGATAGCGGGATAAAAGAAAGCCATTAGAAGTTCCGTTTGCCCCAAGGCATGTAGAGGACACAGCAAACATGTGGAGGAGGGTGCTCTGGTCACATGAAACCGAAATGTAACTTTCTGACTCAAGTCAAAATGTTATGTGAGCTGGAAACAACAAGACTGCACATCATCCTGTACGCACCTCTACAGTAAAACATAATGGTGCCATAATAATGCTCTGGTGATGCTTTTATTCAGCAGGAACAGAAAAGATGGCCAGAGTTGATAGGAATATTGTTAAAAACCAATTAAAGGCTGCAAAAGATGTAAGACTGGGGAGGAAGGTCACCTTCCAGCAGGACGATGACCCTAAGCATCTTGTCGAAGCAGATATTGACTATTTTACATCATATCAGGTTAATGTATTAGAATAATCCATCCAAAATCCAACTATAAGTCCAGTTGAGGCGTTCCATTCAACCTGACTGGACAAATATCTCAGTCTAAAGATGTGCCAAACTCATAGAAACATGCCCCAAAAGACCTGGAGCTGCAGAGAAAAGTGGTTTTACAAAGTATTGATTCAGGAGGCTGAAAATAAATGCAATCGCCACTTCTTTGATATTTATTTTATGGGAAACTTTAAAAACCATGTATATTTTTCTCTTTTTTAACTTCTCCATCAATAAGTTATTTTTTTGTTCGTATTTTACTCCAAACTTCCATTATATGCTTTTTTAATGGAAGTTTTGAGTTTTTAAAAGCTCTCATCATCATCAGTTTATTAAAGACACCAATAGGTCCATATTAAAAATAAACAAACAAATAAATTAATAAGAAAAATAATTAGTAAAAAAAAGAAAAGAAAGATAATCAATTAAAATAGTCACAAATTTACAAAAACGCAACGATGCCAATGTTCCACCTTCTAGACTTAAACCTGATTGAGCTTCGTGCAGGGTTCGTCAGTGCTAGGATGCTGTTATTTGTAAAGTCAGCTAATCTACACATGCAGCTGTGCGTAAGGTTGCGTAACACAGCATAAAAAGTGGAAACACCAACACCAGCAAATAACTGACTTGCAGCATTCTCAATGTGTCATTATATGCCCCTTTTAGTTTCTGCATACTGCTTTGCTTATAAGGTCTCCACAGTATGCTTTAAAAAGTGCCAGTTTCACTGAGACAGAACACATCCTGAATGTACAACCGTATTAGCTTGTGCATGCATCAAACGACCTTGTCCGTAGATATCCGTGCCATCAGCCGGGTCATCGGTTATATAATGACCCAGGGATTTAACAGCAGCACATACTTTCAGAACAAAACACCAGATGCCGAGAAATCAGGAAATACCAATTTCTGATTCTTAAAATCATGGTGTTACTCTTCTGTGCGTTGTGCTTAATGTCAAACTCCTGACCATATTGTGAGCAGACCTTCAATAACTGTTGAGTCATCTGCATACTGTACATCAAGCGGTCAATTATGGTCCCACCAGCAGCAGACACTGTTCCACCATCTTGTAGCCGCTTTTTTTTTTGTAAGTGAAAATAAACAATGCCACACTGGGTAAATCCTTACTGTCATCTTAAATCTTGCCATGAAGAAAAGAAGGAAAACAGTAATAGACATGAAGTGGGCTCGGCTATCATCTTCCTACAGACACCACCCGGCCTTTCATCATCTCCCCAGGTGGTTTCATTATCATTCACATGAAACGTGACGAAACCATTTGAGATGTTGGACAGTGAAGTAATCAGCTGACAGGTTTCAAAGACCCAAATTAACAACTAAATGGAGGATGGGTGGATCAGCGCCACACATGTGACTTTTACAACACTTTGGGAGTCCCTTAATCATTTCTTAGGCTTTGAACTTATCATAGGCCCTCAACTCCTAGGGCAGCCTGCTATAACTGAAAAAGACCTTTGAAAGAGAAGTGAAGAGTCGTTGAGATCAAGAAAGCAAGTCCAGATGCTCTTACAAACGGGCCATGTGCGCGCTAAAGGTTTATTGATCCGTCTGTGACTTTGTCTAAAGGGGTTATAGGTGGCTGACCCCATCAAAGGAGTCATCTGGAGGCCTTGTGCTGATCAAACATAGATAAAAAGGGGGACCCTCAGGGTCCTTTACACAGGACTACAGATTGTTTTCAAATTGTCATTTGGAGAGCCTTGGGAAAGTTCTTCACTTTTTCACAAACTGTCATTTTGCAAACACAAACTTCTTTGTATTGTATTGGGATTTGATACACAGACACAAATCAGCACATAATTGTGTACAGCTTGCAAATCTCCTGCACCGACCGGCGGGAATGAAACTGATAAACTTGCTGTCACAATTTCACACTTGTTTTGATTTAGTATTCCCATCCAGAACTCAGAGGTTTGTTAGAGAATATTAGTGAACAAACTGCATCAGGAAGACTGAGGAACACAGCAGACGGGTCAGACATGACACTGTGGAGAAGTCCACGTCTATCCTGAGCTTTGAACGTCTTGTGGAGTTGGTTCAATCGATCGTCTGAAAAGGGAATTTTGGACAACTGCAAACCTGCCAAGTCATCTGTCAACCTAAGCTGACTGGCCGGGTATCAAGGGCCAAGAGACGATGGTAACTTAAGGAGCTGCAGGTGGGAGAATCCATCAATCGGAGAACTATCGGTCGTTCACGCAAACAAATCTGGGCTTTACAGAAGAGCAGGAAGAAGTAATTCATTGTAGAAAGAAAGACATACGAAGTTCAAGTTAAAGTTTAAATGTAGTCATAAACCACAACTTTTAAGTGTTTGACTTTGTGGCCAACATGCAAAATGTAACATATCCCCTCCATTGAGAAACATGGTGGTGGCAGCCTCATGCTGTGGGAATACAATTCTTCAAAAGGGAGAAGGAAACTGTTCAGAATTGATGGGAATATGAATGTTGCTAAATATAGAACAATCCAGGAAGAAACCCTATTGACACCGGGGTGGAAATCCATCTAAATATACAGCAAGAAATGTTTCAGATCAAAGCGTCTTCATCTACTAGAATGGCCCAGTCAAAGTCAGGACCTAAATCAAATTCAGAACCTGTGGCAAGAATTGAAAACTGATGTCTTCACAGACTCCTCATCCAATCTGACTCGGTTTTTTTTGGAAAGAAGAGTGGGCAAAAAAGCTCAATCTTTAGATGCACACATCATACAAAGAAGTTCAGCTGTGGGTGCAGTGAAAGGTTTCTCTATAAAACAATGAGTCTGCGGGTAACTAGAAATGCTGCAACACTTTTCAGATGTTGTTTGTTTAAGATTTTCCTTCTCCTTTACAGTCATACACTGTTTCGCGTTAGTTCAGCCCATCCCGGTAACTGTCGATTTAATTTGACAAAATAAAAAAAAAGTCCAAGAGGTCTGAGTAGTTTTGCAGGGTATGATATATGAACTCATTACTTGGCCTGAAATGTCAGCGCGTGTTCACGATTCATTGTTTGTGTGCTACTGAGGAAATGCTTTGACTCTAAAGCTGCTAAAGCTGAAGGGAAGCATTTATCATGGTGCATGCAGATATTTCACTATCTCTAACTTCCCTTTATTTTTTCTATTAATTTGACTAGTCTACTGAGGAAAAATATACCAAAATGAGCAACTGCATCCAAGCATTAGACATGTAGATTTTAGCCACGGGGACCTCTGTTATTTTTGACACTAATATATTGAAGATATGACAGTGAGGAACATGTGTTGGCTTGGTAACCAATCTTGTATCCAGTGGCAACAGAGGTCTATTGAATGCTGGGTGGCTCTGCATGTGCTGCTGTGCCCACCACTCTCCTGTGTCCTCAAGTCATGGAGGCACATTTGTGAAGCGGATCTTAAAAATGGTGGGGGTGTTAGGTGCGTGAGAGGCAAATCCTGCGCCACTATCACAAATGTCCAAGGTGTAGAACAACTTAATGCTCCAACCTGCAGGTGGTAGCACTCCCTCTGTGTTGCTCCCTCCATCTGTCAGGTGCACAAGTAAATAAGGTCTATATTTAATTCCTTCTTTTAATCAACCCCCCACCCCTTTGGTAAACTGTTTCCTTTCCTCACAATGCAGCCGAGCTTGAAACACTGTTCCTGTTGCCGCTCGTCAGTGAGTCCATCGCTATCTAAAGGCATCTTCTGGTGCAGAGGCAGACACAACAGGATAAGCGTCTTTGTCTCAGACTCCTGTCTGTCAGAGACACCCCACAACCAGCAGCCCCTACCCCCTCCCAGATTCTCCTCCATTTGGGCGGTTGTTACAGAGAGGGCAGATGGCTCATTACCATAAATAGGACAGAGAGAGAGAAAGAGAGAGTAAGTAGTAAGGGGGCCACGCGCACCCAACCAACAGGACCGTGATGCCCGAAAACCAAGAAAATGGGAGTTCGTTGCTAGGAGAGAGGAAAGACAGCTTTATGGCAACACAAAGCTGACCCCCTCCACCCCCAAACCCATCCAACCTCACTTTGCTCCCGCCCTCTTGCATCCCTGTTCTGGGGACTGAGACTTAAATCTGCTGGTTGGAGACAGATGGTCAATGGGCCCCACCGTCCTACAGCTGGAAGCAGGCTGCACCAACACAGCGAGTCCTGGCAGGGCTGCATCGCACCTAATCCCGTCCAACCTATGAGAGGCAGGAATGGAAAGTGATGAAGTCCTGGCCATCAGCTAAGAATAGATCTGCACTTGTTGCCCACAGGAAATGTGTGGCTGCACAATAGATGGTAATTTTTTTTTAAAGAGGTTGTAGTGGCGTTCTTCTTGCTTGGAAGAAATCTTTCACAACGTGTGATCACGGGTTCCCTCATGATCCTCCGCTTCTGCAATGTTTTTTTATTATCCTTTATCTTTATGGTGTGACATGTTTTTTTTTTTTTATTAAACCTGTATTTATACAGGTAGTTTCACTGAGACACGAGTTCACATCAACTTTGGTTTTTACCAAAGTCTGTGAAAAAGATTACGACTTCTGCAACATAGCGGCCCAATCCAAGATTACTGATTAAATCAGCGTTGTTTCGACAGACAGATTGCTGATGCACAACGCTGCATTTCACTTTTTGATTGCAGCAGTCGTATTACAAGGGAAACTGGACTTGACTGGACTCAACAACTCAGATTTTGTTGTTAAGTTAAGCTTTCCGGGTCTTTCTTAAATCACACATTCCAGTTAAAATCAAGTTTTTTGGAAAGTCTAAGGGGGGTCTGATCCATGCATCTAATCAATGCTGTTTATCCAAGATTAAGTTCAGGAGAGAAAACCAGACATCCCTGTCCTGAGTGTCACTCCCTAGTTTGTTCTGAGAGAAACCCAGGCATTCAGAGGCCAGCAGGAATATATATATCCACCAGATTCTGGGTCTCATATTGGCAAGTGGCTGGAAAACCTCTGAAGGGAGTCACTCAAGAGGCTTCTCAAACTGATCCACCTCAGCTCATTCTTTGGGGTGCAGAGGAGCAGCAGCTCTACTTCCATGGAGGAAGCTCAGTCACCCTGTGTAGCAAGATCATTTCAACTTCCTTTTTCTGGGATTTTCAGTCATGAGCTGTTCTTCATGAAAAAAGATAAGGGTCAGAACAGACATGAACCAGCAAGAGCTTCAGATTCCGGCTTAGCTAATTTAACCACAACCGCTTTGATCATTTCATCAACCAGAAGCATCGGCATTTCTGGTCAGGCTACATTTAGTTTAAAGGTCAGATCCATTAACAACACTACATTTCATGTTTTGTGACTATAGGAGGGAAGCAGAGGATCTGGAGTTATTTTTTCCCATTAATTGCTGATAATTCTAAAAAATAATAGATGCCATTCTCTTTTTGATTGAGGCTTATTGTATGTTGTGTTGAATAACTTTTTTGTTTCATTATGTAAACAAACAAAACAGGGCACACTGTAGTCTCAAAGGAGACTCTTCCTCTTATTTAGTGAACCACAGACAAGAAACGAGCTCTGCAAAGAATAGCACATCTGCTCTTGCCTGAACTTCTGGTTGAAAGAGCAAGTGCAACCGACTGATTAGTTAAGAATACACGTTTATTTTTAGAGGTTTGCTCATACTGTAGATATGTATGTTGTTACACAGTCACAACATACTTACATGTTGTTACACAGTTATTGTCACAGTTGTAGATTTACATAAATTTGATGTTGCAGATAGGGTTGCTTCAAATCTAGGGCAACAAATTATGCATAATGCATGTTTTGCGTGCGTGTAAGGTTTGCAGAAAGGTTCAAACATGTCTGAACCCATATGTGTGTATATGTAAATATGAACAGGTGTACGTGAGGTTATGTATGCATATGCATGTGAACAAGGTGTGTTCCATTTTGGACATCAAATGATAGTTTTTATTCTGATTTGCTAAAAACCTTGGATATGTAACAGCCATGACAAATGAGTTTATTTTTACTGAGGTGACTTCGAGGCATTTCCCACCCTGAGCTGTTCCTTACAGAATATGTGGATGACGTTTAAGGATGTAAGGGAGGGATCCGGCTCGAAAAGGTGGAGTCAGGCTTTTGGGGAGTGGTGGCCTGGTGGTTAGAGCAGGACACTTGCATCCTGTAAAGGGTGTAAGTTCCCCCGGTTCAAATCCCACACACCGCAACTCTGGGCTCCCTGAGCAAAACCCTTAGCCCCAGCATGCTTCCTGGGTCCTGCGCTGTGGCAGGTAGCCCACTGCTCCTAAAAACAGGAATGGGTCAAAAGCAGAGGACAAATTTCACTGGAATGCATATTGCAATGACAAATAGCGAAGATGTTGATGAGTAAAAGGACGGCTTAAAAGAAAAGGACAACTACCCACAGACCAGGAAAAGACAGCATGTCAGCAGTATGAGAAATGAGCAGAAAAGTGGCGTTCCTGCATCACCTCTCCAGCCGCCCTGGTTGCATAGGAACAAGAGGGCCATGCCTACCCTGCAGACACGCTCCTTTCCTCTCTCATCTGCCACGCTTCATTAAACAGTGTTCATCCAGGCACGGAGAGGCACTGCACCACTTTCTCCTCGCAGCAGCCGTGTGCCCGCTCGCAGCTTCGCCTCTCGACGAGGCTCCCCTCAGACCCAGGCAGGGTACGCTGTCCCTCAGGCATCAGGTCACACTCACTTTTCATGCACAGCGTAGAGAGACAGCCGTGAGAGGCCCGCGCTTAGACCTGCGAAGCAATGGTTCTCAAGCTTTTTATCAGACGTACCTGCGTTATCAAAGGTGTAGCACTTTTAATAGACGACATAGGGGCTGCAGTGTGTTCGCTCAGTTTTGTACTGAATAGAGCAGTAGATATTTTTTGTTTGTTTGTTTTGAACATTTCTGCATTGTGGAGAAATATACAAGTCCCATCACACGTTTTAAGGTGGTCTATTTAGTCATTTTGGGCCACATGTTGGAACAGTAGTTGGAACGGCTGCCTCATAGCAAAAAAGTCCTGAATTCAAGTCTTTTCAACCCACTTTTTGGTAATGTTAACTTTAGACATTGGTTGTTTTAACCCATTTTGAGGGTTTAAAACCCAAACAAATATACTGCCCCAACCCTATATTCTACCGCTGCTGTCATAAATATAACCAGGGCCTATATTCAACCAATAACTGGGTTGGCAGAATGACCCAAATTGTTTTTTTTTTTTTGCTTTGTTTAGATTTTTTTACCCAGAAATTTTGAAATACATCGAGTGCATCTGTTCCATTCTAATTAGTTCAGATTAATCCTAACATGGTAAGTGATGTCACGTGATTGTTGATGTGAAAACCATAGTGCCAGGCTTTAGGGAGGAAGCTTATTGCGGCGTAAATACATGAGAAAACAAGACACCCACTCATTCACTCTCCCCGAAGAACGCGAGCGGTCCCTCTGTTGTGCCACTGCCCACTGTGGAGCTAGTTGTGCCAGACGACACTACGGGGCACAAGACGTCTATTGTCCCGCAAGATAAAGTGTGCTTGTGACCAAGGCGAGGCGGGGCCGAGCAGATGCTGCGAAACGATAAGCGAATGTCAAAGAACAAAGCTTTTTGGTGTTGTTTTTTTTTGTTTATAGCGAAGCCCTCCACTAAATGCTTCTGCATACGTCAGAACCACATTTTAAATTGTTGGTGGGACTTGTCAGTTGTCGCTCCTTCGTCCTCCTCCTGCTTCACAGCTAATTGACTGCAAGTGTTCATTTGCCTTGAGGAGCAGTCATTAGGACGGAATAACAAAATCTAGCTCAGCAATAAAGCAACCAGGGATCAATGGGTTTTAATCCAATTTCCCCCTGCATGTGGTTTATGGGTTTATTGTATAGCAGGTCAATTTGAAGAGCTTTATACTTGAGTCATGCAGTTTTAATGTTTTTAAAGTGCAGCAAGATAGCTTTAAAGCAGTTAAATAAAAAAGAGCAAAGTTCAGCGACGTGTGCTTGGTGACATTTAAACCTGTTATATACAGATAGGCTGAAAGAGCCCCTTTTGCACCCACTTGTGACTTTTACGGAGGTACTGTCACTGTGTACAGGACTAAAACTAATGAGTCAACGACTGTTTGCTTTAAGATTTAATCATGTGAGTTGATTACTCAAACTAACAGTTGGCTTGTTTTAAGACTTCATCATTTACTGGAATTGGCTTTTGTGTGCAGATTAACATGAAAGCATTAACACTTTCGGAAAAAATAGGAAAAAACATCATGATTTTTCCTTTTCTTAAGGAACATCTGACCCTTAACCATGCACCAACAGATTTTTTTTTTTAATTATGACTTAATGTGTCAGTCTGTTGCAGCACTCTCTTCAGAAAACATGCCTCCCTTCCAGAAACCTCTCCTATTGATTTGAATACTTAACAGCTTGTTGCCTTCCTTATGTCTCAGGCACAATAGCTGCTTAGGTAAACCAAAGGTTTACATCAGAAATATTGCAGTGTGTCATAAAAAAATTATTCCCCCAGCAGATGTCGGCATGTTGTCACATTACAACCACTAACATTGGTGTTGTTTACGCAAAGTAGTGCATGATTGTGAAATGGAAAGAAATGGTGCATGGTTTTCCCTTTCTTTAAAAAGTAAAAACCCAAAACAGTGTAGATTGCATATGTATTCATACAGTAAAAATAATCATCTTCACTGTATTTACAGCTGGTGCAGTTTTCAATGTCTGTAGAAGCTTTACACGTGTTGGGATATGCTTTTTGTGCATTCTTCTTTGCAAAATAGACCACGCTCAGTCAGATTGGACAGAGATCATCGACCATCAATTTCTAAGACCTACAGGGGTTGGACAATGAAACTGAAACACCTCTCATTTTAGTGTGGGAGGTTTCATGGCTAAATTGGACCAGCCTGGTGGCCAATCTTCATTAATTGCACATTGAACCAATAAGAGCAGAGTGTGAAGGTCCAATTAGCAGGGTCAGAGCACAGTTTTGCTCAAAATATTGCAATGCACACAACATTATGGGTGACATACCAGAGTTCAAAAGAGGACAAATTGTTGGTGCACGTCTTGCTGGCGCATCTGTGACCAAGACAGCAAGTCTTTGTGATGTATCAAGAGCCACGGTATCCAGGGTAATGTCAGCATACCACCAAGAAGGACGAACCACATCCAACAGGATCAACTGTGGACGCAAGAGGAAGCTGTCTGAAAGGGATGTTCGGGTGCTAACCCGGATTGTATCCAAAAAACATAAAACCACGGCTCCCCAAATCACGGCAGAATTAAATGTGCACCTCAACTCTCCTGTTTCCACCAGAACTGTCCGTCGGGAGCTCAACAGGGTCAATATCCACGGCCGGGCTGCTATAGCCAAACCTTTGGTCACTCGTGCCAATGCCAAACGTCGGTTTCAATGGTGCAAGGAGCGCAAATCTTGGGCTGTGGACTATTTGAAACATGTATTGTTCTCTGATGAGTCCACCTTTACTGTTTTCCCCACGGTGAGATTTACGGTGTGGAGAAGCCCCAAAGAAGCGTACCACCCAGACTGTCGCATGCCCAGAGTGAAGCATGGGGCTGGATCAGTGATGGTTTGGGCTGCCATATCATGGCATTTCCTTGGCCCCATACTTGTGCTAGATGGGCGCGTCACTGCCAAGGACTACCGAACCATTCTGGAGGACCATGTGCATCCAATGGTTCAAACATTGTATCCTGAAGGAGGTGCCGTGTATCAGGATGACAATGCACCAATACACACAGCAAGACTGGTGAAAGATTGGTTTGATGAACATGAAAGTGAAGTTGAACATTTCCCATGGCCTGCACAGTCACCAGATCTAAATATTATTGAGCCACTTTGGGGTGTTTTGGAGGAGCGAGTCAGGAAACATTTTCCTCCACCAGCATCACGTCGTGACCTGGCCACTATCCTGCAAGAAGAATGGCTTAAAATCCCTCTGACCACTGTGCAGGACTTGTATATGTCATTCCCAAGACAAATTTACGCTGTTTTGGCCGCAAAAGGAGGCCCTACACCATACTAATAAATTATTGTGGTCTAAAACCAGGTGTTTCAGTTTTTTTGTCCAACCCCTGTACATACTTTCAACTGCATTTAGGTCTGAATCTCCTTTGGAGTTATGGTCTGTGCTTTGGCTGGGCCACTTTAACACATGAATATGCTTTGATTTAAACATTTGTATTGTAGGCTCAAGTTTAATGCAGCCTCCAAAAGGTTTTCTTCCAGCAGTACCATGTTTTTTATTTTTTAAATGCCAACAGCATGTTGCTGCCACTACTGTCTTTCAAGGTGGGGATTGAGTGTGTCGTGCTGGTTTTCAAACACACGGGGTATTTTGCCTAATAGCTCAAAGCCTTCTGTTGACATCTGAACGGAAGGCTACGTGGTCGTGATAAATTGCAAATTGGCTTTCTTTCAACAATGGCTTTCTTTTTAACATTGAAGTCAGATTTGCAAAGTGGTTGAATAATAGTTGTCCTGTTAAAAGATTCTCCCACCCAAGCTGCGGACCTCTGCAGCTCCTCCACAGTGACCAGGGGCCTCTTACGCCTCTGATTAATGCCCTCCTTGAGTGGTCATGTCCTGGTGGGTTAGCAGTTATGGTGCACTCTTTCTTCTCACGATGAACTGAGTAGCGCTCTGTGAGATTTTTTTAAAGGATGTTTTTTTTTTTTTTCTGCGTTGGCAGGCGCCTTGGCCCTCTGGCGCGTTGACGGTCCTCGGGTTTGGGGCGGGTTCCCGGGTGGGCGCCGGCCCATTCCCGGTGGTGGTTTCGCGGGGCCTGGCCCCCCGGGGGGCGGCCGGGGCCCCTGCCGCGGGGGCGGGGTGCCCCTGGGGCCTCTGGCCCCCGGGGCCCATGGCCGGGACCACTTCAGCGCGGCCGGCTGCCGGCGGAGCCCACGGGCTCGTCCCCGCGGCTCTTGGGGGCGTCGGCATTTCGGTAGCTGGGGGATTTCCTCGGGGTCGTCTCTCCTCTTTCCTCGGGGGGGGGGGGGGTTGCAGATTTCCTGTGAAGGCCCCTCTCGGGCGCACTGCTTTGGGGGCCCCTTTGGGAGTCCGGGGTTACGGGTCCCCTGACTCCTGCCTCTGTGCTCGGGGAAGGTGGGTCTTCGGTTCTCCACAACCACTATCGAGCTATTTCCTTCTGGATAATTTTCACCTAAACTAGTGCACTCTCACAAACTCCCACAGGTGCCGGGTCCCAGGTATTAAGTGTTCACTTATATACAGAAAGGCTATAATTCATTTATTTACTTTCTTTTACTTTCTTTTTTAGGTATCACATTACACATGTCAGCTTAAATAATAATACATATGATTTAGCAATGGTATCAAGGTGTTACACGATTGTATCGGTTGCTTTATGTCTGTTGGTTGTGCTGTTCTTTCTGTATCTCTTTCCAGGTGATGGAGCAGACAGAGGACGTTTTATCATTCTCTTCCTTTTATCTCTTCTTTCTTTCACCTCTTCTTTCTTTTTTTTTTTTCTTCTTCTCTTCTTGTTTTTCTTTTACTCTCCTACTTTCCCATTGTAGTGTCCACATAATCTGAAATTCTCCCTGCAGGAATCACAATAAAGCTATTTACACGCACAAATCAAGCGGAGCATTATGGCGAAAGCTGTTTGCTCCACTTGTGAAAGTAAAATCTGTCGAGCTCTATTTGGCATTAAGATATCAATTCTTATTGCCACATTGCTAGACAGGACACTGGGAAAAGATAAAGGATGTTTTTTAATAACCTAACCCTACTTCAAATGTCACCACAACTCTATCCCTGGTCTGCCCGGTGTGTTTCTTAGTCTTCGTGGCGCTGTCTGTTTCAGGGAATTTCAGTGAAAAGCAAACGGGTCGATTTCATTCTGGGATATATGAGAAAAATGAGTATGAATACAAAAGTACAAAAGTTCTAGAGGCATCAGATGTTTATCACACTCTGTGGGTGTGCAGATTTTTTTTAACACTTCTCAGACAAGAAACAGATTAGCAGTCTCAGCCTTTTAAAGATAACGTAACCGTCCGCTTTGATTAAACGTTTTTCGACAAACGTTTTAAGCGTTTGTCGAAAAACGTGTACCATTTAAAATTTAACCCACCGTTTGCATGCCAATTCCACCAGTACCACTGCACCGACGTTTGGCTCTGTTAATCCTGGGGTTTATCCAGTCGTATCTGCACAGGCTAGAATCAATACAGAATTATGGCACGTTTGTTTGAGTGCAGAAAAGATCGCTCCACTGTTAGATTTTATTGCATGTGCATTAAAGTAGGCACTTATCTGCTGCCAGATAGCAGCTAATCAGCGCGCTCCTGACACAATTCATGAGACGAGGCTGGCAGAAAGGATAGTCAAACAAAGGCTTCTGTAGGCAAACACACTCTTCAGTTGTGAATAACTGCAGGCGATGGCCCAGAGACCCTCCAGGGAAAACAAACCTGAGAAACAAAGGCCGGGCTGCGTTGTACACAAGCTGACCACACATGAACGCTCTGCTTGGAGTTAGAGGGTGTGTCCAAGTCACATTCATAGTCTCGGACTAAAAACTTATAATTAGCCTCCACGTATTTAATGGGGGATTTAACAGGGGGCACGCAAAGATAAAAATAAGCAGTCTGAGGTGCCTGCTTTGAGCTGTCTCCCTTCACAAGAGAGGCTGGCTCTCCAAAGCAATTACGTGTGGATTTGTACACCTCCAGGAGTGTGTCCTGTGCCCTTGGGCTGCCTCGGAAACTTTTGCCGTCAGTTGCAGCTCGTGTTTTGGGGAGAATGCAAATACCACCTGTGTGACCAGCTACCACCTCGACAATGCTTGTATCTAGGAAAATGACGTGCGACAAACCCTCCGGGTGCACACATGCAAATGCGTCTGTTTCTACATGGCAGGCCTGTGCACGTTGGCCTTCTTCGGTGTTCGTCCCAATCCTCTTGACGATCTCTTCCACTTCCCAATTCAAACAGGGGTCAAGTTAATTAGGTCAGGGATCAGGTTGTCTGTTAGTTTGCTGAAAATCTTACTTTTAATAGTGCACTCTAGAGAGTCTTAAGAGAGAGAAAAATAAAGTGAAACCAGCTTAATGAATTACTACATAATTACCACCCTGCCAAATTATAGTGAAGTGGAAAAAGGTTGCTCAATACTTGTCTCCTGTGCCGCAGAGGCAATGTAACATCTTTGTGACGGGCCAACACAGTGTTGTGCCTTTAAAAGTCACCTCATTTTTAAATGCAGTCCATCCTTGACTAATTTAATCGTAGTATAAATATAAATGTTTCGTGAGTACTTTTTGAAGAAGGTGCTCTGGTCAGATGTGACCAAAAAGTACCTCTTTGGCAATCGTGCAAAACACTGTCCACATGATTAAACATGGTCATGGCAGCATCCTGCTGCACCGATGCTTTTCTTCACCCGGGACAAAGTAGCTGGTCATGGTTGATGAGAAGATGAAAAAAAAAAACAGGAAAGAAAACATGTGAAAGGGTGCAAAACACTGGAGTCTGGGGTGGAGGTTCACCTTCTAACAGGACAATGACCCGAAACATACAAGCAGAGCTATAATGGGATGATTTACCTCAAAGCATATCTAAGTTTTGGAACTGCCCAGTCAAGGTTCTGAGCAAAATTTAACTTGGAATATGGCAAGGCTTGAAAATTTCTCTCAGTAGTCAATCTGACAAAAGATGAGCTTTTTGGCATGGACAGTTGGGCAAAACGTTATGTCCCTAGATGTGAAACCAGGTAGAGACACACACGCCATAAGACTCACAGCTGTAAATGCAGCATACGACAGTTCTACAAAGTATTTATTCAGGGAGTGAATACAAATTCAGGCTTTTCTGGCTTCTAATTGTAAATGGCAAAAAAAGAAAATCATACTATTACATGACTATACTTTGCATTGGTCTAAGAATAACCACAACATGATGCTGCCACCACATTGTCTCACCATAGAGACAGCATATTGAATGTCCAAAAAGTTAGGCCTTGGTCATGTGACCAGACAGCTTCCACAGAACCAATACTAAGATGAAATTACACACAGGTAGATGTTTTTTTTTTTTTACTGATTAGTTAACCATCTAAGAGAATTAGGATTTATTTTAAAGTAACAGGGCGTTGAGTGCAAATCCACATTATATTTTTCAAGTATTTATTGGCATTTTTTTTTAAAAAATCGTTCATCACCCCATGCAAATTTGCACACATTATTCTTCCGGCTACACGCGTCCCTTTGCCTGAAATTTAGAGGTACTTTTTAATTGGAGAATATACAAGGACTGGGTTTGCCTGAACTGTGATTAATCCTGAAGGTTTACACCCCATTACTGACCGTGTGCCAAAGTGTCTCTGTTCACACTCCAGAAAGCAAAGGTGCAAAGAGAAAACAGAGAGGGAGAGCGACAAAGGCAGGAGGACAGACTGAATGAAGAACAGTGCACAAACACAGGTAGTCCTTAATAGAGATTTTTATGAGCTCCAGGCCTGCTAAAATGGAGTGCTGCGCGTGTGTGGAGCCGCTCTTATCGGCTCGCTGGAAGCAGGACAAGGGAGGGCGAGAGCTTCCACACTCTCGATCCGTAAAAATGGCCTGATTCATTTTCTGCATGAGAGGGTCTCAGAGGGGCAGCATCAGACCAGCCAGTCCACACAGATTTATGGACCATTAAAGCAGCAGGCCTCCTGACCACTGTGGCACCGTTGGCTGGCTTCTAAGACACACTGCCCTCTCATTCATGTCAGTGTACTCTGCATCACATACTGGCTTCCCCGCTGTTCATCCCGTCGTCACTCACACCTTTACTGCCGTCCACGAACTCTTCTCGTTGTTTGCAATTCAGCTTTTCGTCGCCGTTTAACACAAACTGTCCCGCTGACCACTGTGCACTTTCTTCTCCTGCTGTCTTATTTTGCTCACTTTGTACAGCGCCATGACCATAAAGTGGCTTTCTTTTCACAGATCTGGAAGGGCTCTAGCATCACTATGAAAGTCACTGATGGTGGTCGATGGGCTATGTTGTTTTAGCCTAACAGTTTCACAATCAGATTAGCACCAGTGCAGGCACACACACTAATGGGTCTGTCTTTTTAAGTCATCCTCAATCAGCTGTTTCCGTGGTGATTAATGCATCTTGCTCTCCTATTTCTCATTCGCCAGCTTTGTAACTTCATCATCATCATCATCATCCCTTGGAGTGAAACGAAAAAGGAAAAATGGGGCAGAGTCAGTGCTGCCTGCTGGCCCTAAGAATAGTTCAGTGCACAATAGGAAAAAAAGATGCAAATGCTCAAAGAGGGAAAAACATTAATGAATGAATAATTTAATTTAATTGTTCACAGTTTTTCTGATAAAAATATGTCTCATTAGGTCAACCATATAAATAAAACACAACAAATACTGGGGGGAAAAACATAATCGATAAGGTTCTTAAATACATTTCAAGGCTGTCTCCCTGTCATTTGCTCTAACACAAAACAACACACTACTACCAGAGCCTGTTTGTCCGGTTCAAAGACGAGGAAGAGCGCCGACATTGTTTCAGAGGTATTTACGGTGCCGCCGCATGGCAGGCACTTGGGGTTAAAAGAAAACAGAGAGGCTATTAGATCAGTTCACAGAGAGCTACTCGTGTGCGCTTATGAAATGGAGTGGCTGAGATGAGTAAGGCATCACCATTATGTGAAAGTTACAGTTTGGTGTGAAGTCGGTTGGCAAGTAAAGCTGCACTCCAATGATAGCCAGCCAGGCAGAGATGCAACCCTGTACCTGCCAAGCTCCCCCAGAGGGGCACCGGGGGTGCAAGTTTACAGGCCTCAGACAGTCAGATGGGTGTTGTTTTACACAATTAGAAGGAAACTAAGCCACGTGGCTGCCATTTTCTTTTTACTATTGTTTTGTGTTGTCACACGTTTGTCCAGACCAGGGGTCATGGTAGTCACCCCCCCCCCTTATCGTTTACTCTAGGAGGGGCCCAGTTGAGGGTCCACTATCGTCACGAGGCAGGGCGCGGTGACACATCCTTTCTCTCCGCCCCGAGGTGTTTGTGCAGCCTGCCCTGAATAACGCGGGACCCGTCCGGCTGCTTTGCTTTCGCTCTTCATTAACAGACAAATCACTCCCCCCATTAATGCTTCCCGATGGGTTTAAAAGGCTCTAAAAACACACACGCGCGCGCTTTCTCCTCCCACCGTACGTAGCGAGCGCAGGTATATAAAACTAAAAGAGAAGAGAGAAAGAAAAAAAAAACACTCCACGATGCAAAACTGGACGGCGTGCGCGTTCGCGGCGCTCCAGCGCTGCGGCAGTTGCCAGGGGAGATAGGAAGGGAGGGGTTGTGATTGGCTGAAGTGGACCTGTTGCCATGACGACGGCGAGGGGTTTGGTAGCGTTGCCGTGCGCCGAGTGATCTGCGCGCTGCGTGTATGGAGGAAGCAGCTGCTGATCTGATCTCTGACATTGTGTGAGGCAGACATCTGAATTAAACTCTGCCTTTACTCTCACACACACACACCGCTCCCCGGGTGACGACGTGTATGATTGTAAGTATCATTGTTGTTGTTATTATTATTATTATTATTTTTTAAATATACGTATTATTTGAATGTACGTGGTGAAAACGCGGTCGGCTGGAAAAGGGGCTAACGTTACGAACAGGCTAAAAGTAAAATTGGTCAAGTGACTTTGCTTAGAGAAGCCAGCATGGCAGATCAAGCGACAGCATGTGGTTCCCCCCCCACCCACCCAGTTGACGTTACTTCTCTGTTCTCTCCGAGAAGACGACAGAGACATATTTAGAGAAAAAGAGAGCCGCTCTCGGTTGACAGTCGGAAGTGTTGTTATTTTTTAATCGCTACGCTATTCTTAACAGTTTAAATGCCATGCTAAAGCTAGCAGCAGGTCTACCTCCACTGACTCATCGAGCGGCTGGCTAACGCTACTTCGCTTCACGGTTGTAGCTGAAGGGAGACCGACAGCGAGACGTGGTAGTGAACTTTACTACAGCAAATGGGGAAGCGAACTTGGCGGCCATACGGGCGTAAAAGTTACTCCGTTCCCAGTCTTGTTTTGTCGGAAATTGCTGAGCAGAAATTTGCCACCGACTAACTTCTGAATGCACTGGCTGCGCTGGCGCTGAGGTTTCGTGTTATAAGTTGCGTCCTTAAGGCAGGACGCTACAAAGCGTGTTGGATTTCAGTGCGAACAGCACTTTCAGCTGATCCCTTTCACCCCCCATACTGCCTCTTAGTCTAATTGGTCCATTAAAACTGCTTTGATCGACCCGTTTTATCACAAGTTGCAGCACACAGCGATACTATGTCGGTCCTTTTGTCGGTTCTGATGTGAGACACTCGTCGTCTCCTCTGTCTCTTCTCTCTCCCCCCCCATTTTTTTGGTATCTATAAATAGTTGAATATTTCAGGGTATGTATTGACAGCTCCAGAGGTTATGAGGTAGAGTGGCTAAGCTAAGCACATGATGTAATGGATTATCACAAGATTGTCCCAGATACGGAGCTCTGCAAACAATGTTGGCGTAGAGAAAAAATATGATTACTGTGGCAGCTTTGCTTATGCCACATGCTAAATAGGTTTTAATGGACGGTTTCCTGGCAAAAAAAAGAGAGAACATGTCGGTGTTTTGAAATAAAGAGGTCAGTTTTCCAGATAGTGGGGGAAATAAAATATTCAAAGGATTTACTAAGCAAAATGCTAGTCTTCACAATGAGGTCAAGATGTTCTTGCAGGACTACTCGTTTTTATTTCTTTATTTTTTGCGAGAGACATAGCCGGTCCAAGGCATAAGCGAACCAAGCTGCTGATTCTAGTCTCCAGGCCAGCTGGGGGCCCCCTAGAGCACTTGACGTTTCAGACAAGAATGGGGATGTCAAAACGTCAACTTTGTAGAAAAGTTTATTAAAAAAAAAATGTCTATCTGAAATTCACTTAGATGGGTCATAAATAGAAAATATGAAATATTCATGGATCACATTTATTCAGGAATTTAAAAAATAGATGGATGTTTATAGTTGTAGTAATACAATGGTGTGTGTGTATGTATGTAAGTATGTACAGGGTTCTCGCCTGCACATTTCAGCGTAATGGTCAGTATGACACAGATGTTTGAGGGCAACATAGAAGAGTCAGTAAAGCTCATCGGTGCAGCTATAAACCTCCCAAACCATGTTAGCTAGCGCTAGCTTTAGGGAATGCATCCAGAAAAGAAGCGAAGAGACACAGCAGCGCGCGCACCAGCCTCCCGACAAACAAACACGTACGTGTGCTCGCCAGCTGTTCACCGTTACGATGGGGGGAAGCTGATTATATTCTTGCGAAAATGTCCTGTGAGAAATAAGTTTTCTTTTCATTGTACCACCAGACAGGACATTTTACATGTGAAGACGAGCATAAATAAACTCCTCCAGGCCAGCAGGGGGCCCTCAGGTGCACTTGACATTTGTAACAGGATGCAGGAGTTAAAACTTCCCATATGTAGTTACTTTTATGAATAGGCTATCATTACATGTCAGACATTTAAAAATTCTTGCAAATGTTGGGTTTATTAAGGATATAAAATAATTGGAAATTGTGTTACTTTGAGTTGTACAGAGTTAAAAAAAAAAGAGTTTGATATTAATGTCAAATCAATAAATGACCATTTCCATCTTTGCTTTTAAACGCAGCCAATTAAGTTTACTCATCCTTCTAGACTCTACTATTTTAAAATACAGGTTTTATTTATTTAATTAATTTCATTTTTGTCTTATTGGTAAATAATTACAGTTTGGGTTCTTGAATTTACAACACTCAAAACAGTAAAGCTGGGGGAAATTTATAAGCTATATTATTTCAGTAATGAGTGGACAATTCTGCCAAGAGGCCTAAATTCAGTAATCCTGTTTAGTAGTCTTTATTTAAAATTGTCTTTGCCTGTAAGCAAAGACTCATTTGCTTGGCGTAGTTGTTGTTGTTCGGTTTTGCAATTTTGTTTTTCTGTGTTCAACTCGGCTTGCTGCTGCGAGTCGAATGAATATATTTGTTTACTTCTGCCCTCAGGCGTTAATGCCAAGGTAGATGAACCACATGTTAGACATGAATGGCTTTTTGTGCTCAGAAATAAGCAGTTTCTTTGTCCAGAAATCCACAAAGGACACAAAAACCAATCCAAAGATTTGTTTAGCACTATGAAACTTAGCCGTCAGTGTCTCAATACTTGACGTCAACAACACCAGGTATAAATGTAGTAGACAGATGCAGCAACCCCGTTTGCCAATTTACCCAAAAAATAACAAGAATTTCATGCCCGGGCAATGCCATTTAGCCTAATTTACTCCCATTCTGTACCTCTTCATGAACCACTTTGTAACCATGTTCCTAAACATTGTGTGTCGGTTAATTTCTCTGGTTATTAAACCTGGAGATAATCCTACATAGGCTCAAATCTCACCTGCAGTTTAAGTTGTATCAACCGATACAGGTTCTCTTTTAAGGCCGATGCCAATACTGATTATTTTGACATCAGTCAAACCGGGTCCCAATGTTTGCTGCCGATTTTATTTATTTATTTGGGCCAATTCTTGAAGCCTATATATGTTTTCCTTCCCCCATTTACTTTGATAAAAATGACACAATAACACATGTTACACAAGTCTCAATTTAAATGCAAAAGAAACATTTATTGACCAATCAAACAAAATATATTAACAATGGATAGCAAACGATGTGGCACATTTCAATATATAACAATAAAAACAAACTTAACACTAAATATTTGTAAAAAGCAATACAGCAACAAAAAAAAGTGAACAATCTGAACCTGAGTGCGCTAATGGATCGGCTGTTGCCGGTACAAGAAAGAAACACAAATATCGGCCCAAAAATATCGGCCTGGCCGATGTATCGGTCGACCTCTAGCTGACTTATAGGACTAGAACTAATAGAACTGTGTTAACCGATCAAAGCAAAATAACTGGGCTACCTCCCGTTTCCAGGTCGTATTTAGGGAAGTCACTTAACCACATTTCCTACAGTAGGGATCCTAGAAAGTTCATCAGTTGTTAACAAATGGTCTAAAATCATCCGTATTGTGGATATAAATGACGTATAAAAACATCCCATGGCTCTTTTTTGCATCTGAGACAATGCCCCCCCCCCCCCCCCCCCATTCAATGAACATAGACAACTTGTATAGAAATTGCTCATTGCCTAATTTAAAGCCTTCAACTATAAAAGTCAATAAATGTATTACGTGCAAAGTGGTGGATTACTTGGTGAAGTTGTCAGAGTGGGAAATAGCCTTGCCCAATCATCACGTACCGTACCACACTGGTCGACATGTTCGCTCTCTGTCGCCGTTTAAGCCTCTTTTCTAGTTTTCTGTCGCTGTAGGCTTTAGTGAGTTGACCGAACCTCGTCTACGTTTACTACGTGCCCAGAGGCTTCTCTGTGTGCTCCCATCAATAAACCACAGAAAATGTCTTTCACGTTCGGAGAGCTGGCGACTTCACTGTACGTCCAGGATGTCTCTCGCCTTTCGTACTTGCCAGTTGCTAAATCTCCACCGGTAAGTAGGAGACAAAGGCAAGTGGACCCTGAGGGTCAAACGCAGACAATAAAAGGAGCAGATGTTGCCAGTCTGCCATTATTTTATTGCCAGAATTCCTGTGGTCGAAGCATCTGCTGTTTTGTTGTACCTCAGCTTCTTCTATCCTCTTGTGGACCCCGTTTCAGTGTTGAGCAGCTTCTGGACTGAAGCAGTTTCTACAGCTGCCAGAACTTTCCTGACGTCCGCCTCTATAAATAGGACCTACTGTAACCGAGTAAAGTGAGTGTTGGGAAATCTAATGAATTCAATGGCAACAGGAATGCGAGGTAATGTCAGAGTTGAATTGATCCTGGAGCACGTGGAACAGCCTGTAAACCGTACGTAACATCTCTAATCCTCCTAATGCAGTAAGTGGGAGGCAGAAGTGGCGGTTTGTAAATACTCAGGGTTTGGCTGCCCAACCTGCTGATGGAGAAAAGTTACCTTTTTTTAATTACACTTTGCCTCTGGTGTAAATTATAGTGTCCCGTTTTTTTTTTTACTCTCCTATCTTTCGCTATGCACTGCCAGTCAGCTGTGTGAAAGAAGACTAAAATGCTTTTTTCCTTGTGTAAAAGTGTTTTTTTTTTTTACTTGGACAGTCACAGTGTGGAAACTTAAAGAGCAGCGCTCTTAGAAAGTGTTTTAAAACCCCAGTTTCAGAGCTGCAGGCGGAGCCTCCGGCTGAAGGCTGACCGGCTAGTGCCAACATGCTCTGCTCTTATTGTTAGTCGGCAAAAACGTGACGATATTCTGCACAATAAGCACTTGAAAACTACTACTGCGTGTTTTCGGCCTAAGTCTGTGCATTAAAATCCAGCGACTGTAATTGTCGCTTCTGTTTGAATTAGCAGCTGGCAATGAAATCATCTTTTCTGTCCCCAAAAGTTTTACCTCTGCGCACGCCGACGTCCTGAACCCGAGACCCTCGTGCCGAGGTCAACCACGGCTAGCGCGCAGCGGTTGTAAAGCTAATCGGCGCCACCGAGGGTGAGAAAGTTACGCAGATGATGCCGTAGCTTCAACCTGAAATGTTCCAACTAGTTCACACGATCAGCGATAGTTATGTTTTCACCCCGCTGCCTCGGCAGCTAATGCATCTTGGCGGTTTTTGACGCCTCTGTGCGTCGTTCACCGTTTCTGAGATGGCGATCGTTTGACTCCAGGCGGCTGACTCCAGGTCATGTTCTGTAAAAGATAATAGTTAAATGGTTATTTTCCTCCCTCAGTCTGCAGTTTCTGGTACCAAATGGATCTCATGTCCTAATAGAAGAGGACAGAACTTCACAGTTGGCTTTAACCACTTTGTGGACTCTGTTGTTTCCTTACTGAGGCTTTTGTGCCTTTGCACTTTGCTGATGACAGAGCAGGAAGATGCTCTATAGAGGATGTAAAACAGTAAAAATAACACCACAAAACGGACTACCGAAGCATGGAACACCGTCCCTTCTTTTCCAGCATAGTTTTGGTTAAAACCGCTCAGTAAAAGTGCTACATTGTGTGTGCGCGAGGAGGGACTCTGATCCGTTGTCAGAGCAAGGACGGCAACAATCATCAGTTTAAAATGTTGCTGTTCTGCTGTTTGTCTTATCACAGGACTCTGCACTTTGACCCCGGAGCAAATGACAGGCCGAGTCCTCAGGCATCCGCCGCAGTCGAGCGCCTGTGTCGTAGAATTGGCTACGAAAGCTGATCCGTGTGGCAGAAAGTTTTTTTTTTTTTTTTTTTTTCTCCCCCGATTGCTGACAGGCTGAACCTGATTTCCCCTGAATGAATTGAACAACCAACAACCCACTAGCTCAAAGCTTTTATGACTCGTCGTTAGCAAGTCAATGTGACTTTGATTATCCCAACAGATTAAGTGGCTGACTTTTTGGTTGCCCTCATTCTCGTAATGTAAATTTGCAGTGTGGCAGAAACAGGAAGTTGGTGATTGCGCTGCTGAAGCTGATGGTTTTTCCCATAATTGTGCTGCTGGAGGGGTCCTTTAGCACTGATTTGCTTCGGACAAAAACTGATTATAAATTAAAGCGCAGAAATGGTCTTTTTTTTTTCCGTCCCTTTTTTTTTTTTTTTTTTACATGGGTCAAGTAAAAATCGAAGGTTTTATTCACTTGAGGCGACTTAACGAGCCCTGAGCTCTCCTGGCCCGCGTGACCGTCGGAGCCGAGGCCCTGGTGTAGCAGCTCGCCTGAGCGATCACCCACGCAGCGTGATTTAGGAGGGACGTCCCCAGGAGGATGTCGTGTGCTGCGTCTTCTTGGCTCCCTGACATTCTGCTGATCAAACATGCGCGGCGGCTCTGAATTTCAGCTGCAGATGTGAACGCCTTCGGAGGCGGCGTGCGCTTTCATGTCCTGGAGTTGTGATTTTGCTTCTCTTGTTTTCCGGCTTGTTTGTTCCCCTCTGATGCTTTCCGCATCAGTTCTCGTCTCTTGTCAGGACGCTGTAGATTCCAACCCTTATTTTCTTTTTGGCACAGCCTCCACTTGTGCAAACTGGGGTGAAACTTGTTGAAAGAGCCACTAAAAACACTAAGACTGTTGGTAGATTGCTTCCTAAACCTGGCCAGTGCTGTTACTCTCTCGTTCTTTTCCGTCTCTCCGTTGCTGGACGTTTTGACCCGGCGCTGAGCTCTATCCCTCCCTCTTTCTTTCCATTTGCCGATCCTCGCCGTCGTCACCTCCTGCCTGCCAGCCTGCCTCATTTCTGACGGGGTGCACTCAAGACACGGGCCCATTAGGGGCCGCCTTACTGGAGGCAACAGGGACACGAGCGTTTCCTTGATTGGGAGAAAGGAAGAGGGCATGACGGCTGTGTCCTGTCTCACAATGGGTCTTTGTCTTATCTCTTTCGGTCCAAATAGCAGCAGTTGTGGACGGGGCGGCGGCTAGAGGACGAGGACAGAGGCTGGCCAGCTTGTGTGTAACAATATTTGGGATAGGTTGAGGTTTATAGCTATAAGACCCTTTGAAGCAGTGTCTTCTGGAAAAACAACGCGAGCCTTAGTAGTTGGTGAAACTGAAGGGACCGGGTTTTGGAAAAGTAATCCCATCACAACCACTCGCCTCGGTGTATTTAATCGGACCTCTGTATGGTCGATCAACACGCAGCTGAGCCGTGAACTGGAAGGCTTACAATACAACGTTTTCAAATTCTGAACGTAGAAAGAGCGTGCCGAGGATCTCTTCTCGTTCAACACTGTCAGCAGATTCCTCGCCTGAGCCGTCAGTCACCGCAGCTCCTCCAGAGTTACCGTGGTGTTGTCCAACAACTCCTTTATGCAGAGCAGCTGGATCTGAACTGATTTTTATTCTCAAAGGACGAATATTTATTTTGGAGAGTCGGAGCAAACGGTGCAGACCACAAATGCACGGCAGCCTTTTTTTAAGGGTTTTATTTTGTTAGACAAAATGCCTCTTTTTTTTTTTTCCGTCCACTTTGCAATTCTGCACCACTTTGTGCGGGTCTGCGTCGGCCTATGCGGCTGCCGCGTGACCAAAAACGTTGCCAAATGAGGTCAGCCGGAGCAGAGGCCGCGAAGGTGACACGGAGAATGTGGAGGATGTCCAGATTTTAGGTTTTAATGGTGCAACAACACGTTCAACTTTCTGACAAATGATAAACAATAAACATAACGCCCCCCCAAAAACCCTACTTTTTCAGGATCCACACCGAGTGACCTTTTGTTTTCGCCTAGTTTTTATGTATTCAGGGCAGCGAGGAATGTGGCGTGCAGATACCAGCTCCTTTCTGCTGCCCAAAGTGGAGCAACGGGCGTAAAAAGTTTGTGTCGTAGAACTTCCAGCGTCTGCACGCTGAGAGCAGCTTTCAGCGGAGATATAGAAGGGAATATGTAGTTGTTAGGCTGTTTATTGGTGGGTGGGGGTGTTGGTACTCTGAACCTACAGACACATGACCAGAGAGATAAGGTTTCAGTGCGGGCCAAAGGGGGGGGTGGGTGGTGTTTGGCGTGGACTTTGGAAGGCCTCACCTCTGTTGACAGTCGACTCTTGAGTTTGTGTGCGTTTCAGTTTGAGCTCTCTGTGTGAACTTTATGTGTGCGGGAGCGCAGTCCTTATCTACTGCTGAACGCGCTCTGATCAGCCTGCGTCTCTCCCCCGCCGCCGCCGCCGAGCTCCTCGCCGGTCCTCTCTCTCCGCCTCGCCCCTGTGCTCCGATGCGGAGAAGGACCTCGCCGCGTTTGTGCGCGTTTGTTTTGTGAGAAACGAACTTCCTCCACAGGCAGGAGGCGCTTCCTTCCCTCCGAGGCCCCTCCGTTTTGAAAGTGCGAGGCGAATACTGAGCACTTGGGAAACACGATTAGAGGAAAAACAACCGCGTCTTTGTACCGGCTGAGTGTGGGGCCGGTCGTTGTGCTGTTCCCACTTTTCCCCCTTTGTTTCAGAATGTGGCTCTGCTTTAACAAAAGCCCGACAAACCCCATCGCTTATTCTTCCCCATATAATTTGACGTTGCTGTTAAATAAGAGAATATCCTCGCGCTGGAACAGCCCCCCCCCCCCCCCCCCCCCTCTTTGTGTCGTTCACATATTCTGAGCTCCGACCAGACTGAGGAGTCGACCAAAATATCAGTTATGGTTTCAAATAACAGCCGGCGTCAGCGCGGGCCTTTGCGACACACCTTTGTAGAACTGGTTTGTGTCAACCGCCTTCTTCCATGTCAAGAGGGTGTGGCGTGAATGTGTGAAGCCAAGGCGGTTGTATCCATGATTCCTGGAGCCTTCGCCGTGAAGTCCGGCTCTGCTCTGCCCACATGAAAGACCCGGCAGCAGCCGCAGCAGCCGGCTCGCCCAGCTGCAGCGTCACTTTTTGTGGCGTCGGTTGAGCGTTGCAGAGTGAACCCTAAAGGCCCTCAGGACGGGAGCGCCGTGGCATCCAGGTTGGCAGCGGCCTTTGTCAGACAGGTTTGTGGAGAACGGCGGCAGACTGCTGGCCTCAGCAGTTTCCGCCTGTATTGATCTCCCCCACATTAGCTCTCCCTTCATGCACAGACATGAGCACAATTGCTTCCCTAACAACACCGGCTGTCGTGGCAACCGAGTCCCGGCCGCGAGATTCACTTCCAGGGAAGCGTCTCCGGGAGGCAGCTCTTCGCTTTTTCGGAGCTCCCGCACGTTCCTCCGGCGCGGCAACTCCGCCGATTTGCCACTTAAAGCCATCTCCCCGCGTCTTTGTGTATTTTTGAATAGGCCAATTGCTTAACAGGAGAAAAGAGCAGTCTGAAGGGGGGCTGCCGGGTGGGGGTGTCCCGTGGCACCTGCTGTCAGCCTGCCCGTTTGCACATGAATATGATGAGTGTGGCCGTGCGCGGGGCTTTTTTAACTTGCAGATGAGCCAGCGGGTCAGCACCATTAAAGCTTGGGTGTGTTTCCAAGGATGGGCAGCAGTCAACAGGCCAGGCTGCCTTATTAGCTGCCTCTCGACTCCACTCAGCAGCATTCCCTTTATTCGCCGCAGTCCCGGCCGACTCTCTTTGATGCCTTTTTCATAGGAGCAATAATAACTGTGATCATTGCAAAGGCGCTGGTAATTGAGCAGCTGCAGTCATTGCAAAAAGACTTCCTGTGTTTGGACGGAGGCGAGGCGGCTTCCCGACGTGTCCACCCTCCTCCTTTAGTCCTTTAAAAGGGCCGACTCGACACCCTCTCTGACACCCAGGACGCCTCAGCAGAGGGGTCAAGTTTTGGGCAGCAAGAAACGACCCTCCAAAAGCTTTCTTGTGCTTTTTAGTGGTGGGAATTGGCGCCTGCCTCTGGCCAAATGCTTGTAAATTCATGAATGGTTGCATGGAGTTTGGTGAACTTAACAAGCTACAGAGGCAGGTCTGTGGGGAGCCAGCGCGCCTGAGCTTTCTCTACACCGGTGTCTTAGGCAGTAGAAGAAGAACTGAATGGTAATGTGGCATTGGATTAAAACAGTCGGCAATAATATCCAGACCAAATAAACAGGAGATAAACAGAGAAAGTTAAAAATCCTTTGGCCAAGCAGATGATTGGTTAGGTTTTTGACAAAGAGCCACCAGGCGGGGTTTTGTTCCCCACGTCAGCAGCAGGTCCTGCTCTTTTCTGCCCTTTTTTTCCTGTTCCCAACATTTTTGAATGCTTCTTCAAGTGGCTTCCTCTAACCTGGTTGTTGTCTCATGTTAGGAAATGTGTTTGTGTGACTCCATGAAACATCTATTTCCCCTTGAATCATTATCCTAATAGTGCTTAGAGAAATGAACTGTTTTGCAATAATGAAATACCTAGCTACACACTGGTCTGTTTTCCGGTAGGAAGCGGCACAGTTAGCTCACACCCAGCCACAGAGAGAGCTGCTAGCTGCATGCTAGCTCATGCTAGCATAGGTGTAACTCCACATGCATGGCATATTGTTGCATTTCACTGCTTTTACGCAAAAATAACAGATAACCATCAGATTTTCAAAATGAATTTAGTTTGAAGCATGGTGGCTTGTAAAATTCTTCTCTGGCCGTTACCAGTTTGCATTATATTGGTGTTTAGACTGAGCGCCTTGCCCACTTTATAAGTTCCCTGCCTGCTTCTCCCTTAAAACTGCAGCAGGCTCGCAGCCAGACAGGGTCTGTTCAGGTAGAAACAGGAGCCACGTGGCTTGTTTACGGCGGCCTTTTTGGCCACGCCTTTTTAATCCACTGAAACAACACTGCGTTCAGCCACACCCGTGTAGGCGTCTGGTGTAGTCTGACCGACTCGTCGTCAGGATATGCCGCGCCACAGAGCAAACTCCGACTGGTCAGAATGACCTTGAGTAGAAGTTGTTGGTAAATTTCAAACAAAATTGATTAAGCTGCTTTTTATTCAGGGCGGCAATAATTCATCCTTCTCCTGCAGAATTATCTACCATGTTGATTAGGAGAGTTGTAATCATGTCATCTATTAAATATTATTTGAGTGCGGTGCACAGACTTGAACAATCTAAAATGAAAACACGTGTCAAATTTAGCGGTGATTTCAAATAATACACAGAAATGTATTCGTTTGTGGTTTTGCTCTGCAAT
This sequence comes from Fundulus diaphanus, assembly GCA_037039145.1. Classification (NCBI taxonomy): domain Eukaryota; kingdom Metazoa; phylum Chordata; class Actinopteri; order Cyprinodontiformes; family Fundulidae; genus Fundulus; species Fundulus diaphanus. The sequence continues at coordinate 39,242,069 of CM073121.1, read as the reverse complement.
GTAACATTTAGGGGCGACTGTGACTCAGTGGATGGGGCATTCATCGTACAATCAGAAGGTTATGAGTTCGATTTCAGCTTCCCCCTGTCACATCATGTCGATGTGCCGCTGGGCAAGGCACTTAAACCCCAAAGTGTGCAGACCCATCTGCGTATCTGAGTGCGATTGGGTGAATGTGGCTCTAGTGTAAATCGCTTTGACTGGTCAGTTTGACCAGAAAAGCGCAGTATAAATTCAGTCCATTTAACTAAGGATGCATCATTATCGGCATTAACATCGGTATTGGCCGACGTTAGTCATTTTTTATCATATTGGTATCGGTTTGATAAATAAAACTGGGCCGATATTACACACAAACACACGTCGGTAAATAGTGGTTATCGGACATAACCGGAATATTAATATCGGATATTGACATCGGCCCAAATTCTCGCATCGGTGCATCCCTACATTTAACATTTGGATTTTAACCTGTTAACAGTAACTGGTTGATGACTTGGGCCTCCTGATTGGTTGGCAAACCTGCAGTCAGACGTCCATCTGTAGCTTTGCAACTGTAGTTTGATAAATGCCTGCTCGAAATGATGCCGGACAAGTTTTTAATGTCCACAAAAGTCTCATGACTGGAAGATTTATCCAAACAGCAGTGTTTGCCTTCGTTCAGTCACTCCCGCCATCAGTTAGTCTTTATTTAATGAGCACTTTTCATACTTGGTGAGTACGACGCATCAGATAGAACAAAAAGGGGAAAATAACCACAGTGACAAAGAGCTAAGAGTTAAACAAAGCTCAGAAATAGGATAGAAGTGCAAAAACCCAGAGTAAATAGACGTTATGTTAGGGCTGGGCGATATGGCTTAAAAATAAAATCTCCGATTCAATTAAACCAAATCCAGTTGATTGATTTTTTTCCCTCTCCTTTTCATTTCACAAAAAGAAATTAAAGGAATTATTTTAAAGACTGGCTTTTATGTCGAGCATTTAGTCTGAGAGTTGACCTGAATTCAAAGTGCAACTAAATGCAAGCTGTGAAACGTGCTTGTGAAACAAGATGGCGGCCCTGCCGTTGTAAACAATGAGAATATGACGAAACGTTTGCTGCTAGTGGTTTTACACAATGAGCTAAGAGCGGGCTTCACTTCACTTGTGTAAGTTTAAAATAACTTAAAAATATAAGTAAATGAGTAAATTAAAGTGGTAAAAAAAAGTTTCGTCTTTACAGTATTTTAATATATTTTCCTAAACATATATTCAGCGTTGCATGCTGTTCTCTTCATGCAAGCCCAATGAGTTCTCTGGCAAAATAAAATACCACTTTTCAAAAAATAAAACCTTAAAAAAACTGTACATTTGAATTAATCGATTAAATCAATGTATTGCCCAGCCTTAGGTTATATTTAATAAACGAGGAAAATAATCTCAACGTCTCCGGGCTTTTGTTGTTAGGTTGGGCAATACCAAAATCCTTTTTTCTGAAGTCCCGAGGGACAAATATAGTGGGCTTAGGCTGAATGATGTTAGATCAATCCTAAAGCTAACATTCTCAGGTTTTGTAACGAAGGGAAAAGCATTGTAGTCTTCTTTCAGCCAGCAGACTGGCAGTGCCCAGGAACAGGTGGGGGAGGGGCAGTGCTGTCCTACTCTGTGGTCCTCGCTCACTCCACCCCGCTTTTTGCAATTTATTCACAGGACTTTAAAAGGTAGGAGGGGATGAAGAAAGGGGTTATCAGTTTTGAAGCGTTAACCTTTTAAAAGCGCGATACACCTGGATACAGGCAGCCCACCCATGTCTGCCGCAGAGTCAGAAAATCAAACTTTAACAGCTTGAGATCGTTGGTGAAATAGCCGCCGAGCTGGTTCTGTTCATTGCTCCCTGTCATTTTGTTCTTTCTTCCTCTGATTTCTAAAGCCAGACACGTACAGCTGCCTTACATTGTACCTCTACAGTGGAAGTCTGAGGCGAACCTTTGGCCTGTGCGCCCAGATCTGTCGTCAAAGGGCTTTTTTAAGAAAACAAGTAAGATGACTCATCTCGGGGGTTTATTATGACACAATAAAGGATCTCTAACCAGAGTCTACGGTCGTTTGCAGAAGCTCAAGCGGGGGGTTTTCGTCCGTGCCGGGCCGGATTCTGGGTCTCTTATTTTTACTGTTTGCAAATGAAATGGGAAAGAAGAAGCCGCCTCGTCGTCGAGGGATATCTGGGATATTTCCTTGTGACAGAAACGGCCAGTCCTCGTGCTGCCTGACATATCTGCTTGCTCTACTTCGCCGAGAGTTGTGATTCATCGCAGACGGTGGAAAACTTGCTCAGCCTACCTTCCTGCCACTTGTTTTCTTTGTTTTTTTCTTTTTTTCTTTTTCAGGCTTTTGGGCTTCATTTTCTCCCAGTTTAGTGCAGGTTATTACCTCTTTGCCTGCCGTCACCTCGTTCTTTGCTCTGTCGACCTCCGTCTGCCTTCGCAAACATAACGGACCGCTTTCTTTTTCGTCGGTGAACAAAATAGCAGAAGTGCACGCCTGTGCAATTCTGTTGTGCAATGCTCGACACCGTATAGAGGGATGGACCGAGGGTCGGCGTAGATGAGACGTAAAAGAAGCGGGCCGCTGTGTTATTAACGATACGACAACAACACGTGCTTTTAAGGCCAAAGAAGCCAGATTAGAGCGTTGTTTTTAATCCAAGTCGAATAAGTCTGCCGTATTTTGATCTGCTCATCGAGTCGAGAGGTTATTCTGTAAAAGCACTAACTCCCCCCCCCCCTCCCTCCGTCCTCGCTGACTGGCTTTTACAAACTGATTTATGTGTATGCTCGCTCCCTCTCCCGTCTCTGCCACACACTCTGGAGTTTGACCCAGTTCTCATCGTATCACAGAAATAAATGAAAGACATGGCCGTCCACCGCGTGCGGCGCGCCTTTTACCTTTTCTAGCCTCCCCGCTTCAACCCAGATCCCTGACTTAACCTCTCAGGCTCAGGCCACCCCAGGAGGAGCGATGACGGATGACGGCGTTGACCGCTGGTTTAAACGGGGGGGGGGGCTGGCAGCCATCATCTGCGCCAGAGTCAGCCGGCGTGGATTACTTATTTTCTTACCGACTCTTGTTTATGGGATTTCTGCTCATGTCGAAGGGATGACACGGTTGTCATGGTGACAGCCGGGACATAAAGCTCGTTGTGAGTCGAGACAAAGAGTGAGCTCTTCATGCCGCTGGCCGCACTAAGCGGTGTGGCTAAGCCGTCGCTTGTAGTTTGTGGTTTAAAAAAATAAATAAATGAGCGTGGTAAAGACTGGAGCTGCACCAATCACAAATTTGTGACCCAAAATAAAGATTTTAGTCGATTTACAAAATTCTCTATAAGAAGGAAAAAAAAAAACATTATTCCAAATTATTCTTGTCTGAGTGGTCCTTAATTATTCATGTTAAGAGCAGAGGCGACAACATGCTGGGTGCGGAGGGAGCAGCACGTTTTAAAGGAAAACCAAAATCATCAGATCCCATATTAGCGATTTGGCGCAGCTAGCACAGCGAGCATGTCTAAAACGGCTATCTTTGTATGTCTATCTGCTAGAGCATGTCGATATTTAAATTACATCAGAGCTCTTCTAATCCAGCATGTTTGGTGACGGACATTAAAAGCTCAGAAGGATAAACCGGAGATGCTTTCATCGCCTCCGTTCTGGCTTTGCGTGTTAAGCTCTCTCTCGCTCTCAGGCAGCCTGAGTGAGCCGTAGAAATGTCTTTAACTTGGACCTTTTTCAGTCCGGCACCCCCTTGGCTAATGGAGAGTATTTTAGATTTTGAACTTGGGGATGAGTTTTAAAAAGAGCTCTAAATTAGGCCTTTTATCTTAAGGCTGCGAAGAGGACGGCAACTTCAGCGGCTAACGGTTAGCTGGTAGCTGTTTTGAGACAGACTTAGCTTTGCTGAGAAACATTGTGGCGTTTTAATATCCTAAAAGCCCGTGCAGCGAGGCCTCGATACACCCCTCAGCCATCTGAAAAACGAGTTGATTTTCTCGGTGCATCTTCAGCGACGGCTGTTGTTAAACAAACACCCAGTAAGACGGTGTCTTTGTATCGGTTTCCGCTCTTTACAGATTAGCTCCAATGAAAACCTGCCATACGATCTTTGCTGCTGTTTAACATAACCTGCTTCCTCCCCGCCATCGTAAAAGCAAAATGTCATTGTCTAAGTAAGGGTGCTTGGGTGGGATTTGCTAATGATAAATCACTGCTAAGGTTGAAATTCCTTGTGCGGTTAAATGGCTGATACCTCCCGGGTCTGCAGCCTCTTTACGCTACTTAATCTTGCATGCGACTAATTGAGTCTTGATCCTGGCTGAATGCTGAGCAGTTTTTAAGAGCCATCCTCTCCGTAAGATGCAGCCCTGCAGCGGCTTGATGGTCTCCTGCTCATTTACACATAATGAGCAGCTGAATGCTGACTGGAAATGAGGTGGGTGTTGAGGAGTGGAGCCTTAAGTCAGTTCAGTTACTTGAGATGGTGTCCTCGAAGGTCCTCGATAGGAGTCAAGGGGGGAGGCTGAGGGCCCTCTTGGTTCTCTCCAGGCATTAGGGCGAGCTCCATGAGGTGCAGCACAGGCGCTTACAGGGGACGGGCTACTAGGAACAACAAGGAACGCGGCGTGAAGGAGGAGGACCGCATTTGAAAGTGCTGCCGACGGCTTTCACTGTCACAGCGCATCACTAACAACCTGCCTCTTGTTTCTCCAGACCTCCTTGGTTTAATGGGTCCAATCATTGGGATGTCACCAGAAAAGAAAACGGAAATCCCGGGTATGCAAGAGGAGCGGACGGGACTCAGGGGCGTCTGCGGCGTGGGGACCCTGCCCGAGGCGGAGTGCGCGTCCAGTCCGCTGGCGACGAGCGTGGACCGCGCCTCAGGCGCCGAGGACGAGGAGCTCACCAACCTCAACTGGCTCCACGAGAACCTGCTTCAGAACTTCACTCTCGGGGGCCCGGAGGCCCAGCCGAGCGGCAGCCCCCTCTTTGACATTGAGGGAGACTACAAGGCAAACCAGGGCCCTTCGTCATCCTCGTCGTCACAGAACCGGGGCAGGGATCGGGACTCGCTGAAATCGAAGCCCCCCTTCTCGTTCTCCCTCCTCATCTACATGGCCATCGAGCAGTCCCCCAGCAAGTCGCTGCCTGTCAAAGAGATCTACGGGTGGATTCTGGAGCACTTCCCTTACTTCTCCAACGCTCCCACGGGCTGGAAGAACTCAGTCCGACACAACTTGTCTCTAAATAAATGCTTCCGCAAGGTCGACAGGAGTTTGGGGAAGGTAGGTCGGGGAGGCGTTCCTCCTGATTTTCTGAAGCTGACACACATCGGTTTATCACAGTTCAGTTGAATACATCAAAAAGTTCATTTATTTCAGTAATTCAGGGCTAAAAGTGACACTGATATGTTAAGTGGATTTATTACACACACTGATATGATTGTACGCGTAATTCTGATGCGTTCTTTTTAATACAGACTTTTTCAGCCTGCTAAAAAGGTGCCAGTGTACAATATGTGCATTTAAAGCTCGGATTGCTGCGTCTATGTAAATTGGGAAGCTCTGCCGTTTCTACCTGGGCTATGGGGTTTAGAATAAGTTGCCGTTCATGCGCAGCGCTACCACGGTCAGTAAAGCAGGGGTTGGCAGTTTGGCAGTGTGGGCAGGAGTCAGCAGAGGGAAGCATGAAGGGCTCTGGGCTTTCTTGGTGGATGTCTGAGCTGATGGGGAGCTTAATAAACCGGTGGACCAACAACAGAATGTGACTTGGTTCCCAGAATCCTCCATGACTGTGGAAACCTCACACTGACCCTCAAACAGCTTAAATTATGTGCCTCTCCACTCCTCCTCCTCCTCCTCACTCTGGGATCTTGATTTCCAAATGAAATGCAAAGTTTAGTTTTATCTGAAAAGAGGAAATTGGACCAGGACCACTGAGCTGATAAGGTGGCTCGTGACGTCTCTGGCTCAGGAGTGGCTTAAACCAGGGAAGGTGACGGCTGTAGCGCACATCTTCCTCAAACCTCAAATCTTCTCAAACCTTTGGATGGGCCACAGTTTCTCCTTCCACTCAACTTTCCGTCACTCTGCTCGGACACGGTGCTCTGTGAACGGCCAGCGTTTCTAGCAGGGACCTTTTGAGCCTCGGCGTCGTTATGGAGGGTTTTACCGGCTACTTGCTGGATAATTATCAGAACATTTCAGTATTACAATTATTTTGGGACTTATGTACTATCCTGATTTCCTGTTTTTTACTAGCCAAAGACAAACACACAAATAATGGAAACAAACGTCCAAAACAGACCCCATTCTGTGTAAGTAATCAATATAATACATAGGTTTTCTTTTTTGTATGGAACTACTGAAGTAAATTAACTTTTTTGAGGAAATTCAAATTTATTGAGATCAAATATTTTAAATTCTCACGTGTACTGTCATTTTATTTACTAACAAGGCAGTAACAAGTAGCACAAGTACGGCTGTTTTCATTGGTGGGGGCGACTGGGACCGACGGTCTGTTGCAGCGTGAAGCCGCAGCGTTGCTCATGCGGCAGAGGACTGAGCTGCAGGGACCTCTGTGACTTTGCTGCGATAGGAGAGGAATCCAGTCAAGGTTACAGATAGTCGTGCAGAGGAAATGCAAACACAGCACACCAGTAAAGGACGGTCGCTCCTGGAGCACCTCAGTTACCTCAGGTTAGTGCGGCCGTTTCAGCCGGACGGACGCGTCCAGCCGTTGAACTCCCAGGCGTCAAGAGTTTAGGAAAGGAAACAAAGACGACAGCAGTAAGGTTTGTGTGCCGGAGCTGTCGAGGTTTATTTAGGATGCATGCTTGCTTAAAAGAAGAGACGCTAAAGCATAGAACTAGGAAAGCACTGAACTGGAAAAAAACTCTGAAAGAACACAAAGTCTTGGTTAAAAAAGGGGACAATTTATTCTGAGGTTTGTGTGTTTAGCACATATCTAATAGTTTGGTCTTCAACAGCAACTGCATTGATTTTTGGCCTCGTCGTTTTTAAAGGGTTGGAAACTGTTGAACGGTGAAATCTGTGGCTTTGTACACTTGAGCTTAGATTTAAATACTTCTATAACCTGGTTAGGGCCGGATCACTGAAATGTTAGAAATGCAAATCCATGTTGTTGTCTCAGTTTAAGTGGAAGGAGTCAGAATTTCTGCCTCTTTGGTTTAATTGCCTTAACAGTCCACTTTCACCCAATAGACGTGTTTTTATCGTCTAACTTCAGCGCTAGTTTCCTGTAAAGGTCCTCCCGTGACTCAAAAGAGATGTTCTCAACGCACAGGTTGCTGTCAGACATATCCACGTCTGATCAACAGAGTAGAGCATAATTATAAAGTGGAAGGGAAATGATGGATGGTTTAAAGCTTTTTTTTATTTTATTTTGACAAAAGTTCTGAAAACGTTAAAGCTTTGCAGCACCACTTTTTAGTGCAATTCTTTCTTTTCTTAGATAATGATTTTTTTGCACCGTTCTTCTTTGCAAAATTGATCAAACTGAGCTACAAATTGTCACTTGGACTTAGGTCTGGCCCAGTCTAACGCTTGATGAACGTTAAACGTTTCATTATTGCTTCATGTTTAGGCTCATCTTCCTTTTTCAGCCTCCAACCGGTTCTCCTCCAGGATTGGGCGGTTTTTAGTCCCCTCCCTCCATTTCCTCTAACCAGCTTCCCTGTCCCTGCTGGAGAACAGCGTCCCCGCTGCATACTGCTGCCGCCACCTTGTTTCATCACAGGGATGTGGCTGCAGCGCGTCAGATGTTCAGCCGCATCGCGTTTTTCAGCCTTCAGGCCAAATAGTTCAGTTCTGTCTGACGAGCGGCGCGCCGACTTCCTCCACCTTGCTTGCGGCAGTCTGCACACAGACGCGTCGCCTTTAAAAAGGGCCGCGGCTCTCTGATTCGTGGTGAATTTCTTTTGGGGCAACACTAGCAAAGGATCGGCTGGTGTTGCTCCACACAGTCTCCTAACATCTAGCGGCAATGATTCTTTGAAGAATCTAGCAAGGCTTTCTGGGTTAAACATGCTGATTCCTGCTGCGGTTCAGGCAGCAGATCCCATTTAAATACCCCCCCCCCCAAATTTCAGGTAGTAATAATATCTAATTTGTGCAAAATCTGGAAATTGCTGTTCTACAGTTCATCGAAGTGGTGGAGATGTTGGAGAATGAAGAAGGCGACTCATTTGCAACACGGCGTCCGGTTTTAAACCCGAGCGTGTGGTCTGACTCTCTCCCAGCTCCGCTCGGCCGGTGCCGTGTGGGCCCGGCCTGGCCCGGCCTGGCCCGGCCTGGCCCGGTCTGGCCAGCGCCTGATATTTTTCCCCCACCTTGGGAGGAGACGGCTGTCGGGGCTCGGCGAGCAGCAGCCCGGCGCAGGCTGCTCAGCATGCAGGTGCACAGTGTGAGTCCTTCGTCTGCTGAGACGCCAGCGCCGGTTTCGCATGACACTGGCTGGTGGTTTGCGTTGCCATGGAGACATTTCCTCCTTCCTGCATCAGAGCCGGTTGGTAATCTGAGTCAAGGTTACTCTCCTCCTCCTCCTCCCCTCCCTCGCACTGCTCTCCCGTACCGGGCCCAGAGCACGGCGCTATCAGACGCGCTCTCGTCGCGCCGGTTGTCGGCGCAACGCGCTCCCAGCGGCGCTTCCTGTTTGCAGCCGCTGTCGGTGAATTCGTTTGAGCAAATGTAGCGTTCATGCATCTTGTGCAGTTAGTTAGATTTTCGTCTGCAGGGTTGTGCACTTTGGCTTGAATGTGTTTAAATGTACTTTTATTATAGGGGCGTTTGACCTGATTTGCTTCCTGTATGGACAGTTTGTCATTGACCAGCCACTTGCAATGTGCAAAATTATTCATACTCTTACAAATTTCACTGTTTTTGTCGGCCGTTTGTGATCAGACCAACACAAAGTAGTGCATAAATAATAAATAGTGTTATAAATAAAAATGTAGAAGCAGGGTGAGCATTCTTCTCTGACTTTTGCCTTCAAAAACCACCTAGATATGAAATAGTGTCCACACGTGTGATTTATGCTCAGTGTGAATCCAGCTGTTCTCTAAAGGTTTGTTGAAGAACATCAGTGAACAGACGGCATCGTGAAGACCCGCGGCGGAAAAGGGTGAGGGATAAAGCTCCAGACAAACTGGTCATAAAATAACGTCCCAGGTGTTTAACATCTCGGCAGCGCTGGTCGATCCCTCGTCTGAAAATCAGAGTCCAGCACCAGCGCAAAACCCACCAAGGTGAACACATGGCGAAATCCTGGAGGAGAGTGCTGTGAGAGGCCGCACGAGGAGGAGAGGCGCACATCCCAGCTGGACCAGAACTCCTTGCATATGGCCCAACCTAGCAAGAACCTAGAGTCTTTCCTGTCACTGTGTAACCATAATGACATTATTTGGTGAGACACCGGCTCAGAGTTCACAAATAACACACGTGGAGTGTTTCCTGAAAAGCCAAACGTGTGCAAATAGTCCTCAGCATCTGTGAAAATTTGAGTGATCAAGTCAAAAAAAAAAAAAAAAAAAAAAGACAGGTAGCCGTGAGGTTACCGAATGATATGAAAATACTAATCTACCAGATAAATGCTCCCTGAGAAGTAGCAAAAACGGAAATGTTCGACTTCATAAACTGTGCAGCTTGCATGAATGTCCAAACGAAAAGCTAGATTGTCCACAATCAGTCCTTAGCAAAAACTGAAATGATCCAGTAGCAGAAATAAATCTTAACCGGGTCAAGAAGTTGTGGACCCAGCAACATGTTAGTAGTGAACTGGGCTGGTGGTTTATTTGATTTTCAGCCGTGGGCCTCACAGCTTTGGAAAATGAGCTGTTTTTGAGTGGATTAGGTTTTGATTTAATGATTTAATGTTGCTGATGGAAGAGAAGGGATGGTTTAAATCTAAGTATATCGATGTGTCGAAACGGCCTAGTCAAAGTCCAGACCTCAGTCCAATTGAGAAGCTGTGGTTCTCGGTCGACTCTGACTGAGCTGCTCCTGTTTTTTTTTTTTTTTTACACGATAGAATAATGTGAGACAAATATGAGACAAAGTTTGTGAATTGACTGACGCAGAAGACTTGGGGCAATGTTTTCCAAAGTTGCCCGTTTATCGATACACACTGATTCTTCCTCCCTCTCTAGTCGGCTGTAAGGAGGTTAACCTGAGCCTGTGGCGCAGCGTTCTCCGTAGGGATCAAAGCTTTCAGGGGTAGCGAGGCTTGCATCGACGCTAAATGACTCCTGGCACCTTGAATAAGTGCAAAGTGGTGAACTGGATGCATTTGTTTGGTTCTGCAGGCCAACGGAAAAGGTTCCCTCTGGTGTGTTGACCCCGAGTATCGGCCCAACCTAATCCAAGCTCTTAAGAAGCAGCACTTCCCAGCCGTACATGCCTTCTGCACGCCACCCGCCTCCCCGCCCAGGTAAACCGCCATCAGCCGCTGTTCCAGCACACCGGTCTCACCCAATCGAGGCCTACAGCAGCTTAAAGAGCTCTGTCTCTGTTCTAAACTATCTCAGCGTTTTTTTTAAAATCTGCTCTCCGAAGTCCACATGTAAGCATCAGTGTGTTTTGTTTGTGTTTGTTTTTTTTTCCACCAGTGCCTCCTCGCCTCCTCGCCACCTCTTTCTACAAGGCTGCTCGTTCAAAGGTGAGACTTAAACCTGTTTCGGCTTGTGACGTTTTATCCGCTAGTTTTCTAATCAGCCCGTGTTTGTGTTGCCTTTTCGTTTTTTTTGTTTTTGTTCTGCTTTTACATGTTTCAGTCCAACAACATCCAGCATCTGCTTTTGCCCTTCAGCTCGTAGTTCGCTGTGTTGCTTTTAGCTCATGGATGCCTCATGTACACCATAACATTGTGAGCCCTCAATCGATGCCCCCCGCCCCCTGCACCTCCGCACCCCCCCCCCCCCCCCCCGTTTTTAGCTTCTTGGATTTGTAACCTTGACGACAAGCAGAGCTTTTGCTGGTGCTCAGTGTCAAGCACTCAGTCTCGGTGTAATCATTAATAATTTAGAGCTGCAGAAGTGAGCTACGAGGCTTTCAGACACGTCGTCAGGTCTGGAAAGATCCGAAGCGCTCTCGCTGTCAGTGTGATGATTTTTATTTTTCTCATTTTTTTTTTTGCTTCTCGGGTTTGCTCACCCGATGGGGTGGCCTTGCTCGATGGGTGAGATTCCTGAAGGAAGCCAGTCACCCAGTCCTGGCAGAGATGCCGCTCGTCCACGCTGCCACGGCCCAGGATTGACCATCATGCATGTTTTCTCCTCTTCCAGAGTCTGACATTGATGCTGCCACTGCCATGATGCTCTTAAACTCTGCCCCTGGGCACCACGTTGACCCATGTAAGAGAATCCACACTCATCGTTTTGTTTCTGGTCTCCTGCCTCTTTCATGCCACCCTGTCATTGCTTACTTCTTTTTTTTTTTTTTTTTTTTTTTTTAACGTTGCTTCTTTGGTCTGTTCGTGTGCTTTTACATGTCTGTGTCTGTTTAAACGCACTTCTGGTTCTTGCTCTGGGAAGGACTGATGATTACGACGTCTATTTGATGGACAATGTCGGACGAACGTTTAGTTTAAAAAGCATACTTGATCAAAAAAAACAAAAACAAGAATAGTGGGATTGGGTCAGCTTACTGTACCAGTCCGCCGATGGACATTCACTCATTATCAGCACAGAGACCAGGTCAACTTTTACATACAGGCTTAAATATATAGAAAGCTGCAGAGAAACTACAAGGTTTTCGTTGCAGGGTCGCACAGTATTAGGAACACACAATAATTTAAAAAAAAGTTAAAAAAGCAAAACAACTGGACTTTTTTCCGAAGTTTGAAGACGTTTCGCTTCTAATCCAGAAAGCTTTCTCACTTGAAAATGTCTGGAGTAGTGTGGCGTTCCAAACACTAACCAAACTACTCCAGACATTTGAATTGAGAAAGCTTTCTGGATGGGAAGCGAAACGTCTTCAAACTTCGGAAAAAAAGTCCAGTTGTTTTGTTTTTTAACTTTTTTGGAATGACAATGACCTGGAAGACTGAGAATCTTCACCAATACACAATAATATTGGTAGATTTGATGATGATATTTAAATAATTAGCTAATATGTTTTGGGGGAGTCAAAGCACTTTTTTTTACTGATTTTTGGGGACGGTGATATTGCGAGTCCTTTCGGCATCTCCCTTAGTCAGGGCGTGACCGCAGCAGATCATCACAACATGCACGCAGCCTCAGCAGAGCTTTCACGCCGGACGCCCTTCCTGACTCAACCCGTATAAAAGACGCAGACTTGGCTGGATATGGTGATTATTGCTATAAGGTTAAATTTGCGATGTATTGTGCAGCCCTACTTTGTAGCCATCAATAAGTTTCTTGCATAATTTATCACCTTTCTTATTAGAGATGAGAGAGTTCATTGAGCTTGGTTTCCTGGCACAGAGTGGACTTTTAGGCATAGTCGGGGTCTTGGCCGACCCTGAATTTTAAATTTAATCCTAATTCAGTTTTACCGTCTCCAGTTGTCCAGGTTTAAATCATCTAGATCCTGTTTTGCACATAGTCTTTTTTTTTTATTCCACCCACTTTGTCTAAGGCACAAGTAGTACTGAAAACAAACCCTGAGCATGATGCTACCACCACCATGTTGGAGAGTTGCCACAATGTTTACAGGTTTAAAAGCCTCAAACTGCTTAATCTTTGTCTCATCGGACCATAAAGCTTTTCTACAGAGGGCCTCTGGCTCGTCCGAGTGGCACATTTCAGTCAGACTGGAAGGTCTGAATGGTGGGTCGGAGGATTTGTTCTGGGTCGTCGCCCTCACCGCGAGGAGGAACCCTGACGTCTCAGCACCGACTTGTTCATGATAGCCTGGAGCCTCTTTAGTTTTTGGACTGTTTCTGCACATCGGAGGTGGAAGTTTGGGTCTGTGTAATTAAACTTGGACACAGTTTGGTGTTTTAACTGGACGGTGACCCCAGATGACTCCACGAAACAGGCTAACTTTAAGCGTCTAGAATGGGAGCGACCAACATGTAATGCACTATACTGGCAAAAGCATTCGCTGACATGCCTTGACTTGCATATAAACTTAAATGACATCCCGTTTTTAGTCCATATTGTTCATTATGACATTGGTCCACCCTTTGCAGCTGTAACAGCTTCAGCTCTTCTGGGAAGGCTGTCCAAAGGTCCTGGAGTGTTCCTGGGAATGTTTGACCCTTCTTCCATTTGTGAGGTCAGACACTGATGTTGGACGAGAAGGCCTGGCTCTCGGTCTCTGCTTTAATTCATCCCAAAGGTCGTCTATCGGGTTGAGGTCAGAAGTCTGTGTGGGCCAGTCAAGGTCATCCACACCAAACTCCCATCCATGTCTTCATGGAGCTTGTTTTGTGCGCTGGTGTGCAGCCATGTTGGAAGAGCAAGGGGCCATCTCTAAACTATCCCCATGAAGTTAGGAGCAGGAGTTGTCCAAACTTTTCTTTTATTACTGCTTTCGCTATAGGGCTCTGGTTGATATATATGCAAAAAACTTATTGGATATTATTTTGGGATTATTTCTAATTCGGTGGACACACAAACGGAAAGGTAACAGAGAAAGAAGGGAAGAGAAATGGATGAGGCAAAACATAAAAATAGGAGAAAAGGTGACAAAAATAGAGCAGAGGTAAAAGAGGGTGCTTCCACTTTATTTTAATGATTGTTGACTGGAATATTTAGCAGTGAGGAAACAACACGCTGGGGTTTTCTGAGCTCCTGAGGGCGAGCCATTCCTTCACAAATGTTTGCAGAAACAGTCTCTATGCCTAGGTGCTTGGTTTTTATATACCTGCACAATATATCGCTAATTTGTCATCATCGCAATATCAGGGATCGCAATATGCACGTCGCAAAGAATCGCCTGGAGTGCAATAAGTGTTAGCTAATTATTAAAGCGTCCTGCATTCAGGCTCTCAGTGCTCCTAATATGTTTGATTCCATTTGTTATTAATGCAACATAAAAGATCTGTGTAGGTAAAGAGGCGCTAAAGTTGTTTCGTTGCCAGAACATGTCGGATGGAGGCAACCTTTTATTAAAAGCTTGTTTTTGAAATGGAAATGATTGTTTTTGGTGTTGGGGTCCATGTTTGCTATGATCCTAAAGCAGAAACACTTTCAGTTTTTTCTGTATTTATCGCAAGCTAAATCATCATTTCAACATTTATCTCAACTTTCCCTCATATCGTGCAGCCCTAGTCTCCAGGTTTAGGTGCTGGATTGAATACACGTGTAGCCACAGTAGAGATTTGGATGGTTGAGTGAATACGTTTTGTAATATAGTGAATATTCACACCAATAAAGTCATAGAGACGTTAACAGTTCACAAAAATTCAAAAAGTATGGACATTTTTCACTAGCTATGTAGTTAAGCAGGGACTGGAAATAATAGAAAACAAGTAAAAGAAAGCTGCAAACCATTTTTTTGTAACTTAAAGTGTGAAACTTCTTGTTTTTATTCAGCACACCTTCAGTTTTATACTGTTCTGTTATTTCGCTCCGGCCCTTTTTAATGCCATGGCTTAACATAATCATCTTCAATTAAGCTCAGGTTTTTTTTTTAACTGATGTTGTTGAGTCGTTTCATCTTTGGAGTGAATTACTTGTAGACGCGGGTTTCCCCTCTTGGATCAGGCCAAACCTTCTGCTTTTTCCTGTGGTTATTATATAAAGCCGCGTTTAAAGGCGCAGGTGTGGGCCGGGTGTGATTTCTGCTTTTTGTTTTTTCCAGAACGTCACAGTGAAACACACGTACATGCTGTTCCTTTTTTATAAAGTTTACCTATTCAGAGCGCGTGAAACCGAAGTCAGATGTCTAGATTGATGAAATGTAGTCGTTCTTTCGTGTGACCCTCATCCCTTGCTTCCGCTGCTCTGCTCAGGTAACTCCGACGTCCCGCTGGACCTCTCCCGGCCCGACTCTGTCCTGGTGAGCAGCGACCCCAAGCAGGACCACAACTACAGCAGCGCGGCCCTTCAGCGCTGCTCCTCCCGCTCCTCCTCCTCCTCCTCTCTCTCCTCCCTTGAGGAGGGCGGCTGCGAGCGCCGGCAGTCCCGGCGCGCCGGCAGCGAGGGTTTCCACAGCGACGAGGACTCCGACCTCTGGGACGAGAGGGCCGTCCAGCAGACTTCTCGGCGTCCGCCCGCCATCAAGTGGCCCATCAGCAAGCGGCCCCGGCGCGAGGCCAAGCCGGAGCTGGACGAGGAGCTGAAAGAGGCGGCGGGCTCGTTGCTGCACCTCGCCGGTATACGCAGCTGCACGGAGGGCTCCAAACGCACTGTCAAGAGCACAAAACTTCACAGGAAATGAAGTTCCCTTCGTCCCCCCCCCCCCCAATAAAAGACTCCGGACCCGGTGAACCCTGACCCCTGATCGTGTGCCCCAGTGTGCCTCCTTCTCCTCACCTGATCGTTCACTGGCCATTTTGAGCCTCTCTCGGTTGGGAGCGTCCTTTTTCCAGCTAACAAATGGCAATAGTATCGTTCACACAGGAGAACAAAGCCATATAGAGTAACTCGGGGGGGGGGGGTGTTTGGGCTGTGGAGAACCGTCAAGAAGATACCTATCCAAAACCACCTGCCTGCTTTTTTTTTTGTTTTTTTTTGTTTTGTTTTGTTTTGTCAGATTTAGAAGACTGTGATTCAAGGATCTCTTTCAAAGACGAAAAAAAAAACGGGGAAAAAAAAAAAAGCTGAAGGTTTTTATAACTCAAAGCGTTGCATGCTTCCTCCTGTATCCTCTTCCAAGTGAATCTATTTATGAAGCGAATGAGTGCATGTTTGTAACAGACAGAACCTAACCTCCTGGTGTTATCAGTTTCTCCTCTTTGTGCTCCAAGACAAACAAAAAAAACGAAATTAATGCCATTATTGGGAAAAGCAAAGTCTTGCTTTTGAATTCCTCTTAGAAACACGCAATAATGAATCCACAACCTTAACTTTTTTATTTTTTTTATTCTTATTTTTTTTTTTGATTCCCCGCCCCGTGACGGCATTTCTTTTTCACAGTCGACCGTGCCAGTTCAGTTTTTCACTGAAGCGAAGGAACGGAGGGGTATTAAGAGCTCGGCGTGCGATCCGCTTACTGCACAAGACCCGCGGCTCCTTTTCAGGATGTGAAAATAGTATTTCTCTGCAACTGCCAAATTTAGTCCAGTACTTAGCTGTAGCGCTTTGTGCAAATTATTTTATTGCGTGAGCCCCACAGGTTGTGTTGCTCCGTTTCCGTGTGGCCGCCCCTGATCTGCTCCCCTAAGCCCGAGACGACGGCTCTTAAAGGGTCAAAATCCACGCACCGGTTTAAATTGACAAAGTCCGCTTCCTCCTGCAGGCCAACCGTGAGAAACAGAGACACGGCCTTGTTTCTCTGCTCAGACGGTCGTAATCCAGCGGTTTAGAGCGTGGGTTCCTGCTAGGAGAGCCGCCGCTAGACGTCGGAGGTAACGAGGTACGGTCCATCACACGCAGGTTACCAAAGAGCCGCGCTGACCTCAGGGCCGCCTGGCAGGGAGCGTTTCGTCGTCGCTCTTCCCGCTAGAACAAAATAAGGAAGCGCGCCCCTCTCTCGGTCAGCTGGCCGCGCACGGCTCAGACGGGAAGGAAGTTGACGACGAGCGCGGTCGTCGTGGCGGAACTCTTTTAGGAAACGCTGCGGACTCGCAGGAGACGCGTTGGCCTGGAAGGACGGGGGTCGTGAACCGGAAACCCGAATGTTTACGTCGCTGTCGGCCGGTGAAGCGCGCGTGGTTGTTGCCAAACATTTTTTCTGTGCCACTGACATAAGGGGGGCTTATGGTTCAGGTTTTTGTTCAGGTGCCTCTTGATAAATTCCAAGACCGTCAAGAAATGAAATGTGTTTGTAGATTAAATCCACACAGAGCGACGTATTTTTACCCAAAGTTCAGTTCTCAAAATATTGCGTAATAGCCAATAAATAAAGGATTGTTTGGTACAGAAAGCTGCTTTTTGCATAAACCACTGCAGTGCGACATGGAGGTGCTCGGCCTGTGGCTCCTCTGAGGAGGAGCTCCTCTGCGTCGTTGGATCTAGTGTTTGAATTTCTGCCAAACTACCGAACTATTGGCTGTGGCCATCACTGTTGCTGTTGCACCTCTCTGTACCGCAGTTTCTCCTTCCGCCTAACTTTCCATTACCATGGATACAGAGCTCTGCGAATGGCCAGCCGCTCTGGCTCCGCCCCTTTTCTCTGACTGTCTGCTGGACAGCTGTCGACTCGACGCGAATGTGTAGCGTTAACATTTCTATATGAAGTTTCTTTCATCGGTCTCAAGTGAGATTTTAATTAGTTAGTTATTAACCCTAATCTTGAAAAAGGACAGAAATTAAAGGCATAAAACACATCGCTCTGTGTGGAAATCTATATAACCCGAGTTGAGCGTTTTCACTTAGATTGCTGAAATAAATCAACTTTTCACCGATGGTCTAATTTATTGAGACGATACCTGTAATTCCCTCGCTGCCACACTGTAGTCAAGTTTTCCGCGATCAAGTTAACGGGAATCTTGGTTGTTTGTTTTATTTAATTAAAATTTTTACGCCACTTTAGAGCGGGGAACTGTCAATTGAGTTAAAAGCTGCGGTTCCCAGAACCAATACTTGCGTACACTGGTCTTGTTTAGCTGTGAAAACGACGAACGAATTGTCTGTTCGTTGAATCATCACCTTATTTATAACTTTTAATTTATGGGATATTTGAATGCATACTCTATCAAACACTGGTCATGTGAAAAAAGATGACTTAAGCACATTTCTTTCCTTTACTCTGTGAAGTCTTGAGTATTCTTTTCCTTGTTTATTTTACAGCAATACTTTTTTTTCTCTTTCTCTCTTCTTGTTACAGTGATCACACATTTTTGCCAATGTTATAATGTCTTTTAAGCGGGTTTCTTTTCCTCGGTTTAACCATGACTGCCAGTTTGTTTTACGTTTGTTTCGATTGTTTTACGAAGCTGAGTAGCAGCAGCAAATTAACGTTGATCCGGGGAGTTTTTTGTTCTCTCGTCGTTGCCAAAACCGATGGGCGGGGGGGGTGTTGAATTAAAAGCCGACACATTCCCCTCGTGCTGTAAAAATGAATTCAGGCTGATTCAGTGACTTTTCCAATCTGTCTTTTGACTTTGGTCAGAAATTGAAGATTGGTTGTCAGAATCAGATCAGAAAGAAAACGACTGCCACCCAGAACTCCTTGTTCTGCTCGTTTTGTTTTATTTGTTTTTTTACGAGATGCTGGGAACATTTTGGGAATGCCGGCGTAACACTGGATCACGTCGGCTAAAGCCAGCCGGGCAGCTGCTGTTCAAAGTCAGGCCAGCATTCGATTACAGAAATTATGGAAAGACGTGTCGAGTAAGCTCTGATTCTGTAGCACATGCAATAGAAGACATGGTGGCCTAACAGCGACAGTTTGCGGATAAGTTTTCACCCGACTAAATTAATTACTTCCCTCGTTGCTCATCAGCTGTTATCGGACATTGATTGTGATTTATTTTTTTTAATCATTACTGTTTTGTTGCAGTTCCTTTCGGGTGTACTAATCCTCGCATTTGACAAAGTTGCCAACCCAGTATCAGTTTGTGTCTGTTGTCTGCCACGTCCACTGGACTGACACACCTTTTTGTTTTGTTTTTTGTATGCTAACCTCTGTTGATAAAAATGTTTATAAGATTTATTTTCGCCAAAGATATGCAATTGCATTATATATGGTATTACGGAAATATTAATAAAATCCTCTTCTTGTTACGGCCCGTGTGCATCTTTATCCTTGTTTGTCCCATTTTAGAAAAACTTTGTGTGTTTGACTAATGTGTTGTTTTTTGTTTCCTTTGAGGATGTGTCTGCAAGTTTCGCACAATTTGGGACCTTTTTTTGTTTTTGTTTTGTTTGACAGTTCTTGGCAAAAGGGCTCCAGCTCAGTCAGATCGGGCAGAGGGCGCCTTTTCAGTCCTGCCTCATATTCTCGGTTGCTTTGACTGGGACGTTTCTAAAACGTCGAGGAGATTTGGATGCGAGCCGCTCCACTGCAGCGGCTTTATGTTCAGGGTGATGATCCTGCTGGAAGGTGAACATCTGCCTGAACCTCTAGCCTCAATGCCGCTACTGGCATGCTTCAAAGTGAGGACGGTGCGCTCAGGGGGATGTCTTCTACTTGTAGCATTTTGTATCTACTGGTCTTGACTGACTGGAGGAACTTCTACAGTTTTTTTTTTGTCCCAAATATTTGTGGTTTGCAGGATTAATAGCTTCTGCTCTGAAAGATTCCTCCACCTGAACTGTTGAACTCTGCAGCTCCTCCAGAGTTAACACGATGAGGCCCTTGGTTACTCCTCCGATTTAATGCCGTTCTTGCGTGCCTCGTCAGCGCGGGCGGTCATCATCTCTTGGTGGGTTTGCGGTTGTGCAACGCTGGTGTGTTCTTTCCCTAATTTCCCCTGACAAACCTCGTATTGCTTCACAGAACAGCCGCATTCGTGACGATAGCTGAAATGACACATAGGTGGACTCCATTTACCAATTAGGCAACTTGTTGTGCAGGCGTGACTTTTTTGGAAAACCAACAGGTGGCGAATGCAACCGAGTGGCACACGGTTTCACAGTTTTACTTGTTTTCCCTCCACTTGACTTGACGAATTAGGCGCCTCTTGTCTTTGTCTGACCCATAAAACCCCAATAAAATGAAATCACAGCGTGCGAAAACGAGCCGCGAGTCACAGTCGGTTCACCTGTTCGCTACAACACCTTGCGGCTGCTGTTAAAGTTCGGGGCTCTCGGCTCCGTTGTGACCGCACAAGCGGTGCTCGGCGCTCCCGGGGGGGTGCCGGGTACATCTCACTCCTCGCACCAGAAAAGCAGCTCAACGTAAATTCCGGGGCCCTGAGACGGACGCAACGTCAGATGGGCCAACGACCCTCTCCTCTGTTGGTTAATTAGTCATGGAGGACAGCGGGATGAACACGGTGTGACCCTGAACAAGGGCTCGTCTGACTAGCCTCGGGCCCTCTGGCACAGCTCTATTGTTCAATAGAGTCCTGTGTGTCGACTGGAAGGAGGAGAGAGGAGGGGATGGAGGGGGGCTTCTCCCCGCTGACTGCCTCGATTCAGCAGGAAATCAGAGCAGCAGCATCCCCTCCCTCCCCTCCCACACAGGCCCCCCTAGCAACCACGCCACGCCGACAGTTGCCAGGCAACCAGACAATGGCGGAGCCGCTGGCTTTCGGTGTGAGGGAGAGAGTTTGTGTTTCGCATGTAGACGCTCCGAGATCAGGAGCGGCGGGTCGGCGGCAAAGGATGGAGCAGGAAGCGGCTCTGCTTGGTGGTGAAAAACCTAAAGAGATTAGGGTGGATTAGTTCAAATGAATCACGTAGGATTTGTGATGAGATGGATGCACCAGCAACACAGCATTTTCACTCCCGTGGCCTAAACGAGGTCATGTGCGTCTTTTTTCCAAGTGAAATCAAAGTGCTGCCAAGTGAAACTGACCGGCGTCTGGGATTCCTGATTCTGCTTTTATCACCGCTGTAAATATACAGCAGGAAGTCCTCATTTCAAATGGTCATTTGTGTAAAGTTGGTTTAGGAATGTAGACATTTTTCAGTTTCTTAATAACTTACAATGAAATGTGGTTATTCACAAAAATTTAATACTTTTCATGGTTTAGAAAATGGTAAAGAAAAAAAAAGAAACATCTAAAATATTTAATTCTATCAAGAAAACGCTGATATATTCTGAGTGCTGAGTGCTGTCCCATTCTTTCATAAGGCTAATACAGGATTTTTCTCTTCAAACAACAAAAGAAAAGAAGAAAGGGGAACGAAATGCTCAACATGCTCACCCTTCGTTTCAGAGTGAAATAACGGGAATAAAGACTGAATTATTTATATATAGCGCCAGCTGCTGTTCCCAGATTTTATAAATAACTTAAATAATAAGTCACCTTTAAAGGCCATATAACATATTCCAAATTTAAACCTCTGACACCAAACAAAAATACGCAAGATTCTGTTGCCAAATATGAATATTTGATGTTTATTTAACCTCACTGAGATTATGTATATTGTATATTATATTGCAACTGCAATGACAGAAAATACCAATAGAGCAGCATAAAGTGGATCAAAATAAAACTACATGCAAACAACAATTTCATTCATTTCAAATATGAAACCGTACTGTTTCCCTATGTTTTGTTACCCACATATAGTCAAATAAGTAACATTGTATTTGTCATTTCTTTAAACACTTGCTTACATGTTACATTGTTTAGATTTTTATTTTTATTTTCAGTTTGAAAACCGCGTTGTTGTTTTTTTTATTATAACCCATCATTTGCTTTCCATTCACTTCTGTTCTGTGCTAATCAGTTCGATTTGAAAATACTTTATTTTATTTTAATACTTTTATCCCAAAGGGACTAACAACATTGTTACATAATCTTAATGAAAAATACGTTGCAGTTTACGGCGGCAAACTGGGAAAACTTTCAGGGACGGGAACGCCTGCCTTCATTCATTCCTTCATTTATCACCCCGGCCGCTAGATGGCGCTCGGCTCACACCAGCTCACCACTTCCACGCACTTTGACTTTTGCTCCGTTGTCTCTGGTCGGTTCTCATTTGAAGAGGGCTTTGCGGGTCGGTACGATGGGAGTCTTTCTCCTCCTGACGGATGGATATCTAGGACCGGCTCGGCGTCTCGGCGGTGGCAACACCCGCTGCTGAAGCTGGTTGACACGGACGGCCCCCTTGAATTCATGCCGCGGGTGTAATGCTGCCGCTCGGGTGTCCGGATTTGTTTTGCTACGCCGCTAGCTAGCCGCCGCTAGCTAATAGCGCTAATCTAAAACATTTAAAGACAGCGTAAACTGTTGAGTTTGAAAATAAAGGTGCAACATAAATCGGATTATTGACGTGCTGTGAACCCCCCACGCATCCCTGTCTCTCCGTCATCATGTATTTGCGGTCAGTTTTCCCGAGTAACGGAACAAGCGGCTTCGGAGTGACCGATCGGAGCTAGCCTGCTAGCTTGCTACTGGTCCGACAGCGTTGATCCGCCCATCGGCTCTACGGGGACAGCTTCGTCCGGCATCGAGTTGCTTTGGGACCGGGTGACATTTTCCAGCAGCGATGGCTAACGTTACGGACCTGCAGACAAAATACAGCAAGCTGGCACAGGAGTACTCTAAGGTAAGACGCTAACGGAGCCCTGTTGTAAAGTGGACCCCGTTAGCATGTGTAGCCATGCCTCCCTGCTCTCGGTTTATCACGGGACATGTTGCGGATCGCGTTTCTGCTTGCGTGATTAGAGTAATGTGTGGCAGGCTCAGGGGAAAAATAGTAATTTAACAGCAAGTGTTTTTATTTACCCTAGAAACGACACGTTCCGCGCCAGGATTTCCAGATTAGTCTAAATGAAAGAAGATGGCTTTATTAGCCCATTCGAGAGTTCTTACCTTCGCAAATGCTGTCTCTTCGTATCTGATTTTTCCCACAGCTACCTGCTTTGAGCTCTGATTTTACTCAGATCCTGCTACAGAGCTGGTCTAAGATGAGGCCCCCCAGGAAAGTTTCATTTCCAGTTAAGCCCAGCTGTCAACCCCCCACACCCCGCTAACATCTCTTCTCAATTGTAATTCCAAAAAAAGTAAAAAAAAAAAAAAAGACTTTTTTCCGAAGTTTGAAGACGTTTCACTTCCTGTCCAGGAAGCTTTCTCAATTCAAATGTCTGGAGTAGTGTGGAGTTCCAAGCTTTATGTTATTGCCCAAACAAAGGCCTTGTTTTGGCTTAGATAACTATGACAATTTCAATTGTAATTGGTATTTACAGCTACTGTGTGCAACATATAATGTAAGCCTAACTAAAACACAGCCTGACTTAATGTCAGAGTTACATTATCTTTACCTGTTGATTCTGTTAGCTACACATGTTTGAATTAAAGTGCCATGGGGGTCCCAAACCTGCAGGGGGGGTCATAAACGCCTGCAGAGTTTACTTACACCTTGGGTTGGACCCGGTCTCCTGTAAGGAGAGGCGGGCATTTTGTTTTTAATAAAGTTTCATATTCGGTCATATTCCAGTCAGCTAGCCCTGACGTGGATCAGAACCGCAGTCGGCCAAAATATGGCGTAATGTAAAGTTTTCCCAAAATCGTACAATCACATTAGGTTGTTTGTGAAGTTTGAGCAATTCAATGGTAATTTATCCCTCATAGGTCATCGGAAATAGTTTAGTAGCATACGAAATAATCTGACAGGTGTGGTACATGGGTACAAAATAGGGAGGGGGGGCATGAAGTGGGTGCACAGAGAGGGTCTGGGTGTGTGGCCTGCTCCGAAAGTCCAGGTTCAGCGTTTTTTTAGGTCATTTTGAACACTTTCTGCCTCACCGTTGTTCAACTTTAGCATCTCGCATGTCTGGAGGGCCGCGCGGCTGTGGAGGGAGAATCTTTCAAACCGAGCTTTCAGGATCCAGGATTTATTATAACAAATGCCAGTATGTGATTTTAATGGCCGTGATCAGGGAACACACCGAAGCAGATGGAAGCTGACCTGTCGCCTGTGTAAAGAGATGTGCTCATCCTGAACGGTTGTGTGTGTAGTTTGAACTTCTGCAACGTGTCTAGTTGACTGTTGCCCCAATTCCTAAACTGTCCAACATAAAACATTCAAAAGGCCAACGCTTCACATGCTTCGTTTGATATTTTAACTTCCCAGAATGCACGACGGCTTAAAGAGCCGTAAACACTCCCCGTGGTTAAATGGCGACCCGGAGACGGTAAAGTCTGCCTGTCAGTGTTCACCGTGGAGCATTTTTTTTTTGAGCCCTTTGTTTCTGGGTCAGCTGACATCACGGGGAGTGTGAGCCGTTTCCTCTTTAGCTCTCGTCTCTCCGTTGACCAAGCACCGCCCTCTGGCCAGGAAGTGCTGACGGTGCAACTGACAAAAATGCCCGTTTCCAGTCCAGATTAAAAGAAAAGGCAGTGGTTTTAAGGCATACATCTGCTGAAAGTTTGGAACATTTGGGCACTTCAGGAAAAGCGAGGATGAAAAACTTCAGAGAATTGGTATTATTGTTCTGGGGGGTGTAACGTGTGTCCCTTCTTGCCTTTTTTTCTGTGTCAAGTTGGTCTCTGTCTCCCTATATGCCCTTGTTGTTCTCTGTGTTTGCTCTCAGCTCCGTGCCCAGAACCAAGTGCTGAAGAAGGCCGTCGTAGACGAGCAGGCCAACTCTGCTTCTCTGAAGGTAAATTACAAATGCTGGGCTGCATGCGCAGCGTAAATCACACTAAATCTGGAGGACGGGTGGAAAATGTAGTCCTCCTTAAGGTTTCATATAACATCAGTGCAGAATAAATCCAATGCTCTCTACAAGCTGTTGCTGCACACTGCCTGACAGCTGGCTGAAAGGTTACTACACTTCCCCCTCTCTCCCTAACCCACATTTTTGCAGGTGTAGGAATAGTTTTTGGGTTTCTGTTTGAAGCAAAGCAGTTTGATCATGATATTTGTTTAATTTAATTTGATTTTTTTAAATAAATACACGAGACGTTAGGATTTCTAATCAATGTTGTAATACCTTGAGAATCTCACAGCGGCTCCTGACTAGTTGGGAATCCACTGGAAGCGACGAGCTTTCCTGTCTGAAAGATGGCTACAGAAGGGAAATCATAAATTTCACCCGTTGGCTCTGAGTGGTTTAAGAAGTCGTCGCATTCTCTGCTCTATTTCTGTCGGCTTTGTAGGAGCAGGAGGGTTAAAAACTGTTTTTCCAACGCAATGTAGTGGAAGCAGCGTTTTAGCCGGGGACTTAATATGTCACACAAGTCCAGGGTTTAATAATCTGCCGGGTTTCCTGAGAAAACGTTTTAACCAATCTGTCTGTGGGCTTTAATTGAGTTGACTTCGTAAAGTGCCTCCAGATGACGCGCGTTGGTGCTATATAAATAGAATCGAACTGAAAATGTATCTCAATTGCCGGTCTTCAGAAGTTGTAAATATGTCGAGATTTGAAATACCACTTGTTCGATCTAATTCAGTTCTAATTCTAATTCAAAATTGCTGGTGGCATCGATCAGTTCAGTGTGCTGTATTTCCTCCAAGACTGTTACGCTGTGGAAAAACTCCAATGCCCACAATGCAGGGCGGCAAACTGCCGTGTTAGAGGGGAATAGGCCTGGACAATATAGAAACAAAACTTACAGATAAAATAGAAATCATATTGATTGATATTGATCAAAAACATTCAGAACATATATTGTAAGTGCAGCCCTGGGCATTTTATGCTGTAACTTAATCACCTATTTTTAGATGAACATGAATTCAAACTCAACCCTCTCAACACGCCCCCCTCAAAGAGTTCAGAGAGCACGCCTTCTTTTTCATTTTTAAATACTTGCAGTTTTGATAAAAAGTTGGTTGAATAAAGGGTTGAGTTTGAATTTCAGTGTTTGTGTGTTCTGTATCTAAAATTGGGTCGCTAAGCAACAGCATAAAATGGCGAGGACGGCACTTAAAATATATGTTTTGAATTTGTTGACAATTATCGACATCGATCAATATGATTTCTATGTTATCGATATGCTTTTTTTTTTTTTTTTTTTTTATATCGTCCAGCCCAGCGGGGAATTTGTGTCTTTCAGCGTTCCGCCTTCCCCGTGGAGTCGTTATAGTAGATTGTAATTTCAGTCATTGGCATCAAAGGTTAAGTCACCGTTGTGAAGCTTTGGGCAGTTTGGTAACCTAGCTGTAAACGCAAAGGAGCCCTAACCTGACAACAGCCAGCTGCATGTCGCTCCGCCTAGCTACACTCACATACATCTGGGACACCGCCGATAGAGAATGATTTCTCCAACCAAATTTATGGTCTGGCCAATCAGGACGCAGGGCCGGAGTTTCATAGATGTGACGTAGTGGAGACGCGACCATGACGTGAGACTGTTTTGATAGCAATGGCGGCTCGTCGAGGAAGCAAGCGTTAGCATTGATGCTGCTATTTCTTCCGTGTTGTCCAATCTACCTAATATTGTTTCATTAAAAGAACATCAGAGAATGGCTCTGAAGGCTTTTGTTGGTGGAAACCATGTTTTCGCCCTTCTCCCGACCGGATTTGGCAAGTTTTGTTTTCCGGGGCCAGCGGACGTGCAGACGCGGACGCGCCCCGGAGCGGTTAGCGGTTAGCGCTAACCATGTTAGGAGGCCTTTAGTCCTCAACGCGGTCGCCCCGGAATCGACTCCGACCCGCGGCGCTTTGCCGCCTGTCTTCCCCCCTCTTCCTGTCAGCTCACTGTCAATAAAACTCGTGCCACTAGAGCCGCAAACACATTATTTTTTTTTTTTTCCTGCGTCGCTATCATTAGCGTCACGGGTTAGCTTCGGTGTGAGTGGTTGAAATAGCGCGTCAATAAAGATGACAGACAAGTGGCTTATCCAATCATATGCAAGAATTTTTGATAAGGCCCCGCCTTCTGTAAATGCAATTCCTATGGCGGAGTCCCAGATGTATGTGAGTGGAGCTAGGCGGAGCGACATGCAGCTGGCTGTTGTCAGGTTAAAGGAGCCCCACTTTGGAGCCAAGAAACTAAAAAAAGGTCTTATGCAAGTTCTTTGTTTTTTGTCGTCCCTGTGAGGCTTGACATGTTTTAAATTTGAAATGCTAGAAAACAGGGCAGAAATGTGCAGTAATTGTCTCATCTTTTGGTTTATTTTATTCCTTTTGGTTGTTCTCGTGGCACATCAGGAGCAGCTGAAGCAGAGGGACCAGAGCCTGAGGAAGCAGGAGCAGGAGATGGACAGCCTCAGCTTCAGGAACCAGCAGCTCGCCAAGAGGGTGGAGCTGCTGCAGGAGGAGCTCGCTGCTAGTGAGGTCAGGAGCAAAAAGGGCAAGGTGAGTTTCCACCAGGAGAAATTAGAGTGTTTGGCGAAGGTGAAAAAGGCTTTTTACAGCCGTGTGCTGGTCGAAACCATTATCCTCATAAAGTCAGAAAGCTGTTTGAAAACTGTCTGTCGGGAACATTTTATGTTGCTGTATTGCTTGCAGGGTAAAGGGGACTCTCCCTCGCAGCAGAACCTACAGACTCAAAGCGTTTTCGACGAAGATCTGCAAAAAAAGATCGAAGAAAACGAGCGGCTACATATACAAGTAGGCATCCATCTTGGCCACCTGTTTGTTTGTGTTGTTTCTTATTCTGAAGGTCATGCCAGTATGCGTGATGACATCTTGATTCCTTATACATATATATATATTTTTTTTAGTTTTATGAAGCAGATGAGCAGCACAGGAAGGAGGAGGCTGAGCTGAGGGCCCGGCTGGAGAAGCTGGAGGGAGATGCCGAGGAGCACCAGGCTGTCGTCGACGGACTCACAACGAAGTATGTGGAAACGATCGAGCGACTGCAGAGCGACAAGGCCCGTCTAGAGGTGAGGCGCACCCCGAATTTCATCCGAGATTATCAGTTGTTGTATTTTTTTAGTTTAAAATAAATTCAGCATTGTTTGTATTTTTCCAACAGGTGAAAACACAAACTCTGGAGCGGGAGGCAAAAGAGTGTCGGATGCGAACCGAAGAGTGGTGCGTTTACTTTATGTGCACGGTTTTGGAAATAGTGTGGAGCCAGATAGGGATGCTCTTACTTTTGCAGATTATGGAGGATTTTACTGGATGCTTTATAATTTATTGCAGTCGGAAAAATCTGTCTTAACGGTAAATCCCAGAGCTGCATGAAGACGGTTTAATATTAAACTGATATTACCGTGTTGGCCGGCGTGATTCGGTAAGAGCCTGAAGAGCAGTGTTGTATAAAGTACTGAAATCTCGGAGTCAAGTAAAAGTACCTCTCCAAAATATGACTTTGGTAAAAGTCCAAGTAACTGACTAAAATGTTACTTGAGTAAAAGTCTTAAAGTATCTGAAATGTCTTGTACTTAAGTATGAAAATTACTGTAAAAATAGATGTACTCAAGTAATGTAATGAAAAGTATAAGTAAAAAGTAAAACAAAGCACATGCAGTTTGAATGACATTTTTTAGATTTTGGTAAACTTTGAAAGTCAAATTCACTTAAAATAATATAAACAACCAAGTGCAGAAGAAATTTAGACCAAGTTTAGACAGAAAATACAACCTTTTTGTAAGCTTTCAGTTTTCCTTCTTCAAGTAAGGTCAGTGCTAAGCAACCAACACACAACCAAGTGCAGGCAAAGGGGGTGTATACTAAGAACATGGTGAAGTGATAAACCAGGCTTAGTTAACCTACAGGAAGTGGTAAACCTGCTAATAGATACACCTGCAGGCCGGCCAGCTGACAGCTTTGCTAGGACCCGGGACAACACAGTCTTTTTGGGCCCCCCCTCTACACCTGCCGCCAACACACACAGATCTCTGTATTTTATACTGGATATTTTCAACCCATCTATTGAATTTAGTGCACTAGTTGATCTTTTCTTCATAAGAGAACAGCAGCACTGCCGCCAAAACATGGCCTTTTTTGACCTGCTGTATATCAGCCAGCCCATAACAATTTTTCCTTCCATTGCAGGAGGTAGAATATGTTAGATACTTTGGGAATTCTCTGCCCTCTGAATCTGCTAGCTCTGGCCCTGGTTTATACTAATTTATTAATGGACAGTGTGGAAATCTATGAACAATAAAACCAATGTAAATAGTGTTCCTTTGTTTTATTTGTCTTTATCCTAATTCTAGAAGTAGAAATAGTCAAATAAATAACACTATTATTTTGTGGAACCCTAATCATACTATTATAACTACGCAAAGGTCTAAACAAGAGTAGCAACTGCCTCAAATGGTGGAAAATAAATGAAAGCAACAATAACAACGAAATAATGGTAAAAGTGACACTCTCACCTTTTTCAGACAGCTGTGGCTAAGAATCTGAATTTTTATGACCTACAGTCTTTCCTTTTCCATCTTTCCAGCAGTCTTCAGAACTCCTGCCTGGCACAGAATATTTAGTTTTATAAAACAGATTAGGTTTTTGTTGATAAAATGTAGTATACTTCAGAATTAAATGCTATTTTGAGATATTAACGTTGGTTACTTACATTTCTCAAGTTCAACAATTCAAAACTCTCTCTGCTGCTTCTGATCAGAACTGCACTCAGCAGCTTTCACCTATTTTAGTGCTGATAATATTTAGTTTCTTAACTGGGACTAGTTTCGTAGTCTAGTATCCCAGAAATCTCGCGCTCCAAGCACATATGCACATGCACGCACACACGTAATAGAAAACAGCCAATCAGGCAGAGGAAAGGCGGAGTTTAAGGCAGCACAACCAATGAGAGCGGAGTTAAAGGGGGGGTCTCTACCTTGTCAATCAAATGCCAGACGCGTTAGTGATTGGCTGCGTGGAGCGCCAGGCCCCGCCCCCGCTGGCGCACAGCAACTTTGAAATGACACGCCGAGCGCTTCAAAACGGAGGCGCTCCGGTGCTGTACGCACGTCTGGCAGAGCCAAACCGACACTTTTTTTGTAACGAGTAACTAAACCAAACATTGAAAATGTATCGGAGTAAAAGTATGCAATTAAGTTCGGAAATATAGTGAAGTAAAAGTAATCAAAAAAAATTATACTTGAGAAAAGTATAAAGTACTCCAAAGTATACTTAAGTACAGTAGTGAAGTATTTTTACTTCGTTACTATACAACACTGCTGAAGAGAGAATGCACTCAGACCTATTTAGCGGAAAACTGAGCCGGGCTGAATTTCTGGGAGACAGGAATATTTATTAGCCTTTGAAAGAATGGTCGTTAAATATCTGGACCGGTATCGACGACTCTTTTTGGTGTCTGTCTGTCTGCAGCCAGCAGCAGCTGAGACGGTGCCAGTCGGAGCTGAACAGGCAGGTGAAGCAGAGCAGCAGCGTCATTCAGGAGAAAGTGCCCTTCAACGACACCAGTAAGTGGCTGGGGGCTGCCTCCGAGCAGACTTCTGCTTATCCTGGGTGGACCTATAGGCCTCAAAGCGCTTCAAGGTTTGGGTGCAGCAGGTTAGGTCACAAAGTTACACAAGCAGGCTCAAGTGTTTGATGTATTTATCGTGCTATAAGTCGCACTTTGTTTCCATAACTTGGCCGATCCTGCGACTTCTAGTCCGTAAAATACGGTACTTTCTTTGCATGGCAACAGCATCGTGGTGGCTGCAGATTTGACCGCTCGTCTTAGTAGAGTTTGAAGAGCTCATTTATTATTATCGCTTTCTGGCAGAGGTCCGTCCAAACTTTTTCAACAAGGATGTGATCAGGTGCTGCGGGAGATCGTACGAGAATCTTAAAAACTCCCAAATTCAGTTTTCGATGTGCGTGTGGGGTCGTCGTTTTGTTGGAACGTCCAACTCATTGAATTTCAAGCCAGGCTCTCATTTTGGGATTGAAGGAACTTGGTTAGACTCATGAGAAACAGCTGAGAGGGGTGCAGCCAAAATGTCACCACTACCGAAACTCGCAGCTTCCTGCATAGACAAGCCAAACCCCCCCACTGGACTGCAGCGTTGTGGTGAGAGCAGATAAAGAATGAGCCGTTTGGACCAAAACGACAAAAACAGTGTTTGGAGGAGTCTAGAGGAGGCTTTTAACCCCTGATGACACTGAACCGCACTGTCATGCATGGTAGCATCATGTTTAGGGCCTGTCTCAGTAACAGCGGTACTGGTCAGGTGGGTCAAATAAAGAGGAGGAACTCAAGCTCTTCAAATTAACCTCAGACAACCACTAAATGACTGAAAGTTGCTCCACATGGATAATGATCCCAGAACATTATCCATGTTCAACAAAAAGTGTGTGGTCTCTGTAACTCGCTTAGAGAGACGGATCCAGATCTTACCGGAAGTGTAAGTTTGAGTTGTTTTGCATGTTTGTGTTTCCCTTTTTTTTTTTTTTTTTTTTTTTTTTTTTTCGGATTAAATGGATAATTAAAAGACCAAAATGAGCGTAAACACCTGACCTTAACTGTAGCGGGGCAAAATGCTCCTGTTGGTGTTCGAAGCCTCACCAAATAGTTTTTATTGTTTGTCAAGTTGGTCCATTCTGCTGCCGCGGCCAAAGGTCGGCTCTGATGAAAGCTGCTCTCCTCTCCTGCTCCTCAGAATTCAGCGACTACAACAGCCTGAATGTGCCATCCCACAACCGACGGCACCAGGTGAGGCAGAAAAAGCTTCCACGTCTTTTGCAGATGTTGCACTGAATCCTGCCTGGTGATGTACATTGTTCAGTGAAGATGTGAAGTGTTTTTAAGGGAAGCAGTGCTCCTGCGTTTGAGCGCACGTCTGAGATGAAATGATGTCTTTTAACTGAACCGTTGCATCCCCCGCATGTGTTTGGACGCAGCTTAAGGCCCGGGACGTAACGAGCCAGGCCCTGAGCTTCATCCAGGACCTGGTGGCTGCTCTGCTCAACTTCCACACCTACACGGAGCAGCGGGTTCACATCTATCCCCTGGACTCCTCCATCGAGCCCATTTCTCCTCTGAACCAGAAGGTGGGGCAGTCGTACTCAAAAAAAAAAAAATTCGTTCTGGTTATTTATAAAGACTATGAACGGTTGTGGGAGTCAAAATGTATGATTCTCGTCTTACCACAGTTTTCTCAGTATCTCCACGAGAACGCGGCCTATGTGCGCCCCCTGGAGGACAGCTTTCTGCAGTTATACCAAAGCATCACAGAAGACACGGTTACAGTGCTGGTGAGAGTTTGACCGAATGTATTGAATGTCTTCTATAATAAAGGGTAAAAGAAAAGAACTAAATCATTATTATGTTGTTGAACTTAAGGAGACCGTGGTCACGCTGAGGAATTTCACTGAGAATTTCTCCTCCTACGCCCACTTTCTGCAAAAGATTCTTCCCTACCAGCTGAAAAGGTCAGCGCTGCGTTTGCAAGAAAGCCCACTGTAAAGTGGAGGTGGCCGTGCTGGTAGTCATCGCCTCTTCTGGGTTTTTCTCCTTCTGTTTTTTTTTCTCCCCAGCTTGGAAGAAGAGTGCAAGGCGCCTCTCTGCACCGCTGCCCTGACGGCGACAAACCGGGAGTTACAGAACGACATGAAGAAAGTAACCACCGTGTTTGAGAAAATGCAGAACTACGTTCGCCTTTTGGCCTTACCCAGTAAGCTGAGCTGCTTTTCTCATTATTCAGGGCCGTTACTGTGTTTAATGACAGGTAGAGAGCTTATTTTTTGTGAATATTTTCTCTTATTTTATTTCAAAAATGTTATTTTATTTTATTACAAAGGGTGGACAAATGAGCAAGTGGATCAGAAATAGAAATATAGGGATTTGGCCATGTGACAGGATTAGCACAACCCATTAAATATTCAGTTCTTTGAAAAAGAAATCTTTGCAGGTTGATGCCTAATCCAATTTTTATCTCTGAGGAAAAAGGTGATTTTAATTAGGGGTAAACACATAAATGTACATTTTCTCGATATGAA
This sequence comes from Fundulus diaphanus, assembly GCA_037039145.1. Taxonomy (NCBI): domain Eukaryota; kingdom Metazoa; phylum Chordata; class Actinopteri; order Cyprinodontiformes; family Fundulidae; genus Fundulus; species Fundulus diaphanus. Next base: position 39,209,542 of record CM073121.1, on the reverse strand, counting down.
AACATATCAATAAAAATGTGTTTTCTAACCGAGGGAAAGGTTAGGACGCCACACGCCCTAATCGCAGCGAGATGATCCGTGTTGCCGTCTACCGCTCTCTGATGTAGATCCGAGGAAAGTTTGCTCCACTCCTCACTTCAGCTGTGAGATGTTTTATGTGTTTCCTGCATGTTCAGCCCATTTTCAGTCACCCCATGGCAGCGGTGTCACAACTTTCTGCCGCCTGGGCCGGATTTTTAAAGTGGAAAGGACTCAGGGGTCACAGAAAAAATGTTTAAATGAAAACAAACTTCTTTTTTTTTTTTTTTTTACTCTAACATGCTCAACAATAAAGTAAAGACGAAAGATATAATTGCAAGAATCAAACTGGTCTGATTTCTTTGTCGGCGCCTGGAAATCAGACCTTTTTCATGTTGTGTGTTGGTGTTGGCCCTCAGTTAAAACCTTCCAGAAAATCAAGAGTGTGAGTGTTTCGTTCACCTGGGACAATACCAGGCGAAGATGGCATCCAGCCTGCGTTTGGAGAAAAGAGCGCTTCCAACAAGGGACTCGCTTAACTTTTTACTTTTTATGTAGGAGATCAGGAAACGTTGGTAAACCAACCATGGCAAACCGCTAATGTTGCTAACGCGACATCCCCATGTAAGAAGCACATTTCTAGCGTTTGTGGTTTAAAACCTCCTCATTTCTTTTCTTTGCTATGTGGATGTTTGTAAGCTGCTCCAGATGTTTGTGTGTGCCCGAGCAAAGGACCGCTATCACCTCAAGTGCTAATATCATGGGAACACATGAACGAGTATACGGGCAAGTCAAATTCTTGCACGCACCCTCTTGAGAAAGAAAAGGGGTATGAAAAAGTGTCCAAATGAGCTCTGTGTAAAAAAATTTTCTCCTAAAACAAAAAATGACTTAAACATGAATTTTAAAGACATTTTCAGAAGGATTGTATATGTAAAATACCAGGTTATGTCCTTTAACGATGGATCTGTCATTTATTTTAAATCTGACAGTTTCAGGTCAACAGGAAAATGAAACGGGTCACTTTTCAAAAATACGTCTTGCCACTTAACTGCCTATAATAGTCAGTAAAATTTGATTCGTTACAGTCAGGAGCCGCAGAAAATCATTCCTCGGGCCGCACCTTGGACACCTGTCCCACTTCAGAGCGATCTAGCTCCGGGCTTTGACTCTGGCTGTCCTCAGCCAGTCCTTGGTGCAATACTGTGTTGGGTCGTTGTCACGTTTCAGGGTCCAGTTCTGTTCCTGCTTTAACTGGTTATCTCCAGTGGAAGTCAGACCTAAGCAGCATTTTTCTGATTTTTCACATCAGCAGGAGTCAGAGGCTGCTGTAGTTTTGAGACTTTGTTCAGCATCTTTTGGTCTGCTCTCAAGGTGGAGTCACTTAGGCTACGTTCACACTGCAGGCCTTGATGCTCAATTCCGATTTTTTTGTGAAATCGGATTTTTTTGCGTGTACGTTCACACTTCCAAATATATGCGACTTGTATGTGATCTCTGTGTGAACTGCATTCATGCAACTTAAGTGTCCCGCATGCGCTGTAGAGGACGCGATGACGTGACGCATAACAAGCGTGCTCAGTGTTTGCGGAAGTAAACATGGTTCGTAATGCTGCAGCGTATCTTACGTTCTTTAAGTTCTTCTCCAGCCGGAGCCAGCACATTACTGCCGCAAGCTTTTTAAGAAGATCGAAACGTAAGAGCCACATTTTTGGCAATGGCGTTTTGTGCGGCAGTAACGTCCGTACAGAGAAACGTGTGGGTGCGGAGTCGAAGCCAGGAATAGTGGGATAGCGAGGTGAGCGGCTTTTCTGATACGGATTTCATTCACAATTTTCGAATGACAAAGGCAACCTTTATGTGCGTCTGAACGGATCTCTTTAGCGCTCCTTACGTAAAAACACACATCTTCGGCGGGCTATAGCAGCGAGTAAACGCGTTGCCGTGGGGCTGTATTGACTTGCAACAGGTGCTTGTTACCGCACAATAATATGTATCAATGACGTACAGGTCGGATGAATGCGACCTGGCCGTTCAGACACAGGTCGCATTTGAAAAGATCAGATACGTATCGGATTCAGGACCACATATCCAAGTGGCCTGGGTCGCATTTGAAAAAATCCGATCTGTGTCGTTCAGACTGTCATAAAAAGATCAGATACAGGTCGCATATGGGCAAAAAAATCGGGATTGGGTCACTTCAGGCTGCAGTGTGAACGTAGCCTTAGATGGCTGGACCTGGTTCTGAATGTCCTCCACTTGCAGAATATTTTCCAGGAACTGAAATAGCTGATCCCAAATTCCTTAGAGACTTTTTAAGTCCGAGCTGCTACATAAATCTTCTTCCTAAAGAACTCATTATTTTGTTTATTCTGACTTCACCAGGCAGGAGCACGCCACACTAAAGGGTGAACTGGGCAAACTATTCCTTTTTAACTAGGAATGAATGTGGCGGTGTCCTGAGCTATTCCTTATCAGAAACTGCCTGCATTTAATTACATTTTATATATATGTTTCTTAAGTTTCTCTGTATTGTTAAACTTTATATTAAATACCCACATGTTCACAAATGTTAGAATAACACACAGGCTGTCTAAAGCGTCCTAATTTTTTTTTTTCACATGACAGTGTTGTGTTTTTTTTTGTTTTTTTTTTCTGTTTTCCTAAGTCATAAACGCACACATGAATAATAAACAAGAAATACGTGGGGATCACTCCGTTTCGGATCAATCAGAGTCGGTTGCAGATGTGCTCGTTTTACAGATGTGCGGCATGTGTTTCAGGCGTCCGGCAGGATGCCGTGCCACACAGCAGCACCTCCGCTGTCTTCACCCAGCTGGCAGCCAACCTACACGGTCTTCATGACGCCATTAAAGGTGAGGCAGCCCTGTGGTTTCTCACCACAAGCCTTTCACATGTTATTGCTTTCTCTTTTGTGCATCAACCCCTTCGCAAAAGTCAACTGTATTTTTCTCAAGGAAAACGCCAGCCTGCCTTGGATGCCTCTTTGTCCCCGGTTCTGTTAAAATATACACAATTATAACACATTTTGAGGTCCCGGCGTTCTACCGAGGTGACCAGATCACTCCTACCACACCACACACTGCAGGAATATCTCTTAAGATTATCTTAAAGGTGCATAGCCACGTTATTTGACTTTTTTTATTGATCTATATGTCGGTATCTCACTCTAGTTGCATACAAAGTTTTTATGAAAGGTTATTCCTGCTGCCGTATTAAGTTATTACGTATTTTGGCGTTTTACACTTTGTTTTTGCTAAATTTTTTAGTAAATAAAGCCTTTCGTATTTATTTTTTACAACACTGCGCATGTGCAGCAGGGGATAAAACAAGGAAGCAGCTAACGGCTATTAGCATCTCCAAGTCAAACAGTGAAGAATGGTCCAAGATCCAGTGAAAAAAAAAAAAAAAGTAAAAAAAAAATATGATTCCAAGAGAGAAAAGACCGGAAAGTCACTGGGAATACATTATGGATGTCGGTGATCACTGAAGCGGACACTAAACCTGCTGAGGCTCAGCTGTGACCGCAGAGATGACTGACCTGACCTGAGTAAATGTTCTGACTCTTAAAGTTTCTCTAGATCGTTGGTCTTCGATCACGCCGAGCTGCCGCTTTACTGCGAGGCATTGCAGAGGGTCAGGCTTGGTCCAGCATTATTTAATACTGTTTTATTAATTAAGCAAACTGGTATTATGACAGTTCTGTGATACTGCCAGTAGATGGCGCCACATCCGTTTATAACTTATAAGCATATAACCCGGCTATATACCTTTTAAGAGCCACGGCGATCTGTTGGAAGGGGAAAATCGGGCCAAATATGCTGCCGTGTAAACCAGCTCTACAGAATCTTTTAAAAATACTTACTGACTGCAGCAGCTAGAAACAGTAATTTATGCTTTTGTTCCTTCAAACCTGGACTATGCAGCTCTTATCTCGATTCCTGCCTAAGCCTTGAACCAGTCTTGTGTTGCAGAAAATTCAGCTGCAGGACTACTGATAAAGACATTGTCTGTGCTCATCACTCCACCTTTCAGTCCTCTAAATATTCGGCAGTCGTATTCCTTTGGCTGTTTTACACCTGAAGACTTACTACTTTAAGGGTTTTCTGTGTGATTCCTCCAAGTACCATATCTGCTCTGCTTTGTGTTGCATTCTTGATTGTCTCACTTCTGTGTTTAATCTTTGCTGTATTTCATGCGTTGCTAGAAAGACTTTTCTAACTTCTGTTTTGAAATGGCCGTTTTATGGGATAAATGCCTCATCTGCTGTTCTCTTGTTTCCAGAGATGTCAAAACATTACAACCAGAAGGCAGGCATTGAGCAGGAGCTCCCCACAGTCACACAAAAGCTCTGTACCACCACAGAGTGCCTCCTCGGATCTTTGGGCTCGCTGACCAGCGTCACCGGCAAGGTACGGCCACCAGGGGGCAGGCAGCAGTCAGGTTTCTGTTGTTCCACCTCCCCTGCTGAGCCATGTGGCTGATTTGTTCACTGTAATGCTTTTTTTTTTTTTTTTTAACCCTACTGCAATAGGATCACAGTTGTAAAGTGACACTAATGTGTTAACAAATAACACGAGGACTCAGCTGGGCAGTGGTTAGATTTTTGGAAGATAACGCCCAATTCACGGTTTGCACAGCTGCTCTCTGGTCAGAATAATGGGATAAATGGTTTCTCTCTCTGTGAGTCAACTGGGTGGCAACATCTGCTAACATGCAAGCATGGGATATGCTTCTGCAACCTGAAATCAACCAAAACCTCGATTGCTCGGACATTTATTTTCCAAAATGATGGACAAATCAATACTCGGCTGGTTAATCTCATACTCAGCAGAACGAGTGTCGTATTTGTGGCGCATTGAAACAAAAAGGAGCTCTTCTCTAGCTAAAAGCTTTCCAACGCTGACGGGAAAAGTGTTCACAGTGTAGTTTTATATTCATGCTCTAAAAATGGGTAAAAGAAAAGAGCTAAGAACTCTGGAAATGGGAAAAGTGTAACATTTGGATTTGATAAATGAACGGGAGCCTTGCAACTATTGCTTTTTAGATAACGTGATTCATCAGCTCTTAACCATTTTTCACAGATCGCCACTTTCTTCAGCAACAACTTGGACTTCTTCACATCTCCAGGCTACAGTCCGAGAGGATGCACAGTGAGCCTCAACCCTCTACAGGCAGAGAGCATGCTGGCCAACAAAAAGAAAGCAGCTGCCTATATCCAGGCCATTAAAACGGTTGGTACTCAAATCTACTCTTTATCTCTGGCATAATTTCACTTTAATTGGTTCATGAATCCTTTTTTCACCTCCAGAATATCGCCAAAATCAGAAATAATCTGCCCAAAACTAGTCCATGCATTTAGCCTGATAGCTAAAGGCTCTGCCTCCCATTCTACTTTTAGAGACTCTAGGAACCACCAGCAGACCTGCAGTCTGAGAGCGAAGTGCTCTGTTAGGAACATACGAAGTAATCAGAGCTCTGATATATGATGGAGCTTGATTATTAAGGGCTTTATACGTTAGAAGAAGAATTTTAAATTCTATTCTTGATTTAACAGGAAGCCAATGAAGGGAAGCTAAAATTGGAGAAATATGATCCCTCTTGTTGATTTTCATCAGAACTCTTGCTGCAGCATTTTGGATCAGCTGAAGACTTTGAATTGCATTTTGTGGACTTCCTGATAGTAAAGAATTACAATAGTCCAGCCTTGAAGTAACAAATGCATGGACTAGTTTTTCAGCATCACTCCTGGACAGAATGTTTATAATTTTGGCAATATTCCGGAGGTGAAAAAAGGAAACTCTGGAAACCTGTTTAATATGGGATTTAAATGACATGTCTTGGTCAAAAATAACACCAAGGTTTTTTACTTTATTACCAGAGACCAAGTTAATGCCATCCAGATTCAGTGATTGGTTAAGAAGTTTATTTTTTGAGGACTCTGGTCCAAAGGTTACAACTTCTGTCTTGTCAGAATTTAAATGCAGAAAATTTAAAGTCATCCAGCTTTTGATGTCATTAAGACATGCCTGTACTTGAAGTAATTGATTGGATTCATTTTATGTAATTTATATTGTCTAATTAAATATGCATTTGTTTTTTAGGCGAGGCCACAGTCAGTCCCATACAGGGAAGCCTTGTCAAACCGTCGTATTCTCACCAGCTCCACTGAGAGCAGAGAGGGCCTCACTCAGCAGGTAAAACACAAAGATCCTAACCAAGGTCATTTTAGAGCTACCATAAGTATCTGTTGCAAGAGTTTATGTAATAATAGGAGCTACAATCCCTAATTTAATTGAGTTATGGGAAAGTCGCCTATTAGCACTGGGTATTTACATGCAGCCATGTTTACCTGTGCCTTTGGAAACCAGGATAAAAGTATGTTTGAAATTGTAAAAAAGAAAAAAAAAAAGAAACATTGTTAGTTAAATATCACAATTATTGAAATTCATATTGTTTGCTGATAATACAAATATTTTTTGTTCCAGGAAAGGTTTCCAGCAGCTTTGGGGAAATTGTTACAACAGAAATAAACAAACAAAAAATGTGGTTTGACAAAAATAAACTATTATTAAACTCGAGGAAAAGAAAGATCGTACTATGTGAAAGGCAGAAATAGACTCGTGTGAAACTAAAAACTGTAAATGCACCAATAGAGTAAATTAAATAAAATTTTTAATCCTGGTTCCAACAATCTGCTGGAAACTTCATGTAAGAGCAAAATGTGCAGCAATTCTTGCCAGAATAAGCCACAGTCTGGATCCTAAATGGCTGTATATTCACTACTCATCAATGTACCTGTCCTATTGTTCAGAGGTCTGGGGAAATGGCTACAAAAGAGCGCTACAGCTGATATGCACACTTAAAAAAAAGCACTAAGGATAATACACAAAGTAGTAGCAGAGTTCAGGGAATGTTCACAGAAAGAGATGGAGGATATAATTAAAGAGGAGAAATAAAAAATAAGAACAACAATGAAAAGTGCTTTTCTAACTGTGGAGAGACTTTGTAAAACAGTTTGGGGAGAGAGATTAAATATAAATATATTGAAAAGAAAGAATAAACAATTTCTAAATAGCTATATGGAGAATAAAGGTTATGTAAATAGTTGGTATATTATGAGATGATCTGGGCATCTATACTGCTCAAATTGGTTTTATTTTGAAATGCATGCAGTATATGTTTCTTAGCAGGGATACGTATTTATGATTTGAAATGTTGCTGTAACAACTAGTTTAGTATGTATGTTATTACAGAGACAGTACATAGAGAAATAGAATAAAGTGGTGGGAACAAGTGTAAACTTCTCCCCATGTAGCTAAAATCGCTTGATTTGATGATTCATTTGTTACAACCTTTTGTGGGTTTTTCAATTCTTTTGTTTTTCTATTCTATTTTTGCACATTAGTTCGAAATAAATAAATGGAATGAAATAAGTTAAAGTGGTAATAATTGAAACACAGAAATGAAGAAAGACCGTTGCTCTTTGGGGACAGGATGTGAAGACCTCAGAGCTTTGCGTGGCTGCATGTCTGCGTTCTGCACTTAGTAAATCTGTTTTGTGCAGACAGCTTTTACGTTTTCTCTTTGTCAGAGCTGGTTTTGTTATATTTCCCTATTTCTTCATAAATACTGCCCTCTCGCTTCTCCAAACCTCCGTTCAGCCCGTTTCCCACAAACTTCACGGCCCTCTCCTCACCTCACCTCCTCCTTGTGGTCCCGGCGCAGGTGCAGCAGAGCCTGGAGAAGATCGGCCGGCTGGAGCAGGAGAAGGAGCACTGGCTCCTGGAGGCCCAGCTGGGGAAGGTGCGGTTGGAGAAGGAGAACCAGCGTATAGCCGACCTGGAAGCACAGCTTGCAGCGGCCCTGGGGGGAAGTCTAAGCTCCCAGGCAACCGCAGACGGCCGGCTCACACAGAGCCAGGAGGAAGCAGAGACGCCGCAGAGAGCCACAGGGAAAGAGACGGCGCTGTGCACCAGCTTGGTACTGTCACTGTTCAAGCTGCTGTTTGTTTTTGCTTGCAGGGGAAGTTTCACGCCAGTGGCTGTATGTCTGATTAGCTTCAACAAAGGGAGTATTATCATTCTCTTCTTTTAGCTCCCAGTCTGAGCAAGTTTCAGTTTAAAAAAAACTCACGCTACCCATGTGCCGACGCGGCAGAAAAAAAACCTGATATATAATTTTTTTTTTTTTTCTTTTTTCTTACTGAGAGTCACGAACACAGTTCACGTTGAAGTCACGAAACAGAGCTTTTGTTTTTCCAAGTCTGCTTTGTAGTTAAATGTTGCTGTCAACCCTTGGATGTCTCCACATATTCCTCTCTGTGTGATGCAGACTTTTTAAAATCTCTCCATTTTTTTTTTTCTGCTTTGTCACCAGGTTGGCATGTTGTGCACAACACCTACAAACGAGCACGTAAGTCACAGCATAATTACCCAAGAGCTCCATAATAATAATAATAAAAAAAAGCAAAGATCGGTAACTGTTAACGCTGTCTTGGAAAGGAAACCAAGTGCCATCCCGCTGGATGTTGTGTCTGTGTTGCAGGTGGGAGACGAGGAGTCCCGCGAACAGCTGATAAAGACCCACTATATGGCCAGAGTGGGAGAGCTCACCACCCAGCTCCAGATTTCAGACAGCAAAGCCGTGCACTTTCACTCAGAGGTGACGCTCCATGTTGTGCATTTGTCTTAGCGACTGCCTCTTTTTGCAAATACCTGACCTGTTCCTCCACCACTACCTTTAATGTTGCATTCTGTCTGACACGAGGAAGAGTTCACAAACTGTACTGTTGCAAAAGTATTTTGACCTTAACGTTTATTAACTTTTTCCACACCTGTTACTCTCCGACTACAAAATAACGTGTTTTATAAAGGATGCGTAGTTTGCCAGAAAGTTTTGCAACTGCAAAAAGGGAAGTAAAAGTAAGTAAAATTTTGCTGAAATGAATGTATTTCTCCTTGATTTGAGCAGGCAAGTTCAACTGATCTGCCAATGGAATCAGATTTTTGCACTTAAAATAGGAGCAACTCATCTCAACTCAAGTGCAGTATGTCTAATTATCTTATTTTAGGGTTATTTACCTGCTCAAATCTAGGACAAATAAACTAATTTCAAGAACATTTTACTTACTTTCAGTTCCTTTTTTGCGGTGAAATCTGAAAAGTGTGCCTTGCATTTATTTTCAGCCCCCATTTCCACTAACGGCACTACATACATGCCAAAGCAACCGGTTGAACTGAGAATTCAACTCAGTATCAGTATAAATCCAGCTGATCTATGGAGGCCCCAGAGGTTTGCTAGGGAGACACATCCGGCCTTTATAGAAGTGAATCAAGCACGTGAGAAGCTGAGCTTACACGAAAACCGCCAGGTGTGGCATAAGTAAGAGTGCAAATCATTCTGAACGCGCCATGTTAGTAGTGAAAACAGGTGGTAAAAAACTTTTCCTCCAGAGGGACACAGGGAAGCAGGTCGGAGTTGATGGGAAGACGGGTGGAGCTACAATCAGGGTGAGCTTGGAACGAAGCCAATCGGAGGCGCCTTCCAGCAGAACGACAACGCTAAACAAACAGCGGAGATTCAGCTTTTTGTTTTGTTAGAACGTCTCAGTCAAAATACAGAGCTAAATCTGATTAGAGATCGGCGGCAATACATGAGAATTAATTTTCCCAGAAGCTCTTCATCCAGCGTTGTTCAAATTGGGCCATTTTGAAAAGAATTGGGTGTGCAAACAAACCTGTAAGATGCACCAAATGACTTGCAGCTGTGATTCCAGTCTGATGGTTTAACTTAGGCGAGCTAAATACAAATGCACTCTGATTTTCCAGTTTTTTATAATTTTTTATAAAAAATATTGTAATATCCAACAAAAGTCTGAAAGGTGCGCTTCCTTCCATTGTTTTGTGTCAAACCATCAAATGATTCCTTTTTTTTTTTTTTTTTTCTTTATAAAACAAGCAGTAATTTAATCTCTTCTCCAGCTTTGAACGTGTTTTCCTGTCGGTCTTTATGTGCTCGGACTCCGCCGGAGCACAGCAGATGTTTACTTGTGTCGTGTCGTGTCTGCCTTCAGTGTCGAGCCTTGGCAAAGAGATTAACCATCGCAGAGAAAGCACGGGAGACTCTGAGCGAAGAGGTCAAGCGGGCTAATGAGAACATCACACGGTTGCAGGTAAAACACAAAGCCGTAGCTTCTCTGTTAGTGGTGTCCGGACCGCAGACGTGGATCTCTTTCCAAGTCCCAACGCACGCTGCTGTCGCTAACCGCGGTGTGCCTCACGCAGGACGAGCTGACGACTACCAAGAGGAGCTACGAGGACCAGCTCAGCATGATGAGCGACCATTTATGTAGCATGAACGAGACCTTGAGCAAGCAGAGGGAGGAAATCGACACACTCAAACTGGGTGGCAAGGTACCGCACCAGGGAGGCTTTTGGTTCCAAACTGTTTAATGACTGCATCAGGTGGCTGTAAAAATGCCACTTTGTGAGGTGAACTGAGAGGTCATCTCTGGTTTATGTAGGAAGTCGTCTGAAAATGCCATTAAGCCAACGGTAGGAGAGAGAGGCCTGATTCTGAGCGTGCATGTTCGTGCTTGTATGCTCACTCATGGCTGCGTGTCGGGAAGTCACAGGCCAAAACACGTTGGGTTTTGAAGCCAGCCATTTTCCCCCGAAGTTCACAAGCCAGCCTCTGCATGTTGTAGAATGGAAAAGAATCTCCGAAAGTGAGCTTTAGAAACCTATCGCAGTTGAATGCGACATAAAGCTTGGATTTTTTTATTCGTGCCAGTCTCCGATATTATAGTGAACAGAATGCCTCGGATTTAACCTTACACGTCTTAGATCTGGTTTCCTCAGGGTCACGTCAAAATATCCCTGCTGCACCTTTTACATCTAGTCCCAACAACCTAATAACAACCAAAATCAGTCTTTCTGGTTAATACCTGCTGATGAATGAAAAGATCTCTTATGTGAAGGATCTTATTTTGCTAATATAATACTTCTGAAAGCTTTTAAAAATAATCCACGATAAGTTGGCTTTATTGGTAAAAGTGTTCTCTATAAACTCTATAAATAACCTGTCCTATTGTTCAATAGAACGATTGAGTTTAAAACCTTAGAAATTAGAACAACCCCAGTTATGATGCAGCATTTTATTTCTAGTGATAGTTTAAAAGTTGACCTATTTGGTCTCTCTTTAGTCTAAAAAGTGCAGTGAGAGAAATTGATATAATTAATTTTTACCGTTTATATAATTCCCAAAAAGTTTTTTTTCCCGAAGTTTGAAGACGTTTCGCTTCCTATCCAGAAAGGTTTCTCAACTCAAAATGTCTGTAGTGTGGAGTTGCAAGCTTTATAGTACTTTATAGCTTTATACAACTTCGGAAAAGAGTCCAGTTGTTTTGTTTTTTAACTTTTTTGGAATGACCATGACCTGGATGACTGAGAATCTTCACCAACGTTTATATAATGTGACAACGCTCGAATGTTTTCCTCAAGAGTTCCTCCTATTGGCTAATCATGCCTCCGTGACGACTCCTCTCCCAAAAGCGCATGGCGTAGAAAGCTGTGCTTCCTGCGGTAATTCCTGCCCCAGGAGGACGGAGCAGTCTTGCTGTGCAGAACTGCTCACCTGGAAGCTCATTTTGACAGGGAAGCTCAGATCGACAGAACCCTGTCATTGGGCTGTCTGTCTCCGTCAAGCTGATATTATCACAGACGGCGTTAGCTTCTGTCGTCCAGGTTTTCTTCTTCTCTCCTGCAGATACGGGAGCTTTAACGACCTTTTTGCGTTGCTCTCGAGCATCAGTGACGTAGCATTAGCTTGTAGCGTTAGCTTTTAGCATTAGCTTAGCATGTGGCATTTTGTTTTTTTTCTTGTCCGTCTGGCTTGTGGGGAAAGTTCCTTCTGAGCAAAGCTTTTTTGTGTGTCTTGTCGATGAAGAGGGTCACACTTGAGCTGCTGCAAGGAGTGTCTCTGTTATGGCAGCGCTGCGGACACAAGATGTGCGACAATTTGACCAAATGTCAGTGGGTCAGTTTATATAAATTTTTGGCACAAATTAGGGTCTTCGAATACATTATTTTGTATTGTATCGATTATATCAAAGTATTTATTATTTTGATGATCCTAGTCTGAAGAGGGACAAAGATCTGGTGAGGCGAAGCCTCCATTGGCGCTGAAAATAATAAGAACCCAACTTATGAAGAAGAGACCAGCATGTGGCCAAAACATGCTTTGGCTGACTGAGCACTGTTTTTTTTAGGTTATGAGTTGTTTCCCAAGCGAGTCTGGTATAGATTATTTGCATGTCCCATCAGTAAGAATAGACACTTAGCAGTGTGGTTAACCACTGAAGGAACCTATGGCTGTTCACCATGGCTGGCTGCTCCACGTTCTTTAAAAAGGAATCTCACCTGTAAGTCTAAGAGGAGAAGTACTTAGACTGGATAATTGTATGTTGCTGCTCTGAGATGTTTGAAAACTAATTTTGGCTGTAGGAGTCCTTTATGTTGCTTTATAACTTCTAGAAATCCTGTTTTTTCTGTGTGTTTTTTTTTGTAGGCCAATGCGAAAAAGAACAAGAGCCGTTAGAGCTGGCCCTAAATCTTCATCACGTTAGGAGGGTTTCAGCGCTGCACAGCTTCTTTGTACCGACGCCTTCTCCGACCTTCAGGATCGCCGTGTGGGCCTCAAATTATTGGCGGATCAGAGGCTCAAACATGTTTGACAAAAGCTCTGTTTTTTTTTTCCCTGTTCTCTTGTCGCATCGCCTTTTTTAATGATTATGTTTATCTAGAAATGGTTTGTCTGACCTTTTTGGTCAAAGCGCAGTCAAAGAGGAACAAAAGGAGGATAGAAAAAAAAAAAACCAATGGACGTTTGAATGCTCGCTAAAGTCAAGACTTGAAGACCAAACCCTGTTAATGTGTGTAATTTTCTGACTAAGTGTGTGTGAGTGAGAGAGAAAATGAAGCCGTGCACTCTTTGCTGCTTCTCTATAAGTAGGTTAACAGAGTAAATGTTGCCGTGGTCGTACGTTAGCGGGGCGTTGCCTCATAAAGCGACCATGACACCGCGTTTTACTACACGAGAGTATCGTTTTACAACGAAAGGGCTCAAATCCTATTGGATCTGAGCTTATTTGTGCAGGTGGTAACTGTGTAAATGTACCCCTCTCTAACACGGATGATACAACAAGCTTTTCGAATATGAACAGATAGCTAACGGATGCACTCATTGACCTTTCCAGAAACATTTTCATTTTCAGTCCCCTGGAAGTGGATTAAGGAAAATGTTTGAGTTTTTCAGCACTGATCCGCTCTGTTTACCTTCATGGACAAGTTGAAGCTCGTAAACCTGTCTGTGTCGAAGAAGTTTAGCTGTTAACAATAGCAGTTTTTTTGAATCATCACCAAAGGAAATGTGGTGCAGAGTTAAAGCTCCTCACAATAATCTAAAATGTAAGAATAAATGGCAATCTTGTGAATTCGTTTGAAATTATGTCATTAAAATTGTGTTTCTTAAAGTTGTCCACAAAAATATGCATCTATTCAAAAGTTACAAATCTTTATTTTACCCAGATTTTTATTTTATACAGATTCTGCAGCTGTAATTTTTTTCCATAATTCAGTAGCTTTCTATGTGAACGGGAAGCGTCGTATACAGATCGACCAACACTGTAAACACTGATTAGATGGTTTGTGAACCACAGCAGACCTTCTTTTTTTTCTGTCATGTAGTGATGTGAGATGAATAAAATAAAAGCACTGCTCCAGAGACGTTTGTTCAAGACTGAAATTTGATCACAAAGACTTGCCAACACCCTTTAAACCCACGGGGGTTAAAAAAAAAACCAACAGATCTGTATTTCACTATGTAAACCTGTTTAAAAAGCACATGTTTGAATCAAAATAAAAAGACCTTGCTCAAGACTGAAGTGTCGGATGAACCTGGTTATTAAGGGTGGTCTAAGTTGCCGGACATGCTTCAGCTCTGGTAGATGGAGGAGACCGGGGTTTTGCGAGTGGCCTGTAATTTAAAACACAAAAACAGCCTGTAACGCCCTAACCACTGGGAGCTGAGGCAGCAGCTAGCTGGATGAGGAAGATCAGCGGCTTTTTTTTTTTTTTTTTTTTCCAATGCCGTCACTTGTTTCTGAAAGGTGAAAGTCGTTTGGACGTGTAATGAATTTACCTTTTTGTGCTCTTTGTTTACAGCGGTGAGCAAAGTAAAAATGAACCAATGGCGACCACTCGTGTTAGGAACTAATGGTATTAAAACTGGTCAAATGAAATGTACATTTCTGTATTTATTCCAGCTACTAAGACGTCTTCCCTTATTGGCGTGTTCTTGAACTTAGGCGTCTTGGTGAATCTGATCAGGAGCTTATTGTGGAAATTCACATTTCTGTCATTAACCCGCAGGCCCATCCAGCAACACACTGCAGAGCTGTAACGTCTTATGCATTGAGGATATGAAGGTTTTTAGCTGTTTACAGCTTTGATATAAATCTTTCCAAACCTAATTATATATGGCAATATCATATGCACAGTGTCCTTCAAAGACTACAGAACCCCTGACATTCACCTTTTTTATGGGGATTTAATGTGATAAAACATTGTAGTAGCAAATAATTGTTACATGGAGAAGAAATGATGCATAGTTTCATAATTTTCTGCAAGCCAGAATCTAAAAAGTGTGACATGCTTTGGTATTCGCAGCCTCCCTCGATTGTTACTGTGGAGAGTAATTTTCCAAGGGTTGCCACGGGTTCTTAACTGGACGCAGATTTGAACTTTGACTCGGTCGTTCCAACACATAAACATGCTTTGATCTAAATCAGTCCATTGGAGCTCTGGGTGTATGTTTAGGGGTTTTTGTTTGTGCTGGGAGGTGAATCTCCACCCCATTCTCCTGGTCTTTTGCCACATATTTAGCTCCACCCATCCTTCTGTCAACTCTTAAGCCTTCCTGTTACTGCTAAAGTAAAGCATCCCCTCAACATGTGACGGCCACCGCCTCGTTTCATGGTGAGGATAGTGTGTCCAGGCTGAGTTTTTCTGCCACACGAATAGTTTTGGTGTGAGTCTAAAGGATCAACGACAGCACTAATAAAGGGGCTTCTGAAGACAATTGTTTGCCCTGGATTTTATTTATGTGTATCGGAGTAAAGAGGGGGTGAGTATAAATGCATATTACACTTCTGCTCTTTCTTTATTTAAAAAAAAAAAAAAAAAAGGGAGAGCCATGTAGTGTCTTGGCTTTGTCTGGAGGTGGGTTGTAACTGCTTAATATTATTCAGTTACAAATACTTGAATCCTTTTTTGAAAGGGAAAAGGAACATCAACAAGTGGTTTTGGTGCACAAAACAGTTTTACTTTTACATGAGTTGTAGTACGTTGAAGTACCGCTGCGCTTGAGTAAACTTTCTGTCTCTTCTGCCCACTTCTGTACTTCACTGGATGAAGAAACAGCATATTTGATTTTATATAGACACACGTGAGGTTAATATTAAAGCCTCATTGTTCCATTCCCAAGTTAATATACACATTCACTGAAAATACATATGCTGTTATAAAATATGTACATTAAGTACTGTTAGTATTGATTTCAAAAGGTTTCTTTTTTCACCATTAAAAATTAGATTTAGAAATATTCTTCCTGAATTCATTATTTTTTTTAAAGGATAGTTGTTAAATACCAGCTTCTGTAAATATGCTTTTATATTTTGTCTGATTACATTTTCTAATTAAATCAGATCTTCGTTACTGAGTACCTTTTTAACCGATACTTTTTTTTAACTCACATGCCTAAGTAATTTTTTAGATGATTACTTTTTTACTTCTAATCAAAAGCACATTGAAGTAGATGCAACATTTGGCTGATCTACTCATTTCTGGCTTTGTCACATAATCTTACTGAAATACAATGAAGGTCACGGTCGTAAAGGGACGGAATATGAAAAAGTTCTAGGGGTTTGAATACTTTAGCGAAGGGAAAATAAGTGTAGCTACAGGTGGTTGTTTTGAACTTGCGGTTTTTGTAATTCAGGGCATGTAGACACCCGTCATGTTTCTAATGCGTCATATCAGGGTGACGCACCTAATGTCTGCTGTAAGTGCAGAGACTCAACAAAAAAGAATCTAACCGGAGTTACAAATATAACAAAGCCAAAAACGATCCGACCAAAACGTGGTTGTCCTGCAGACCATAGACATTATATACGTAGACGCCTCGTTGAGCGGGTTATTTAAAATAATCTAACCTGGCCCTATTACTCCAGGACTAAAATAGTTCTGCAAATTGTGACTATTCTGTAAATGTTCCTCCTTAATTCTCATAATATGACGTTTTTCTCATAATAATGCCACTTTTTTTTTTACTTTATTCTCCCATGACTTTTTTCTCATATTAATAATTCTGTCTCTTTAATACTCCCTAAAAAAGTCTGTTCCTAATCTGTGTCTATACCAGATCTTAAAAGGTTCACACGGTTTTGTGAAATAATGAAGACCACAATGTTTAGTTTTAACCAAGTGATATTTATATTCATAACACATTCACATATATTTCTCTCTCTCTCTCTCTCTCTCTCTCACTCACTCACTCACTCACTCTCTCTCTCTCTCACACTCACTCACTCACTCACTCACTCACACACTCACACACACACACCTACCTACCTATTTATAATATTTCAAAATCTATATATGCACATCTATATCTAAAAACATCGATCCAAAGCTCTCTGTTCTGCCAACCTCTATCAATTACAAGTGTATGTAAGCTCCATCTATATATTTCTATCTAAATACTTAAAACATATATACAGGGAACATAGACGTTCACTACTTTCTGCCACATACAATATGGCGGTGACGTAGACGTGCAAACCTGCGCCCAGTGAGGCGTCTACGTAAATATGTCTGTGCTGCAGACGACAGGGGTATCGATCATTTAGTCGCAACTTTCCGCTTGCTGCGTTTATGCGCGCCATGTGATTGGTTACCAAACGTCCGACGGTCTTGAACGCACCGCCGCTCTGTCCCGTTGGAGGACAGTCTGTGAACTCGGGAGGGGAAACGCTGCGCGGTGAAAAAAAAAACTCCCAGGATTTAACTCTCTGCCATTTTGAGCAAAACCCTGCCGACAGCGGAGTCCAGACGTGTCCATCAAGCGGCGGCCATGGCCTGATTTAAAGCACCACGGCTCGCCGGGACTTTGTGAGTATTTCTGGGTTTCCAGCAATGTTTTGCAGGACAGGGAAAAAAAAAGCTGTGGATACTTCAAGCAAATCAGGGACAACAACAACAGTTTCGGGTTGTCTGCAGACGCTGGGCGGCTCGGTGTTTTTGGAGTTTAGGTGACTCTGTGACTGAGGGTCGTACGCGGCGATGCAGCCTTTTAAACGTTGTACCAACATTCAGCCGCAACTCTTGAGCGCGTTTGTCAAAACAAAAACAAAACCGAGACCCGAACCGGCGGGGCCTCTCTGTCCGGATACATATGGGCCTCTGTGTTGTGGAGTGGGTGACAGCGTCCTGGTTCTGTTTTGGTGTCCTGCGAGCTGCTCTGGTAGAAAATAAACAGAGTTTTACCGGCTGTGTGGTGTTTTATCCCTTCCGAGTGTAACAATGTGCAACAGGACGCGAAACGACGCAAAGATGCTGTTAGTTTACGGACATCAGGGACTTTTTATGGGGAATCTTGCGGCTGTTTTAAATTTGTTGGCTCAGCCAGAAACAATAACAACAACAAAAAACACTTAACTTTTTGTTTCTGGTACACCATCCAGCCAGATCAACCAGCCAGTCAGTCCTTGTAGATGTGGCTGGGTTGTTGTTTTGTTTGCTTGTCACTTTAAGACCCCCCTCTGTGTCCATCGGTTGTAAAAGTAAGTGGAAAGTAGTCAAATAAAGGGCATATATATATTGTCATGTTCTCAATGTTGTCCTATCATTTATGTTCGGGCTCGTAGCTACTTATAGTTATAATAGTTTGCAGTGGCGGATGTAGAAATGGGGGGGGGGGGGGGCAGGCAGGTAGAGTGGCATTGCGGGACCTCCTTTGTGAATTATGTGAAAATACAGTCAGCAAAATATACACTAAATTATTTATTGTGTCATAACTGCTTCTAAGAAAACAAAGATATTTTTCAGGTATGAATCTAAAAAAAAAAAAGGAAAAAAGTGACGTGAATTTCTCCAATGTGAGATCAATAAAGCTTATCTTATCTTCATCCAAAAATATATAACATGAACACAGTTGCAGACTGAAAGGTTTGGGAACCCCTGGTTTAGGCTGCGTGTCCACATGGATGCTGTATTTTAGAAGACCGTAAACGATAATTTTTTTTAACTGGATCCCAGAGCGGATGAATTTCAAAACGGCAGTTTCATTTTTCTGTGTGTACGTGTGAGGCAGATCTTCTCTTAAATTATTATGTTGTAGCTTGCGGTGGTGCGGCTTTGTTATGGCTGTGAGTAGCGTCCTTGGACCCGCTCTACACAGTGCACGGTGCTGTGTTTACTTCCCTTGAGTTGTCTGTGAATGCCCAGTGTTTTTTTTTTTGCATGTTTCTTTGGCAGCGTCACAGCGCCACCAATGGGCCCGGCATACAAACTACAGCCTCTTCAGTTGTGCTGCGTCCTCTTGTTTGGACGCACGTTTTCTCTTAGTCGTTTCTGAAAATGTACCGTGTTTGTCTCTATGTAGACAAAATGTGCGTCCACACAAGAGGACACAGCACCACTGAGAAGGCGGTAGTGTGTATGCCGGACCCATTGGTGGCGCTGTGACATTCCCAAACATGTAAAAACCCCAGAGCATATGCAGTAGCGATGGACAATACAACATTGTTTGGATAAGATACGATACCACTACTTTTTGGGCGAAATTAATCGATATCAATACCGATACATTTCAACTAATATTTTCTTGTCTTAATATACAATTTAATAACTACCACAAATTTTTAAAATATATTAACGTTAATGCATTGCATCCAATTAAACCATCTGAACAGCAGTAGTAAATCCATATTTATGTAATAATAACTATTTGGCTATATTGACTGAAATGTCCATTGTATAAGTTCTATAATCAAACAATGTTGATTGCAATAAACATGTAATACTGTATGAACTTCAATTGAAAGTCCAAGTAAATCAACAAAATGAAAAGTGCACTGCAATTGCAAGAAATTACAGAGTGCAATGGATTCCAAGTTACATTTTTTTTTTTACTTGAAATATGCATCATAGGGCTCAAATTAGATTTCTTTGCTACAATATTTGTGTAAACAAAGACCAACCTGTTAAAAATGAATATGATACTGCACAAACTTAACTTAGAATATCATCCTGTCCACCAAACTTCTCTGTTTGAAAGATGTGGGGGAAGCAACATCAGACTTTGCATCCATTTGTTTTTATTTTTTTTATTTCTGCTTCGGCACGACTCTGTGGGTGAACCGACTTAAGGTGTTTGTAAAGATTGCTGCAGTGTGGGACTGTCTGATTACACAAACTGCATTGTGCTGTCCATTTTTCAGTGGGTGAAAATGAGCCCGTGCCACAGTCCTCTTGTTCAAACATTTTCTTTTCCTTCACTCATTGATGTGCTCCCTCCATAAGTTGTTGATGATGTTAGTAGGAGGAGGAAGAAGAACACAAGGAAGAGTCAATTCTTCCACAAAAGAGGGGGTTGTTTTAATCAATTAGGGTGGCGTTTGGAAAGGAATGTAGATATTTTAGTCGTTGTTACATTGTTAATTATATTAATTAGTGTCGACATCTTTTGTCACGACATCGATGCCAAAAAAGCGACTGCTGGCCGTCGATAGGTCGATACCACAGTATCGATCCGCCCATCCCTAATACGCAGACAGCTCATGTGAAGTAAACATAGCACCGTGGATCTGACAAAAACATTTCCTCACGTTGAACGAGAGCGGCAACGCTACGATGTCATCGCTTAAGAAAAGAAAAATGATCGTTTACAGTCTCCCAAAACGCCGCTTCGATGTGGACGCGCAGCCCTAAAGCACAAAACACTTTTGCAGATCCTGTCTCCGTGTGGACGGAGCCTAAGGTGACGGTTTTTGTGCTGTGACGCAAAATATCTCACGCCGAGGACACCGCTAGATTGCTCATATGATCGTGTGCCAGGGTTGATCATGGGAGTTTAATGTTTATCAGTTAATTAATTTATTTTACAAGTTTTAAAGTAGAAAAACTTTGCTCATCTCCAGCAGTGCGCACCGGCAAAACAATAGCAATCTTGCACAAGAAAAAGCTTCTTTAAAGGTTCAAGGAATGTCTCAAACTGGGACAAGACTTTATGGGCACACTTTGTTGTCTGCTTTTTTCCCTCCAAGAAGTCCTTGTAGCATGCTCCGTCTCAGATTTGAATTCTTTCAACTCGGAGCCATGTGCCTCATCCACTAAAAACACTATTCCCTCATTTAAGAAGTCTTTGTTTGATGGGCTCAATGCTCTTACAGCTAGAGCTTGAGACAAGTCTGTCCAGGGTTTGATCCAGGGCCATAACTAAGTTTTTCAGGGACCAATTATTTATATTTGGTAGATTAATATTTAATTTGGAGATGAAAAAGCTATACGACAAACAAAAACATTAGTTTTTATGACTTTTAAGGTCATAAAAGTTGTGTGTGTATGTGTAGATCCACACCCTGGTTTCCATGTCTGAAATCAATACTAAGTGGAGGAAGCGTGAAAGAAAAAAGGTGACACTATCCAACCAGCAGCCCAACGTTAGAGTTTGGACTGATTCTCTTTGTACTCGGATTTCAGCTGTTTCATAATCCTGGAGCAAAAAGTGTTTGTAAAAGAAAATTGCAAGAAAAGTTTTTTTTTTTAGATTACGTATCCGCTTTAAGAAACAAATAAAAACTCGGATTCTAATATATTCTTGTTTAAGGATTATTTTTTTTGCCCCTTAAGCCAACTTGGTTTTGTGAAACCTACATCAACTCTGGTGAGGTTCAGAGTGGAGGTGCTAAAACCAGCAGAGCTGTAGCCCACAGACGGTTTTATTTTCACAGGAAATAATTTTACATTACTTCCACGAGTACTAAGTCCAACTTTAACTGCAACTGTTCTTTTTTTCCTCGTTAGCCTTCCCTAATTGCCTCAGAGAAAACTGCACATGCTCCATATTTAATTCCTGCTTTCTTATATATAGATATATATAATATATTTCTCCTAGTCACGCTTTTCTGGGTCTGAACCGAACTCAGCTTCAGCAACGGGAAAAGCTTTATTTAGTGTGTGAGTGGACAAAAGCAACAGCAGCACCCAGACTCCCCTATTAGCTTTGTTTTGTATGAAGGGAGGTCGCTGTGTGTTTTTTTTTTTTTCCCCTTCTTCTTTTTAAGCCGGCGATACTGATGCCCTCGGAAATGGGTCATCTCATTTCCAGCCGCTGCCCTGGGTCACGTTTTCACTGCGCATCGCGACACAAATCGTTGCGCTTCAAATGAAACGTGAGAGTGTGCCATTTCCATTATTTTCACGTCATCCCTTAATTGATAGGCTGGCCGTGCAGGAAACACGGGGAACATCCAGAGGAGCCAACAGGAACTCGCCTCCTGTCATCAGGAAGCATCTGCATGCTCATCTTCTTTTTTTTTTTTTTTTTCTTTCTTTCTTCTTAACTCAGCAGTTTTGCTCTGAAGCCGCTTCAGCTCAGTCATCGTTTGTGGCTAAATGACTATAGGTACCAGTTTCTGTCACAGGACGTTTCACCTCTGTCCTCCTGAGTGGACAGCTCCCCTGATGAGAACCTGGATATGTTTGCTCATGTGTTTTTCCAACTGTCTTATTGTTTTTTTTATGCAGCTGCTCATCTGCTCATCTCATAAGAATTTCTAAGTCCAAAAAAATGGCAGCTGTAACAAAAAAAAACGAGGTTATGATAATGAATAAAAGACTTTAACCATCTTTTAGTCTGTTCTTGTGTCGCAACGTGCCGATCTTAATCCGCAGGGTGTTTGTTTCTCAGCGTCTGGGTGAGTTTGACTCTGATTAATAAGCAGATAAATCTGAACGCGCGGAGCCTATTTATAATGTGATAAAGTGACGTTATGGTAATATTTGTTGTAAGATCGCGCAAGTAGAGCAGGCGGGTATTTCCTGTGTGCAAAGCCTCTGGTCCCAGAGGAATGCGAGGAATGCGTTCTTTTGTCCTCCGTAGATTTAGCAGCGTCTCATTTCTGCAGCGCCTGCGAGAGGAGCCCAGGAAGAGAACTGGAAATAAGCCTGTCAGCGAGCTCCCCCTCCATCTCTAACCTCCTCTCCCCCCACCTCCGAAAGAACCCATCCTTCTCTTTGAATCAAAGCTGACAGCCTCTATAAGTCAGCGAGGACGGGTGAACTTGTGGAAGTGTGCACATGATTTACAAACGTCCCCCCCATTAGGAAGATGTTCTTCTGTGTTTGACGGAGTGGCTGTCAATCCCGAATCGGACCCCCACCCCACCCCACCCCGAGTCTCGTGTTTATTAATACCGAGGGGAACTTTCCGTTGGATGTCGACTTCTTGCGAGTGGTGGCTGTGATCTTGGTGGGAGGAGGGAAGCTGTAATTGAGGCTTTCAGCTCTTTTCTTTATTGGGAGATGGAGCCTCAGCAGTTTGTAAGTGACTTCTCTCTGTGGCCTTTGAGCTCGATGTTTCTGAGAGCAGAGCTGCCAGCACATCAAAGGGCAGACCGTGATTGATTTGCGGGAGAATTAACTGCAAGACTGTACGAGGATTGCAGCATGTTTATCCTCTATCTGCTGTCAAATTAATTAAATATTTTATTTCTTATTTTTTTTTTGGAAATATGTCCCACAACTATGAGATTCATCCTACAGCGATGGCGGGTACATTAAACAGACGACGCCGTGTCACGTTATGGCCCAATCTCAGTTTATTTCATGCTCTTTAATGAGGCTGGATCTTTGCCGCAGTGGCCAACTCCTCTCAAATGCATTTTAGGGCAAATTCTCCATAAAATTTTCAGATTATCCTATTTTTTTTAATCAGGTCTCAGTAAGTTGAACGTGCCCGATTTTTACTGTAGTTTCAAAAGCTTTGACTCTAAAGTATGGGCTTCGTCCTGTCTGCATTTATAGTCCTCTCTGAGATCACGCGCTGCATGTTTGATTAGTTTTTATTTTTAAACCAAGATGCAGACAGAAAAATATCAGTGCCTTTAAAAGAGCGTTGAAAGGAAAGGTTAGAGGTGTCCAGCTGTGGTTATTAAGAGCTGGTGTCCTGCATGTTTTAGAGCATCCCCTGGTTCAAAACTCCTGTGTCTAATGAATGGTTCATTACCAGGCGTCTGCAGATCTCTGACATACTAAGAAATTAATTCAGCCCTGTTGGAGAGGAGACGCATCAGAAACATACACGACGGGGGCTCTTGAAGACCGGAGTTGGACACTCCTGGTTTAGATCAAAGCGCATGTAGGTGTGTTAGAAAATGGCCCAGTCAAAGTCTACAGCTAGATGCAATCGAGAATCTTTGAAACACACTTCCCCGTCGCTTTCCATCTACCGTATTTTCCCGACTATAGAGCTCATCTCTATATAAGCCGCACCCACTAAGTTTTTTAAAAAAAATAGAGAAGTACATATAAAAGCCGCACCGGGGTAAAAGCCGCTGATTTATTTGATTTATTTATTTTTATTTTACAATTTTGTAAACAGCTGCCGATTAAACTCAATGTTACAACCTTGACATGATTATAGGAGTTGTTTTACCGATAAATCAATTAGAAGCGCCTTGAAAACGGCCGCAAAGCGCGCTCCCGACACAGGGGGAACAGAATTGCGCACAACACCGGATTTGCACGGTGGATACACCTCGGCCACCTGCTCTCTGAGTGTTAACCCAGTCCTCAAGAACATTTTCAAGTTCAGGCCACCTGCTTTTATGTCCTCCGAAAGCCTTTCTAGTTTTTTTACATTGAATGAGTTCTTCCCGCTGCCGTCTCCAGCGCCGAACCAGGGATTCATTCACGTCAAGTTTACGTGCGGCAGCTCTATTTCTTTCCTGTACTGCCAGATCGATGGCCTTCAACTTAAAAGCGGGATCATACGAATTTCTTCGTGTGGTTTCCACGATGAGTGCATATGGCTTTGAACTAAATTCTCCGTCGCGCCTGCTGCTTACAAGTGCTAAATAAATATTAGCGCTATCTTCTTCTTTGACTTCCCACCCGTCTCATTTTTTTTTACTTTCTGCTGAAGCGCCCCCTGGTGGGTTACGAAAAATCCACAGAAAAGCCGCACCACATTATAAACCGCATGGTTCGAAGCATGGGGAAAAAGTAGCGGCTTATAGTCGGGAAAATACGGTAATCTGACCGAACTTGAAAAGAAGGACGACCAAAGATGTTTTCTGGATGTGCAAAGCTGTTCTAGGCATTTCCCCCCCGAAGACTTGCAGCTGTAGACGAAGCAGAGGTGGTTCTAGTATTGACTCGAGAACTGAATACAAACTCACAGCACAGTTTTTAGACTGTTGTTTGGAAAAAGCATTGATCATTTTAGATCCACTACATCGTCAATCACGTAAAACTGCTGTACAATACTTTCAAGTTTGTGGTTGTAACGTGACAAAAAGTCAGCGAGGGATGATTTCTTTACCAAGGTGCTGTATCTGAGGTATAAAAGAAATATAAATTGTATTATAATTCTAAATCAAAGCAGGCACCTCAAAGACAACATTTTAGTTTGTCTATGAATTCCTGGGAATCTTTTCTCACTACAGCCTCTTATCCTTAAAAGATCACCTTTATAATATGGAGTGACGGGCATGAGTTTCAATTTTGGGAATAAACCCTTAGGAAATATAGTTTTACGTCCTCGGGCACAGCTGTTACTGTGACAGCTGGAGTATTTTTGTGTTTTAAAAAAATAAAATAATAATAATCTGATCAAGACTCATCTTTAGTGACTCAAAACCGATGTCTTTTTTTTTTCTAACTCCTGATTTTTCTTTCCTCAACAGATGGAAAAAGACTGATTTGACCTGTGATCCGGGAGCCGTTGTTCTTTGAACTCTGCAGCCATGTGCTCCACTAACCATTCAAACTGGGTCACCTTTGACGACGACGTCACGCCGGCCTCATCGCCTCAGAAGCCCCTGCAGTCGCCCGGTCTCATCAAAGCGTCAGTGCCTCGTCCCAATGGACTGAAGTTGGTGCTGCCTCCCATCAAAGACACTTCCTGGAGCTTCTGTAGTTCCCTGGAATCTCCTCAAAGCCAGTCAGGTTCCAGCGGGAAGTCTTTTGCCGCCTGTAACAGCGCCTTGACTACTCCTGTGACGAGAGTCTCCACCAGCACAACCCCATTTCACTCCCCGTCGTGGGAAAAGAACGTCTTCAACCGGAGTTTGTCCAGCCCACCAGGGATCTCTGGACCCTCACCTGCACCAGAGACTCCGAGTCAAGCTGCAGACGGACCGAGGCCCTTCCCTGCTTTCAAGGGAAACTCTGGACACTTGAACCCCTTCTGGGACGACTGCAGGAAGAGTGCCGACGTGGGCAGCTCCTCCTCCGACTCGGACACAGACAACAGCCTCCCGCGATTCTTTATTCGGACCAAAGATGGCAGCACGCCTCCACGCGACCCACCCCAGAACCCTTTCTCCTTTGTTTGCAATAAAATGGAAGAGCTGGAAGTAGGAAAGGAGGACGACACGGACATGCCGGGGGGCGAGGAGTCGTGGACGAGCGACCGAACCGAGGTGATGAGTGATTGCTCGGTCCACTTTGTTCCCCGGGGTCTTTTCCGTAGTCAGAGGAGAGACGGCTGGCCCGTCATGATCAGGATTCCCGAAAAAAAGAACCGGATGTCGTCCCGCCAGTGGGGACCCATCTATCTTCGCCTGCTGCCTGGAGGTGTGCTGCAGATGTTCTACGAGAAGGGCCTGGAGAAGCCGTACAAGGAGTTCCAGCTTCTCCCTCAATGCAGGCTGTCGGAGCTGAAAGTGGAAAGCTACAGCGAGCCCAGGAAAGTCCTCACCGTCAAGGTGGAAGTCTTCTCCTACACGGAGAAGAAGCGCTTTAACCCGAAGCCGGAGGTCAGTCACGAGGCAGAGGTGGAGCAGCTGCTCAAGTTTGGCTCCACCGTCTACGAGGACATGGAGGACTTTGTCGTCTCCATCGAGGAGGAGATCTTCAGGCTGCCCGTGCCCCACCAGCAGAGGCGACAGTACGAGGAGCAGGAGCTATCGCTGCAGGTCACCGATCACATCTGGATACAACTGGATAAGTCGGGGGTAGTCATGGAGAGAGCCGCTTTTACCCAGATCCACTGCCTTGCTTTTCTGAATGGACAGGGGGACTGCTTCCTTGCTCTGAACGATCTCGGCTTGCTGCATTCTAACTCCAGCTACGGCTACGAGGAGGACAGCGACCTCTGGATGGAGATCACTGACCACCACTTTCACAACTGCGTAAACGACACTGAGTTTCGGCAGTCGCGGCTTATTAAGTTCTCCCCTCCCGACGCGTGCAGGGTGGAGCTGATGCGGTACAAAACGGCAGTCCTGGGCTGCACCGACATTCCCTTTTCAATCAAAGCCGTGGTCACGGTCCAGGGAGCCTACGTGGAGCTCCAAGCCTTCCTCAACATGTCGGCCACCTTCCTCTCCTCCCTGAGGGCCTCCGATACCTCTTACCCACTGTGCGAAAACGTAGTGATCCGCATTCCGGTTCCAGGCGGCTGGGTGAAGGTGACGCAGACGGTGGCCCTGCTGCGGCAAAGGTCGCTGAAGGCCCGCATGAATAGAAACGCCTGCCTGGGCTCCGTCAGAGCCGCGGACTCGCAGCCCGTCATGCAGGTGTCCATCGGAACCGTCAAGTACGAGAGCGTGTATTCAGCCATAGTGTGGAGGATCGATAGACTGCCCGCCAAGAACACAGGTAACGCCTCACACAGGTGAACTAAAAGCACGGCTCGACCACAGATGCTTTCTTTACGTTTTGCTTCCAAGGAGCCAGAGTAGGTATGGGCTGGTATGAGGTAGTATGACAACCTTGAGCAGAAGTGCTACAGCTTCACGGTATTCACACAAAAAAAAAAAAAAAAAAAAAACAGAAATGGAAAAAACACAATCTATTTGCTCTTATTTCAAGACAAACGCAACAATTATTGCTACTGGTTCTAGAAAAAAACACATGTAGAAACAAATTGGACACCAAACAAATGCCTGTTTTTTTTTTTCTTTACTAATTTGGACTTTAGGATATTAAATATCAAATGGGAAAACACTAAAAAAAAATCCCATTTTTAAAAAATGGAGGGAAAGAGACCATGATGAGATTGAAAGAGTCGAGGCCTTCAGAAAGAAGATCGTAGCCGGTTTTAAGTCTGGCAGGACGCTTAGTACGGGTCTCAACAGGACTTAAAATCAGCCAACTAGACTACAAATGGAGGGCAGTCGAATGTTAAAACAACTGCTAACACTCTGGCTTCCAACCAAGTTTATCCTAAAAGCAGGCAACAGAGGCTAAATTTACCCAGAGAATGCTCTTGCTACTGCTGACATGAAAGTGTGTCCCTCTGCAGTCAGAAGGAGGCCGCACAACTTTAAGCTTCATGGGAAGTGAGCAAAAGGGAAGCCTCTGCACAGAGACCTCAGCCTGTGAACATGTCTTTTGACACAGCCAAATACTATATATTTTTATTATTATTGATATTGATTTATAGACTTAAGCAAAATTATGGAATAAACTGACACTAAATGTAATAGTGCCTTTCAAAAGCTTATTTTGAAGAATATTATTTATCTTTTATTGTGACAGTCAGCACAAGGCTGTCTGCTCAGGCATCCAGATTGTAGTTAGTTGCTTTACAGACCCGCTGCCATAAATATGCAATAAAACATCACAGGCATATAATAAATACATGGGGCACAGTGGTGGTGCAGGGGTTCGAGTCCCGGCCCGTGGACCTTCCACCCCCTCTCTCTCAATCTCTTTTCCTGTCAGCCTACTGTCAAATAAAGACCACGCAAATAAAAAATAAATGCATTGCCTTAGAAGATGTTGTGTGTTGCTCAATTGCAATTAAAATTGAGAGAAAACTAATGTGTTTTAAAGTGGGATTAAAATGATAGAATGTCTGAACACCTCCGACTGATTCAGGGCTTCTGTCACCTCTTTCCAGCTGCAGCTGGTTTGCGGATCTCAGAGCTCCAGGTAGAGACGGTGATGGTGTTAAATGTTCAGACAAATAAGTTGATCCCATAATGTTTGGAGCCCTAAAAACAGCCAATAAAATATTAAACCGGATCCTTAAATAGACAGGAGGTCAGGACAGGGAGGTCTGAACAGGTGTAGCTTTTTCCCTTCCCATCAGATGGTGAACGGCTGCATTTTGAGTATTTTGTAGATGCCAAATAAACGACCGTTTAAGACCCAAATACAAAGAACTGCAGTGCTCAAACAGGATATGATTAAAACATGAAATATAAAAGTCAGAACTCTTTTGTATGTCCCTGGAAAGCCTGCTCAATGCATGCTCAAGACTGCTTTTAACATTATACGAAAATGTGGCTTCTTGGAGGTAAAGTTTATAAAGCGAAACAAAAATTCAGAAAAATGCTTTTTGTAACGCAATTTTTTTTTTTTACAAAGAACGACAAACTACAATACACCGTCATATTTTACAAATGGGAACTGGAATGGGATCCTTGATCAGCCCAGATCAATAACCGGCGTCTAAGGTTCCTCTATATTTAGAATAAACAAATGAACGATCTACCACACACAACACTAAATCAAAACTGTTTTTCATTTCATATGCCGCATGCATTTTGAACACCGCTATTATTCACCTCGAACAGACCTTGCATCAATTCCTGAACATCTTGTGATATGATACACATCTATGATTTGAGATGGCAAAAGGAAATTTGATAGAATATGATCTGTCTTCTAAAAGAGTAAATTAGATGCCCTGTAATTCTTTTTAGTTCTGTTTTCATTTACGGACATCTTTGTCGCATGGCCTTGAGGACTTTGCTGTATTTGTATCTTTGCATCCATTTTACGGTTGAGTTGTTGTATGTCTGCAGTGTTTTTTTTTTTTTCTTTTATCTTCCTCTTTTGTTTTATGTATGTTTTATATTTATCTTAGCGAGTTTGTGTAGCTTCAGTTTTATTGTCTTTCTTCGTACCTCAGGGCTGCTGCATGCTTCACCACATGCACATCCATTTTTGATGAACGGCTCAGGGCTTTTTTTTCATTGGCATTGCATATTGTGCCACTGGTGTACCTTTTGTTAACTACAAAAGCACATTCTTTTTTTTTTTCTTCTTTTGTCCCCTCCCCCTCTTGCAGCGGTGGATCATCCCCATTCATTCTCTTGTAAACTGGAGTTGGGATCTGATCAGGAGATCCCCAGTGACTGGTACCCTTTTGTCTCCATGGAATGTGAAATCATGGGCGCGGTCGTGTCGCAGACCAGGGTCAAGTCCCTCGGCACTGAGAACGACATTCAGCCGCAGAAACACGTGACCAGCTGGACGCGCTATCACTGTCAGGTGGGTCGGGACCTCGGTGCACACAAACCTGATGTACGGGGGATTTGGAGCTGACACAGTCCTGTTTAAATGCCAGGTTCAGCTGCAAAGAATACCAAAAAGGGAGGAAAAATACAAAATAGAAAACTTAAATAATCTGCTTGCGTTGATGTGGGCACCACTAAACGTATACTTTCGTTGAAGCACCTTGTATTACTGCACTCAGTCTTTTTAGGAAGGACTTTGTAAGCTTGGCACTTTTCTTTCCAGACACACTTCAAATCTTTTAGCAAGTGAGAAGGTTTCCTTTGTGCAGCAATCCACATATTTGTAATCATATGCAAGTCTGGGCTGTGGCTGGGTTGTTTTAATCCTTTCATCGTCTTCCTGGAAGGCCTTCTGTTTAGGGCTGTCATACACGATTATTTTAGTAATTGATTATTCTTTCAATTATTCTGTCGATTAATCGAGTAATTGGATAAAAAAATTGACAATCTGCAGATTTCTCACATCATTACTTACGCTTATTTTATGAGTGATAGAAATAAATGAAAAAAATGCAAATGCTGTAACGTTTTTGAATAACAAGGATAAATCTGCAGCTAAAAAGTGCAAAGACCAAAATGTTAAAAGCTCAGCCCTTTCTGGCTGACTTAAAATCAATACAGTGCTGCGGCCTCTGTAGTAAAAATGGTCACAAAAGAAAAAATGCATAAAATTTCACTTGCTTATTACATTCTGGATTTTTTTTTTTTTTTTTAGATTACAAAGGATAATTTTACTCGTATAAAACAGGCTAAGTTTTTTTTAGTCCACATATAGACAATAAAATAATTACACATTCATCAAATAAGGTAAACGGCTAATTTAAATTCAGGCATAATAAATACTGCCTTTTTTCAAACTATTGTTACCCATGTTTAATAAAATAGAAATACCTTTACGGTCCCATAGTGGGGACATTTGTGTATGACAGTGGCAAAAACAGGGTGGACTAGATGCCAGACTTACACCCAGGATTAATTAATATGAAAAAGTTAAGCTGTACAGCAGAAGACAGAAAAATACTGTGGAATTATTAACAGAAAAGTGTTCAAATTAAAAATCAGTAGTTGATTTACAGAACGATGTGATATTTTAGTTAGTTTTTTGTTGCACAAATGAACAAAAAAACTGCAGACATGAACAGAACCAGAACTAAACTCTCCTCTAAATTGACAGCTGTGATACGTCTCTGCAGGTTTGTAGTGGAACCTGCTCTTAAAGTTGTTCTCATTCTGCAGTGAAGGAACTCTGCTTTGTTGTCCCCTACATCTTTAAACTAAAAACCGGATGCTTTGTTTTATCCTGTCCCTCATATTTTATTTTACAGGACAACCTAACAAACACACCCTCTACTCACAGCTGCACTCACTGCACCCCTCTCCGTTTTCACACAATGGTACGGCCCTTACGTAATTGGCTGCATGGCCCCCATGTTGACCAATCAAAACGAGTCCTGGCGAGACAGGAAAAGGTGGGAGCTGAGCAGCAAATAGAAGCGCCACTCTTCGGCAGCTAGAAACTCAGTCGATACCAGGTTGCACAATGGTCATTTAAAGTGGCCCTACACCTTTAAAACTTTAGGTCTCTTTCTCTACGCTGCTTTTTGCCCTTTGCTTTCTGTCTCCATAGCCGATAACCACACTTGGCATCCATGTATTAGCAGGCCAGGCTACCATTAGCGTTAGCCGTTTGGCTAGAACATAGTGCTCTGAATAAATGAACAATGTAACGAAGCTTCGAAGCAGGTCATTTAGCCTCAGCGAATTTTATGAATCAAGGTGCTCGAATCAGTCGATGAATTGTGACAGCCCTACTTCTGTTGCTTCCTTGCATGTATGCTTTCGGTCGTCGTCGTCTCCATGAAAAATGAGGTTCATGTTCTACAGAAGCCTTGAAGGTTTTTCATCAACACTGACTGCTGTTTTGAACTTTGCATAATTTCCTCCATGTTGACCAAATCTTCAGTTTCAGCTGAAGAGAAACAGCCCCAAAGCATGATACTGGCACCACCATGCTTCACAGTGGCTATGGTCTTCTTTTTGGTGATATGAAGTGTTGTTTTTGCCACAACTTACCTTTGGAGATAATGAGCAAAAAGTTCAACTTGGATGTTTTTCTCCAAACATAAAAGCTGCCATCTTTCCATCCCAGATAAATTAATGAAGGAAGAGATTGTTGTTACAAGTAAGGTAGCTCTTTTAATGTTGCTGTTGGCCTTTTGGCAACCTCCTTGACTAGCTTTCGTCTCATCCCCTCATTAGTTTTGGAGGGATCTTTCACCTCCTCCATGATACCATGGGAGCTCTGAGGAGCTCCTTTAGCAGCAGGCTGTGGCCCCCACAGTGCAGGACCGAGCGTTTCTGGAGCGCTTCATCCCCTCTGCCATTAGACTCTTCAGTAACCACACACAATAAATCACATGTGCCTTTCAGGTGACTACACGGGAGTTGTGTAATACTGTTCACATTGCAACTGAGTTTGTTCCACTGAATTTAAACTTGCCAAACTTTCCGTGCAATATCTGTGCAAAATAGAATAGACCATATTCTGGTTTCATGGCTCATATTTCAAATTTCTAAAATTAAATATTTCAATCTTTAAAGGTTGTATAAGATGGAAAAGATTCTGAAATAATTTTTTGTAGACTTGTTATATCCACAGTAGCTGAAACTGTAGTGGCTTCTCTAACTAATTGTGTGTCCATGTGTTTTTTATTCTTTTCTTTTTTTTAAAGGTGGAAGTGGAGAAGAAATGGATTGAGACAGACTCACAGAGGCAATCTGGTTGTATGACGCAGTGATTTCAAAAACAGCTAAAGACGGCACGTCTTTGGCTCAACACATTTTCCAAAATCATCCTAATGAGGAAAAGGGTTGAAAAAATTAACATGGGGGTACTGGGATGCTTTGTGCTTATGTCTGATTCATCTACTTCTTCAGTAACTGGCTGCATTTATCATGATGATTAACAAATTCTTCACCCTGAGACTGAATGTCTCGAGGTCTAAAAAAACAACAACTTAACAGTCTTTTTGCCTTGCACTTTACATAGATTTTACAATAGATTTCTGATTTGTAAGAGTCCAACGTATACTACTTTGTGTATAAACGCTTGCGTTTGCATCCTCTCTGCACTGCTCTCCAGAGTGATTCACAGCCTTACTAAAGTCATGCTAAACAGAATCTGTTTAATAATTGGCTAAAATTATCACCTATTTTCATATAAACTGAACATAGTTTGGGGTCAGGTCGTTTTATCATTCTGTTAAACAGATTTAAGACTCTTTCCTTGTACTAAATCGTTTTGATAGATTACATCCATTCAAGGGGTTTTTTGAAGTGGTGTTGGTACTAATAGCTGTACATGAACTCATGTCTTATCTTTACTGTGTAACAGTATATAGCATCAGTATTGTCAAAGGCCAAAAGTGCCACAATTTTATACAAAAACGTGTTAAATAATTTTTTTATATAAAGAAATATGATTAAATAAATAAAGGCATACATTAAATAGATAAATTAATAAAGAAGCGATGCACTTTCAATGCACCACATTAAGTGTTTAAATCATTTCATCATGGACTGATGATACATTCAAGTCTGAACTATTTTGACATTGAATAAGTTTTGTATTTAGTACATTATTGACACACTATTGTTACTAGGTATTTTTTTATGTATTTAATGTATCCAATAATTTTTTTTCAATTAAAGTTATGCATAATATATTATTTGATTGTGGCAATCTTGGCCTTCCATACATATCAGCTTGTCCTAACATGGTTTCAAAACATTTTTAATATAAAACTGACCCCTGACTTTAGACCAAGGCTGCATTGTGAATGACTGTAATTTTATTTAAATCAAATCTTTATTATGAGGTCTTTTTGCCTCTTGGCTGGGAAAAAGGTTGTAAAAAAAATAAATAAAAAAAAAATGGTGAGGGGCATTTTTTTATGGATGAGGTACCTGGCTTAAGCTGGATGTTATGTACATCAAGAATAAAAAGTGAATTAAACTGAAATAACTCTGAGTATTTATTTGCACTAGTTCTTAACAGGACAAACCTTTTTAATCTCTTCGTTAAAGAAACAAGAAATGTTGCTTTAATGAGCTGTCCTTCTGACACGGTGACTGCACCTATGAAAAAAGGTTGAGACATCCAGTGCTGACACTGTGCACCTGAACAGATTAAATGCAACTCTCCGGTAATTATTGTCTGAAGTGCTGCATGGTGTAAAGATAAGTGGCCGGTAGGAACCGAAGAGTAAGTATCTGAGCCCGAGTTGAATTTGCCTGTGAGAGAACACAGTGGATGGGCACGGTCAGGATGCTGCATGCACACGGATCACCTTTGCTTCACCAGATTACAGGTTTTATTAGGTGAGTGTCAGCATTTGGTTTTGGCCCTTGTGTTCCTGACTCACTCCTGGCTGAAGCTTCAACTTGTAGGAACTCATCCGGCTCTTCCCTTCATGAAGAAGAATGTCCTAAAACATTAGAATGTGAATCTTTTACCCATCAATGTTTTCAGTCCACAGTGCTTCATAGGTATTGAACTTTATGGCATGTGGTCTCAGAACCTTCAATGTATTTGATTGGATTTCTTATGTGATAGATCAACCCAAAGCAGTGAATAATTTTAAAGTGGAAGAAAATATTATTTTTAACAAATCAGAATTTAAGAAGTGCGGTGAGTGTAGCTGTTGTCAGCCCAACAGAGTTGATATTATATGTAAACACATGTTACTGCAGTTACGACTGTAAATCCTTTAGGGTGTGGTTCTGTCTGCTTTACAGAGCTAGAGAGAGATTTTTTTCTTCCAATCCTTTTTGCCATGGTAGCTCAATATGAGTCAAATCTAAATGAGAGCATCTAAAAGCTGCAAAGTCTTGCTATGCATTCTCAATTGTAATGAAGCTTGAATTTTGACTACGCCATTCTAACATATGTTTTTTTTTTATCTAAACCTTTCCATTGTACCTCTGGTGCTATGGTTGGTAGGTGGATGATGGATTTTACTGCAGACACATAGTCCATATTATAAAAAGGAACATAGTAACAAAAAACTAAATAGAATAAAAATATATAACAAATGGAACAATAGTAAGGAAAAGAAAGACCTCTAATCTTTTAGGAGGCATACCAGTGTTTCCAAAGCACAGAAACGTAGCGTACAGCACTATATTTAGTGTTAGTATCATAATGATCCTGTTGTTTGATGTATTCAATCGACAAATAAATACAGCACAATTTAAACAAGTTCAGTTTAACTTCATCAGAGCAGAAACCAAGTTTTCGTGACAGAATATTAGCTTGTGTATATCACAGACGGCACTGACTGTAAATGTCCCCATCATCTGACAGGCGGTCTGTCAACACATGACCTGTAGTTTGCTACGGCACACATTTTGCATGTGGGCAAAAAAACAAACAAACATTAGCTTCATTTGACCACGGCACCATCCTCCTTATGATTGTTGTGTGCCAAGACATCAGCAATAGCTTTCCTCTTGCCACTCTTCAATATTAAATCAGGGTTGAGATTTATTTTTATCCAGAAATTTTAACTGAAAATGCATGATATGAATCTTAAGTTTATTTAAATGACCGTGACAGAAGCACGCGATTGCAGAGTGCATGGCTATGCTGTGTATCTGAAAAACGAGAGTCTTCACTTTTCTATATTTGAAGCAAAAACTTCTAAGTGCAAACTTCAGAGCAGCACTGTAGCAAAGTGACAGCTACAGTAAACTGCTCTATGTAGAGATGTGTTTCATGTTGCTTTCAGCTGCAGCGCTTTCGCCCTCGGCAGAGAAAGATTCAACCTCCAGGCCTGAAAGGGCCATGATCGGCGAGCACGGGTCGTGGGTGCTGCTGCTATGCATCTATTGAACATAAAGTTTTAATGGGATAAAACTGTTCTGCAAAAAGGGATAGCTGTTTTTAGCTGCTCGTATTGTGTTCAGAAAGTGTACTGAGCTTGCGGTGGTATGGCAGGAGCAGTTTACTTCACCGTTTTTCTGAAAGCTGAAATAACCCGTCTGTTGAAGAGGGATGTTTACATGTAATATATAACACTGAGAAACGTGTAATCATTGCTTGTGCTACTTTTAGCTCTGAAAGTGGATAAAAAATTAGATGTGAAAACCCTGCGTATGGAACAAGATTGTGAAGATCAAGAATAAGGATGCAAGGATTGTTGATTTTTAGAGGTTTTTCTTAATCATGAGAGACTCTTTGTAGCTAACTTGCTGGGAGGCTTATGGCCTCTGTCAACCTAGAGCACACCCAGTTTTAGCCAAGCTCTAACCTCCTGGCCGACGTCCTGCAGTATTTCCGAATGTTCTTTCAACATGAAGCCATCTGTATTGTAAAATGCACCCGACCCTCCTGCAGCAAGCCACCAAAAACATGATGCTGCCTCCATTTACTTCCCAGCTGGGATTTTCTTCTTGGGCTTGTAAACTTCACCCCTTTCTCTCCTGATGTAATGACGGTCATTTTAGTTCCTTCAGACCACAGGACACGTCTCCAAAAAATAAAGCGCTTTTGCAAACCTACTTTTTTTTTTATTGCTTTACAGCCTTTCAGGCAATACTGTTACAGGACTCATTTCACAGTGGCTAGTGATACTCTCTTACCAGTTTCATTCAGTGAGGTCCTTTACTTCTGGGTTTGATACGCACATTTCACACCAAAACATGTTTGCCTCTGGGACTAAAACCTATCTCCTTCCTGAGCCGTGTGAAGGCTGTGCATTCTTGTGCTGTTTATACTTGCGTACAGTTGTTGGAGCAGATAAATGTACCTCTTTCAGCCATGAACCCAGCATGTGGAGGCTCAAGATTATCTTCCTAATATGTTTTAGGATTTTCTTAAAAGTCTCGCACCAGAAAGCTGGCAGAAGTGTGCTTTAATGTAATGGAAATGTTGTGAATTGAACCTATCTATGGCTGATAACGACATCACCATCTGAGCTTTCCAAAATTTTTTAAAGGTATTCAAGAGAATAATAATAATAAATCTTTATTTAATTGGTCATTTGGCAAATATGAATAATTTTGGTAATTCTAACCCACCTGAAATGGCAAACGTTAATTGTGATTTAGTATTAAACAGTGATGAAAAAGGGTTATGTGTCTTTTTTTGGCAGTGTATGTAAATATCTGGTTTCCACTGTATCCTAATTCCTATTCTTGACCGTTCTGGTGACTCCTCATTACATCTTCAGCTTGCTAAACCAAACTTTGTAGTAGGTCGTTGTAAACCTACCCTTTAATTGCTGGAGCTATCCTTCTGTAGCAAAGACAGAGCATCCCAAAGCATCGCTCCACGTCTTTAAGAATTCACCCTGCAGATCACAATGTTGTCTGTAGACTTTGTAGTCTACTGGGACTCCTGCCTCACCTCGTCAGTAAAACTGCCTTGTATTTTATCACTGTAAACAAGGAAGGGTTAGGAGCTCTTGTAAGTACAACAAGCCCCAGCGGAACATAAAAAACATGCCTTGCAGCAGATGTTCTCGTATGCCTTTCAGCAGCAAAACGATGAGGTAAAAAAAGGAATTTTCGAGATTAAGAAGCTTACCTAACCTTATAAAGAGGGGTCTTTTTTTAACTCCTTATAAATAGGTAAATAACCTATCACTTTTAGGGATGGGTGGGCAGCTTACAGCACCTAGGGAGCAATCTGGGGTGGCAATCTGTCGACTGCTACTGGGTCTTGTTCAGGGACCCAGTGGCAGTCTGCAGGGTTCGAAGAAGGTACAAGAAGTGCTCTGCTCTAACCACTCGGCCACCACTCCCATAATAATAATTAAGGTGCATAATCACAATGAGATAAACTCAGCTGGACTAATGAGATCCTAAAAATACTTCCTAGGTTTAATATTATCTCTCTTCCTGCAGCTCTTCTCCCAAGCAGTAGGAGTCGCTACAGGGATGAATAATACCACTTCGCTGCAAGGATCTCACGTCTGAAAAGAGCTGTGCATTTCTAATAAGTATAAAAGAAAGCTTTACAGAATATTAACTTTCTGTGCAACAAAATGTCTCCTCCTTAACTGGATAACTGAGAAAAAAAATCCCTTCCAGGATACAATGGAAGAAAGTTATCCTGAATTACTTTTCTCTTAATTATCTGACATAGCGGCTGCATGACAAAGAAGATGTTTCTGTTAAAACATGGGGACCCGTTGTGTCATACATTGGATTGAATATTTCCACAATCCTTACAAGAGCCTTTGTAATATTTACAATATTACAAAGGCTGTAATATGTAATATTTTCAGTAAATGGGACTTTGTACTAGTCAAAACTGAAACTAAATGCTATATCATTTTCTATTTATGTATTTGCAGCTGACACCTGACTGAGACTCCTGAGGATTATGTTAATGGACTAAATACGCGTGTGTGTGTGTGTGTGTGTGTGTGTGTGTGTGTGTGTAGTCTATTATTGTTGAAAAGTTGAACAAAAACATCTTAAAAAAAGAGCTGTTCATTTAAAAACCAAAAAAACAACAACAACATAATACAAGTTATGTTCCATTTTTGACATCCCTCCAAAATTCAAAAAGTTGAAATAGAATCAACAAAAAGAACAGGATTTCTTTCTTGTAATTGGTGTCTTACAGGGGGAACCTTTTTAGGTTTCTGCTCCCGGGGCCCCAATGCTTTTTAACCCGCACCTGGCGACGACTCAGGTCCCGCCCCTTTGGCCTGATGATGATGATTGTCACCTGTGTGCAGTCTCAGGAAACAGATGGAGGGTCATCAGCGTAAATTACCTGTATTACCCATCCAGATTCACTTTTATCGCTGCGGGCGAGGTCTGACTTAAAAGATGCTGACCAATTCGGACCCAGTGGTGAGCAAAAGAAAGTTGGAGCCATGTTATTATGGAAATCATTATGAACGCTGCTGTCTTTAAAAGTTCTTATTTATAGTATTTGCGCAGTAAGCGGGCGGGATATCTCAAGTATTACAATTTAAGGTGAAAAACAAGTCAAATTCAAGGCAAGGTTGTGTAAATCTTACTTTTTTTGCAGCACAAACTCTACCTGTCCATCATTGACGATGTGATTGACAGTATGAAGGAGCTGTTTCTGGATGAAGGGCTGGAAGATCGCGTGCTGGACGATTTAAGGCATGTGAGTAAGGCGTCAGACAGACGTTTTCAGGCACAGCAAAGGTAGGCCACCTAGCGGGGAAGTGTGAACTACACGACGGATCTGTGTCTGTGCAGCTCTGGGAGTCAAAGGTGATGCAGTCCAAAGCAATGGAGGACTTCAGGAAGAACATCAACTCCTCCAACTTTGTTCTGCAGCTTCCTGCCACCTACCAACAGGCTGATCAGACCCAGAAACTTGCAGGTAGCGGCTCCGTAACTTTTTTTTTTTTTTTTTTACTCAAATTAGACTTGGTTAACATTTGGCTTATAAGGTTTAACCAGTTTATCACTGTAATGGCACGAGTTGAAGAAACTCTTTCTATGAAACCATCTTTCAAAGTTCTGTATGACAGAATGGAAAAACAAGGAATCTTGTTTTACTCCCACTTTTTTGCTTTCAGCACCGGTCATGAACCCCACAAGTCAGAACGTTCAAAGCATCCCGGTCGAGGCAAGTATCATCAGGACTATTGGAGCTACTTTTTTAAATGTATGAGCTGTAGCAGCCCTTGAGTTAAGCTTAGAAAGGTTACTTTGCAGGAACCGATTCAGCACTTTTCAGACCTTTAATGAAACTTTGCTGAAACTAAGCATATACTTCCTGGAACTCTTATGTGGTAAGTTCAGGCAAAGTATCCAATGGCAAGTCATAAAGTGGGGAAGTTCCTTGAAAGTACCTGGTAAGTTCTGTAAAAGTAAATTATGTGACGTGATTGTATCAGACTGCCAGTACATTATTTGTCGTGGCCAAACAGTTTTAGACTGACGCCAATTCTGCTTTCCTCAACGTTTACTTCTTCAGTATGGTTTCTTTTTTCAAATCTTTGCATGCTGAAGTGCCATAGCTTAATGAAAGTTTATGAAAAGCAGCCACAGATTTTAAAGGCACTAAGATCTCAGGAGCCATGAATGCTTAAGTTGATTTGGGTTAAATTTAAATGGCAGCAAAAATACTTGTGAAATTCCTTTTTAATGCAGTCTCATTAAAGGACATTTTAATGATTTCTGATGTAAATCTGGAAATGAGATGGATTTTCCGCTGTTACTGCAACACTGAGCTTGTTGTCGGAGGCCCAGTTTTTAGAAAGCAGAATTTTTTTTTACTTCGGCTACTTATGTTTCCTTTTCTTTGTTCTCAACAGAACAATACAAAACCTCTTACTACTTTCTCCCTCCCTGCCACGCTGGCTTACTCTGTGCAGATACCAGCAGGAGTCACCCTACAGACAGCTTCTGGTACTTCAACAGCTTCAAACCTTATTTCTTTTTTTGTTCTAGGATTTTAATCGGGACATGCTGTTAAAAAGTGAAATGCCCCTCTTCTGTTTCCTGAAGGTCAACTTTATAAAGTCAATGTGCCGGTCGTAGTTACTCAAGCTCCAGCGGGGCAGCAGCCTCCGTCCCGTCTTGCACAGAAAGTGCCCGAACGGAGCGACATGCTGGCCCCTCAGCCAGCGGCACTTCCACCACCAAATCCCATCCCGCTTCACGAGCCCAAGCTCTCCTCCGCTCCCTTTGTCGCTCAAACGAGGAGCGGCCTGACCCTGAGTCAGGAGAATAGTCTTCTTCAGGAGCCTCCAGAGGCAGAGGTCACGCTGGGAGAAAACGGGGCGAGTTCCCAGCCTAAGCCTGTAAACGTTGGTGTGGCCGCCTCTCCCTGCACTCAGTTGTTAGACTTCCAGATC
Organism: Fundulus diaphanus; assembly: GCA_037039145.1. Classification (NCBI taxonomy): domain Eukaryota; kingdom Metazoa; phylum Chordata; class Actinopteri; order Cyprinodontiformes; family Fundulidae; genus Fundulus; species Fundulus diaphanus. The sequence continues at coordinate 39,169,048 of CM073121.1, read as the reverse complement.
GCTGCAGAAGAGGCTGCGTTGGCACAGAAGACGCAGAGCAGAGACATTGATGAAATCTTAAAAGAAGTCATCGAGGAGGAGAGGGAGAAAGCTGAGAGGGCGAGGAAACTAGCTGCTGGGAATGCTGGAAACCAGGCTGGCGCTGACCTTGGGGTAACTAAGAACATTTCCCTCTTTATCCAACACCTGCAAATCCCTTGGCAAGGTCCCCATTTATCGTTTCCCCTCTTCATTCTTATTTTGAATGTGCTTGATAAAGCAATTGAACTCCAGCTTGAACATGACCTTGCGTTTCTTGCTAAGCTGGACCTGGACTACACCTACAGGGAGCTGTCGGACATCGTTCAGCTGGACGGGCCTGCAGACAACTCGGACCTGGAGGAGGAGGAGGAGGCGGCTCCTCTGGAGGAGAACGACTTCCTGGGGTTGATCAATGCAGAAGCCATAAGGGCTATGCAGGAGGAGAACGGCAGCGACAGCATCTCCTCCAGCAGTGACGACGGGGTTGCAGACGAACTGGCTAACGCAGAAGAAGAGGTAAGGGTGGCTTGTATTTTCTCTCTTTTTATTGAAGGGAATAAAATTGTCATTTGCAGTGTTGTGGGGAAAGTATTTCTTTTTGCTATCCAAACCAACCCGTCTGTGTACATGTATATTTTGTTTCATGTCGGTGATCAAAGCTGGACTTGCTTTGGATCAGTCTCCTGCAGAACTTCAGCTTAACCACACCAACTTGATGAGTAGAGTCCTTCAGGAGTTTTTGCTGGGGGGGAGGGGTACATAGTCTGTGCATTGAACCCACCCCTCTATTTCTATTGTAATCTTATTTCATAAGAGAACATTAAAAGGCACAAATTGTTTGAAGAAAATGAGTATGGATGAAAACTTTATGCTCAAGGCAATTCACTGATCAAAGTGCAACAAATGCAGGGTTTCCAAACTAGATGGAACCAAGCAGCCCTGTTGTCCCTGAGGACTCACTTTGAACCTTGCTGTTCTGTTCCCCCTTTTTTTTTTTTTTTTTTTTTTTTTTTTTTTAACCTCCTGGATGAGTCTGTTGCGTGCTCTTGGAGTGACTCTGGTTGGGCACATACTCCTGGTTACTGACTGTTTCTCACCTGTATTTGAATTTCTTTCAATCGGGCCATAAAATTTAGCTAATTAAAATCTTATGGCCAACCTCGTGCTGTCAGACTGGTTCTACATGAATACATAAAAGCTCTTAATTATTTGGCCCCAGCATACATATGTTTTGAGTTTCTGTGTGCATGGTAGATCCCTGGAGGTCATCACTCCAGTTCAGAACTAAATATAAACAGGGTGACGGGCCTTTTCTGTCACAGCACCCAGACTTTGGAGCCAGTGTTGGATCACCATTAAAACACTGACCTGAACCTTGTTAAATCTGAACTTAAGATGTTTTTATTCAGGCGGGCTTTTAATAGTCTGCAGCGCTGTGGCATTTTATTCTAGATTTCTAACTTTTTTTTTTTTTAAATTTCATCCTCCTTTATATTTTAATGATTTTCGTGGTTTCTATTGTAAAGCACATTGGCTGTCTTAACTGTGAAGGGCTATAAAAATTGAACATTTTAAGTGTGACGAGCAAAAGCGACCTGTAAACATTTTTATTCTGCTGCCAAAATCTAACGGATTTTCCCGATCCACTGTCATGCAGGACCCTCTTAACTCTGGTGACGATGTTGTCGAACAGGACATCCCGGATCTTTTTGACACTGACAACGTGATCGTTTGCCAGTATGACAAAGTAAGATCTGCCGTCCTCTCCCTGGAGTTCTGCCTCTGAGCAAAGTCCAGTGTTGACCATTAAACATCGCAATCTTTTCTCACTTTTTTTTTTTTGCAGATTCACCGCAGCAAAAACCGCTGGAAGTTTCATCTGAAAGATGGGGTGATGAGTTATGGTGGCAGGGACTTTGTGTTCTCTAAAGCAATTGGAGAAGCAGAGTGGTGATGAGCGTCCAACCATCAGATGGTAAAGGAGGGTGGAGCTGAAAGGGGAGGAGTTTAGTTGAGAGCAGCACTTTAAGCCATTTCTGTTTCATATTACTGGTACTCCTTTTGTCATTTAGCAAAAGTGAAGTGTTTACCTTACCAGAAGTTCATTTTGCTCCAGTTTACTGAGAGAAATTTAACGCATTTATGTTGCATTTGGCTGCAAACAGAATTTTATTAAAACAAGGCCTCTTCTGTTTTTTGTTATTGACTCTTTTAATTTCTCCAGGTTTCTCTTAATAATGACTCTATTCTGCTGATGTTTTCAATTCATGAACACACGAGGGAGATATTTTGACTTTTATTTTTTATTTTTTTTGCAGTTGGGAAATCAGTTTTCCAATTAGAGTGCATTGGAAATTGAATGCGACTTAGACCTATATATTGAACTTGAACATAACTAAAAGGTAAACTTGTTAGTTCAAAATTAAGCTTGGATCTGATCAATACTGATTTCAAGTTTTCTAATAGTTTTGGGTAACTGTTGATTTAAAAATCATAATTTAGTTTCTCAGAAAAGTAGAATTAAACATAAGATTAATAATAAAAAATAATACAAAAATGTTATGAGATACAATATCATGGGGAAAACAGCTGACTTAGATGTTTGACATCATCCCCAAGGAAGGTAAAACGTACGAGGTTGTTGGCAATAAAGGTGGTGGCTTTGCACAATCATGTAAAGTTTAGAGTAAGAATGTGTTTAAATTGTGAACTTATAAATGCAGCATTGACAGGATTATACTCTTTCCAGAGTTTGACCCACCAGATGTGTCCAATGTATGGGCTATATTTGTTTCATGGACTCCAATTTATGTTCATATGAAAATTACACATCTGAGCAACAGTCTGCAGGAAGAGTGGAAAGGCACAGAGTGGTGGCCTAGTGCTGAGGGAGCCAGGGGTTTGCGTCTCGGAGAGGCCACAAAAGGTTGCCGGTTTGAAAGTTGGTTTGTCACACGGGGTCCCTGAGCAAGACCCTTGATAATAGATTATTCCCTAAGGAATGGGTTAAACACAGAAGCAAATGTTCCCTCTGTGTGACTATGAAGGGAAACATCTAATCCTAGACTAAAGAAAGTTGCTTGAGGTTTCCACAGTCGGATCATTTCAGGAGCCTTGTCATCTGCTGGTGTTGCCTCACTGTGTGTTTTACCAAATTCACCAGGAACCTTTAAAGCACCTCGTGCTCCCTTCTGCTGACGAGCTTTATGGAGAAGTTCTTATTTTTCAGCAGGACTTGGCACTTGCTCAATGGTGAGGGCCTTAACCATCAATTATTCATTATGCACTCCTTATATACTTTTATAGCATAACATTTTTGTTTTAAAATATATTTTTTGCTAAATGGAATTTTTGGGCTTTCATTAACTGTAAACCATGATCATAAAAACCAACAAAATGCTGGAAATGCATAATTCTGTGTAATAGAGTTCCACTTTTTGAATTTATTAAAACATGACCTTTTTTGAGATTAAACTATTTTGATATTTAAACTTTAACACAGAGGTATGAATATTTAGGAAAACTGTAACAAAACGGGGATTTTAATACAATCTCCCCACAACAGATTTCCCAGTTGCAGTAGCTCCATATGAACTTAGTAAAATGAATAACTATTTTGATGAATGCACTGAAACAAACACTAGAAAATCTGAGGTTGAGGACAATAAGCTGTTTTCCAAACTATGCAACATTTCATGCAGAAACTTCATAACAGGATTTTCTAAACATTTTTAGTAGAAATGCATTTTCTTTTAGTTCTCTGCTTATGCTAAGTTCCAGGATCTCTGCCAGAGATGAACAAGTTCGCTGAAGACAAAAACCTGTGGAAAAGGATTTTATGTTTAACAGAGCTTCAAACCTTTCTTTTGAGAAATTCTTGGTCTGAAGGGGGAAAATATTTACATGAAAATGTGAATTATAATGTAAAATAAACAAGACTGAAAAAGGCCACCTCACTTAATCCTCTCAGGAAAAGAGATCTGCAGTGATGGGATGGTAGGAGCAGCAATGGTTTGTATGTTTTACTTAATGAGGTTTGTCCAACTGTGGATCCCTAGCAAAGAAAGCCCCCCTTGCATAGTGGAATACGTGTGCAACCATTTTGTGTGTGTGTGCTTAGGAAGAGTAGGAAAAGGAAGGTCGAAGGTAAATGACAATTTTTATTAGTTAAATAAAACTAATTGCTGGTATGACAGCATTCTTCAAACACTCCTGTCAAAATGCCTCCTGACTGCACACAAAAGCACCCAAAGGGTGACGCTTAAAATTCACCTTTTAAAGAAAACCATTTAAAAAGTCTTTTTCATTATATACAAAGGTAAAAGTCTTGCTTCAACATGAATAAACCTTAAAACATTAATGGATTTCCAGTGGATTTCAAATATGTACACGTCCCTATGACAAGGCCAAGTGTTTGACACACAAAATGAGAAACAAATCTTTTTAAACCTGTTTCCACCTTTAATGTGGCATATATTCTCTGCTATTCAACTAAAATGGTGTCCATCAAAGGAGATGAGGTAAAACGAAGGTTTGGACTTGTTTAGGTTTGCCCACCCATGACCCAATACTTGCTGAAGGCAAGGCAAGTTTATTTATTAAGCAATTTCAGTAACAAGACGATTCAAAGTCCTTGGAGTTATTTTCCCTGGTGTATGAGTCTATCAGGATGAAAAGTCTATACTTGGTAATATTTACCAACTCCGTCTTCTAAAGGTTTCCCCAATCTGATTGTGAAGACACGATTAGTCGGTTTTGGAGAAACACAACTTTATTTCACCAAAGCTGTTCTTTTGATTTTAGATGATTTAGATTTTTTTAACTTGTTAAAAAGAAAATATTAGGTTCTTTAGAGGATAATCATTATCAGGAGTCTTGTTTGCTAAGATTATTCAACTATTTGGAAACCTATTTGTTGCAAGGCACATTGTGTAACCCTAAATTCAATCAAAATATTTTCATCCAAGTATTAGCTTGAAAGTGTGTTCAGCTATGCAGCCGGGTTATTGTAGCGTATCTTTTTATTTTTTTCAGTTGTGCAGAAGATTTTTCACATTCAGGGTGGAAACAGTTTTGCAATAAATCACCATGATCTAATTCCTTCACAAAATACAAAAATGTTAACAGAGGTTTGTTATCCTTTGACAACCACTTTAATTGTCCCGATAATTTACAACGGCACAACCAGACGGTGATCTGCTTTAAACATCTTTAGCAAGCTACTTTTGGTTGTTCTCCGCCAACTGATTATTTGTACAATACCTACACATGGAGAAACAAAAAAGATGCAACAAACGTTCCTCACCTTCTAATCTCTTGGTTCAAATGAACAAAATCCTCAGTTTGCAAAAATAAACCAGGCAAGATTCTCTCCGACATTTGCAATGCATGACATTGGCAATCTCTCCACCGTGACCTTAACTGCTGCCTTTCCAGCGAGCAGATGTTGCCTCTGAGCTCCCAATCTGCGTGCTGACAGTCATGTGGCCCCCTTACTTAGAAAGCAGCCCTTCATCTTAAGGTGATAGGCATAAAAGCTCAGCGAGGGAGGTTTTCTGTCGGCCACTTTGTTGGTGCAGGTGTGCTGCGACGCCACCGTCTGTGATCTGTAGAAATCAGAGTTGGCATCGCAGCAGCCGCAGTGGCTCAGCAGCCGGCACACGTCCTTCCTGAAGCCCCGTGTGAAGATGGTGTACAGGAAGGGGTTGCAGAGGGAGTTGATGGGATAAAAAAGAATCAGCAGGATTTTCGAGTGGGACACGGTTATGAGGGGCATTCGCAGGGCGGCTGAGATGGCAAAGAAGGAGATGGGCGCCATGCACAGGAAGTCGGTGAAAATGAGCACAGCCATGCGCTTGGCGATCTTCGTGTCGCCGTGGCGGGTGGAGTGCTCCGGGTTGTGGACGCTGAGGTATATGCAGATGTAGCAGAAGCAGACGACCAGGAAGGCGACCACGTTGAGGATGAGCACGGCCATCACGTAGATCTGAGAGCCCACGGTGTCGATGTCCATGGGCAGGCAGATGCTCACTTTGCTGTAGCTGCTCACTCCCACCAGAGGCAGCAGGGCCACGAGCAGAGAGAAGCCCCAGCCTGCCGCCATCAGGGCCGCCACGTGGTGCAGCCGCAGCCTCTTGTTGACGTGCATGGCGTTGGTGATGGTGTGCCAGCGCTCGAGGCTGATGACGGTGAGCGTGTACACTGACAGCTCGCTGGCGAACACGGTTAAAAAGCCAGCCGTGCTGCACCCCAGACCCGTCTGCCAGCTCGTAGCGTGGTTGTAGTACTCGTGACGCGAGTTGAAGTCCATGAAGGCGATCAGCATCAGGTAGAGCCCCATGCACAGGTCAGCGAAGGCCAAGTTACACATGAGAAATCTGGAGATAGTCAGCTTGTGGTGGCTCATTAGCAGGATGACCAGAACGGCGAGGTTGCCGGCCACGGCGAAGACTGTGATCAGCCAGGTGAGACAGCGCAGGAAGGGGAACCCCAGCAGGTCCTCACAGGGGTTGAAAGCGTCCGGCTTTGGTGTGCACATTACAAAAGGGCTGCTGTGGCAACCAAACTCCAGGTCTGGATATTGAAAGTTTATGTCGTTGATGAGGTTCATCCCATCATCAGTGGGCTCCCTGAATGAGGCACAAACAGCACTGCCATTAAAAGAAGCAGAACAGGTGATGTTCCTCGTTTAAACATGAAGAAGCTAATTGAATAAGGTTTAGAGAAACCAAATTCACGAGGACAGCAGTTGACTTCCAACGGATAATTAAAAACATACATTTGTTGACCAAACTGCACGTTCATCTGTTGATAATAAAATAGTTAAATAAATTAAAAATACAAAAAAGCATTAAGCGTTATTCAGCTAACTATAGCTCCTCCTCTTTTGTTATCGGAGAATCTTTTTACTATTCATGGACTGACAATCATGTTACTAATGTGGAAGATCCATTCATGCATCTTTAAAAGTAACTACAGTGGTCTGGAAAAGTATTCATGCCCAGTGAACTTTTTTTTTTTTTTTTTTACACGTCATGTTTCAACGGCAAAGCCCACTGTATTTTGTTGGAAAACGATGTGAAGCAGCTCGTCATTGTTTTCAAGATGTTTCACACGTGAACATCTAGAAAGTGTGCCCTGCATTATATTCAATTCAATTTTATTTATATGGCGCCAATTCATGTAACATGTCATCTCAAGGCACTTTCCAAAGTCAAAATGTCCTATCTAAGGGAACCCAGTTGATTGTATCAAGTCTTGACAAGCAGCATCCAGCCCTCCTGAGTAAATAATGTGTAGGACAACTACAGATGATCTGCAGTGTTTTCCTTTCCTCCATCTCTGCTTTAAAACTTCCCCACAGCTTTAGTCCTGACCTGAGTGCTGCCTTCCTTAGTCTTTATGATGCAGTTTGTTCACTGATGTTTAGAAACGAACTTCTGAGCTGTCCAGAGGTGGACTTTGCGGGCGACATCTGGAGGCAGCTAGTTGTCCTGGATGTGTGTTGGTTTATCGTCAGATTGCAGTGAAATGCACAAACGGTGGTGGTTGTAATGTGACAAAAACGGTCCAATTGATATTAATACTTTTTCGCTCTAGTGTAGGATTAAAATGAAAAGCAGATTTTCAAAGATGGTGCGGCATACAAATTCTGCCGCTTATGTTGATCTGGGTTGTAACTTACGTTCCTGATTTGCTGAGATCACAAAACTTTGTAACGTTCCTTGAGGCACTTTCCCTTGAGAGAAAGAAGAAGACGACAAAAAAGAGTGAAAAGGTTAATTTGCAAGAACTGTCAATAAACTTGACCGCTAATTACCGGCCGGCTGTATTCAGGGGCCACGGCTTGGTTTGCTTATGCAAATGTGAATGGATTGGTCACATCACTGGCAGCGCTGGGCGCTCACCTTTGTTTCCTGCGCCACGTGTGGAAGGCGCAGCAGTGGCTCGGGTAAGTGAGCTCGGCCTCCAGCAGCTCGGCGAGGCCGTCCAACGGTGGGAGGCTCTTGAGAGCGAACACAGATGTGGCTTTCAGAGATCGCACTTGACTCAAGCCTTTACTTGGGAGGTAATTGAGAGCCGTGAATGAAACATCTCTGAAACACACGTGACAGGATTTTATAACACTAACGTACTGCCACCAGTCTTTGCATCAACACTGATCAGTCTGGGTGTTTTTGTTTTCAGTCTAAACTCGGTGGGAGAGTTGGAAAGCCAGCCTATCATCAATAAAACTTAAATAATGCATTTATATACAAATTATTTGCTTGTTTATTGGACAGCATCACATTTAAACTGATAAAAGCTAAAAAATAAGCCGACAGAGGCAAAGCGAAGACGTTTAGAAATTCAAAAGATTTACAATCAAAATAAGCGTTAGGGTCAATCTAAGAAAAAAAAAGTCAGATCTTCCGCTCAAAGTTTGGACTAACCACATGTGCCAAAAACTTCATCTGGGTGTTAATATCTTGCTTGTTTATTTATTGAGACACAGCATCATCCTCCCAGGTAGTCTGTGTACAGATGGAAATCCATCAAAGTGTCACATATTTTTCCTATGAAAAGATATAAAGAAATATTTATATCTTTATAAGATATAAAGAAATATTTACAAAAATGTAAGTGTAAGTGTTGCATTTATCGAAGCAACATTTTTAATTGAAACTTTAAAGAGTCTGTCCCCCTTTTAATATCCTCAGTATTGCAGAAATGCCCTGCAGATGGCAGCAATGTTTTTTCTTCCCATTCACAAATAGACGTCTTTGTTAACAGTGTGACTTCCTCATTGCATTCTGCATTAGATAATGTAGCTCCCTTGAAAAAGAAGGTGATTATTCACAGGAAGCTGGCTCCCTGGTTTAATTCAGAGCTGCGTTCCTTGAAGCACATTGTTAGGAAATTGGAAAGAAAATGGCGCTCTACACACCAAGAGGAATCCTACCTAATCTAGAAAGACTATCCTTCGCAGAGTTAGAGCAGCATATTTTTCATCATTAATTGAGGAGAATAAAAATAATCCTAGATTTCTCTTTAGTACGGTTGCCGAACTTACTCAGAGTCACAGCTCCGTTGATCCATCCATTCCCTTAGCTCTTAGCAGTAATGACTTTATGGGATTCTTCATAAATAAAATTGATTCCATTAAAAATAAAATAATTGGCATCCTCCCAAACATGATTACCTTGTCCTCAGTAAGTGAGGCAGCGTTGGAGGAATCTTTAGAACCTGAGCTGTGTCTGAACTGTCTAGAAGCAGTAGAGCTTTCTGAGCTATCTAAAATATTAGCTTCATCTAAACCTTCTACCTGTATGTTAGACCCAATCCCAACCAAGTTGTTTAAGGAGGTATTCCCTTTGATCAGTGGCACTATTTTAGACATGATTAATCTATCCTTAGCAAATGGATATGTACCACAGGATTTTAAAGTAGCTGTTATTAAACCTTTACTTAAGAAACCTTCTCTTGATCAAGATGACAAAATAAATTACAAACCTATATCTAATCTTGTTTTCCTATCTAAAATTCTTGAGAAAGTAGTTGCTAATCAACTTTGTGAACATTTACAAAGCAATGACCTACTTGAGGAGTTTCAGTCAGGCTTCAGAGCTCATCATAGCACTGAAACGGCTCTGGTGAAGGTCACTAATGATATTCTCATGGCCTCAGATAATGGACTTGTGTCTGTACTTGTCCTGTTAGATCTCAGAGCTGCATTTGATACAGTTGATCTTAATATTCTCCTACAAAGACTTGAACATACTGTAGGGATTAAGAGGAAAGGATTAGGCTGGTTTAAATTGTATCTATCGGACAGATTCCAGTTTGTTCATGTTAATAATAAATCTTCTTCAAACTCTAGGGTCACATGTGGAGTACCACAGGGTTCAGTCCTTGGACCAATTCTCTTTTCTATATATATGCTTCCGATTGGCAAAATTATCAGACAGCATGGGATTAATTTCCACTGTTATGCTGATGACACTCAGCTATATTTATCCATAAATCCTGATGAATCCAATCAATTACTTCGACTGCAGTCATGTCTTGATGACATCAAAAGCTGGATGACTTTAAATTTCCTGCATCTAAATTCTGACAAGACCGAAGTTGTAATCTATGGACCAAAGTCCTTAAAAAATAAACTTCTTAATCAATCACTTAATCTGGATGGCATTAACTTGGCCTCTGGTAATAAAGTAAAAAACCTTGGTGTTATTTTTGACCAAGACATGTCATTTAAATCCCATATTAAACAAGTTTCCAGAGTTTCCTTTTTTCACCTCCAGAATATCGCCAAAATTAGAAACATTCTGTCCAGGAGTGATGCTGAAAAACTAGTCCATGCATTTGTTACTTCAAGGCTGGACTATTGTAATTCTTTACTAGCAGGAAGTGCACAAAATACAGTTCAAAGTCTTCAGCTGATCCAAAATGCTGCAGCAAGAGTTCTGATAAAAATCAACAAGAGGGATCATATTTCTCCAATTTTAGCTTCCCTTCATTGGCTTCCTGTTAAATCAAGAATAGAATTTAAAATTCTTCTTCTAACGTATAAAGCCCTTAATAATCAAGCTCCATCAGTTATCAGAGCTCTGATTACTCCGTATGTTCCTAACAGAGCATTTCGCTCTCAGACTGCAGGTCTGCTGGTGGTTCCTAGAGTCTCTAAAAGTAGAATGGGAGGCAGATCCTTTAGCTATCAGGCTCCTCTCCTGTGGAACCAACTCCCAGTTTTGGTCCGTGAGGCAGACACCCTGTCTACTTTTAAGACTAAGCTTAAAACTTTCCTTTTTGACAAAGCTAGTTAGAGTGGCTCATGTTACCATGAGCTACCTCTATAGTTATGCTCCTATAGGCTTAGGCTACTGGAGGACATCAGGGTCTATTTTTCTCACTCTACTGAGTTCTACTGTTCTTAAGTTTTGCATTGCTTGTTGTCATTTCAGCTTTTAACTTTTTTTGTTCTCTCTTTTTCTTCACAGTAGGTACATCTGGTCTGGTGTTCTGTTAGCTGTGACATCATCCAGGGAAGACAGATCACCTGCTATTACCATCTAATGTAGAACAGATTACTGGATCAATGTGTGCTTCTGTGCTTTTTGTCTGTCTTGTTGTGTCTCTGCTCTGTCTTCTGTAACCCCCAGTCGGTCGAGGCAGATGACCGTTCATACTGAGCCCGGTTCTGCCGGAGGTTTTCCTTCCCGTTAATGTGGAGTTTTTCTTTCCACTCTCGCTTCATGCTTGCTCAGTATGAGGGATTGCTGCAAAGCCATGTACAATGCAGACGACTCTCCCTGTGGCTCTACGCTTCTTCAGGAGTGAATGCTGCTTGTCAAGACTTTGATGCAATCAACTAGTTCCTTTATAAAGGAATTTTTTTACCAATCTGTATAATCTAAACCAATCTGTATAATCTGATTGATTTTGATTTTGTAAAGTGCCTTGAGATGACATGTTTCCTGAATTGGCGCTATATAAATAAAATTGAATTGAATTGAATTTCTGTTCATAGTTTTTTTTTAATTACTTAATTTCCTTATTTTATTTTTGTATATTTAGTAAGTCCTTTGAAACAAATATATTTTATACTAAAATATTTAAATGAATGGCTTAATATCGCTGAATTTTTGACCAGAAGATTAAACCCAACTGTGCAAAACAAGTTGGTTAGTTTAAACATTAAATCAGTAACAGATTAACTCTAAGAACCTTGTCAGCAGCGGAAAGATCTATAACTAAAATATTTTTTTTTCTTGGACCTGAATCATGTCAGTTTGAACAGAATTGGCGAAATAACTTCACCTCAAATGAGAGAAATTAATTTGCTGAAATGATGCAGTGTGATTACGTGTCCCTATTGCAGCTTGACTGAAGCATGTCATGCCATATTTGGTCTAGAAGCACTCAGCTTTAGCATTTTTTCTGTACCTTTTGCTATACCATGTTAATTAGGATGTTTTTTTTCCGTGAAGGAACACTAACAGCTCAAAGCACTTTATGTGTGTGATGATTTTCTTAGATGTTTTGGCACTTGGAAAATAAAGAGATGAAGCATATTTCCAAGTGCAGAGGTGTCGCTTGCGTATCGTGACCGACTGCTGCTTATCAGTGGTAATTTTATCAAGTCTAAATGGTCTACACTCCACACTCATTCTAATTAAGGGTTTAAGAACCAACATAAAAATATAAACGTAATTTAGAAAACATTTACTGCAGTGGAATTAGGAAGACGAGGGCATTCACCCTTATTCCTCACCTCCCCAATATAAAATGCCTTAAAATATTACATGAACCCTCTTATAAATGGTACACCACATGTTCAACAAGAGGCACTGCTGCTGTTAATTCTTTGCACAGACCCCTTTGGTTATATTTCAGTGATACAAGATCTTTTGACCATCCCTCTTTGAACAATCTCTCCAGCTCATCCAAGCTCTGGATCCTCTCTTATGTGCTTGTGTCTTCAGCTCACCCCACATGTTTTCTACTGGATTTAGGCCTGGAGACTGAGCATACCAGGGTAGAAGATTGTTTTTATTGGAACAATTTCTGCGTATATTTGGCCATATGGTTGGGATCTTGATTCTGTCGAAAGATGTAATTCTGATCCATATTTACTGACAGAGTTCATCATATTGTTATTTTAAATGTTGTGGTCTTTAAATTACTTCATTATATCATTAAGTCTAACAAGGTATTTGGGTGTTTGGATGGGCAACAGACCCATAGCATCACAGATCCTCCACACCTAACAATAGGTGTGAAGTGATTGCTTTCCTGCTTGTTTAACCTTTGTTTCATGCCAGACCCACCTGAAGTGTCTTTAAAGAAAAGCACAGTATTGGTATTGTAAAATGAATGCAGTATACATGATATCACTGACTAAAGATATAAAGGGGTAGGAGTGAAAAAAAAGTGTAAACTTCCTCTCACTCCTTTGTTTCTAAGTGATTTTGATGCTATATATACGGTATACACACAGTATGTATATATATATATATATATATATATATATATATATATATATTGCAACACCCATTCTTTCTTTTGTTATACATATAGTAATATATGTATTCTTTATGTTTCTATATATTTTCTTTTTGTCTGTTCGAAATACAGAATCTGAATCTGAAATCTGAATTATTTGACCAAAGCAGAAAATTGAAGCTAAAAGTCCCAGTAGCATCTGGCAGTCTCCACATATAAATAGGTAGAGTCTACGACTTTTCTGGCAATGTAAGTTGGAAACGTCCCAGTCCATTTTTTAATAACTGCGCATGCGCAGGACCGCCTTACCTTCTCTTCGGCTCCTTAGGAGCTTCACTTGAAAGAGTCTCCTAAATCCACTCTGGTCTTATTTCTTTCTACCGAGGCCTTCCTCTTCTTCTCATAAACTTGTACGCGTTTTGTTCCTTGCGACTCTCAGCCATTTTCAAAGTATACAGTGAGAGCAGCGGAGCTACAATGAACGGCTAACACTGAAGCTAACCGCTACGCTAACCGGTGTTCATGAAACCTGTTCTCGGCCTCCCCTGGTTCTTTTATCTGATAATGTGGTGTTTGCCTTGTAGACTTCTGTAGTAATAAAAAGACTCTTCAAACCGTAACTATATTTTACCGTATTTAATTTAAAAGGCAGAGGAATGTTTACAGACAGAAACTATGTTCTCATAACAACGCCATGCAAACAGTCCCTGAGAACCTCGTTAGTTACATTAAATACCAGGCCTGTGTCCACCCATTCAGGGCGTTCCCAGTATAATATGAGCATTCCGTTTATCCCATTGGTGGAGAAGATCTGTAATGCAGACGTCCTTGGTGACACATAACCCATTACAGTGATTCTGTCCAGTCTGAGTATGTCAGACACTTTGCCTTCAGAGTCAGTTTATCTGTAATTTCCATGGCAACCAACTTTGCAGTTCAGTCTTTGTAATCTCATATTCTCTTACACCGGATACATAAACACTAGAACTGCGCATGTGCAGCCAGTAAGAGGAAACTGGCAAGAAACGTACTCGCTCATTGGCGTTACGTGAGCGCGTCACAATGATTGGTATGTGGGACCACCAATCGATAGGTGATTCCCTAGGAACTCGAGGGATAGAGAGGTGTGTGGGTAGGACGAGACATGATGGCATCTGATTGGTTCTTTCCATTCGGACTAAATGGCAGGGATTGGTTAGAGTTTTTACAGGCCTGCAGCTTTCACAGAGATCAAATTCTTTAACCTCTTTTTCCTGAATACATAATGTATTGACTACTGTCAGGATGGAAGGAGCATTTCACCCAGTATAACAAAATTTCTGAACAGGATTACCAACTATAGCTTTAATGTCTGTGATGGCATGAAATGCTTCTTCCTCGTATTCCCCATAAACTGATTTTTTTGACCTTCCTCGCCACTATCTTCGTTGTGTGGTGGCAAGAGGAGCTCAAATGAGGTCCTCAGTCCGTCTTATTTGCCACAGTTCCAGATGTTTAAAGCTGTTTAATTACTGCTCTGGCTGTAGATATAGACAACACTGAGGATAGGAAAGGTGCTCTCTTAACATCCCCCCCCCCCCCTGAATTCTGAATATCACCGCAGATCTGCAATATTGGAAAGGTATGTTATCTTGTCTTTCCCATTTTGAAGAGTGGGTGAGACAGATGGGCTTCTGTGTCACAGTATATTCATACTCCAGGGAACCTGGAAATCATGACAAAGTATAAATTCCAAAAGTCATGTTTATTGCTGTATTTATTAATTAAAATGTTAGGAGTGCCGATCATCATGGTACTGGACCGCTGGTTAAATAATTTATCTTCTTTATTTTAATTTTTTTTTATCCTACTAAATAATCTCAAATGAAGAAGTGGATTTTTCAAAGTTACTTTATTTTCCGGGTTTTAACTCATCTTTACCAAAGGTGTATAGTAGTTTGTAAGACTGTGATGATATAGCTGTTGTACAAGAAAAACAATGGAAAACAATGGCAATTCATCTAAACTATTTTATCTTTATGTCCTTTGATATCAAGAGTCGAGAGTGAATATTGCGATCATTTTTTCACCTAAAAACTGAGCGTTGGACGTGCTTTGCTCATGTCTAGAGTTGAGGTAGCTCAGGAGGCTCGACAAAGATATTGTAGGAACCGTTTCGATTGTGAGCATATTAAAGCTTGAAACCTCCTTTTTTGTGTAGATTCTGAACCTATTTGTGACGTTGCAAGCTTTTCACGTGCACAACGAGCCGTAAAAAGGCTAAAAAAATGCCAATCACCTCCCTAGAAAGCAAAGTTCATGTTAGATATGAAAGAGGAACAGCATAATGTAATTTTAACACCATATTCTGCTCATAATATATACGTTATTTGAACACTTGGTGACCTACAGATAGCTTGGGCCCGTGGCTCCTTCAAAAGCATCCTCTTGAATGTGATGGAGGTTCCTGTTGTTTCTCAATATTCTACAAAACACACAAAGAACAAAAAACGCAGCGCATGTAACCTTAAACTCGGACTGCAGTTTTCTACTTAAACACACATTTTTGAAAGGCAACTGGAGATGACATAGTAATGACCAACACTGCCCCCAGAGTATTATTCATCGCCTTATTGTTTCTTCTGGACCTGGCACTGAGAAGGATAAACCTTATTTTTAGACTGCAGGGTGTCTACATGGATCCTGTCCTCATCAACGTTCAGCATTATTGCACAAGGCAAGAAAACAACAGGGCATTCGATCTTTGTTTAGTCTTACATAAGGCTTGTTTACTGGTACACTTGGTTTTTATGATTGCAATAGGAGATCCTTTGCATTTAACTGGGGCGAGCTGTTTTGCAACAGTATGCCGCATTAGCATGAGGAAAAGAGCTAAATAATACAAACTGCTTACAGAGTGTTGAGCTTGGTCCCGTTGAAAGCATGGGATTTTATTTCCTTGAAGCCGTTCCTAACCAGGTTCCTGTCGAGGACACAATGTTATTAATTACACTTCGCTGCCAATGGCATATATTGCCAAGGTCAGTGAGGCGAACATTTAAATATGTAAGATGCATCAGTGAAACAAATAGTGACAAATCACTGCTTTTAGCTCGGATAATGAAGCAACAAAGAGAATAAGGCGTCTGCGCTTACATGTCGACGTACTCCTTTGTGATGCCCTGGAAGGAATTGGCAGGAATGATGTCGATCCTCATGTTGTCTGCCATTTCTCTGCAGGCGGAGGAGATAACACTCATTTAGGCTGCTTGGCGCCATTCTCGGTTAGACTAAATTATGCATATTTATACAAATAAGAGCGGTTTGAACTGTGCCACAGTAAGACAGAGTATCAGCCAGGGTTGATGGCGGTGTGACATTGACAGAATAAAAGTAAAACTGGGCTCAGAATAAAGAGCAAAATATGGCCTAAGGAAAAGGATGTTTTATGATTTGCAAATGGACATTAATCCGGTGTAGATTGACCTAGATGTGAAATGAAAATACTCACAGGATAATATTTGATGCCAGGGTGGATATAGTTGTCAAGTCTGGGAAATGTGTTAGGCCTGTGTTTGAGATGCTTCTGTTTTGACAAGTGGCAGATACAGGCGACCGTGATAAAGAAACAACAAAAAACCAATAAAAAGAAGTGATGAACCGATCAATTCATGTGGATTAAAATTGTACAATAAAATCCTTCTGATAACTTCTAATCTATGCAAACTATGACTTTAGCTAAAGGAAGCAAATCAGCCAATGTCAGAAATTACTTGGCAGAATAAAATATATTTTGATCAGGTTCCCCATAATAGACGTTGGGTGAACTGAGAAGACAACATAAAATTAAATCAAAATGTGCATAAAGCCAGTAATCGTCTAGGGGTTTGCACAATTTTACAACCAGGAGTTTTTATGAGAGTGTACACTTTTTTATGTCCATTATGGTACATTAAGTTTGAGCTTTTCTCATGGAGTCCATCCTCTGAGGAGGGTTTCAACGGGAATTTGAGACAAATGTGTATATTTAATATACACATCTTTTTTTGGAGGCATTAAAAACACAAGAAACGTAAGAGAATTTGAAAATTTAAAAGACACATCTCTTGATTCAGGACAGGATATTAACTAAAAATCACTTGCACGTGCGCACACAAAACAAAGCGACTTACAAATATTCCAGCCTGGGCAGGTCAGTGAAGGCCCCCCTTTCAATCACCCTCAGACTGTTGATATTCTGCACCGAGCTGCGGAAACGATAATTGGGGAAACAAATCAGCAACTGGAACGTCTGACACACAAACGCGTTCGCATATGCACAAAATATTCATGTGTGAGCTGCAGCTGAAACTCAATGATTAAACACTCAGCTTTGTAACTGACAGAATGATCCAATGAAACTTGAATGACATGCAAATAAAAGATGTCTTCCCTCTTGTGTGTGTGTGTGTGTGTGTGTGTGTGTGTGTGGGGGGGGGGGGTGTAAAAATGTCACTTAGCCTACATCTGCGCCAGACTGTGGAGGGAGAAGAAGGCGTGCCTCTGAATATGTGTGATGCAGTCACTCTGGGAGATCTCTCTGTGGCACAAAGAAATCACTCTCCATCAGTCATTAGTGAAAAAAAAAGAACAATAAACTTGAAATAATCTCAGACGAAGGTGGTAAACCCCCCCCCCCTCTTAACCTGTAATTCTGTGTAAAAATAGGACAGAGATGATTGATGCACCGTTGCAAATCATCAGGGAAATATCCGAAAAACCAAAATCCCACCACCAAGTCTCGTTTTCTAGGCCACTAACACGCACATGCCAGGACCCCATGCGCGGCAAAGCTCTAAACATACATCACCGACGCTTTTGGGTCAGGAGGAGCAGGCGAAGACGTTTAAAAAAGTAGGAATAAACAAAGACACTGGGAGACAAAGTTAACAAGACCTTCCTTTCTATATATGTATCCTTGATTACTCTGCTCTCTGATGGCTGACTTCGCAAAGCGCTCTCCGTCTTCTGCCTGCAATCATCATTTTCCACCGTCGCTTTCGCGCGTCTGACGTCGACGTCCTTCCATCTTCGACCGAGAAACAATCAGAGCGCTTCGTCTTTTTTTTCCTTTTTTCTTTTTTGTTATCCCGTCTCTTAATTGCTTTCACATACAGTGTCATAATTACTGCTCGCAGGTCATGAAAAGCGTCTTCACAAGCGGCGCCGTGATTCCAGGCACGCATCACCAGTGACCAAAAAACACGCACGCATGTCATCCCGCAGACTGAACGAGGAGGACGAAACGGGGGATTGCGGCTGTAAAAGCGTGACTTCGTTTGGCTTCAACCCCATATTAGCGCTCCAAACGGCGCTGTTGTTTTAAAACAGATTGGGGCTCATTAAACAGATTAGACTCAAGTACAGTAAGTATCCGAGAGCGATAAGGCTCGTCCCTGAGGAACAGAGGCAACGCAAAAACACTCGGCAAAAGTTTGAAAAGGTCACACGTACAATTTCTAGATAAAAAAGAAGAGGACACACAGACTATCAGAGCCCAGGTGTTTCCTCGGCAGAGATGAATTCAGGTGGGCGTTTTGCACCAATTTCTAACACCGTCAGCTGGCTGAAATGTACGCACCCTCTTCTGTGCGCAGTTTCCCTGCTTCCACTGCATTTCAGGGTTTTCTCACACAAATGCAGCCTGATTTGATCGCAGCACCCTTCCCCACAGCACTTCTGTGTGATTAATATGACAAAGTGATAACATAACACTCGGGTCTGTTCTTTTAAGTCATTTCTTGGTGGATTTGCTGCTGTGCTGAGGATAATTATGCTGCTGAGACATCCACCACCGAACTCCAGGGGATTTTACAACCCACGGGCTCCATTAGAGTCACCCCTCCGACATGAAGGAAAGGATTTTTTGTGTGTGTGCTGGACTGCGCTGTGTGTAATAGAGTTGAGATGTTTGAACTTGACAGTCGGGCGCTACTACATGAATGATGCACTGTTGAGGAGACAGTTGGTTGTCCTAATCTTCTCTAACACAACCATAAAAGTCTTTCATTAGGTCAATCTCTGTCAATGACTGTTGAAAGTGTAATAAGTAGTGGTGCTGAACACATTTCATTTACCTACTCTTTTATGACATTTAATTGTGTGAAACAGATGTAATATGTGCTGCCAGAATCAATATATTAAATCAATGTATTAGTGATGAGAATCCAGTGAGTCGACGAACATTTGGTCAAAGTACCGTTAATGTATCATAATAAAATTTGAGCCTCTTGTGGTTTATTAATGTCCAGTTTAAATCGGATTAAAATTGCTAGTGAACAGGAGACATAATATATGTCCCTAATCTGAAGCAACAGCTCAGAAGTTTACATCCACTCTTCATAATCATGACAATTGTACTAATTTTGGGCTCATGAATATTGTATCGTCTGATCTGTTCTTGTTTCAGGGTGAAATATGTCCGTATGATTTGATTGAATTTGACTTTGTAAAGTGCCTTCAGATGACATGTGTTGTAAATTGGAGCTATATAAATAAAATTGAGTTGAATTGAAAATTATACAATTAACACGTCGCACATTTTTAAAAGCAAGAATAAAGTTTCTGAAAAACCCTGACCTCAGTTTTATCAAAGATTTATGACCCCTGCTTAAGAACTTGGGTCTGTGTTGGGATCTTCCATATTTTTACTAAAAACAGTCAGAATTATGCCAGAAGCTTGCTGATGGCTACAAAGCGTGTGGCTGAGGTACAACTTCTCAGGGACTTTTAGCTGAACATTAGTGGGGTTGTGTGTATTTATTTGAAAAGCTAGAAGTTGTGCACATTCTTGTTTTGAAGCTCACTGAAGTAATGTGTTTTCCTATTAGTCCACTGTGGAAAATAAAAGATCAAATTGATCTCTGGGAACTTAAAAATCATGAAGGATTCATGCTCATAAATAAACATATTTAATCTTTTGACCTGTGTTGCATGTTTTTTTTTTTATCTTTTGGATACAAAATGACTAAAAGGAAAGTCCCCCCCCCCTCTCTTAGAGGTAACATATGTGATTTTAGAAGGAAATATGATCTCCTCCTAATATGCTGCTACTGTCTGGCTCAATATTTAAACATATGACAAGAACCGCATCTAACAGTTGGGTACAAGCTAGAGTTGAACAACATATTGAACCGTCATCTCAATATCAGCGTGTGCAATTTCACAGTCACAAAGACCTGTTTGTATGCAGTATTTGGTATGGTATTATATTTTAGGTATCATACTCTGCAAATCAATAATATATCAGGCCAGTTGGGCGGACTGTAACCACCCATAATGGTCCTATCTGATGCATCTTCAGTGGCTGGGGGCTAAAACTCGCAGAGATTGGTGGGAACACTGTTGATTTTTGCTAATGGTAAAGGAAGAAACGTTGCAGGAAAAATCTGTTTATCAAAACTGAAACTAACATTACAACCCCCCCTCCATTAGTATCCTGATTAAGTATTTTCCTGATATTGTGCGTTGCTAGGGAGAAATGAGCGACCCACGAATGAAACCCAGACACAAATATAGAATATAAAAATAAATATCCTCTACAAGCAGAATATAGAACAAAGTAGGAGTAAACGTATAAAATCAGAAGCATATATTTGTGTTAATATCTCCTGTATATTTATTATCTGCTGTCATATATGCCATACATTACTAGTAAGATCAAATTAAATAGAGGCAGCCCACACATAAGAGTGGCCACTGTTGCTGTTAATTATGTATTTTGATGCTAGCAGACTCTTTATTTACATACGTTTCATTCATTATTACTCTAAATGTTAAGTACATGTTCAGTTTAGGTCACAGTGTCACTATGCAGGTCTGGCAACATTTATTTATCAGCATAACTAGGTGAAATGAATAAGTACAGTGATTAAATAATTCAATTTTCCTATATGCATACTGTTATGTTTCGAATAAAGGAGTCCCTAAACCCGTAATTGGCTTTAATATAAATTCACTACTTTGAATTTCCTTTCATATGTATAGGAGAAAGCCACTTACATTATGGTAATGTTGATCAGCTCCTTGAAGGCGTGAGTGGGGACTTGTTTCAAGGGCAGCTGGGTGAGCCTCCTGTAAGATTCATGAGGCAAAGCAGTTAAATCCACGGCTATAAAACGGCATATAAAAATAAAAAATAAAATAAAATGGAAAATAGGCAGCAAAAATGTCTCTCTGGATCAGTCTACATTTATCATTTAAAACGGTGCCAAGAGGGACTTTACAGCGACAGTAAAATAAGAAAGTTAAGTTGAAAAGGGAATGGACGGTAAAAGTTCATGACATGTCTTGAGTGTCCTGCAGAAGGGAGGGAAGGGTCCCTCTCTGTCTGAGCGACCTGTACCTGTGGAAGCGGACCGTCGGGCTACTTACAGTCGCAGCGCAGATGTTGCTGCGGTGCCGGAGGCCAGCTGAGTGTCTCGGCTGCACAGGAAGGTGTCGGCGCTGCAGCGGCAGATGGCCGGACAGGTATAAGCCCAGCAGGAGCGCAGCTTCAGGACGCCGGACAGCGCGACCAGGAGCCAGACCACCCGGAGCGCCATGTGTGACACCGAGCCACAGCTCACTACAGGGGTGGGGGGAAATTATATATAAAAAAAGAATATTAAGAAGGAAAAAAAAGTCAACCCTCCTGAGTCTTTCTGTACTTGATGATAAAAAAACCCTCATGGTAGCTTTATCTTACCAGGCCAGAGGTACAAGGCTAAACACTCTCTCTCCCTTTCTCTGTTCTTTTTTTTTTTTCTTCTTCTTCTTTCTCTCCGAGCGCTTGGATCAGCTGCTGCTTTCAGGGGCTGTAGTAATTGTGAGGTTGCTCACCCTGTAAAAGTCTGATCTGAGTGAAACCCCAATCTGACTTTTTTTTTTCTCTCTTTGAGAGCAGAGCAGCCCCGATGTGACGTTTGGTGGGTGGTGAGCAGGAAAGCTGTCAGAGGAGATGGGATGAAGTCTCTTCGGTCTAATTGAGGGAGGATAAGCAACTTTGTGCTGTTTACAACTGTGAAACATCATCAACATGTATTGTATATTGCCATTGGGCTTCAAGTTATTTATTTTAGCAGTTTTTTTATTACCAGGGTGGAATGATCATATAATTCACACCTCCAATTAGTTTTAAAAGCAATAATTGAGTGAATTTAAGCTTTTGGGCAGGGATTCTTTTTGGCTGTTATGCTCCAAGTCTTTAACTTTGCTCTGCTGTGGACAGTGACTTTTGTGGTTCCCGGGCTGTTCTTCAACATCCCAACCTGTTTCCTTTCATCTGACTGAGACAGTTTTAGGTCAAATGACTGAAACTCAGACAGTTTAGTGTTCCAACAACAGGACAATGATCCCAAGCACTCGGCCTTCTGTAAAGGCCTCATTAAACTTCTGAGGTCAACTCCTAAAATCCGGGACTGTAAGCCAAACAAGTCTAGATATTCACAGTTTTTGACATCACTCCCACAGACCTTTGGCGAAGGAGAACATTTAGACAGTGTCTGCTCGGTTCTCGCTATAAAAAGGAAATTTAAATCAAGTCTTTAAGCAACAAACAAACCAAACGGGGCTCCGTTGCCTTTACACTTCCACTTTTACATCTTACATCATTAGAGGCTACACAGGCACAAGTCGATTTGCCATATGTGCTGGGCTGTCAAATACAAAGCTTTGTGTCGCAAGCGTAGTTAGTTAAATCTCCTCTGCTGTCAGCGACCCTGACCCTATTTACCGCTGTCTCGTCATGCTCCGCCATGCCACTTTGACCCGTGTCAGCAGAGCAGCAAACATGGTCTTCCACTTGCTGCCGCAGTGCAACAACAACACACACACACACACACACACACACACACACACACACACACACACACACACACACACACACACACACACACACACACACACACACACACACACACAGATACTTCCAGTTCCCTGGAGGGGTTACTGGCCAGTACTGTTTACCAAAGCTCTTGCATTTCCTACAAGATTTACAGCAGAGCGCGCTCGCCGAGAGGCCCCAGTATGTTTAACCCTGTAGAGAAAAGAAGTCGTGGCAGAGGGAGGCTAATTTATGCAAGTGGACTTGGATCTGCCCACATTCTCTTGCTAACCGCCACGCTGTGCATCACTTTGCACCAAGAAGGTCATGCACAGCGGGGAGGGAAAAGCAAGATGATTCAATTCAGGAAAAATCAAAGCTACATCACCTCGCGATGTCACGCCTGCTTGGGAGACGGCAGAAAATAAGCTGTTGTGCCTGTTGTTATAGCTGCCCTGTGTCAGTTGTTAAATTTATGCTGCTTTTAGTCGCTTTCCACAAGCTTTATTGGATTCATGAATGTAGATAAAGCTGAAATAATCTGAAAAAGGTTTGTTTTGACGATTTGGCCAGAAGTATTGTTAACTCTTATTGCTCTTATAACTCTTATTGCTGCTCCTGACTCAAATATCCTTTTGATTATTAGATTATTAGATTATACTTTATTGTCCCTTGAAAGGGGAAATTTGTCTTGGACTATATGTACTAAAAAAGATTAGATAAAACTGCTACCGTAAAAATACAATAAATAAACATCAAATACACATATTGCACATTACAGCACAGTAAATGCAGGAAGAAAAAAACATATTGCTCAATAAAAACATAAGATACACCAGGCCACATCAAAATCCGTTGGAGATTTTAGTCACTCTCTTGTGGTGTAGTGGGCTAAGTCTGTGCCTTTGATGTGGGGGTCCTAGGTTTGAATCCTGATTGCCTCAGGAAGGGCATCCCACATTAAAAACTCCATGTCTGTGTGCAAATTGTAATGAGTTGATGTGGTGACCCCTGAGTAAGGGAGCAGCTGAACGGACTCATTCTTTTATCAATTACATATTTTATTTCCTGTCCCGTCAAATAATTTACTTTAAAGATGACAACTGGGCTTTGACATGAAACTCCATTTCTATGATGGAGCGGAGGTGGGAATATCTCTATTTCTTATCATTTACATCATTCCCGTTTTTGTCTCTTTGTAATTATTGCGTGACCCCTTTTCACAGATCTTTGTGTCACTTTGCTGGTCCGTATTTTGTGGTGCTGGTGACACGGCCTACGTCTTTGGCCTGCTGAAGTCTGCAGGCTCAGATGGTGTTCTCAGTTCTACGTAACAGGGTCATGAAGAAACTTAGTTTCTTATGCTACAACCTGAAACTTCAATGTATTTTATTTGGAGGTAATGTCACGGACACAAAGCAGTGCATAGTTGTGAAGTGGAAGGAAAACATATGGCTTTCTAAATGTTTTAACAACTAAAAATCTGGAAAATATGGCTTGCATTTCTATTCAGCACTCCGTACAGAGACATATCTACTGGGCTATGCCTCTTTCAGATTTGCACATCTAAAGAATACAATTCTAGCCATATTTTATTCAAAAAAGGTCAAGATAAGTCAGACTGGATGAAGGCTGTCCAACTCCAGTCCTTGAAATCTGGTATCCTGCATGTTGTAGAAGTTCCCCAGGTCCATCATTCACGCCTCAAACATGCAGAACATCTTTGAAAATCAGTTGTTTCATTCTTGGTACAGATTGTTAATTGAATTCTGCTCTGGACCTTTGGCCATTTTAACATATGAATATGCTTCGGCATGGCTCTGGGTTTATGGCTCCTGGAAGATGAACCAGTTGAACTGAGTCTTTTGCACCCTTTATTAGGATTGTTCTTCAGTTCCATCCACCCTTTTTCTGAACATCAGATGTGCAGCGTTTCTTTCCACCACAGATATCATTTTGCATGCAGAACAAGACAAAAAATATAGTGAAAAAATAAATTGTAGCCTGAACTGACCAGAACAACTTCTTACATGTTTAGTGTGCCCCCTACATGACTTGTTGTAAACTCTAAAAGTGTGCTAAACGAAGAGTTGTCCAGACTCTTTCTTCTGAGCTGTGAATCTCTGCAGCTCCCCCAGAGTTACCATGGACCTCATGGCTACTTTTATGAATAATGCTGTCTTTGCCCGACCTGCAAGTCTAGGTGATGATGGACTGAAGAGTTCTCTGTGTGAGATTACCAGTAGCACACTTAATTAGGAAGTTTATCCCTGACCCGTCTGCTGTGTTCCTTGACCTTCATGAGGCTGCTTTGTTTCCTGATGTTCTTTAACAAACCTCTGAGACCTTCACAGAACAGCTGTGTGTACACTAAAATGCAATCATGCTTTCCATTTACTATTTAGGGGACTTCTGATGACAATGGTTTACAACAGATGCATTTTTGGGGGCATCGGGGTAAAGGAGGTTGGATAAAAATACAGTCACCTTTCAGACTCTAATTTGTAAAAAAGGTATTTATAAAATTATGTATCATTTGCCCTCTGCTTCAAAATTCTAAGCAATGTTTTGTTGTGCTGACTGTAATATGACAAATTGTGGAACGATTCAAGAGGTATGAACACCTTTGCAAGGCAGTGCGGACTTAAACAAACACGATGTGGCATTCATTAAACTTTTACACCTTTAGGTAGACAGAATGTTAAGAAGGAAAAGGATAAAATTAGTCGCGAGGAGCTGAAGGTCAAACACGATGAAAGCCAGGACACAACTAGCAATTGAAAAGGAGATGGACTAATTCAAAACTGCCAGAATGTGGCAAAACATGCTATAGGTGTGATTGCAAAATGTGCTGTACCCTTCACCTTCTCTCGTTGCTGTTGTTGGAGGTTTCATTTTTAGTGAACGGGCTCTTCTTACCTCTGGGTGGAAGGCTGTTGACCTGTCAGAGCACAAAAGCAGAGAGCGAGAACACAACATAACACACAAAAAAAAAAAATACCCCGCAAGAGGAGACTGTTGAGCACCAGCCGGCGTTAAAACCAGACGAGACTATTTTAAAAATAGACTAAAAGCAAAGTACACAATACAGAAATAGCACAATCAGTGAAACATGGGGACAGAGTCAGAGCAAACCTGCCGTCATTAGAGGGAGCCATGGGTGTCAAACAGTGTTTATTTGCTGTTTCCACACAAAAGCTGACGTTTCAGGGAGAAAGTTCAACAACGAGCGCACATCAGTGTGGTATTTGAGGTAATTGGCAGCAGGAGCACTGGGTGTGTTCTTCTGAGAGTCCCTTTTTGTTTTATTCCTGACAGCAGTTGCTTCCTTGCAATGAGGAATGACTTATTTCCAGCTCTGTCAGACTCAACAGACCCAAAAACTAACAAGAGTTTTCTAAGCAGGGCAAATAACATCCAGGGCCATGACGTAGCTTCTCCTCGCCTCGTTCCTCTCAATGTCACCCTGCTGATATGCTCATACTTTTGTGTGCTGCTTACAGCTCCTTCCTACCGAACAAATATAGCTTTTTTAAAACTGATTTCTAAGTTCACGAATATAGATTTCATCCATATATTACTACAGTGTTACTGTACTGTGAAACATTGTTTGGGCTGCTTCAGCAATTTGGGCATCGCTGAAGCAGAAACAGGTACAGTTATTTTGTCAGAATCATTCAGAAGTAAATTAATTGAGTCGTCATTGTCCTTGAAGGTAGTTAAAATTGCAAATACACATTACACAGTACATTACAACCACAAACGTCAATGTATACTACTTGTATTTATTGTGATGGACGAACACAAAGTAGCACATAATCGTGAAGTAAAATGCTTTTCCGATACTGTTTAGAAATGCATTTCACCGTAATTACAGGTGCTAGTCTTTTGGAAGTATCTCCCCTAGTTTTGAACATCCAGAGACTGCAATGTTATTCCACAAATGTTTTACTGGATATTGACTCAGCCATTCCAACACATGAATACCGTATGCTTTGATCTAAACCACTGTAGCGCGGCCTGTATGTTCAGGATTGTTGTCCTGTTATCTACATAACCCTCTGCCTCAGTCTCAATTATTTTGAAGTTTGTTCATGTTATTAACATGAACAAACTGGGATATGTCAGACAGATAAGATTTAAACCAGCCTAATGCTTTCCCCTTAAGTACCACATTATGTTCAAGTCTTTCTAGGATAATATTGTGATCAACTATATCAAATGCAGCACTGAGATCTAACAGGACAATTACAGACACAAGTCCATCATCTGAGGACATGAGAATCATTATTGACCTCCACCAGAGCTTTTTTGGTGCTATGAGCTCTGAAGCCTGACTGAAACTTCTCAAGTAGGTCATTACTTTGTAAATATTCACGTACTTAATTAGCAACTACTTTCTCAAGAATTTTAGATAGGAAAGGAAGATAAGATATAGGTGTGTAATTTATTTAGTCATCTTGATCAAGAGAAGGTTTCTTAAGTAAAGGTTTAATAACAGCTACTTTAAAAACCTGTGGTACATATCCATTTACTAAGGATAGATTAATCATGTCTAAAATAGTGCCACTGATCAATGGGAATACCTCCTTAAACAGCTTGGTTGGGATTGGGTCTAACATACAGGTAGAAGGTTTAGATGAAGCTAAAATGTTAGATAGCTCAGAAAGCTCTACTGCTTCTAAACAGTTCAAACACTGTGCAGATTCTAAAGATTCCTCCAATGCTGCCTTACTTACTGAGGGTAAATTTGGCAACAGTAGTAAAGAGAAACCTTGGATTATTTTTATTCTCCTCTATAAATGATGAAAAATATATGGCACGAACTCTGCACATAGTCTTTTTATACAACAGTAGACTGTTTTTCCAGATTAGTTAGGATTCCTCTTGGTGTGTAGAGCGCCATTTTCTCACCAATTTTGTAACGTGCTTGAAAGAATGCAGCTCTAAATTAAATCAGGGAGCCAGCTTCCTGTGAATACTCACCTTCTTTTTCAAGGGAGCTACATTGTCTAATGCAAAATGCAATGAGTAAGTAACACCGTCAACAAAGGCATCAATCTGTGAACAGGAAGAAACAACATTGCTGCCATCTGCAGGGCATTTCTGTGACACTAAGGGAATTAACAGGGGGACAGACTCTTTAAAGTTTGATACATTACTGTCTGATAAAGATCTACTATAATGAAATCTTCTTTTGGGAGTGGAGAACTCAGTTAAATTGAACTCAAATTTATTAGGAATGGTCAGATAGGTCAAGGTTGTGATGAAATACTGTGAATTCTTCACTATCAATGCCATATGTCAGCACAAGCTCCAAAGTATGAAGGCAAGACTGTGTCTGTTTATGCACATTTTGAGCAAAACCAATTGAATCTAGGATAGTTTTAAAGGCTACATTAAGGTTATCATATTCATTGTCAACATGAATGTTAAAATCCCCCACTATAATAACCTTGTCAGCATTTCTCACTAAATAAGATGATAAGTCTGAGAACTGGTCTAAAAACTAAGAGTAAGGGCCTTGTGGACGATACAAAACAACAAACAGAAGAGGTTTTATTGATTTGCAGTTTGGATGTGGGAAACTAAGGGTTAAATGTTCAAAAGAATTGTAGTTATTAATTGGCCTGGGACTAATTAATAAATCAGACTGAAAGACGGTTGCTACTCCTCCTCCTTGTCCTGTAGTGGGAATGTGGAAATTTAAATAATTAATATGACTCTTCAATATTGCTCCCTAGGAAACCTCTGCAACTTCAACACAACAGTTGTATTCCTACTGCGATTAAATCCTGTATTTGCTGCAGTTATTGTATGACTTCTCAAGGGTGGCACTGTATTTTATTTTTAGGTAAAGGTGATCAAGGAAAAAATGCACTACATATTTTTTCAGAGCAACGTTTCTTTGCAGCAAGAAGGACCTGGGATTTAACCCTGCCCTGGACTCTTTCTGTATGTTTGCATGTTCTCCCTGTACATGCCATGGCTGTTTGGTTAATTGGTCTCTCTAAAATGCCCTTAGGTGTGATTGTGGGCGTGCATGTTTGTTTTGTCCTGGGCGTCTCTGCGTTGCCCTGTGATGGCATGCACCTCGCCCAGTGACCGCTGGACCTCGCGACCCTGCACAGATAAGCGGGTATAGAAAAAGGATATTTCCTCAAATTTTGATTTGAAGAGAAAGAAAATCAAAACCATGTATCTTTTTTTCTTCCTCTCTCCTCTTATGCTCTACCTTGTGTTTGTTGGTCTAACACAAATTTGCTGATACATAAAATCCCAATTAAATGCATAATTATTTTTTGCAAGGCCCCACGTGCAGCAACTTATTATATTGAGTTTGCTATGATAGCAAACATTTTTAGAGATCATTAGGAGATTTGTTTTAGCAACTTCCAGGATGTCAAGAGAATGAGATGCACAGGAACACACCTTCATTTCATCAATTTGTCAACTCTTCAGGTTGAGCATAATGTGTAAGCCTGGGACATTTCTAATGAGCCAAGTGTCTGCATTAATCTCCCCAACCACTCAATACACCCGCTGGTGACAAATTGATTGGATGTCATTGGGGATTCCACACACTGTCCACAGACACTGCTAAGGGGATCAAATCTGACCGGAGACCTTTGTTGCATTTTTTCCCCCTCTTCTTTAAGTTTCCTCATCTTCCTGTCATGTTAACACAGAACAACATTGTAATTAAAACCAAAATGTTGCAATATTTGCTCCCTGTGTTGCATCCTGTACAAAAAAGATACTTGAGGGATGGTGTATTTTCACAAACTGGATGCTGCCTTCAATCAAATGTTAAATAATTTAAATATTTTTCAGCACCTGCAAGTAATTAAAAAAACAATTAGGAAGAAAAAGCCCATTTTGACTTGGCTGCCAGGGCAGCGTATCAAAAATGCTTTCCTGCTGTTCTAAAAGAGCAATAGACCAAAATCACAGTTTGCCCATGAACATTTTAGGCAAAGAACCAGCACTTTGGTAAAATTAAGTTCTGGAAAGATGAGCCAAAGATTTAGCGCCCAGAAGAAACAGCCATTTTCTTTTCACATGAAGACCAGCAACAGCGTTTTAGGAAAACAATTTTATGTAAACTGTAAAGACATAAAAAGTTTCTCTTCTATTATTAACTTATTTTAAAAGTAAATATTCTATTTGTAAATCAACCCTGACACCCATGCTTTCTAGAGTTGATTATAATTTGCAACATCATAAAAAACGTACATGCAATGTAATGTTTTAGCTTCAGTTATTGCTGTATGTCTTTGGCCAAAGACAGGAGACAGCTGCCTTTTTTCTACAAGTCTTGAATCCAGTTTGCTTTATCACAATTTTAGATATTCTAAAAGCTAAACCATTGCTGCTATGTTTGGTGTCCTGAAATTTCCAGATGACGTTAAAGAAAAAGTATTTGGCAACTTAATAATTCAGTCAAAAAGTCTGTTACTGCATCAATAGGGTAAAATCTACAGATGTCAAATTGGACCCTGCTCGGATACTGAGTCCCTGACTAAACTCATCTCCTGATGCCTGTTGTAGACAGTTTGTGATTTTTTTAGACAGTACCCATAGTAATAACAAGTCTCTCTTGTAAATGAGAACTCACATCTAAGGTTTAATAATAATTAGCAAGCTAGTCATACAGGCCTGTTTTGAAAAATTACATATTTTATTCATATGCACAGCTTGCAAGACATGCACATTATTTTGTTGGGTTTTCCCAAACAATTTTTTTCGGCTTTTCCAATGAGCTTTGCAACAAAATTGATGTATGTGTTGTATCGGACATATTGTCTGAAACATACTGACTGTCCAGCAGAAATTCTTGATAGAGCAACATTTCTGTTTCTGTCCAGAAATAAATGGATACTCCAGGCTCCAGAACGTCATTGGTAGCAAATAGTAGAATAAATGCTACTGTAGACCGCATAATGATGAACCATAGTAGGTTATTTTACTGTGTTTTAAGGCTATCAACCTTTCAGCCTTAGGTAGTTAAAACCAGATCTTACATAAACTTTGTAAAAATACATTTTTTCTCATATTAAATCAGACTAAACATTTTCTATTTCAGTTCAGACTACCAAAATCTATCACACTTTTAGATGTCAGATAAATAATAACATTTAAAATATTTTTGTAAATTCAGAAGTTTACTTATATTTTAGATACATTTCCTGAATGTTTTGGAGAATTGCCTTTTAAAGTGTATGACTTGGGTCGAACATTTTGAGTATTTCTCCACTAACTTCTCACAACAGCTTGCTGCCGTTTTGGCCCATTCCTGCTGACATAACTAGGGAAACTGGGTCAGGTTTGTAAGCTGTCTTGCTCACACACATCTTTAAATCTGCCCATGTGAATTTCCAGCTCTGTCTGGAGAAAGATCATGGCATTGTCATGGCCACTCTAAAACCTTGACTGTGTTGTCCTTGAGCCATTTTGTGACTATTCTGGTGGCATGCCTCAGGTCATTGTACATCTTGAAGATCAACCAGACCCGAACCCTGACTTTCTGATTTCTTGAGATGTTGCTTTAACATTTCCATATACTGTGACGTCCTCAGCAACGAATCTATTCTTAAAAGCTCACCAGTCTTGGTGCAAAATACCCTTGTAGCATGATCCTGGCACCTCACAGTCTGTTTGTGGTCTCAAGCTTGCAACCTTCCCTGTTTACCCTCCAAATTATGAGGAATTATGACCAAAACCTTCCATTTCAGTTTCATCTGACCAGCCTGAATGCATTTGTTTTTTTTAACATTGATGTCGGAGTAATGGCTTCTTCCTTTCTGAGTGGCCTTGCAGATTTTACAGCATCATCGTTGGGACACAGAACCCATCTCCTTCCTGAACATTATGATTGCGGATATTCCCAATGATCTTCAAACATGCATTTAGTTGTTTGAACAAATTAACTTGGCACCTTCAAACACTCTTAGATTGTATCCAGTGATAAACCAGACTTGTTGAAGTCCACAGTTCTCGCCCTGATTTTTTTCCCCCAGATTAAAAAAAAAATTCCCACAATTTCAGAAAACAAAGCAGCACGTTTGAGGTTTTGCTCTGAAACACAGCCACACCTTTGCCTTAATTTAACTAAAATGTTGTGAATTAAGCTTAGAACGTGATGATCAAGCATCTTGGCTTTCTGAAACTGTTTTAAGGTTTAGTAATCTTAGTGAATAGAGATAGTAATAAAATATTCTAAAAAAAAGAAGAAAAGAAAATACTGACATTGAGCAAATAAATATACGTTTAGGAATCCTAACTGACCTAAAGTAGAAAGTTTCATTTGATTTAATGTCAGACTGCGAAAAATGGTCATGCATCTTTTTATGCAGTGTATTTGATTCAATTCAATAAACTTGATTTGTCCCCAAGGGACAATTTAAAGGCTCAGAGAAACAACGCAAACGCCATTAACTGAACACAAACAATCATTGGAAAGGGTTAAAGCGGTGATTAGTGAAAGGTGTAGTTGTACTAGAATATTTTGTACTGCACAAGGACAGTGATGGTTAAAAGAAAGGAAAGAATCAAAGTTACTGTCTTGGGTTGGAAAAGGTGAAAAATCAAGGCTCCACACTCGAGGCCTCCCCGAATCTGAGATCATGATCAAGGAAGTGACGGGCCAAGGAGACGTGATGAGAGCCAAGAGAGGTCAAAACAGCACAGCAGAGGTAGTGGCACGCTCACTCAACACTCACACCAATCTGTGTACTTAATCCTCGCTGTTTGTGTGGGGTGTTTATTTCAAGAGTTACGGACGAAATACAGTTCTGCAGATTCTAATCATTTCCATATGCCCTCTAATGATTTTCTCCCACTTTTGAGAAGTTTTTCAACATAAGCACCACGAGGCGGGCATGTTAATGAACATGAGATAAACAAGTGACCAGCAAACTGGGGGTCATTATTATGAATTATCAGGCAGAATTTATGCAGTCTTGTTTTTAATAGCATATAACCTTGAGGGTGTCCATTCGAGCTTGCAGTTCCTCAACTCACATATGCACACATGCACAATTTGTAGAAAGGGCAATGTTCCTGACAGCTTATCAGGGCAGGAATTCATGGGTCCTTGGACATCACAGAGATATGGCATTAGGAGAATTAACCCTTTCCAAGCCGCTTTTTAGCTCAGCATGCGCCAAATCAGTCCACGAGTCTTTCATGTTTTCAACCCTTCAGGTATTTTCTATTAAGCTGCATATGGGACCTGCTAAATCAATGTTCTCCTTTAGAAGCGACTGTAGTTCTTTAGTTTGATCAACAGGTGTCAGAGCGCACACCTCTTTCCAACGAGGGGCTCCGCCAGGATTCCTGTGGTGTAAATCCAGTAGGTCTTTGATCACTCATTCATTCTGATCTGGAGCTGAGGAATAATCAGCGTTGTGAAAATGGGACAGAGAGCTGGTCGCAGTCTCAGCGGAGGCAAGCAGGCTCTAATGACAAAGTCTGGAGTCCTACAGATGTCCTTTTCCCCCCCTTTTTTGCTTGCTTGATCTGTGAGAGTGTATGTGGACTTCTGTGGTTTCTTCTGATAAAAAGCAGGAAATAGTTGGTGTAATGTTTGGTTATTTTATGGCGACTTCTGGTGAAATTAATGCTCTGTTCTTTCCACAGTCTTGTCACACTTCATTGTAATAGTTGAGTCTGGCCCTGGGGAGCTTTGATGGGACAGTCTGTCTAAAATGTTGCTGTAACGCCTCAACGTTGGCCTTCCCATCACATAGATTCTGAATTAAGAGGGAGGGAGATTTAGTGGCATAACTGGTATCACTTTGTCACAATGATCACTGTGGTATCTATTAAATATTGACAAATGTGTGCAGTAGCATCTTACAACTGGTGTGATGGGGAAAATGTGCTGCTGCATGCTCATATGGCAACCCTATAACACAGACATCATCCGTATTTATTTTTCATTGTGCCTCAGATTAAGTAATCAGTCAGAAATTCTCACAGTGTCCACTCTCCCTGTCCTCATGACGGGTAGTCCAAATAAGTAACCTGTTTTTAAGAAATCTCACACTCGGTTAAATCTTCCTGTTCCAGCTGTCTCAATGCTGCCTCCAGCGCGGAAGCTAAAATAGTTTTAGTACTGACAGAAGCACTTACAGCTTCTTCCCATCATGCAATTCCAGCAGGTTTTTCTGGTCTCTTCCAACATCAAAGCATCCCTTTCACAGTTCCAGCTGGACTGCAGCAGAAGTAGTGGAATTGGCAACGTGTGTGTTTGTACGTGTGTGTGTGTGTGTGTGTGTGTGGATGAGGATGAGTGTGGGAGGCTTGGAAGGTGGCCCACCCCTTTGCATTTTTTGTAAAGATAAGCACATCTTACAGTAACGCTTCTTTTTTTTTTCTCTCTCTCTCTCTCTGGACATTCTGACTTTTATCCAGAAGAATAAGTGTGTTGATGCACTGTAGACAGTCTTTACTGAAGGACAGGTGTTTCTGCAACGTAGCAGCTCTGCAGCCCAAAGTGCTTGAACCTGGAAAACACTGATTAGTAATTTTCTACAGAATATCTCAGCAAACCTTTACATGCAGGGGGTCCACATGGGTAAGAAATGAGCAGGAAATATGGAACAGGTGAGACTGCCTTCAGGTTACATTAATAACTGCATTTTCTTCCCTTTTTTGCCTATGTTAAATTGATGAAGGGCCACCCTTGTTAAAAAATCTGGACTAATATGGACTCTTCTTGTGTTGCCCATTTTTAACTGATTTTCCGAAAATTATCCATTTAATACCCAACTAGGACCTACATAGGGCAGTCAAGTGGTTTTGGCAAAATGAGTTGTATTCAGTCAACCCAAGATGGTGCAACAACAAAAACTCAAGACAAGTAGGTGACTAAAATATTTATTTCTCAGATCTACTTTGTATGGATCCAGCCTGAGAAACTTCTGTCTGTACCTGCATAGCACAGTTTTAAATCTGTCAAGAAATCTGGACCAAGATGCATGACACATCAGCCTCATCTCTCACAGCAGTTACATTTACTTTGACTTGAGCTATCTACTCTCTGTTTAGTTTAGATAAATATCAATAAGACGCTGTTTTTTTTGTCTGATAGAAAGCTATAATTATGTTTTCTAAAAGAAAAAAACTTTGCCTCTCTGTGTGTAAACAACACACCGGTGTTGCTAGAGAGGACAGCCTGTGATATATATCTCAATGTGTAGAAGCAGCTTGAGCTCCTGCTGGCAAGCACACAGAGAACTTGAAAATGCATAATTTGAAAGAATTCAGTTTTAATCAGATGTATCCCGTATATACTATTTATAAGTCCTAGAATCATAACAACTCACAATTTTGAGCAGAGCATGGTTTGTGCCCTGCTTCAGGTTAAAACAGTTGTATCTTATGGAGAAATACCCCAAAAACATTTTATTATATTATAATTTCATCTTAAACTCACACGTAAGATATCCGACACATTTGTAGCAAATTCTTTGCACATAGGGAATATGTTTTTGGAACACATTAGTGAAATTAGCCAAATTATCTCAGGACACTCCTTGGGGGGATTTGTAATAGATCTCACAACCTGGTGATCACTAGACAACCAGTCTTATCACAAATCCAATGACCTAAACCATTCACCTGTGTAATTGTTTGTTCACGTTTAAAATATATTGTGTTATAACATGTTGGAACATCTTGCACAGATGAATTTCTTTCTCACCACTTTTGCACCTGAGGAAATTATACTGTGTATGTAGTAACACATAAAACCCATGT
Organism: Fundulus diaphanus; assembly: GCA_037039145.1. Taxonomy (NCBI): domain Eukaryota; kingdom Metazoa; phylum Chordata; class Actinopteri; order Cyprinodontiformes; family Fundulidae; genus Fundulus; species Fundulus diaphanus. The sequence continues at coordinate 39,133,455 of CM073121.1, read as the reverse complement.
GGGAGAATCCATGCGTGGAATGTATGATGAGATGTGTTTCATAATCTCACTCATCGCAGAAACCATAGTTTTTCACATGATGCACTTTTTTCCCCCTATAATTTCTTGTGTTTATGCTTTTTGGCATAAACACGTGAACTTCACGTGTTTTTGAAAGCTGTCCTGCAGTATCAGTGAAGGATTAAAAAGACAACCCAATGTACCAATATCATGTTGCTTTCTGGTCTTCTTTAGGCCGTCTGTAAGTGCATTTCAGTGCCGGAAGTAGATAAATGTTTAAATATTTTGCAGCAGGTTTTGATGAGAGAACCTGAGAACCTTGGTGAAACAATCTGTATATAAATGGCAGCATAACTTCTAGACATTGTTTATGTTAATTGCACAGACTCTGCAGTTTGCAGTAAATGTGTGTTGATGAGATAATTTGTGTCAATTTGCAATCAGTGATCATTAAAAACCTAATTTAGTTTGAATGGCTTAGAAGTTATGTGAAGGGACAAAAACAGTAGTGAATGCAAGAAAACCACTTTGTTGAACTTTTTATCAGTTTCATTTCATTCCCATTTCAGTTGTTACGGTCTTAAACATTTAGAGATGTTACAATTTTCTCCTATTTTCTCCAATAAATTACGGCCATTTATTTTATAAGCATGTCTACAGAAATATTTGTAATTTAATTTAGTATGTAAAGCTTTATGATGATGATGAGTCACTGTTGGAAAAACTTATTAAATTATCTTCAACTAGTATGCTTCTGAAGCCACAGCTGTTTGCATTGTTTTTGTTATGAATCAGTTGATACTTTTGAACTTTAGAAAAACTTAAAGCAGACGAATTACAGCTGGTGTTTGGGAGTAAAATTTTAAAATGTATTTAAAAAAAAAAGACCCCACAAAATTCATTATTCAGTCTTTTCTAATACTTTTAAGAAAGATTTAACTCTTCAAAAATTATTTGTGGATTTCTGCATGATCTGTCATTCTTTTGGACCTTTTTGAAGGCAGTGGTCTATAAATAAAGACACAGTTCCTTGTTTTAAATGCACGCGATACAAAGAAGACTCGACATAACGACATCAGTGAAAAAAGATAATAATGTCGGGCCATGCTCATCATGAGCCTTCAGCACAGATTGCGTTCTGTCTCGAAGGAGCACAAAAATTAAGTCAGTTTAGTGAGCTGGCACCAAAACCAATTCTTCCTCCCGCCACACAAATAACTTTTAAAAGAGGGGCATCAGTCGTCTGGTTGTTTGGGTTATCTCTTCAACTTCTGAAATGTGGAACATAAAATGTACACGATGTGCACAGGTAAGAGTGGAGTGCAGGTGTCAGATCTCCCTCTATTAAAGAGTTGCAAGAGAAAACTTCTTGTTGAAAGACAACCGTATGAAGGCAGTAAATATGGGGAAGAGCAGGGGTGCCCATATATAGCCCTCAAGAGCTACCATCCTGCAACTCTTAGAGGGATCTCTTCTCCAATACACCTGAACCAAATGAATGGCTTGTTACCAGGCCTCCGCAGAGCTGATGAATGGCATGCGAATGGAGGAATTCAGCCATCTCATTCCTGTGTGTTTGAGCAGGGATGCATCTAAAAATTGCAGGATGGTACGCACTAGAGCAGTGGTTTTCAATTCCAGTCCATGGGAGCCACTGTCCTACATGTTTGAAGTGTGTCTATGCTCCAGCACACCTGAATCAAATGATTGCATTACTTCCTCAGCAGCCATCAAGGGCTGCAGGAGCCTCTTAGTCACCAATTTATTTAAAAACGGGTGTGTGGAGGCAGGGAAACACCTAAAACATACTGAGGACCGAAACTGAAAACCACTGCTGTGGAGGACTAGACCTGGATACTCCGGTGGAAGGTGCTCTGGTCAGATAGAAGCAAAAGTTACAATTTGCATTGCAATCGAAAAATCAGTTCCAGTACAACCATCCATCACATACAGTTAAACAAACAAACATTTTAGGGGGAACAATAGTTATGTGTAACTAAATACTAATGCTGCACATTGCCTTGAACCCTCCCACCATTTTAGTAAAGGTAAAGTATAGTGGTGGCAGCATCATGCTATGTGAGCAGAGACAGGAGAGAGGGCCACATTTGTTGGGAACATGAATGGCACTAAATACAATCTGTTAAAGGCTGAAGTAGGGCTGGATGATATAGAAAAAAAGCATATCAATAAAATATAAATCATATTGATCGATATAGATAATTGTCAAAAAATTCAAAACATATATTTTAAGTGCAGCCCTGGCCATTTTACACTGTTGCTTAGTGATCTATTTTTAGATACAGAACACACAAACGCTGAATTCAAACTTGACCTTTATTCACCAAACTTTTTACCAAAACTACAAGTATTTAATAAAATATGCATACTCTCTGAACTCTTTGAAGGGGGTGGAATTTGGGGATGGAGCACTCCTGGGTCTGCGTTTGTGATTGGTTGAGAGGATGTAATGACTGTAATATTAACCTATGTACATGATAGGCTAGAAAACAAAAGGAAGGAAAACTGTTCTTTTATTGAGCTTTTTATTTAACCTTTTTTTCTATCACACCACACATTTATCAATTGATATACTGTATATTGTTATTGAATTATAGTCTGGCCTGAGGCTGAAGCAACTTCCAGAGCTGCAATAGAATGGTTTATAACTGAGCATATTCACGTCTTAGACTATAACTAAAATATCTGAGCCCTAAGAGCTTTGTATTCCTTTTCATTGCCTGAGACCATCTGCTTACAGTTTGTTGGTGGTGCCACAAACTCAGCAAATGACCAGATGAGAACAATCTTTTAAAGCCACCATAGCCCCCAAGTCATGGAACCTATAGCCTCATTTTAGATATTTTAGAAAGTACTTACTTTTTTGTGTGTACAATATTTTAAGAATCAAGAGTCTTTAAATTAATTAGGGCTTGATTTTATTGATTGTTCCTGTGCTATGTTTTTTTTTTACCATGTGAAGGATTTGTTTTAGCTCCCCTTTTATACTCTATGTTTTTCTGTCCATCATCACAACCCGCCTTGTGAGATCATGACAAAAAAGGAAGAGACAGACCAATTTCAACAGTCAGTTATCTTTTAAAAAGAAAGAAAGAAACTTATGCTGAGGTAAACAAAACAATTAACCAATAATGATTAAAGTATTGCCCTTGAGTATCAGTAAATCCATTTTGTCGGGTGAAGATGTTGATGGAAGAATGGGCCCAGGTGTTCAGTCAGCAGCTCACTGCAAACGCCTCAGACTTTACCTGAGACACAGATGGCTTCAAAGGAAGGAGTTGTCACTCTGTTTTAAAATGTCCTTTTCCTCTATATTTTTTAGCTTCAGTAAGAACTGTGTTTTTTACATTTGAAAAGAGCTGTATGAGTACATTTTAAGTATGTATTAATATGTATAATACAGTGATTATGTCTGAAAAGAGGTAAGAAGAAGTAAAACTTATTTAATCATGCCTCTTCTCCTTCTTATAGTCATTAGCACCAATTATCTTCCTGATTCCTACTTTGCTGAGTCTATTCGTCTCAAAGTGTTAAGTAAAGAAATAAATCAATATACTGTACATTATAACGATACATATACACTTTCTCATGTGCCCATAGCTCACACCACCACAACGTTTTGTTGCAATTCTTTAAATTTTAATCTCAACTTTTGCTCTCCATTCAGTCTGGCTAAACTGGAGCAATTTTCCAAAAAATTGTGAAGAAAATGTTTAGTCTAGATGTGCAATTGAACCTCAAACGATCTTAAATTGCCATGCAATGAAGTGTTGACTGAATACAAAAATTATACTGGGAATACAGTTAATACACATACAAGCACACACATTTAAAACACATTCCTCCTTATGACTAGTAATGGATAGTTTATTTGTAAGAACATCTAGCATGTTTGCCTGCATGACTGTATTGTCTGTTACCCAGATTTGCTGCTGTGGGATGTTAAAATGGCTGCAGCCCCACAGCCAGACCTGCTGGTGGTCAGCTATAGTTAAGTGGCTTGGGCAGCAATCAAGCAGCTGCACACAGCAATATACTCAGTGAATAAAGAGCTGGCAGTCTCCTGTTTCAGATTCAAAGTCTGCTGCTTTACAGTCATCCATCCAGTAAATTTGTTCCCTCCTAATTAAGCTGAAAAAGGGGAGTGAGAGGGTCATTAAGCACTTATTTATTTGGGAAACCACTGGCACCGAACGACAATTGTGTTCTTTTCATCGGGTCATATAATTGGTCTGAACAAAGATGAGCAAAGCGCCCCGCTGAGTGATGGCCGAGGGCACTTGCGGTTTCTGTAAATTACACTAAGTCGGTGGCACCCAAACTTTGATCATTACATTCTCAGCAGGGGAAACGGCTCAGATGAATACCCGTGTTGACCTGAGAGCTGGCAAAGCCGTTTTGTGGGCTGCTGCTGAAGTCACGTCACACCAGAATGCTTTGTTGTTGAAAATGAAGGAGGATGGGTGCCCTGCGAGGAGTGGTGGGACCAAGTGTGAATAAATAACAAACAAGAAAGGTGAGGAGAGGATTCAATTTGGGAAGAAGAGTTTCAAACAGGTAGAGCGGCCCTTGTGCTTGTCAGAGATTGGAAGAAAGGAGCATTAATCACAAAAACCTACATCTTCCAGCTCACAGCTTCAGCTTTTTGAACATTTTGCTCTCTGAAATACAGTCAGGGTCACAGAAAAGGTCAATGACTTTGCTAGGAGGCCTTGTGAAGATACTTAGCAGCTGCTTGGTATTTACTGTAACTAGTAGAGCTACAAGACACCTCAGATAATCAGCAACTTTGTTTGGAAGAGAGTGAATATTCCTGGGGTTAACTTTATGTCCTAAACTCGTTTAGTCATTGCAGGGTCATGGATGTCCGTCTCCAGCAGTAAATGGGCAAGAGGCAGAGTTCATTCCAGACAATCATGCACTTACATCCATGGAAAATTTATAATGGCCAACACCCCATATATATATATATATATATATATATATATATATATATATATATATATATATATATATATATATATATATATATACTTTTGCAAGGCACTGTGCATGTAACCGTCACAACAAACCATGCTAGAAAGCCAACTAATTGTGTTTTTATTTTAATTTCTGGACTCAAGGCAAGGCTATTTAAATGTCGGCATAGAAATAATTTGAAATATTACAGCAGCACTTTCAGTGCCTGAAAACATGCCGGCTCAATATGTCATCACCCGGCTTTCTTTTGTGGTGATGGTTGAGTGATCACGGAGATCACTGTATAATCAAGCATAACACAAAACTGACAGCTTGTACGGGACAATGTGCCGCATCATCAGTATTAAACACGAGGAACTACCAGCAGTCACTTGTCTATGGAGTGCAAAATTGCTGCTATCAATCCTGATTGGGCGACGCATGGAGACAAGAAGGGTGTCAGCACTGCTGATATTTAAGAGGATCAAGATCCATTGATCGTAGGTTTCCTCAGAGACACTGACCTGCCATCAATAAGACAGATTAAGCTCTCAGAGCCAGCACATGTTTCTCCACTGTCCATCATATTTTTACAACCTGTCTGCAGTGTCCAGGTTGTGATTCAGATTCCCATGAGTTTTCAGGGCTAAACTGCTTCAGTGGTAGAAATTGCTGACTCAAAAAAAAATCACGGTCCTATGGAGGAATGGACTTGTATGTGGAAAAATAAACATGTTTTGTCATCTACAGCTTATATTTCACTGTTCGATTTGTATATCAACAAGTTTGTTGAGAAAATTTTTTATCAAACTTTATTAGCAACAATCACCAATTTATTTACAGTGCCTTTGGGAAAGTATTTAAACTGAAATGTATTTAAAAATACGTTTCAACTTTTTTGTCAAAAAAATAACACTGCATATCACCCTAAACACACCATACCAACAGTGAGACATGCTATTGGCAACATAATGCTGTGGGGATGTGTTTCTTCAGCAGGGACAGGAAAGCTTATCAAATTAATAGAAGATGTATGAGGCTAAAAACAAGGCAATTCTGGAAGAAAATATGTGAGAGATGGCATAATACTCAAGATGGTTGTAGAGGCCCAACTGAATTCAAGTATGAATCTTTGAATTTAGTTAAAAATTGATGTTCACAGACGATCGCCAACCAACCAGACTGATCTTGGGCTGGGTGAATATTTCAGTCTCTAGGGAAGGCAGGCTTATTTTATATACCACCATTCATGCATGAAGCAGTCCACAGTGTTTTCAGGACATCAAATGAATGGCAGAAAAAGAAAATAACAAAGCATAAGCATAAAAACGGATACAGACACAGATAACGCAAAGAAATTTAAGAAACAAATGTTTAAAAAGTTCATTGGTCAGATTCTTCCATTAAAAGCTGCAATAAAAAATTTGTTTTCAGCTCTGATTTAAATTAACCAACAGTTTCTGGACTTCTTTGTTTTTCAGGGAGTTTGTTCCAAAGCAGAGGAGCATTAAAAACATAACACTGCCTAACATTGTTTAGTTCTGGTCCTGGGTAAACTAAGTAAACTCACTATAGTTCATACTTGACAAATTTCTCAGAAATGTATTTCTCCCCAAGAACAGTTAGCGTTTCATAGATCAGTAGCAGGATTTCAAAATAGACTATTCGACAAAAAAGGAGCCAGAGCAGTGAATTAAGAACTAGTGTGATATGACCCATTTTCCTGTTCATGTTGGTCAGGATGGTGGCAGCAACGTTTTGGATGGGCTACAGTTGCTCTTCTGGAATGAAATGTCTGATGTTTCTCCAGGTCTCTGTTGGAGCCGCTTCTTCAGAGTGGTGGTTACTGCCCCAAGGGCTCTGATGTTCACAAGCACTACTGTTGTCTTCACCTTCCTGGCTCTTTCTAGTTCCTTTCTGAGCCCTTTGTATTTCTCCAGTTTCTCTTGCTCTTTTTTCCTGATGTTTCCATAACTTGGGATGGCCACATCAATCACAATGGCTGTCCTCTGCTGCTTATCAATGATCACAATATCTGGTTGGTTGGCCATTACCATTTTGTCTGTTCATATCTGGAAGTCCCACAGGATCTTAGCTCTGTCATTCTCCACCACCTTGGGAGGTGACTCCCAATTTGACCTGGGGGTCTCCAGTTGGTATTCTGAACAGATGTTTCTGTACACTATACCAGCCACTTGGTTATGGCGTTCCATGTATTTTTTCTTACACCCTGCTGTGAGATGCTGGATGGTTTCTGGGGCCTCTTTGCATAGCCTGCACCTGGGATATTGCTGGTATGGTAGATCTGGTATGGTAGATCCCTATGCAGAACAGCAGAGGGGACAGAGCATCTCCTTGGTATATTCCACATTTGATGGAGATTTGTGCAACTGTCTTGAAGTTGGCCTCAATGGTGGTTTTCCATAGCCTCATGGAGTTTTCAATGAAGGCTCTCAGAATGCTGTTGACCATGTAAAGCTTCTGGCATTCCAGGATCCATATGTGTGGCATTGAATCATAAGCTTTCTTGTAATCAATCCATGCAGTGCACATGTTTGTTTGTCTGCTTTTGTAGTCTAGGATAACTGTTCTGTCAACCAGCAGCTGGTGTTTGGCTCCTCTGGTGTTTTCACCTATGCCTTTCTTGGCCTCTGTCATGTGTTGATCCATGTGCCCACTTATCTTAGCCACTATGATGCCTGACAGGATCTTCCATGTTGTGGAGAGACAAGTTGTTGGCCGATAGTAGGTAGAGGCCATCCCCTTCTGGGGTATTTCATTATCAGGACTGTTCTACCCTCTGTCAGCCATTCAGGGTGGGTCTCCCTTCATTATAATTGGTTAATTTGTGCCGCTAGGCATTCATGGAGAGAAGTCAGCTTCTTCAGCCAGTAGGCGTGGATCATTTCCGGGACTAGTGTTGTCCTGTTCTTCATACCTGGCTCGTGTGTTATTGCCCTGCCACTGGGAGTACACTTCAGCTGGTTCAGTGGAGAACAGCCTGTTTATTCTTCTGGCTTCCATCTCCTTTGTGCATCTCTTCAGTCTGGCAGCCAAGGCTTGGAGTCTTTGTTTGGCAGTTTCCAAGGCCTCAGGTATGGGCATCTGTTTGTATTTCTGGGAAATTCCCTTTCTGGATGCACCCTTCTGGAGTTCTGACTGTTGACTAACCTATTTCCGTGTTGCCTTGATTTTGGCTTCCAACCTTCTCTTCCATGGTTAAGGCCGCTCTTAACTTTACCTTTGCCAAGCATCTCAAAGTCCCTAGTGCTGTACAGTATATCATCTCATTGGTCTCCTTGATGGTCACAGTAGGGATTGTACTTGGTGCTGTATTCACATCATCTAGGAGATCATGTGGAGGCACTTCACTCAGCTTCACAAGTCTATATCTGGGTTGATAGGCTCTTAATTTAGTTATGATCTTATCTCTTAGGTCAGACGTTCTCCTATTCAGTTGTTCTTGCATCGTTGGGACTTGGTACCCAATCTCTGGAGGGTTGATGTTAACTCCCCCTATCTCTTAGATCTCCAGTTGTGAAAGCAGCTGCTGTTTGTGGATGTTGGAACATTGAGCTACTAGCTGTTTTGCTGTTGGTCTAGACTGTGGGTTTTGAAGTATCCATGTTTCCCACCCGTTGACTAGGGTTACTGGAGCAGTAGCATTCCAATAGTGCCTTATTGTCTTCTCGAGTCCATTGCCTTTGTGTTCCAGTAGCTCATTTGTCATCAAAGTGTCCTGGTTCCTCAACACCTGACGCAGACGCTGTTTGACCGGGCGATGTCTGAGCCAGTATGATTCTCTGTTTATGCGCTCTCATCATATATGAGGTAGGCAGTTAGCCTTTAATGGTCTTGCCCAAGGACCAACACTGGATGATGTTATAAGCCCACTATTTACATATATACACTTTATATACGTATGCATATATAAATATGCCCCAAGCAGGACCCTATAACCCACGCCTCCTGGCTGGCTATATCTATCTATCTATCTATCTATCTATCTATCTATCTATCTATCTATCTATCTATCTATCTATCTATCTATCTATCTATCTATCTATCTATCTATCTATCTATCTATCTATCTATCTATCTATCTATCTATCTATCTATCTATATCTATATATATATATATATATATATATATTAGGGCTGTCAATCGATTAAAAAAATTAATCTAATTAATTATATACTCTGTAATTAATTAATCTAAATTAATCGCATATAATTTTTGCTGTGAAAGTATTTTAAATATTTAAATTCAAATGATTCAATGAATAATCAGCATTCTTTTAACAAAGTACATTCATAAAAAAGGCCTATTCATAAAATATACATCCAAATATTTCCATCTTACATGCTACTTTTACTGAAACATCACAGAGAGAGGGCTTAGTTTTAAAATTGAACTGTCATTAGAGCAAATTCATAAACAATTGTTTTCAACAGCAGACAAACTGAACTAAACAGATGCCAATGTCAAACTGAACTCACATCAACAGGAGACATTAACTGAAATAATAATAAAAAAAGATAATCTGAATTTAACAGACGTCAACATATTCCATATTCCAATCTACTTTTTAGGCTAATTATACACAATTTAGACCTAGTGCTATTTTATTAGTTGTTTATCTGATGTATTTCTGATGTTTCCCCCCTTCATATATATATATATATATATATATATATATATATATATATATATATATACAAACAGCAAACACAAAAGCTAACTGCTAAGCTAACTGTATACATAAACACAAGAAGTACACCAGCAAACGGAAACTTACAAGGAGCGTGCACGCACATTGGCGTCCCTGCCATTCGGACCGAACAGCACTGATTTGTCAGTTTTTACAGACCTGCATCTCTCACATAGATACATTTGTTTACCTTCTTTTTCTGAATACAGTATGGATTGACTACTCTCAGGATGGAAGGATAATTTCATCCAATATATCAAAAAGTGTTTCTGAACAGGATTACCAATTATAGCTTTGAGGTGGCTGTCAATAAATGCACGCCACACCTGTGCAACACTCTAGTTCACTGAAACGTACACACATAAAATCTCAACAAAAGACAAAGTACATTATACATTGTTTGATGTAACTTGGCAGAATCTTGAAAATCTTATATTCAAAAGTAAGCTTACTTAAATTGGCACTTCACATTTAATTAAAAAAAATATGTTTTGTGAGGTATGAGGTTGTTATATTTTTAGCAGAAAAAAAACATTTCCTATGGTTAATAAGTTATCTCTGGATTTGCATAAATAGGACAAGACCCAGTTCAGATTGTATTCTTTATTTGTTTTTATTTATTAATTTGACATTTATTCTCCTTTTTCTAAATGTTAGTTAGTCTTGGGGGAGTTTTACAGCTTTTGCTTCTCCTTAAAAATGTAACATGCATGAATCATTGTCTTTAATCAGCTAATAAACTAGAGGTTCTTTTGGAGAAAGCCTACCTGCAGTTCCAGTGTAAATTAAGTTATGGTAGAGAACTGAATAATTTTAAGATCCTTGAATAATATGTCAACACAAAAGATGAGCAAAAGATCAAGGGAAAATTGATTACATGGTGAAAGCAAATGGGTCAAATGGGAAAATAATTTACCCATACAACAGTCTTTCTTTTTTAAAGTTAACTATACAATAATTAAACAATCTAAATTTTGTCTTCAAGGAAAATAACAACCCAAGACTAAAGGACAAGTCATGCCATGGCTACAACAGATGTCAAGGAGTCAGCAGCCAGACCATTCAGAAGACTGCAGGTGTTGCTTGTGAGCATAATGTTTCACAGGTTAAAAACAGTTTTTACATAATTTTTTTCCTATCTTTCCTCTGTCTGTACGAAATGCCAAAAATGCTGTCCATAGATTGTGTTCATAAATAAATAAGTAGCAGTTCCTTCTGGACATTTTACACACAATTGTTGTGTCTGCAGAAGCAGTGGGTGGGGCATGTGCGTTTCCCCCCTTCATGGCTGACAGGTGCAACTCGTCAGGAGACAATCAATGCCTGGATAAAGGGGAGCGGTTCCTGACAACAAGCGCCAGTTGGTTAACTCACATAGAGTGGTAAACAGGCCTCCTTGTTGCATCTTAATCCCTCTGTTGTTTACCACTCCTTGTCTTCTCCTTACAGACTCCAAGCCTTGGCCCCTCTGGGCCCCTCTGGACCCCCCTGCTGTTGACAACTGGTTCCAATCCTCGGTCCCAGAACATCATTGTCTTCCTCTGTGATTTCCTGCTGCTGCACCCCAGCCTCACCTTTACCAGCCTGTTCACCCTCCAACATTGTACTGCAAGGAGAAACGTTACCAACTACACTGCTGCTGCTGCCAACCTCTGCTTTGTGACACACTTACCTCCTCCTTGGACTACCGGATCTTCACCCTCCTGCTACACTTGCCAATAAATCTGTTGAACTTTCACCTTTGTCTGTGACAAGCTGCTTATGAATCTCCGGCAACCATGACAACAATAGTTAGCTGCTGAAGCTGCTTTCTTTCTCAGTGTAGAGTTCAATGAATGACATAAAGTTTGACTCCAGCTGCAGTCTGATTATGTATCAGTATTTTAACTTCCTTTCAACTCAGGACATGTTTAGCAATAGCTTGGATAGACCTTTTATGGACAAGAACGTTGCAAGAAAGCTGTTTACCCTTATGAGTAAAATACAGACTGATTATGTGTCGAAAAGTAAGAGTCATACACTCACTGGACGGCTTGCTTAAGGCAAAGTAAGCTATTCTGGTGATTCAGTTGTTGGAAGAAGCAAGTTTAGCACAGGTCTTGGCATAACAATGCTGGTCCAAAGCATAGCAAATAATTATAGCTAACTGAGTCCTATGAAAACATTTTATACATGGTGATAAATGTATCCACCAGTGCTTTGCGTGCTTGGGCTGGGAGATGCGCCCCATTAATGTCACCCCCATTCCTTTAGAGAAATTACTTGATGCACTGCCTTATAAATGATCGTATAGGTATGTTCCAGCATTTTCCTTTGCTAGATCGAGAATGATACATGGCTGTTTCCTTTCCTTAATCTCAACTCACACAATCAATAAATCAAAAATGCCTAACATTAGTTTTACATTCATCGTTATAGGATAGGCAGAAAATTGTCTAAAACTATTGCTTTTCTTAAAAAGCGTTAATATGTATGTGGCAGCATTAAAGGTATAGTGGATGATTTTTCTGAAAATATAGGCAAGAAACGCCCAAGTCATTTTTTAAATAATTGTGCATGCACAAGACCATCCTATCTGCTTTTCCACCATCGCCTGAAAGAATCTCCCAAATACATTGATCTTGTTTCTTCTTCTAAGGCCTTCCTCCTCTTCTCATAAATTTGTAAGACAGTTTGCGTCTTGCGACTCAAAGTACGGTGAGAGCAGCGGAGCTACAATGGATGGCTGAACCCGAAGCTAACTGGATACACACTAGAAGTGCACAAGTGCAGCCAGCAAGAGGAAACTAGCAAGGAACGAGCACATACATTGGCGTTTGGTGAGCATGTCACAGAGATTGGTAAGTGGGACAACCAATAGATAAATGATCCCCCTGGAACTTGAAGCTGAAAAAAAGATTGTCAACTATACAGTAAAAAGAAATCAGGCCTGGATGTTAAAATCAACTACATAAACAATGCTTTTCACCCTCACAAAATTAAGTGGATTAGCACAAATGCAATGTCTCTAAACTGTTGCTAGAGTTAATCTGAGATGTATAGACAATGTAAAATTAAAGTTAACTCCCTTTAAATTGTATTATTTTATATAATTTTTGGTATGTACTTCATCTTCCACAAACCTTTTCAATTTGGCTCCATCTTTGTGTAATAAGTCATGATATTGTAGAATTTATTGTGAGTGTTTGCATAACTTTGGTTAATTTTAAATAATTTTAGAACATGGTAGAGAATCATCTATACATTAAAACTCCCTGTAGATGTCCCCTGTTAAAAATCTAGCTTTAAAAGACTTTGAAATTTCTTCACTAAACATGCCAGTTTAAATTGCTTTAGCAATATGTAATCATTTGAATTACAATATCTTAATTTGAAACAGATGGATGGGACTTTCTCCTTTTCATTTGCAGGTTGAACATTTCTTTCCCCCAACAACCGATTTCTAATGCATGAAAAGAGCCATGCTGCAGAGAGAAAGAAATCACTGCAGACAAAATCACTGAACACTTGGAATTCGATGCGTGAATTCAATACATAACTGCTTTTTTTCTTTTATGAAATACTGGCTTACGCCCAGACTGAATGAAACTCTGGCAGCTCTGGGGACTTCTCACAGTCTTCTGTGACTCTTCTCTTTCATCTCCTAGTATGTACAGATTGTGGACCTATTAAAAAGTGAGTCTCTCTGTGAGTGTCTTTCTGATATCTGTAATAAAATACGTTGAGACTTGCCAGATATCTTTGGTCTAGATAGTTTAATTTTAGGAAATGTGCTTTTGAAACTGCACACTGACAGACTGTTTGTTTTAATTACTTGATACAATGAGATACAGTAGAAAGGAAGGAATAAAATTCCCCAGATTATCTAATTTTTATGTATATAATAATTTATAACTTAAATCCAGATCATGCAATTATAGCATGTATCATGTATTGTTGTTTCATTCATTCATTCAGTTTAACACAGATATGTTATACAAACAAATGATTATGTTGATGGATTTGCTTTTGCATTCTACAGAAATGAAGGTGTATTAGATGCATTTAAATATTAACATCCTGTATGATAGTTGATTGTTGCTGATATATTTTCTGCATTACAATATTGTAAATGACAGTGTGTTAAATGGATTTGGTGCCAGCACCAAGCATGGATCCACTGGTGAATGCATTTTCTGTTGTTCCCAGCTTGGCCAGCAGATGTCACAAGTGTTTCTGAAAATATGTCTGTTCCTCAAACCCCTCACATCACAACATTCTCATCAGACCTGAGACTCTTGCACAGTTTACATCTAGGCTGATATGATAAAGGTGATAAAGGTGTGCTTCCTATATTGTTTCTGTTCTTAAGTCTGCTGTGTAATAGCTGAGCCTTTCCTTCATCATCTTTGCCTGATGGACATTTAGATATCAAATCACTCTGCAGAACAAAGAGACAGCAAATACATGCTGTACCCCAGCTGTGGAGCTGGAAAAGAAGCAGATGCGGTAAATAAATCTTTAATGGAGGAATACTGCAGATTGACTGGCCACAGAAGAGGATGATGTTTGAGAAAGAAAGCAGGCAGACTCCAGCAGAGAGAAAGGGGGGTAGAGACAAGCAGGCGGACACATAAATAGAGTGACAATCAGGCAAGGCTGGAGAAGGCAAATAAACTTGAGTACCTAAACTGTATGGGTAATGACACAGTTTTAGAGATGAAAGCAGAAACAATGCAAATAGCCCTCACCCTGGACTGTTACCATGACAACCAACTACCTGAACTTGGAGGTAAATCCCCAGAGAGGTCTGCGGGAGGGAGAGGCAGGACAACAGAGGTTGTGTGTGTGTGTCCTCATTTTGTAGTTTGCCAAGTCCTTGATGTATCTCTTCACAAGCTGTCCCTAAGTAGTGCATTGGTAGCTTCACTGGGAAACTTATCCCACAACCAGAACAAAACAGCACCCTGAAAACCAGCAGCTGAAAAATGTAACATCAAAACTGCTTGGTGAGTTAATTGGGCGTTTTCCTCCACAAAGCATTTATTCAGTGAAACCCTTTCCTTCCTTCCTCCTTGTTTCCACCCATGCAGGCTTTGCTCCCTCTATCCGTTTGTCTTGTATGATAAATTCTCTGTGTTATGGCTGGATTGGAGTCATTCTGACCCAGGATGTGATAAGCTATCTGCTTTGAACCTCAGACTGCCTGCTTTGGAAGGCTGTCTAGTGTGGTGGGTGGTGGCGAATGCTGCAGAAATTCTCACTTACAAGGAATCGGTTTGCTGCTACTGATACTGCTAGACTTTGTACCTCTTTCAGAAGATACACAGAGCAGTTACTGCTGTTTGTGTTGATAGAGGAAGTTTGTTCTGAAAAGCCTTTTTTTCTGTTCTGCAAATGCAGAAAATAAACGTTATCATATCTTACTCTTCTGTCTACAGTAGAGACGGTCCAATGTTGTATGAGGCCCTAAAATAGAATTTGATTTGTGAGGCTTCCAGGTACCATCAATCACCTCTATACACATATATTAAATATAATAATAGGTATATGTAAAATCCACATCCCGAGAGCCAGCTTCTGAGGCTGAGGATCAGACCCCCAAGGCCCCCACCCTCGGATGCCACCCATTGCACAATGCAATGGGTGGCATCCGAGGGGGTCAGGGGGTCAGGGTGGATGTCCGAGGGGGTCAGGGTGGATGTCCTGCCCCAAATGGAGGAGTTTAAGTATCTTGGGGTCTTGTTCACGAATGAGGGAAAGATGGAACGGGAGATCGACAGGTGGATTGGTACGGCATCTGCAATGAAGCGGGCGCTGTACCCGTCCGTTGTGGTGAAGAGAGAGCTGAGCCAAAAGGCAAAGCTCTCGATTTACCGGTCGATCTACGTTCCTACCCTCATCTTTGGTCATGAGATTTGGATCATGACCGAAAGAACGAGATCCCGGATACAAGCGGCCGAAATTAGTTTTTTTCCGCACAGTGTTTGGGCTCTCCCTTAGAGATAGGGTGAGAAGCTCGGTCATCCGGAGGGACTCAGAGTAGAGCCACTGCTTCTCCACGTCGAGAGGAGCCAGTTGGGCATCTGGTTAGGATGCCTCCTGGACGCCTCCCTGGCGAGGTGTTCCAGGCATGTCCCACCCAAACTGAGGAGACCCAGAGAGAGACAAGGACACGCTGGAGGGACTATGTTTCTCGGCTGGCCTGGGAACGCCTTGAGTTTCCCCGGAGGAGCTGGCCCAAGTGGCTGGGGAGAGGGACTGGGCCTCCCTACTAAAACTGCTACCCCTGCGACCCGACCCAGATAAGCAGAAGAAGATGGATGGTTTATGTAAAATTTCAGAAAATGTGCTTACTTTATGTCATATATCCTTCTTAGGAATAGTGAGAGTTCCTTGATTCAAATCTGTTGTATGCCCAGCTCAGAAAAAACAACGACATATAATGCCGTAGAAATCCAGGATGCCAAGTTTGAAAATAAATTTATAATTTTTCAAGATTTCATGTGCTCACTACCTTCAGCTTGCATCTGTGGTGAAGCACCTGAGATACTCTGTTTGATAGATGATCAAAAAATACAGCATTTTGATAACACAGTAACTGAAGATGGTTTTAATCAGAATTTAACTTTTAAACAGTAATACTAATCATTAGATGTTTTATTATTTTGTCTGTTATACAGTGCATGCCCTATTTGTCAAGTAGGACACAGTTTTTTTAGATGGCTTGAGTTAGTTCCACCTAACTTGAGGTCACAAAAGGTGTACCTCAAGGCTTGTATTAGGTCCTACTCTATTTACAATTTACATTAATCATCTGTGCGCAAATTTATAAAATACGTCATGCCATTTTTTATGCAGATGATTCTATGATTTACTGCTGTTCACAATCAATCACAGTCATTTGCATTTCTGCAGTCAGCTTTTAATATATTGCAGATTCACCCGGAGAATTGAAACTGGAAAAATCTTTTTTTCCAAATTCATCTGTTCCTTTAGCAAACATTTCCTTAATTAAAACCATCCAAGCTAAAACTCTGGAGCTAGTCAGCAGCTATAAATACCTGAGAATAACTACTGATGAGGAGCTCTTTTTTAACATTCATGTCAAAAATGTGATTTATAGATTAAGGGTGAAACCTGGGTTCTATTTTAGAAACAAGTCATGTTTCTCCCTCAGAGCTTGGAAGACTTTGATATCAGCCACTTTTTTTAACCTGTAATTGATTATGGGGATGTGGTGTACATGTGTGGTTCAACCAGCTGCCTGCAGTCCTTGACTCCCATCTACCACTGTGCACTGAGATTCATCACTGATTGTAGCCGCCCCACTCATCACCGTGAGCTGTATGCTAAAGCTGGCATGCCTTTCTTGTATGTATGGTGATATACACACTGGATGACTCTGGTTTATAAGCTTTTTAGTGGCCTGGTTCCAACTTATTTACGCAGTTTTCTTAGGAGAACCGACAGTCGTTGTGCCTTATGTTCTAATGACATTTTGCATCTCTCTGTGCTGCGTGTTCCAGCTGAAAAGGGAAGAAAATCCTTCAGTTTCTCTGCTTGGAATGCTCTCCAATCTGAATTGAAATTGTCATAACTTCTTTCGCTGAAAGCCTTCCACTCTAGCTTAAGAAACCGACAACAGAAACCCTTTGAACAGTGCCTGTGTTTTTATATCTTAACTTATTAAGGTTTAGATTTTTTATCTCATTACTAAAGTTACAACTCCTGAATCTTAATTGGCAATTTACTCGCACTTTATGTTCTCAATGTTTGTTTTGTTGTTGTTTTATTTACTTTGTCCACTATGATATGTGTCGCTGCCAGGTCACCATTGTGAAAATGGTCTCAATCTCAGTGGGTCTTTTATCTGGTTAAATATAGGTTTAAACAAAAATGGTAGTCATGATGGACAAATCCGACTAAGCAAGGCACAGAGCCAGATGAAACTAGCTTTCAAAGGCTTTCCTCATTAAAGAAATTGAATGTCATGGTTTAAATTTGACATACAATGTCAAGTAAATTAATCCACAGAGATCTTTTGAAAATTAACAATTTGTCAAGATCACCTGAGGATCCTGCAGTCTGTTTATTTGCACTTCTGTATTGTTCACTGCTGGATCCTTGTTTTTGTCTCCTGATTAGTATTTATTTTATTATTTTATTTTAGTAGTTCTGCCCTTAAGTTTAGTTAGGTTTTCCCTATTAGATTCAGTCTTCCCTCTGCCTTCCCGGCTCCCTTTCCCTTCCGCTTAATTGCCATTTACTCATCCCAACTGTGTAATTTACATCACCTGTTGTTCCTCGTGTCTCCCCTCCTATATATATATATATTATCAGCTCAGACACTTCTAGTTGTCAGGTCCTCTGTCTTTATCCGTGAAAACTACCCTGTTCTGGTTTCATCTATGCCGTGTTCTTGATTCCTGTCATATTTTGTGTGCATTCTTTCATCATTATCATCAACTTTATTTATAATGCACTTTAACAACAGCCACAGCTGACACAAAGTGTTGAACATCAAAAGCAATAAATAATAATAGTATTTATTTAATAAATCACCCTTCATTCATCATGCAGCTTCCCAGCTCTTGTCTGCACTTCAGTCCTACAACAAACCCACCAAACCTGACACAATTTTGCTAGAACAATCTGTCAATTACAGAAAGAGTTATTTACAATTATTCATTCTGCATTTGCTTCACAGCAATTAAACCCTTCTCATAATTGAACATTGTTTTGCAAGTCTTCACTGGTACTGATTTATTTTTGTTCATGAGCTCCAATTCGGAGAAGATCAAAGGCCTCTTTACCGTCACCCTATTACTTGGCGACCTCCACTGATCAGATTCAAGTCAGGACTCTGGCTGGAAAAGTCCAAAACAGGGATATTCATTGCAGCCAAAGGAAACAAAATTAAAATATAACTGTACAGCTAAATCTCCCAGTGCTATAAATTATTTGACAGTGTTGTCCTGGGACCTGGCAAAGCTGTCAGCTGGCCTGCCTGGAGGGCCTTAAAAGTGACTTCTGGCCAACAAAAATAGCAGTAGCCTAAAGCAGGATATCACACTGCAAAACGTTTTCTTTTTTTTACCTTGTTGATGGTTGAGAAGCCCATTGTTTACATTACTGATCAGAACCATTGGGGTAATAGACAACAGCAGGCTCCAAACCCCAAACTTGTCATTGTGACGATCCCCAGGGGTTTGATTACTTTAGTTTTTGGTTCCTGGGGATTGTGCAGTTCTGATTATGTTTTCACATTTTAGTATTGTTTATTATCAGTAGATTTGGTTAAATTCCATTCAAAAATACTTTAAAGGGAAATTTAATGCTGGTAATTCATAGGGGCTTCTTCAACAAGTTGTTGTAGATGGTGATGCCTACAGGCAGGAAGGAACTCCTGTACTGGTCTGTCTTACAGCGGACCTGGAGAAGCCTCTGACTGAAGACACTGTTGTTGTACGACAGTCTGATGAAGATGATGGTCAGTGTTGTCCATAATGTTCTGTCTTTTATTGGAAGTCTGAGGTGTAAAGAGTGAAAAAGAACGGTGAGAGTACAGTCCCCTGTGGTGCTCCTGTGCTGCTGACTACCTGGTTAGACACACAATCCCTCAATCTCACAAACTGTTTTTTTTGTCAGGTAGTCTCTGATCCAGGCGATTGTTGAGGCCTCCACCTGAGTCTCCTGGAGTTTCTGACAAAGCAAGTCAAGCTGAACTGTGGTAAAGGCACTGGATAATTGTCATGCACAGTCACGTTAAATGCAATGATATATATATATATATATATATATATATATATATATATATATATATATATATATATATATATATAAAATAAGTGAATATAAATATGGAAAACTTTATCAGGCTAAATCAACATTTATCAATTTATTTATCTTCACTTACAGCTCATTTAAACCAAGTGGCTTTCATGGAAGCAAGGGGTGGAGGGGTGGGGATTTTGCAGTATTTCTGAATTATAGGAGCAGCTGTTCCAAGTGGTCCCTCAGTGCGGCCATGTAAAGCACCTCTACAGATGCATGCTTACATGGCCTATGTGTGGTACAGTGGACACTTGGGGAGCAGTAGATATTTGGCAACCTTATTAACATTCTTGCTGTACACATTTTGCTTGAAATTTTCAGGAAAGAGAAAAGTACAGTAAAGTATTTTTTCTGGAAGCAGATAATACAAAGATTATTATATCTTACTCTCCTGTCAATCTATGAAGACAGTGGGTCTCAGACTTCCTCTGCAACAGGCCCCAGGTGGTGAGGATAGGGAAATGCACATCTGCCCCACTGATCCTCAACCCTGGAGCGCTGCAAGGTTGAGCCCTCAGCCCAGCCCTCTTCTCCCTTCTCACCCAGGACTGTTCTGCTGTCCACCCCACAAACGCAGTGGCGAAGTTTGCGGACGACATCACTGTAGTGGGTCTCATCTCCAACAATAATGAGTCCCACTACACAGGGATGAGGTCTGCAATCTCACACAGGGGTGCCCAGGAACAACCTGATCCTGAACACCAGCAAGACCAAGGAGGTAATAATAGACTACAGGAGGTCCAGGAGGACTGAACACGCTCCTCTCTACATACAGCGGGAGGTGGTGGAGCGCATGCACAGCATTAGGTTCCTGGGCATTCACATCTCCTTTGACCTCCCCTGGTCTGTAAACAATTTCACCTGGTGAAGAAGGCCCTGCAACAGCCCTTCTTTCTCAGAAAACTGAAACACACTGGACTTTCCACTAAGCTGCTAAAAAGCTTTTACATTGCTACCATAGAAATTGTTTTATGTCTAAGCATAACTGTGTGGTATGGAAACTGCACATTACAGGAAAGGAAGGATTTAGCACGGGTAGTGAGAACAGCAATTGTGGGATGCTGTCTACAGGATTTGGACTCGGTTTATGCTGCACAAGTCCAAAGAAGGGCCAGACGCATTGCCACTGATCCCACCCACCCGGGCAATCCACTGTTTGGCCCACTTCCATCAGCTAAACGTTTCAGGAACCTTAAATCCAAAACTAACAGACATAGAAACAGCTTCTTTGCAAAAGCTGTGAGGGCTATCGCTCCCTGCTGAGAAGACAGAGTCTGTTACACGTTACAATAACACTACTGTGAATGCATACTTGCACACTCTCACTTAACAGGAATGTTTCATTATACAGTTCTGTATATGAAGGTTTAAGCTTACTGCAGAGAATTTACTGCAGGCATGGATGTACCATCAAAGAAGCTTTGAGTGATTAATTAATGCAATGACACAGTAATTCATATCGTTCAAAAAGGACTGACTTTCGGAACTGGGTACGAGGCCCTAAGGACAATTTTGCACGCTTGAGCCTCTTTGGAAGAGTGTTTGGCAAGTGCAGCTAACTGACAGACTTCATCTCTCTCTATTTTTTTTAAAGGAGTAGGGCTTGGAGGGGGTGAAATACTATGTCTGTTTTGTCTACCTGTATATATTGTTTGCGTTTCTGTTGGTTGTGTTTTGTAACAAAGAAAAACAGATTCCTCTACTATTTGAATGTATAAAATAAAAAAAAATATAAAATACTATAAACTATTAGCTTTTGTTGCTGATTTTAATTGCTGTGGTCATTGAGTTCAATAAATGGTCAAATCCTGCCAAAATCTCCTCTAAGTACCACTAAAGGCAACCTAAATCATACCACACTTTGATGTTCATAGTTGGAAGAGAAATTGGTACTTGATCAAATTAAAATTCATTTTATACTGCGTGTTTTATATGTTACTCATAGGATGTAAAGTTAATCAACATGTTAACAGAGTTCCCTTCTTTCCTGCTCCTTTGTTATGTAACCACAGTTAAAAAAACACATTATTATCATTGTGAAAACCACCATCAGTACATGGAAGACCCACCCAGGTTCTGTCTTGTGGGCAATCTCATGTAAAAACAGAATTTGTATTTCAGACAAGGCAATTAATTTCCAGGCTGCACCTATCATTATGAAGTTAAATTTTAATTACTCATTTCAGGGCAGTTACAGCGGAAGCCCCGGCACAGCAGAGATAATGTGACTTTTCATTCATCTGCAGGGGAGTGGGGGGAAAGGATTTATACAGCAGCCGTGGTGGCGAGTGCAGGCGATTTTTGTGACAATCAGACTATAATTATGTGCGGAGACGCAGCCAACCGCAACACGGCTCAGTGTCATTAACTTGCTGCCCACCGCAGTCTGAAAGAGGCTAGGGGGGTTGCCATTATTTTCTATTATTATGAAAGGAACAGAAATACACAAGAGCAAGAAAAAAAAAAAAAAAAAAAAAAATATATATATATATATATATTTTGTAACTGCCACGAGCTTATTTAGCCGACATTAAGCAGTTAAACCTTGCTGTTGTGAAAAGAGTGGGGTCAGAAGGATAATATCGCTTGAAGAACAATGTGAGATTTCATTAGGATTCTCTAATACCTCCCTGGCATTAATGATAAATCTCAAGCTGCTTGGTAATGGGGACTAAGGAAGCGGATATCTGTGGTAACAGTACCATGTTTGTGAAGAGAAATGGGCATAAATTCAGCACCGTGCTCACCAGAAACATGTTGCCACACATACAATGTAACAGCTATCCGGAAACAAGATACTGCAGCATTAAGATTTTGTTCTGGCTCTATTCTTTACTCATCTTTTTGACTACCCTGCGTCCAAACAAAGGGAAACTGTTTCCCCAGTCTTGCTTTGCCATGTGCTACGGCCGCTGTGTTCCAGGATTCAGCGGGAGCCTTGTTGTACAGTATTTGTGACAGACATTCTGGAATAATGGATGAATATTTCATGCCCTGATGGACTGGGATCAGGGCCCGAGAAGCAGCTGGCAGTGGATAGATTCATACTATCACATTTATTCCAATGCCTTGATACGTCTCCCTTGCTTGAAATATCAATGTTGAGGGATCTGAGAATCTGTCGATGTTTCCTTAAAAGGAAAACCAGGAAATCGAGACTGGGAGAGGGAGAGTGATTGTCTTACCAAAATGTGCTGAGACATATTTTATTCTAATGGATGTTTTAGACATCAAGGGAAGTGGCACTCCTCCTGTGAGTGGCATAGGAGTCGCTAAACCTTCTCTTAAACTCCAGAAGGTTTTTTTTTCTCCTCTTGCTTCATTGCTGGTCCAATAGACAGTCAGTGCAACAATGTCTTTCAGCATACCAGCCTGTAGTATTTTATTCCTTATAGTTTCTCTGAATCTTTTTATTCTAATATTTACAAACCGAAGCTACAGAGGAGGATCAAAGCTGCTACACTGAAGCTAAGTTAAGAATAACATATAATAAAGGTATTAAACTATCGACCTAATGAGTCTTGAAGGAGTTTTAATTAGTATCGCCAAAGCAATAATCTTTACACACATGTCTAAGGAGGCCATTGAAACTTATAGGCACTTAAAGGACATCTGTTGTTAAACTTTAGGCCCTCACTTTTAATGTGAGGAGGGTGCAGCAACAATGATTATAGGAAAATATTTTCATTAAATTAGTTAAGTGTCATTTTCATTGAGAATATGAATAGACCATTTAGAAACGACCCTTGGCTAAAGTCAAAAGCATTCTTTGCCTAACTCACTATTTTAAACATTAAAGTTACCATTACCAGTAGAATATAATCTGCTATTTTATATCATCTAAAGGGGACTTCAGGAGTAGACTATTTAAATCTTTAAAGGATCATTATGGCTACTTAATTGGTGCTCTCAAAGATTTTTTTTTTCTTTCAGAAACACAAAAGATTAAGTTCTAATTGTGACCCATCAGTACACACAAAAACTGCCTGGTTACAAGGGTAAGCCAAATCTTGGTTTTACGCTTTTAGTTCAGGAGTTTACTTTTAAGCGAATTTAATCCAGTTTGTTTGTGGGGAAGACTTGAAGATGCCTATTTCTAACAGACCACCATTGTTACAACTTTTATAACGACTTGATGAGACTTTAACAAATCTCTTAACATGTTGAAATGTTTATTATGCTGTGTAATAAATGTAATGTTAATGCGAGGTGTTAATTTGAATTCGTACAAGAGAACAACTTTGTTTCACTTAAGCTCACATTAGCTCTTTGCCAGTTTAGCAGTGGCCCAAAAATTGGTCAGAAAATGAGTAAAAACACTTTAAATTTTATACATTGTTACAGTGGGAATTCATTGTCCCCCCCCCCCCCTCCCCCCCAGTTATATCATATATTAATACCAATCTTTTTAGACTTTATGAGGTTGCTTTTGATCTAAAAACTTTTGATGTAGAGGTCCACTACAATACAAATCATAAATTTTAATCTAAACATTGTCATGGTTTAGTTTTGGTCTGGCTTTTTTCCCTGTTATTTTTCAGTTCCTCCTCCTCTCACTCAGCTCACCCTCCACTCCCTCAGCAATTAGTCACACCTGTTAGGCACTAATTAGTCTGAATTTACTTCACCTGCCAGCCTCACTTCAGCTGCCAGCCTCCCTACATAAGCTCCCTTCAGTTTGCTCCTGGTCGCCGGCTCGTCTTCAATCATTACCAACACCAAGCTTTTCAAAATCCAATTCGCTTCTGTCTCCTTCACCACCAAGCCAGTCAGTTCCAGTCCTCGTCCGTCACGTCTTGCTCCTTGTTTGTCAAGCTAAGTATCTGTTTGCTGCGCTGCTGGATTTTGCTCCTTCATCTTCGTTGTCCTCTGGTCTTCAGTCCTGGTTCTGCAGCAGCCCAGCTCCTCCGGATTTCTCTCCGCTCCGTTCCTGTCAGCCAGCTCCTGCACCTTTCTTATTTACCTGCTTATGCTTTAAAAGGCTGAAATAACGTCTATGGCAAAGAAAAAAGAAAAAAGAAAAAAATTTGTTAATGTGCCTGAGCTTTAATAAACTTTGGTTTAATTTCTTAAATAAAACTCAACCATACTGGCGTAAATAAGTCTAGTTTATACATGTAAAAAAACAACTTCTAAGTATCTGCTCTGACATGGTGAAGTTTAAAGTTATGTTTTCCCTAAATTCATCCCATACATAGCTAAAGATTCTGAGAGAGGGAAATGATTGGTGTCTACAACCTTCCCACTATTTACTGCCATGTTAGACAAGGCCAGGAACAAGATAGTAAATGTCTACACTTCACTCGCCAGGGACTTAGAAATACACTCTCAGTACCACAGTACACGGGAGAAGGTGTGTTAGCTGTTTCTGAGTAAAAAGTATGAACTACAGATCCTATTTAGATCAAAAAGTCTTTGACACTTGTTAAATGATAAAAAGGTGAGGTGATAGAGATAACATCTACTGGAGCAATGGGAATTTAGAGAGTCTCTCTCTCTCTCTCTCTCTCTCTCTCTCTCACACACACACACACACGCTGCGTTTGAACCAGACATGACAGCTCCTCCTAATTTGGGGTTTCTGCTCCAAAGTTGACCCTAAATAGCCGACCTCATGCTGAAGCAAGAAGTCAATTTTCAGTGACAGAGATAATTTAATCCTGATTTTATTACAGTTTTTTGGTTGCATAAACACTAAGAACAAAATAATTACGTAATTATCAACACCTTACGTTCAAGGAGCAAAAACGTTGGACCGGATTCTCACCACTATAAACACAAAGTCAGCCTTACACTTTTTTGCAGAACAATACACAAAGGGATTTGCGAAACACTGAACACACTTGTCTACGTTAGTCACTGAAGAACATCAAAATGTCTCTTACTTACAATTCCAAACCACTGACTGACAAATCTCCACACTCGTGACCCAATTGATCAAACACACACAACAGGTGTGCAAACACAGGATTGCTTTATTGTAGACACACCGATCAGGCTTGAGCACTACAAAAATGCAGCAGGTGAGTTCACCTGCTTTTAACCTAAATGGAAGGAGTCAGAGGAAGAAGCGTGAGGGTGAGAGGGAGAATCCGTGAAGGATGAGCAGGAGGTTGAGGAAGAGGAAGACCTGAAACAGGAGGAGAACGTGATCGGAGAAGAAGAGGACCAAATTTGTCAAATGTCAGCTGTATAAGGATGGATCCATTATTCAAGATTGTTCTTCCCACATCGTCTTGCCAATGAGGATATTGCTCTTCAATGCTGATGAAACTCTCTGGCCAGATCCAGCTAGGTGAAGAGATGTGTGGTATTTACTGTAAGTTATGTTATTCAGATTTCTTTTTGTTTTCTTCTTTTCCTTTTAAATACTTTTTGCTGGTACTACAATATTTTATTTGTCTACTTTCTGGGTTTGCAGTGCTGGTACATGTTTTGTTGTGATTTTGGTTATATGAAGAGAAATAAGTCATATTTGCAATAGTCTAGCATTGATTTTGTGTTGTGTTTAGTGAATTTACTTTCTCTGTGTACTTCGCTTAAAGTAATCTAATCTCTGAGAGGTAGAATTGTGTTTTAAGTTAAACACTGCAGTATGTAACTGGTTCATACAGAATCAAGCCCTATGAAAAGTGTGTTTCATATGGTAACATAATATGGTTTTTATAAATGTGTATATTGTTTTTACGAGAGTGTTTCCTTTTGCACAGGATCTGTGGTGTTCTGCATATTGTGCATGTGGTTGTGCTAGTTATGTGTAGTGTTTTGAAATCCCGAGCCCTGTTATGTAAATCGTTCTTAAGCAATTGTAAAAAACTGTAACACCGTAAAACGCCGGCTGTTTTTCTTCTATGCTAACCTGCAACGTGTCAGTCATTGCATTTCCAGAAAAAGCCGTTGTCTTTGCTGAACTTTTTCATTTCAGTTTCAGCTGAGATGTCTCCTGAAGGCATTATATTCTTGTTTTTGCGTATTTACTTTAAAGAAACATTAATATTGCATCATATACTAAAATGAAAACTAAAGTCTGCAGCTGCCACGGTGATCTTTTTGCGGAGAAGAGCCCTGAATTGTCTCATTCTTAAACACAGCTTCACTTTTTTCACTTAACATTAGAAGATAGGCAATTTTTCCATTGCTCTTGTTATTCTACCTGAACAGCACAAAGATAGAAATGTTGACCCTCTCTGGCCCTTGAAAAACAACTAAATGTTTTATGTGGACCACGGTAAACCTTTGATCCAGGTACCTCTACACAAGCTTTGCCCTAACTACATGGTTTTCTGAAAGACGGCAAATAGTTTCTGAAGCTTCTTTGATGGAGATGACAGCTTGAAGCCATAATAGGAAGGTTAGTTTTGGTCTGATTGCAGCTCTCCCCTTGAAATGAGCAATTGCGAAGCACTTTGCACCACACCACAATGGAAGAGCTGGACACCAACTGCTACCATCTGAATGCAGGTTATTTTCCAGCTCATTAGGCATATTGATAAAAGTAAACAAATGGTGGAGTTTTAAGGAGGCACAGAATTGCATCCTGCTAAGCCCTTTCATTAAAAGTTTTTTTGCTGTTGTTTGTGTTCATCAAGAACACCGATGCTTTATGAAAGTGGGCAATATAGAATCAAATTGTGCAAATGCCATTATAATACCTAAGAAATAGATAGGAAACTTGCCATTCCAAAGCGTGTCTTTATCATATCTGTATGAATAGATAACAACGCTTATTCAGTCACTACACCTACGATAGTTTGTCCTTGCCATGAGCTTGATGAAGATGCCAAAATGTGTTGTTAGCAAAATTGTCGGGCATCAGGTAAACTGGGATTGTGAAGATGACAAATGTGTGAAGGAGGTGAGGAAGACGGATGCTGGGAAACAAAGTTGTAGGCAAACATGCAGAATATGAGAAGTAAATGCATCACAAAACAGGACAACAGATTTATAAAATTTCCTTAAACACTCTTTTTCAGGAATATTGACACTCAGAGGATATTCAATGTCTGAAATACCATGTTCTATGTGTTTTAGGCACTTGTATTTTGCTGCTGTGTGGTTTTGTGAAATAGTGTTTTTACAGAATTTTTTTCTTGAATTTTGTTCAAGGTAATTATATGTTCATTTAGGTGAGTAATTTGTTTGTTTCTGGCTTGAGGTTTTCTTTTTCTTTTTTAGCCTTCAGGGACGTAATTGTGTGTTCTGCTTTGTGGCTTTTTTTGTTTGTTTCTTTTGAATCATTACATTCTCTGGAAAAGTTTTACATTGTAAATTTCGCTAGCTGTCGTTCACAGTTGGGAATTTCAGGGCCACCGGTCTTTTAGGATTACGGCTTTAACGTTCAATCATCAGTATTTAATCAAAAATAGGAGTCTTTCTCTGGGGTCTGTGCATTTTGTGTAAAGTTGTGCAAAAGTCAATCTTTCACTCCAAAATTTTTTCTCAGTGTCAGTCTTTCTTAAAACCTGGCTTTCACCCGGAATCCTAGATCCTTTAAGCCTTCCTGTGACCTATGCCAGAACCAATAGCCTGCCAGACTCAAAGATGCTTTCTGACCAATTTAAAACGGTTTTTAAGCTGAGATTTTCCCATCAGTCAAATTGAGAGACAGTTGTTTAGAGCAGCATACTTGCAGAACAGTGTGGTGGTAGTACTTGTGAAAAAGCTTGCTTTTGGATAAAAAAGGTGCTTTTTTTGTGTTCTGTTGTGGTGATTCTGGTGCTAAAAACAGGCTGGTTCTGAATTGTAGCAAACTTTTCTCCTTTTTCCATCCTGTCCTATTTCTTTTCTTTTCTTTTATGTCCCTAGAATGAAGTAGATAATACAACGTCTTGAGGCATCCCAAAGACTGATAAAGTCTTGATAAATTTGAGATTTTAATCAATTTAAGTAGTGTTTTGAATTTCCCTTCCCTTGTTAAGATGTTCAACTTTAATATGTACATTTAGATTTGGGAGCTATCGAGCAATGTTTATATTTGTCTGTTAGCATTTTTATTTGTTTGTTTGTGGGTTCTTCTAAATTTTCCGCCACTACACGATAATAATTACATGTTAACCAATAATTTATAATGCAAAAACGATGGTTAAGAAGTGTGAGTTATACATTAAATGACCACATGTATTGTTGGGGTCCATTGAGAAACTTTTGTTTTGCCAGAAGAGTGTGGCACGGCTACTTTCTAAGCTGTACCACTTCTTGCTTCCTGTGAGAGCTGTTCAGGCTCGGTTTTAATTTAGACCAATAAATTCAGGCCCCCTGGTTGCTGAGGGGGCCAATGTCACAGTAAGATTGATTCTTATCACATCGGCACAGAAGTGTGTGTGTTACTGTGTTAAGAAACAAAAGGTGGTTTAGAGTCGTTTTGGCCTCCGCTGAGATTTAAAATGGCTTTTGCCATCTGCTGAACAGAGTCAGTACACCCCAAAGCTGTACAGACCCCTCATTTCCAACTCACATCAACTTCTACAGCCAGGCATGGATGAAAAATAAGCAGTCAGTTAACAAGCATGACTTTAAGTTGGTTTTAGGCAGTAAATAGACTACGTGAGAAATATTAAATCATAGACAAAGGTAATCATGGTTTGGGCTAAGATACAATATACCTGGCATGTCATTTTTGGATGTTTGATCAATTATTCTGATGCAAGAACTATACATGGCCCAGGCTGCCTAAATGAACAATAATGATGTTTAGTAAAAATGCCTGAATATTTACCAACTGAGGCCATGTGGCCTGTATGCTCAGAAAAAGGTCCAGGAAATCATCTGAAGGAGAGGGAGAGGTTAGGGTTGCTCAGGTGAAACAGAGGGGAGTGAATTATAAATCGATTATTTCTTACTTGCATGTGGGCTGTTTGTGTCTCTGGGGAGATTCTTTGTATCCAAGGGTGGCTAGCTGTGATGAAGGTTCAGAATGATGGTGATTTGATTCTGGTGACCTATAAAGTCCAACAGGGACGTAGTTGAAATTAACGCCCGGAAGCCCAGCAGATGGCTTATTTTGAGACTAAAGATGTTTGCAGGTTAGAAATGTGTCAAAGAGACAAACCAGAAAGCAGCTGTATGATTGACAAAATGCTTGAGGTGCATTCACAAAGTAAGGTTCAGGTAAGTGATTCTAATACACAAGGAAGGGTATGAGAAATGTGGCAAAGTCTGTGAATCAGTAGCAATGATTTCACTCTTAAATGAGATCAGCAATACAAAAAGGGAGGAGACAGCGATCAACCACCATCTTCTTTGATTGTCATAATACGACATACATGCCCGTCCAATATGACATAGTTACTATTGCATCAAGCATGGTCTACACAATTGTAAACATTTTCAAGTAAGTTTCCATTTTTTTTTAATTAACAGTATCCATAAATATTAGTGGCAAACTGTGAGAGCCTTCAAGGTGAACAAAGAAAGTCCTAAGTGGACCCACAAAAGGAAAAACATTGTGCCATAGTTACAAATAAATAAATACAATTATTTTCTACAACTTGAGAGCAGTGTGCATCACAGTGTTGTTTTCCCAGGATTAACACTTGACTCATCAGACATTCTTGTCTGCGTTGACTAGAGTTTATCCACTCGGATGGTATTCTGCTCCTTGTCTGCGTACTTACAGGCTTAAACTAAATGACAAAATAAATGTGAACATGTTTTGACCAGCCAGTCATTTCAATTGGTAATTATTCTAGCTGGCTTAGTGACAGTTTTCCTTGAACCTGGAGTTGCCGCTTTTAAGAGATGTTCAGGGATTCTAAAAATGCCTTCAAGGACAAGGAGAAATAAAATCTTTGCTGATTATGTTTTACTCTTTTCAATACTACTAAATAAAAAAAGACTTACACATTAACCTATAGCATCAATATTGAATCCTTATGACCAGTTTTTATTTTTCTTCATGTTGAATCCACAGTTCACAACTTTTGTTTGTCTGCTTTGCAGGGATTACTGATCAGTATGTTGGCTTGATATTTGTTTAAATTCAAGAAGCTGGTCTACATGGTCTATTAGGGTAAAATTGTATTGTAAGTTATTAGTTTAGAAACAACTTTGGGGGTACTGGGTTCTTCATTAGAGAAGGCCCAGCAGTGAGAGACCCGGTTTGCCACTACTACCGCTATTGCCATTGTAATACAAATTTAGAAGTTAGCAACATATGTACTTTATCATTTTTTGGTACAGATTAATTAAAGAATGATCAAAACATATTTAAGGAACACATTTTTTGGTTTGTTTTTGTAAATCACTTCAATTACGAGAGCAGAACCAGCCAGCGCTATAGACTGGCTGGTTCTTAGGGCTCCCTGCTAGCCTGGGGTCCAGAAGAGCACCATGATTTACAAATATGGCAGATGGGTTACACTTGCACAGGAAGAATCTTTCAAATTTTAAAGTTACATTACCAGAAGAAACATTTATTTGTGATTTAATAATCTCTACTTGTTGTGTTTGGTCCCCGGGGCACATTTAATGCACGCGGTGAACTTAGGTAGGTCAACAGGTGACTGCTTTTTTTCTCTTGATGGCTTGTGAACCATACATTATAGTTTTCCTCCTCTTTTCTGACATTTCCAAGTCGTTATAAGTGTGAAAGGATAGGCTAGAAGTGGGACCCAAAATGAAACATCGCCTCAGGCCTCATACAACCTTGGTCCAGGTGTTTGCTTAAGGCAGAGAAAGTAAAAGCATTTGCCTCATACATTTCAGAATCTTTCTATCGTCCTCTAAAAGAGATAAACAAAGCAGTTTCCCATTAATGGCATTCAGAGTTGCTGCAGATGTGACACAGATTATTAGAACCTACGATATGTTTATATGCACTGTATGAAATAATCAAAACATTTTATCTCACTGTCTTACATCAAATCTCACTAATCATTTGCTGTTTTATATCAGTTAGGAACGCCAAATTATTTCTGCTGTCAGAATGCCAGAATAATGATAAAGATAAAGTTAGAAGTTTAGATACTCTAAGATTACTTTCCCTTTGGTTGTATTTTAAGGCAACACCTGAAAGAAACTACTTCCTTGTGGGACATGGAAAGTTGAAAAGAATTGAGGCAAGCTATCTAGAAGAGAACTGTGGAGCTACACAAGTCTGGTTCATCCTTGGGTGCAATTTCCACATTCATTTGTTCAATTACATAAAAACACCATGAAAGTGTCTTGTCAGCCAACTTTCCAGGAAATAGACAGCTTCTGTGCCAAATATATGAATTTGTTTTGCTATAAAATATGTGCATCAACTTCAAAATAAAAGCAAAAGACCTTGTGGAGATGCTGGCTGAAACTGGAAAGAACGTGTCATTGTACACAATGAAACAAGTTCTGTACCAACACAGACTGAAAGGCCACTCAGCAAGAAAGAAGCCATTACTCCATAAGCGACATAAAAAAAGACATTCTACAATTTCCAATTGCAAACAGAGACAAATACCTTAACTTTTGAAAATATGTCCATTGTTTCTCCATATTTATATTATATATATTTAGCATCCACAAAGACTATTTAAATAAAAAATAAAACTGTAAAATGTTACATCAGACAGAAATAAAAACACTGACAATTTACAGAAGTCATCTCTATGTCTCATGAAAAAAGAACAATTTGTGAACATATTGAACAAACATCTTAATAGATTAGCCAAGAAGTTGAAGCCTGGGTGCAAATTGATCTTTGAAATGGGCATAAACTCTGAGTGTACTGAGAAGCTAGTTACAAAGTGGATTAATGACAACAAAGTCAATATTTTGGAGTGACCATTTCAAAGTCTGAATCTCAGTCCCATGAAAATTTGTATTTACCGAGCTGAAAAGGCATGCAGTAAGTAAGGTGGCCTACAAACTAATGCTGCCCTATATATCTAGTTACAATCATCATCACAATGTCAGTGTGTGCAGTACTGCAATCACAGAAGACTGCTTGGATACAGTATTGGGCAAGGCATAATATTTCAAGTGCTTCATATCCATTCTGCATGCCAATGGTATTTTTTTTAGTGTATTGGATAGTCTTTTACTGCCCTTAATGCGACTATGATGTATATTTTCAAGCTCAGAAAGACTAACGGGACATTGTGATGAGGAAAAATACGGGTATATCCCAAATCTGTTTTCATTGAAATGTTTAGAAAAAATGGAAATATTTAATGATAATATCCAGCCCTTTAAAAAACCAGACTTAGTTACACAACTACACAACACAAAACGTCCAACCTAATTTTTTTGTTTTTCATACATAGTTTGTAATTGTCTGATTTCACTTGAGTATGTTTCCCATGCTAAAGTTAAAGGTACATGAAGGAAAACAAGCTAGAATTAAAGACATTAAAGCATGTGCATGGTGCATAATCCAATTTAGTTTTTAGTATTTGTATTTGGGACATAAAAGAAATAGCCTGTACAGTAAATGCAAGTGAGGTTTTTTCTGTCAACATATTTAGACAGTGCCGGATAGCAAATCTCTAAAAGCAACAAAGCATAATCAGTTCTGCTTCATGAAGTGCTGCGATGATACCAGAAGTCTAGGGCTCACCCAATTCAGTCGAGCATGAAGGGTGCAACCGTTAATAAAGCACCCACATCAGACAAGGAATAATAATATTAAAAAAATGATTAGGAAAATATGAAGAATGATTTATAAGCCAAAATAGATGGTAGTGGTTTGGGGGTAAACAACAGTGTCCCTCTGGCCCGGTCTGCATTTCATACCACTGTGAAGAAGCTGTCATAAGCAGGCACCGCTTGAGTTATACGATCCTCTAAGGGACGCTTGGTTTTAATTTGGATGTCAAGGAAAATGATTGACTTTTATTGTTTGTTGTGTGTGTGGGAGAAAAATCTTGCACATATCCATATCTGTCTCTGTCTATCAAGGTGCACATGAATATTTAATGTTCTTGTGTGAATACATTCACCTACAAAATGTCATCTACATGTGCAAGTGGCACACCTCATTTTCTCCCTTTTATTCTACTGTTGTCTCTTAAAAGGCAGTGAGAGCCTAGAAGACACTCAGCGTCACTGCCTCAGAATGCTTTCATTCGTTCTTGCCCCCATATAAAGAAAATAATAAAAGTGATTTCTACTTACAAACTTTCCCAGCCAAGATTGAATAATAACTGAATATACATATATATATATATATATATATATATATATATACATACATACATATCTGGTCCAGGAAGCGGAGGTACAATGAAAGGCTAACCGCTAACCTAGGCGCTAAGCTAACCGGACACATAAATACTAGTGTGCATGCGCAACCAGCAAGCGGAAACTCAGAAGGAACGAGCACACATACTGGTGTTATGTGAGTGCATCAGAATTATTGGCATGTGGGACAACCAATAGATAAGGCTATACCTTGGAACTTGAGGGACAGAAGGGGGTGAGTATATAATGTCTATGGGTGAGAGCAGGAATAAAACTCTGACAAATCTATGTCCTTCGGACCGAACGGCAGAGATTATAGTTTTTACAGGCCTGCAGCTCCCACAGAGAATGTTTTTTTTAACCTCCTTTTTCTGAATACATAATGTATTAACTATTTTCAGGATGGAAGGACAATTTTACAGAGTATAACAAAAAGTGTTTCTGAACAGGATTACCAACTATAGCTTTAAGCAGTATGGTAGAATAAAAATGTAGATCTGTGTGTGTGTGTGTGTGTGTGTGTGTGTGTGTGTGGGTGATCCACAACGGCTCCGCTTTGCTCCTTGGAGCGGCAGTCAGAGAAACCGTCCTAGGCTGCAGCTCTTATTGCTGACGCACAAACATGCGGGGTCTGTGTGTGTGCGTGTGTGTGCGTGTTGCCTGCTTCTCTCCTCCTGCTGTACATAGTCAACACTGGTTAGATCAGGGTTTCTTTCTCCGTTATACTGAGTCCGGAAATCACGGTTGTATTTTTTTCCCCCTCGCTCCACTGTTGGCTGGCTTGGTAGCCACACTTACGGCTAATCACTCACTAGCAGTCGATTGACGTAAGAGCTCTACTCTACTCAATAAAACCACACCATATCCTGAGAGAGGACGAAAAAATCCGTCCGGATAGGGGAAAAGGTCAGTCGAAAAACCCTCAATGTGTGCAATTTGGAGTATAGTACGACCCAGTGGAGTCCATGAAAAAGACCCATTAGTAGCCACAGCTGCCCTGGGGTAGACTGACAGAGGCGAGGCTGCCATACATTGGCAGACACCAGGTCCTTTGACCACCGCCAGCTGTTAATTTGGGTGAAGTATCTTGCCAAGGACACAACGACTGAGACAGTCAGACTGGGGGATCAAATCGGCAACCCACCAATTGCAGGACAAACTCCCTAACTGCTGCGTGACTGTCACCCTTTGTGTATTGATTTAACTATCTCCTTGTATCACTCAGCTCGTGCAAACCCTGAACTCCCTACCTACCTCCAAATTCTCGAGAACTTCCCAGCAACTCCTTCTCCAAGACACTTCCTGGATTCACAGCTAAAACTTCACGTGCCATAACCTCTTAGATTCCTCTACTTACCGGCAGCCTCTTGGCTTCTCTCTCCTTCATAACCTCAAGCATAACCTGTCCACCCTCCAAGGCTCCACCACCCATTTCTCATCAGCACTCTGTTCACCACATGGACCTCCCTGAACTCTGCTTACTTCTCCCTGGCTCCAAACTCCATGTCTAAGATCAACTTTCTGTCATCAATGCACAATTACTTTCAAAGTAATCAGTCCACTTACCTTTATCCCCTTCTTTTACATCGTTATTCACCCTGCAACGTTAAAGGAACCTCTCCTGGACCAGGCATCTACCACTTTTCTGTACTCAGTAAACAGGTGAACTCTTATTCTTTGCCGCAAAACATGACAGTGATAATGTGTCTTTTAACACATATAATGATACAAGTTAGTTTGATCACCAATAGGAGGAGCAAATTCGGCAAACTAGTTTGTGTGGTAGGTGTTTAGGCGTTATTCATATATAGGGCTTCCATCAATATATACGCCATTATAATAAAACTCTGTTACAACTTTTGGTTTTAGTGGGAAACCCCAAGATTATTAAGCCCTCATCATCTGGCCACACTTTTTAAACTTTGGTGAGTTGTCCCTGAGCTTAGGTTCCAAACCAAAGCAATGCATCTATTTCTGTGGCATTTTAGACTGCCCAACTGGGAAAAGGTACGAGATATTGTGCTAATAAATCACTGAAATAGTTTGACATACAGTGGGTAGAGTAGATAAAAACCAAAGTAATCACTGAAATCTTGCATTTAGTAGTGCAATGAAAAGATGTATCTCTCATCTAAATATTCTTTTAACTAAAGTTTACAAATGATTTTTTTATATCGTAGTATAGGTTACTTAACAGCAGTCAGTATCTTACCTGCAGATAGAAATTTGATAACAGTTACTGAGAGCGGGGTGGTAAATTACCTTTATCTAAGCATCTATCTTAAAACCTTTCAAGTTCTGACCAATAATTTACTAACTGCACTGTTGACTCAGACCGCTGCTTCCGAAACAAACAATATCTGTGTGAAACTGCATATACAGGGTAGCTCAGTTTATCATAATACTAATTTATTTGCTTTTGTCCAGCTTTTGCAAATCTTTTTCCCAGTCAAATGTCCTAGAACTTTGCACCCTTTTCAAATCTTTAGCTAGTTAGTTCTAAATGTCACTGTAAAAATAAAAATAAAAATCATGTGACATATGCTGGCCATGTATTAATTTACACAAACAGGGCACTCCCATTTTCTTAAAAAAAGATACAATATCAGACAAATAACTGATTTACTAACTAATTGAATAGTAAAGCTTTGGCTTTTTTTAACATGATGTGTAATTGAACCCCCTCAGTCTTACTTGGTCTACAATTTTATTATCGTTGTGTTTTACAAAGCTTAGTGAATAGAAATTCTATGGCTCCTTTTAATGTACTGTCTTACTAGGACTAGACAAAGTCTTCAGTAAAAGTGTATCTGGCTCTGCTTTGCTTAGCAAAGAGTTGTCTGCCTAATGCTAGCTTGCATCCAAATCTGTTTTGGTATGATTTGCTGATAGCACGGCTCATAATGTTTTCTTGTCGTTCCAGTTTCTTGTTTGTTAACAAGACTTAGCGGAAGAGTTACTCTCCTATGCTTTGAAAAATGTATTTATTAATTCATAAATTTGCAGCGTCCGTTTTGCTGGAGCCTCAGCGGAGCAAGTTACATTTCACAGACAGGGAGCAGGAGCATCCGATACATCGTCTATTTCATACTACTTAAACCGTAAACAATAGTGACAACTGACATTGTTACGTTGATGAAAAACCACATATGTTATCAAATCCACAAATGATCACTTTTGTTCAAATCTACGATTCTATTATCATTTGCCGCATCATGGAAAGTCATACGGCCTTAAAAAAATGGTGTGAGCTGGTTCTGGAAGGTAGATGTTCGATCCAAAAGCGAGTTGCAAGCCAGGGCCTGAGAAATGCTTTTCTACAGCTCACCAACAAATTCAAATGAAGGGCTCACTGACTTGTTGCAGTAAGCATTTTCTCTTTGCTGAAAATACTGTATGTCTAAACATACATGGTGTTTACATGGCTCATAGATGTCCTGGGTACATTTGGTAGAAAATTGCTTTAGTATAGGATTTTTTGATGTGTCTTAGAAGTGCTTATTATCATAAGTGAAGAAACAATTTAGTTACAAACAACAACAATAACCATCATTTGTCATTGCAGCATTCATTCCAATGACTTTTGTCCATGTAACCCATCACAGTGGCAGCAGTGGGCTAAGTGTCTTGCTCAGGGACCAATGGTGGCAGTCTGTGGGATGGACTACCAAAAAAAAAAATGGACACTGGTCAGTTTTAAAGTCAGGACTTCTAAGTTTCTAACTTGGTGCTTCACTAATTGATACCTGTGGAGTACCTCATTGCGCAATAATAAGTTTCAACACAAATTTAACTGGGTTTTGCCGCTGTCTCAGCAACATTCTGTCAGCACTGCATCCTCTCTCTGTTCCTAACAACTCTGTCACAGTGGTGCTCTATGTGGTGGCTGTGGTTGGAAATCACAAGCACAACTGACATGTTTCTTAAGGCTACAAAGGGAACTTGGACTCTGATGGTATTAAGGAAGTGTCAGCGCACATCCTACAAAGCTTATTGTTCAACAATACTTCAGGTTGAAATTTGTGTTTCCATCCATTGGTAAAGTGTAAATATGAAAATATCTCATCACTTTTACCATTTTTCTATTTACCATCACACTGATATCATTAATTCAATCTCAGCTAAAAAATAAATAATACATTTGTATTATTCGGCTTATACTTTCTGGATTATTTGTATTTTTTAAAATTAACCTCACTTTTTTAGGTTTAAGGTCATGACACTTTTAGCTCAGGCAATTTTGCTTGACCTATGCCTAGGTAGAAGTCACAGCTACAAATCAACGCATCATTAGTTCATGTTTGAATGAGGCCAATCTTCTCCCCAGGGTGGGTGATTTCATGATGAAAAGTATGGGCCTAAAAGCATGACACGACTGAAACATCATTAGTTCAACTTTGTTGTCCAACTGTTTTTAATATTTGCTTTTAGTTTTTATTTTCCCATGTTTTATTTTGGCTCTACCTTTTATTCCAACTTGCTATTATTCTGTTTTATTTTCCTATGTTTTAATCATGTAAAGCACTTTGCATTGTCCTTGTACTAAAATATGCTATACAAATAAATTTGCCTTGCCTTTGCCTTTGACGACTTTGATATCAGGGCTGTTACTCACTGGGGAGTTTGTACAAGACATTTGTAAACTTGCACAGCATTGTGTTACG
This sequence comes from Fundulus diaphanus, assembly GCA_037039145.1. Taxonomy (NCBI): domain Eukaryota; kingdom Metazoa; phylum Chordata; class Actinopteri; order Cyprinodontiformes; family Fundulidae; genus Fundulus; species Fundulus diaphanus. The sequence goes on along the minus strand of CM073121.1, from coordinate 39,095,129 downwards.
AAGTTAATAAGCACAAGTACTACAGTTGTTTGTCAATGTTTACAAACAAACTAAAATGTTCTTGATCCAATGAGAATTACTTACACTGTCGCTCATACTCTAATTGTGTCTAATCGCATACTTCAGTTTCTCTGGGAATGTTTGTTTGGACATCTATGGAAATTGCAGTTATGTAAATTGAAGATTTTAATTAATTGCACAGTATTCTACTTTGTGCATAAGTGTATTAAGTGTTCGTAACGATGAACATGAATGTGAAAAACTCATGCAACTTCACAGTAATCCATATTATTTGTAAAAGGAATGCTATCTGACATTTTGACTCAAAATGAGTCTTATTTGATGCTAAGGACTATTTGCATGCTTTAAGCTTCTAAGGAAGCGTTGTTGGTCAGAGTCTAATCAACATATTTCATGGGAAAAAAAATTTGGACACATTATGTCTTGTTTTGTCTGCATGTTACGTGTAATCTGTGTGCATTCTGAGTCGGTGTATGTTTCATCAACAATTTTACTATGGTGACACATAATGACGGTAAAGATTCTTGACTGATTTTGATTAATGAGCTAAAAATTGACTTTAGCCGAAGATATTTGAATATGCAATGAGACTTCATAATCCATTCATAAATTAATGGATTGCCAATTCTCATTGAATGTTTTTTAACTAATATGCCATTGCTTGGGGTTAATAAAAAATGAAAGGATAGCAAGTAATGAATAAATAAATAAATGCATAATATTAAGACGAATTATTGCAGTGTGAAGGAATAAAGTATGGATGTCAGCAGTGGAGCTCACCAGGACTCAGGCTTTGATTCACCAGCTTGTCCAACAATGATGGATGAGGCATGGAGGCTGTCATCATCGCACAAGCGTTACACACTCCTCAACAACAGCATAACCATAAAGAATATTTCATTAAGCTTATTTATGTATTTATTTATTTATCATCAGAGCATCAATGCTCCCTGAAAATAACAGCCACCACATGCTTCTGTTTTGTTCTAAACATTATTCATGTAGTCATTCTAAGAGCAAATCTGTAAAGGATTCATGTTTTCATGTTTTGAGTGAGCCTTTGAGGACAAGCACAGAATAGCTTGCAGGAGCTTTTCACAGAGCCTTACAGGTTGTTATTAAAGCTTCCCTGGAAGGCGTAAATATCGACCTGAGCGTGGACTCCTTCACAGACCAGTGCACTTCGCTGTCCCGCCTCAATAGTGCCATCAAATCAATCAGCCTTTCTAATTAACTGCATCCAAATGAGGCGTCATCTTCTTTGCCTCCAGAAAGAGACCCTTTTTCAAACCATCCCCCATGCACACCCAGGATGTACACCATGCCCTGAGCCTGGCACAATATTTATTCGTACATTTCCTAAGACCTGAAAAACAGTCACATAGCATCCTGTCTCGAATGTTGAAGATAGCCGGTTTGGCCAACCTCAACATTTCAAATAAAAAAGGCTGGAGTTGGTGTATTGGTCAGCTTGCAGTGCTGTTTTCACTTTGGGAGTCAATTTAAATGTGACAGCAAACAGGCTTAAATCGGAGGCAGCCGGATTTTCGCTCACTTTTTCTAAAAACGTTTTGACACCTATCCAGGAGTCTTTGTCAAATGTGCTTTCCAAACAAAATGTACTTGCAAAGAAGCAGATTTTAGTTTTAGTTAAGAATGTATTCTGCTTATTTTAGTAAACATCTTTGTGAGATGTTGTGGATTTGTGCCCAAGTATGTGTTTGAGGGCATTTAAAGCAGGATGATTTGCACTGAGCAGCTGTTCAACTGTAATCAGACCCAGTCAGCCAGCTCTATCTCCTTCCCGTCTTCAGAGTCCTCTCTCCCCTCACCCCATCGGAGGGAGTCAGGGAGTGGAACTCCTCTTTGCAACACCCTCAGGGCACTTGGAGGGCTACCAGATGTGCAACTCCGGAACCAAGGAACAGCAGCAGCTTCCTCATTTTGTGAAGCATCAACCTCTTGATCACTTTATGTACAATCAGTACATATTTCAAAATCACTCTAAATATAAGCTTCCTAACACTATTTAATGAGAAAACACAAAGCTAAATCATATATACAAGACAAAGACGAGTGGCTATAAGATGGTAAATAGTTAAGCATAGAAAGGAGACATATGGGAAAATCAGAATGGGGGGAGTGCCAAAAGGACTGCATGGTGGGGCAGCAGCACTGTTTCTTTAGAGCAGAAGTCCTGGGTTTAAATCCTGATCCATCCCACATCAGGGTTGTGGTGTTCCTGTATTTTCTTGCATGCTCACCAGTATAAGCTATAGACTAGGTACAGGTACTGAAGCTTACTCACTTTCCTTATTTGCCCGCTCTAAATTGCAGCTTTGGGTGGGCGTGTGCCTAGTGTCCTCTCTGGGGTGTACATTGCTTCTCGCCCAAGGAATGCTGTAAAGAGGCAACAGCACACCCCCAACCCTAAAAAGGTTGAATATATACACCCCTATTTAATGACGTATTTGTTCTGGCAAGGCTCATTTGTGAGATTAACAGCACATTTAGAAAAAAACAACAACCTTTAAGCAGGTAGTAAACATGTCAATGTGACACATGTGACTTCTGTTTCCGCCCTGCACTCTGACGACAAGAAGTGGATCAGTCAGTCAGTGAATCGGATCACCCAGATGGAGCCGTTGGACCCTACTATCAGAACCAGCACAGCCTCCCAGCCTCTGAGAAGGTTTGTGGCTTTTATTCAGTGCTCACATATTCACATTGAGTTGTTCCTGGCCACTAACCCTGCAACAGTGGTTTCAGAGTTCACTCTAGTCAGTTCCTGTTCCAGCAACACCAGTTCATTGAATAAATCTTTTAAACATTTTCTTTTGTCAGCTGAATTGTCGGGTCTCCAGATTCTGAAAACATTACACATTAATATATTTTCAATCTCTATTTAAATTTGTCTATGTTTGTATTCATAAAATGTGAAATATTGATATGACTATTGATAGACATTTGTCTGACATGGCCAAGCCACTCGAGGCGCCTCTTTCAGAGTATATATGCATGCTGCTCATATTGCCGTATTCTATCACGTCTGCATTAGTGAATTTGTCCTGCCACTTGACACATAGGATGAGTCAAGATCTCAATAGAATAGAGCAGTGTGCTAAGCATGCAAGCCTGGTAGACACACACTTTGGTATTCTCAGGGAGGCTAGAATTGTTTCAAACTCGCTGATTCAGTTTGGCCATTGACTGGTGCCACCTTGACAATCCTGCTGTTGTGCTCTGCATCACTGAAGAGTGAGCTAGAAATAGTGGAATTGAGGTAAGTGAAGTTTTCAACAATTTCCAGGCTGTATCCATCTGTGTCGATGGTTGGAGGGAGCTCTGTGCCCTGTGTCATGATGTTTGTGTTCTTCAGAATGATGGAAAAACCAAACTCCTTTCAGGCATGGGAGAGGTGACTGACAAACTCTGGCGAGCCATCTTCTGTGTTTGATGTCAAGGCTGCATCATCAGCCAAGAGCAACTCTGGAATGAGAACCTCTGTGATTTTGAACTTGGCATGGAGATGGGCAATGTTGAAGAGCTTGCGGTGACTCCTGATGGAGCATGGAGTCAATGAGTGCGAGGCCTTCCCAGCTATTGACTGGGAAGGCCTCAGATGTTGCGCCACTGTAGCAGACAATGCCGTGCATGGTCTCATGGAATAGTGTGACCACTGCAAGCAAGTACAAATGGCAGCTGATCTTCTGCAACAAATTGAAAAGTTTGTTCTGGCTGACCAGCTCAACACCTTTGTTCAGTAAATTAAAGCAACATAGAGAGGAATCTGCTGTTCTTGGCAATTCTCCTGCAGCTGCCATAGAGAGAAGAGCATGTCTGTTGTTGATCACCCAGCCCTGAAGCCACATTGAGACTATGGGTAGACGCAGGTGGCGAGGGTCTGCAAGCGCGGTAGGACAATGCAGATGAATACTTTGCTAACGATGCTGAGTCGGGAGATGCCCCTGTAGTTGTTGCAATTGCCACAGTCTCCTTTGTTCTTGTACAGAGGAATAATCTTGGTATCATATATATCCTTTGGGATGTAACCCTGTTCCCAGATACCGTATGTCATATAGGGGCTGAAGCAGTACAGTTTTTCTGGTGTTTAGGACCTCAGGTGGGTTGCTGTCACTCCACATGTGAGATAGCCGATGGCTTTGCTGAGCTATTCCACAGTAGGTGAGGTGTCTATTCCTCCATGACGGGCAGGTTAGGGATGGTGTTGAGAGCGGTGTCAGTGATGACGTTTTGTGTCGCATATAGCTTGAGGTAGTGCTCGGTTCACTGCTGCATCTTTTCCTCTTGATCTGTGATGACCTTGCCATCTTAGACTTGAGTGGGGTGGTTTTGGTAGGGTTTGCACCAATTGCCTTTTTTGTGCCCTCGTACATCTCTCTCGTGTTTCCTGACTTGACAGCTTACTGTATAGTACTGCAGAGGCTCAGCTAGTAGGCGTTGTTGCAGTGGTGGGCAGTCTGCTGGGCCTTGCTCCTAGCAATCCTGAGGACTGGGGCTAGGCTTGGATTTGTAAGTTATCAGAGCTTTCTGCTTTGCCTCATTTACAGGTTCCCTTTCCTCCCAGTGGGCCTTGTATAATCATCATTTTTTTGGCTCCTTTTTTCCTGTAGGTAGTGTTAGTGGAGTTGTACACAACGTCTCAGAGGAAGGACGACTTGGAGTCGATAGTGTCATCAGCAGGTGTTTCCTCAGTGAGTGCTTCTTCCAGTTTAGAGATTAATTGTTGGGGTTCTTTCTAGGCCGCTGGTGCAGCAGGTGTTTTATATAATATATATATATATAAAATCAATAAATTTTAAATTTATTGAAAAGTTCACATCGGTTGCAGCTATTTTATTTTTTGTTGAATTGTAGAAGTCACATTAAATGTGATACAAATCTAATTGATGCAGAACTAATTTATGATGCTTATACTATTATTAGGGCTGGGCAACGATTAAAATATTTAATCGCGATTAATCGCATAATTTGCCTGATTAATCATGATTAATCGCATTGTATTTACAAACTCCAAGAATGAATTCAAAAGTAGTGTAAAGAGCACTTTTATTTTAATGTTCTGCTGCCATATGAACAAAAGTGTTGTAACATTTGTAGCACTTATCAGTAACACAAATTTAGTGTAAAGCTCAACTTAAACATGTAAAACAAAAAATAGCAATAATAATAAATTAAAGCTTATTGCCACTGACAGGGAATTCTCTTTATGGGGAAAAAATCTACCAAAAACAGGCAATTTCTGAGGTAATCGCAGGGAGCAGCATTACCATTTTATGTTCAATACCAAAGTTTAACTTGGCAGTGGTTACAACTAACTTGTTTCTGTCATATTCGATGCTCGAAGAACTTTAAACTGAAATGCTTGCTAACTCGATATGCTTGCATGGTTATTTGACGTTAACACGCGTTTTTTTGTTGTTGCTTTCTCGCGTGCATATAGTGAATGGCAGGGAAAAACAGGCAAAAACACATGGATACTTTGAAGCGAGAAGCGACTTCACCGACGGCGTCGATGCAGACCCCGCTCCGCTCCGCACAAAACTTGTTCCGTTCGCCAACTCACCGCCTCGCCTAAGCAAATTCCTGCGGGAAACACCGCCTTCCGCATGTCGGCTTTGTTTTTTTCCGGCCAGCACCTTTCTTCCTCTTTGAATCCGAGGCTGGGCTGACAGCGAGGTTATTGGCGCATTATCACCACCTACTGTTCTGATTCAAACCCCTACACCGCAGCAACAGACCTTCACAAAATAAAAGCATGTGAGCAACATGCATTAACCCGCGTTAAAGTAAATATCGCCGTTAATAGTCTAATGAATTAACGCGAAATTAACGCGTTAACTTGCCCAGCCCTAACTATTATACAAGAAAAAATGTGTTTTAACAGGGATTTATATACTTTCAAATCTAGGTTGTCTCTAAACCATCTAAAATAAATATGTATGATGATAATGTATTATCAGTAAATGCTCAAGCTCTGTGTTTTGATGGATAAACATCAGTGAAGAATTTATACAGCAGTTTTAGATCTTTATTGTTACTTGTAACAATAGTTTTCCTTCCTGAATTCTTGTTCTTGTTCTCTTTATGCTGTCATTGTGCCAGTTTATCCGCACCTGCCAACATTTTTGATAGAGATTAATGGAAACATGATGCCAGCTCAACAGTCTGACTTAGCTAGTGCCCAAAATCTTTGCTTTTTATTACCCAAGGCTTTGCTTTAAAAGGCAATATAACAGTTTTGCCGAAGCTTGAAAAACTTAGTCTTTAACAATAGAGAAAAAACTCCCACTGTTGACAGTCACGGTTGTATAACTTGAATATTGAGAAAATGCTGTAACTTAAAATATTCAATTGACCCTGAGAAATATTTGTACGTCTTTCGAAAAAACAACAAAACCACCAACACCTGGGGTGTAATTCTATGATGCTATAACAGGTTTGTTTATAATTTAAGAGTGTATTTAATTAATGTCAGAGTCAGGGCAGATGTTGATGAATAAAAATACAGCAGGGAGGACTTTAGTCACAAGTATAATATCTTCAAGCGCCGGCACTAATTAAAAACACCAGGATGCAGGAGTCATGGATAAGGAATAGTTTTTCCATTTTATTTTTGGCTGCTTTGCAGCTCGTGTGAGTCCATTAACACCCTCTGGGAAGTTTCATTTCAGCAAACATTTTTTGTTTATGCAATATATTTGTTCTTGGGGCGGGGCTGATGTTGTATTGGATGTATGACATTACAATATTCTACAAACACTTATAAAACACGGTACTTAAACCAAAATGATGATTCGGTGGTATAGGGTTGTTTCAGCTCTGGAAAGGCTTGAGTTTTAACTAACTGCATTTCATGATGCTTCAACTGTGTGCATGGCTAAATGTAAGCACAGCAGACCACAAACACAAGACCTGAAGCACTGATCTTTGAAAATACGTTTTTGTCAAGTTGGTACTTGTGTCGTGTTCTATTAAGTGTCTCAAAGCTTTAACACATTTAGGATTGGCAGCAAGACAAGCTTTCTTTTTTGCAAGATGCATTCTATTTAACTGTGGAGACATACATTATTCATTTTTAAAGCCACATTCTCTGAGTGGATCATTTGGCCTGTGATCGTGCCTTGCGGGGGAAGTCTGTTTATTCCTTATTGAAATAATCTCTCAGAAGAAGAAAAAGTTGCCCATGTGAAAAATCTGATTTTCTGGCAATGCACCAGAATGCAGAGGAGTGACAGAGAATAGAAGTGGATAGGGGAAACTGTGTGAGTAGGATTTTCTTTTGTTATAGACTATCAAAGGAGACAAACAGCTCTCATTCCACCAGTTGACAGCTAATTGCTACCTCCAAACCCCTTTACAATCATTATCTGTGCTACCTGATTTTTATGCTGGCACTTGTGCTGAGCATGATCCTTAACTTGGAGGCTGCAGCCTCTGTTAAGTGTTTTGCTTAACAGGATAACTTTGCTCAAAGCTGCCTATTCATTTTCCCTACAAAATTTCATATTTACGCCTGCGTGGTTGCATGTGAATGTGCATGTGTGCCTTATGTGTGGGTGTGAACAATGCACACTACATAGTTGCCATACCTAATGCGCTTGTTACCCATCTCAGAGTCCCCCGAGGCATGTGTCCCTATCCAAGGACTTAGTCATGGTGCAGTTTTAACAAGCACTGTTGATGTGAGGCCATTGAGAGCTTGCAAGATTGCAGTCAATGGTAATTTCATGTGCCACACAGAGTGCAAATGAGCTCTGCAAATATCACTTGGGCTCTCAGTCTGTGTCAGTGACAGCAGGAAGGCTCAGGCGCAATGGCTACAGGCTGTAGGTAGGGGATATTATTGTGCTGAGAGCAGGCGGCACAACAGGCCAAAGAAAATTAACAAGCTTTGCCTGCAGCCTTTGGTCATGGAACTTACAGACGCTCAAGAAACTTTTTTTTTAATGAGTAAGTAATCTGAGAGGGTAAGTGGAAGTATGGATTCAAACACTTTATTCTGCTTCAAATAAGATATTCCTTATATTTTAATTTTTGATTTAAGTATACTGTGACACATCTACTGATAACGCTTGCTCTTAGACCTACATATTTTCTCTGCTCTTAATTTCCACCCTTGTTAATCGATGGGAGTTTGTTTTTCTGATGGCTTGGAGAAAGCCATGGCTTGAAAGCAGTTCTCACCATTCAGGCTGATGTTTCTAAGCAGCACACACAAAACTAATCCTAAAACTCACAAAACTATCATGGAAATTAATAAAATATTCATGACTTTCTTGTCTGCTTTTCAGCCATTGATAGCTGGTACTACTCCCTTTATTTGTGACAAGAATTGTAACTTGGTTGGGGTTGTAAAAATCACAACTCACATCTCCACCGGTCAAATGAAATGGGAATATATTTTCCTTGAGATTAACATGGATATATGATTCTGATTTTAAAAAGGACAAAATATTTGGTTAGACAATATTTAATCTAGGATTTTTTTGACAACACCGTATGTATTTGCTCCTCTTACAGCTGTTCTCTTGACTAACTCATCACAATTTCTCCCTGATCCTCCAAACTATAATAATCTAAATTACAATCAATAAAGCCTTGGCTATTGTTATCCCGATTAACCATAAATAACAGCTGTATTGAGCATAACATTTTGTAATTCTTAAAAACAGACCTTTGAGTTGCCATTGTGTCAATAAAAATGATCTTTGCTAGAAAAAATGCATTTGTGATTGGATTTGCACAACACGTCCCCTTCTAAGTGTGGCCCTAAGAATTCTCAGCTTTTAAAGGCTACAAAGTCATTTCTCTTAGTCCTCCCTTTACAACACTGACAAATTGAGATTCCATACTTTTAAAACCAAAGTTTTGCAGTTAAGGTCACATGACCACTGGAAATAGGCTCCAGCTCCCCTGCCACCCTGGGTATAAACAACGGATGGTTTGTCTGAGATTTTGTTCTTTTCAGAATATGCACTATCAAGCACACTAAAATGCATATCCCTGTACGCCCCCTTTAAAGGCATACTATGCAACATTTTTCAGTTAATTAATGTGTTCCATACCGTTTTGGATGATTAAATGAGTCATTTCAGGTCGAACAAAGGTTTTCTCGGCCGCCCTGGGGGTCTGTGGGGGAAATACCGCACTTGCAATGCAAGAGCCCTCGGCCCGCACACACAGAAGTCTCGCTTTACGGCGAGAACTCCATGTGTTTTTGCTCTGCCATTCACTATATGCACGCGCGAAAGCAACAACAAAGAACCGCGTGTTAACGTCAAATAAACACGCAAGCATATCGAGTTTTATTATTATTATTTTTTTTTTTTTTTTATGTTGGTGAGACGGTACCGCGGCGAGGCGGCGGCGGGGGCGGCTGCGGCTTGGCGAGGCGGCGGCTGCGGCTTGGCTAGGCGGCGGCGGTAGCGTCTCGCCAACATAAAAAAAAAAAAAAAAAAAAATAATAATAATAATAAAACTGGCGAGGCGGCGGCGGCGGCGGCGGCGGCGGCTTGGCGAAGCGGCGGCTTGGTGAGGCGGCCGCGGCGGCCGCCTCGCCAAGATAGCGCTGCGGGAAGCTTGATGTACATACCTTCACTGTGTTAGTCATTGTTTGTACTGCTGTTTTTTCCACTTTTCGTTGCGTTCGCCTGTCTGCTAAGCTCAAAACAACCGCGCCTGTCTTGACGGAGAAACCAGAACAGCTGAGCATCTTTACGACAGTGCACTTTTACTTTCGCCCTCTGGGGGGAGCCTCACTGGAAAATCAACCCCGGTTGCATAGTATACCTTTAAAGGAAATCCCCATGAGAAGCACACTGTAGTAAAGTATTATTGAGAAATGTACTTTACGACTGTATGTCAGCATTCCTATTCTACCGCAGTAAAAGCAAAAACCGGCAAGCCTATATGTGAAAAGCCAAAAGGGAGTTAATTGAAAGAAACCTGCTCCTGTTCTAGAGAAACGTACATGAAATTCATATAAAGATTAATATTCTTAATAAAAAGTGACAATGATATCCAACATTAAAACAGGGGTAAGCCCTTATGGTTGAAAGAGGACTCTAGAATGTAAAATATCAGCCTGAGGGGGGAATATAAGACAAAAAACAAGAACAATAACTTTAATGGCCAAATGTTTTGAAATAATGTTGGTGTCATTTTTCATTCCATTAAGCTGAATCCATTAGCAGGTCAGAGGCTCTTAAAGTGTCTCTCTGGCACCTCTGTTATGCCTCTATGTCCAGAAATAACTTGTACCTTAAAATGCTGCTGAGTTATAAAATGGGACACAGTTTGAACTGGAAGCACTCCCAAATGAAACAATGTTCTTCCAGCTCAAGTGTGACAATGAAGTACGAGGAATGAAAATGCAAAGGTTTGAAAGGTATCAAGGAAAATAAGGGAAGAGGGAGTAAGCATGAGCTGTTGAGAGGACGATCCAGAGAGAAACTCTCCTCATGAATTAAGAAACGCGTGGTAATGGAGTCTATGGTCTCATTGCGATTTGTGATCGAGGCAGCCATGCATTCACTCCCTGCTTATTAGGAGGGAATGGAAAGACCCAGTTTTTTTGATTAATCCTTTTAAGTGTTGGGGGGGGGAGGCTGGAGACAAGCAGGTTAAATAACAAAACAGAAGAGAAGAAAAGATCGTGATGAGAGGAATAAAACATTATATACATCTTTACCTTAACACTGACTGACTGACTGAAGAGGGACAATCACAGACGGTGACAAGATACCAGATTAGAGAAACAAGACAGTTCCGCCATGGTGAACTATAACTGTGAAACATGTTTTTCAGGGTAGTGAGGTATAAAACGAAAGCAGATTAACACTTTAAACCCTCAGCATTTGTCTTATATACACTTCTTTAAAAGCGGGCTGAATAAAAAAGTTAATAATAATTAGAAGCTAATCTGTAAGGATGAAATCAAATTGTTTTAAAGTTCCACAATGGGTCTCACCAGCAACTAAAAATCTTCACAGCAGCTCTGTGAATGTCACCTGGATATTCCTCTTACCTCCCTCCCCCAAAAAATTAAAAATTAAAAACAAATATTTTGCACTTTTTTAGGCTGTAGCTCCACTACGTTGTTCTAAAAGACGAAATTCTATGACGTAATTTTCTTAATGTTATTGGCCATCACCTTCCATTTTACAAAAATAGCTTTTTGGCTATTTGAACACCTTAGTCTCAAACCCAAAAAAGGATCCACATTCTTCTGGTGAAAAACTGTGACCCAAGACTCAGACTCTTATCTCAGCAATTGGATGAATTTTTATGCAAGAAAAATAATAACGAATAGCTAGTTAAAAAAGCTAATGTATTTAAAGGAACTATACCTGAATTTATTTTGTCTGGTTAAGAATATTTTTATGCAATCTATTATGAATTAAAAGACACAATTTGATAACAATTGACTAATTGCGTGATCGAGCGAGTCCAGGCTTTTCTTAGTAGGAATAAGCAATGAATTGAGGAAAACCGGGAAGACTTTTCTCTGTCAATGGCACAATGAGGTACAGAGCTATTGCTAAGCAGCAGCTCCTCCAGCGCGTTCACAACAGGGTATGTAAACAGAACAGCATGACATGCATGTAAGTCTTGACCATTCACATAGGAACGTATCACTTACTCGAGACGTAGCCCTTAATGTTAAAGAAAACGAAGAAAAGTCCCTTAAAGCAGCTTTGTTTGCTCCGGAGGATTATGCATGAGCTTGACGCTCGTCTTTAGTCTTGTGCATGTCGAGGGTTTCTCATTGGGGGAAAAAAGCAGTTGGGGGCGGGGCTTACAGTTCAAACAAAGCTGTTCTCCTCACTCATGGTTTATATTTGTGCAGGATCAGGTAGAGTTCCTTTAATCCCACCACTCCCGTCTGGTAGGTGGCAGTAATGTAACTAAGGTTCTCTTGCCACCCACCCGGAGAATGCACAGGAAGCATTGGCTACCTCAGCACCATACCAAGCCTCTGGACTACCGTCTATGGAAAAACATGTAGCTCACAGCAAGGACACCACTTACCTATGACAATCGTGGAACAGACAAATGCTGTGACCAGCCCACAATGGACCAAATGATATGGTTCATAAACGGAAAAGTCTATGTCTGACTTGACAAATCAAGGTCTCTTTCGTCTATTCATTGACACATGCGTCCACAACAGATTTATGGGACTTGTCAAATGTGGATACTTGATAAAGATGTTTAAGATTAAAATATGATTAGAAATTTGATATTTCTTCTAGTTGCGCTCACATAGCAACACTTTTGTGACTGATATATCTAAACTGACTGTAAGAAATATTTTACTTTTAATACTGTAAGTATTGTAAGTTTTGCATTGTTACCTGTACTTAGGGACTTATGCCTTTGTTGAGTGCCATAAATGTGAAGAGCAACCAACCTGAGTCACAGGAGCGGCTGAATCATTATTGTAAAAACCTTTTTTGTATTTAGAAGAAGGACAGAGATACGATTAACCAAAGTGGTGAACGGCATCATCTACTGAATATGATGGCATCAGTAATCTGACAATCAAAAGGTTGTTGGTTTGATTCCAGTTTATCTCATCACGTCAATGCGCTACTGATCTTAGTATCAGCGTATGAATGTGTACATGTTAGTGATTTCGACTGGATGAATGTGGCTCTAAGTGTAAAGCACTTTGAGTATTCACTATGACAAGAAAAGTGCTATAGTGGGCTATAAATTTAGTCAATTTACCATGGGTAACAGCATTGTATAAACCACAAAAGACAGGGATGAGATTTGCAGTTGGCTTTGTTCCTGCTCAGTGTCAACTGAAAAAAGATTTGTTAATAGAGATGTGTCCCTTGTAGTTCTGTGAGGAGGAATGTTCCATCATCAAGGCCCTGCAGCAACATATGTGATTAGAAAAGTTCACCTTAAGCTTTATGGAAACTGCATTTGTAATACAGAAGAAAGCTGAACAGAGAAATGTCAAGGATTTAATTGCAACATTAATATCAGTTTGTCTATCTGACAGGACAGAGAGGAAGTGGTTTTGTATTAATCTATTAAATTAATCTGTGGGCTGTACATTTATTTTTGTTGCACCTTGGAGTTCTAAAAATATGGAGGATCCACAACACACCAGAGGAAAGAGAAACAAGGAAGCAACCTGTAGATCATTTTTACGATCAATTAAATATTCTTGAGAAGCTCTAAATAAAAAGAAACATAGTGAAGGTTAACAAGATCTCTTAAGTTTGAATACCATAGTGAGCAGTTGTTGTGGCAAACAAATCTAAAAAACTCTTTTTATGCAACATTCTTCCTATGTTGCCATTTTCATGGGATGTAGAGGATCCTAAAAGTAAATTGTTAACAGTTACTATGTGCATGCTGCTTGAAAACATTATCTCAGACAAATTTGCTGAACATTTTGGCACCACTGATAATAAGATGTCTTAAAAAGTCTTAAATTAATGAATATTTTCTTTTAGTAGCATAGTCTCACATTTACAAATCAGCTAAAAAAATCTAATTAGAAATAAACAATTTTCAATAAAAGCAGTGATGCCACAATTATTTTTTACCAATGTCTCTTTTGCTAGTAGAACATAACTTAGCACTCTCTTGCAGGGTTTCACAAGGAGGAAACATGCAGTGATGACTCAAATCTAGATCAGTAGGGTCCAATATCAGGCCTCAAGGGCCAGTGTCCAACATATTTTAGATCTCACTCTGAGTCAACACACCTGAATCAGATGACAGCTTCATTACCAGACCTCTGGAGAACTTGAAGACATGTTGAGGCGCTAGTTTAGCCATTAAGATCATCTGTGTTGGAACAAGGACACATCTAAAACCTGCAGGACACTACTGGCCCTTAAGGATTGGAGTTGGACGCCCCTTGTCTAGATCATCCAGAGAGCCTTCACAGGTTTTCTATGGTGTTCATGTCTAGGAACAGAGTAAGCCAAAAAAAGAACAAAGATTTTGTGTCCTTTGAACTACTTTTGTATTAATTTGATGTTTTGGACCATTCTTCCTGCTGATAAATGCAATGATGGCCCATTTTCAACTCATATCTACAGTTCACCTGAATGCAATTTCAAATCTATTTGAAATAGTTAATCTAGCCATAAAGTCCAAGGTTCCTAGGACTTGTGGAAAAGAGACAGGCCTCCAGCATGCTAGATTTCCACTATACTTGTATAGTGGATATAGTGGATATGAAGTGGTTTTCCACATCCACCTGGGTTGTTGCAGAACAGCTCAATCTAAGGCTATGTTTATACTGCAGGCAAATGTGACCCAAATTCGAGCGTTTGCCCATATACGACCCATATCCACCTTTTTCGTGCCACATCCGTATGTGGTACTAATTCAGATATGTACTGGATATTTCACTCTCTCCATAAAAGACCATTTTATGCTGTGCTGTTTTTCTTTCCTTATTTCGTCTTGCTATGATGTGGGCTTCATATTGTTAGCTCCCATTGGTCAGCAGCTTTATTATAATAACAGCAGTATGATGGTGGTCGCATTTAGTAGTAGTATGAACGTCCACCTCAAAAAAATCTGATTTCAGCAAAAAAATTGGAATTGAGCATCAATACCTGCAGTGTGAACGTAGGCAAAGACTCATTTGACTTATGCTCACAGTACCAGGTAAAGTTCCAGTAATGTTCAGCAAACTATGCAAATTGAAATAGGAAAGAGCATCAACCAGGATCTACCAGGATATACACAGTTTTTAAAGGAGCAATAAACAAAATATTACCACTAGGTGGGCTGTTGAACACTGTGTGTAGACCAAAACAACATGTATGGCAAGCCACGCCTCTTTCTACCTCCAAAATCTAACGCTACAGTTATCCATTTCAGTTTTACATTTTTTGTCAAATAAAATAATTCCCTGAATGTAAGCCAGGATCATAGTGGACATCTTACAAGCCTGCCGGGCTGAATTAAACAATGCTAACTATGTTAGCTGGGCTATCGGCTACTCACCTCAAATAACAGTAAAGCCTAGCCTATTGCTGGTCCAGCAATTAACCAACATGCCACAATTATAGCATTATATTGAACTGAATCAATGCTGCACAAGTAACACCACTAAAAACAAATTGTATTCATGACTTCATGCTGTTACTCACCGGTCCGGAGGAGAAAAGCTAGCTCTGAGTCAAACTGGAACTGCTTCTGCTCTTGAAATGCTCTCCACCTTGGAAACGCGAGGCATATGTTAATCCCTGTTGTGTCTCTTTCCTTATCTGACAACTTCTTTGCCAAAGAACGTTGTTTTTTGTGGCAATAATGGGCCCTGATCGTCTTCAGATGAGCACGGCAGTGGCATTTTATGGGGAGGGAGGGGATAAGCCCGGAGTGGCAGCTGTTCACATGCACGTACTTGCAGCACATGCCCGGCCGCCCGGCTTCTTAGACAAGAGACTGGAGAACAAAACAGAGAGATGGTGTGTGACGTCATACCACATTCCATCTAAAAAGATACCTTCAGTTCTTCACAAAACTATTTTAGTTCTTTCTATCTAAAAATAATGACATTTTGCTTGTTGCTCCTTTAAGCATGTTTATCTTTTTATGGGATTCTAATCTAGACTACTTTAGGTAGAGCCACAAAATTATGTGGTGTTTCTCAGTGTTTATCTCTGCACCAAAATGAAATTGGTTTAATTCAGGCCCACGCTACATTTTTCTGACATTTTCTGACAAGGATTTGTTAGGGTACACTTTGCTTAATAAACAGACAGCTACAATTGTTGTAGACCTGAAGATAACAGAATTTGTAGCTATAACTGAGAGTAGATTATGGGATGATTGAAACAACATTGCAGAGCAATAGTCCAAAAGGTTGTTTCTGCAAAATTGATGCAGACAATTGATACATTTGCTGCATTTTAGTTATGAGCATTTGTAAGCGACAAGACATGACTGGCTACACACTAACAGCTGCCAGTGTATTTCTTTACACAACTGCTGGGTCTGTGCTGTTGGAACAGAAATTCGTTACTTTCATTCAAACTTTGGGTCAAAAAGTGTGTCGAGAAGAGACTACAAGACAACTCATCATTCCTTCTCACACGCCACCCTTTTGAACTATAAAACAACCTAATCAGATTATAGCTATATCAATTTGATTTGAAGTGATGGCTCAGGATAAACTAAGGAAACATCAATGTGATTGATTTCATGGGTGGAGCCTGAATCTGTTATTGAAGCTATCAACAATATTTGTTTAGTAATCAAGGTTGTTTGTCATCCTTTCTAAATCTCCCTCTGGTAGCCTTATTTGCAGATATTAGTGTTAAAAATTAACAAAGTAATCTTGATCAGACCCATCAGTCCATTTTTAATTGTGTTATCAAAATATCCCAAAATTGGGTTGTTTTTAATCCAGCAGTTTTAAGAGTGTTGAATCAATCTGCTTGCAATAATTTTAATCAAATGGAACTGGTTCTGGCAAGAAAGAAGATGTTGAAAACTACTGAGACTGGTACAAATTTTCATGATAGCAGGCTATTTTTGTAAGCTCAATTTGACAGTGGGAATAGTAATTTTGAGGTCAGATATACAGATTTAATATTCACAAATTGCATCCCACACAAACATTTTTTCCCCTCTTAGCTCCTTTTCTTTTTAAACAGCATAAGTTCTCATTAGAAATCCAACAGTGCACTGTTTATGTGGTCATTAGGTTTTAAACCATTGTGGAATAAAACTGTAGGTGTTGTCTCTCTGAGACAGAGACAACACCTCATAAAAATCCAATAAATTTTTAGACAGAGATGAACGCATAAAAAACATGACAAGAACAGAAGTAATACTTTTTTCTACAACACCAGTATCTTGCTTTTTGTATCAGTATTTTGTAAGGGCAAAATCAGTTTTAGTTGCTTGGGTCCTGGTGCTTGAAATTAGATTCAGAGACAACGTAAAATGAAGGAAGTTAATAATATCCATAAATACTATTTAAAAATGATCTTAGGATTCCTTATTTAAACTGCTGTCAAATGTATTTGCGTACTGACCAATTTCTTTTGTCTTTCTTTTTTGGTTAGACTTGCTTGTTGTGGATTTTTAATCAATTTATCTTTGAAAATTGTTTTAATTCGGCCACATTAAAGGGTTCTCAAACTTAAACAGCCAGTACGAGGCTGTGCTGCTACATTCCAATTGAATTTAAGGACTAAGGCACTCCATGTGGAGCGGGATTTGATGATGTGCTCTAAATCATTGTCCTTCTGCATTATCAAGTCAAGAACTGTTGGCTGGGATTCCACTCCCAGGATTTTCTGGTAGACAGCAGAATTCATGGTTCCATTAATTATTATAAATTGTCCAGGTTCTTAACAGCATGGTGGCCCCACACACTACCACTACAAAATTTGTCTGTATAAAATGTTTTTTTTTTTTTTACTTCTATGTTGATGTTTACACCAGATCAAAGGGGATGTACCCTTTCATAAAGTTGTACTTTTCACTCAACAATTAGCAGAATATTTTTTCAGGACACTTTTGAAAAATGGTCCATGGATCATTTTGTTGTTCTTGGCATCACAGCGATGCCATTTCTGCCCACTTTTTTGTGTTTAATGAGGCAAATAAAGTTCTGCAGTGCTGTACATGCTGTTATGGGTTCTTTTGTGGCTTCCTGGATGAATTCCTGATGCTATTTTGGTTTGGTGGCCACTCATAGCAAGGTTCTGTTTCATGTTTTCTCCACTTGCAGATCATGTTTTCATTGTAGTTGTGGAGTCTCAAAACCTTAGCAATGGCTTTGTAATCCTTTCTAGACTGATAGATTTCAATAGATCTATTACAAATCTCGAATTTTCTATTGATCAAAGCATGACCTCTTATGTTTTGAATGTTTTTTTTAACCCTACTGCATGTTGTCAGACATGTTCTATTTTAGAGATTTCTTTATTCCACAGGTATAGCCGTAATTACACCTGGGTGTGGGAAGTGAAATTGAATTGAGCTTTCCAGAAAATGTGGTTAATCACAGTTAACTCTTAGCAAGGAGGATTACGCTTTTCACATAGAAACATGTATTTTACTATTTTTGTATTCACTCATTATTTGAAAACTGATTTATGAATTTATTTTTTCTGTAAAAATTAGTACGATGTTCTGAAACACTTAAGTGTGACAAAAAACAAAATGACAGACATCTTTATTTGAACCAATATTTTACTCCATAGTAAAGTATTCATATTTATATGTCAAACTGTAATAAGTTATGTTATTTATTTCAGTCTATGGTGTCACTGTACAATGATCAGATACACTGCATTCATTTCACAATTAATTGTAGCGAAATCACAGCAGTCAAAGCATGTAATTAGTTGCCTTTTACTTTGTAGATTAAAAGAAAGCAGATTCTACCTTTGCACTTGTACAGTTATTTGGTTAAACAATTCATTTTTTCCACAAAAAGCATCATACCTCTCAAGCTTTCCCACATCTCAGACATTGGCTTGCAACGCCGTTCTAATTACGATTACGGAGACATTTTTGCACATTGTTACCAGCGTTTGAGCCAGCTCTCAAAAATACCCGAAAGATAAATAGTGTAAATGAGACAAACTCAGAACTCACTCGCTCTGCCAAGTCTATGCTTTCATCCATCAAGGAACTTCAGCACTGACACTTTTCTCTATCACCTATCTACTACAAATCACCCAGTTCAAATAGTTCTCTTATGTTCCCACTGGCAATGTTGCTAAAAAGACTTGAGGTGAGGAGCTTGTTTCATTATTATTTTTTGTTCATGTCTAACTCCATAGCTAGACCTCAAAACACTTCCAACAAGCAATACCTGCACCGCAAGTTACCATGGAAACTCTACTCTTAAAAATAGACCTGGAGCAAAGAAAAAAAAATCCTGTTAGAATGTGCTTCCTTGATGTGGTTTAAGAAAATATATGCTTCTGGGTGCACCAAAAACAGGGCAGCGTTTGGCTCTGTTGCAGAATGCCAGTGATGGTGTTAAAACAACCTAGAAACTGTTTTTATTTGAAGAATATTGCAGATGGATATGTTACTTTAAGTGACAAAAAAGTTTAACATTTTTACGTATATTTAGAAGCGCAGAGAGCAGTAGTACAAGGTGTGTTTTTCATTCCTGCTATGAATGAAGTCTCTACAGAATAGCGTTTAGACAGCTATGACAGACAGTGCTTTACTCGTAGGATTTACATGTGAGTGTGGCTGATGAGGCACCGGTAGGGTGTAATTCTCCTTTGTACAAATCCCGACCCACTGGTGATTTTAAAGTTGTTGTTTGTCCTGTGTTGTCATGCGACTTCACACCTCCTGTTTGTCATAAAATGAATTAAAGCTTTGTCACTCTTGATGACATATCACTCCACACTTGTCACAACCAGCCTCCCCACTGTGGGTACCTCACAGACACTCCCTGGGTGCAGAAAGCATTTTGCAGTTGGTGGAAATTTGTTCATTGAAAACTCTACGTGAGTTTGTTTTCAGCAGATCGCATGGAATTGTGAAGATGTGAAATAATCTAAAGATGAATTCCTCTTTTATTGTTCTAGCACAATCTCATTGTGATTTGGACAAAATAAAAATTTTTAACGCGTATTCCAAGCGTATTAATATGACGCAATCCAGAAGCCCGTTTCTCTTGGTTGGACAAGGAGCCATATTTATCTTGACACAATATATAGTGAGCAGGATGCTAACAGAGGTAAAAAATATATATTGAAAGCCTGCCTGCTGTTAGTTGCATGTTTGAGTTGCCAAGTCGCCATAACAACTATTACATGCTATGTATATGGCAGCAGGTTGTTTATTGAGAGGAGCCAAGAATTTTTTTTTCCGATGGTTAAACATAAACACACAATGGTTGAAATTAAAAGTGAAACTTCAGACCTCGCTTGCTGTCTGATTAATTTGACTAATAATTATTTGATCAGTTAGGGGCTCCTGTGGAGCATTCAAAACTCATTACCAGATGGTGGGTTGGTCCTTTATCATGATAAAAAATATCAAATTAAAAAGGTAAAGTACCTGATCATAACTCAGAAAGAAATTGAATCCCACTCTATTACTTGCTAGCTTACATTCCTAAGTTTTCTCAAATTCATAACTACTCTTCCACTTCCCTGAGAGGAGGTGGCATTGAAACCACAACTCTTCATCCCTGCTGAACAGATACGCCATGTCTTCTCTGCTCATTGGACCCACTACTGGCCGTCGGACATCCTCCATTGTTCATCAGAATGAGAGTGAGAGGTTGTCTTGGGGCAGAGAAAACTGGTTCAGCATAAAACTATATATATATATATATATATATATATATATATATATATATATATATATATATATATATATATATATAGATAGATAGATAGATAGATAGATAGATAGATAGATAGATAGATAGATAGATATGGTTGCTAAGTAATGCTGCAGCTAATATCTTCTTTTATTAACTGAGTCACATATCTCGGATTTGAAGTCACCACACTGTTTCACTGTCTTGTGAGTATATAAACGTTTGTTAAAGGTGTAGTGGACGATCTTTTTCGGCTCCTATGCAATTTTTAATATAGATGTCGAAATGGCTGCAAGCAGATGCACAATGATACAGCCGTACATCTTTGTTATCCAGTCAGACCCAGAAGCACAACCAGCAAGGATCCGCTCAGTCAAAAAATAAATAAAAAAAATCATTAATTCACACATACCATAACATCACAAGACAGTTCTCCGTTGGTGGTGACAAGCTTCCACTCTCCTAAATTATTTCTTGTTTTTATTTTTTTCAGCCGCTCGCCACATTTGCCTAACCTACATGTTTTGTAGTTCTTCTAGTGAAGGCTGTAGGCTTGGATTTTTTTTGTATCCTCCATGTGCGTTTCTTTCGCGTAATGACGTGTGACCTAAAGGCTGTTTGAAATCGGCACAGCAGTCTGAAGCTCCTTTCCTAACCATGATAGTGTTCTTGCTGTAGACCCCATAAAAGGTCAAGGAAAAGAAGCTGGGAATAGGAGCTAGGAATAGGCGCTAGGAACTATGTTTTCGGATGCAGCCTGGAATATAACCCCAGAAATGGGGGAAGTCTCCTGGGATAACCTTAGGCATTCAGTAGCGTTAGCTTGCACTAAATCATGTTTTTGACAAACAGCAATGCAAAGCACACAAGAAAAATTATTAAGTACTTACATCTCTGTCATCAACAGATTTCCAACAAACAGTAGGGACAGAACTTTCCTTCGGTAGAAGTGTTTTGGTAAATCCTGCCGTGTACTCTCAGTAGATTTCCAGACAGTCCTTACTTGGCAATGTCAAGGAAGGTTGTCCCTGGCTGGGAGTTAGCCAAGTAAAATAAAATGAACTCCGAGAATGTGCATGGACACATGTTGTATATTGCAGCCTACAATTAAACATTTGTCATTTCCATTGTGCAGCTCATACACCGGTGAACCTGCTCCTCTTCTAAAAATGGTGGGAAAAAAGTGGGAGGAACTCCGCTTGGTCTGCTAGGTGAGCAGCTGGGCTGGGTGGGCTCGTCTAGGTTTCTCGGTGATGGCCTTCTGTGACGCAAGATTCCAACAAAAAAAATTGTTATTGCCAAAAACGACTGGATACTTTTTTTTAGCACTTGGGCTCCTTCTAGAAGCAATAGAGATTCAAATGGAAGTACAAAAATGTGCAAAAACCTTTATTTGCAAGGCATTATTTGGACTTCTGCCAGCCTATAGCTGCATAATGTTTGCTCAAACAATTTGCTGCATCTTTCTGTCCTCTTTGCTCGGACGTGAGTTGGGCAAGAAGGCTTTTGTCCACTCAGAGCCCTCATCCTTGAACTTGCTTCAGAAAACATTGAAATTAATTCAATTTATGTCATTGAGTGTTTTTACTTCAAAACTAAAGGTTTTTCAGGCGGATTCAATAAAATGTACCATTTTTCATGGTTTGGCTTCTTTTTACAATGTAACTTTTTGTGTGTCTGGTTGTTGCTGCCTCTTGGTCAGGACTCCCTTGAAAAAGATGTTTTTTAATCTCAGTGGGACTATACAGTAGTCTGGTTAAATAAAGGTTAAATAAAAAAAATTATTAGAAAAATTAAAATATCTAAGCCCAAACACTGTAAAAGGTAATCAGAAAAGTTCTGTACAAAATGGTAAAAGCATGTTTTAAGGTTTTTTACATATTTTTTAGCAGAGATCCCATTAAATAGCACAGTAGCACCATCAAACCATGTCAATTTTCTCCTGTTGAATCATGGCAGTGTGGTTGACATGGATGCTGCATTTTAGATCATGTTAGCAATAAGTAGCATAGGCTCATTTTTATTTTATCGTAACATACAGTTGTTGTGGATATATATGTCCATTACATTTATCACCTTTCCTTGAAATGATTCATAATTTGTTTCTTCTCTTTGTTGAGCCAATTATATGTGAGTGACAGGCTCTAGTGAGTATGAGCCCCAGGCTGTTTTCTGATTTACATTAGGTCCCCTATTTCATCCAGAACAAAGAAAAAACAGTAATTTGCTGATAATGAGGAGAAAATACATAGTAGCAGGTACTTAAAATAAGTTATTCAGAGAAAGGAGAAGGCAGCAATAAAAGTAAATCCAGAAGCCTCCCGTTCAGGCTGTGGTTGGAAAAAGAAACACCTTTGTTTGAGGCAGCTGTGGCTCAGGAGAGGTGCAGTCATCTGTCAGCAGGAAGGTTGACAGTTTGATTCCAGCTCACTGCTTCACATGTAAAACTACAAACTACAGGCAAAACTGTGAACCCCAAATTATTTCATTTCAATTAATCAGACTGTATGGTCTGTATATGTACTGTATATCATATGATTTCTAATCAAAAGCTGTTTGAAACAAAAAAGCTCTATATGAATGCGGACCATTACTCTTTATCTAAATATATTATTGCCTCACTAAAGAACCTGATAATTTAGACATTTTTTAAAGAAATTAGGCGCATGGTGGTGCATGCAACCCATGTTCAGAGACCTCAGTCCTCAATGTGGCTGTTGGGGGTTCAGGACGGCGGAGAGAATCACCAGGACAACGCTTCCCTCCAGTCATGACACTGCTCGCAGACATTACCTGAACAGGGCTCAGACAACCATAAAAGACCCCTTCGACCCTCACTATGGACGGTTCACCCCACTGCCCTCTGGCAAGAGGTTCAGCAGCTTAAAATGCAGATCAATCAGATTCTGAAACAACTTCAATCTACACGTCATAAGACTGCTGCTGAACTCCCAATACTCCCCCCGCCCCCATACATACAATACTATTCACTTAACATGGACACTGTACACTATCTTGCACTTAGTAGCTGTAGTGCATAGTCATATGATCCGTTCATCGTTGCAGTTTTGTGATTCCTGTCTATTCCTGCCTGAGAAGCTGCTGTGTGCACTCCCATGACGTTCTCCCGTGCTCTCTGTGCTGCACTGGCAATCAGAGCATCGTGGTTACACCTCTGGCAGCTGTCACACCAGGAAGGAGCACCATATATTCCTGGCTCTCCCGGTGTGTAACTACCAGATTCTTGAAAGCAATCGTGTGAGTAGGCCATCCAGCATTCTTTGTACTGACCTCCTGTTACTGACCTTTCTCATTCCGGTTTTGCTCCTGCTTGCCATGCCCCTGTCGGGTACTCCTGTTGGCTTCTGATCTCTGGACACTGACCGTCTGCCTCTGCTCCTTGCTGGATTCTCCTGCCTCCCGTGTATGACCCAAGCCTGGATCCTGGACCTGTCTCCTGTCTGTGCCCCACTTGGATACCTCTGCATGGTGCATGTGTCTCCAGTTACCGATTATCTGGCCTGGATCCTGGATTCTCCTATTGCCTCCTCCTGGAAACTTCTGACAAGTGGACTGTCTCCTTGTGTATGACCCCTGAACTGACAACTTCCCTGCTAGCTCTTGCCGTGCCTAGCGACAACAAGATTCAGATCAGTCATCAGCCATTTTTAAAAGTATATAGTCCACAATGAACGGAAGCTAACTGGATACATAAACACTAGAAGTGCGCATGTTCAGCCAGTAAGAGGAAACTTACAAGGAGTGTGCACACACATTGGCATTACGTGAGTGTGTCACAAGGATTGGCATTTGGGACAACCAGTAGATAAGGGGATACTCCCAGAACTCGAAGCTGAAAAAGGTCCTCCACTGTATTTTTAAGACTTGACTTGAACTCCTGGACTGAGACTCGATTCTTAGTTTTTATCTTGTGTAATGAAGAGTGAAATCAACCTACTGATAGCAGCTCTGACAGGTGATTCAGTGCTGTGGATGTTTTAGTGTGAAAGGATGGACTTGATAATTGGCCAGTGACATTGGTGGATTATGGCTATTTCAGTATGGGAGGGCTGAGCTGCTAGAACTGGGGTTAAACTAGGGCTGGGCGATATAGAAAAAAAGCTTATCGATTAAAAAAAATGCATATTGATCGATATCGATAATTATTGAAAATATTTAAAACCATATTTTATGTGCAGCTCTGCCTGGACATTTTATGATATTGCTAAATTATTTAATTTTAATAAAGAACACAAACACAGAATTCCAATTAAATCTTTATTTAACCAACTTTTTTAACCATAACAGCATTTTTTTTTAAGAAAAATAACTTAAGAGACCTGAGTTATGTTATTAAATAAAGACTTTATTATTAAATAAAGACCAAAATAAATATACCAAATAAATAAATAAATAAATAAAATAGCCTATTTAGGTGGGAATACACTAGTTACTTCTCAGGTTTCATAATTGAGAGGCTGACGCAGGTCCGAGGTTGTGGCGTGTAAGGACACAGGCTGCAGCTCATTTTGCACTGATTCACGGCACTCGTTGCACAATTTAGGGAGCGCTGTTAGAGAAAAACTTGCGTCCCAGAACTTTATATCGCGGACTTTATACCTCGCGGAGTAGCGAGTAGTTGTTTGAAGCCAGGTTTTTTAACTGCAGACAACAGCAGCATGCCCGCGGCGGTGTCGCGCGGAGCTGCACAGCCCGCGCAGCAGCTCGTGCGGAGTGAGCGGCTTGCGTGATGAAACAAGTTGGTTGCGTTACCAGACTGTGTTTTTACCGGTTCCTTGCAAGTTTTACAAATCACTGTGGTTTATTTGTGTCAGGCTGGCGAACTAGTAAAACCCCGTTTTGGGACCGTTTCCTCCGCCGCTCCTTGCTGCCGACATATTCACATGCTCTGTGTTGTGGTTTGAGAGGGCGGCGCTTTGTGACGACTTGCCTGGGTCCGCGATTACGATTGGTCGAGATGAAGTAGTGAACTAATATGATTGGCCGGAAGGAAGGAAAACTGTTTCTATCGAACTATTATCGACCCTATTTTTTCCTATCGCGCCACACGTCTATCGATCGATATATATTGTTATCGAATTATCGTCCAGCCCTAGGTTAAACCCCAAAAGTTACAAATCTTACCGACCACCAAAACCAGACTTTATATGGCCCAAACTGCAGTGGACAACAGAGGCTGTGAACCCCCACTTCTGAGCCCTAGATAATGGTAGACCCGCAAAAAGAGACGAGGTACACGAGGTGGAGTGTGCACTGAACTAAAAGCTGATCCACACAGTCCAGCTCTGCCCAGTCCCCTCCTGGAACAAAGTTAGATCAATTGGCAACAAACTGGATTAAATCTGACTGAGGATTGCCTCACGTAAGATGGACAGCTGTGTAGCGATCTTCACGAAGACATGGCTGGACAACAACATCCCAGATGTCTTGGTCGATCTAGCAGGCCACTCTTTGTACCAAACCAACAGGGCTATAGCTGCGGGGAAGATCAAAACTGGAGGTCTGGCGATGTATATTCATAACTCTTGAAGCACATCAGCAAAAGCATCTGTGAACCTTCTGCTCCCCTGATGTGGAACATCTGGCAGTTGAGTGCAGACCATTTAAACTAATAAGAGAGCTCAGCTATTTGATTTTTATTGCAGCCTACATACAGTCAACAAGCCTATTATATATTCATATTTTGTGGTTGTTTTTTTATCTGATCCAAAGTTAGATCAAATCATGGCTTTCGAGCCTCTGTGTGGCTCTGGAACCTTGCCACGCGTTTCGTTGAAAAAAAGCTTTCCGTTCCAATTTGTTTGGTCGGATTACAAACTGTGTGTTAGGCTACTCAGAATGCTGGCCAGTCACTAGCTACAAGCCACTGGGAAGAGTGAACAAAATGGATAACTTTATTATACCTATCTGCTCCACCAAAACCTGACAATGAGTCAAAAAGAAAAAGAAAGTTGAAAAAATTGTTATTTGCACTCACGTTCACCGAAAGTGCACAACTAATCGCACAGACAGGGATGGACTGGCAGTCCAAGGCTTTCAGTCTGCCTTGTTCATAACTCATAAAAGGCTACAATTATTAAAAAATGTCATTATGGTTACGCAATGACAATAAAATAATTACAATAAAAACTTGATTCTTATATTCAACCAGCAAAAAATGAGGTGGAGGTTTACTCTATTAAGCATCAGCAGGGTCCCAACAAAGCGTAGAGGGACTTTCAACTAATATACAGGTAGACTTAAAAGCTCTGGCATGGACAGAAAACAATAGGAACCCTTTCTGGGAGCTTCAAGCTGGATTTGTATCGAGATGTGAAAATTATATGGCGCTTGATTCGGTGAAAATCAAAGCATTTATTCCTGAAGTAGCTAAATTCCTGCAGTCCAATTCTCTGCTGACAGAAAAAAGTTTTGCACATAAACTGGGCAAATATAGCATATCAACACAGTAATAAATGAATAAATTAATGAATAAATGACAAAACCCAAAAGATTGCTTTAAAGGGGACATATCATGCTCTTCAGTTCTTTATCACACTGAAATCATTTGGTTGTGGTCTTTATAAAGTGGAACTGCAATGCTGTGGTCTGAATTCCTGATTAAAATACTCTTACGTCCCTCTTTTTACCCCCTGTTCTGAGTTGTGACTCAGATCAACTCAATTTGGTGCTGTCTCTTAACACCCCGCCCCCCTCCAGGCTGTAAACTATAGCCCCATTTACACTACCCTTTTTTAACCGTGCCAAGAACGGTCCGAGCTCGGTAACTGAGATAACTATTGAGTGTAAATGGAACGCAAACTGAACTGAACCGTGCCAGACACAACCAATCCACGCTAAATCTAGACTAGTTTGATGGGTGGGCTCGGCCCAGTTTATTAGTGGCTCGGTTCTCTGATAACAAAGAGCGCATGAGCAGACCGCATCATCTCCTTACAGTTAGCTGACTAATTTTGCGGTTTCAGACATTCATAAAAATACTAGCTTCCCTACCGTACCACATGGTTTCCAGTGATGATTCTGCTTAGCAGTGTGATGAACCTCAAATCTCTGTCCTTGTTTCTTGCGTCTGTAAGCCCTGATAAGACTATCGTTTGTCTTATCCACTTCCCAAAAGCTGACTCGGTCAAGTAAATTTACCAAAGGATGCCTTCTTCGCCTGACTCTCCACAAACAACGATATATCACAATTATAACCAAACATAACCAGTGTTGGGTAAGTTACTTTAAAAATGTAATCCGTTACAGTTACAAGTTACTTTGTTTAAAATGTAATTGTAGTGTAACTTTTTCGATTACTTTTAAAAAGTAATGTAACTAATTATTTTTGATTACTTTTTGATTACTTTAAGGTTTTAATGAGTATTGACCCATGTTCAACATTTATTTTTTGAGAACTGAATGAACCTTAAAAAAGCACTAAGCTGAAAGGGAACTGCAGAGATGTCCACAAGTGTGTGTGTGTGACGATTTTTAAGTTTAAAACAAGGAGGATTGATTTTTCGGCAACTCCTTGCCAAAAATTGCATCCCCTGCTACCTCAGAGGAATTGACACTTGTATGACTCTATTCCTGTATATCCATCAGTAGTTAAAGGACAAGAGTCAGCAAATGCAAATTCTGCCCTGTAAAACAATGACAGCACAATTGTTGCTGTATGATCTGAAGCCCCATTTGGAGCTTTTAAACAGGCTTTGAAAAACTTTGATAATTTGCTGCTGTAATATTATAGATTTTTTTAGAATAAAAAACTAGCAGATGTGCATAATCAAAAATAACAGAAATACAATTATAGAGCATTCAGAAAGCCCACACTGTTTCTGGATAAATACATTATTGTATGAGTTAAGTTCTGTTCCGTTTTCTGCCTTTTTCGTTGTAAAACTGAAATGTCCCATGCTCCTGAATGCACCATAGCTTTCCGACGCTCACGAACGCAACACTGTGAACGCTGAGCTGTGTAGACAGTTTTGCAGTTTCACAACACACGTCGGCTCTCACGGTTTATTGTTGTGTGTGAATAACAAGAGACTGCATGATTGCAAAGCGCCTTGTTGCATCTTTCTCTTCCTTAAAGCGAAGCCAAATAAAACCGTGAAACGTCCGCTCGCTTGCTGTTCTTTCAGAAGGCTCCACCAGCACAGGATGGATCATCAGAGTGATAGAGACAAGGAGCCGTAGCGGGAAACGGCGATACAGGGCAAGAAGCAATAAAAATATCATTACATATTTCACAAAGGTTTTTCTTTATATTTTTAAAAAAATGTAACTAAATTTGTAATTCTTAATATTTTCGGAAGTAACCGTAACTGAATTACATATTTTCTCATTGTAACTGTAACGAATTACAGTTACTCTTTTTTTGTAATTAAATTACGTAACGTCGTTACATGTAATCCGTTACTCCCCAACACTGAACATAACTTCCTGAATGTCACGGGTGCCGTCATTTTTATTTGCTTGATTCCCTCCCTCAATCCTAGAGAGCAGTAGTACCGTAGATCGTCACTATAGGCGAAGAACTGTGCTAGCGTGATGTGTAAATGGTCGTAAGAACCAATCTTGGCACGGTTAACTGATCCAAGCTCGGTCCGAACTTGGCATGGATCGGTTAAAAAAGGGTAGTGTAAATGGGGCTATTGCTGGTGAAGATTCTCAGTCATCCAGGTCATGGTCATTCCAAAAAAAGTAGTAAAAAAAGTAAAAAACAAGGCAACTGGACTTGTTATCCGTAGTAGAAGACGTTTCGCTTCCTCTCCAGGAAACTTACAATACAGCAATAGGATTAATTCCGGCCAATCTTCACCTTAACTCTCACCCTCATTCGGGTGATCAAAACATTGTTCCTTTAAGCCAGGCCAATAACAACCCTAACGACTCCTCGTTACAGAGGAGTGGACCAGTTTCGGTCCAATCTGATGGCTTAATGGCTTTAACAACCGCCCATTACTAAGGGGTGGACCTGTTTCGGTTGAATTTGCATGTTATCTAAGCCATTACAAGGCCTTTGTAAAAAGCTGGTTACTCCACATTACTCCAGACTTTTTGAATTGAGAAAGCTTCCTGGAGAGGAAGCGAAACGTCTTCTACTACGGATAACAAGTCCAGTTGCCTTGTTTTTTACTTTTTTTACTACTTTTTTTGAAATGGGGCTATTATACAGGTAGATGCTCGATGGACTGGCACTGCCTATTGGAGCTGACATTTCAGTGTGGCCGCCATTTGGATGGGTCTCTCACGTGACCCCAGTGCATTTATATTTATTGAGGAAGCTGATTGCCCAACTAAAATAAATCATAACGCCTTGAATTTTTATCCGATTTTCACACGGTTTGGTTTGCTACAAATGGCAGAGATGTGGTTATGATACAGGACACTGTCACACAGAAAAAAAAAAACATGTCTTAATGCTCAAATATGTTGTTTCATAAATGTATGCACTTTAATAGACAGACATATGGCATATTAATGCATAAATATGTGATTTCATACTGAAATACTTTGATTTATACAGTTTAACTAAGACAAGACATATGACATTGCATATTATTAAATATGTAAATAAATAGGTGCTTTCATGATGAAATACTTTGTTTTATGCTCTTAAACAAAGAGACATGTGTTATTACAAATCAATACATGTATAAATTAATACATTTTACATTTTTGTAAAAAAATAAGTTGGTGTGTTCTGTTACTGATTACGAGATAACAGAGGCTGTGGCTGCAAAAGACAGTTACCAGGGAACCCAAGGACGTGTGGCATGCATAAACAAATGGACAGTTATCTTCCTTGAAGCCAAGTTCTCAGTCTAATGTTGACGTGGATCATTGAAGACAACATGGGGTAATCAACAAATCCTGAGCAGGCTTTGTTCATCCATATAAGCTGATGTGGCCGAGAACTTGCTTGCAACTAGGGCTGGAGCTTAAGACCCTTGAAAAATAACAATTTTGCAGAGCTTCTTGCATGTGTTTGTACTCTGTAACTCCAGGGTACTTAATTTGGCAAGGTGATTCAGCCTTATTTTATGAAATACGGCGATAACAGATTAATAAGCAAAAAATGATGGTACATCTGTTGGGTTTTTGCATTGTTCTCACCATGTTCTGTATTTTTTCTGTGTAGAATATTATATGGCTGGCTTTGTATCTTTTTCTGTCACTTGGACAATGATGTTCAAAACGGGGGATTTTATTTAGAAAAAAGAATTTTTCAACAGTTTTTGGTTTTAATTGGTTCCCACACTACTTATCTGGCCTTTGAAAACACCTGTTTTTTATGTTTTGTTTTTTTAAGCTATCCTATTAAGAAAATTCAAATAGAAATATGTTTAACTGTAAGATAAGAATTCCATTAATATCCCTGAATGGGGAAATTGAGGGAAACCGTATATACAGCGGACACAAGAACGCATTCCAAAACAAAGTCATCCTTTTTACAAAAAAAAAATTATATATATACAGTATATATATATGAGATAAAACATGCAGTCAACCAAAACCTATCATTTTGTATCTAGAGTCAAGAAGGGTAACTAGAGAGGATGCTCATGGACTGTATAATTTGAAGCTTTTCCTGTAGTTGCCTGATAAGGTGGTCTCCAGATTCTAATGCTGCTGCTGGCTTTGTCACCTCCTCCTGAAGCCTTTGCGCCAACATGAGGGGAACCACTTTGAAGGCAGAAACATTTTCCTTCACAGACAACTCAGCAGTGGCATTGTAAAATGGAGACAGCAAAGAAAAGCGCCCTCCAACAATGTTCAATTCCTCTGATGCTAATAAAAGGATGTCAGTTTGTGGGTCAGCTAATGCACCTCACCTACAAATAAAGAAACAGTGAAAAATACAGTGCTTGATAAGCAAATCTAATGAATCCTAAGAATGTTAGATTTACCTTACCTTATTGTGCAAAATCAAGTTAAATATTCCCATGTAGGTGAAATCCTTCTCTTCCTAGCTGGCGCCATCATCTACTCACTCCCTTCAATCTCCAAGCTCCTCATCTCATCTAAACTTTCCAAACTGTCTCCAAACTAGGAAAACTCTATCCAAAACTCTACTATCCCAGCTATCCAAATTATATTAAAAACGTGTACTAACCCCAAGCCTGGATACGCACTTTGTGGAAACGCCCCCTCCAGTACTCAATACACACACATCTTACATCTTACATCCCTACTTTAAGTGTTCCTTATTTCATGTGCGCTTGTGGTATTTCGTGGCAAAGGTTGGTCAAGGTCTCCTTAACAGTGCATATTGGCAAAATACGTTTAGCCGAAACCACCAATATAATTCGCCGTTCTTTAAAAGGAATGTTAGTGTCAATCTACCAAGTTTGGTTGTGGCATTTAAGCATTTAAGCTTTGCCCAAAATCCATATGTCAGACATGTTTTTAGTGCAGACATGTTGATTAATCTGTGGCAGCTTGTAGGCAGTCACTTTCATTCATCCTAGGCTGTTGAAGCCAAATGTGGGCAGTAAGGAACCAACAGATGAATCAAAACTCGTATGTATGATGATGAATCAATCATGCACGACTGGTTTTACCCAAGAGTGATTGAATGTGACCTGATAAAATAGAGGTACAAAAATCTATTTATAAATCCATGAACACCTATAACACACTGAAAGTATGAAAGTACTTGAGTTGTAGACCAGAGACACCTGAGTGCAGACTTAAAACTTTTTCATGCAGTACATTTCAATGAAAGATAAAAACATCTGCTGGAAAACATATCCTCTTCTTATTTAGTTTCCAATGGAGTCAAACCCTCCAGAATCTTCACAACATGTTTAACAGCCAGGATGGTGTGTTCATGGTGATGTGCAGTATTACCATGATTAAGCACATGTTGTTTTGCACGAAAGCAAACAAACACGCACACTAAAAAAAAAAAAAAAAACACTGACAAAAGGGCACTTTGGGCATCAAGGGGCAAAGGGGCAGGTGCTCAAGCGCCCCCCCCCCCCCCCCCCCCCCCTGCACGTCCCTGCTGTATACTGTTTATTACACTTTTGGTTGTACCCACCCTTTTGTATCTGTTTTGCTTGTTCTACCTTGTTTTTATGTTTTCTTTTATCTACCATGTCTTTTTCTTGTTATATAGTGATTTAGTTAAGCACTTTTGTCACCATTATTGTGGCGGTTGAAAGTGCTATACAAATACATGATTAATTAAATGATATTTACGGTGTTTCCAGCATGATATGTGGGAAACCGGCAAATGGGACCATCCCCCAGGCCCTGCTTTTTCTGTTTATGTTTGTGTGCAGAGGGAGATGCACAAGGCAGAGAGCACAAAAGAAGTCTGTGCATCGATGAGTCCCAGAGGGAAAAACACCCTGATAATGTAGTTGGAACTTGTTCAGATGC
Source organism: Fundulus diaphanus (assembly GCA_037039145.1). Taxonomy (NCBI): domain Eukaryota; kingdom Metazoa; phylum Chordata; class Actinopteri; order Cyprinodontiformes; family Fundulidae; genus Fundulus; species Fundulus diaphanus. The sequence continues at coordinate 39,062,386 of CM073121.1, read as the reverse complement.
CTGACCTCTTATAAACCTTTCATCAATAGTTGAGCCTCAGTTCACCGCACATGTCATCTCAAGGCATTTACAAAGTCCCTTCTATCAAATCATAAAGACAGAGTAGTTGAAAGTTTTCTAACTAAGGAAACCCAGCAGATTGCATTGAATCATTGACTAGCAGCATTTACTCCTCCTAGATGAGCATGTAGCGACAGCGGACAGTGGCTTGTGTTGTTTCTTTGACTTTGCAGCAATCCCTCTTACAGAGCGTGCATGTAAAGACTGTGTATAACTGAAATATAATAGATTTCTCATCAAGCAACTGTTCAGCAAGGTTTTCATCACTGCTTCTTTCAACAATGGCTTAGTACAGATTACAGACTAGTTAGTCTGTACAGATAGTACAGACTAACCTGGTGACTTCAGTTACATTTCAGGTTATCATATTAACAGGGGGCTCAAAACAAATTCATGCCACACTTTTCAGATTTTTAGTTGCAAAAACATTTGCTTTTGTTGAAATTTTGTTTATGTCCCACTACCCCTCTACAATTATGTGATACTATGTGTCGATTTTTCACACAAACGAAAAAAAAAAAAAAAAAGAATTTGTGGTAGGAACGCTACCAAATACAATGTATGTGGTAAGGCAGCATTTAGACTCACCTTGCTTTATCATTAGTTCTGATTGCATTAGAATTTCTGAAATGAGAGATCACATATTTATGAGGTCACTTCTAAATTTACCTGTTAAATTTAACACCACGGGTTTCCATGACAACTTCTACCTCTAAATCTGGTTGTTCACACATTTATAAATCAGCACTTAAAGGTCGAAAAGGTCATGCTCCCCATTGATTTAAACCTTACGCATCAGCAGAAATACTGGTTTACTTGGGGTTTGATTATAGCTTGAGTCATCAGATTGCATCCTCTCTGTCAAGTTGTCAAATTATAAACATATCAAGGGAGAACCTCATGATAGACCATATCAACCAAACCTCACATGTGAAATGATTTGGAAGAGTGCAGTTCTATTGAACAAGATTGATTGGAAGCTTTTTTTTGCCCCTACTGTAAGATTATATGGGGCTTTTTCACCTGGACCTTATGCCCATGGCTTTCCATTATCTTCTGCAGCAAGATCAAAGGTGATCTTTGATGGGATGGACAATTCATTCCAGTCTGACAGGTGGGATACAGACAGGGACGCTCATCTCTCAAGCCTCCATCAAACTGTCAAAGACGTTTCTTGATCAATCACTTGGAGAGGAGCAGAAAAGCACTCTCTTGACAATCTAGAAGGTAAACAATGATATGAGAATAGCACCTCCTTTAAAGCCTATATGGTGTATTATTTAAGCATATTCAGAAAGTATACTTAGCTCAGATGTAAGATATAGCTTTATTTATTACTTCTCACTGTTCTTAACTGACAATTATGTCAGAATGTGGATTAGTTTTATTGAGGTCAACACAATTTAGATACTCACTTTTGCTTAGCATTTTGCACATTATTTCTACAATATTTGCATAGGTTGAATTGTTTGATGTGAAATGTAAGTCTTGTTGTCCTGGTGTGAGTGTGGATTTGTGCGTGTGTGTGTCCTCTTCCTTAACAGAGAGGATTCCTGCTGGAGGGCGGGGCTGGCCCTCCAGCAGACTGCACACCTTTCTGCAATTTCCTTCATCTTACTACTAGAGATTTAAGCAACTGCAGAACGATCATACTTTGGCTGATGATCATTACTCATACATTAAGGAAATGTTATATTTTAATTGGTCTTGGGGGCCCCACGGTGGTCACACTGCACTAGTAACATGAGCTTTCTGCCATGCAATGCGCAATGTGTATCCCAACTTCCAAAGCACAGGTGGAAGACAAGTAGGCAAAACAATGTCACAAATTAAGACATATCCTTCAGGGGCATGGAAAAGAAAGAGTAATAAGAAAAGAAAAGCCAAGGTAAAGGTATGTGTGCATGTCTTTGTGATGTACTGTTTATGAAAGAGATTTGTGTGGCTGTTAATAGAAAATTAGCTTGCTGGTGACCTTTAACGGTCTGCTTAAATAGCCCAAATATTTATGCTATCATGTTTGTATTTATGTAAAACTGAGCTTAAACTTGATTGAGTTAATTCTCTGCAATGACCTTTTATATTTTGGCTTTTTCTTTCTTCGCCTGGACCGTTACATCTCCTACCATCAGTCATAGCTGGGATCCCCACGCCTCCCTCACCTCCTTCCTTCTACCCAGAGACAATGCCGCAGAACCAGAATCCACAGGTTCAGATCCTCTCTCAGTCGTGCACATTTATTGCTGTACCTTTGTAAATAAACTCCCTCATCTTTACATTCTGCATCCACAGTGATTCTGCATATGGGTCAGAAAACCTACCTCAGAACATGACTGAGGGGTGCCATCGGAAGAAACCCAAATGCCTTTTTCAATGACATTCATAAGATTAGGCTACTGGAGGACATCAGGGTCTAATTTTCTCACTCTACTGATTTCTACTGTTCTTCATTCTACGGTTCTCCAGTTTTGCATTGTATTACATTGAAATGACTGTCGTCATTTCAGCTTTTAACTTTTTGCTCTCTCTCTTTTTCTTCATAGTAGGTACACCTGGTCTGGCGTTCTGTTAACTTTGACATCATCCAGAGAAGACGGCTCACCCGTTACTACCATCTAATGTAGAACAGATTACTAGATCAATGTGTGCTTCTGTGCTTTTTTGTCTCTCTTGTTGTGTCTCTGCTCTGTCTTCTGTAACCCCAGTCGGTCGAGGCAGATGACCGTTCATACTGAGCCCGGTTCTGCCGGAGGTTTTTTTTTCCCGTTAATGGGTGGTTTTTCTTCCCACTGTCGCTTCATGCTTGCTCAGTATGAGGGATTGCAGCAAAGCCATGTACAATGCAGACGACTCTCCCTGTGGCTCTACGGTTCCCCAGGAGTGAATGCTGCTTGTCAAGACTTTGATGCAATCAACTGGTTTCCTTATATAGGACATTTTGACCAATCTGTATAATCTGACCCAATCTGTATAATATGATTGAACTTGATTTTGTAAAGTGCCTTGAGATGACATGTTTCATGATTTGGCGCTATATAAATAAAATTGAATTGAATTGAAGATTAATGCTTGGTATTTGTCATATCAGTTATATTTCTGAAAGACCTTAAAAAGTCAGAGATACTTCAGAACATCTAATAGAAATAATTAGTTTATGCTTGCTTGTTGCTTAAGCTGAATTCGGGACTAAGAAAGCTACATGTATTTGTAACTTGCAGTGCTGTGAAAAAGTATAGATTTCCTCTTTTTTACACTTAAATGTTTCAGAATTTTCTTTTAATATCAGACAAATGTAACATGTGTAAGTCCAAAATGTAGTATTGAAGTTATATTTTTATTTTAAGGAGAGAAACGATCAAAACCACCTGGACCCTATATCAAAAGACGATTGCCCTCTTTTGTTAAAGGTATACTATGCAACCGGGGTTGATTTTCCAGCGAGGCTCCCCCCAGAGGGCGAAAGTAAAAGTGCACTGTCGTAAAGATGCTCAGCTGTTCTGGTTTCTCCGTCAAGACAGGCGCGGTTGTTTTGAGCTTAGCAGACAGGCGAACGCAACGAAAAGTGGAAAAAACGGCGGTACAAACAATGACTAACACAGTGAAGGTATGAACATCAAGCTTCCCGCAGCGCTATCTTGGCGAGGCGGCCGCGGCGGCCGCCTCGCCAAGCCGCCGCGCCAAGCCGCCGCGCCAAGCCGCCGCGCCAAGCCGCCGCGCCAAGCCGCCGCGCCAAGCCGCCGCGCCAAGCCGCCGCCTCGCCAAGCCGCCGCCTCGCCAAGCCGCGGCTGCCGCCGCCGCCGCCGCTGCCTCGCCAGTTTTATTATTATTATTATTATTATTATTATTATTATTATTTTTTTTTTTTTATGTTGGCGAGACGCTACCGCCGCCGCCTAGCCAAGCCGCAGCCGCCGCCTCGCCAGGCCGCAGCCGCGGCCGCCACCTCGCCGCGGCCGCCGCGGTAGCGTCTCGCCAACATAAAAAAATAAAATAAAAAAAAATTATAATAATAATAAAACTCGATATGCTTGCATGTTTATTTGACGTTAACACGCGGTTCTTTGTTGCTTTCGCGCATGCATATAGTGAATGGCAGGGCAAAAACACATGGAGTTCTCGCTGTAAAGCGAGACTTCTGTGTGTGCGAGCCGAGGGCTCTTGCATTGCAAGTGCGGTATTTCCCCCACAGACCCCCAGGGCGGCCGAGAAAACCTTTGTTCGACCTGAAATAACTCATTTAATCATCCAAAACGGTATGGAACACATTAATTAACTGAAAAATGTTGCATAGTATGCCTTTAAGTCATGGATTAACAGGTGCTTGGATCCGGTCACTTACATACCCATCAGTTTTTATCTTCAAATACCACTTTATACATTTCACATTGATTAATACTGTATATACTTCGGTGATGGTATCAAGGTGTTGCTGTATTGTATCTGTAGTCCTATATCAGTTGGTTGTGCTGTTCTTTTTACATCTCTCTTTGCAGGTGATGAAGCAGACTGATGAAGTTTTGTCAATCTCTCTCTTCTGTCTCCTCTTTCTTTCACCTCTTCTCATTTTCTTTCCTTCTTTTTCTTTCCTCTTCTACTTTTTCAATGTAGTGTCCACATAACATGAATTATTCCCTACATAAATCATAATAAAACTATTTACATATATAAATCAAGCAGAGCACTATGGCGAAAGCGATAATGCTCCACTTGTGAGAGTAAAATCTCTTGGGCTCTTTCAGGCATTAAGACAACAATTCTTATTGCCACACAGGACACTATAAAAAAAATAAAAAAAAGTCATGGATTAACAGTATTCAGGATTCTGATTATTGATGTTCAATAACCACAGCCATCTTGATTTTGCCAGACCTGCAGAATATAGAAATTACTTTCTATGCAGAATCTGCATGACAACATCAAGTAGGCTAAATATTTCAGAAAGTACCAATTCATATCCCGATCTAAACAAATACAAGAACAGAAGCGACGTTAAAACGAGTTACAGAGCTGTTTCTAAGGCTTGAGGACTACAGTGAATCAAAGTTAAAGCCACCGACTTCAAACAGAGAAAACTTACTGTACTCTTATTCCAAGAGTGCAACTTTTCAATGTGGTCGCAAAAGAAATTAGAACAACGTTGGATGCTCTGAAGACTTCATATATTTGACACCCCCCATGTTGCTGAATTAAAACAATTAGAGTGGGTCAAAATTCCTACACAGTTATATAAAATACTAATTGCCAGTTATCACAAATGAATGATGGCACATGCTTTCACCAAGGGTGCAACAACCAGTTATTATAGAGCAGCTGCTCCTTTTATTTACATGAGAGGGAATGAAATTATCACTGTTTTACTCAAGCTACATTTGTCTGATATTTTGGTGTTTTTGTTCATCACCAAAACAAACACACAAAAAAAAAACAGGTGAAATCCTAAAAGGGCGAACTATGTATCCATCTTACGGTAGAGCTCTGCATGCTGCATATGTGACAATGCAGTAAGAGAGGTGTTTTATGATAATTAGATATTTGACTGCATTGAGATGAAAGATCGACAATAAGCTAATTGCTATAAAGGAGTCATTAATGACAAAAGTTATTTTTTTACTTAGAGTGAAAATAGATATAAAGCAACCATGCAAGACAGAATTTAATTTCTTCGCCAGGCAGCTGCTGAAATATTATGCATCTGCATGCTCATATTCATAATGTATATAGTAGCAAGTGTGTGTGTCTAACTCATTCATCCCAAAACGATGTCACAGTCCTTGACCGTTCGTGCATTGGTACCTGGTGAGGACATACAGCTATTCCCCGGCTAGAAATACACCAGCATAAAACCAATAAAGAAAAACCTTATCAAGTTTCATATCAGAGAGGTTGTACTTTCAAGTAGTTGATTTGCAGTGTTGTGGGAAATTATTTTTTAATCAAAGCAGCAATGTAGCCAGAAAACAAAGGACTAGATTGCCTGTCATGGATTTAAATGTATACATTACTGTATGCAATGTGTTAAAATCAAATTTACCGTACTGAATACCTGGAACATACAAAATTCTCTTTGGCTTTTATGAAGCTTATTGTAGTAAAGTGTAGGACTGTTAAAGATGTACACATAATAACCAAGTTGGAAATTTTCACTTTATCCACCTATGCAGTAGAAATCTATATAATTAGATTCCCGAACCCCACTTCATTCAAGCCAATAATGGCAAAGAACTATAAAAAAAAGGAACAAAAAACATAATCAAATAACTTTCTTTTACTTTGTCATCAAACTTCTCAAGTTCACAGATTAAAAAAGGAGGAAATCAGAGGTAGCAAAGTGAAAAATAATGACATTGCTGCACAAATAATGTGAAACTACAGATCTTAAAAACATTATACGAGACAAATGATATTTTTTCAAAACAAGCTTTTAAGTTGTTGTATGAATGAGATCGAATTATGCAGTGCAGTGATTGTTTGTAAAGTAAAATGCTGCTACACGTCTGGTGCCACTCTTCATTTCCTTCAAGGTGGCTCACCTCCAGCCACAAATTTTGTGTGCAGGTGCAGCTGTGAGGTAGGAATGTCAATCTAGAGTAGGATACGAAAACAATGCAGCCATTAACGTCTACCAGCCTCCAAACGTTATCTATCGGACCTGTTCTAATTATAACCTCCACTAGCAAGATACACACTATGTCTCTGTCAGAAACTGCTAAGTTTGTTAGCGCTATTAAAGCATTGGACACAGAAATGAAGGTTGCTATATGTGCCGCTTGAAGTGTGTTGCTCAGGTGACAGAAACTGTACTTTTACTTTATATTAAATTGAAAGTAGCCATCTGACTCAGATCGGGAGGAAAGAATAGAGCATATTTTACTCATATTAATCTCTACCAGTGGTGCACCGAGCATTTTATACTTCATAGGAGTGACTTAAAGAACTCAAAGTCAAAAGTTGTGTCGGTGGCCAAACAATTTTTGCTATTGGCATGGGGGTGCTTGACCACTAATGCAAGGACAAGTTACAAAAAAACATAATTATAAAGGTTTATTGTAACTTCAACATTAGGCCTACATTTCTCTCGAAAAACACAGCTTTTCTAACAAAGAGAAGTAAAACAAGAAAAATGTGTGATCTTAATTTGACCAGAGGATAACCCACTTCTGGGAAAATTTACCAATGCTTTGAAGTCTGAAAGTTTTTTTTTTTACTTATAAATAACATTATTTCTTTAATTAGGTGTTCTTTAGATAGAAAAAAAACAAACCCTTTTCAACCTTGTAAAACCTCTGTTTTACAGAGAGTCTGTAGTTATTTCTGAAAACTTAATCAACAGCATAGATTTAAAATATAACTAATGACGAACAAGCTCTGCAGTTGTACTACTGCAAAAAGGACAAATTTCATTGGAATGTATGTAAGTTGCAAAGACAATAAAGATGATGATAATTATTATCATAATTTTCTTTTACTTAAACTTGGTACATTATGCTGACATCACCAAGTAACATTGAGAGAAAAATCCCCAGAAAAAAAAATGTGTTACTAACACGATTATAACAAAGGACAACCAACTCAAACATAGATCTCACAACATAAAACACATTTCTGCAGGAAAGGTTCCTTTATAAATCATAATGTTATTATCATAATGTTCCATATCATGTCCTTTAAAGTAGGACAGAATATAATATAATATAATATATTGAATTCTCCCCATAAACTGTACATTTGAACCCATGCCAACTATACCTATAGTAAGCACAAAATAAACAACTCAATAGATTTTTTTTCACATACCCGCTTGGTTTAATAATGAAATACTTACCGCTTGCAACATACGGCAAAATGTAATATGGGATTGCATGGATATGTATGTAATCTTTGGAACAGGTTAAATGGGTTTCTTCATGAATACATTATCATGGCAAAAAACATAAACAACAGACAATGCTTCATTGCAATGGAGTGGAATGAAAAATCTCACCTCCTGTGCATTAAATCTCATATTGTAGCAGAGATGATGCTTTCTAAAAATAGTTCACTAAGCCCACCTTGTGGAGCCCTTTAGCAGTAATTGCTTGTAGCAGCAAAATTTTGCTGCAATAACAGCTTGTTATTGTGGTGAGGTGAATAAGAAAATTGTCCAGATAAAATATTGACTCTGCCTGGCAGTGAAAATTATAAAAACCACACACAGAAACACATCCTTGAATCGATGCTTTCTAATTGGAGGAGCTCAAAAGGGACAAACCCAAATTTTGTCCATGAGGTGTTAATCATAGGTCTGATAAATGATGACACTGGGAACTGGAAATTGTTTTCAAGTGTTTCCCATTCTTCTCTGACACTGTTTCTGTAAGGAAAAAAACTCTGAAAAGTTGAAAACCAACTGGATTTCTGTGTGTGAAGGGAAAACACAAAATGGCAAAAGGATAATAGTATACTGAAGGCTCTCCATTTGGCGAAGTTGGGGAGTTTGTTTAAAGCTGTACATGGAGGATTACAGCACAAAAGGAAAGAGGAGTTACTGCTGAAGACCAGTGTAATCCGACACATTTAACCAGCTGCACAACTCTAAAGGTGCATTTCTTATTTGTCTATATGATTTGTTTACTCATTTATAAAATTGGAATGAGAGTATAACAGGTGGCTGTATCAAACTTGTAAGAAAATGCTAATGTTTATAAAAATTTGACATATGGATCTCTCAAACTCCCAGCGACCCCATGAGGGATTAAGCGGGTCAGAAAATGGATGGATGTATGGATGGATGGATGGATCTCTCAAACTGTCTGCCAAATTGGAACATCTGAATAAAAAAAAAAAGATTATTCTGTGATCTTGTGAAAAGATCATGTAGGCAGCAAAACTAACTGGATACAAATTATCATATTTTGTTATTTTAGAGTAAATGCATTTAGCAGCTCTTGTGCATCCTGATGCTTACATGATATTTTACTTAGGGCTGGGCAACGATTAAAATCTTTAATCGCGATTAATCGCATAATTTGCCTGATTAATCATGATTAATCGCATTGTAAGCACAAACTCCAAGAATGAATTCAAAAGTAGTGTAAAGAACACTTTAATTTTAATGTTCTGCTGCCATATGAACAAAAGTGTTGTAACATTTGTAGCACTTATCAGTAACACATATTTAGTGTAAAGCTCAACTTAAACATGTAAAACAAAAAATAGCAATAATAATAAATTAAAGCTTATTGCCACTGACAGGAAATTCTCTTTATGGGGAAAAAATCTACCAAAAACAGGCAATTTCTGAGGTAACAGCAGGGAGCAGCATTACCATTTTATATTCAATACCAAAGTGTGAAGCACAAAAAAAGGTCTACAGTAGCTATCCACTTCGCCATTACATTGGTTAGCTTCTCTGAGTCATTGAATTGTTTGGTGACGTCTACAGTGTTTTTGGTATTTAAGTGATATGTTAAGCTCAAGGTGCTCCGGTGATAAGAAAGTTTAACTTGGCAGTGGTTACAACTAACTTGTTTCTGTCATATTCGTTGCTGGAAGAACTTTAAACTGAAATGCTTGCTAACTCGATATGCTTGCATGTTTATTTGACGTTAACACGCGTTTTTTTGTTGTTGCTTTCTCGCAACAGGCAAAAATACATGGATACTTTGCAAATTATCTTACATTCATAAGAATACTGTGCTAGAACCATGAACAGCAACCAGTAACCACTGTAGTTTGATAATAATTCTGAGTTTTTCCTGGATGACTAATAATTTTGCAGATCTAAATAACAACAAGAGTGAACAATAATCCGTCCTTGTTTCTGACCTTGTTTCCCAAATTTGACATTGTTAAATCGTTAAAGGCATTTAAAAAATATATTATGTCCTACATTTTGTTTTCTATCATTTTTGAACTTCCAGGCGTTGCTCTCCTATGTTGGCATGTGTCATTACAGCCTCAAAGCAAGTAGTCCTTGGTCAGCATCACACCAACAATAAAACTAACAACTGCTGTGAACAGCAGAGTAAAAGCGCCCAAAGAGACGCTGAATTGTTAGCTTGATTAAAAAAAGTGGTTCAAAGCAAGAGCAGCAGATTTTTTTTTGTCTTGGAAAGAAATCAGTTAGTTTTTTTTCACAAGTAAATATTTCCCTTTAATTGGAAACACCTTTCCCTTCATTCAGACCCCTTTCTCTGCCTTGGTAATCTGTTTTTATGAAGCTATAGTGCAAAATAGGATGCATCTTAAAATATAAGCTAATGTAGATGTTTAGATATCTCACATCTTTAAAGCATCTTGAGAGACCTGAATTCTAAGTTATGCCAAGCGTGTTTAGATTTATGCACACCAAGTTTATTATCTTAATATTAGCAATAAAGACTAAAACAGCATGCGATTAAATACAAGGCAGGCTGGAGCCACCCTCTAAAAAAATGTGCAGTTCTCACCACAACCAGATTGCTGGAGCGCTTCCATTAATTGAATAGAAATAGATTGAGGCATTGTTATTTGTCACCTATTTTTTCTAGATAAGATCTGTCCCAGGATTGTTGGTTAGTGTTGAAGTTGGGATTTATTTTATGTAATATCTTTGACTGCAAATACTCAGCAAAAATAACTTATCCCACCTGCTAAGCAACTACAGAGGAATCTGAAGAGTGCTATAAGTTTAAATAGCTTATATGAAAAGGCGCTTTATTAAATGTCCAAGGTATAATTTATTTGCATTTGTAAAGGCTTTAGTAAGTGTCAGACTTGCCTAATTTAAGATCACCCTTATTTTAATTTTATGTTAACTTTTATCACAAAAAGTATGCTAATGTTGGCTCTTCAGTTTAGAAAATAGTACTTTGGCTCAAGACATGACTTTGCCCCAGTAATTAGAATGATCATGAATCTGAATGTCATCTGTTAAACTGTTTTTTGGTTTGTTTGTTTTTTACTACATCCCTGTTCCACTCGTAGAATTAAGCACAGATGAAACATTTTTTTGTCAAAAGTAGATTCTGAATTTTTCATGTATGTCTTTGTGTTGTTCAGACTGTTTACTGGCATAACTTAAAAGTCTTAAATGTTAACTTCTTTTCCAAAATATTTCAGCTCTGCTATTGACAGTAACCGAGAAGAGACAGAATATTATTCCAGTTTTAGCTGTTCTGGACTGGTAAAGGTCACTTTCAGAGATGATGTTAAGATTCTTATTCTTACATACAGTATAAAACCTTAAAGTATAACTCACCCTGACATAAAAGTATAACCGCATTGCCAGAGAAATTTTGAAAAATACCCCAAAGTCGGCGGTGCCAAGAGACCCTGAGGGGCAAAGCTTAGTTTGGAGATGAGCGGTTGGGATTAGGCAGGGCGAGGACGAGGAAAAGTGACATGGAAAGTGACCAGGGCAACACTGGTGCCTATCGGATTGGTCTCAGATTGGTCTTTTGAGGTGGAGGATTTCTCACCCCCTGGTCACTGGAGGTTGAGGGAGGCTTTGTGGTGCCCAGCGGAGTTGTGCGTTATCGGTTCGAGTTTGGGATACCTGATTAAAGTAGCTGACTCAGCGAGGCCCGCAGCCGGCCCTACTGAGGCAGCGAAGGACAGAATGGGTAGAGAGTGATTTTAGCATCATTGCTAACATGGGCTAACGTTCACAGCAGTAACAAAGGCTGTAAACGATTGATCAATGCTCCCAATGCTCGCAATTCAAACTCTTGGGTCTGACTCGCCACAGGGGACATGTGTCTGACTATAATCGAATGTGGGGCTATGGTGACAAAAGCATGTACCATTGGAACCAATAACAAAATTAAACTGCAATAGTCACTGTTCAACCCTAATAGGACGGCATCAAGATGGGTTTAAAACAAATATTGCAAAACTGCACAAGTTAACATTAAAATGTAAAATAATGCACAGTAACATTATAGTAACACCCTTGGGCCCAGTTTATATGGTTTATCTGCAAAAAAACGTTTATTTTGGGGTGAGTTACAATTTAAATAGGCTTGAATCAAGCTACATCACAAACTTATATGGTAACTATATTCCCTCTAAAACATTCAGTTTACTATGAGGAGCCTAGGAGGCTCTGCCTTTGTCAACTATGCCCCAAAACTATGGAACTTTTTACCTATTAATATTAGAGAAACAACATAAGTATGTATTTAAAAAAACTTTAATGCTTGTTTACTGAGTTCCTTCATAGTGGCACAATTAGTAGCACAGTTGCCTTGCAGCCAGTCGGTCCCAGGTAAAAAAAAAAAAAGACCCCAGAAGACCTGGGATCTTTATTTATGGACTTTACATCTTCTCATCGTGTAAGCATGGGTTCCATCGGGTACTCAAGTTTCCTCCCATGGTCCAAAAACAGGAGTGTTAGATTAATTGGTTACTCTAAAAATTGCTCTTAGGTGTGAGCCTGTGCGTGCATGGTTGTTTGTCCTGTTTGTCTCTGTGTTACCTCGTGATAGACAGGTGACCAGTCCAGGCTTTACCACGCCTCTGGGCCAGTGACTGCTAGAGATAGGCACCAGCCCCCCAACAACACAGCATGGAAAAGCGGGGTATAGAGAATGGATGGACTTTGAGTTGCATGTGGATGTTTAAATGGTGCTCTATAAACAAAGGTTTACTTACCTTCTTGCTCAATAAACTTAATTCAATAGAGATATTGTGCCAGTACAGGCATTCCATTCTTAAACATTGAGACGAAAAAGTGTAAACTTTGACCATCTCTTGGTACAATATGACTCACAGAACAGGTTGTTTCTACAATTGTCAGGAATCAAGACAGAGGACCCAGTATTTGAACCAGACAGGTTGGTAAGATTAAAGAAGATCTATTGGTGGACAGATGTGGGTGGAACCGGGATGACAGACTGGTATGAAATACTAAACAGGGCAAGACAGAGTTGGTGGTCACAAACAGTCCTTAGTCAAAAAGTGGTAAAACAGTCCAGAGCAGAATCTAGGCTCAGAGTCGGGACACAAATCCAGGTACGATTCACAGGCAGGCTTACATGCTAAACGAGAACAGGCAAGCTCGGTGGTCAGGAAGCAGTTCCAGTTCGGTACACAAACAAGCAAGGTAAAAAACACAGGGATCAGGCAAGCTCAAATAGTCCTGGAACAGACTCAGGTCAGGCAACAAGTTGGCAGCCGGAATCAGGCAGGAAAAACAGGTTACAGGGATCAGGCTGTCTCAGATGTCAATAGGCAAATCAAGTCAGTATCTACAGTGCAAACAGAACAGAATACGCTGGATAAGACTCACCAAAATGGCTCGTATGATCTGGCAGAGAACGGAGGAGTGAGGCAGGTATAAATAGGGGAGTGAGCAGGTGAACAGAGTCAAGTGCTGATTACAATTGACAGGTGGAGCTGATCAAAGGACGGGTGGTGACAAGAAATGGACTGAGCTGAATAGGTAATGTCTGATGATCGAGAAGAGAGCTGAGGTGGCTGATAACTGATTCGTGAGCTGAACTGATGAACTGAATAACTAAAGCAAAGTGCAAACACAGAACCAAAACAAGACCCAAACTAAAACAGAAACGTGAATCATGACAATTCCCCACCTTAGAAGTCCATCTTAGCCTATACCTTTAATACATTTTTTTTTTCTTCCAATGAGGAACCAACCAACTTCAAAATCAACATTGTTGGCTCTTGAGCCAAGAAACTAGCCATGAGACGGTGTTTTCAGCTGAATATAAGGCTCCAGTTCTTATCTTATTTAGTGCTCGGATATTCAGTGTTATTACCATGTTTATTACTCCCTTTCCGGCAAGAAAAACACTATGCATCATTCATCAGAAAGATTGCTTGAAGTCTAAATTGAAGTAGATAAATCAACATCTACCATGAGAAAAAGAAATTATTTTCTAGTCAGTCTTTGCCACAGAGCAATGGCACAGAAAAGGCAACTGGAGGGGTACGGCTGCATGTATTTGTAACGATGCTAACAGTTGTAATGAATAAATAACTAAAACTTGATGTATTATGCATGAAGCAATTTCTGAAGCAGAATTGAAAACACTGTTAAAATAGGGAGGAATGCTTTTAGTTTTCAATATTTCGGTGGTGGAATACAAATCAACAGAAATGCTTTAAGAGGGAAGCCATTGATCATCTGTGTCTGCTGGATTTTTAAATGAACATGCCAGAATTGTAGATTGCTTATCATGATAGAAAAAAACAAACAAACACTGGGCACACTTTCCATGAGCTTTCTGTTAATTGAGATAAATGAATTAAAGCATTAGCTAAAACTGATCATTATTCTGTCTCAATCTACTAATAAACATAATCATTGTACTAATTATTTTACGTCGAAGAAACATTTTTTACTTTTTCATTCCACTATATAAAGGCCTAGAGTCAATTGAAATAAAGCACTCAGCATACTGAACATTTTCCTCCCATTTTCACTGGGATGTTATCATGTAGATAAATGCCAGAATAAAGTCATCAGACCATAAACATACCATTTCCAGTTTTTGTAAAGTTAAAAGTATGAAAAATTGCTAACTAACCAGGCCAAATGGCAAGAACCAAGACACCAAAACTGCATGGCTGTGCACATATTTCTTTTTAATATTATTTAAACTTTATGGACAAAGGTATTCTCATTGAGCTCGAAGATCTCATTTTCAAGAGAGACCCAGACTTTATAGTCCCTCAGTAGAGCAATTCAGATGTTCCAGCAGCAAAGTGACAGAGAAGTCGAAGAATGTAGATTCACACAAAGGTAGACATATAAAAGTGGAAAGTAGGTCTGTCAAGTAAGGGTAAATTTACAGCAAAAGTAAATAAATACTGTGCAATTATTAAAAATAGAACACTCAAATTCAAAGAAATGCAGAAGTGCACCGTGTAGGATACCTAGTTCTACAGCAGCTTCAAGAGAGACTTTGTCCTACATTATTGTTATTTTTGCCAGAGGTTTTTTGTCTCCCACCATTGCACTGGGTTGAGGGGGCATCCTCGGACAGAGTCAGCCTTCCTGATGAGCTTAACTAACCACTCCCTTTCAGCTACAGATAAGCAGCTGGCCTAATAAACTACACCAAAGAAGTGCGTTGACGCCATCTTCTAGGATGGCATCAGCCATCCTAGAAGATGTGCCGGAAGAAGGTGTGAGACATGAGGCTGATTGTAGCACAGCAGTTAGGCAACTTTCAGGTGTAAGACATGAACTGACCATAGCAGAGCAGGGGGGCATGGTGGGGTGCAGACAGCAGAATGGCACATATTATGACAAGAATTTCAGATTGGAGAGGGTGTATACCAGCAGGACAACGACCCTGAACATGCAGAGAAAGCTATGGTGGTGGTTTAGTACAGGAGTGTTCAACTCCAGTCTTTGAGGACCACAATTCTGTGTTCTAGTGGTGTCCGTGTGCCAACATAGCTGACTCGAATGGGTGAGTTACCTCTTCAGCACGTCCTTGTTTACAGAAAGAGTCTACTAATGACCCAGCCATTTGATTCAAATATGTTGAACTAAGTAACCATGTAAAGAATATTGGAGGCCTGCCTTTGAGGACAGAGTTAGAACACCACTGTTTTAGATCAAAGTATATATTCACATCTCAGAATATACTATGTCAATACTTATACCAAGTAACGGTTTAAATGCAACTAAGAATATGTGGTGAGATTAAAGATTAAAGTTTAGATATTCTGCAAGTAAGCATAGATTTTTCTTTGTACAAAACTTCCAAAAACTTTCACTAAATAATTAAACAAGACACCAAGGTTCAAAAGGTATGAAACCTTTTGCAAGCAACTTCAGAACTTCAGAATCAGAATCAGAAACAGAATCAGAAATACTTTAATAATCCCAGAGGGAAATTACAGAGGGAAATTCCTATATCAAAGTGGACATATCATGCAAAGTCCACTTTTTTTAGCCCTGAAATACATTTTCTTGTGTACTTGTGGTCTCTAGGAATGGAGTCAATTTGAATGTTGTCTGTTCCAGTACGGCGTAGATATCTTTATATGCTGTTTAGGTCATATTTTTTGAACCGTTCAGTTTGTATAATGCTTTTTGAACAATTACGTCACAGTATTTGCTGTGGAACTGCTAAACAGGACTTACAGCTTACCAATCTTGTGGTTCCGCTATTTTTTTTTATAGTTTTTGTAGTCCAACCTCAAGGATGGCAAAGCTACAAGTGGACAAGTAAACATAAGTAAACCCACTCAATTCATTACACCGTCACCCAGCATCCTACAAAAACGGCCGAAGAGGGTGGAGTGGAACGCTTTGCAACTTGGAAGGGGACAGGGTGTGAAAAGCCTCCTTTGCATTTAAAGAGACTGCACAAAAACAAGTTGTTGCACCACAGAAATTGGGCAAAGGACAGGCTGAGGGGCAAGAATAATGAGGAATTCAGACCGAAGCATATTTAAAGCACTTTATATACACAACAACTGAATGATTTACATGTAAAAAGGAAGTCATTAAAAAGCATGATATGTTCCTTTAACTCCCATTGTATTGTTTCACTGATGGGACAGTATATTCTAGCATAACAGCCTGACTGGTAGAGTTCTGGTAGAGTCAATTGATATTTGTCCATCCTGTAGTTTTCATCTCAGGCAAATAACGACTTGTTTGGTGACGACAGACTTGATGAATACTTCTCTGATCACAGTCCCTGATTTCTTATTTTGGCTAGGCAGTCAGAACTCATAAGGCTGTCTACGATTTTAAGCTAAAAAATAAACATTGGGAGGCTTTTAAAAAACTAAAGTAACATTCTAGTATCCTCCAGATGTTTTTTTTTATGAACACAATTCCATCCAACCTTATGCCCAGTTCATTTGGCATCAAACCGTGTTTTTTGTTTATTTTTTTTTAATACGCAAGCATACTGTCCTTATAAACTCCAATTTTCAACTTTTATTTATTAGCATTATTTACATATTGTGGACTATATCATGTGTCATAGCAGGAGTCTGTCTCACAGAAGAGGCAGAGAGAGAAATTACTCATGGTGGAATACACTAGTTTTTGTTCAATGCATTGAATGACGATGAACATGTCTTATGCTTTATCACAGGATGATATTAATACAGAGATGCTTTTAGCAGGCTGTAAAACACACATGAAAATAACTTCCATCAAGTATGACTTTTTTTGAAAAATGTATGCCTTACATTGGGTGTTATATATTCAGTCTTCTTTGCGATTGCCATACTCTTGCTGTGCTTGATAGCTCATTCTGCATAAAACGGCTTTCCAAGATGATACTCTGAAGTCATTCCCCTGCCAAATGAACAGACCACAATAGAGCAGTCCGCTCTACGGGAACACAGCAGCCTGCAGCAGTGATTTTAAATCAAATGCTCTGAGAGGGATGAAACAAGCACTGTCATGATCTTTAAGCATGCATCGGAGAGAAAGAAGAAAATGACTTTATATGAACAATGGAGGGTGCTTACAGTTTAAATTTAAAATATGAGTAATAGAAATATACTAGTCTGACATTCTGGGAGCTGTAATTTAACTACTACTGATTTTTTATGACTAACAGACAATTACATAATGGGTGGTAATTTTTATCTAAAAATAAATGTGCTGAAGTATTTGCAGTGGCTTCAAATAATGTTCTTCAGGAGTCATTAAGGTGAGTCATGACCCACATGCGTTAACTAAATGTTAGGGCAAGTGATAATAATAAGTCACAGTCAAATACCACAGCGCATGGTCTCACTTGTCTTTTGGGGGAAGTTCTGACACCAGAATACAATCCATACTGGGAAGGTATGTATTAAAGTCCAAGCACATATGTAAAGAGTGATTTTCAGAACTGGCATCTGACTATGAGGTGGTGTAGTCTGAGCTATGGACAAATTACCAAAGCTAGACTTTATAAAGAATTTTCATTTGCTACAAATAATGAATTTTTGGGACTTTTGTATCATTGGTTTATACAGCAGTTGCTGTACACGGAATAACCTTATTTGATACAAACAATACCAATAAAGTATGACTGTTTAAAATTTGTTGGACCCAGCAGCTCTAATTATGAGGATTTAGAGTGTCGGGTTTATGTGCAGTTTGAACAACTGTAGGATATTAGTGAGGTCTCATATTAGTCATTCATGCGAATGAAAAACTTTTTTTCCACTGTAACGTTATCCAAAGTAATTCTAGGCCTTAAATTGATCAAAAGTATTTTTAATAAGACAGTCGTGACTGTCAATTCAACCGCCCTGAAATGTGAAAAGCATCAAGATACTGAAAATATTTTTAACAAGACCTTCAGATCTCATTATATTTTAGAGCCTATTTCTAACCTAAGAATATTGAAAGTATGAATCACAATTAAATCACTACTGAGATTTCTACCGTTTTTCAAAGAACAACAGTATATTTTAAACACAAATTTCTAATATAAGAAGAGCCTTTTCCAAAAACCAAATGCATTTTAGCAACATGGATGACAACCGTACCATTTGTAACCGCACCGTCTTAAACCCAATCTTTTTGGCTATAGAAATAAAATGGATTGTAAATATAAATCCAAAGACATAAATGAGAGCATCTCAAATAGATGTGTGGTTACTTATTAGAGACACTGAAATATGATAGAACTATGATGATGTAGGAAGTAACTGCATGAAGAATATCCAGAAACAACTGGATTTGTAAGTTTTCAGGAAAGGAATAACCCAAACCTGAGGGATGAGAGCTAGGGATGGGTACCAAATTTGATACTTTTATAGTAGGTACTGAGCGAATTCAGTTGGTACTACCGAGAACAGCTGGTAAAAAAAATCAGCCGGTAACATGTTTCGGTACCTAAACATATCATTGTGACACTGAGGGAGTGGAAGAGTGGGCGATTTTCCATGACAGACATGAACACAGCATAGAATGCACAAGAGCGTATTCTCGTCAGTAGCCACTGGTTCAGTCAACAAAGCATGGCTGATAGAAAGCGCTCAAAAGTATTGGCTCCACTTTTCAAAATGCGATGCAAATTACGGTCACTGCAAAATTTGTGACGCAAAGTGCAAGGTCAGCAGCGGAAATACGTCTATGGAAGCACCTGGTCACTGTTACCAATTTAGCGAATTTGCTGCCATATTTAGCAACTTCTCAGGCCCATCCAGTGACTTTTTTTTTTAAAGCAACTAGCGACAAATCTAGCAGCATTTTCTGTTATTGGTGACTTTGCATGAGCACCAATTCATCTGCGGTTATTGTCTTGAGGCAGCAGCGAGTGCAGCTGAGAGCCCCTTCACAGTTCTAGAAGAACTGTCTCACAGACAGCTGCAGCAGCCTCGTCTTGAAACCAGCCTGCAGTCAGAACAGAGATAGCACAGAGGAGAGCCACTCCGTTTCCTTGTTGCAAATATGTCCCTCCTTGGATTACAAAGTAAGCAAAAATATAATGTTTTAATGTGGCCTTTTTCTCTCTGAAATAATTCCCTGAATTTGATTCACACACAGCTTTAATCCCTTATTCACCTCGTTCACTCTGTGTGCCTCTGATAACTGTTGTTTTGGTAACAATTAGTTTTATGTGGTGTGGATTCAGGCAATAGTTTGTTTTACTGCAGTTTTTACTTTTTCAATCATACAACCCAGATACAGTTAAAGTGGACATATCATGCAAAATCCACTTTTTTAGCCCTTAAATAAATGTTTTGTGCACTTGGAGAAGAAAAGTTGAATGCAGTCTCTCTAGGTGCTGTGTAGGTATCTTTATATTCTGTTTGGGTGATATTTTTCAAGCGGTTCAGTTTTCTCTGTTTTGTTTTAAGTTTTTTTGAACAATTACGTCACAGCTAAAAAAGGTCATGAACATTCAGCAAACCGATTTTGCGAATCACACCAGCATTGTTTCGTCTGCTTTAATCGGACTGTGGTTCATTTGCTCAGAAAGTTTGGTTAGTTTGGGGACGTGTGAATTGGAAATAAAACTCTGATGCGGACCAAAAAATTTAACTCGGGTTCGCCTCAAAACCTAGGTCTTGACTCGGTTGAACTGAACTCTGGAGCAGTTCAAATACATATCGGAATCCCAAGAGGACCGGAGGCCATTCCAAAAGCATGAAGGGGACTACAATGCAGGGCAATCTGGGCTAATACAATTGCAATTGAGCAATAATACTGATGAAGGGAATCATATATCGTAAATACCTTGCTCGACATATGTGTAAGTGTGACATGAGTTCAATGAAGTTGTTGTATGTGCCCCTGCTCACGCGCCGCCATCTTACCCCCCTTGTGTAAAATATAACAATCTCTGTAGTCTCCTGCCTCATGCTGCGCTCATGCTGAGCCCACTGATGAATTGTGCTTGTCTGGCACACTTGCCAAAGACACCATGGCAATGAGACGGCTAAAATCTGCTGCCATTCCATTTTGTTTACATTTTTGCAGGAAAGGAAGTTGTGCTGTGTTGCTGACCAATATCTTTTCTTCTGTTTTCTTGGTGCAGCGCCACCACTGGCGAGGGGTTGAACAGGTTCGTCAAAACAAAAGGTTTGGTTCGTTTGACAAAGTGCAGTGTGAAAGCATACCGTAACAACTGAAAATTTGCAATTTAGTCCTCAATCGAACCGATGTGATGTGCCCTTGCTCTACCAGTTCATGTGTGCTCTGCCACCTGGACTCTTCTGCTGAGGTCGCCTGTGTCTGCATGCTGCCGCTCTGCCTGTTTCTCTGTGAATTCCAGCCGCTTGCTCTGCCCGATCTGGTGGTTCCCCGGTTCACATCACCTGTATTGCTCTGTCACAATCTGCATCCTCGGGCCTCCTGCTCATCTCTGTCTGCCTGCACCATCTGCCAAGATTCATCCGCCAGGCCTGGTTCTATTTGTCTGCCTCACCCGCCACCACTCATTCTCACAATAAACCTTTTAATCGTAACTCTGTGTCCAGCTGAATATCGGGTTCACCTGCAGTAAACATTACAGATATATTCCCTTTTAAATGGATAATTACTTACTACTTTTACTTTTCCAATTATGTGGATGAAAATTAGACATGCACAAACGCTGCATGGCTTGCAGACTATTCTGGTGACAATTTGTTGGAGTAATGGGAATGCTTCTTTCAAAGCAACGGCTATCATACGGCTGAAAGAATTTGCGTTTCAAATTAGCACTTTTGTCACAAGTCATACGTTTTTGCTGGATTACAGACAGACTGGGTTCACAAGTTCTTTGAAATTTCTGGTTAGAGTGCTGGCTTGTAATATCTCCAAACTACTGCCCTCCAGCAACATTTCTTCTGACCTATTCCTCCACATGTGATCTGTTTCCATTAAATCTATACTATGTTAGCTGAAATTTGAACTTGAAAATTGAGGTTGTCCCTGCTTTCCACTTGGGTGGGGACTTCCAAATATAGCAGCATCGTTATCATCTTTCAGCTATGTTTTTGGCTTCCAATTTGTTCTCTTTCGTGCTTTATTGTGCTTTGGCAAAGAAAATAATCCATTTAATTTTTTCATCAAAAGTGATTAATTTGAATAGATGTAAGATTTAATGTTATTTTTTCTATTTCAATGCTTATCCCAATTGCATTTTACACATCTAATTTGTTTTATTTTAATTTTATACTTTGTTGTTATGGCTTTTGGTTTCTATATGTTTAATTTATTCATCTGTAAGGCAGTTTGGTGTTGTATGATAGTTTCAAGTGCCTTATAAATAAAGCTGGACTGGATTGGAATGAATTGCGCTCTTTAGACGGAAAAGACAAATTGTGGTCATGGGGGAGCAAAACAGAGAAAACATAAGTGAACACTAGACAATTTCCTGCACTTCTAGATAAAATGTTCACTTAATTGGGGCGCACTGGAGGCACAGCGGGCAGCATGACCCAGGTACAGAGGCCTTAGTCCTCGACGCGGCCGACCTGGGTTCGACTCCAACCCACAGTCCCTTGCCGCATGTCTCTCCCCCTCTTCCACCCCCCTTCCTGTCAACCTAATGTGTTAAAAAGCAAGCCACTAGAGCTGTGAAAAATCTCCAAAAAAAATGGGGAATGTTGTTTATTGATCATTGACAAGCTTAACTGCAACTTATATAACCACAGTTTCCTATCTCAATATTCTTGGGAGCAGCAGAAGCAGTTACGACTTGCCTCTGAGATGTAGTCCCTTTTAAATGCAGAAGTTGTGTCTTAGGACAGTCTGTGTTTGTAATGCAGAAACCTAGGATTTACCACACAGAGACTGCTTTCTTTTCTTGCAAAGCTCGGCTTTGAACAGATGCTTATCCAATGTTTACGTCAAGGTAAAGCCCAGATAGTCCTTAGTGTTTACCCTGTTACTATGGACAACAAGTGAGGTTTAATACAAAAAAAGATACAAAACAGACAAATCTGTGTTTCGCTCTCCTGGCTGATTTCACACATCACTAAATGCAGGAGTATTCACCGCTCCCATAGATGCAGGCTGCTGACTTTGTTTCAGTGTCATGCAGGATGTTACATTACAGTTGGTAGCAACGTGTACATATATTTTCCTTTCAACCTGAGAGGCTCAACATTATGCTAATATGTGTACCTGTTACTGTTTTACCAAAAAAAAGACAACTCTGATTCAGTAGCTTCATCTCTCCTCTTCATGACTGAATGCAAGTGAGGCAACATGAGGAGAAAGAGCTAACGTTCCTCAAATAGCTTGAGGACATGTTGGTTCTGCATTTTAGTTTTAATTCTGGCTTAATCTATAATAATTTGATCGTGTCAGTGGGCCCAGTGGGTTCACTTAGAATGCATTTTAGGATACGCTGGTTAATTTTTACGTCTTCCCAGGCTTTTCAGTCAGTGATGAAGGTGAATATAATTACCAGCTATTTTTCTTACCTGTTTAATAAAGTAGACCCTTTTCCTAATTGAATATACACTCACCGGCCACTTTATTAGGTACACCTGTCCAACTGCTCGTTAACACTTAATTTCTAAGCAGCCAATCACATGGCGGCGACTCAGTGCATTTAGGCATGTAGACATGGTCAAGAGAATCTCCTGCAGTTCAAACTGAACATCAGTATGGGGAAGAAAGGTGATTTGAGTGACTTTGAACGTGGCATGATTGTTGGTGCCAGAAGGGCTGGTCTGAGTATTTCAGAAACTGCTAATCTACTGGGATTTTCACGCACAACCATCTCTAGGGTTTACAGAGAATGGTCCGAAAAAGAAAAAACATCCAGTGAGCGGCAGTTCTGTGGGCGGAAATGCCTTGTTGATGCCAGAGGTCAGAGGAGAATGGCCAGACTGGTTCGAGCTGATAGAAGGGCAACAGTGACTCAAATAACCACCCGTTACAACCAAGGTGGGCAGAAGAGCATCTCTGAACGCACAGTACGTCGAACTTTGAGGCAGATGGGCTACAGCAGCAGAAGACCACATCGGGTGCCACTCCTTTCAGCTAAGAACAGGAAACTGAGGCTACAATTTGCACAAGCTCATCGAAATTGGACAATAGAAGATTGGAAAAACGTTGCCTGGTCTGATGAGTCTCGATTTCTGCTGCGACAGTCGGATGGTAGGGTCAGAATTTGGCGTCTACAACATGAAAGCATGGATCCATCCTGCCTTGTATCAACGGTTCAGGCTGGTGGTGGTGGTGTCATGGTGTGGGGAATATTTTCTTGGCACTCTTTAGGCCCCTTGGTACCAATTGAGCATCGTTGCGACGCCACAGCCTACCTGAGTATTGTTGCTGACCATGTCCATCCCTTTATGACCACAATGTACCCAACCCATGATGGCTACTTTCAGCAGGATAATGCACCATGTCATAAAGCTGGAATCATCTCAGACTGGTTTCTTGAACATGACAATGACTTCGCTGTACTCAAATGGCCTCCACAGTCACCAGATCTCAATCCAATAGAGCATCTTTGGGATGTGGTGGAACGGGAGATTCGCATCATGGATGTGCAGCCGACAAATCTGCGGCAACTGTGTGATGCCATCATGTCAATATGGACCAAACTCCCTGAGGAATGCTTCCAGCACCTTGTTGAATCTATGCCACGAAGAATTGAGGCAGTTCTGAAGACAAAAGGGGGTCCAACCCGTTACTAGCATGGGGTACCTAATAAAGTGGCCAGTGAGTGTATATACACACTCACCAGCCACTTAAACCAATTGGGACCATGCTTTCCCTTCGGAACTAACTTAATTCTTTCTGATGTTGATCCCACAAGGTATCAGGAACATTCCCCAGAGATTTTGCTCCTATTTACGTGATAGCTCCACACAGTTGCTGCAGTTTTTTCATGTGGTACAACCAGGATTGCATTGAAATGTGATAATGGTGGAGGCCATTGAAGTACAGTAATCTCACTCCCATTAGAGATATATACTATAGAATTAATTTGAGTTTTGCAGTATATTCTATGACTAACTTTAACGGTGGTAAATTGGACACGTTTTTTCAAAAGCTGTACATCTCAAAATAAACAAATATGAAAAAACATGCAGAGGTAAAAAAAATGTGGTATAAGTTTTTTACAACCCATTTGGATCAGTTTAAAACATAATTTTGGTCTTGATTGCTGGTATACTGTATGGGCTGAGGCAAGTTTTATTTTACCCTGAAAAATAGTTAAAACACTGTGAACCAAGCTGCAGTGAAGGGTAGATCCTGACGCGTTCCTTGTGAGTCGGTCAGTCTGTTATGCACCTAATCCAACACGTCAGTTTGTTCTTATTACTCTTCAGCTACACTCTTCTGACTAGATGCTTAATTTCCTGATCGTTTTACATGTCTTCTGTTAACTTCCACTCCCTTAAGAACTTTCTTAGCAGTATTTGTAGATATTAAAACATCATATTTCAAGACAAAATACACAATTCAGCTTTAGACATTTGATTGTGCCTTAATTATATCAGAGTTGGGGTGTTAAATAGGTTATAAATTGTGTTTTGGTCCTTTTTGAGATTTTTGTCTTAAAAGCTCAAGCGCAAAGACCAACCTGCTTTTTGTGCTTGACATTTTTGTTTTTTTCTTTGTTTTAAGGATAACGGGGGTAATTTCAAAGTTTCATAACTGTGATTTAATTGTCAGAACTCATGTTCTAAATGATACTTGACTTATACTCTACTTACATGTTCCTCTTTGGTGCTTTGGGATACAAAATGTAGTTGAAAGAAAATCCCTTGTTAGGCACTTTTGGAAGATAATCTCCCTAGATTTTTACACTAAGTGACACTTCAACTGGGTCTTTTTCATGATAAATTTTATTTAACCACACTGAAAACGGCCATACAACACTGTAGTTTTAAAATATATTTACAATCATGATAAAGCCTTCTTTGTCTTGAAAAGAAAAAAGAAAAAGGCAAGGCAAGTTTATTTGTATAGCACTTTTCATAACAAGATGATTCAAAGTGGGACAGACCCAATTTGCAGATTAAGATTTAGGGAATTTTATGTAAAACACCTTAATTTAAAGTTTTCTTTGCTTGATTACCAAAATGTAGAGTTATAATTGCTAAACACTATGCAAACTTGTTTCATGGCAGGAGTTATATATGTTCCCAGGTGAAAAATTAGGTTAGCACAAAAGTATGTACCTTCGTTTGAAAATGAGGATGCAGTTGCTCCAATTTCCACCATTAACTGGGTGGCTATGTTTCAGTTTCAGTTTATTTTTATTTCATTCAAAAATGACTTTAAAATATGTACACAACCATGCACACAATAAAACTGCCAAATCAGCGCATCTTGAATGAAAAGGAGCAGCGAGAAGAGTAATCTTATATCTGCCTCTTAATTCATTTTATAACAACTTAACATCAGCTCTCTTACTCAATCTATGTTTACAGTGATAGAATAAGCACATTGGTTAAAAAGCTAAAACGTTTGTGCTCCCAAGGTACGGTAGTCCAATGGAATTATTCTTTTTTGTTGTAGTCCATTAACCTTTTTATTGTTAATTTAAAAAGATCTATAGAGATTGATTGCCTGTTTTAGATTTGAAATTGAAAAAAGAACAAATTGTAAACCTGGGCTGTCTTTACTTAAGTTTTCATGTCAGATATAATTATGGAGTGCTTTTATATTTAACGAGTCAAATGTAATATCAGAAAAATGCATCAAAATCAGATCTAATGTTAAATGTGTTGTGACCATGGCTTGCTCTCTGTGGTAGTTCCAGGACAGCAACCTAGGTACTCATTTGCTAGTGAGACAAGAGAAATGACGCAGCGTCCGCAACTTAATTCCAGTCAAAATAACAGTGAAACTGAAAATCTGTGGAGACAGGAACCTTTGTTCCAGTTATTCACACCTTCATACACTTGAGTGTAAGCACTCACACACAGAAACCCAGGTGCTCAGATCTCTACCAGTCTCTTGTCTAGGGGACGGTTTGGACCTCAATCTACATGGTATGAACTACATCAGGTCAAGGTCCACTCAGCATTCATACATTAATGCCACACGATTATTCAGATGTGCGACTGTCATCACACCTGTCATTATTCTGCTGAGAGTATACCTCTGCGGACCCTCTGCTGAATGATGTATCACCTGTCGGCTTGGAAATCACCAGCACTTCCATCACGCTCTCTCCCTCACCTTGGAGGAGCCGGGCTGCGGTGCACAGGTGTGCTACCTTATAGGAATTTACGTTCTCCTCTCCTTTCACTGTATCCTTGTTCATTGGTGTCGTGGCAGCTGTCATCATAGGTATGTCAAACTTCATTAGAGGGGGGATTTGGTGCAGTGCTTGTTGCATCGCTGGCGGCAGGTGGCTTGGGGTACTAACATTAACTGTCCTCTTGTTGTGTCCCCATGGGACATCTGAGTGCTCAGCGGTGCATTTTCTGCTTCTCTCGCCTGACTTTGACCTGTCTGTTATGCATAATAACACCACAGCAACCCTGTTACGTGCCAGAGTCTTTTGTATCACAAGTTATCAAAGCCCAGCACTGTTTGTGACGTCGGATTCAGTTTGATCGAGTTTATTGTAGCAGCTAGAAATAAATGATAAAAGTTTTTACTTGAAGTTTGAAACTGTTGACAGTGATTTATTTGCAGTTTCCGAGCTTTTCTGTCGCTAAAGCTCTAAAAACATTAAACATTGACAGAGAGTCACTTTGTATTTGTTAAACTTTCCAAGAAGCTTTTCATAATATTTCACTGTGTTATCATCAAACATCAGATAGCCATTTGCCCCCACTTTACCCGAGACATAAACTGAATACAAATTACACCATCTGTTCTTCCATTGCTGTTACAAGGGGAAACCATGTAAAAGCCATTTAAGCATGTTTTATCTATTTTACAACAGAAGGAATCGAAAATTTGAGGAAGTAGTCCATTGGTATGAATTATTTAAGCTTATTTAGCATCTGAAGACTTAAGATCAGTTCACATCGGTATTAAAATTAAAAATCCTCCTGCAGTCTACTATTACGGCTATGGTTACATTTGAAGCAGTTGTTGCTTTGAAAGCCGTTTAAATACCTGAAGAATTACATCCTTAACAATTTAACACAATTTGATACTTCGTAGTGTAACATTTTAGCATGGAACAGTCAAATGTTATATAATGTTTTTCCTTGATTAACTCAAATCATCCTGTTTCTCTTAGTGCCTACGTTAACATTAGCCAGCAGACTCCGGCCATCAGAGCCAAACACTAACCAAGTCTGCTCTTCAGGACTAAATAGGGATTATCCAGTGGCTCGTGCGTCTGGATAATTATAGGCGAACAAAAACTAACTATATAAACGTGGTTGGGTTTCCAGACATGAAATTGACATTCTACTTTCTTGAAATATGAATTTTGGAACCGGATTAAAAAAAGAAGAATTTTTTTTTCCATTTATTTACGTTTAAATGAGATCCATCATTATGAATTTCCATGGCATATCAATGGTAAGCATCGTTTCAACCATTACAACATTTTGATTTTTGGTTTTTACAGTTAAAGCCACAAAAGAATGGTTGCACAGACCAAACAGGCTTATTACATTTTTGGACTATAGTCTGCTTTAAATCAGTGTTTTAAATTCAACTTGGGGAATCTAAAATATTGAAGATATAAATACATTGCATCTTATAAATGTATTTTTAGATACGCTGTTGAGAAAACCTGAAGTCTGCAGCGGCTCAGTGGGAAGAGTCGTCTTTCAGTTGATAAGTGGATTCAAGCTGCCTCCTTTTCCATATGTCGGTGTGTCCATGGGCAAGGTACTTAATCCTAAATTGCCCACTGATTGTTGAATGAATATGTCAATGTTTTGAGTGCAGGAAAGTGAATGTGGCTCTTATGTAAAAGCGCTTTGAGTGGTTGGTATAAATGTTCAGTTCAATTGCCATTTATCATAGCAAAAAAGGGCTCAACAGATACCAGCTCCGTCTCGCACTTCTGTATAGTCTTGGGAATGAGAGAAAAATAATGAGAAAATAGAGGAACCATTTTCAGGATAAATATTTTGCAGTCACATATTGTAACTTTAATTTGTGTTAATGTTGTGCATTGGAAAAAGGCTTCAGGTCCAAAATAGAATCAGCCCTGCAGTTGTTTAATTGCTAAGGAGTTAGAGGCATAGTTGCAAAACTGCTGAAACTTGGTTTCTTTTAAATCAATATTAAAAATCTATTTTTTTAGAGTTGCCTTTGACTGTTGTTGTTCCACTACAACAAACTTGTGTTTGTATCATGTAAAGTACTTTTAATTTTCCTGTTGTTGAAATATGCTATGCAAATAAACTTGTATGCCTTGACGCAAACTTACATGAGCTCAAAAATCCCACTGGTTCTGGACAAAGAAGGCAGTACTTTTCATGTTCTATGACTTCTATGATGTGTTTAACACAAACACTCTTATTTACTTTGTAAGATGTTTCAGAAGACACAGGTAGATGCATCCACAATTGTCTAGATCACTGATTACATGGCAATCAGTCCACAGTTTGTTAGACTGAATGGTGACTAGGTGTTCAGGGGTGAAGGAACACCACAGTGAACTGTACCGGTCTTTTCGGGTGTACCCATCCGGCTGAAAACAGTGGGTTACCTTCTTGTTAGAGTTGTCAGTGCAACATCCACACCTTCTGCATAGAAGAACAGCACACAGTGAGGCGCTCCTTAGACTTAGACTTAGACTTTCTTTATTGTCATTTTGTATACACAGAGTGCATACAGAACGAAATTTCGTTTTCACACAGCTCAGAAATATTGCAGTAACTCTACAGGATACCTTGCAGTGAATTACAGTACAGGATAAAGTGCAGTGATCAATCGCAGTCACTTACAGGATAAAAACCAAATGTAAACAAATATGCAGTAAGGTGCATCAGTGATTTAAAAGTAGACAGTTGCATTGTACACAGTTTTGCAGTACGTTTCCGGTTAAGGTGCAGCAGCAATTTTGCAGGATACGATACAATGTGCAAATGTACAAATGTGCAAATCAGCGAATCTAGTGGGGTACACAGTCCGTTTTTATACTTCAGCAGTTCAGCAGATCAACAGTCTGATGGCAGCAGGGAAAAAGCTTTTGCAGAACCTAGTGGACCTGTAGCGGATGCTGCGGAACCTCTTTCCAGAGGGCAGCAGGGAGAATAGTCTATGGTGGGGGTGTGAGGGGTCTCTGATGATGTTACGGGCTCGAGACACACAGCGCTGCGATGAAATGTCTTTAATGGAGGGAAGAGGAGCCCCAATGATCCCTTCTGCTGTCCTCACCACTCTCCTCACGTTCTTCCAGTCGGAGGCACTGCAGCCTCCACACCACACAGAGAGACAGCTGGTAAGAATACTCTCTATGGTGCTTCTGTAGAAGGTCGTGAGGATGGGCGGGGGCAGGCGGGCTCTCCTCATCCTCCGCAGAAAGTACAGTCGCTTCTGTGCCCTCTTCACCAGTGACGTGGTGTTCACAGTCCAGGTGAGGTTGTCCGTGATGTGCACCCCCAGGAACTTGGTGCTGCTGACCACCTCCACCGCTGAGTTGTTGATGAGCAGGGGAGCGTGGTGAGGCTGGTTCTTCCTGAAGTCGACGATGATCTCCTTCGTCTTCTCCACGTTCAGGATCAGGCTGTTGTCTCTGCACCAGCCCACCAGCCGCTCCACCTCCTCTCTGTAGTCCTGGTCGTTGTCGTCTCTGATCAGGCCCACCACCGTTGTGTCGTCTGCAAACTTCACGATGTGATTGGTGGTGAACCTGGGGACGCAGTCGTGTGTCATCAGGGTGAACAGCAGGGGGCTCAGGACGCAGCCCTGAGGGGAGCCCGTGCTGAGGGTGATGACATCAGAGGTGTTCTGTCCGACCAGGACTGACTGAGGTCTGTTGGTGAGGAAGTCTAGCAGCCAGTTTCGTAGGGGTGTGTTGAAGCCCAGATGCTCCAGTTTTCCCACCAGATGTTGTGGGATGATGGTGTTGAACGCTGAACTGAAGTCCAGGAACAGCATCCGCACGTGCGTGTTCTTCTCCTCCAGGTGTGCCAGGCTCAGGTGAAGAGCAGAAGAGATGGCGTCCTCAGTGGAGCGGTTCCGTCGGTAGGCAAACTGGAACGGGTCGAGTGTTGATGGGAGACTGGAGACGATGTGTTCCTTTACCAGCCTTTCAAAGCACTTCATCATGATGGGAGTCAGTGCAACAGGCCGGTAGTCGTTGAAACAGGTGACTTGAGGTTTCTTTGGCACCGGAATGATGGAGGCAGACTTGAAGCATGCTGGCACTATGGCTTGGTCCAGCGAGGTGTTAAAAATGTCTGTGAGGACACCAGCCAGCTGACCTGCACACTCCTTGAGCACCCGCCCAGGTATGTTGTCGGGACCTGGGGCCTTCCGCGGGTTGACTCTCCTTAGAGTCTTCCACAGATCGGCGGTGTCAAGGCAGAGGACCTCCTCTTCCTGATGGGGAACAGCTTTCACTGCTGGAGTGCTGTTTAGTGCCTCAAACCTCCCAAAGAAGTTGTTTAGTCCATTGAGGAAGTCAGCATCAACTTCACCCCCCGGGGGGGAGGGCGTGTTGTATTCAGTGATCGCCCGGATGCCTTTCCACATGCTCCTGGTGTTGCTGGTGTCATGGAAAAGCTCCTGGATTTTCTGCCTGTGGTTCCGCTTTGCTAACCTGATGGCACGGTTCAGGTTGGCTCTCGCTGTCCTCAGTGCCTCCTTGTCTCCAGACTTGAAGGCTGAGTTCCGTGTTTTTAGCGCTTGACGGACCTCCGCAGTAATCCATGGTCGTTGGTTTGCTCGGGTGATGATGGTCTTGGTTGTGCTGACGTCCTCAATGCATTTGTTGATGTAGGCTGACACAGTCATGGCGTACTCATCAATGTTGATCTTGTCCTCATAAGTTGCAGCAGCTTTGAACATGTTCCAGTCAGAGCACTCAAAACAGTCCTGGAGCGCCTCCATTGCTCCCTCAGTCCACACCCTCACCTGCCTCGCTGTTGGTTTTCCTCTGATCAGCAGGGGCCTGTATGCAGGGATTAGCATTACGGAACGGTGATCTGAAGAGCCCAGGTGGGGGCGGGGGGGCTGCTCTGAATGCTCCTTTTATATTTGTGTAGACTAAGTCTAGAGTGTTCTCTCCCCGAGTTGCAAAATCCACGTGTTGGTAAAAATGAGGGAGAACAGTTTTAATATTTGCCTGGTTAAAATCCCCAGCAATGATGAAAACCCCCTCTGTGTGTGCAGATTGCAGCTCAGAGATAGTCCGATAGAGAACACCCATAGCATCTTTAGTATTAGCGCTGGGAGGGACGTAAACCGCTGCGATGATAACAACAGTGAACTCTCTAGGCAGATAAAAAGGTCTGCAGCTAATAATCATAAGCTCAATGTCCGGAGAGCAGAGACTTGTGACTAATCTAGCATTTTTACACCAGGAGTTATTGGTGTAAACGCAGAGTCCGCCTCCTCGGGACTTACCGCAGAGTTCTGTTTGTCTGTCGGCGCGGAAAGTAGCGAGCCCCTCCAGGCTAACGGCGTTGTCTGGGATTGTTGAGGTGAGCCATGTTTCGGTCAGAATGAGAGCGCAGCAGTCCCTGAGCTCCCTCTTTGCAGAGAGCTCGAGTTGTAAATGGTCCATTTTGTTGTCCAGTGAGCGAACGTTGGAAAGCCAGATGGACGGGAGCGGCGGTCTGAATGGGTTAGCCTTTAGCCTCGCTGCTAAGCCTCCTCGGCACCCGCGCTTCTTCGGCCGGCTACACCGCTTCCGCGTCGCTCTCTTCCGGCGTGAGCTGCTCGTCGAGGCCGCCGCTTCACAGGCCTCCGGGGCTGGTCTCCGTAGGACGCCACAGTCACGTAAGCAGTCGAGCGTGGTATTTAAAAGTCCAAAACCACAACTTGATCGTAACTCCAACAGGCGCTCGCGGTCAAGTACTGATCGGCTGGGTAGATGAGTGGTTTCCAGCGAGTTTGGCGGCATTTTTATGCAAAAAGTCCGCGAGTTGGTACAGGAGCTGTGTTCGGCTGCTGCCGCCAGGGGCACCGCCGGAAGTAACCTGTTACCCGTTGTTCCTACTCCCTAAGAGCACAGTACTTTTTGTCTCAGTAAGTGAATTTTAATTGAGCATTTATGTCTGATTACAAAGACTAAATATGTCACACACGTTCATTATATATTCAAGAGACAGTGGAACGTCAACATATGTAGAACATGTGTAATCTAGCATGTATATTGGTGATATACAGAAAGACAGCAATGGGCAAGCGCCAACTGCCTGCATCAGCCAATGTGTGCGGCACAACGCCATCCAAGGGGAGCCACAGCTCCTCACTGCCTCACCTGACTCACTGACTTAGTATTTTACTTGTCATGATAATGGGTGAGGCAATGCCTATAATGTGTATAAGGGGCTGATAAGAGAGTGAGTACAGGACACTGGTGGACTGCTTTGTGGACTGGTGTGAAAAGTATTTTGATTCAGTCTTATCAAAAAAGACGTGACATTATTCAACTGAAGGAAGGTATAGCACATGTCAGACAGCGGTGCACAATAATGAAATATTTGATGTTGGATGAGCTGGCTTGAACATTGTTGGACAGTGGCTTTGCTGTTAGCACGTTTGCCTTACAGCAAGGAGAACCTGGATTAAAATTTCAGCCAGAGGCATTTCTGCATGCCCTGAGATCAATTTTCTGTCTTGCATGTGTGCATTCCTCACACATTCAAAGTATGTGTGTGTGTGTGTGTGTGTGTGTGTGTGTGTGTGTGTGTGTGTGTGTGTGTGTGTGTGTGTGTGTGTGTGTGTGTGTGTGTGTGTGTGAACATATGAAGAACATATGAAGAATAGGCAATCTCAATGTAAACCAACCTCTCGCCCACTGCCTGGTGAGATAGACCTCCAGCCTTATCAAAGCACATAGCTTTTAAACTTTGTTAAGGATTGTATGTGTTAGACCAACACCAAGGAGCTGGATAAGCTATTTTTAAGACACTGTTCTCTATACTGTAATAACTTTGCAGTAGAAAGAAAATTATATACTTATAGTATGTGCAACGTTTTGGAGATTTTCATTTGAAATACAGTTTGAAAGCCAAGTATATATTTTTTTTCACTTTACAGTAAAATACAAGACACTGTAACTTGATTAGAACAATAGTAAATTAAAAAGAAAATGGTCCTCTACACCAGTAGAAATCCTACTTAATCTGGAAAACAGTGTACTGTTGTATCAAAAGACTTCACAAAGCTAGAACAGCAGATTTTTGATCATCAGTAGTGGTAATAAGAATAATCCGTTTTTGTTTTTTGTACAGTTGCTAAACTTACACAATGTCATTGCTCTGTTGAGCAATCCATTCCTTCAGCTTTCAAGGGAATTCTGAGATTCTTTCTAAACAAATAAAAGAATACAACAACAACAACAATAACAACAACGACAATAATAATAATAATAATAATAGATTATATTAAAAATTGTTGACTTCCAAATGAGGCATCATTGGAGGTAACTGTAGAATCTAATCTGTGCTTGAACTGGTTGGATCTAGTTGAGCTAAGTTATCAAAAATATTAGTATCATCTAAAAATTCAACATGTTTGTTAGACCCAAATGTTTTAAGGAAGTATTCCATTTCATCACCCCCTGTTTTAGACATGATTAATCTATACCTAATAAACAGATATGTATCACAGGCTTTTAAGGTAGCTCAAGATGACTTAAGGTAGATCACGATGATTTAATAAATTATAGACCTATACCTAATCTTCCTTTCTTATCTGTTGCTAATCAAGTATGTGAAACTGAAGAGCTTCGGTCAGGCTTCAAAGCTTATTATAATTCAGTTCAATTCAATTTTATTTATATAGCGCCAATTCATAAAACATGTCATCTCAAGGCACTTTCCAAAGTCAAATTCAATCAGATTATAGAGATCGGTCAAAAAATTTCCTATATAAGGGAACCAGTTGATTGCATCAAAGTCCCGACAAGCAGCATTCACTCCTGGAGAAGCGTAGAGCCACAGGGAGAGTTGTCTGCATTGTCCATGGCTTTGCAGCAATGCCTCATACCGAGCAAGCATGAAGCGGCAGTGGAAAGATTTTATATCCCTAATTTATCACAAAAAAGTATTTTTAAAATGTTTTAGACAAGAAAGTACACCTCCAAATTTCACCTGTGCTGTCAGTTCTTCAAGGTTTTGAGCCAATTTTTAATCTGTTTCTGGACTTGTCGGGAGCGGCAGACCTCCGCTGACAGGTTGGTCTGGCCGGGGAGCTGAAATGCAGAAAAACCCCATTGGTGCAGCGTTTAGTCGGCCAGACAGTCCGTGATTTCTGGCAGACTGGATCTGTTTGTTGTGGCTGAAAAGTGAATATAAAGCGTTTACTAACTTTGTGGGGAATATCTACAAGTACCAGACATTAAATGTGAAAATCTATGCCAGATGTTTTTGGCATTTTAAGTGAATTAATAATTTTAAGATAATCAACGATAATAACTTCTTGTAAAGCTAAATTGTGAAGTGTGAGCTCTTTTACCATTTACCATTTACAAACTTCAGGTGGAGTAGAGAAAGTGGAGGAAGAGCCATATCAGTGCAACGTGTTTATTCTCACCATGGCTTAGGCAAAACATATTAATAAAGCTCTACATTTTAACTCCATGAGCCAAACTTTGGAACAGAGCTCAGTCTCCATCATATATGGCTTATTTGATTACTCCATATGTTCCTAACAGGAACATATTCCTCTCAGACTGCAGGTTTACCGGTGATTCCTAGAGTTGGGGGCATCAGGTAAGCTAATGCTGTCAACAACCTTCATTTTCTTCTATAGATAATACAGTTGGCCCTGCCTTTCAGTGTTTAGCACTGTTTATCTTGTAGACATAGCTATTGGCTGAGCTTTTACCACAGCTAATTGTATGTGCTCTCTTTTATTCCCTAGACCTGAATACTGGCTCAGAGGTTATTTTATGAGCTGTGTATTTTTCCTAGCTAAAGCCACCTATGTACTGTCATTACCCTTTTACGTTTCTCCAAATTAAGTAAATATTCCTTGATCAGTGTCCTGTCTTCTCAAACCCCTAGTCATGGCAGATGACTGTCCACACTGAGTCAGGTTCTGCTGAAGGTTTCCTCCTGTTAAAGGGGAGCTTTCCTTCCCACTGTCCTCACATGCATATTCAGTATGAGAGATTTCTGCAATATCAACGATACAATGCAAGCGACTGTCCACTGTCACTACATGCTCATCCAGGAATGAATGCTGCAAGTCAATAACACTTTTTGACCATCCTGTCTGTATAATTTGATAGACTTGCCTTTGTAATGTGCTTTGAGATGACATGTGTTGTGAATTGGTGCTATATAAATAAATGGAATTGAGTGAACTGAACTGAATCTGAAATGACAAATTGATTCTGACTAGATTAAGACTATTTGCTTTTTCTGCAAAGGCCCAAGGAAAATATTTAGTTTTGAATTGGAGCTTTAAAAATGAAATTAATAGGATTGCTATGTTATTTTGGCAGATCAGGCAAAAAAATAAAAAAAAAAATCTCCTTTGCACGTTAAGCGTTGCCGGTTGGAAGATGGTCTAGAGATGAACCGACATGATGTGAGTATTGTCCAAAGAGATGGCTCAACTGAAAGAATCTGATTATTTCTGTGTTTTGAGTTATTTTCTGGCTTTTGGAAAATCTGGCTGGTGCCAGTCTAGCTATATTCTCAGGCTGCCTGAAACAAATCTTCTTATTGATTTCTACTTCTCTTCCACTGATTTCAGATGGAAATCTATATGTCCACGTTCCTCATTGCTGCAAAGTGAAAGCGAGCATGTGGCTGGTAAAAGACAAAGATTGATGACAGAGACGTTTTTGTAGTTATTGAAAAAAAAAGCCGCATCCCATAAATATTTAATATGGCAAGTTCTTCCAATAAATCAAAGAGAGACAAGAGTTTCTTATTTCTTGTTTTGTTTCTACTGTATGAACTGCACAAGTCACAGCTTTGACCAACAACCTTCATAATGACCCTCTGCCCTAAACTAAATCAGCAAAGAGCACAATTTTTTTTCTTTTTTTTTGCAAAGCAGAATAAAGCTGCTATGCAGAACAATTTCCTTTAGAAAAGGCATGTTAAATTAGTTCAGGGGCCACCTCCAAGGTCTTTGAGTGATTCCCATTATTTACTGGCAGCTCACTTTATCTGTCAGCTGTAGGCAGAGTTAGAGCTCCCTGACGGAGGACCCAGCATTGTAAAGCAAAATCTTTGACACAGTCCTGAGCCGAACGTCCTTAATCACAGACACTGGCATAAAACTGATCCCAGCTCCTCAACTGAAGCTACATGAACCTCAACATTGGTAATTTAGATACTAAAAGACAGGTGAGCCAGAAATTTAACGGTAAAATGAACGCTTATCAAAGGCTGCATTATGAGGAATGGTGTTAAGCAAAATTAGAAATTTTAATGGGAAAGAAAAATTCTGATATGTGAACACTCAACTTTACAGTCCTCAAGTGGCCCGTTTCTGTTGTGTCCTTCAGTGCTTGACCTTGGCATGGTGTGTTGGAGGCTAGCTCCAGCTGTTCTTGCAGAGTTTATCTCCAGCCATGACTGCCAATGACAGTGTCTGAGGGAGGAAGTTGTCTCTTTGACAGATAGACAGCAAAACACAGTCGACAGGATAAAGGAAAGCTGAAGCCATTATACGGCCGAGGAAAGAAAAATGGAAAGATGAGATGTCAGACTAGACTGAGACAGAAAGTTTACATTGTGGTGAGCAGGCAGTGGAATCTCTGGGAAATTGAATAGAGCGTGGTCATTTGTCATGAGACTGTAACTGTAGTTTTGGCTTCAAGCAGAAGGTTTGACAGAAAACAGCTGAGTCATCACAATGTGTGAGAGAAAATGCATTTCAGTTTATAAAAAAATATTTAAATTCTTCTCATTACAAATAAATAGAGGAACTACAATCAATGATGGTCAAATAGGCATAACAATAAAAGAAGACTTAGAACAATTTAGTCAATGTTAAACTTTCAAGACAAAGAATCCCTGGCAGGTGTTTTAACAATATTACACCTTTTTATTTATTTTTTTAGGGTTAGTTTTTTAGGGCTCAGTTTGAGCTGCCATCTGCGGCAACCGACTGAAGTGTTTCTTCATATCAACCAAGTCTCAAAAAGTATCTCTGTTTTTATAGTATCAGAAAAATTGCAGTTTTGAAAAAGAAGAAGCGCCATCATCTGCCCCACAAGGAATGGTTCTTAGCTATATTATTTTCATCATACCCATGAGCCAAATGACAAGGAGGCACAAAGTGACAGACTCTCTTTTTAGAACTGCATACGTAAACTGAAGGAAGATAGTTGGCTCACTTCTTAAATTTCTGAAAATATTATTATTTCAATCTGATGCTCTTACTGATCTAACTCACAGTTTATGGACCCTAGAAAACTACATCAAACCAAAAGCAAATTGTTAAAAAAATATTAAGTTCTAATCATTTGATCTGATTTGATTTTGTCTCATTGGTGTTTTTTTTTTGTCTTGTGTTAATGTGAAACATTATTTTGTATATAGTGATAAATCTAATTCTCAGTGTTTGACTTAGAACTTAACATTTGTTGTTAAAGTGGTTTGGTTCACAGCTCATAAACATTTCAACATCCTTTTAAACTTTCATTCATTGAATATTTAAAGTGTGCATAGGAGGGAAAAAAAAACTACTAAGACTTTTTAAAACAGTATCACTGTTTAACAGAGGATGACCTTCTTTGAAGTCCCAAGATAAACACAAGATATCACAAAAAGAGTAATGGCATAAAACACATTGCTGAAATATTACTTAGGGTCTGTCACAATAATTGGTTGCACCGACTGAAATGTTTTTTTTTCTTTCTATCTTTCTTTCGTTATTCTCAAAGGAAAAAGACCTTTGTTCTGCAGAGGCACTACAAGATTTTTTTTGGACAGATCATCATCAAACAAGTATGCAGTATATAGTCCTCTGAATGAGCTCCACTCATTTTCTTTTGTGATTTTGTGAAAATTCAGCATAGGTCAAAACATTATAATACAATAACAATTTGCTTAATCACTGGAACAAAAGAAATTTGCATGGATCCATGATGTATTGCTTTATTCTGTGGTGATAATGAGACTGCTGATACAATAAATAAAATATTCAGGATTGATGAGCATACGTAGGATTGTAATTTTATTCCTTTGCAAAGGTTGTGCTTACTGTAATAAAAATATGGATAATTATGGACAACTTGTGAAATAATGGGAATAGAATATATAGAATACTATCAGTTACAAAAATGGTGCATCTACATGGTGTCAAGTTAAAATGATTTTCTTCTATCAATTTGTTTGATTTTGAAAATTTTATCGCCAGAGAATCTCGGCACCAAAAATTTGCACCACAACAAAAGTTTCAGATGTGGGGTGGTTTGTGCAGTGCCACCTTCTGCTGCTGGTAAGTCAGGAAGTTGGTCAACCACAAACAGGTGGAGGGTGGCAACTGTAAGCTGGATGAGCTTCTGGTGGGGAATGATTGGGCTGATGATGTTGAATGCTGAGCTGAAGTCAGCTGAAGACAGATTCCTACTACAGGTCCCTAGGTAGAACCTCATACAGCTTCAGAGACTAGTTGAAGATCTGAGTGAATATGGGGAGCAGATGGGCAGCACAGGGTTTCAGCTTGGGGTAGAGGGTACAAGTAGTTTTTTTTATGTGGTTGGAGGTTTGAAGAGCTGTGTTTAAAACCTCCTGAAGATGTTGAGGTTGTCAGCCAGACGTGGGTCATCCTAATGTTGGAGGATGGACATTAGATGATTTGGGCATTGCAGGG
Organism: Fundulus diaphanus; assembly: GCA_037039145.1. Taxonomy (NCBI): domain Eukaryota; kingdom Metazoa; phylum Chordata; class Actinopteri; order Cyprinodontiformes; family Fundulidae; genus Fundulus; species Fundulus diaphanus. Next base: position 39,023,082 of record CM073121.1, on the reverse strand, counting down.
TAGGCATCTTTTGAGACTGTGTAGCAGTGGTCCTGTGAATTTTGTTTTCAGGTGACACTTAATATGCTGTCTGTATTTTGGAGGTTCAAAAATTTTTCTGCTTGAGGCATAATCTTTTCCAGAGGGAGCCACCCAACTCTTTCTGGAGTAAAAGCATGGCCTCAGACTTGGAGGAGCTGACTATTTCCGGCCACTCCACACTAATCTGCAAACTGCTCCAGTACATATTGAAGGTCAGGGCTTGAAAATGCCAACAGAAACAAGTGCCAACAACGTCTGTAAACAGCAAAGATGAGAACTTGATGTCACCAAACCAGAAACCCTCTTCTCCCTTACTGTACTTCTAGACCCTGTCCACAAACACCACAAACAGCATAGAGTGGAACAGAACAGGCTCAACCAAATCAGGAGCCATGTTTACACTGATGACAAAAAGTCATCAGTGTAAACACGGCTCCTAATTTGGTTATATATAAGGAAAATATAGGCAGTGTTGAGACAGTATGTTTTCTACTGGATGTAGTAAAATATTGCTGCTGAAAGGTGGAGGACACTTTTTTTTTATAACCCTTTTCTAAGGATTTGGACCAACATGTTGATCTGCCACTTCCCAGTCATTGTCTCAGTCCTCCATGTGATATCGAAGAAGTGTATAATGTACGGAAAAAACAAAGTGTTCAGAGCCTATCTTATGCATCCCTAGTGTCCTTTTATAGAACATTTTCAATGACCTATGCCATGGCAAGGGACTCACCTTTCCCTTAGTTATGTAATTCTGGCCCCTCCTCAAATTATATGGTACCTGGATTTGAGGAGGTCAAAATGTTCTCTCTCAGAGTTAACGGTATCATTATACCTCATGGCATGAAATCCTGGTACTAATCTCTTGGAAATCCAGTCTATTTGTATTTCAATTTTTTGCTGTGGTTTACATTATCTTCACCTAACAGTATTTAAGGTATTTTTGTGGCTTACACTAAACCAGCAACACAACCGTGTCAAGTAAAACCGTCATTAAAATAAACAAAAGAGATTTAAACCATAATATCCACAACGAGCCATAATCCTGAAGCCACAGGCCCAAACTGGAGTCACCTAAAATCTTAAAATAGAACAACTTGTTCCAGGTTCAAATCCCCTGATTTCAATATTGTTGCATATTTATTTGACAAGGTTTGGCCAAGGTTTTTCTTGGGCTTGAAATATTGTAATGTATTATTGTGAAACTGCACTGAATTCAAACGTCATCTTGTGTGGAATGAGCTGAAAATGCAAAAGATTGGATATATTGAGGTTTAAAGGCAGTGGTGTGCACAGACTTTTTGGGGGGCAGGGGCTCAAGTGGAGATAAAGGGCACCTTGTGCAGCGCCAGCACATGGAGTTGTCAGCAGCCTTTGTAGTATGAGATTTATTACAAGCACAGCTTGAACAGAAAATACAACTTAGTCTACATGCCTCACATTAAATTAAATTTATTAAAGGAATTATTAATAGTCAATACCCAGCTTATTTGGCCTAAAATGTATTTAAATTAAATGTTTAACAGACAGCGTTAACTTGTCTTCTATATTTGCAATAACAAACAGTCAAATAAAAGTCATGGGGTACCATAATTGCAAATATAATAACACCATCTATGCGATACATTTAAATCAAATTTTTTTCTAATGTAAGTGCTACATTTTAAATGTTTTCCAGGCACCTGGTGATGGTGGCCATAAAAGACGTAGCAGGAAGGTATCCTCAGCCAGCTTAGATGCATTTGAAGCAAGTGAAGTTTAAAGCTTTTCATCTGAGGTTTATGAAGCAAATGCATGGCTTTTGTCTGTTACCTGGAAGGTTAGACGGGCCTCCACCAGGGCAGGGCTCTAATACACAGTGGGGGAGAGGAGGTGCTGCTGCTGCACCTCCTTGTGTCTGTCCACCCGTCTGCTGCGTGCAGCGTGTTCACTTTGAGAGAGGCGCGCGGCAGGGCATGGGTGGAGTTTTTATCGGGCAAATTTACAGAAAATGTGGTGCACTGAAAAAATAAGCTTTTAAATCCAGAAAAGTTACTTCACCGCATACTATACACTGTAAAAAATAAAATGAAAAAGAAAGAAGAAGACAAAAAATTCAGGAGGACACTTATTTGTACAGAAGAAAATAGACAGGTGCTCCAGCCCCATCTAGGGTCTATCTGTGCACGTCCCTGTTTTAAGGTTTTTAGGTCTGTAGGGTGGAGTAGTTGTTATCACTGTTGCCTTGCAGAAATAAGGTCCTGCATACAAATCCCAGTAAGGGCTGTTCTGCAGGGGGTTGCATTTTCTCCTTGTACATGCATGTGTTTTCTCTAGGTACTCTGGTTTCCTCCGGCAGTCCAAAAATCTGCAAGTTAGAATAAATTGTCTCTTAGGTATGAATGTGTTACCCTGTTATGGACTGGCAATCATTTCTAAATAAAGCCTGCCTCTTTCTCAATCACTGCTGGACATAGGCTGCAGTGACCCACTACTCTGCCGGTGAGCAGGTGTAGAAAATGGATGGATAATGGCGTACATGCAATGTACATATAAGAGCGCTAGGTAACAGATTCTCAATGGTATTGCCTGGAGAAGTGGGTTTAGTCTCTTTGTGAGATAACTGGGTTTTCATAAAATGTCAATGCTCCTCTGTTTATACTTTGACTCCAAAAGTGCTGTTGTAAGTCAAATTGAAATCTACCATCGTATGATCATAAGAAGCTTTAAAATCTTTAGAAGGTGGTGGTGGAGGATGGTGACTGGGGACTGAAAAGGCATTAATTGAGGTATGATTTGAAATTTGGCATTGAGCAGTAAAAACTATACTATTTGTTATCATGTTTTTATCTGTATCCATTTGGCACTAGTGTGGGTTTGCACCAGATGCTCTCAGTCTATTTGACAGCATTATTTTTTATACAGTTGCTTTCTTTTTGACAAAACTACTTGAAACTTCAACCACTGGCGACTGATATCTCACACTACCCCTTGGAGAAATATGTTTCTGCTTGACTTTTTTTTGGCAATAGTTTCACTATCTTCCCTCTCTGTTGGCTCATCCACAGCTGACAGATTTAGCTTTCATCAAACTACAGCACTGCCTTTGATCTGACGATATTTTTACATGGTTGTAGTCATTTAATCTTTCATAGCTTGGAAACGTCTCTTAATAAAAGTTTCATCTTAAAAGCCAGCTAATTTAAAGGATTATCTTATATCAAGTAAGGTCATTTTGGTGAGGCTCAGTAGAATCCTGAGATATTTGCTTGGGACATTTTGTCCTTGTCAGGGGCAGACTGATGTAGCTAGAATCTCTAGATCAAACTGAAGTTCACCGGCTTAATAATTTGTTGTGATCTGGACAAATGTTTTTTTTTTTTTTTTAAAAACCTTAGTTTTGGTGGAGATTTTCAAATGCTTATTTCAAGGGATTCTAAATGGTTGGTCATGGAACGCTAAAAAGAGATACTGCTGATAGTAATTTGTTTATTGATAGTTAATCTAAAGAGGCCAATACCCGTCGTAGGGCTGCTCCTGTATACTCCACAGCTAGTACCTCGCTCTGATAAAAGTGTCACTGTGATTGAAATAAATAACAGGAGACATTTGGCGGAGACAGGATTTTATGAACATGTTGTTTTTGCATAGTCACTTTGTTTCTCTCAAAGTTCAAACCTTCTGTTCTTTAGTTAGTTTTTATGTTTATGCCCCTTGGAAAGCTGTAATACACCTTACAGCTACAATAAGTGTGAGAGCAAAAGAAGGGCATTTGGGCCCACAACCCCACATGTTATTCACATGTGTACTGACTTTCAAAAGTATTGACACACTATATGGTTTTCACATTTTTTTTTTACAAATAAAAATCTGAAGTGAGATTTGCATTTTTATTCAGATCCTTAAGTGATCTGAATACTTTTAACTGTTTAGAGTTATCTTTTCAACAAAGTATGTATTTTAAGGTATGTTTCTCCCATCTTTGCACATTTAGAGACTGACATTTCTTCTCATTCTTCTTTGCAAAATTGTTCAAGTTAAGTCAAATTTTAGAGCAATAGTGATAATACATTTTCAAAGTATTGTCATAGAGTCTCAGTTAGATTTGCAGAAGGTCTATTTTAATTGTCAAATATACTTTTCTCTAAACTCTAACAGAGTTGCCCATAGCTTCACCCTGTCATACGCATAGAGCTGTGTGCAGGTTCTATTGGTGTTATCCTCCTCCTCCTCCTCCTTCTTCTCCTCCTCCTCCTCAGGATGTGACTGGCAGTTCCAGGCTCTGCAGCTGGGGCTCACAAACGTGCATCAGGAAGAGCTTAAATAGGAATTGGGTCCCCGAGACTGATGTCAGATCGTTTAGATCACATGAGGGGTAATCACACCCAAGTCTCTATGTGTTCACTGTTCCTCAAAGTTTTGCTCCTCACCTCCCTTGTCTTCTAAAACAGAAACTGGATTCTTCCATGGATGTTTAAGTTCTGGACTCCGGTGATCCACATTATTGAACAAATAATGCCATTTGTTCAATAATGTTCTCTTAAAAAAAACCTCTGAGGGCATTTGATCGATGAGTTATTTGACACTGAATGTGTAATAGGATTTGTTTAAGATTTGATCATAGTTTAATAGCCTTTGATGTTTTATAATTTTAAATGTTTATTTATTCCTGTATTCTATTAAAGTGCTGAATTAAGCTGCTGTCATCGATATCCTTGTAAGTTAATAGAATAGACAATATTAATAAATGGAGCGCAATTGGTTGAAATGGATTTTATATAGGAGTATCACTGAATGCAAATGTACCCCACACTTTTCATATTTTTATTTGTAAAAAGGAAAGAAAATAACTTTAATAGCTGTCATACTATTGATACACATACCCACATTTCCTTTAATACACCTCTTAATAAATATAATTAGGATTTAAATTTTGTTTGTCTTTGAACTTAATACAAGACCTATCAGCTTAGGCAAATGAGCTTGAGAAATCAACATTAGCTTTAGTTTCTTATTTCCTCACATATTTGTCTCATTAGATTAAAACAAGTATGTCCCTGTATGCCTCTCACCGCAGTGAACTTCAAAACCATATCAGCACAGTTCCTGCCTGTCAGGGATGAAGACATTTGCCTGTCTCCCATGTGTATGGTGTCTTTAACGCTTGTCAGGTTAGGATGCCGGGAAGCTCTCTTAGCATCTTACCTGCGTGATACTTCAGATCTAACAGCACATGTGAGAAAACATAAACAGAATATTTTAACAGTCAGAATTCCATGTCAATTGAAAATAGCTTGCCTGCTATTTTTAAAAACTGGTTGGAATTGTAAAATCTTATTTAAAAATAGCCTATTTCTCTTTTCTACTGAGGAAAGAGTGCTTCTGTTTGGTAGGGTCTCTGTGGACTGAATGGTCATAAGAGCAGGTAGTTTTCAGGTGGAACGGCAACTTCTTTTCAGATGTAAGGACAAAAGAAAACTTTCATTGTTCCGAGACAGGCTAGAGTTTTGAGTGAGTGAGAAAATTGGAAATTCATGAACACATAGCAAATAAGTAAAAACACTGCATACACTGAAATTTCACTGAAGTTGAGCACCTTAAGACATGAAAACATCTTCTGCAGACTCCGGCTGTGTATCTGAAACAGTGAAAATTACATTGGGGTGAGTCATCATCAGTTTTTGTTCAATTCTCAGCTAACTACTTAATCTGGAAAAATGGTCCACTGTTGTATGAAAAGTATATACAGCATATCTTTCATCATTATTAGAGGAAAATAAGAACAATCCAAGGTTTCTGTTTTGTACAGTTGCCAAACACTCACAGAGTAATAGTTCTGTAGAGTCATCCATTCCCTCTGCTCTCATTAGTAGGAATTTATGGGATTCTTTATAACTAAAAAAAAAATTAGATTATATCGAGAAAAAAAACAAACTTGGCATCCTCTAGAATATGATTACTCCATCCTGCTAGATCTCAGCATTGCACTTTATACAGTCGATCACAATATTTTGTGATCAAAATAAATCTGCTCAAACCTGCTGTAGGGATCAGGGAAAAGTACTGGGTTGGTAACCATTTTTTTCATGTAAATAATAAATCCTTTTCAACTCCAGGGCTACTTGTGGAGTACCACAGGGTTCAGTGCTTGGGCCACTTTTCTTTACTGCCAACTGGTAAAATTATCAGACAGCATGGGATACATTTCCACTGGTATGCTGGTGATACCTTGCTACATTTATCTATAAAACTATATGAATCCAATCACCTACATAGACACACACACACACACACACACACACACACACACACACACATATATATATATATATATATATATATATATATATATATATATATATATATATATATATATATATATCTGTCTGACTTTTCAGCCGTGAAGAGCATGATCCAGTCAGTGGGAAATCACAGACTGTCTGGCCGAGTAATAACGAAGCCGCAGGGGCCGTACACTGCAGTCTTCCAGGCCAGGCTCGCGGGTCTCTGCCATTCCTGATAAGTCTGAACAGAATTAAAATTGGCTCATAATCCTGATGAACTGACTGCACAGATGAAGTTTGGAATTGTACTTTCTCGCCTAAAAGTTTTACTTTCTCTCAACCGGACCCCCTCAACAAGCCCCGAGAAAGCAGAGAAGTACTGAGCCGGTTGGGGCACCAAAGCCCCAGGAAAGTAAATCGCGTTTAAATGAAATTAGTCGGGTAAATGTGTATGGAAACGCTACCCGTGATTTGCAAAGCCCCAGACTTTTGAGTGGCAATGGAAAAGGAACTATTGTTGCCACTCTTTTCCTTGCTGTGAGCCGCCATTGTTGTCTGAATCCAAGCAGATGCTTCTCTGATACATCACATCTGCGGAAATCCCACCCGACGATCGTGATTGGCTCGTCCATTTTATGTGGTATTATGTGAACAATATAAGATAACGCTAGCTGATATTACCTTGACTAACTGCCCACTTTGAGCTGCACTACGCTATTTGCACACTTTCCTAAAGATTTCATCAAAATCTTTCTACAACGTTTTCAGTTTATTTTCTTGCATTTAGGACATGTTGCGATATTTTAAATGTGTCTTTCTAAAATGGTCCAATGTTTTCATTTAAAGGGGCCTTGACAACAAATTTCATTTTTCTGAGGTTTTGGGGTTATAATATGATCTGTGGTGCACTGATGAGACCGTGCGAATGTCAAAAATGAATACCTAAGGACCTGCTAAGGGGCGGTCAGCATTGGAGCTCGCTACGGAACCGGGTGATGCTGGCTCCCAGCAGCATAAGTGCAGTCACGAGCTCCATGACACATTGCAGTCTATGTGGCTATTTATTTAGTCCCACTGTGTCAAAACCACCAGTTTAAAGCCTTTGGTCAGTTTGGCCTTGCCTGCCCGACATCTTGCAACACAAATACATCCACAAGCCAGTATATTTGTAACGGACCATTGCACCGAGAAGAGAAGTGTTAATAGAAGGGGGGGATGTGTTTGAGCGATTCGTCATGAGATGGTGTGTTGTGAATTGCTGCTATATAAATGAGCAGAATTTAATTGAATGAACTATATCTGGAGACATTTTTTGTGTGTACAGTGTGCTGATACTTAGAGCCCCTATTTTATACTTATAATCCAAACTTCATTAGCATATATCATTCCTCTGCCATAGCTGTGATTCTATTAATTTAATAATGCCAGAAAACTGAATAAATGTTGCGACACCTGATGTTACTTCAGCTTTTTTTGCTGAATTTGGTCATGTCACAAGCACTTCAACTGCCTTGCTTTAAAGCACTTATTAATCTGTGGGAGGCATGCTTTTTCTTGTTCTCTGGAAAAAAAACTGAACATTTGTGGTCATTTTACCAGCACGTGCCATCTCTCTAGCAGAGGTTCCACCTTAACACTGAAACAAATCCAAGGTTGGACCGACTAAGATGTATCAATGAATCAGTGAATAACCCTGTAATCACATTCCCTTTTTTTCTTGCTATCCAGGACTCCCAGGCAGCTTGCAATGTCTTTAAAAAAGACAGGGTGCTACAATCTTGGATCAAGGACAGTGTGTTTTCTGAGGGGTAATTTGTGGAGGCTGTTATCAACACAGTGGGGAAAGACTGTTGTTGGTACAAAATGAGATGGGCTGGGAGAGAAAAAGCTGAATCCTGAAAAAGAAGTGAACAAAAGTAAATGAAAATCCAGTGGGAGTTTTCTTCACAAATCTTTATCAATAGCTTTGTTAGGTCCAAAATATGACTCACTAATTTTATTTATGTTGTTCCTTCTAAGCCAACATATGTTTTTAATGGGTGCTGGTCATTTTGCTTCACCATTTTGCACCTATGTTGCTTTGGTCTTAATATCCAACTTTTTGGATACACAGCATATCAAAATTAACCTGACAACAGCCAGATGCATGTCTTGCTCCGCCTAGCTCCACTCACATACATCTGGGACATCGCCCATAGAGAGTGATTTCTCCAACCAATTTTATGGTCTGGCCAATCAGGACGCAGGGCTGGAGTTTCATAGATGTGACGTAGTGGAGACGCGACCATGACGTGAGACTGTTTTGATAGCAATGGCGGCTCATCGAGGAAGCAAGCGTTAACATTGATGCTGCTATTTCTTCCGTGTTGTCCAATCTACCTAATATTGTTTCATTAAAAGAACATCAGAGAACGGCTCTGAAGGCTTTTGTTGGTGGAAACGATGTTTTCGCCCTTCTCCCGACCGGATTTGGCAAGTTTTGTTTTCCGGGGCGCGTCCGCGGAAGCGCCCCGGAGCGGTTAGCGGTTAGCGCAAACCATATTAGGAGGCCTTCAGTCCTCAACGCGGTCGGCCCGGGATCGACTCCGACCCGCGGCGCTTTGCCGCCTGTCTTCCCCCCTCTTCCTGTTGTTATGATATATTTTTCGAGGATGAACCCGGACACAGTACGCACACACAGAGCAAGTTCTTAGGAGTGAGTTTTATTGAATGGAGTGGAAGATGGATGATGATGGGACCAGAGTCTTTCAACAGACGGAGGTGTAGGGTGCAGAAGTTGGCCGGCAGGAGGCGTGAGGAGAGACTGACCCGGAGGAACTCTGGAGCCGAAGACTTGAGACCGGAGCATCAGAGCCGAAGACTTGAGACCGGAGCGTCAGAGCCGAGGACTTGAGACCGGAGCGTCAGAGCCGAAGACTTGAGACCAGAGCGTCAGAACCGAGGACCGGAGACCAGAACGTCGGAGCCATGGACTTGAGACCGGAACGTCGGCGCCGTGGACCTGAGAGCAGACCTTCTGAGACGAGCACTGGAGAGAACAAAGCTGACGGAAAAGTCTAAAGGCTGACTGTAACAAAAACCAGGTTGAAAGGTGTCTTACGGCTGACGGTAACAAAAAACGGAGCTGACAAGAATACTGGCAGAGACTGAGCGGGAGTGAACGCTATGGACCGGCAACGAGAACACAACTAAGGTGAGTTTATAAAGGGAGCTTGACAGGTGACGGGAATAAAGACTAATTAGTGTCCTGACAGGTGTGACTAATAACAGAGCGAGGGAGAGCTGAGTGAACTGCAAAATAACAAAAAAGAAGCCAGATACAACTTAAACCATGACACCTGTAAGCTCACTGTCAATAAAACGCGTGCCACTAGAGCCGCAAACACATAAAAAAGAAAAGGTTTTTTTTCCTGCGTCGCTCTCATCAGCATCACGGGTTGGCTTCGGTGTGAGTGGTTGAAATAGCACGTCGATAAAGATGACAGACAAGTGGCTTATCCAATCATATGCAAGGATTTTTGATAAGGCCCAGCCTTCAATAAAGGCAATTCCTATGGAGGTGTCCCAGATGTATGTGAGTGAAGATAGGCGGAGCGAGACATGCATCTGGCTGTTGTCAGGTTATATAAAAATGTCCATATGTAAAATACCTGTCAGGTCCACCTTTCATGATTTGATGTAATAATAACATTAATAATAATATAACTTAATAAATTAATAACTACGAATTAGCAAAATTTGGTTACTTCCAGTAAATTCCAGTAAATAACTTTTTCAGCAGGAAGTGGCTTAGAGTTTTATTAGACTGATCAGTGTTTGTAATATTTTATGCTTGATTAAAGTCAAGTGGTCTAAATGGTTAAAGTTTTTTCTATAATATTTCACAACTAAATTTAATAATCTGTGAGATTTTATGATTATATATCTCCATAATTCATCAAGACATTTGTTGCAATATATCGGGCTATGAAATAATGAAGGGCAGATTTACCCGAACCCATCTTTAACATTTTACCAAGGTGGGTAAATTTGGCTTCAGGAAGTTAAAAACCCTGCCTAGTTTTCCTTCATTCTGTTCATTTAATCAGGTGATTTTAAACCAGTGGTCTCAAACTCAAATCCTCGAGGGCTGTCGTCCTGCAACTTTTAGATGTATCCCTAGCCACAGACAGGTGAATCAAATAGATAAACTGCCTCACTAGCATACAGTCAAGCACCGCAGAGCTCTGCTAATGAGTGTATATTGGAGTCAGTTGTGCTGAAGCAGAGATGCATTTAAAAGTTGCAGGTCAATCGAGGACTGGAGTTTCAAGCCCTTTAGCCTGCCTAGTATGGTTGAGGCTACACCCCTTTTTTATCCAGTTTTAAGATTAGGTCAGAACTGGTCACATTTCTTTCTAGATCGCTCTAAAGAGAAGGCTTAAAGTTTCTAAAACAAGTTGCCTTTTTTCACAAATACTTTCTGTTTTACACACAAGATGCCATTTAAATGTTTATCAAAAATTGCCAACTCTCAGAAAAATCGCTTCACGGCACAGACATGCTCAGCTCCACCCCAGTGGGTGGTATTGCTGAAAACTAGAGACACTTGCCTTTCCAAAAAGGTATTACACGTCTTTGTTCGATATGTCCCCTTGACGTTATTGCTGTACGTAACAGAGACTACAAAACGGCCAGCCATGGCTGCTTTGCGCATGTGTTGCTTTACATGTGCAGCGGACGCAGTCAGCTTTTTGTTTTGGTAAATCTCTTCACCGCCGTGGATTGTTCTAAGAACAACTGCAGTCGTAATGGCTGAGAAGAAGAAATTTACCATTCAGGATGCTTTGGAAGAAATTATGTGGGAGAGTGACCTTGAGATAGACCAAGTCTTCTGACTATTGCTTGGATTTTAAAGAGGACAAAGATGAGCAGCATCCAATTTTGGACCTAGTTCATGAGTCATACCGTTCCTTTTTATTTTTAGCATCTTTACATTACATGTTGACTGCAGTTAGTTACAGTCACAAATACAGTACATAATAACACGGTTGTTTTATTTTATTTCGCTATTTTTAGAGAACAGTAGAAAATAATTTATAATTTTGTAATCAGAATGTTTAGTTACTACCTCACCTTCCCCTGCTCTTGCAGACCAAAGGAAGATTTACGTGTACTGTATGTTGGATGGTCTAACAGCATTTTATTAAGTGTTATATTATTTACACTTTTCCAATACACTGTTGTTTTACAACACCTGTGTTGTTATTTTACTATTTTTTGGAGAACAGTAGGAATTATTTTTTTAGTCTAAAACTTGGCAGTGAACTAACCTATCTCTATGTCTTTACAGCAAAGAAGACGCAGGACTCTGGTATAGAAAGGACTGTGCATCCAATCAATTCAGTTGAGGCCTTCACTTCTTCTTCAAGGTGAGAAGTCTTTTCTGCATACCATTGTGGTTACAAAATAAACACAATGTGTTATTACAGTATTAGCATTGTATTCCTACGCTTATTATAAATCAGTCTCAGATGCAACTTTAGTTTTAGCCTGCAATTTAGATAAACACAGTCAAATATGATGAGTTATGACGCTGAGCCACAGACACCTACATTTTCATCAAGGCATCTTCCTGGTTCAAACTTTTTTCTTGTGTTAGCACTATTTGGACTATTATTTCAAACATAATTGCCAATGCACAACTAATTTCAACAGGGAAGAAAGTCACGTGGGCAACTCTTCCTGCTGAAGAGTTCTTTGTTTTCTTAGCAGTTATGGGAGCTTAGTGGATTTGTCTTTGTTCCTGTGACGATCTCGGCACTGGTGCTGGGCTGATCCTCAACTTTCCACACCTGCTCAATTCCACCCTGCTTGCAATCAACCTTCACTGGTCTCACCTGTTTCCACCTGCATATATACCCAATTCAGATCAGGTACCAGTGCCAGATCATCTCAAGCCAGCCTTTCCAGCATTTCTGATTCTGCCTGCCTTTTGTTGCCCGATCTGATTCTGTCTTCTATTACCGAGCCTGCCTGATCCCTGATCTGATTCTGTCTGCCCGCCTGGAAACCCGACCCGATCTGCCTCTGGACCTCTGTATCTGTCTGCCTTGGATTGCCTGCCTGTGAGCCTGACCCCAACTCTGTCTGTGAGTTACAGAGCCTGCCTAACCCCTTTGTATCACTGAACCTGCTACTTATCGGACCTTGGATCGGACCTGGACCTACCTTCTGGATTGCCCCTTTGTACCGCTGTTTTGGATTTCATTCTCTGGACATCATACGCGGACTGTCACAGGATCACGCCGGTCAAAGTCCCCAGTGGACCGCCAGCCGCTCTACGGGTCCTGCTCTCGCAAGCCCTGTCTGCAATCGGACCTCAGCCCCGGACCTGTGCCCATCTCTAAGCCTGTCCCCAAGATCTGAAACCCACTAAAAGGGGATTTCCAGCCCGAGAGCTACCTGCGTGCTCCCAGTGCCGCGCTTTTGTTTACCCTCTTTAATAAAACCTGTTGCATTCCACTGACCTGCCTGTATTGAATCTTGGGTCATATTTCCTGTACATTACAGTTCCATCTAGAGCTGAACTCTGGAGAACAAAGTGACCATTCAACTTTCAGTTTCCAAGACAATGCGTGGTCCGTGATAGATTTGAGGCCATATTGTGGTGTATGCATTTTTCTAACATTGTAGAAGACAAAGAAAATCAAAAGAAGGGAACACTCTACTATGACAGACTGTTCAAGATTAGATCCCTCTATAATGAGCACAGATTGCATTTCGATCTGTCTCCCACCCGGGCAGGTAGAGAGATATGCGCGGATGTATGGTGGCGACAAAGGTCAGGATAGGTTTCTTACAGAACATGAACGAAAAGTTTTATTACAAATTGTTGATCTTGGCTGGTGGAACCTTTTCATCTACAAGTGAAAGATTGAGAAAGCTCAATGAGAGGGCCTAAGTGTGACATCAGTAATGGACGTGATGGAGTTCAACCTCCTTGGCAGGGGTTACCATCTTTATATAGAGCACTTCTACACCAGCCCTGCGATGTTCCATAAATTGGCATCAAATCACACCGCTGCATGTGGAACCATCCGGCAGACGCATATCGGCTTTCCAAAAACAACAAGGAATACCCTGCCCAAGTCAGCAAGAGGAGACATGCGGTGGCTGCGAAAAGACGGATTGCTCTTTGTCAAATGGAAAGACACCAGGGAAGTGTCTGTTTGCAGTAGCTTTCACAAAGCTTACAGTACAGGCACTATGCAGAGGAGAGTGAAGAGGGGGGCCAGTAGTGAGCAAGGGACGTTCCTGTTCCCAATGCTGTGAAGGATAATAATCAGTACATGGGAGGAGTGGACTTATCAGATGCCCTTATCCAATATTACTTGGTCAGGAGAAAAAGCATGAAATGGTATAAGACATTCTTTTGTCATTTTGTAGACATTGCTGTTGTAAACATTTGTCCTGTGTAAGATGTTAGCCACTGGAAAAGGAGATACTCTGTTGTCATAGAAGATGTTCAGAGAGGTCCTCATTACAGAGTTTGTTGAAGAGTCCAAGGCTGTAGTTGCTGCAGCTGCTCCAACAGCTGGTCCCTCTGACACAAAATGCATGCCATCTTATTATGGTCGAAATGCCACTGGCAAGAGGAGATACTGTGTGCTATGTATGCAGCAGGGCAAAATAACAAAGACTCCAGTCTACTGCTGTAAGTGTGATGTTGCACTTTGTTTCACAAGCACCAGAATTTGTTTCAAACACTACTACATCCAGTTGTGGGGCTTGTTTTTTTATTTTGTGACTGCTTGTACATAGGTATTGTATTTCTTTGCAGATCTGTTTACAAAGTTTCACGTTGATAGCTTTCTTTCACATTTTTTACATCCATTTTTACTGTGCCTTTTTTGCACATTTTTAGCAAAGTGTATCTAAAGATAATTTTGCTTACAAACAGTGGTTTCTAATTTTTTTATATTTGGTTTCATTTGATAACTGTTTGGTCCACATTTGTTTGCCTTTTTACTGTAGAAGTTATTGCACCTTTTTGCTGCACATTTTGTTTATAAGGTTTTTATTGATAGCGTTTTATTACACAGTTATTTACATATTTTATTGATAGTTGTTATAGGACATTTGTTCACCTGCAAAAGTAGGTCAGAAACTGTCATGTTTTTTTCTTTCCTAAATACCTCCAAGCAGGAGGTTTTAATGTTTCTAAAACAAGTCACAATTTTTTTACTTAATACTTTTGGTTTTACTGCACTTTAAACTCACAAGATGCCATTTAACTGTTTATCAACCATTGCTGATTTTCTCCGAAAAATGCTTCGCTGCACAGAAAGGCTTAACTATTGGATTATTGGAACTAGTACCGACTCTTTGTCCCATGTGTCCCGGTGAAGTAATGTTCCGGAGTAACGGATCTTACAAAACTGCCAGTCACACACGGACTTTCCCACAGATTTCCCACAGCGGAACGCACTGTCACCTGTTCCTAATTAAGAAAATGTTACTTTCTGCAGCTCTGTTTTTTTCTCTCCCAATGTCTATCACCATGGCAACACCACAGGGGAGTACATTAGCAGCTCTTGAAGCTTCGGAAGAAGATATGAGTTATGTTTTTTCTTCATTTTATTGATTTATGCTGTGCACAATAAATCTTATTACCAAAGGCTTTGTCGTGTGCAGAAGGAGTCCTACAATAGAAATCAACATTTATTTGACCTGCTTCCCTTTTATAAAGTCAAAAACACATTTAGGCATGTTTTTGCACATTTGGCTAAATTGTGCCAAAATCATAGGTCCGCCTGTTACACCGCCTACTAAAACCCTTTGTAAAGCTAATGCTTCAGCTGATTCAGTCGAGATTTGTTGCAGTTATAGTCAAGATGTAAATATACAAAGTCTGAGGCTTCTCCTATATTTTCAAAAGGGTTTCATGTAGTTTTGCAATGTTTATTTTGAAAAATATTTAGGCAAGGTTTTAGAAATTGGATTTTTTTCTTTGTTTAATAACCTATAAAGCAGACATAGTGACATTTATAACAATGGTTCCACTTGAAAAAATTCTTTAATGCCTTAGCTTCACACAAATACTAAAAGTTTACATTTACACTTTATAACTTCGGAACTGTACTTGATTTTATCAGGTATGTAATTTCAGGAGGAAATTGGTACTGAAACCCTTTGAGCTTAAGGGGTTAAACAGGTTCAGTTTCTGTTTGAACCTGTTTGATGCAAGGAGAGAAATCTATAGTAAATGAACTTCAATATATTGCAACCAATAGGTTATTTTTCTTTAAAAATCAATCAATGGAAGGCATTACAATTTTTTTTAAAGTTTTACATTGTAGGGCTTTCAAGCTAATCATATCTTAAATATTCACCACAGAAGGTTCCACATGTATGAGGGCCCTGGTTGGAGAGTGCCTAGAATCTAGTTCCTGACTTTTATGTTATATACTTTTTAGATGTGGATTCAGAATTTTTATAGGCCCCTAAAAACAGATATGAAAGGGTTCAACAATAGTCAGAAGTCAAAATAAAGATTGGTTTGAGTAATAGGTCCACAAAATAACATCCTTTTTGTTCTTTTTTTGAAAGGATTAAAACGCATTATCTGAGATGTTGACTGGTTGTTTACAGTGTTCTTTCCTGTAGCGTTTCACTGCATCAGTGTTTTAACAACCTGAGCATGTTGAACTACTTAAGAGCAAAAACATGTCAAGGCACTTCAGATTATTTTATACAGTGTTTCAAGGGTTGTGGAGTACTATTAATATTCAACAGAGGCTCACTGTCGTTAAGACATGAGTGGAAGGGAATCAAGTGGCTCACACCCTTTTCTATAACCAGCTGCCCTGAACAGATGTCTAAAGACAAGCCTCAAAGAAGTGATTCACTGCTCCCTGGGATAGTTTGACCACGGCCTGTCATCTTTTGAAAGACGCAGCAAAAAAGAAAAAGAAATACCCAAAACAAATATTTTAGAAATTCTAAGATTGCATATGTGCTTTTATATGATATGAAATAAAAAAGATCATTATTTGTTATTCAAATGCACAGCACTGACTTAATCTAAGAAATATAAATTGCTACACTAAACCCTTTTTCATGACAGTTGAAACCCTCTAACATGTAACAAATAATTTCTCCAGGTAATTGATTTTTTGTGGGGCTGTGAATTAATAAAATTAATGAATCAATTTCAACCACAGCAACATAATTGTTGAAAAAAGATGAAAATATAATAATTTGTCCTATTTGTAGGTTATCTCCAATTTTTTTAATGTCTTCTGTCTGATCTACACCAAACCCACGTGTGATGGTGTTTTGAAAAGTCAGGGTCAATAAAGATGACAGAAAGAGGGAAAAAGGAGAGCGGCTATAGTGTCATTGTGGGTATGAATTGATGCTGGGCAGGTATGAAACATCCTGCAGATGACGGCACCATATCATACTTTAAATGAGTTGGGCATGAAAAGACCAAAGCTGAAAAGGCACAAAATGACCAAAGGACAAAATGAACAAAACACAGCAGACGATGGAACAGCAGCATTGAGGAAATAAGAAAGGTAGTGAGTTAATTTTTATTCCTTTGGACTTAAAGACAGTTGCAGATTAAAAACATTACAATGAGTGTGATTTGCCACTTGGTAAGAGTTTGCATTGCTTACGAATACGAACAGATCTGAAGTTGTTTTTTTCAGTAGCTTCGGTAAATAATGAGCAAGTTTGGTTGAAATAGTTAGTTGTGAAAATAATTAAATTTCTTTTCCATTTTGTGAAATTTATACCATATAACGAATATAATACCAACAATAATAACAATAATAATAGTAATAAAATAACAATATTATTATTATTATTATTAATAATAATAAAAATGTTATTATTATTGTTGTTATTACAACAATACAATAATAATAATTTCCCTCCCCTATTTAAGTAATCCCATTGTTAGTGGAGCTAAGTTATGTACATTTTCACTAACCAATAAGGTTGACATAAATATCCACATTTCAGATTTAGTTTTGAGGGATGATTGTTACAAGACATACACAAGTACTTAATAAAATAGATTGCTACGTCACTGTTCAGTCATCTATGGATTTTTTCAAGTGTGTCACAGAGTTTGAAAGTTCTCTGAGTGATCTGCTTCTGCCTGATACTGATTTCCTCCTCATTTAGTGAGAGCAAACCTCACAGTTTGTTCATTGGACAATAAGGAAAGTAGTTACTCTCTGGTTTTTGTGTTTGGAAAAAGTGAAATACACAATGGAGGGATGGATCAGTTGTGTCATATTGTGGGCATATTCTTTAAAAACAGCCCAAATAAATTGTATATTTAAGCCTTTAAGCTATTCAGCACTCATCTGTTTTAGGGCTCCAACCAGATCGTCTGCTGGTGTTACACACATATGTATATAGAATGTGATTCTTGAGTATTTAAATCCCTTGAATGTTTTTATATATGGTCACTTTACAATCACTTACTTTGCCATCATAAACCAGCACAAAATGTGAAAAAGTGGTATTTCTGTTGTTGTTTTTTAAATGTCGTCTGCGTTTTTATTCATCCCCCATTGCTCAAAAACCCCTAAATAAAAGCCAATGCAATTGGCTTACTCTGAATTCTCCTAGCTGGTTAACAGAGTCCACTTTTGTCTCATTTAAGAGGTGAGTTGTTGTCTTGGGCAAGACACTTCATCCGCATTGCCTGCTGGTGTTGGTCAGAGGCCCGGTGGCCCCGATGTATGACAGCCTCGCCTCTTTCAGTCTGCCCCAGTGCAGCTGTGGCTACTAACGTAGCTCACCACCGTCAGGGTGTGAATGTGTGTGTGAATGTGGGAATGACTGTAGTGTAAAGCGCTCTGCGGTCGTCGTACTTGATAAAGCGCTATACAAGTACATGCCATTTACCATTTAATTTCAGTATTAATTAAGCTATTATGACATGAGCACAACATGTGGAAATGTGTGAAGTAGGATTAGATTGTAAGAAAATATCACATGATTTGGACATGTCACATATCACATTTCAGTTCATCACCGGAAAAAGTAAAGAGAATGGCACAATTGCAAACCTAAAAAGAGATGGCCAACAATCTAAAGAGGAGAGGAAAGCATTAATTAGAACTGCAACAAAGAGGCTCAATTAAGAATCTGTGGCAAGAACCTAAACGTGATGCACAGACTCTCTCCATCCAATCTGACTGAGCTATTTATGATCTAATTACAGGATTTTATTTTATTGTTTAAAATATCAGTGTTATCTACATTAAATCTTATGGTCTCGTTTCCCTCATTAATTAAATTCTCGTTAATGAAATAGATTTATTGGATAGCTGCTATATCTTGGAGATGCTTTATTATAGTGACATCTAATGAAGACTCAGGAACATGAATCCCTGTCTTTGTGTTTTTTGTTAATTTACATCTTACATGCAGTACTCCCAAAACTAATTTCAACAAGACTGCTTTAAATAATCAGCAAAGGGCTACTAGAACCCTGGATACTGTAAACACATGTGCAGAAGAAAAAAAAACACCTGGCCATCATGAATATATTCTAAATCTGTCTGTCAATATATTTAACTACTTTCGCTTGGCTGTTTCAGAGTATTTGATTTTGCTTCCCTCAGCTGTCAGATCTGCTGTGTTCAACTCAGGCTACAATTGTCAACCCTCCAATCACCAGTCAATGACACACTTCTATGCCATCAATCAGGGAAAATTATATAGCACAGTAATGACAGAAACAAAGACTTTATTTTTTTCTGGTACTCAGTGCCTCCAAACAAAACTTTTCTAATTTAAAGATGGAAACAGGCAACCGATGCTTGAGCTACTCACAGCCCTCTGATCTGGTGGAGCAATTATTTGTATACTAATTTTACCTTTAACCTTACGATAAAATAGAGGAGTATTCGGTTACTTGCAAATACCCTTAGAGTTCAGTTTTATTCTAGTGCTTTTTCTTGGCTGAATAAGAATTTTTCATTATAATTGTGTGATATTTTAGAACTTTTACTCTTTGCAACAAACACAGTATAGCAGTCAGTCTAACACTAATTAGACTCACTGTAAAAACTAATGTTTTTTTCTTCTCAAATAAATGTGTTTACACCAGAAATTAGCAAACCCTACATTATAAAATATTATGCTCTAACTATTTTAGTCATGAAATGATTACAAATACTATTCTCTCAGCCTTTCCAACATTGATGCACTAGAGCTGTAACTTAGCAACTGTAACTGCTGGATGAAATAGCAGAAAAGGTTTAATATGAGTGTTCAATGTAGCTACAATTCTAGCATTCATGGTCAGTGATAATACTTCTTAAATTAGTCATGTAGTTGACATTTTACATTTTAATTGCGTACATAGGCTGTGGGATCATAAGCCCAGTTAAAATAAAAATCTCATTTCGAAATGGCACATCTACAGTGCAAGATTTTTCACTCTGAATGTAGTACAGTCCCCCAGAGAACAGTAGAAAAAACACCACAACAGCAATAATAATTATGTTAAAAGGTATATGTCATGAAATGTATGTATATACCTGCTGTATTTCAGAAAACACATCTGCCGTAAAAATAATATTGCATAAATACAACACGTTTATATTGCACTGTATAACTGTCATATAAATCAAAATGGATCAACATAGAAGCATTTTCCAAATGTGAAAAAAAAAATCAGATAGCCTTTTTGAACAAACATTTCAAAGAATAATACAGGTGTATGATTGTTGCCAACTTATGAACTGCTTTTCTGAAGGTAAAACAATCAGCAAAATAATAAATTGTGTGTTTTAAAGATACCAATGTGGAAGGCACAATATAGTGTTAAAAAGCTGACTGTTTTTTTAAGCTTCATGAGGATGTTAAAATACCTTTCTTAAACAATTTGCAGTCATGGCAAATGGAACATACACCCTCCCCCAGTTCAATTCAATTCAATTCAATTTTATTTATATAGCGCCAATTCATGAAACATGTCATCTCAAGGCACTTTACAAAGTTAAGTTCAATCATATTATACAGATTGGGTCAGATTGGTCAAAAATGTTCCTATATAAGAAAACCAGTTGATTGCATCAAAGTCCCGACAAGCAGCATTCACTCCTGGAGAAGCGTAGAGCCACAGGGAGAGTCGTCTGCATTGTACATGGCTTTGCTGCAATCCCTCATACTGAGCAAGCATGAAGCGACAGTGGAAAGAAAAAACACCCGTTAGCGGGAAGGAAAAACCTCTAGCAGAACCGGGCTCAGTATGAACGGTCATCTGCCTCGACCGACTGGGGGTTACAGAAGACAGAGCAGAGACACAACAAGACAGACAAAAAGCACAGAAGCACACATTGATCTAGTAATCTGTTCTACATTAGATGGTAATAGTCGGTGATCTGTCCTCCCTGGATGATTTCACAGTCAACAGAACGTCAGACCAGGTGTACCTACTATGAAGAAAAAAGAGAGAGAACAAAAAGTTAAAAGCTGAAATGACAACAGTCATTTCAATGTAATGCAATGCAAATCTGGAGAACAGTAGACTGGAGAACAGTAAAAATCAGTAGAGTGAGAAAAATAGGCCCTGATGTCCTCCAGTAGCCTAAGCCTATAGCAGCAAAACTATAAAGGTAGCTCAGAGTAACATGAGCCACTCTAGTTATAAGCTTTGTCAAAAAGGAAGGTTTTAAGATTAGTCTTAAAAGTAGACAGTTCTAGGATTTAATGTATAAACGATCAGATCTTTGTCATGTAATAAAATTATTTCATATGCAATATCTTCAAACGAACAAAAGCATACAACACAAATTGTACACTACCTAATATTAAAACAAATCCAAGCTAAAACTGAAAATTTTGTGGGGGGAAAATCCATGCACACCAAAAATCCAATAAATGTACAATATAGAAGAAACCTTAAAGTACTGTCACGCTGTTGTGTGTCTGCAATTTATTTCAATGGGGTAGGAAGACAAAATGCCACAGGAAAATACCACTACCAGGTTTTCCTTACTTACCACAGATTTAGAACTGTAGCATACGTAATCTGATTACCCCTTAGGCCAAGATGTCAGTCAGTTTTTGGGCATGTCAGACAATTGCCCCTCATGAGCACAGCAGTTTTCACATGCTACTGCTACAGAATCAATCCAATATTGACCCAAATATGACAGCAATAACACAAGGGTAAAATTACATGTAATGCCATACGCAGATACTTCACTCGCCTCAGCATGGTAGATTCTAGAAACTTAAAGTGATGGTTTCTAATTCTTTTCTAATTGACTTTGCAAATAAATGTCTGATCTCTTGGAAGCACTCATAGAGTAAACATCCATTCCTAGACAGTCAGTTGACCCTCATATATGAAAAAAAAACATGGCAGTGACATCATGATAAAAGTGACATACCCCACCCTGATGCAGTTGGACACAGTAAATTACATACCTTTGATCCCAATACACACTATTTAGAGTACACTGTGAAGCAGAAAGCAATACTTATAGTTCAAAGACAGGATATAACTTTAGATTTAACAAATTACGGTTTTGTGATGGAGTCCTCAGATGTTACAGTAGACCTGAAAGAAGATTTATAATTTTTAAGATATAGTGCCATAGAATAGTTTTTCAATAACAATAACAATAACAATTCAACCAGGAGAGATGCACACAGACAGCAAAAGCAATTAAAGAGGTTTCACATAAATCAGAAAAAAATCTTTGCCGCTTAGACCCTGGCAGAATATGTGAAAGTTGTGAATGTCTGAGTTTGGATGTTCGATTTAGGATTAGGATTAGTGAAGTCTTCCCCGGGGGCCGGACACTGGTGGAGGCCTGAGCAGAGAGGGACCCAGTTGGATCCCGCAAGCTTGAGGGAGGAGATGGGGTGGAGGAGGGTCGAAGCTCAGCTGAAGAGCAAGAAAATCCATGGATGGAGAGCCTTATAAGCAAAGTCTTATGGGATGATAAAATGAGGACTTGACTCAGATTGACTGGGGCACAGGCACATGACGGGACAATCAGTGGATGCAGGTGTGACTGAGGTGAGTCTCCCAGTTTGAATTCACGTCTAAACTTCATTACAATAAGAGCTACGCATCTGGACCCTTGGCAAAAACTGAGCAATACTTTGTGTATAATTGGGAACTCAATATGTTTATTCTCTATTCTAAAGACAACAAAATAAATTTCCAGAGTGAGTTAAGCCTCAGTTTATGGTAAGAATTTTGGTTTTCCTACTTTTGACTGATCTTTTTATTCTTTTTGTGTTATTCTAAGATAGTTTTCCACTCTTAAGCATGTTTGCTTTGCACCTGGGTTCTGTTATTGATTGTTTCACCCACACCTTGTCATTGTTGTTCCCTGTTGAATATCTTACCTTTGGTTTACTTTGTTCTTTGCCAGATCATCAACATTCTTTGTTTGCTTAACTCCATGCGATGTCAAGATCTGTTTCCTGGATCTGTTTTTAGACTCTTTGATTGTATGCTACAACAATCCTTCTGTTTTCTTCAAGGAAGAAATGGGTATTTAACAGGTTGGTGTGTATAAAATGTTTTGCTACTGAACTTCTCCTTTCTGTACTCTATATGTTTTATTGTTTGCCCAGAGTTGCAGACATGTATGTTAAAATATTCTAATGCAATATTACAGCGCGGATATTTATTTATGGTCTGTTCATATGTGTTTTCTATAATGCAGATTGTGTTTGATTTTTATCACCGCATTATTGTGTTATTGTATTATTGTATAAGTAAGCACATCGCAAGTATTGTACGATCCAATGAAATTTCTCATATGTGTACACATATTTGGCAAATAAAGCTGATTTAGATTAAAATCAATTGGTTAAGGTAATTGCAGATACACACGAAATGTTTTTAACACATTATTTTATTTGCATTCTGCAATTTAAATCTTCCAGTATTTTTCCCTCTCTAAACTGCTTGATTGTAAGTTTCATGATGTTTTTATTTTCCTTACACCTCTTCATTTTAAGGCAAACAAGTATACATAAATTATCAAGAGACAGGTGCGAAAATGCACACAGCTTACACAATATATCCGAGGTTGAAGAAATAAAACCCTATCAAAACAAATGTTGGATTATTTGTGATTTGCTTCAGGGTTTCTCAAGCTAGATAAGATAATATTAGGTTCAGCTCTGGGTTTTCATGCTGCATTTGATTTGCCTTGGAAGTCGGATCTGGGGATTGTGTCATTCTCAAGGTGAGGACATTGTAGCTGCAAATCAGATAACCATTGAGATTTGCTAATTACTATTGTTGGTATTGGGAATAAAAGCCTATAAAAAGCATTTCTCAAATACTAAAGAAACATGTTTACAAACACATTTGTTTTTCTGTAAACCAGTGACACAAATAGTTTGTAACCGTATCTTTCACTTCTTTCTATATGCCTCTATGATGGATTGCAAAGTTATAGCTGCTCAGAGACTTTCTAAACTGAAATTCAGGCTGTTCACTTACAACTGAGAACTCTACAATCTCTGAACAGTTTTATAAACAAAATACATGATCAGTATTATTTGGCATTTCAAATGTTTAATCTTTGTATCATGATGCTGGATTATAATAGTGAAGACATAATTAACAAGTCATTTTACATTTGCATCCAAGTCCCTACAGTAGTAATATAGCTTTCAGAAGCATATCTGCCAAAAAAACCCACCATGATTTAATCATTAAATTATAAAATCACACAATATTTTAGCCAAGTTTGACCTGAGTTTGATTTATCTGTGAACCGATATTTAGAAGAGAGTGGAAAATGTAAAACCAATTACTTAGTGCTAAGAAATGCAAATTTGGCACATTTGACACATATGTGATGAGGAGGGCTTTGCTTGGCCCACCTCTATTGCAACACCAAAGCATAACATTATGGCTTTATTGATCTAAAAGTGATGAAAAATCTTGTGTTGGACAAATAATTCAGTTCAATTGAGGAATTTGTTATTGTATTTGCTTTAGACTTTACTTTGCAGAATGAGATCTCTCTCAATGATTTACCTTTTGAGTTTGGTCTTTAACTTTTTTCTCAAATGTGTGTTGACTTTTTTTCAGAAATAATTCAAAAGCGTGTTTGTAAGGGGTGTCATTTTTATACTGAATGTTACTTTTAACTTATATAGAAAGCCCGTCCTCTTTACCTTCCAGCCTTAGTCTAGAGGCTGCAGCAGGAAAGGTGCACTCATTCAATCCACATTTATTTAACATGAAATAGTCAGATAATTCAATGACATGTTAGCAGTGACATCAGTAAAAACAACTTGTTCATTGTTTCTGTTTTTTCAACTTTCCATACTTAATTATGCCGCTTAATATCTGATCCATCTGTTCCATATAAAGGTGAACATGTTCAGGGGCAGAAAACCTTTTTTCACACTGTAAGTTCATAATGAGCTTTGAAATACAAAACTCAGTTTCTGTTGTTCTGGTTAGTTGAGTCAGATTACCCAAAGCAACGCTCACCTCTGCAGAACCATATGACAAACTGTTGAGATAACTCAACAAACGTATTCAGATGTAGAGGAACAAGAGTACAAACTATGGATGACAATGTGATTCAAGACACAGAGTTGAAAAACACTCAAAGAAACAGTATGTTGAACCTAATTTGTGGTCCTGGCCTTTGGTCTTCATTGAATACCCTTAACCAATGTCAACAATATAACAACATATGATCCCTCTTGTTGATGAAAATCAACAAGAGGGATCATATTTCTCCAATTTTAGCTTCCCTTCACTGGCTTCCTGTTAAATCAAGAATAGAATTTAAAATTCTTCTTCTAACGTATAAAGCCCTTAATAATCAAGCTCCATCATATATCAGAGCTCTGATTACCCCGTATGTTCCTAACAGAGCACTTCGCTCTCAGACTGCAGGTCTGCTGGTGGTTCCTAGAGTCTCTAAAAGTAGAATGGGAGGCAGATCCTTTAGCTATCAGGCTCCTCTCCTGTGGAACCAACTCCCAGTTTTGGTCCGTGAGGCAGACACCCTGTCTACTTTTAAGACTAATCTTAAAACTTTCCTTTTTGACAAAGCTTATAGTTAGAGTGGCTCATGTTACCCTGAGCTACCTCTATAGTTATGCTGCTATAGGCTTAGGCTACTGGAGGACATCAGGGCCTATTTTTCTCACTCTACTGATTTCTACTGTTCTCCAGATTTGCATTGCATTACATTGAAATGACTGTTGTCATTTCAGCTTTTAACTTTTTGTTCTCTCTCTTTTTTCTTCATAGTAGGTACACCTGGTCTGACGTTCTGTTAGCTGTGACATCATCCAGGGAAGACAGATCACCGACTATTACCATCTAATGTAGAACAGATTACTGGATCAATGTGTGCTTCTGTGCTTTTTGTCTGTCTTGTTGTGTCTCTGCTCTGTCTTCTGTAACCCCCAGTCGGTCGAGGCAGATGACCGTTCATACTGAGCCCGGTTCTGCTAGAGCTATAGGAAATTTTTGACCAATCTGTATAATATGATTGATTTGACTTTGTAAAGTGCCTCGAGATGACATATTTCATGAATTGGCGCTATATAAATAAAATTGAATTGAATTGAATTGAACACTTAACCTCATTCTTGAACTCTTTAAAAGCTCAGTGAAAATTAAATTGATGGACAATTGAGGTTTCAGATGAAAAAGATGGTCCAGTGTGTCAAAGCAGATTTAGCACAGAAATGTATAAACTATATGTAGGTGTAAAGCGTTAAAACTTCATGTCACTGTGTGGCATTAAAAAAAGCAGGTTAGTATGTGGGAGTGAAGCTGCTAGAAAGGCAAGTCTTTCTATTCAATCACACCTTTCATTTTTCCACTGAGAGCACACGGAAATGCACAGGCGGAGAGTAAACATATAGAAAAGCTGCCAAAAAAACACTGGTCCTTAAGAGAAACAATTTTTATTCGGGTCAGAACCATAAATTGCTCCCATATTTCCATATCTGTTTTCACCTCTACCAAACTTAGATTCACAGTTGGGAGAGGCTCCATGTGCGGCTGCCACAGAAGGAGATATCTTTTTCCTTTCCCTGTTTCCTTGCCTCAATTGTTTGTCACTGCCCACACACCCAAGACAACTTCTCGAAATAGAACCTGTGCAAATCTTATCCTATTCAAATCTACATAGTGAATTAACCCAAATTTAGCTAAACAAAACCTAGCCTGCTTTAACCAGCATCTCACACACACACACACACACACACACACACACACACACACACACACACACACACACACACACACACACACACACACACACACACACACACACACACACACAAAGACCATGCTGAGACAAAACATCCTCCCTTCTCGTCCTGTCAAAAGCCATGCTCCATTTTGTGCTTGCAGTGGTCTTTCTCTCTGTTCAATGGGCAGAGAGATGGGAGTGAAGGAGGACATGAGTAATAACTAAAATTTCAATTTTCTTGTTGGCCTTAAAACCCACAGCATGAGTGCTGTGTGGGTACATCATTAGGCGTATCTGGGTCTTGTGCAAACCCCTAGGCACTATAAATGAAACCTCTCCTAATGGTCCAGGGAACCATTTACAGCCAACAAATACATTGTGTGTGTCAACTAAAGGCGACATTTCCTGGGTATCTGTTGAGTCTCATTATTTTGTGCTAGTCATAATAAATGAAGCCACACATTAAGTTACTGATTCATTCAAAGAAGAGTCTTATCTTGTAGGTTACCTCAGATTTGATTTCCTGGACGCTTCCACTCCAGGACAAAATTTAAATTGGTTTCTCCAGGCTGAGTACAGGAAACTGTTTTGTTTATTTTCCTAATTCAAGTGTCCAATATAATGTGTAGACCCTTCCAACAAATACACAAAATAATTGAATCTGCTAGGATGCATTTAACTAGACATTGAAATCATATTTTATTTTTATATCTCTGCCCAGCAAACTATTTCACGCTCCTTACCATTAGCTTATGTCACTGATCTGTACTAGTTTACTCAAACACCATATATCATAATTACAACATTACCCTTTCAACCGTGTTCAGGCTAGCAAAAGCGAGCACAAGACAGGTGGGAACGTAGCTGGAAATTCTTTAAAAGGGAGGGTGGGATATCTAGAAGGTTGAACAGAGGCACCATTGCGTAGAAAAATGGTAACCCAGACCAAATAAGCGATGAAGTTTGAAGTTTAAGTTGATAAAGTGAAGATTTTTGTGGCTATTCATCCAGTGAAAAGTTAGGAGAGCAGTAGCCTGGAGACTTAACAAACTGGCATCCCACAGAATAAATAAAAACATGTTTTGTAATGAGCTCAGTCTACCTTTATTCACTAAGGTGAAAAATTACCTCTTTGTAGGAGCATCATAATTTAAAACATGAAAATTCTCAAGGCATTCGGGTTAGTTAGTGGTTGTGAGAATTTGATGTTTTTCCACATAATTTGTCAGGTGTCTGAACATGGAAGATTTATCTGCACTTTAGTTTAGCTGTCAGGACACAGCACTCAAGTTAATAAGTTAATCTACAGTTTGTGACGTGGCTGCTTACTGCTGTCAGTCATATTCATGGCATGAACTATGCTGTTTCCTCATCCCTCAGCTTTGGATCTGTTCTTCCCTTAAATCCAAGAATGCATTTCATTATTATGGGGGAAGAAAACATTTCCAACTAAAGGTTTTGGTAGGGCAGGGGGAGTCTGATTTGCAACTTGTTTTTTCCCGTGTTACTAATATACAGCCACACATCTGTTAGGGAAATTCAGATCACTGTAAGAAACAGTTTATTTATTAGTTAATATGAATAAGCATGTAAAAATGTATATAAGAGTATAACATTTTAATAATGTTATTAATCCCATTAATAATTTATTGGGGCACCACATGGAAAGCTGAAACTATTATAGCATAAATACTATCAACCTATATGAGTCAGTCTCTACCAACAAGAAAAATATAGTGAAGACTGCCTGTGCAAATTCTTAGTTATCCGGGTCATTGTAACAGCAAGTAAGCTTAAATCGGAGGCAACCGGACATTTTTTCCGAAGACATTTTGACACCTATCCAAGAGTCTTTGTCAATTCTGGTGGATCGCACCTGAGAGAATGTCCGGGTGGCTCCGATTTAAACTTGGTTGCTGTACAGTGAAGACTAAACAAACTCTGAATTCCAAGGTTTTGCCACCCAGCAGCTATCACAACATAGACAATTGTGAAAAAACTGATTAATACAAAGCAACAACGTAGAACAAAACTTGACAAAAAGTCAGTAGCATTCTATTTACAGGATGTAAAGCTACAAATGACGGCAATTCAAAACACATCATCTCAAGGCACTTTACAAAGTCAAATTCAGTCAAATCAGACAGATTGGTCAAAACGTTTCTTATCTAAAGAAACCCAGCAGGTTGCATCAAGTCTTGACAAGCAGCATTCACTCCTCCTGAAAGAGCGTAGAGCCACAGGGACAGTCTGCATTGTTAATGGATTTGCAGCAATCCCTCATACTGAGCATGCATGAAGCGACAGTGGAGAGGAACAACAAAGGAATAAATTACAAGATGGTGGATCTTGCATGTCAGACCATGCAATCTATACCCACTGATATTTAAGCAGGGCTGCCACTTGGGTTGTGCATCACTAGTCTGTGTCAGGCTTGAGATGGGAGTAACACTCATTCAGTAACCCAGCAGTAAGCAAGAAAGTTAATTTTTCATATCACAAACAAGAAAACTTGAAGCTACTTTTCTTTTGTAACTTCTAACTTTTTAATTAACTTGTTTATTTTAAGCATTTAGTGCTGCTGCACACCAGCACCACTCTCACCAATGAAAGTTAACTGTCACGTTGTAATTAAAAAAATACAGACGAGGTATTGAAAGCCCCATACTTGGTAACACTGTAAGGATGTGGAATCTGTAATTGGCTTTAAATGAGCAGAGCTGACATGAAGGAAGGCAAGACAGATATTTGTTAACCACTTCTAGACCTTCTCACAAGATGGTTTTGATGCTTGTTTGTGACCTAAACCTAAACCAGGCTCCGCCTCCTTAGTAATTAGGTTTTATCAATGCAAAGGAATTAAAACATATATTTAACACCATATTTTCACAGAGGAAGATTGATTTGCTGTGATTTAGGGCTAGGGTAGTTGGGTAATACATCTTGAAGGCTTGCAATGACTTCTAAATAGCAGGATTGTGTTTTGTCCATGGTTCAGCTGGAGCAAGCTTTTGTCCGTACAGAGAAGTTGGGGGGTTTGTTAAGCAATGTTTTCTTTGTTTGTTTCAGTGCATTTTGATATCACCAATCTGCTTTGAAATTCAATGCTATTGCAAAATGTTTTTTTGTGGTTTCAGCTCTCAATTATCACAATTTATGCCTGTTTAGCTTCTAATCCAATTGTCAAAGGTTTCACTCATAAAAATAAAATGCAACTGGAGCCATCACACTCGCCAGCATCAGTCAGAGCTAAAGAGCATTGTTAGCATACTTCTGCTTCTTGATTCTCTTTTTAGACCTATCTGAATCACAAAACTGTCCAACAAACCACCGAGATACAGAGAGGTCTGACAGCAGAATCAAGCAACACCCTCGCATTTAAAACTCTGTGATGTATGCTCTTCGAAGTCAAGGATTCAAGAAAAAACCTGCACATAGTTATACTGGCTGCAGCATATACCCTTTTAAATCTCCGTGGGCTTGACACTGCCTCTCACTGTTCAGTCAGATCTCCTTCTTTGGAAGCCTGCTTGACTTGCAACAACAGCTTATTCTTGACTCTCGTGAAAAAAAAAAAAAAGGTTTCTCAACTTTATGGTCATACAAGCAAGTTTTCAATATTTTCTAGTTTTAGGTATCATCATGTACTCTGGGTTTATTCTGCATGCAGTTATTCTTGTATGTTGATGAGGAACTGAGTTTATAATTAATAAAACAACCTTTTTTATACAGACGTTAACTAATCCAGAAATCATTTGATAATATACTTTTTTTTGACAGAGAGTGACAGAATTTTTTTTTTTTAGATTCTGCATGTTTGCTCCCTTCTACAGCGAAAGCTGTTTTCAAGTTTTATGTTCAAACATTTCTTTTTGAAACCAACATCAATCCCCTGTCTAGGTCGGAGACTATGAGGAAGCATTTTGCAGCCAAAAAGAGATCTTTCCCACAGGAGCTGAGTGGAGAAGAAGGCTTTAACCTGAATTTGACTGTTCAATGCACTACTGGAATGTTATCTAATTTTTTTAAGTGAGAGTGAAAATGTATGATGCCCTTTAAAAAAAGCATTGGCAGTCTTCGTTTTTCTTTTTTTATTTTCTTTTTTTTACTGATACCCATTAAGTCATTAAACATTAGGATACACTAACGGGTGAATAACATGATTTTGGAAATTATCAGTGATAAATAATAATGACAAGCTACTACAAAATGATTCGTTGGTTGGCTTTGACATTTCTTTATTCAATGCTGTAGCTTACTTAGACGAGTGACTTGGAAAAAATAAAAGCTTAACATTTCCCCCCACAGTCCATTCAGGTATAACCTAAAATTTCAAAGCATTTGTGATTTTATATTATAGAACAACACTAAGTAGTACAAAGATGTGAAATGGAAAGAAAACATGTTGATTGCTTAATTTGTTACAAGGGAGCACACAATACAAATCTGGGAGAAAGGACAGCAAGCAATAAAACAAAATCCAAAGATTTGAAACTCTCACAGTTCAATCCATCATCAAAAATGGCAAACAATATAGCACAACTGCAAAGCAAGACATGACCTTCAATCTAAACTGATGGGCAAGGGAATACTTAGAAAAGCGGCCAGTTTTGGAGCGGCTGCAGAAAGACATGGACCAGGTTGAGAACCTATTGACAGAGATCTATTACTCATGTAATCCGCAAACTGGGTGTTTACAAAAGAACGAAAAAAAGCCATTGTTCGATAGAAGGCCATGAGAAGTTTGCCTCAAGTCATATCGAAGAAGGTGATCTGATCAGGTGAGAGACCAAAATTCTACTTTTGGCCTACAGGTAAAATGCTGTGAGTGAAAGAATACTAACACTGCACATCACCCTGAACACACTACCCCCCTGGTGAAGCATTGGGGTGGCAGTGTCATGTTGTTGGGATGCAGGGACAGGGAAAATAAATGACAGAGCTCCACTGGAATAATCTGCATTTTGCAGCAAAGGGACACAAATGTTTGTCTCTAACTGTACATAGATACTAGAAACATATCCTAAATGACCACCAAAAGGTGGTTCTGCAAAGTATTGAACGAAAAGCATGCCACACGAAAAGCATGGCACACGGTCAGGTTTTATTTTGGAAAAAATAAATATATGTATCATTTCCCTTCTACTCTACAATTATGCTCTACTTTGCGTGGTGCTGTTCCATAATATCCCAGTGCAATACATTCTGGTTTATAATTATAATTTGACAAAATGGGAAAACGTTCAAGCTAGAAGAACACTTGCAGTACTTACTTTACAAGGCAGTGTAAGTTATCATTATTATTATCTGTTTCTGTCCTGCTGTGACAGGTCTGTGGAGAAAGCAACAATGAGAAATCTATTTGATTTTCATTAAACAGAGAAAGCAAAGTTTCCTACAACTTTGGTGCAATTTTTACTGGAACACAAAAAGTCAAATACGTGGGGAAAAATTGCTCTGTTAGACAAAATAAAACCCAACTTGTAACTATTCCTCGAGTTTCCTCTGCAGATGTGAATTATTTGAAAAGAAAAATACAGACAGGGGAAGTTAAATTATCATGTTATCTTCTGATTATTGCCTCCAGCGAAACAAACAAACCAAAAAAAAAAAAGAAAATATATATATATATTCCAGTAGTGATAACCATCAGCTGTGGAGCAATCCTTGTTTTCCCTCTTGGAAAAGGATGGATGTTTACATCTCTTCTTGATTAGACATGGGGGAGACAACACATGTGATGAATGCTAGATAAAGCAAGGTGTTTTCAAATTAGATTTTTTTTGTTCATATATGCATACAACACAACCACTTAAATTTATAGAGTATTGTAATATTTAAACAACATAACAGCATATATTACTGCACACAATGTTATTTTATTCTTATTTTTTTTTAAAATTACTTATTTTTAATTTAAATTAAATTTGAGGCTTTAACTTAAATATGATCTGATCAAGTGATAGCTCCACATTCAAAATGATAAATCCTGAAGAGAAATTCATATCTGGGCAAATTGGAAGTGAGCACAGACTATTATGAATGTAATTGGTTAATTATATTGCTCATTATAAGCGATGAACACTGAGTGCCAATATTAATTTGACTCATGAATGCCACTTTGTGTAAACAAAGCCCAGAGACAATGAGACTGTCACATCAGTCTCATTGTCTCTGTCTACATGGAAGGTAAGAAATGTGTTATCTTTATATATATATCTTTATATATATCATTTTTTAATATATATATATATATATATATATATATATATATATATATATATATATATATATATATATATATATATATACAGGGGTTGGACAATGAAACTGAAACACCTGGTTTTAGACCACAATAATTTATTAGTATGGTGTAGGGCCTCCTTTTGCGGCCAATACAGCGTCATTGGGAATGACATATACAAGTCCTGCACAGTGGTCAGAGGGATTTTAAGCCATTCTTCTTGCAGGATAGTGGCCAGGTCACGACGTGATGCTGGTGGAGGAAAATGTTTCCTGACTTGCTCCTCCAAAACACCCCAAAGTGCCTCAACAATATTTAGATCTGGTGACTGTGCAGGCCATGGGAATTGTTCAACTTCACTTTCATGTTCATCAAACCAATCTTTCACCAGTCTTGCTGTGTGTATTGGTGCATTGTCATCCTGATACACGGCACCTCCTTCAGGATACACTGTTTGAACCATTGGATGCACATGGTCCTCCAGAATAGTTCGGAAGTCCTTGGCAGTGACATCTAGCACAAGTATGGGGCCAAGGGAATGCCATCATATGGCAGCCCAAACCATCACTGATCCACCCCCATGCTTCACTCTGGACATACAACAGTCTGGGTGGTACGCTTCTTTGGGGCTTCTCCACACCGTAACTCTCCCGGATGTGGGGAAAACCGTAAAGGTGGACTCATCAGAGAACAATACATGTTTCAAATTGTCCACAGCCCAAGATTTGCGCTCCTTGCACCATTGAAACCGACGTTTGGCATTGGCACGAGTGACCAAAGGTTTGGCTATAGCAGCCCGGCCGTGGATATTGACCCTGTGGAGCTCCCGACGGACAGTTTTGGTGTAAACAGGAGAGTTGAGGTGCACATTTAATTCTGCCGTGATTTGGGGAGCCGTGGTTTCATGTTTTTTGGATACAATCCGGGTTAGCACCCGAACATCCCTTTCAGATAGCTTCCTCTTGCGTCCACAGTTAATCCTGTTGGATGTGGTTCGTCCTTCTTGGTGGTATGCTGACATTACCCTGGATACCGTGGCTCTTGATACATCACAAAGACTTGCTGTCTTGGTCACAGATGCGCCAGCAAGACGTGCACTAACAATTTGTCCTCTTTTGAACTCTGGTATGTCACCCATAATGTTGTGTGCATTGCAATATTTTGAGCAAAACTGTGCTCTGACCCTGCTAATTGGACCTTCACACTCTGCTCTTATTGGTTCAATGTGCAATTAATGAAGATTGGCCACCAGGCTGGTCCAATTTAGTCATGAAACCTCCCACACTAAAATGAGAGGTGTTTCAGTTTCATTGTCCAACCCCTGTATATATATATATATATATATATATATATATATATATATATATATATATATATATATATATATATATATATATATATATATATCATGCAGAGCTGTGTTTTGGTTAAGGTCTATAAAAATACATTTGTTTTGTCAAAGTTTACTTTTATGAACAAGAACAATTTCCCACTTGTACAGATGGAAAACGCCTATCATCTTTCTGCAGCATATGTAATAATTAAATTTGTTAAACATATGCAGACCTTATTATGTGACTTACAGATATTTCAATTACAAGCAAATGTAATTAGTTCTAGTACAGCTGAGCAGGGTGTACAGAAGTTTTAGGGCCATTTATCCCCAAGTCACCCAAAGTTCTGAGTAGGAATCCAGTTTAAAACCCCCGCTATAAATCAGTCAATGCTGATGTCTTGGGACAGATTATCTGGTTATGGGGAGTGGTCAAGTAGTGATGAGATCATGGCACAAATTCCCCAGTTTGAATCCCACAGACTCCCACTATGGCTCCCTGAGCAAGACCCTTAGCCCCAAAATGCTCCTCAGGTGCCTCATAGTTGCAGCCCATTGCTCCCTAAGGGTAAGAATAAATTAATTTTGTAGGACTGTCTAAGTTGCACTGAAACTAAAAAGAACTATTATTAAGTGAGGAATTCACCTATCTGACTTTAAATTCCTTGAACTGCTTGCTTGATATTTATTAGTCTTTTAATTTTGGACACTTAAGTTACTGCAAAGCCTTTACAAATAAAATCAGCTTTAGCTCATGGTGCTGTTGATTAATATTCAAGGTGTGGGTGAGATTGCAACCTTGTGTTGTTGTTAAATTTGTCCTGTTGCTGATATACCCAGTCAGACCAGCTCTCACAGACCGTTTTCCCACTTATAAAATTTTAGGCAGAATTAAGTAAATCATATTTAATGGTTCTACAAAATCAGATAATCTTAAGACTGTTAGTACTTTATCGTTTCTAATGATACCATTTTACTAATAACAAGCTTCTGTCTGACTACGAACTACCATAGCTAATCAGCAACAATTAACTTTTACCCTATCACACTATGGCATTTCAATGGAGTACAAAGATGTGCTGCTTTAAGTAAATATTGCGCCAGACTTCTATGCATCAAATACTTTAACACCTGCAATTTGATCTCCAGCTGATAATGATCTGACTATTTGGTGGCAGTCACAAACTGTGCACAGTGCCTTGAAGTTCCATTTCAAGATAGTCAGAAAACAAAAATGGCAACATTATGGCAAAATAAGTTAGACTGTTGTAAATTTTGCACCCTTGATCCCAAAAATTAAATATATTTATATCCAACCAAGGTTTGTAATTGGTAGTGGAATAATTCAACAAATTCACATGAAGACAAAACATATCTACCATTTTTATCTGTAATTTATTCAAATATGTACTGAAGTAGTTTGTAAGATGTTGTCAAAATAAATGATGGAAAAAAACATTCTGCGCTTTTTTGACCATCATTAATTCCTTTTATTTCTAAATTAGTATTTCCGTCTCCAATTAAAAGGTGTTCTAATTTACAGTGCCTTAAACTGCATTGACATTGTTATATATAAGGAAATAAAGCATGTTTTTAATCAAATCCTGTCAAATCTTTCAAGTATGAGTGTTTTGCTTTTGATTCACTCCTAGCTTGAAATGTGTATCTATATTGTGATCAAGGATGGTCACATATTTAATCATTTGCAATTAATAAATCAACTGATTGTGTGGAACTTATATTTCATATTTCATATGCATGAAACATAGCATGTAAGGGGTGCAGAAATTGTGCTAAAGAATTTTCATCATTTCCAAAAACATCAGTAGCTACGTTTACATGGACAAAAGTCATCAGAATAAACGTCCGAATAAAAACGCATCATGTAAACAAAGAAATCAGAATATTGTGATTGGATTAAGCTCAATCAGAATTAAAATATAATCCAAACGGGATGGGTGGTTTATACGGAATGATGATCCAATCAATGTGCATATAAATGCTTGTCAGGCTCAAGTTATTCTGAAGGTGGCAAACTGACCCGAGTATGCATGTGCGCCCGACATGAAAGTGACGTATTTCTGTGTTGGTGAGTGGTGGAAATAAGTCGGGAAGCAAAACTGTCGGGCTCCATATACAACCTTTTTGGTGGAAAAAAAGAGCTCAAAATTGTTGCTTACTCAGTAACGTTTGAACCATAATTAGAACATCTTGCCAGTCCAGCTCGGGCGCTCGGATACCAAATGAACTCGTATAATACTTTAGCAAAGACGGAGGTACTTCTTATGTGTTTTTTAGGGGAATTTGATAACTGCACATGTCATAGTGGTTATATTCTGAATAAAGCCAGATGCATATACACCCACATTATGATCAAATTAATTGTGTGCCCATATAAATGGTACAATCCAACTATTTAATCTGAATACGATCATGAAATTTTGTGCATGTAAACATAGCTCTTCCAACCATCACTTGTCAGAAAGTTCCTGTTGACTTGGTCACTTCAGGCAATCATCATGAGTAAACCGTGTTTTCCACACTTGAGAGTCTAATATTGTCCTGTACTACCCTTGGCTAGCCACACACAACCCCCATATAAACTGGAAAGAACATGCTGTATGACTTATATATAAATTACATATCCAATAGCGTTAGGTGCATTGGAAGGCAAGTATGGAAGGTTGTCTACAAAACCAGGATATCCTCCTGTGGCAAAAGACCAGTGTGATGGGGGTATTATGCACTGCACAAATAAAATGAAAAAAAAAGACTACTTCAGTGAAGATATTAGAATTTTATCATTTTTATGTAAAAATGAACCCTGACATTTTTGTTTGATTTTCACTTCAAGTAAAGTTTTGTCAACCCAAAAGCTTTTCAAGAGGCAATCCCTGATTCCTCATGTAAAATAGCAATGTATCCCTAACTGCTTTGTTCAGAAAATCTGGATTGTGCTCCTTATCCAGGATAGAGCTATACAGCAAATCCCCTCTGTCTCAATCTATTTGATTCATAAAGGCCCACGAAATTCTGTAAACAATCCACCTTAAGCCAGGTAGAAACAAGCCAGCCTATTAGTTCCAAATCATAAAATCCTTCAATAGAGAGAATGATATACTTCTTTTGTCTTCCAAAGATTAAACCCAGCAGTTAATGACTTTACATTTTACAGATTATTGGCAAAGATCTGGAGACTGATCAATGGCAAGAGAAAGACTGACCTTGCTGGAATGAAAGGTTCCCTATATGAGTAGAGGTGCTGACGTGTTGCTCCTAGGGTCAGGGGTTAAAAGGGATTCATAAACCACATAAAATTCTATGATTGGTTGCTTGTGCAAATACCCATGACGCTAGCATACAGTGTGCACCAGGGGAGTGAATCTCCTATTATGTTGTCGTGCTTTTAGTATCCTGTAGAGAAGCTGCATTACAGTAACAATAAAGTAATCCATTATAAACTTGATTGGAAATTTTAATCTTGTGAACATCTTAATCTCTTAGGATTTGGACATTTTTGTGTGAGTTGTAATAATATTTCCATGATGGTAAAAAGATCTTAAATTTGTAAAAACTGGAAATGTGCAAAGCACTTCTCAATTGTATAATTAGAACAAAATGACTCTGAAATATATCTTCTAAAATAAACAACAACGCTGCTCTTCTAACAAAACTGTTGGCAAAACGGTTAGCTCATATCTATTAAATGTATCACTGGAACTGAGTACATTATTGATTTAAACAAACTTAGATTAAAGGAGCACAGAACGACATTTATTTGAATGGTGTAAGGAATGGTGTCCATGCAGCCACGTGAAAGCTCATTTCCAGGCCAGAAGACAAAACTGGATAGATGTTAGAGGGTGAAAAAAAAGAACTGCGCTCAAATTGTGACTACTAGTGCAGCAAAGACCTCATGAGTTCTGCCTCAGGGTAGGACTCAAGGTTACTGAGCAAAAGCTGTTATAATGTGGCTGTATAAGGACACCTCAGACGCATAGACTTGGAATCAAATGGAGACAAAGGGATCAGTGGTTTGCTACTGTTTTAAAGTTAAGCACTTCAGCAACAACAAATCAGAGCAAGTATAGAGCTTGAAGCTGCATTAACTTACCAATGCCGATTTGTTTATTTAACTATGTTAGAGGATACAGTGTAACTTAATTATTTAGAGGTTCTGTGGGCAAAACTATTGATCTAACAAATAATTAAAAGCATTTTATTATCACTGGGATAGTGTATACAAATAAAACCTTCAAATTGGTTTCCACTGTGGTCAGAAACTATACAAAAGTTAGTTGGTCTTTTACAGATGGAATATTTTCTGTAAGTCTTCAACAAGTGTTTTTTCATAGATCACTGTCTGTTCTTTGTGTTCAGTTTTTGGACCCTTTAAATACAGCTGGGAAAACACCTGTGGCCTATTTTGCATTTTCTTCTGCTATATAAT
The DNA here is from genome assembly GCA_037039145.1 of Fundulus diaphanus. Lineage (NCBI taxonomy): Eukaryota > Metazoa > Chordata > Actinopteri > Cyprinodontiformes > Fundulidae > Fundulus > Fundulus diaphanus. The sequence goes on along the minus strand of CM073121.1, from coordinate 38,984,543 downwards.
AATAATAATAATAATAATAATAATAATTATTATTATTATAAAATAACTTATCTTACCCCCGGATTTGTTTAAATACACATTTCCCAAAATGAAAATGTGGCCCCTCCCATACCCCCAGAATAAATGTCTTCTGTATAAATGTTTACAAAAAATCATTCTTATATGACTGCAAATACTCTTTTTGGAAAAAAAATTGAAAATGATCAACTTTTAGTCTTATTTCAAACAGTATGCTGGAACTTAAAGGTAGAGTTTGCAATTTTCCCCCCCAAGTTTCCCCAAGTCCCTTTTGGAATAACTCAAGACTGAGGATCGCATTAAAAAAAATCTTCCAAATCCTCTCTGGTCTTATTTCTTCCTATTGAGGCCTTCCTCTTCTTCTCATAAACTTGTACACAGTTTGCTTCTTGCTTCTCTCAGCCATGTTAAAAATATACGGCAGGGGCAGCAGAGCTACAATGAACGGCTAACACCGAAGTTAACCGCTAAGCCATAAGGATACATTAACACTAGTAGTGAGCATGTGCAGCCAGCAAGCTGAAACTAACAACGAAACGTGAGCATGTCAGAATGTTGATACCACCTTAACTTGAAGGACAGAGGAGGGGGGGGGGAGGAAGAAAACTGGATTGGTTCGAGTTTCAAGCCTGCAGCTCTCACAGAGATCACATTTTTTAACCTCCTTTTTCTGAATACATAATGTATTGACTTCTGTCAGGACTATTTGACCCAGTATAACAAAAAGTGTTTCTGAAAAGGATTACCAACTATAGCTTTAAACTCCCCTTCAACTGCTGATTCTATTTACTGTGAAGTCAATTAATCCTGCCATACTGATACTTCACATACCTTTAATGTTGTCAAACTTGTCAGTCTTTAATTTTTTTGTGTGACAGACTAACCCAAAGTTGCCGTTAAATATGTAGTGAAAGGAGAAGGATTCAAGGTTTTTCCCTTTTTACCACTAGAAATCTGAAAAGTGTACAGATTCTATATAGATTTTACTTTCATTCATGAACAAATGATTTGTCTGCAATGAGAGGTATTGACCCGGGACCCCGCATGGATAAGCAGGTATAGATAATGGATGGATGGATGGATGAAAGGTATTGATTTGCAAATCTACCCGCATTTTTTTCTTTAGTTTTGTCAACAGTATTCTTCCCAGTCCGTAACCATGGATTAATTAACTAAGTTTAAAACCAGTTCAATTTAAGCAGGATATTCAGCGTTATAATTTGTTAAACCAGATTAATGTTAGGACAGCTTTCTCAAAGAAAATGTGAATTTTTTTTTAAACCTACTTTGTGGTGCAAAGCCCTTATCCTCTTAGGATGCTTTGATCAGCTTTCTTTTGCTTGCTTTGTTTAATAAACCAAATCCATATCAATTACATAGAATGTCTTCTGTTCATCTGTTCAGGTAGAAACAGACAAGATTTTTTTTAAAGTTCAGTATGACTCAGCATACATTATGGGAGAGGGTTAAATCCATAGCTACTTATCCATGATCTGAAGAAATATGTTTAACTAGAAGCCTGGTACTTTAGCAACCTCCTATCTACCCATCAGCTATTTGTAAACAGCTGTTATTTCAAAAAGCACTGAATCACAGTGTGCAGCATATCAGTGTGTCCTTTTTGGTAACCTTTAGATTTCCTCTGCCCTCTGAGACAAGAGTGATAAAATAATTTCCAGCCTCAGAAACGACAGACTAATATAATGCTGCAGATGATGATAGTTAGAAATAGAGAGATAAAAAGTTAGGCCAAAAGTGTCATTATGCACAATACCTTAGAAAAATTATTTTCTAGAATCTTCTGACTCTTGAAAGCTATTTTGATTATTCATTATTCATTTAACCTCCCAATAAGGTACAATACTTTGGATAATTCCTTTCTTCCTGACATAGAAGGGTAAGTTGAATTACATAAATACACTTCCAATCGTAATAAGTCATATAACATGAGCATACTTATTCTGAGTATTGGCTGTCATAGGGCTGGAGGATATAGAACAAAAAGTATATCGATAAAATAGAAATCATCATATTGATCGATATCGATAATTATCACAAAAATTCAAAATATACATTATAAGTGCAGCCCTGGCCATTTTATGCTGTTGTTCGATGACCTATTTTTAAATAAATGGATTCAAACACAACCCTTTATTCAACCAACTTTTTACAAAAACTGTAAGTGTTAAAAAAGAAAAAGTGCTCTCTGAACTCTCTGAAGGCTGATGGAGCTTTCCTGGGTTTGTGATTGGTTGGGAGGATGCAATGACTGTAGTATTAACTTACATGATAGGCTAGAATGCACTGTTCTTTTATTGAACTTTTTAATTGACCCTTGTTTTTTATATTGAACCATACGTCTATCGATCGATATATATCGTTATTGAATTATCGTCCAGCCCTAGGCTGTCATATAGAAACGTATACTCCTATACTGTTAAAGCCTTTAATTTGTTTACTTGCTTACTAGGCTGTCAGCAGCTATCACAGTTTACCCCTTCCTTGCAGCTTGGGAGGCATTAAAATCATTTTCTGAGTAAACTTCAGGTATGCTATGTAAATGAGCATACAATAGCTGCATGAGTGGATATAACCTCTTTGCAGTAGTACAAGAACTCCCATCATCTGACACTGATGGGAGTCTCCTCTGAATAAATCTTAATTCCAATCCCAACAGATGCTTATATGCACTCTGTTAAAATTTGTTTCAGTTTTTACACATGGAAACATGGCCTCACTTGGACGTTATTTGTAACTGTTTTGTGATCAGTCATTTCAACCATTATTGGAACATTTAAACAGAAATATCTTGAGCCCTGCATAAATAAGGACATTTCTATGAAACTGCTTGAAACTCCAAGGCTCTGTTCATATCCAGGAGAGCCCTTCAACGGCTTAACAGAAAACACCATCTTTTTACAGCATGGAGGGGAAAAAAGAAACCCTGCACTTACCAGCCTTTTTTTAACACATAGGCATAATGGAGATGTTCAGAATTTGTGGGTGCATTTTAGATGAGTGCAAATAAAATTATCATTGCAATCATCACAGCTTGCACATCGAAGCGACTGTTGTGTATGAGGGGTTTGTCACCTTCAAACTGCTTAAGTGAGGATGCTCCAGGAAAACACTCTGCTGACACAGTGGTTCAATGAAGGAAGGTTTTAATTCCAACCAACCCAATGTCGTAAAATACAGATCTGTGCATTGACCTGGAAAAATCTTAAAGGGGACATATCATGCTTTTAAGTACTTCCTTTTCACATTTAAATAATTCAGTTGTGGTCTGTGGCTCTGTCCAGACGAAGCTAGGTTTAACACACATGTGCTCCGTTCTTGTTGTTCTTCCTACAGCACTTCCCCACACATGCAGAATGCGATTAACTTTACTTCCCTTGCTTTGGTTTGCGCTGTATCGCACCACCCACTTATGTGGCATATGTATTACAATGCCTGTTACAGCTTGTTCGGCTTCAGGCGGTTTCATCATTACACTCAAACTTTTCTGTGCCGAGGATAGGGAAACACACATTTGCTACCCTGATCCTCAACACAGGAATGTCGCAGGGTTGCGCCCTCAGCCCAGCCCTCTTCACCCTTCTCACCCAGGACTGTTCTGCTGTCCACCCCACAAACTCAGTGGTGAGGTTTGCGGACGACACCACTGTAGTGGGTCTCATCTCCAACAATAATGAGTCCCACTACAGGGATGAGGTCCGCAATCTCACACAAGGGTGCCCAGGAACAACCTGATCCTGAAGACCAGTAAGACCAAGGAGGTAATAATAGACTACAGGAGGTCCAGGAGAACTGAACACGCTCCTCTCTACATACAGGGGGAGGTGGTGGAGCATTCCTGGGCATTCACATCTCCTCTGACCTCTCTTGGACTGCGAACACCTCCCGCCTGCTGAAGAAGGCCCAACAGCTCTCGTTCCTCAGGAAACTGAAAAGGTCTGGCCTTCCACTAAACTGCTAAAGAACTTCTATAGGGTAGTTCACGCGTGACATCAGCGCTACATCCGGGTCACGGTGGTTGGCAAAAACAGTACTGTTCTCGTCTACTACATGACAAAACGGGTGATTTAGAGCGTACTTTTAGTTAGTTTATTTTTGGAATCTAAACAATGCCTACGACTTGTTGTGCTCCCGGTTGCACAGAGAGGCATTCCAAATCGTTGGATGTACGTTTCTGTCGTTTACCGAAGGAGGAAGGACGAAGAAAGAAATGGATATTTTCAATGAAAAGAGCGCAGGAAGACACTCCCAATGGACTGGGGGAGCCATCATACTACGACAGAATTTGCAGTCTACACTTAATTTCAATTCAATTCAATTTTATTTATATAGCGCCAAATCATGAAACATGTCATCTCAAGGCACTTTACAAAATCAAGTTCAATCATATTATACAGATTGGGTCAGATTATACAGATTGGTCAAAATGTCCTATATAGCCTGATAGCTAAAGGATCTGCCTCCCATTCTACTTTTAGAGACTCTAGGAACCACCAGCAGACCTGCAGTCTGAGAGCGAAGTGCTCTGTTAGGAACATACGGGGTAATCAGAGCTCTGATATATGATGGAGCTTGGTTATTAAGGGCTTTATACGTTAGAAGAAGAATTTTAAATTCTATTCTTGATTTAACAGGAAGCCAATGAAGGGAAGCTAAAATTGGAGAAATATGATCCCTCTTGTTGATTTTCATCAGGACTCTTGCCGCAGCATTTTGGATCAGCTGAAGACTTCGAACTGCATTTTGTGGACTTCCTGATAGTAAAGAATTACAATAGTCCAGCCTTGAAGTAACAAATGCATGGACTAGTTTTTCAGCATCACCCCTGGACAGAATGTTTCTAATTTTGGCGATATTCCGGAGGTGAAAAAAGGAAACTCTGGAAACCTGTTTAATATGGGATTTAAATGACATGTCTTGGTCGAAAACAACACCAAGGTTTTTAACTTTATTACCAGAGGCCAAGTTAATGCCATCCAGATTAAGTGATTGATTAAGAAGTTTATTTTTTGAGGACTCTGGCCCAAAGATTACAACTTCTGTCTTGTCAGAATTTAAATGCAGGAAATTTAAAGTCATCCAGCTTTTGATGTCATCAAGACATGACTGCAGTCGAAGTAACTGATTGGATTCATCAGGATTTATGGATAAATATAGCTGAGTGTCATCAGCATAACAGTGGAAATTAATCCCATGCTGTCTGATAATTTTGCCAACCGGAAGCATATATATAGTAAATAGAATTGGTCCAAGGACTGAACCCTGTGGTACTCCACAGGTGACCCTAGAGTTTGAAGAAGATTTATTATTAACATGAACAAACTGGAATCTGTCCGACAGATAAGATTTAAACCAGCCTAATGCTTTTCCCTTAATCCCTACAGTATGCTCAAGTCTTTGTAGGAGAATATTGTGATCAACTGTATCAAATGCAGCACTGAGATCTAACAGGACAAGTATAGACACAAGTCCATTATCTGAGGCCATGAGAATATCATTGGTGACCTTCACCAGAGCTGTTTCAGTGCTATGATGAGCTCTAAAGCCTGACTGAAACTCCTCAAGTAGGTCATTACTTTGTAAATGTTCACAAAGTTGATTAGCAACTACTTTCTCAAGAATTTTAGATAAGAAAAGAAGATTAGATATAGGTCTGTAGTTTACTAGCTCATCTTGATCAAGAGAAGGTTTCTTAAGTAAAGGTTTAATAACAGCTACTTTAAAAGCCTGTGGTACATATCCATTTACTAAGGATAGATTAATCATGTCTAAAATAGGACCACTGATCAGAGGGAATACCTCCTTAAACAACTTGGTTGGGATTGGGTCTAACATACAGGTAGAAGGTTTAGATGAAGCTAATATTCTAGATAGCTCAGAAAGCTCTACTGCTTTTAAACAGTTCAGACACTGCGCAGGTTCTAAGGATTCCTCCAATGCTGCCTCACTTACTGAGGACGAGGTAATCATGTTTGGGAGGATGCCAATTATTTTATTTTTAATGGAATCAATTTTATTTATGAAGAATCCCATAAAATCATTACTGCTAAGAGCTAAGGGGATGGCTGGATCAACAGAGCTGTGGCTCTGGGTAAGTTTGGCAACTGTATTGAAGAGAAATCTAGGATTATTCTTATTCTCCTCAATTAATGATGAAAAATATGCTGCTCTAACTCTGCGAATGGTCTTGTTATACAACAATAGACTGTCCCTCCAGATTAGGTAGGATTCCTCTTGGTGTGTAGAGCGCCATTTTCTCTCCAATTTCCTAACATTGTGCTTCAAGGAATGCAGCTCTGAATTAAACCAAGGAGCCAGCTTCCTGTGAATAATCACCTTCTTTTTCAAGGGAGCTACATTGTCTAATGCAGAACGCAATGACAAAGTCATACCGTTTACAAAGACATCTATTTGTGAATTGGAAGAAACAACATTGCTGCCATCTACTGGGCATTTCTGCAATACGGAGGATATTAAAAAGGGGACAGACTCTTTAAGTTTTGATACAGCATTATCCGATAAAGATCTACTATAATGGAACCCTCTTTTGGGGGTGGAGAACTCAGTTAGATTAAACTCAAATGTTATTAAAAAATGATCAGATAGGACAGGGTTGTGAGGAAATACTGTTAATTCTTCACAATCAATGCCATATGTCAGCACAAGGTCTAAAGTATGGAGCCAAGAGTGCGTCGGTTTATGCACATTTTGAGCAAAACCAATTGAATCTAGGATAGTTTTAAAGGCTACACTAAGGTTATCACATTCTGTGTCAACATGGATGTTAAAATCACCCACTATAATAACCTTATCAGTATTTAACACCAAATCAGATAAGAAATCTGACAACTCATCCAAAAACTGAGTATAAGGGCCTGGTGGACGATACAAAACAACAAACAGAAGAGGTTTTATTGCTTTGCAGTTTGGATGAGGGAAACTGAGGGTTAAATGTTCAAAAGAACTGTAGTTATTAATTGGCCTGGGACTAATTAATAAATCAGACTGAAAGATGGCTGCCACTCCTCCTCCTCTTCCCACAGATCTGGGAATGTGGAAATTTGAATAATTGGAGGGAGTTGACTCATTTATACTAACGTAGTCCTCTTGTAGCCAGGTTTCTGTGAGACAAAACAAATCAATCTGTTTATCAGAAATCAATTCGTTAACTAACAAAGTCTTTGAAGGGAGAGACCTTATATTTAATAGACCACATTTAATTGTTTTATTTTTAGGTTCAAAGTGATCCGTATGGATTTTTATTAGATTTTTATGATTTGTTCCCTTTAGATCAGTTTTTGATCTGTTAAGTTTTGGCCGTGGGAAAGACACCGTCTCAATAGGATAATGGATGGGTAACAGTACAGAAGCTGCAGAGAGGTGTGTTAAACTACGGCTCTGCTTCCTGGTCTGGACCCTGGGTTGTCAGCATTTAGGAGAACTAATAAATCCGGCCAGATTTCTAGAAAGAAGAGCTGCACCATCCAAAGTGGGATGGATGCCGTCTCTCCGGATCAGACCAGGTTTTCCCCAGAAAGTTCGCCAGTTATCAATGTAGCCCACGTCGTTTTCAGGACACCACCTAGACAACCAGCGGTTGAATGATGACATGCGGCTAAACATGTCATCACTGGTCAGATCAGGCAGGGGACCAGAGAAAATTACGGAGTCCGACATTGTTTTAGCAAACTCACACACCGAAGCAACACCAACTTTAGTGACCTCCGATCGGCGTGACCGGGTGTCATTACCGCCAGCGTGAATAAAAATCTTACTGTATTTACGCTTATCCTTAGCCAGCAGTTTTAGGTAAGATTCTATGTCGCCCGTTCTGGCCCCTGGCAGGCATTTAACTATGGTCCCTGGTGTCTCTAGTGCCACGTTTCTGACTATTGAGCTCCCAATCACCAGAGTCGGCTTCTCAGCGGGTGTGTCGCTGAGTGGGGAAAATTTGTTAGAAACGCAGACGGGTTGGTGGTGAACTGGGGGCTGAAATCTAGAGCTATGCTTCCTACGAACTGTCACCCAGCCGGCCTGCTTACCCGGCTGCTCGGGTGCTTCTGGAGGACCACTAAGTGAAGTAACGCTAGGTCTATGTGGCTCCGCGCTAGCAAAGGGGCGGCTATAAGCTGGTCTTTCCATAGCACGGAGCCGGGTCTCTAATTCTGACACCCTCGCCTCCAAAGCTACAAAAACACTACATTTATTACAAGTACCATTATCACTAAAGGAGGCAGAGGAATAGCTAAACATCTGACACAGAGAGCAGGAGATAAGGGGAGACTTAGTAAGAGACGGAGAAGCTGAAGTAATAGTAGGAGAGGAAGCCATTGTGGAGCTAAAGCTAGGCTAGGCTAAAGCTAGGCTAGCGCCCTTCTACCACGCCAAGAGAGCAAACCGTGAAACACGAGGAGTTCCCAAGCGTGATGTGCAGCAACAGAAAATGTTTTAAAAGTGCTTATGTGTTAGAAACAGATGTTACAGCAAAGAGATTAAAGATAAAAGCGAGAGAATCTGGAGCAACAAACCGTTGCTCACGCAGTGAAAACAGGAATTCGCCTTACCGCAAACAGGAAGTGACGTCAGCGAAATCAACAAAAAATACATGAGCCAAAATGTGTGCAGCCTCATCAATCTCCGGTAAATCCAACTTAATTCTGCTCTAGTCCTTGTTCTACTTAAATAGCGGCAGAGGAGAGGTGGCGATCGCTACACGGGCCGGAGAAGCGGCTGCTGCTGCTGTAGCAGCCGCTTCTCCGGCTGCTGTTGCTCCAGACAGCCGGAGAAGCGGCTGCTACAGCAGCAGCAGCCGCTTCTCCGGCCCGCTTCTCCGGCTGTCTGCTGCTCCAGACAGCGGCTACATTACGCCCCCGTTCACGGGCGCTAGTACTTCTGTGTTTACACTGCAATGTCGCCGACACCCCACCCATTTTAACAAGACAAAAACACCAAAATAATCCGTAGTGAACAATGTTTTTTTTAACCTACCAGGCGGGTCTTCCTCTCTGCTGAGACGCGGCCTGTGTCCGACGCCGCTTTGTGCTGTTGCACAAACGTGTGAACAACATCCATCCATCCATCCATCCATCCATCCATCCATCCATCCATCCATCCATCCATCCATCCATCCATCCATCCATCCATCCATCCATCCATCCATCCATCCATCCATTTTCTGACCGCTTAATCCCTCATCTGATACCAATCTGATACCATCACCCATCAACTTACTCTTAAAACGATCTTGTCATACGTTATCTAAAGAAGAAAAATACGTGGAGAACTCGTCAGTTTCTCTGTTTGCGTCCGCCATTGTGTTCGTCTTTTTCCAACCAGTCCGGCGCGCATGCGCGAAAACCCGGATCAAAACAATAACAATGAACTGGTCTATAGAGCTACCATAGAGAGTGTTTTATGTCTCAGCATAACTGTATGTTGTGTCCAGGAGAAGAAGGACTTAGCACGGGTGGTGAGAACAGCGCAGGGGATTGTGGGATGCTGTCTGCAGGATCTAGACTCTACTTATGCAGAACAAGTCAAAAGAAGGGCCAGACGCATCTCCACTGATCCCACCCACACAGGCAATGCACTCTTCGCCCCTCTCCCATCAGGTAAACGCTTCAGAAGCCTCAAAGTCAAAACACATATACCCCGTTCACACTACCCTTTTTTAACCGAGCCGAGACCAGTCTGAGCTCGGTAACCGAGATAACTATCGAGTGTAGATGGAACGTCTTCAAACTTCGGAAAAAGTCCAGTTGTTTTGTTTTTTAACTTTTTTGGAATGACCATGACCTGGAAGACTGAGAATCTTCACCAGCATATCCAGTGCTCTCTTCCGAGTTACACAAGCACTTTCACTGTCTGTCAATTTAAACACAGGCCTTTTTATCAAAGTGACAGAAAAACAATACAAAGCCTGCCATATAAGATTGTACTTTTCTTAGAATAATTACAAACAGAACATGTGCAAAAATATTTTATTATACAAATGTGATAATCAAAAATTAATATTCATTACTTATTAATTATAATTTCCAAGGCTCCTAAAGGGTAACAATACATGCAAGCATCACAGATTATGTTGCTGACTGTGATTATGCACTCAACCACTAGGTGGTTTCATGTACAAATGAAGCCTCGTGAACAACTGAACCTTTTGCTGAAGCATTGGCCCATCTCACCAACACTAAGATCTAAGAAAAGAGAGTGGTCTGGTTAGTGAGCAGAAAACACATGAAACCAGGAACATCAAGAAGCGTAGGATCAGGTCAGGTACCGCCCAGGTGAGCTAATGCTCTGACGCCTTCTTTCCGTCTCTGGCCGCCTTAAATGCTCCTCTTGATTAGAGAGGGAGATTGGAAACACCTGCTGACTGTTTTTCAACTAGCCATTTCTTCCTCATTATTTTGTTCAGGAGATAATCTTGAAAATAACAGAAAATTATGTGAGAATTTTTAAGAGGATCTACCCTGAAGTGTAGATCGTTAATTCCTATACACTTCAGATTATATGAGCTGTTTGTTGCTGAACTATCCATCCATCCATCCATTTTCTGACCCGCTTAATCCCTCATGGGGTCGTGGGGGTTGCTGGTGCCTATCTCCAGCGCTGAACTAATTTATTCTAAATCACATAAAGATTCACCTGAAGTAGTTTTTTAATAAGCCTGATATTAAATACTGAAGCAGCTTGGAAAAGCATGGAAGCGTTTTTTTTGTGTGCAGAGAGAGCAAAGATCTTCTTTTATTTTAGTTTGAATTATTGAACCCAAAAGGAGGGAAAATGTAATTAAAGATTTCAACCATTTCAATTTAACATGGTTTTAGTGTTATGGTAGTTACTGTATATCCTTTCAAAATAAAATAAAAAATCCAAGTCTAAATGTATCTTATTTCTTACCTGTGGAACATCTGAATTGGAATGACTATGGTACCGTATGTTTTAACATGTTGTAGTTTTGTATGTATGTTTAAGACAGATTGCTCTTGAAAATAGGACCCTGTATCTCCAATGAGGTTTGCCTAAATGAATGAAATAAATAAAAAAGATACTGAAAAGATATCGCATAAGAAAGGTTCCACCTATTTAACAATGACTATAGGTATATACTTGTCTGGTTCTATCTGGCTAGAATTCTAACTCTGTCTTTTTACAATATTCTTTAATGGCCTTGTGTGGTTGTGCTCATCCTGGAAACAAAAAATGTAAACAATTAGAGCAGTACAATGGGACAAAGAACACTCACAGAATAGTAATATGTAATTTATGCGTTGTGGACAACACTGGAAAGCAAGAGTATCTAGGGCAGACTGTGCAGAACATTTCAGACCTAATAACTCCCAGCATGGCGCTCAAATAGTTCAGTACAGCAGCACAGTATCATTAGTCAGTGATGGGCTTCAACCAGCTCTTCCAAAAAGGAGTTCAGCAATCATTGTGTTGCTTAGCAATGTAATGTGCACAGAAAATAGAAAGAGCAGACTTGTTCGAGGGCGGCACCACCTGTGGTTTTTACACAGTTTACACATCAGTGTGTTGTCTGGCACAACAATGTTTGCTTCAGTTGTAAGAGGTATGAGCCGCTTTGAGACGTATAGGCCACTTTATGCCTGTTTGATTGGGGTTGTTTTGGTTTTTGGAAATTTTTCTAACAAAGCGTTTGTGGCCAACATTAAATGCAATCTTTATAAAACGTATGGGAAAGGCATTTTGGTTCCTGGTTCATTTTACTGTAGTACGGGTGGGACTCAGCTAGGGTTGTGTCTTTTCTGCACTCCTGTTTATGGTGTTCATGGATGGAATCCGAAGGTTTAGTTTGAGAAGGGAGTCTTGTTTTGGTGGCATCCTTGTTTTATCTCTGTTTGTGAAAGTGATATGTTTCTGTGGGTTCCTTAAAGCCATGACCTTCTGCCAGCACATTGTTCAAAGCCAAAAGAAAGTGAGAAGTCAGTATCTGCCTTAAGTGGAAGAGTCCATGTATTCTAGTATTTCAATCATGAGTGATGGTAGAATAGAGCAGGAGATTGGAAGAATTGATGGAACACATTACAGTTAGGCTAACTAACTCTAATGTGAGTGCTAAAAGCTAAGCTGTTTACATTCCAACTCTCGCCAATATATGAGATATGGATCCCTACTACACAAATAAGACCTTGGATGCAAAAGTGGCTTCTTCCACAGGGTGGGCAAAATCAAGCTCAGAGTTAGGGTGCGAAATTTCCTCATCTCATAGTAGAGCTACTTCTCTTCCTCGTCTAGAGGCAGAAGAGGTAGTTTGGGCATCTGATCAGAATGCCTCTTAAATTCCTCCCTTTGTAGATTTTCTTGTCATGTTCCACTGTGACAAGACCCCAGGGGAGACCAAGAACTCACAGTAGGTGCTAACTACTGTGATAACTAACTGATTTGAGTCCCTATGTCACAACTCCTAATACAAATAGTGAATGAGCCAATGTCTTGGCATAAACTTGAGGCAATTAGGCATCTAGATGGGTTAGTTTGACGTGTAAAAAAAGGTTATCCAAGTATTGTTATGATGAAAGTTTTTTAAATAAATGTTGCACAAGATGAGAGCAAAATGTCCATCAAAGTGTGTGATTGTTTGCACTGACTGACATAGTTGGTACAATCATTTAACACCCAAGGACAAGAAAAATCCAAGACCAATAGTGAAAGCTAGCTGATTGACAAGTTATTGTGAGCATTGACTTTGTTTGTTCTGTTACGGGGGCAGAACTAGCTCTGGCAGACAACCTTCAGAGAGGAAGCAGAGAAACCTGTTTTACACAAAGTTCTTAAGCATCATAAAGAAAAAAAAACATAAAACACAAGTCAATCCAGTCATAAAACATTTAGAAAGCAAAGTTCAAAACAAGCTACAAAATTTTCCATTACAAGACAACTTGCTGGATTTCAAAGAGAGCTTCAGGATGTGGAAGAAAGGGGATTGAAGTGGCTTTTAACGCAGCATATCGTTGGTGCCAGCAGGGCTGATTTCACTATTTTAGATCTACTAGGATTGTCATCGCTTGAGTTAAAGACCATGGTTTGAAAAGGAGAACACATCCAGGGAGCTGTAATTGTGTGGATTAAATGTACTGTTGATGTCAGAGGTCAAAAAAGAAGGGAAGACTGATTTGAGATTATAGAAAGTAAACAGTGCCTCTAATTACCACTGGTTATAACCAAGGTATTCAGAATATCATCTCTGACCATACAGCATTTCAAAGTTTGAAGTAGGGAATTACAGCAGCAGAAGACCACAGTAGGTGCCCCTCCTGAAACCAAGGTTCACATAGGCTGTTGCTGTTCAATCACCAAGATTCAACAGCAACACCTTGGAAAATGTTTTCGCCTGGCTCGTTGAGTTAAATTTTCAGTTGTATAATTTAGATTGTAGGGTCAGATTATGGGTATAAAAAAAAGCGTGAAAGCATGGAACCATCCCACCTTGTTTTGTTATGGTTCCTGGCGATTGTTTAATGGTTTGAGAGTTACTATTTTGTTTTGTACAATTTATGCAACTTAGTGTCAATTAATAATTTTTTTTAAACCAACAAATCTACAACAAGTGGTGTGATCAAATCAACGTGGACCAAAATTTCTAAATAATCTTTCCAACAGCTTGATGGAAGCATACAATAAATAAGTAAGGCCATTTTATCCACTCATTATTTTTCTTTTTTAAGAAACTCTTCATTTACCTCACCCACCTCAAACAACCCCCATTTAAAATAAGGGATGACACAGAGACAAATATGAATGATTTTACGCTGATTAGACTTTTTCTTCAGCCAGAACAGCCCCGAAATGTCCTTATTTCCCACCTCAGATCTGCAAATATTTATTGCTAAATAGTTGTCAGTCTGAATAAAAAATGTATTACTCATGTGGGTCTGCAATTTGTTTTTTTACTGATGGTACTTTTATATGAAATTAATGTTGAAAGGTAAAAGCAAAAGTGAGCAAAAACTCACACTACACAGAGACAGATCAGACTGTAGATTGCCTGTTATTACTTCAGAGCTCATTGCAGAAATTTTCACAGTGCGTAATAAATCAAGCCCAATATATTTTCACTCCCACAGTGTGCTCAAACCACATGCTGAGTGGTTGTTTGGAAAACGGGTCATTGCCTTGATCATGAAAGCTTGTCCATGCTGTAATAGACCATGATGAATTAAACTCACTTTAATAGCTTTCAGGGCATCATCTGCATTTAGGCGACATTCTCTAAAAGGGGCTTCTGTCTTCCTGTTTATTTTACTAATCTAGATCCCGGTCTTGTGGACTGAGGGAAAAAGAGGTTCATTAAACCATATTTTTCAGTTATCGGATCACATTTCTTTTGCCTAACTAGCTGAACTGAAAAAATTTGACCTGATTGCTAAATACAATATTTTTAACTCACATAACATGAAAAAATAAGCCGAAGTTATTTTTAACAGTGTGCTGCAACACTGCTGCACCTTAATAACGGACATCAAAGGCATTGACAGGTGATTAAAAATACTGGTTAGTTTGAAATTATCTAAAAACAAAAACATTTTTAGAACTGGCGTGAAAGTCATTTAGTTGAACCAGCTTTTACAAAACAATTCAGAAAAAAATGAGACAGACAAGTTAGACAATAGTCTATCTCCAGTGGTCATTGGTTACGAGGTGGGATACACCCTGGACTTGTCTGGTCGCTCTGAGCAAGACCCTTAGCCCCAGAATGCTCCAGGGCGCCGCATAGTGGTAGCCCACTGCTCCCTAAGAAATGCGTAAAATGCAGAGGACGAATTTCACTGGAATAAAGATATAATAAGGTCACAGTACAAACAACCATGCACACAAAAACACAATCACGCCTAAGGGCAATTTAGGCAGCCCAATTAAAGGGAACATGCCGTGCAAAATCCACTTTTTTGTGTACTTGGAGTCTCTAGGAGTGAACATTTTTTTTTATTTAGTCTGTTCAGGTACTGTGTAGATATCTTTACATTCTGTTTGGGTCATATTTTTCAAGCCATTCAATTTTCTCTATTTACTGTTACGCTTTTTGAACTATTACGACACCATAATTGCTGTGGAGCTGCTAAATAAGGTCATTGCCTTCTGGCTAACCAATTTCACGACTCTACAAACCTGTCACGACCTACAATTGTTGGCTGAATGGGGTGGAATGGAACGCGCTCCAACCTGGAGGGTGGCGTGGTGTAAAGTGCCTCATCTGCATTTAAAGAGACGGCACCAAAACGAGTTTCTCTCAGACGCACCTTAGAACAGGGGAAAAAGATCGGCTGTTGGGCTAAATTAACAAGGGTTACAGACCAAAATCATTGTAGTTCCACTTTATATAGACTACCACTGAATGATTGAAATGTAAAAATGAAGGCATTAAAAATCCCAATATGTCCCCTTTAACCTAACAGTCATGTTTTTGAACTGGGAGGAAGCCAGAGTACCTGCTAGGAATCCATGGCTGCACAAGGAGAAAATGCAAACTCCATGCAGACTCCAAGGTTTGAACCCAGGACCCTCTTGCTGCAACAGCACCAACTGCACCACTGTGCAGCCCAATGTATACAATTCTAACAAAAACTGTTTTGTTAATTATATATATATACACGACATACGTCACAGACACACGGTCTGTGTTTTTATGTTTGGGAGACTTGATCATCTGGATGACCCTAAATTTCTTGAAACTAAATGAGGAAAAGACAGAGTTGGTGATTTTTGATTCCAGTGAAGACTCCCTGACTGATGTTGGCTCCTTGGCCCAGTACGTCACGCCTATTATTA
Organism: Fundulus diaphanus; assembly: GCA_037039145.1. Classification (NCBI taxonomy): domain Eukaryota; kingdom Metazoa; phylum Chordata; class Actinopteri; order Cyprinodontiformes; family Fundulidae; genus Fundulus; species Fundulus diaphanus. The sequence goes on along the minus strand of CM073121.1, from coordinate 38,968,715 downwards.
CAAATTTAGTAAATTTTAGGATTAATTTTAAAATCCTTTTTTTACTTTTAAAGCTTTTAATGGCCTTGCCCCACCTTACCTGTCTGAGCTGCTACATCCCTACACACCCTCCCGTTCCCTTAGATCAGCGGACCAGTTGTTACTGAGGGTGCCAAAGACAAAGTGCAAGCTCAGAGGAGACCGTGCTTTTTCTGTAGTAGCTCCCAAGCTGTGGAATGACCTTCCCTTGGGCATTAGACAGACCTCTTTACTTTCTGATTTTAAATCCCTTCTTAAGACCCATTTCTTTTCCTTGGCTTTTGACACAATCTGAGATGTTGACTTTTTTTTTTTTTTACTGTGAAATTTTTTATTTTATTACTAATTTTATATTTTGCTTATTGCTTCATGATTGATAATTTCATATCTTATGATTTGTATAGCACTTTGGTCCTGTGGGTGTTTAAAGTAAAATTGGTATGGTATAGTATGTGGTGTGCAATACATTTTCAGTGGCGCTTTTCATTTTTTATTGAATATGGGTCTGCTCTGACAACATTGTTTGGTTTTGAGCACTATTTGAACTGTCTTGAGGCAATAGTTTGGTTGTACAGAAAGAGTCAGAGGGTTTGTGATTGTTGCTTAAAAATTGGGTTTTGTGTGTTTATGGTTTAGAGCAATGGATAGATGGTTTAAAAAAATTTGTCTTGGCAGGCTCATGCTGTAGACTGCAGTATTGAACACCTAGCTCTACATCCTGGGATCTTTGCTCCCTGACTCTCTCTGAGTTGAAGTCAAAGGGTACTGTGTAAAGTTGCTTTATATGCATTCTTTTGCATTTTAGGACATAATGATTGGTGGAAAGGCTGACACTGTTGATGCCTTCAAAAGGTACATGGTCTTCAATGATTTGCTGCTGTATTCCAACCAGTTTTATAGCATTATGCTAACAGATCATGTCAATAATGATGGTCTCTTGTTATGGGAACAACATATGTTTCCTCCCCGCCATGATGTAGCAGTCTTGCAATTCTACAAAAAGAACATGCAGTTACCTAAAATACACACAGTGTTAGGTCTACAAGTATATTGGAAAATTCATGGAATGAAACACTTTTTTACTGAACTGCATTGAGTCATACTGTAAAATTGTATGTAATAAAAAAGCAATTACCTGCTGTTTCTGAGTCTTCAGACTATGGTGGACACAGTGAATCTACTTAAGTTGGGCTTTACTCGAATTCCCTCTTCCCTTCTCAAACTGTGGACAAGAACAAGTTGCCCGTATTTCATCTGATAGTGTTCTTTGCAAGTATTTTAGTGGATGAAAATACAGTATGTTTGCAAGTTGTGTCGAACTGGATGAAAATGGTTTAAGTTTCTGCCAAAAGGTTTATTGTTTCAATAAATCAGTCAGTTTTGATGTCGGATAATGATAAAACAAATGTTTTTTTATGCTGTGAATGTATATTTCTGGTTTAAACTAGAGACAGCAAGTGCACATTTTCCAGTCTTAAATTAGGAGTTACACCAAGATAATAAATACAATATGGGGCAAAATTCTCAAATTCTGACATTGTGTCATGTACAGCAGTGTGGTAAATCTGTTCCAGTGTGCTGGAAGCTTTCCGTTAATCCTCAAACTGTTTTTTTCTTGTGGCAACACATTACTATTCCCACTGCATATTAAAAAAGACAACCTTGCTCATAGCTAATTATATATATTGAGTGGGTTCTATTTTTAAGATAGATATATACTCTACTCTGATGTCTTTAATTGCTTAAGCACCTTAAAAAGCACACCTGTGTTGAAAGGGCCTTTGAAAGCTCTTGCAAATCCAAAGGACAAAAGATGAAGCACTTAAGCTGTTAAGAGACAAACAGGCATGTAAAAGACAGATGAAAGTGTAGAGTACCTTTGCAGAGAAATGCATTTGTGTTGACCTTCACCATTAGCCTAAATTTGGGTTTTTCTGCCATCAAAGAGATTTTTTTAAGTACACCTAAATGGATTCTACAAAAAAGTTAAAAACAGATAGAGATTATAATAAATTATCTGAATGTTACGTGTTAAAATATTAATCAGTGTCTCAGAACATAATACTGAGGTCCTGGCTTTTGCCATGAGCTTCATCAGCTATCCTAAATCAGTCTCTCAATCAACCTGTTTTTTTTTTTTTTTGTAATTTTTTTGAAATTGGTATTTTCTGAATGAGATGTCAGTGCAGCGTGCCCTCGGATGTTCCTTAATATATAAGGGAGGCAATGCTTTGCTTTTGTTGCATCATACTAGAGCAGGCACATTAATTTGCTTTCAAGTATAAAAAACAGTGTTCCAAGAGGGAAAAGAGTAAATTGTGTAAGTTAAAAGGTGACCAGGTAGACTGAGAAAAGTAGCAAAAATGATTAGATTTCATTAAACAGTGTAATTGGATAACACATTGCTAAAGTGGAATCAACATTCTAACATTTTCTGCTCCTGTGCTATATATACGTAGCACCACATTTCTGGATGTGGAAATACCTTTTTATTTTTACACTATATTTTAGGAATGCCAGAGAGTGTTATGCACTTTCTATGCCTTTTCCCTTGCAGACTCTCTGGTAACGTGTATAAGTGATCAATATTTTAAACTCTACCACAAAGGAGAAAAATCCATCCCTATCTGCGTACACGGTGCATAAGGATATATTTTCTTTAGCAGGCTGAAAGTAACAACAGTGATTACATCACACCCACATTTATGCATAAAACTGATTAGTAGACTGACCAAGCGTGACCTCCTCAAATAAAATATAAAGAGATTTAAATGGTTAACCGAATTCTTTAAAAAAATAGACCATGCAAGCAGCATAAGTCTTATATCTTAGAATCTGAAATATTTTTTAATTGATGTAACTAGGAAGCAGCAGTTTGACAGCTTAAATGTCATACTAAAGCTAACCGCTAACCCTCCCCAATTGTTCTTTTTTATGCTATGTGCTTCCTTCACATAGTTTCAACTTTGATGTTAAAATGCTGCTGCTCTTTCAGAACACACAAGGGGATTTAGCTCTCCGTCATTCAGCAAAAGCCCTGTGTAACTCTGTGTCCTCTGTGTCATTCAGGAGGGGTTTGACAATTATTAACTGCTAGGCTGCAACAAATTCTACAAACGTTTTTCTAAATTTGGTAAAATGAGCAACAAGAAAAGGTGTATTTACAATGCCTTACCTTATGCCATTCACCAGCACAGCTTAATGTACTGAAACTGCTTGGCTGCACTAACTTTACATGAGGTTACAGTGGCAATAATCATTAATTTATTATTAGATTCATGGTTGTTTAATAGAAAAGCTCCAGAACCTGATAGCTTCCCTTTGGAATTGTATATAAAATCATGCCCTGAAATCCAGGATAGCCCCAATATTCTCTCCAAATATTGTGCAAATATATATCTTATCCTCGAGGTGGATAAAGATCCCACATTTCCATCAAGCTAGCACCCAATATCACTTATAAATGCAGATCTTAAATCATCTGCAAAGGTTGGCCATAAGGCTTGAAAAGACAACCTCTCATATGATACATCTTGACCTGACTGGATTTATTAGAAAACTGTATGCTGAAAATTATACAAGAGTACTCGTTAATCTAGTAGACTATTGAAACATCAAAATAAATCAAGTTTAATCATTTGATTAGATGCAGAGAAGGCTTTTGTTGAGTTTAATTGGAAATTTGTATTTACTTCCATAAATATTTCAACAATATATATGAATCGATGGATGTGTGGTGCGATAGAAAAAAAGGTAGATAAAAAGTTCAATAGAACAGTTTTCCTTTTGCATTCTAGCCTATCATGTAAGTTAATATTACAGTCATTACATCCTCCCAACCATCACAAACGCAGACACAGGAACCAGCCATCACCAAGAAATATAGAAACATTCTGTCCAGGGTTGATGCTGAAAAACTAGTACATGCATTTGTTACTTCAAGGCTGGACTATTGTAAATACTATCAGGAAGTCCACAAAATGCAGTTCAGTCTTCAGCTGATCCAAAATGCTACATAAGAGTTCTGATGAAAATTAACAAGAGGGAAAATCCCCCAATAGATGTTAGTGTCGGAATAGAAGGCAAGACGGGATTCAGAAGGAGGGGCCTTATCAAAAATCCTTGCGTATGATTGGATAAACCCCTTGTCCGTCATCTTCACTGATGGTTGTGTGGAGCAGTGTGGAGCTCTGTGGAAGGAAATCCATCTGGCGAGAGTCACGTTAAATTATCGATATCGATCAATTTGATTTCTATTTTATCAATATACTTTTTTTTCTATATTGTCCAGCCCTAATTTAAACATACTTTTTTGCCATGGATCTGGGGCCTCATGCATAAAGGAGTGTGCAGCTTTCATGTTATAAGTTGGCAGTAGCGAGTAATTTTGAAATTCTCAGCGCACAAAAACATTTAGATGTATCAAACCGTGTGTACACGTTACCATTCCTATGTTTATACACCCTAATTTGCAGAAAATTCAGTGCGGCCACAGCGACCGCTTGGAACTTACAGTGCCTGCCTACAAATATGCTAAGTAGTGTAACTAGCCGGATGTCACCCACCTCGTTCAAAACACCATGGCAAGGCCAGCAGTCAAAAAGGGAAAAAGAGGAGATTGACTGAATGTGAAATAGAGATGTTAGTGTCGGAAATAGGAGACAAGACATACAACCTCATTCCACTGGTATCAGTAATAAAATAAAAATAAAACTTCCCTGAAAGCCAGCCATTGCAAACAGCCCCTACTTGAAGTCTGTTTCTAACGGTAGCCTACTATTCTGCAGTTAAGAGAATGCTCGCTCAGGTTGGTGGGACAAATATAACACCATCGTATTGCACCATGCCAGCATCCCACTTTAGTTTTTAGGCACATGTGCACATCATGCATAAGTTACATAATTAATATTATTGGAAAATCTTTCAGTTTCAGAAGCAAATACATTTACAGACAGTTCCTTTTTAGCGACACTGGTGCAGTTGATAGCTCACACATTCACATTTGGAAATCGGCTCCTCGTTGCAAATTGCAATTTAATTTCTGATTGTTCAGCCACAGTGCATAGGAACTTCAGGAGCAACATACAGATGAGGCTGCCCCATACTGTAGGCATGTCATTGCACAGGGATCACTGACACCCCGACCTGTCAGCCAGCTCCCTCTGAAAGGAATCCCTGCCTAGTGAAAACTTGAACAAGAACCTGCAATTCACGATTCCTCCAAGGGCCCCTCTGTAACACAGGAGCTAGTTCTGGGCAGAGATCTTAGATGATTGCCCAAGGCAATGTAAACCAGCAAATAAGCCACTCATCGTTTGCCAGCAGGTCAGTACAATTTTTGAAAACACGCTGCAGTACCAAAACCGCAATTACGCACAACTTTACCCAACTATTTATGGACATGTGTGATTGTCTCATCTTGGTCTACCTTAACTATCATCTCACCCAATCTGTTTAGACGTTATCTGCTGATCCAACACAGTTGTTTTTTCAGTGCGAAAGACAGTGTCCCCTTATGATTTACATGCATTTTATGCTCCTCAGCATGCAGATCAATGTGGACTTACATCTCACTTAACAAAAACAGAGGAATATTTACCTTCAACTAAAACACAACATAGTTTGGCACATGAACACAAAGCAGAAATTTGATGTTGTTTAAAAATAACCAAGTCATTAATTAATCATTAAAGGGGAATTACCAGAAAGTAGAAGTCATTTTTTAATTTAAACTTCTGTTGGCCTCAAACGCTGTGTTGCAAAGGGTACAATGATTGTAACAGTGTGCACAGTGGGTTTATTTTGCGGCTTTGCAGCAATCCCTCATACTGAGCAAGCATGAAGCGGCAGCGGAAAAAAACCTCCCCATTAACAGGAAGGAAAAACCTCCAGCAGAACCGGGCTCAGTATGAATGGTCATCTGCCTCGACCGACTGGGGGTTACAGAAGACAGAGCAGAGACACAACAAGACAGACAAAGAAGCACAGAAGCACACATTGATCCAGTAATCTGTTCTACATTAGATGGTAGTAGCGGGTGATCAGTCTTCCCTGGATGATGCCACATCTAACAGAACGCCAGACCAGGTGTACCTACTATGAAGAAAAAAAGAGAGAGAACAAAAAGTTAAAAGTTGTAATGACAACTGTCATGCAAAACTGGAGAACAGTAGACTGGAGAACAGTAGAACTCAGTAGAGTGAGAAAAATAGGCCCTGATGTCCTCCAGTAGCCTAAGCCTATAGCAGCATATCTTTAGAGGTAGCTCAGGGTAACATGAGCCACTCTAACTATAAGCTTTGTCAAAAAGGAAAGTCCCAAGAGTCAGCTTCTAGTGGAGAAGTTCAAGTATCTTGGGGTCTTGTTCACGAACGAGAGGAAGATGGAGCGGGAGATCGACAGGCGGATTGGTGCGGCGTCTGCTGTGAAGCAGGCGCTGTACTGGTCCGTTGTGGTGAAGAGAGAGCTGAGCCAAAAGGCAAAGCTCTCGATTAACCGGTCGATCTACGTTCCTACCCTCATCTATGGTCATGAGCTTTGGGTGTGACCGAAAGAACGAGATCCCGGATACAAGCGGCCGAAATGAGTTTTCTCCGTAGTGTGTCTGGGCTCTCCCTTAGAGATAGGGTGAGGGGTTCAGTCATCCGGGGAGGACTCGGATTAGAGCCGCTGCTCCTCAACGTCGAGAGGAGCCAGTTGAGGTGGCTCGGGCATCTGGTCAGGATGCCTCCTGGACGTCCAGTTGTGAAAGTAAACTCTGTTGGGCTCTTTTTGGCATTAAGACAATAATTCTTAATGCTACACAGCCAGACAGGACACGTGAGAAAAAGGTGTGAAAATTACAAAAATTGTCTTTGCCTTAAGTTATTTCTTATTAAGACGAATAAGCAAAAATCTTAAAGGAAGACTGGCCATTGCTGACTGTTGGTAAAAGCCAGACAAAATCACAGCCAACATTTTAGAGACATTATTTACTTTCCACTAAAGAGTGGACTAAGTATGGACTATATCCGGCTATTGGGAACTTATTTTTCAATTGCACTTTAGAGGTCCGACATAAAAATAGCAACAAAGTAGAACCATACTGTAATTACAGAAACATTGTTCTTTAGCTTTAAGCATTTTCAGCTCTGCACAAACAAAAGTAGATTTATTATCTCCAAGTACAATGTCTGGTTTCCATCAATTGCAGCACCACCACTTTCCATCCCCAGCAAGACTCCATACTGCCTGTTTTGCATCCTCAAATCATGCCTAAAGGACTATTAATGGAGCCTTTTGTCTGTTTCTCTCTGCAAGACACATGAACTTCCCCAAAAAAGTATTTTTTGTAGCTTTGTCATCCACCTCTAAAACTAAGATACACTACTTCTACAGTACATGTCCTTTGTGGTGTATTTAATGGAATATGTTTTATTGTGAAGACATATTAAATCACTCTTTGTGGTTCAAATCCATTGACTATTTGATGTTAGCCATGACTATCAGTCTTGTTGTGATATAAGGTCTGAGGTTTGCACAGTTTAAATGTTTTCTTTATTCTTTTGCTGTGCCCTACTTTCTGTTGGAATTATATAGTCTGTGATGGTGAGGGAAGGTTTTCATCTAGTGAATGAAAAACTAACAAACCAACAGAACTGGAAACACATTTGTTTGGGATTAGAATATTCTCCTTACTTCCACACACAGTTTGTGGTGTGCAAGTAAGGAGAAATTTAGGGAAAAAAGCAAACTATTGGACAGCTAAGTAGGCAAGTAATGCCTTTAAGTTTCCAAAAAGGATGAGAAGAGTAAAAAGGGAGTACTGTATTTTATGTGGCTCCAAAGAAAGCAGAAGCTGAAGACGGTGTTCAAATATTAGAGCAACACAGTACCAAAGTCTCAAGTGCTTCAATTTTCAGACCCATATGTGATTAATAAAAAGAGGGAGCATCTCTGTGCAAAGTTAAAATAATACAAGACTTAGTCATAATTTCAAACTCAAAAACAGTCATAATATCCCATCACACTCTAGCATGTCTGGCTTCCTGTCTAAGGCAAATATTTCTCCAGGATATATTTTTAACACATTTTTATTTTACCTTAATTTTTACCAGGAATACTTTCATTGAAGCCCAGGATATCATTTGCAAGAGAGTACTGGCCACAACCTTGCATTTGATTCTCTAGTGTACATTAACTGATAACCAGGTAAACCAGATTGACATGGTATTTTATTGGTTGTTTTAAAAAAAAACTATACGACATGAGTTTCAACTCTGAGATGCCATTTATGTTATGCTACGTTATGCAGACACTCAACCTGCATTGATGAAGATTCACTCACCTCAGTGAGATGATTGCTTGGAGAAGCTACAAATGATGACAGCCTGACCTTCTTTCAAGTCAATTCAGTAGATAACTAATTGACCACTTAGGGTTACTCAAAGACTGTGTGTAGTAGGTTGAACCTTCAGTCCAAGATAATTAAGGATGGAAAAAACAACATTAAAATTAATATAACAAGACATAGGCATCATGCAAAACTAATTTACGCTCAAAAACACATAAAAAACTGAATCCTACACCCTTCATCCCAATGCATACAAACTATACAAAACAATGGCGATTCAGAAGTAAAACAAATGTCATAAATGTGAGTTTTCTTGATATTCCAAAAATGTACCTAATTTTACTATGTTTGGATTCATTAAAACAGCATTTTTCGGTATAGCAACATGCATGACAAGATAGGAAACATAGTGACAGTATCTTTAGAAACATCCTCTAACAACTGTTTGTCTTTATTAAGCCAAGCAATCTTGTATAGATGTTTTTTTATTCCAAACATATACAAGTATTAAATTTCCTCTCTAAAGAATTTAACATGAACAATTTCCTAACGTATTATTCCTTATTAAGTTTCTTTAAGTCTAGAAGTGTTTTTTTTTACTTGTTCATAGTGGTTCCTTCTTAACATTCCTGATATGGATAACAGCTGTTCCTTTACTATTTAGGAGTAATTTCCATCAAATGAGAAAAAAAGTCCAAGTTCAGATAATTTTCCATTAAACCTAAAAATATTCATTAGGTTGTAACTCTTATCTTAACACTCCATTTAAGAAAATGTTTTTTTGCAGAACACAAAGCTACATACGTCTCTGTGGTCCCACTTTTCTTTGGCTTCATGCCACCTGGAATGGTAAAGATGACCTAGTATCCATTCCCTGCCCTAGTAACTTCATCCCAACAGTTTCCCTCTGGAGTCAAGCAGCTATGAATAATGAGATGAAACCCCATGCATTAATGTAATAGCAATGCCCCTCAAGGAATGTGTGGGAGCAGATGATTGTTCGCAGCCTCTGTGGGGCTGTCAGTAAACATCTGCCCCCTGTAGCGAGGGGCACTTTAGCAGGACCAGCACTGTGATCCAACACTCCTAGCCCTGCATCCTGGGAAATAAATGATGAGCTTCTATTCAACCCCTAAGCAACATGCTAGCTTTGTGGCCACCTCTGGGTACAAGTGATTTATGAGTACATATCATCATGAGCATTGCTTATAATACAGTGACATTTAAATGATTGCAGATTCTTCATGGGTAATTCAACACATTAAGTATTTGTACAGTAGAATTGAACATAAATTGCTCACCAGGAGAATTCTTTAGGCAAGCCACTGGAAATGCCTGAGAGCCTATTATAACTGGCACATGCTAAACCTTTTTTTCATGATGGTAATATATGATATAATAAAGAGGAGAAAATATAAATGATTGTCCAGAAACATTTAAGAGGTCATTAATTTGTCTCAAAAAAGCTAAGTAAACATAAAGTTAGAAATAGGTCTTACTGTCATCAATGCACAAGGTAAAACTAATTCATCAGAATCTAATGGTTTTAATGATGAATCAAGCAGATAAACTAAAGCTTGTTTCCAACTCTTAAAACTTTACAACTCAGAAAATGTTGGTTTGTATTTATTCGTGAAAAAGGTTTCTATTTTTCTTTGTTTTGCACATATAAATTATTTGTTCAACAGCCTAGATTGTGTTTTCTCCTAATGTAAAATCTGTGTGTCATATTAAAAAACAATGAAGCATTTTCTGTCTTTCTTACACATACATTTTAAATAGAATCTATGTCATGTTAGTTTATGTATGTATAATTGCATACTGTTATTATGATAATTTTTGTTTTAATTTACACCATTTCTGTATTAATTTCAAAAGAAATGTTCAAAATATTCATGCTAACAACAGTTTGACAATATTTATTGTTGTCATTATAGAAACAAGCAGTTGATTTTACATTTGCTGTGATGTTTTAAGAGTGTCTTTTTCATTGTTTTGTTTTCTCTTTTTTCACTGTACTGTTTTAATTTTGGATAAAATTTTAATCATACTTCATTTTTATTTTTTATTCTCTTGTATACAGTGGTTCGAGTCAGCTAACATGATCCTGGACCTTCTTTAGTTATACTGTGTTGGCCCCAGGCCATTTAAGGCCTTTTATGGCCCACTGAGTGCTTCCCCTCCATGATTCTGTTATTTAATTCATGTAATTATTGCATTCCATTAGCAATTTGGGTCTATCATATTATTTTTGCCTTTTGCAGTGAGTCCCTTAGCTTCTTGTTGTTCATCACCTTTTGCCAAGCTAAATAGTTCAACACAGTGCTACACAAATATTTGAAACAGCTGATTTAAATAAATAAACAACAATATGTCCCACTTGAAGATGCATTAAACAGAACAATGTTTCAGGGTGATTTAAACTTGAATTACTTATTTGAATTTAATATCTTTAAACTGGTGTAAAAGTATCACTTTCCCTTTAAGTGTTTCTTATTCTGTCAAATTGTAACTTCAATTTCTTTTGTGGGAAATTTAAATGATAGATCAACACAAACCTGCATATTAAAAAGTTGGAAAAGATATTAACTCGTTTCCCTTAATTGCGTTTAGGTCTGGCGTTTACAACACATGATTTTGCTCTGATTGAAACCATTCTATTGTAACTCTGGCTGCTTAGGTTTGCTTTTCTCCTGGAAGGTGAACCTTTGGTTCAGTCTTAAGCTCTCTGCATTCCCCAACAGCTCCTCCTTTAGTATTAACCTACATCTACCTCCATCTATCTTACAATCAACTCTGACCATTGACCGCCACCACAGCGTGATGCTGCAACAACTGTATGGGTGGTATGTCCAGGTTGATGTGCAGTGCTAGTTTTTTCTCCACACAGCATCTGTGTGTACAGGTTGATCCACTATGTGATTGTATGGCTTATAAGGCAACATAGTTTAAAAGAGCTACTCTCAAACTTTAGAGTTCCCTGATCAGTTTCTGTAGTGACTGCATTTCTGGGCAGAATTTCAAGACATTCAACTTGCCTTGTGATAACATTTTAATGATGTAATGTAGCCCACATAAAATTACATTAAATACAAAGCGGTAATGGTAAAAATAACAGGAACAAAATCAACCCAAATGCTTTGACTATGTTGTTAGAAAAGTTAAAACAGTATTAACTTTACTTCTGCTAATAAAGGAAGAACTATAACTCTTGTTGCTCAGTTGCTGAGAAAACACACACATGGAGTCTCTTGAGGACAATAATTAGGCTTCTGTGATGGCATTTCAAACTGCTTGAATTGTCCTACCACATTTTCTAGCTATTAAAGCCAGTGCTGTCTCAGTCAGGTTATTATAACATTGGAGTTCTTGTATCTCACTGTATTATTTTAAATTTGCCACTCGTGTTCCAGTTATTGTGCATATAAAAATGATATGACTAAACTGTTTGCTAATTTATCTGCAAGAGTTTAGATATTACATATGAGACGAGGCCCTTCATTATAACGGTAAAGCTTGTTCTAGGGAAAAGAAGAATGCCTTGGTGCTGCATAGTTAGTTGTAATGACTTACTGCTGTCACTGCATGTCCCATTGTTTGGTTGTATAATTTAGCATACATAATATCCTCTAGTTATTGTTGCTATAAATTATTTACATACCCTTATTATCATTAAAATTGAAGTGGGAAGGGAATAAAACCAAGATTGTGTTGTTATTAAAGCCATTTGTCTACAATGTTGACCTCATGGCAATCAAGAAGTTTGTTTATGCAAGAACACTATATGAGCCTTCTGGGGAAGAATGTGCTCAAATAAAAATATTTACATTTTGTAATGTTGGGGTTCAGCTACGAGGAATATAAGTATCAGGCTGTAACTTTTAGCCATGAGAAATATGAGACTGTAGGAGCCTCCTCCTTAGGACTGATTTAAAATCAATCTATCTTCCATGGATCCCTTCAGAGAAGGTGGTCAGCACTACAAAGACAAAACTCTTCCTGTGGACCGGCATGGAGTTCACATCAGAGCGCGGTAGATGTTTCCTCAGACTGGAATCAAAGCAGTAAAGTTAAGTCTGCTTTCTCTGAAATCAAAACCTAAGCAGCCAGACTCCAAAGGCTCGATACAAGAACAGTGCCAAGTGCAGTGACACGAGAGAGAGAGAGAGAGAGAGAGAGAGAGAGAGAGAGAGAGAGAGAGAGAGAGAGAGAGGGAGGCAGGCTTTCTTGCCGCCAACCCGGACAGCTAGCTGCCCCCACAGTAATTTATCGTGATACCCCCAATCACCAGAACGGGACACAAAAACAGAGGTTTGACAGAGATGAACAGGGAAAGTTGGTTTGGGATGAAAGAATTTAAAACTGCTTACTTCTAATGTGTTTTCACTGTGTTAATTGAAGCGTACGGGCCAAGCTACCTGCTAGCAATCTGCTGGAACAAAACTATGCTAATGTGCTTCAGGTTGTGTTTTAAGGTTTTAACAAACTTTATTTCCATAAGGATTTAAAAACACTGGTGGGACATTTCTGGTTGTGTGTATGTGTATGGCTAAAAGTCCTTTTAAATAAGCCCCGAATGTCCATGTTACGGCCAGTGGCCTTTTTGTCTGTTTTGTTTTTCTTTCTAATATGTTGCAGGTGTAATTGCATCTTCCTGCCAGCTGGTGCCACTGTGGAAACTTGCAGACCTCCCGAAGTCTCCTCCTGGCTTACCTTCAGCTACTTCCTTCTACCATCATCCTCATTCTGGATTGGACACTCGCCTGATTGCCTCACCAATCCGTGGAGAGCCCTCCTTATTTAAACTCAGCTCTCCCTCTCAATCAGGGCAGCTGTGTTTTAGAGCAGCTTGCCACACTGCCGGTTGTGTTTTGTTTGTTGTGATGTGTTTTTGCTTTACTGTAACACTCGTTTAACCTGACTATTGAAGGCTGTGTCACTCGTCTGGCAATTTGCCGTGGCACTCGGTTTTAGCCTCTCAACTCCTGGTTGTGTTACTCGTCCCCTGTTTTCTGTGACACTTTGTTAACCTGTGTATTGAAGGCTGTGTCACTCGTCTGGCAATTTGCCGTGGCACTCGGTTTTAGCCTTTCAATTCCTGGTTGTGTTACTAGTTTCATGTTTTGGTTTTGTCTTGTGGTTTGTTTAGTGTTGATGCTGTTTCCAGCATCAACACCTTAGTTCTTGTGGCCTTAAGTCATATTTGGGTTTCTTTTGTCATTAGATCATGTCCTTTTTGGTAGTGTACATATTGTTTCTATAGCCAACTTATCAATAAATTGTTACATTTTTTCTCATACTCTTTTGTGTTGGCTTTTTATGTTACCTCCCCTGTACCCCTAGACCTTTGGGGTCGTAACAGTCCACCAGTATTAGCCGTTTTTAGCCTTCCTGGCAGCTTTCCTACTAGAAACGTTAAACATAACTAGGGTTTACATAAACTTAACGCTTGCGATTGTTTTGCTCCACAATCGTTTGATAGTGCCATGAGCATTCGTACAGAATGTACAGGGAACATTAATATGGATTAATGGTATTTTGGGTAACTGAAAGTGTAACCTGTTTCTACCATTAAATACCTTCTTAACAATGGCCAGCCAGTTTGACATTTTCCAGTCAAGTTTCCAGCTAGACCTGTTGAAGTCTGGTTCTGCCAGTCCCCGCACCTGCATCCTCTGGTCTCCTGCCCATTACTGCTTGCCTGCCTCATCTGCCATTATTCACATTCTTCAATAAACCTTTTAAAAACAAAGCTCTGCGTACGGCTGAATATCGGGTTCTCCAGCAGCATTCTTAACACATCTATATAAATTCAGAGTGTGGAAGAACCACAATGCTGATATTATTGGACCTCAGTGCAGCATTTGATACTCTCAATCACTCCACTCTGTTGGAGCGCCTGTAAAACTGGGCTGGCCTTTCTTAAATCCTATTTAAAAGGACAGGGACTTTTTTGTGTCAGTAGGTAACTTTACATCAGAGACCACAAAAATCACATGTGGGGTTCCCCAAGGATCCATAATGGGTCCGCTCCTGTCCTGTTCAATATCTACATACTCCCTCTTGCTCAGATCATAAAAAAACAACACAAGTTACCATAACTATGCAGTCAACACAAAGCTCTACATCACAATGTCACCAGGTGACTATGAACCCATTCTAGAGTAAATACTCAGAAGAATCAAGGCATGGATGTGCTGTACTTTTTTTTACAGTTGAATAAAAACAAAACTGAAGTAAAAGTTTTTTGACCAATAGAGAACCGATCAAAAGTTAGCACAGAGCTTCAGTTACCATAGCTAGTAACCACTGATCAGGCCTGAAATCTGGATGTAGTGATAGACTCAGACCTGAACCTTCAAAGGCATCTTAAGACAATTACAAGTCAGCTTTCTTTCACCTGAAGAACATTTCCAGGATTAAAGGGCTAATGTCTCTGCAGGATCGATTACTGCAACGGTGTCTTCACAGGTCTGCCCAAAAAAAAATCAATCAGACAGCTGCTGTTGATCCAGAATGCTGCTGCCCGCATCCTCACTAAGACTAAGAAAGTAGAGCACATCGACTCAGTTCTAAAGTCCTTACACTGGCTTCCTGTATATTAGAGAATAGAATACTTACTTATAATACCAAAATCAAGGATAAAATCTATGTTTAAAATTGCCTTAGAATCTTAATGTTTTAGTTTGTAGTCCAACCTTTCTTATATCTTGACCTGCTTATACTATTCCACTGCAATGTACTTTCCTGTGTAATGTTTTCTTTTCTTATGTTTATCTGCGTTATCGAATGTTCTAAATTAGTTAAGCTAATTTGACCTAATTCCAAATTCTTTAAGATGAACTTTGGTTATTTACCTGAAAGATCGTCACTGAATTCTGAAATTCATTGAATAATTTATATGGTGATGGTTTTCAACCATTTGTATTTGTCCTTTTGTTCTTTTTGTGTGTGCATAGTTCTTTTGTGTCTCTAATCACGATTTTGCTTAGTAGTTTTAGTTTAGTTGTTGATTGAAATATATTGTTAATACAGGTAAACAACATCATTAATGGTGTTGTCTGGATGAGCATTTATTTCTGTTAATAAATTCTTATACTTGAAAAGACGTTGTCACTCATTTATTCCATAGATGTGCAGATTTTCCTGTAAGAAGAATGTTAGAGCTCGAATCTGTCATGTTTTAGTTTTGGTCTGGCTTTTTTCCCTGTTATTTTTTCAGTACCTCCTCCTCTCACTCAGCTCACCCTCCACTCCCTCAGCAATCAGTCACACCTGTTAGGCACTAATTAGTCAGAATTCACTCCACCTGCCAGCCTCCCTACATAAGCCTCCCTCAGTCTTCTCTTCCCCGCTGGCTCGTCTTCAGTCTCTACCAACACCACGCCTGTCTAGTCCTGTTCTCATCTGTCTCCACTCACTCCGCGTCTGTCAGCCTAGTTTGCTCCCTGTTTAGTTGCTGGATCTCCTGCTACCACTGAGCTCCAAGTAAAGCCTCTGCTAGCTGCTGGATTTCCTGCTGCCTCTATACTTCAAGTAAGGCCTCTGCTAGCAGCTGGATTTCCTGCTACCACTGTGCTTCCAGTAAGGCCTCTGCTAGCTGTTGGATTGCCTGATACCCCTGTGCTCCAAGTTTGCTCTCTGCTCTGTTGCTGGACTGCCTGCTACCCTGTGCTCCAGCAGTTCCGCATTCCAAGAACTGTCTTGCTCTGCACCTCTGGTCTGACAGCAGCCCAGCATCTCCAAGAACTCTCTCCAGTCTCTTCCAGTCAGCCTGCTTCTGTACCCATCATTTCCAGTCCGGTTACTAACTCTGGTCATCATCATCCAACTCATTACTTTCAATAAACAGCAAAAGAACAAGCTCTGTGTGTGCGTGCTCTGTCCGGGTTCACCAAGACAAATCATGACAGAATCATACTTTCTACTATTGTCCTATTAAAAATGCCAATTTGGCTCATTAGACAATACCAAACAGACCGAGAGTTATTTTTTACACCAATTATCTTGTTTAATAACACTACAACAACTATATAAAATAAAAATAGAAAAAACATGAAAATAAAGGTTAATAAAATGGATTCATTGTAGAGGTAGCAATCTTTAATTAATTCACATTTGATTAAATCTTACTTGATCCAACACTGAATAATCACCATAAAAATAGCAGCACTTGTGATGTAAAACAGCATTGAAAAAGAGGTTTTGGCTATTAGCTTTGAGGTAGGTAATGACTGGTATACACACTAGGCCTGAAGCTAAAATGGCGGACGCTTCAAGTGAATAAGCTAGCCTCGAGTAGTTGTTAGTCCATGCAAGAGTTAGCTTCTAAACAGTTCTAGCTTGGAGCCCCAAGATGGTGACTAATGACGGCTGGCCAATTAGCAACAAGTGGCTTCATGATAGCTTGCAGCTAAGGGCCTCGAAATAGCTTCGGTCCAGATAATAAACTAGTGCTAACACCAAGTAGCTTAGCCACTCCTTGCCACGCATAAGAAGGTAGCGGCTAGAGGTGGGCGGATCGATCCTAGGATCGATACAATCGATACCAACGCTGGTATTGATATTGAACAATATTCGTTAAACAAGATTGATATTTTTTATTCTCTCCCGCGCACGCTGACTACAGCAGATTCACCAGTCTCCCCGTCTGTGTCACGGCCCTCTGCTGCTCCCCCTCCCCTCTCGTACTGTCACATGGCTCAGCGACGCCAGCCAATCAGCACGCAGGCTCAGCCTGGCCCGCCCACTCAGCTCGACACACAAACAACCGCGCTGCTGCTGCTCAGACTCGGTGAGAGAGAGAGAGAGAGAGAGACCGCCGGACAGGAAAAACATGAAGAGGGAAAGAAGCTCCGTTTGGCTCTATTTTAATACCATAAATGAAATCAAGCTGTATGTTTTGTAAAAAAAAAACGGTTAAATGCAGTGGAAACACAACAAATTTATATAAGCACATGAAAAACCATGAGCAAGAAAATGTCGAGCGACAGAAACAGAAGAGATGAAACGGAACTTCTCTCATTTCCCCGACAGACCCAGACCCACAGACTGACGTCACTCACTGAGGCCTTTCAGTCCTCCAGAGAACATCCAGGTAGATAAGAGTGGGTATCTTCAGCAGCAGT
The DNA here is from genome assembly GCA_037039145.1 of Fundulus diaphanus. Classification (NCBI taxonomy): domain Eukaryota; kingdom Metazoa; phylum Chordata; class Actinopteri; order Cyprinodontiformes; family Fundulidae; genus Fundulus; species Fundulus diaphanus. The sequence continues at coordinate 38,951,237 of CM073121.1, read as the reverse complement.
TCATGTTAACTTTCAAAGTAGATATTATCTATCATATGTTACTGGAGCCCACACAGAAAATGTAATAAGAAAATGTATTAAGACCTTGAAAGAACCCAGTACATATATCCTATTAAAAAGTGTTATTTAAGATAAGATAACATTAGCTAATCCTTTATTTATCCCACGACAGGGAACATTATAGGATTAAAGCAACATGCAAGTGCACACAACACAAACAAAATTACATAAGGATTGAAAGGTATAATATAAGAGGTGGATTAGGAAAACACACTATGAACATAACATTATTATTACTCAATTGTAATAATAAAATAAAAATCACAAAAACACCGAAAGGTCAACAGTTTCATGATACATCAAGCTTAAATGTAAAAAGTATCGGTATCGGAATCGTATCGATATCGGCGATACTGACCCGGTATTTAATTGGTATCGGATCGATAAAAAATCCCCGGTATCGCCCACCTCTAGTAGCAGCTAACGACAGTCCCCATGCCAACTTTAGATTGTCCTGTCAAGTCTACTGTTGTCAGATCTTCTTTAGAACTTTACCTCATCATGGTTGCCTTCTGCTAAGTCTTTTGTCCCCAGCCTTCATCTGCCTGGCTGCTCTCCACCTTTCTTCATTTGGATCTCTTTTCAACTCAAGTCTTCTCTCAGCAGATATCTCCCTGGAACACAAATCCTCATCAAGATGTCTCCTTTCCAAACTCATTACCAGGATCACCAGTGCTCCTTCAACACACTCCTTCAACTACAGAAAAGTAAGCAAACTTCATTATCCTTCTCCAGTTCTAATTATTCCCTTTGTGTCTCTGCTCCTCATTTAACCATTCATCCCCATTTCCAGACACTGCCATACCAGACTCAGAAATCTCTCTCTACTGTGCATGTATCAATTCTTGTGAATAATTGTAAATAAATCTCAAGATCTTACCACATGTGTCCTGTGTGTGATTCAGGATGTTGGGCAGAATAATTCTTCAAATCCTGACAATTTTACATCAATGCTTTACAAAACTTGTTTTTTTAGTTGACCAAAACATATTTAGTGGCTACATACTGCTTAGATTTGCAAGCACACATGCATAGTTGCCATGCAAAACAATTTACATCTCCTGTCTAATGTTTGGAAAACTACTAAACAAAATATTATCTACACCTCAAAGAATAATATGAAAGTATTATAAATACTTTTGCTAGAAATGTCATAAAATGTAAAGAATTGAAGATCATGTCTTTAAATGTTGCATTTCCCTATATAGGTATGGGGGATGGGTACAGAGAAAATCGAACACAGCCCTGTTTTGGCTCCAGCATACGCGTGACACTGAAACCTTCGGTGAAACTGATAAAAGAAAGCCTACTTTCTATGAACGAAGATTATAAATATATTATGCATACTTTTCACTAGAGATATCAAAATGCATAGAACTGCAATGTTTTTCTTAAATATAGATTTTTTTATGTACACGGCAGTCTGCGTTTGTCTATGACGTAAATGGCTGCATCCTTAGCAACCGCCTAGCAACAACTGTCTGACGTCTTTCTGAGAAGCACTGAAATCTTCGGCGAAACTGATAAAGGAAAGGTTGTCTACCTTCCCTGAGCAAAGATTATAAATATATCATGCATATATTTTGCTGGAGATGTAATCCAAATGTATACAAACGCAGTTGTTTTGCTTAAATGTTTACTTTTCCATGGGCAATGGCAGCCATGTTCTTTTTATGCTGGGGGAAACTTGATTGTCATGTGACATGGTCGCAAGCCAATGTAAATGAATAGGCCAATTAAAACATAGGACTGAAATGTATTGAGAAGCTAAATTGTAACAATATTACATTTCACCCTTTGGACCAACATGGATATTAAACACTTTTCAGTGAGAATGGGTTGACAAATCCGCCTCCCTGTATCGACTTGAACAGAAGGCAGTCACCGCAGAAGCCGTGGAGTGCGAATAACAAAAATTCAACCTAAAACTAACTTCACCGCAGTTACGAAAAAGGGGAGCTGTTGTGGTTTTCAAACAAACGGATGAAAAAAAACAACTTCTGTACCAACATGGAAGGTAGCGACAACAGCGTTGTCATTATCTGTAAGTTTATTTCATTTATAAATGCTGTCACATGTAAGGAAGGTGTACTTGTAATTGAAAAATCAGGTTGACAGTCATCGCGGGGAAAAACTTTATCCCAGTTGCATAACGTTCCTGTGTAGCAGTAGTACTGGCACCAATTTCTCTGCTCCGGTATCACGGTGAAGAGCTGGCTTCCAGCTGCATAATGTTCCTGTATTGCGGCAGTGCTACCGCAACAAGCTTCCCACCATGTCACAGTGTGTGTTGCTATTTATTTCGGTCCCACTGTGTTGAATAGCGCTGCCAGGTTAAAGCCTTTGGTCAGCTTGGCCTGTCCGACATCCTGCAACACAAACACTTCAACTAGCCATAAAACCACAATAATGGCTTTATGACGGCGTGTTGCAAGAAGAGGATAGAGGTGTGGATGGAGGGAGGAAGTTAACGTTGTTTTTTTTTATTAAATTCTTTGGAGAATTTACATATGCAGCAATTTCAACTACATAAAAATGGTTTATACAGCGATGTCATTGCACCTTTAAGACAACAGTTCTAAAATGTTATGGGCTTTTTAATGAAGTGAATGGATAATTCTTTTGATAGCAGTGATGACATCATTCTCTTCATTTTCTACAAGCTTTTTTAAAAATAAAGAAACAAGACAATACAGGAGAGCCTAGTTAGATTTAGTATTGGTGCTCGTACTTTCAGCACATCATGACAGCATGATATATTGAGGTTTTGTCACATTACATTTTTCTTTTGGACTGGGCTGTTTCTAACCTTCTTGCATGCCATGGCAAGTACTGCGGTCTCTGTGAGGCCTTATTCCGTCCTCCATAACCTCTGCTGGGAGAGAAACATACTATGTAAAAAACATTTAGTAGAGGATATGTCTAACTGCTGTATCACTTAAGTGTCTCTGTTTTCATATTTTCCCTATATGTTTATGTTCTTGCTACATTTAGTTGATTCCTTTGTGTTCATTGTTTGTAATGTCTTACCATAGTTCCTTTAGGTTTAGTTTCTTAATTTTTGTGTTCTGCTCTCTTTGTATTCTAGCCTGATCCTTTAGGTAAGTATTTGTCTTTTCCCCTTGGGTAAGTGTTTCCTTGTGTCTTTGTTGAGCTCCCTAGCTATCGGTCTCCCTGCTCACCTTCTGCCTCAGCTGCTCCACATTTTCCTGATTAACGCAATTAGCACTTTCAGTATCACTCTCCACACATCCCTCAGTAAATTCACTGCCGGTCATTGTTCTAAAATGGATAGTCCCGTATACTCCATATTACTGTTCATTTGCTTGCATTACTCCCGGTTTTCTGCCTGTGTTCCACATCATGTTCTTCTGTTGTTTTGTAAGTTATTTCTATTTCATTTTAAAAATAAGTATTATGCTGATATCATGTTCCTGTCTGTTACCTAATCCCAATCTACAAAACACAACATTAATTGTTTGAGATGACTAATAAGTTTGAAAATGGAATATCTTATCATTTCTTTATCTTAGCTGCTAAATGAGTTAGTCCACATACACTTGTAAGCTGATGGGTGAGAGTGTTACAAGTTACTCTCTCGTCCCATGCCTATTTGACACATTATTTCTGGTCAGCAAAGGCTGCTGTAGCAGACTAAAATGGTACATTTGGGACAAAATTATACGGGAAGTCATAATATCATTTAGATAGATTAATGACCAAGAGTTTTAATTAGAACTCTGGGTACACATTCTGCTTCATTATTCAGTGGAAATACTGCTGCCCAGCAGCCATAAGCCGGGCTGCTCATTGAGCACTCTGCCCATGATAAGAGCTTTCTAGTTTTTAAATGACATGATAAAAAGGTATAATGTTCTCTTAAAAGAGACAAGAAAACACATAAAAGATTAAAACAAAACGGGCATATATAGCAATCCTCTGATCAGACATTTCATGAAAAAGTTTCTTTGTGGGTCTGTTTTCAGTAAATCTAGCTCAGTTGGTCTCAAAGGTTAGTTTGAGTGATGTCTGTTCGTATCCAGTGCTTGGATATCAAAAATCTTATATTTTAAGCAGCTGTTCCAAATGGCAATACTTGACACATTTTCTTTTTTAGTTATGGGTTTTCCACAGGAAGACCCTTATGGGTCCTACCTCCATTTACCCTCTACATATAAGTTTCAGTCCATCTAAGTCCAAATTCTAAAAAATACATTTATTTTATAATAAACACATGTTTGGTGAAAGCAAAATAGTAAGAAATTATTTTAATTAACACCTTAATTTGAATATTAAGATAGACATATTAACTGTTGTAATAGCAATATACTCTATAAATATATGAGTAATCCTGTCTTTTGTCCAACTTTTTTAATGCTTGTTATGGACAATCTACAATGATACCAAATATACATACCCCTCATATACCTTAGTTCTGAGCTGTGCTTTTGAAAAAAAAAAGCATCTATTTAAATGACTGGAAAATTGCAGCACTTGTCTTCCATACATTATGACTGGGATTACTTTACAACTTTGGGTGAGTAGTCAAATTGAATCTGGTATCATAAATCAATCAGGTATGTATGTGTTATCCATGAGTTTTTTTTATTTAAAGTTTTTAATTTTATGCCATAGATATCTGTCTGCCCACTCCTCCTGGCTCAAAGTTATCTACATATCATCAGCAATATCCATTTCCATAACTTTTCTATCACGATTCAACATTTATTCCCTTACCTCATTTCTCGCCTTTTCCTCACAGTGATCTGCTGTTCAGCGTTACTGGACTCCCCTTGGAAAAGCCATTTCCATCTCCTTTGTATTTCAATAAACCTTTATCGCTGTACCCTTAGAATTCTGTTGCATGTGGGTCAGATGCTCGCCATAAGCCATGAAAAATCTTAACCAGTTTTGAGGAAAACTACTATTTGAATTTGCAAAGCAGATCCATACGTAACATACATTTTTATCACAGACGATAATGAAAAATTAACCTTTATATGCACTTTAATATACTGAGTCATTCTGATTATTGCTGTATGAACAGAGTAAAATCTACACTAAACAACTGTTTTTTTGTCCTTTAAACCCCTACTTCTGTCCTACAAAGGATAAATATTCCCTTTAATTGATACTAATTGTAACAATTCTCTTATCATCTACCATTGTTAAAGCATTACTTTGTGTCATAGCACTGCAGAGTTGTAACACTGGGCAAAGACTCTTCTGATCTAGTCTCTGGCATATAGCATATCCAAAATATACTTTAGGTATGTTTTATGAGCAAGTAGTTTATTTAATATCAACAACAAGGTTAGATTACAGTGTAGCTAATTAGTTGGGAGTCAGATGATTGCTTTTTAATTGCCCACTTATACACAACTATGATGAGGAGCAATAAGCAAGTGCCATTGTCTTCTCTTTGCAGATGCAGCATTCTATTCTTACATTGTTTTGATTTTATTATACTGTAAATGTAGCAAGGCAGTTGTGTTGTACATTAAGATGTCAGAGCCACCACTCTCATTAATGCTTTTCTCTAGTGAACTGTCAGCCAAACAGAGTTTTTCACACACACTTATTTTACAAAACATGAATATCATAGCAAAAGAAAACTGCTAAGACTGCACTTACCACTTTTATTTTAGTTTTCTTCCTTTACCTGGATAATCCCCGTTAGTGTCCTGTTAAACTTCGAAGTGAGACACATACCCCAGCCCTGCCACACACAAAAGCACAGCTGTTATGTCTCAAAACAGCACTGACAGCTCAATAGGTATAAACAAGTTAGTGCCACACATGGGGACAGTTTATTGTCACTCGTTGGTAGGTCAGGACCAGTGGAACATCTTAAATATTTACAAAAGTGACACTGTGAGGTTGGAAGGAATGTTCATCGCTCGGAGGTGATGTTACAACATGGAGATGGAACTCTTTGAGGAATCTTTCCCCATGCTCAGAAACGTTTTAGTATCACACCAATCGTTACGACTGATATATAGCAATTCAGCTGACACCCTACTTTGGCAGCCATTAATAGCAAACAGCATCAGCATAAAACAGAACAAAGTAAAACAAGTAAACCTGCTGGTCCATATCATGAGAAAGCACTGTCTTTTCTGGATTTGAAGTTAAATGCCCCGTTTGGTGGTGGCGGTGGTGTGTGTGTGTGTGTGTGTGTGTCAGTGTATGCCTGGCACAAGATATCGATGTTTCCAATGTTGAAGGTGCACCCAAGAACTGTAACACAGATGATAATTTATCACTAAATCTTCGTTGGTCAGAGGAATGAACCATGTTTTTTTGGGGATGTAGATTGGTTCACGGAGACGACCAACTATTTAAAACTGTGTTGTTTAAAACTCACAGGTTTAACTTAAATTCAAAACAACTGAACTTCAGTTAGGTTTGCAGAATAACAAGTCTGCTACAATTGATTATCACCTGTCACAATGAATCTAGATCAGTGCACTGAACCTCTTTCACAAAGGCTGTTTTCTGGTGATTTAATGGCATTTGCTCCTCTTTTTATAAACATGTTCAGAATTTTAATTTGCCAAAATTTTAAAATCCTGCTCTAAAGGGTGTGTGTAACTGTCATTTGCAGAATATTTACAGTTTATGACTGATCTAAGTAAATATGCGATGATAGATGGGAAATGTTGGACAGCATTATAAAGACTGGTTACAGATACATATTATTGTTTAAATCCATTTTTAATAATTAGGCAAGGCAAGGCAAATTTATTTATATAGCACAATTCAGTACAGAGACAATGTAAAGTGCTTTACATGATTAAAATATAGGAATAAAAGCAAGTAGGGATAGAATGTAGGAAAAAAAAAGTAATTTTAAAACAGTTTAACTTGAACATTGAACATTTTAAAACAGTTTAACTTAAACATTCAAAGGCAATTTTAAACAAATGTGTACACTGATAACAAGTCTGTGATGTATTTAGGTGCTAAGCCATTTAGGGATTTATAGACTAACAGAAGTATTTTAAAGTCTATTCTCTGAGATACAGGGAGCCAGTGTAAGGACTTTAGAACTGGGGTTATGTGTTCTACTTTCTTAGTCTTAGTGAGGACGCGGGCAGCAGCGTTCTGGATCAGCTGCAGCTGTCTGATGCACTTTTTAGGCAGACCTGTGAAAACACCGTTGCAGTAATCAATTCTACTAGAAATAAACGCATGGATTAGTTTTTCCAGATCCTGCTGAGACATTAGTCCTTTAATCCTGGAAATGTTCCTCAGGTGATAAAAAGCTGACCTTGTAATTGTCTTTAGATGCTTTTGAAGGTTCAGGTCTGAGTCCATCACTACACCCAGGTTTCGGGCCTGATCAGTGGTTCCTAACTGAAGCAGCTGAACCTGTGTGGTAACTTTTGATCTCTCCTCTATTGGTCCAAAAATTATTACTTCTGTTTTGTTTTTATTCAACTGAAATTTTTTTTGGCACATCCACGTATTGATTTCTTCTAGGCATTTACTGAGTGCCTGAACTGGTTCACCAGGTGACATGGTGATGTAAAGCTGTGTGTCGTCTGCATAGTTATGGTAGCTGATGTTGTTATTTTTTATTATCTGAGCTAGGCGGAGCATGTAGATATTGAAGAGGAGGGGACCCAGAATGGACCCTTGGGGAACCCCACATGTGATTTTTGTCGTCTGGGATGTAAAGTTACCTACTGACACAAAAAAGTCCCTGTCCTTTAAGTAGGATTTAAACCAGTGGAGAGCTGTACCAGAGAGGCCGACCGAGTTCTCCAGGCGCTCTAACAGAATGGAGTGATCAACAGTATCAAATGCTGCACTGAGGTCCAATAGTACCAGCACGGTGGTTCTTCCACAGTCTGTATTTATATGGATGTCATTAAACACCTTGATGAGGGCGGTCTCTATACTGTGGTGAGCACGGAAGCCAGACTGGAAAACGTCAAAGCGGCTGGTCGTTAAGAAGGTGTTTAATTGTTGAAATACAGCTTTTTCAATAATCTTACTGATAAAGGGGAGGTTTGAGATGGGCCTGTAGTTCTGGAGTAGTAGTTTGTCTAAATTGTTCTTTTTCAGCAGTGGTTTGATAATTGCTGTTTTTAGGGACTGGGGGAAAACACCTGACAGAAGGGACGTGTTTATTATCTGGGTCAAATCAGACGCTATGCCAGGTAAAACTTTTTTAAAGAAAGCTGTGGGGAGAACATCAAGGCTGCATGAAGAGGAACTTAGCTGCTGAATGATCTGCTCTAAGCTTTTGTGGTTTATTTCGCTGAAATGGGACATTTTGTCAGAAATAGTTCCTGCTGAATACAGCTTTGGTTCTGGTGTTGATATGGTAGTACAAAATGATCCTCTAATTTTTAGGATTTTCTCAGTAAAGAAGTTAGCAAATTCATTGCAGGCCCTGGTGGAGTGGAGTTCGGAAGTCACGGACACAGGAGGATTTGTTAGCCTGTCGACTGTGGAAAATAAGACACGAGCATTATTACTGTTTTTCTTGATGATCTCAGAGAAGAAAGATTCCCTTGCATTTTTCAATTGTAAGTTATATCTGTAAAGACCAATTAGACCAATGATGTTCAACCATCTTATAACAAAGATACTAAGACAAACTGATTTATCACAGATTCTCTGATCCAGGATTTATATGTTCTAATTCAATAAAGAGTTAATTTATGGGAATGTATGCAACACTACCCTTCTCTGCTGCAATCAGCGTTATGTTTCCCACTTGTTTTTCTGCACTATTTAAACTCTCCACTGCCACCATGTCAGTGCCAGATTATTGAAACCTTTAGCTTGTAAATGTCTAGTAGGTTTCAATGCCTGTTTACCAAGTTATGACCTCGATCTCGTCTCCTGTTTTTTTCTGCCTTGTCCTCCCCTTGTAGGACTCCTACTAAGCTTCTGATCTCTGGAACTCAGTCTTGATTCTGTGTCTCGACCGACAAGCCTTGACTAGCTTTTTTGATTTGTCTGACCTCTGATTACCTGTGATTGACACTTACCTGTCACCAGGATTTTGATCAAGCCTTCGCTATTCTACCTGATGCTGTCTCAGGGGTTAAAGCCATTCTCATTCCCATTTTTGTCAGTAACTGCTGAAGTGGGCTTGTTTTGGTGGGCAGAGCTGCTTAAGGTGTAGTGAGCCGTAGCCAGCTACAACAGACCTCTGAAGAAACAAGAATGGCATTACTTTCTGGTTGTTTACTTGTAGGCATGGGAAAAGAAGCTTTCTTTGAAAATGGAAAAAAAAAGCCAGAGGATTTTGAGAGAGTACTGGTTATTCAACCATACCAGTAGGGGAAAGGAGCAGGGAGTAGGCAGAGAGCAGATGCCCACAATTAGACTGCCTGTATCAGGTCAAAAGGAGGATGGCCGCAGCGAATCTGTAGCAAAATATCCAATCTAAAACTAACTTCACTGTGGTAACCGTCATAGCTTAGAAGATGATGTGCTCAATAACCAAATGGTGAGTTGTATTGTATATTTACTATTTCAATCTGTGTCTCCTCTGTCTCCAAACCTGCTTTGAGCAAAACTTTTAATGTTTGTCACCAAACTACGTGTAAAGTCTGTCTGGCTAACTGGCTATATCTGCACTCCTGCACCTTGTTGCTCTTCTATACATATTAATTTATATCCATACCTGTATGACACGGGTATGTTCTTGCTTGATGTATGCTCCTTGTTTTTTTCATCTGATTCTCTGTGGTGACATCCTCCCTCCCTCTGCCTTTCTTTTAAATATAAAAATAGTTTGTTAAGCTCCTACTTCTGGCAGCTCCTGCTGCTAGCGACTAGTTGTATTTGGTAGTGATCAGCACAATAATAACCCTAACACAGAATTGGGGTTGGAAATTAACAAAAGGTAAAATATGGATAGGTTCCTAATTTTTTTCATTTTGTCCTCTTTACCAACATCCTCCTCTCTATCCATGATTCTTTAAAAAAATACTCCAGTAAGCTCCTGCTGCTAGTGGCTAGTTACATATTCAAGTCGGAACTTACATATTCAAGATTGTTGACATTTTGTGCCTTTGCAGAAAGTGAAAAAACAACACTCCAGTGGTATTTTTGGGGGCGATTCAAGGAATTAATCGCAACACACTGAAACATTTTAAACCTGTACACACCCAATTTGCTTTTGAATGGCTACACCTTATTTATTTCCACAGGGGCATGCTTATGTCACACACCGAGTGGTCGCGGAAAATGCTGCACACACTGGAAGCTTTATTTTAAGTTGGTATAATTGAAATCTAGTTAGTACAATTGTCTTTTAATTCACGTCTTTTATAATAAGTATATTTAGTGCTTCTATTTTTAAGTAATGTTAGCTTCAAAACAACTTTTAACCTTTCACCTTTACACTTTTCGTTTTTTTTGGTCAGATGAATTAAACTACTTAATCATAGTTAGCTGTTGTGCTGCAATTTTTGTCCATGCATAGAATTTTGTGTGTGTGGGTATATGTGTGGGTATATATGTATGTATGTATGTATGTATATATATATATATATATATATATATATATATATATATATATATATATATATATATATATATATGAATAACGATTACACAAGTTGTGTCTGAATTCCCATTTTAATGTCTGTGATCATATTCTTGTCAGCTGCAGTATATGTAGTTGGCTGCAGCCAACTACATATACAAATATGTATATGTAGTTGGCTCTTTTGATTTAATGAGGTTGTAATATGGTCTAAAAAGTTACTACATCCAATCACAAATTTCCTAGCTAAAATCCCTTAAGCCATTATAGGCAATTATTTTTTAGACTCAGCTGTAACTTAAAGGGGTGTCCACATGAAAGACTGAGAAAACACAATGTAGCACAATAATTTGCTCTAGCAAAGAAAGCTTGGAAAATCCAGCAGAAGGTGAGGATGACAGCAGGAACAATTATTCCACATCCTTGGATTCAAGATGTTGCAAAAAGACGCTTCCTAACCGGAGCCCAGAATATCACCCAAAACACCTCACACACCCACACCAAAAAATTTTTCTCGCTTCTGGAAACAAGGTAGAGACCTTGCAGCCAGCAAAGCAGAACAGCCAGGTTCAGCAACAGCTTCTTCCCCTACAACATATGATTGCTGAACTCAAATCAACCCCCCCACCCATCTTTTTCCACCACTCACCCAAGACTGACTAAAGGTTTGCTCCAGGGGTGCAATACCCTTGTCTTCCTCTCTATTCATTTGCAATATAAACACTTTTTTATTTCACAATGTGTGATATATAGATGGTTTACTGTAATGATTGTATTCAGGGAACCCAATAATCAAGTCAACACAGAGATTACATTTCTTAAAAGTTTATAGCTGAGTGGTAGATGATGGTATAGATCAGGGGTCCGTTCTTCGTACGTCGCTAACTCAGTTAGCAGGATTTCATTGTTGACGATTTGGCATGATCTTGGATCGTTTGGTTCTTCGAAAGACATCCTGCACTTGTTGTCATAGCAACATGTGCGCCAGCTTAAGCCTGCTCGAGAGCAGGCTTATTTCATGTAAACAAGATTAGATCACGGCTGTATAAGCGGAGGAGATAGGGAAGTCTGCCGTAGCCATGTCCGTTTTTAGGACTGCAACCTGTTGCGGAAGGTGCAAGAATAATTTGCAGAGTTTTTCCGAATTAATCGCGTATTGCGCAATAGACAGGATCCTTGAGCGCAGCGCGACAGTATAATTGTAGAGAGATTTTCTTGGTGGCTGTTATAAACAGACAAACACATCATTTAACAGTGGCTTTTAAAGAGGAAAAGGTGGTGTTGGAGCCATAAATCTAAAATATTTAAGTTATTTGTATGATGGTTTGCTTTTTATTTTTATCCTATTCAGTAAGAAGATTTGTTTGGGCCATTTTATTGTGAAGTTTAGTTTACTTTGAAAGGCTTGCTTCCTGTCGAGCCGTATATGTATTAGAAAAAACTATGGATGGATTATCTAGCCACGGAGCAATACAGTTTTACCGTGTAAACTGTGGATGACTTGGAAAAGGAAAATGTTCATTTTTTATGGATAAAGATTTTTTTTTGTTAAAATTCCCAGTTTGCACATGTCCTTTACTTCCCGTGTCTAAGGAATGACACTGAAATTTGGATCTCTTGACATAACAAGTGCCTTTTTAAAATACAGTATAATAATTAAAGGCTACCATTTTGTAGAATATTATTGTATTTCACTTTTACTTGTCCCCATGTTCTACTGGGTCCTGTGGAGGCTCTGACATAAAAGAACAAAGTAAATATGAGATTATTAAAATGCAAAAATTCATACTGTAGAAAGTGATAGAAACATCTACCATGGACAGTATTTACGCATTAATTTGTCTGCTGCTTTTTGCCAGCCCTCTCTCCTGGCTTTAGCAGATTTTGAGGTGTTTTAATTAATGACTCAAATTCGGCATAACCTTCCAAGCTCTTGTTCTGCTTGGGAGAAAAACTGTGGGCGTTCTTTGGCCATGCTGAACAGCCAATAGCAGCGTTGCTGATCAATGTTTCTACTATCGATACATTTCCCCTTTTAAACAAACGCATGAACGCGCCGTTGTCTCAGATAACTCAATCCAGCCATACTAATCGTAAACAACAGGTGTGTTCGAAGAACCCAATTAGCCAGATCATGGTTAGCCGGATGAAATCATCTTGGATGTGTCATTTGATCTTGGATGTTTTAAGCAACGTACGAAGAACGGACCCCAGGTGACCATGCTGGAGAGAGCAGTCTAAAGGGCTTGGTAGAAACTGTAGTCAAAATCAGTCCAGGTGATGACCAGAGCAACCAGCTGAGGAGTTGCCAGAAAGGGCAGAGCAAGCATTTATCTTCACAGATACAACAATAAAGCTGGCGGTGCACACAAGCACTAGACGAGGAACTAGTGAGGACAGGGCAAGCACAGGATCTGGGTGCAAACATGAAGGCAGCAATACGAAAAGAGACGATTTGGTAGGGAATGACTTTGGTAGGCAGGTATAAATAGGTGGAGTAACAGGTGGAAAGACTTGATGCTAATTGGCAGCAGCAGGTGAAGCAGGTTAAGGCAAACTGAGCAGTGACTGAGGAAAGTGGAGCATGGAATGGGGAGAAAACAGCCAATTAGTCTGAAAAACACAAACAAAAGCCAGGCAGTATTTTGGACATTTCTTTATCTTTTTCATGCACATAATTCTTTTCTACATTTTAATGTTAGTTTTGTTGCAACTGTACTAATTTTACAACGACTCTGCTGATTTGTTTCTGCACCCGTCCTGAGCCACTGCAACGAAATGACTTCCAGATATGTATTTGATGATACAAATATGAATGACAGTAAAAATAAGGCGCCTCCTTATCAACATTGTTGGATATATATATATATATATATATATATATATATATATATATATATATATATATATATATATATATATATATATATATATATATATATATATATGCTTTTTTGACTGAAGCAACCCTGTTTTTACACCCTACATGTGTTATTCACATAGTAAAATGTGTCCTTGAGCTGAATACAAAGGTGCAGTATGCCCTCTGGGCTTTCAGCAAGAGCAGCTAAGTAAGGAGTACAACATGACAAGGTGGCAATGAATGAATACAGATTCTTGAATTGAATTTGGTGCAAACATGTTGATCTTCCAAATAAAAGTAATAAATACAAATTATTTATTGAAAACAATAAATAACTTTTCACATAATAATAATAATAATAATAATAATAATAATAATAATAATAATAATAATAATAATAATAATACATTTTATTTAACAGCGCCTTTCTAGACACTCAAGGTCACTTTACAGAAAATAAAAATACAAAAACAAATACAGGAATATAAAACAGTTATAGGGAGGGACAAGAGCAGTGTATTTACAAATAAGCGAGCTGGAACAGATGGGTTTTAAGTCTGGTTTTGAATAAGTGGAGATAGTCAATATTGCGGAGGTCAGGAGGGAGTGAGTTCCAGAGCTGGGGAGCAGAGCGGCTGAAGGCTCTGCTCCCCATTGTGACGAGTCGAGCTGGGGGTACACTGAGGTGGATGGAGGAGGAGGATCTAAGGGAGCGGGAGGAGGTGGCGATGTGAAGGAGGTCTGACAGATATGGAGGAGCAAGGTTATGGATGGCTTTGAAAGTATATAGAAGGATTTTAAATTGTATTCTGAATGGAACTGGGAGCCAATGGAGTTGCTGAAGGATAGGGGTAATATGATGAAAAGAGGGGGTTCTGGTGATGACACGAGCTGCTGAGTTCTGAAGAAGTTGGAGTTTATGGAGGGATTTATGAGGGGGGCCGAAAAGAAGAGAATTACAATAATCAAGACGGGAGGTGATGAGGCTGTGGATAAGGACAGAGGCAGTGCGCGTGGTAAGGGAGGAACGGAGGCGGTTAATGTTGCGAAGGTAGAAGTATGCAGACCGGGTAATTGTTATTTATGTGTGACTGAAAGGATAGGGAGGAGTCGAGGATGACACCCAGACTCTTGACCTGAGGGGAGGGGGAGACCAAGGAGTTGTTAATGGGTAGTGAGAAACTATTGATTTTGGAAAGGGTGGATTTGGTGGCGACGAGGAGGAGTTCGGTTTTATCACTGTTTAGTTTAAGGAAGTTTGAGGTGAACCAGTCTTTAATTTCAAGTAAGCAGTTAGTAAGGGACAGGGGGGGGAATGAGGAAGTGGGTTTACTGGATAAATAAACCTGGGTGTCATCCGCGTAGCAGTGAAAATGAATGTTGAAGTTGCGAAAAATACTGCCAAGGGGAAGGAGGTAGGTGATGAAGAGGAGGGGGGCAAGAACTGAGCCTTGAGAGACACCAGTAGTGACTGAGGAAGGGTGCGATGTGAAAGATTTGAGTTGAATAAACTGAGTGCGGTCGGAGAGATAAGAGCGGAACCAGTCAAGGGGGGTGTGAAAGATGCCAAGAGAGGATAATCTATTGAGGAGAATGAGGTGAGAAACGGTATCAAAGGCCGCACTAAGATCTGGTGTGATATTATAAATTAGTTATACAGCTATAGGATTAATTCCGGCCAATCATCACTTTAACTCACCCTCATTCGGGTGATCAAAACATCGTTCCTGCAAGCCAGGCCTATAACAACCCTAACGACTCCTCGTTACAGAGGAGTGGACCAGTTTCGGGTCAATCTGCTGGCTTAATGACTTTAACGACTGCCCATTACTAAAGGGTTGGACCTGTTTCGATTGAATTTGCATGTTATCTAAGCCATTACAAGGCCTTTGTTTGGGCAGTAGTATAAAAGTTGATGCTCCACATTACTCCAGACTTTTTGAATTGAGAAAGCTTCCTGGATAGGAAGCGAAACGTCTTCAAACTACGGAAAACAAGTCCAGTTGCTTTGTTTTTTACTCTTTTTGGAATGACAGGTCTCCGTAAGACAGAGGAAGTCCAGTTTACGGTCATTGAGGAGATCCTGGATGAGCTGACCCTTGTTTGTGAGAGAGCGGACATTCAGGAGACCAAAGTTGACGGTATAGTTGTTATGGCCGGAGGCGGGGCTTGCTGCCTTAGCCAGGCTAGCAAGCGAACTGAAGTCAGCGGTCCGACTGGAATATCGGCGAGAGCAGCGAGAAGTTGACCAGAATGATGTTATTGGATTGGGGTCATCGATGTGGAAATTCCGACAAGATCCGCGGTGGATGTATCTCCGGCGGGGAAGGAGCGCGATCTCCAGGTGTAGCTGGAGAACTGGCGGAGGAGGCGCAGAAAGAAGCCCCCGGAGCAGGAGGAGATCAGCCCCCGTATACTGGGACAAACCTGCCCCAGGTTGATGTAGAGTGGAAAGGACAGTCCAGAGGAGGATACACCAGATGTAAAACTTGGAGGCTGACATTATGAACGGCAGCGGGTGGCTAACCAACAGCAGCAACGGCGTTGAGTCGGAAAGACAGGTGGAGAATGAGGTTAGTTAACCACACTCAGACACAAAACATCGGGAAGGCAAGTGCTTTTGCTCTCACTTGAATGTAAATACACGGCCCATTGATCCGTAAAAACTTTAAAAATAACTTAAAAACAGGTAGCAGAGAGCAGCCGCCGAAACGAAACATCAAATACCTTGTTTCTTGAGTGGTGAGCTTCAAAAGATACATGAGACCGCTTACTGACAACTGCTAGTTTGTTTGAAATAAGCTTTCCCCACTCCTCCTGTCAAGGGATTTCTACATCTATGATTGTTCGTGGTACATATAAACCCCAACATGTAAAATAGCTGCTGGTTTTAAGTGGTTTTAGTAAGGGTTAAGGAAACTAATATAGCATTCTACCATGATGGCCTATATACACACACTGCACAAAATGTCACTCCTGCAGGACAAAGCAGACTGAAGCTTATTCATAATTTGTTGCAGAAGATTTGGACAAACCAATGAAATACAAGGAGAATCAAGTCTGGTTGACCAAAATAGAAATTTTTCAAGGAGGCACATCATCTCGAACACCAGATTAACTAAAATTTAGAGCTGTGAACATCATCATGTTTGGCTCTTTTGAGCATATTGAAGTGACCTGCTTCATCTGTGTGTGGGAAGGATGATGGGATATATCCAATATACTATACCAATGGATATTAACCTGAAGATAAAACAAGATTTTCTTTAGTAAAATAAATACCCCACACACAAAGCTAAGACAATTCTAATTGGGTTTCAGAGAAAGAATAAATAGCTGCTAACTAAAATAGTCCAGTCAGCCACCCAACAGGAATTTAATAAAAATTTATGGGAAAAAACTAAACATCAAAGCTCATAGAAGATGGTGCCAAGATTTATGTCAAATTCACACTTGTGTTGCATGCTGCTTGTTTCTTTATAGAGGAGATGTCCTGAAGATGTCATTACCAAAAAGAGAGAAAGACTTTTCTGTATTTTTTTAATTTTCAGAAAGTGAAGTATTTCCAATTTTTCCACTTTATTACACATAATTTCTAGTATGAATTCTACTTCGGTAACTGCAATGGAAATATGATTCCCAAAAAAGGGTTGACATTGTCAATACTTATTTTACTTGGTGTATTTACCAGTGTTTGTGTCTTATTTTTATCCAAAGTCTACCACCTTAAATAAAAGGTCTGGATCACTTGTGTAGCCTGAGAGGAAGAAGCAACAAATGATGCATAAAAATTCCCCACATTTTATTGAGCCAGTTTATCCAATGAAAACCAGATTATATTGAACCAGTTTCCATGTACACCCCGAGGCCATTTTAACTGCTCAAAAAGCCTGTAGAGCTGCAAATGTAGGTCAGAAGTTTTTAATCTTTTGGCAATACTTGGACCTCTAGAATCAACTGATATGGTGAAAGAAATGGACCAAGTTCATGGGAGATTTAGCTAACAAATAATTGATATGTTTAACAGTACAAAAATGTTGCATACCTACTTTCTGAACAGTTACATAACACTGCTGAAAAAATTAGCTTTTACACCATGTTGCATACACTCTGAAATAATTAGCTAAAATATGGCAGAACATCTGACTTTCTTTAAACTAATCAAACATTTATCTCCCCTTCCTTTTTTGTTGAAAATGTTGATACTGTATCTTATCTCTCTTATATCGCTCATGCAGCAATCAGAAAAATGAATCAGTTACTACATAATCGGTGTCTTTCCACGCTGTGCAAATGACTGGAGCAAAGATGACTACAGTGAAATAAAGATGCTTTTTTCACCTAGGCAGATCTTGCAATAATAATTGCGATACAGTGCTATGTTGACAGTTTATGTGCTCTGAGATGATTGCTTTCTAAAAGACAGGGTAAAGAGCAGCAAAGCATCCTATAATGTGTACGGCAGTGTCACTTATGCATGCAGCAGTCACAAGAACAAACATCCTTCTCCTTCTCAAGATGCAATATAAATTATGACCTTGTCGCCAGAAAAAGCAAACAAACATAAGAAACAAGGTCTTAGATTTCATTTGAAGTTGTGGGCAGAAGCTGATTATCCAGTTACGGTCCACACTCCTTCTTTCCCTGTCTGTCTCCTTTTTTCACTTAAGTGCTAAGCTACAAGATATAACCACATGACTATCAGGCCTATTGTTAATTCTTGAATTGAAATTAAACCTGAAATCAAACAAAAAAAAACATCCTTGGACATGTTACCACTTATAAAAAGGTGTCATGTCCCCAGGACCTTCCATCCAATTGGTGTGTCTACCATTTAGCATTTTTTAAAATAGCATAAAGTTAAGTAATAATATTATTATAGATGTATGAGTCACTGTTGCATTGATTCTGTAACAGTGGTGCACATTGGCGGTGTACACGGCATGCAAGAACCGTGCTGCTCCTCCGGTAAAATTTCAAGACATGCCCTTAAAAATCTGTGGCAGGCTGTTTTGTGTGGTTATCAAATTGTGTATGCCACAGTACAACATGCTTAGCAAGGTAATGCCAGGGCGTCATTCTCTTTTTGGAATCGTGTCTTCTTATGCAGATTAAATGAAAGGCATATGCATAAAGGTCTGATAGGCGTATTATAGGCGTATCTTTACATCCAGAGACAATAACCTAAGTTAAGAGGTTTTTTCTGGTAGATTGTTGCTTTTAGCAGATTATTGGGAGACTATAGAAATTAGTTCAACAAATCAGAAAGGAGGAGAAGACTATTGGAAAAGAACTTGGCAAATGTTGAGATCATCAGTTATGCAAGATGTATCGCATACAAAGTTTGTTATGAACCTTGCTCCATAATCAAGAAAAAAAGCAATTACTGAAATAGGGATTTCTTCAACCAATGAAAGATCCCAAAAACACTGCATTTACCAGACACTACTATAAATTAGCTTGCCAGAATTGTTTATTAATAGCTGGTATGTTAGGCCAAAGAATAAACCATTTAGGACAAAATAAGTGATTTTATCAAAGGCTTTATGACTGAAAATAAGGACATTGCTTTTGGGATAACAAGAACACAGAACATTTTGGTTCAGTATGTTTAAACAAATTATGAAATAAAAGCAATTCTCACATCTGTTCTCTTTTAAAATGTGTCTGACAGGATTTTTTAGCGTTCCATTCCATCTTGGGTTTATCTGAAGTCTTTTTTTTTTTTTTGTGAAGGCCGAAGTTTTACTGGCAAGGTGCACTGGCCACACGAGTGTGAATGTATGTTTTTAAACTTTTATCTTACATGTGATTCCATGGTGGTCTCTAATTGGTCGCCTGTGGCGGTGCATTTTGTAACATTCATCAACTTGGATTAATTAATCATACCTGTCAATCAAAGTCACACCCTTGGCATCTTAGATGCGTGGGAGGAAATGTCATTTAAATATACAAATACAAATGGAGAGTCAGACAACAACAGCAGAATAGGAGAGAATGGTGCAAAATTCTGTCATTTATATACAAAATAATTCCAGGAGGTTTTTCCTGGAGAAAAAACGTGTATAAAGGAATTTGGACAGACCGGCCATACTTAAAAATCCAGCAGCAGGTTAGTTAACAGTGAACGGATTTATGTTCAAGTGGACTTTACTGCTGTGTTGTAATCCCAACCTCCAATGTGCACCATTCAGCCATTTGATTATGTGTCCTGTAGAGCAGAGGGACCTAAACATGCCCTGAAGACTGGAGTTTGACACCTTTAACTCATAAAAATATACCCAGATATAGACAGACACAGACATGAATACCTGCATGCACACTCACACTGGTACCTATCGCTTAGTTAAGACAACCTATCTTTCCTGTTTTTTGACAGCAGGTGGGGAAATAGAGCACCCTGACAAAGAAATGATAAAAACCCATAAGGGGAGTGGTCCAAACTAACCTGCAGGTGAAAAACGATGCACACTTTTTACTGTCATATGACAATACAAATACTTTTTGTGCCACAAGTTTTCCAAACATTAGCCATAAAGACCTGAAAGAAACATTGGAAACTTTGTCTCAGGACCTGATTTTGTTTTCCCTTGATTTTACTGTTGCAGTCGCAAATATCCACCACCTTCACCTCCATGCACATAGGAAGTCCCATCTGTATAAACATATTGAATTTTGAAAATTGATGCCATTCGTATTTGCAACAATCAAATCCTTTTTTTAAAATCAAAATGCATATAGTCAATTTCACAAGAATTTTTTTTCCATTTACATTTTTTAGTATAATTTACCGGAAATGTCTTTATTGATAGCAAACTGGAAACAAAGTAAATTCTTTTTGTTGTGTGAAACAATTTGAATCTGTGAATTTGGCAGCTTCGAAGTATTTTCCAGCTATGCATCACCTGACTGGTTTCATGTAGTACAACAGCGGTAGATAGCAAAGTACTTTAAAATGACTAATGAATCTAATTATGCTGCCCTCATTTAATTTGCAATATTGCAAAGACATACATTGGACCCATTGTGGCACCCACTGCTCAAGAAATATGAAACTGAAAGTGTATCTTTGAGACGAACAGACCAGAAGAAAGTTGATTTTGTTTCAGATTGGCCTCGCTCTCAGTAAACCCACTGTTGCAAGATCTTGCAACACATATTTCAGCTCAGTCACACTTAAGAATCTGCAATAGGTGAAAGTGTCCACGGTGCTTAACTGTAATGCTATCACAGAATAGGCTCAGATTTTGTGAGATGCTTTTGAATTTTGCTGGCATTAGTTTTTATTACTTTGCATTTCTAATATTACCCACATTGGTTGTTTAAAATGTACTCTTGCTATGCTTTTTTTTAAAAATTGCTTAAACTGTGAGTGCCTGCAAAGAAAGAAAGTGAAATTGTCAAATTTTCGGTTAGATTGGTTTTAAACTTGCCTTACTATTGAGAGATATCAGGTTTTTCTTGTGCAGTAGTAGATTTTTTGCTTGCACTCTATTGTCCTTCTGTAGTCCTAGAACATGAGTGTAAGTTTAATTGGACACTCTAAACTGGCCAGCATATACTTTATCCGACTATTACTATTACTATTGAAAAACAAAAACAAGCCAAAATACTATTAAGCTCTAAAATATTCAAATACCATATAAAGTCACATTTAAAGTAATCTTTTAATCTTGCCAACACGTTTCTTCTGATTACAGGTATTCCTAAAATTTTGGATTGGCACAGGCAGAGTCCCCACTGAGCTCTATTATACACTGGAGTGCTAATAGCCCGCTGTTAGAACGAGTCGCTTTGAAGCCACCAGCCGCCATATTGGTACTCCCTATTTTCCCCCAGTAACTAGGGAATATGTGCACTACAGTATCGAATAACTAGGATTTTCTCATGTTCAGGGGGGGCTTAAAACTTTTAAAATGTCAAATGCCATATACCTTTATGTTATGTTCTAAAACTATCAAGTACTGAGAAAGTCATGTGCTGAAATATTTTGCATTTTATTTATTTAAATATATATTTAACATTTATAAAGATATAAATAACAATATACAAAAACATAGATTTACATATATGTATACATATATATACATATAAACATATACACACACACACATATATATATATATATATATATATATATACATATACATTTAATATGAATAAGATGTAAAATATTTCAGCACATAATTTCCTAGTAGTTGATAGTGTTAGTAAATCCACTGACTGTAGAATTACCTGTGAAACGTTTTCACACAGCCAGAAAACTTGTTGTTGCAACCAAATCCTATGGAATTCTGTGAGAGTAGGGAGTAGCAAGATGGCGGCCAGTGACTTCAGTTTTTCGGGCAAATCAGCACTCCAGTGAATAAATAGAGATCAGTGAGAGTCCCGCCTAGAATCTGATGGAGAATCTGTAGGAGCTAAAGAATGGGGTCATGGCAAGGATCCCTTTGAAACCCTATGTTTTTGATCTTGTCAAAAAACGATAAATAATCCAAATACCAGTTCAATCGGAAAAACTCACACGGAAAGAAAAAGACAATTAGAAGAATTTTATTGATACAAAATATTTTAAGACTTTGGCGCTCAGACCTCGGCAGGAAACATTAACGCTGAATTTTACTTTAATATGCATAAGCAGGTGTATGAGAACAGGGATGTTTCCCCCAGGCCCTGAAAATGGTGGTGGAGTGGAGATGGACAAAGCTGGTTCAGTCCATAGATGCTGGTTGGAGAGACGATCTGCTTGAGCTGTATTGGTGAGATCCAGTAGACTGGGTGAGCTGATACTAGTGCTTCACTCAGGGAGAGCTTGGGACCCCGAAAGATAGATGTCAAGCTTGGATAAAACACAGGTTTGCATGAACCTTTCCATGATGAGCAAGAATGAAGCGACAGTGGAGAGGAAAAACTCCCCTTTGGGAAGAAACCTCTGGCAGAACCAGGCTCAACATGTCTGGCTTCTGCCGGACCGATTGAGATGTGACGGGAATGCGGTAAGAGTCCGGGAGGAATTACACTCTGATAGGGACGAGGTTTAAGGAGCACCATGGAAAAGCCAGATGGAGCTTAGCTACGATGGTGGAGAAGGGGATGGAGGTGGGTTCAATTAGGCTCATCTGAGTCCAAATCAGACATAGTGTAACCATTGCTTGCACTTTGGCTGGGTAGCAGGCTGAGTTGTGTATTTAAAAACCTTTTAAGAATGAACTCTGGATGCTGATTGGGCTTCGTGGAGGTGCGGTTCAAAGCCGATTGGCTTGCGTTTGAGGCAGATGAGCCTCTGATTGGATAAGGGTAAGTGATTCAGTTTCTTCAGTTGAACGTCCGCCTAGGCTTCATTAAAAACACAAAAAGCTGGTCGGCAGTTATAAGAACACTGCAAAAACTAAAAATAAGTCAAATTTTCTTAAACTGAGTGTATTTGTCCTTGATTTGAGCACGCAAATAAGATGATTTGCCAATGGAATAAGATTTCTGCACTTAAAATAGGAACAACTCATCTCTGTCATCTTATTTCAAGTGCAGTATATCTTATTTTATTTTTCAATATTGAGTCTCCTTTTACATAGTTGTAGTATTTTTGAGAGGCGCCTGTCTCATTTACTATAAAAAACAACAACTTCTTGGTTAAATGAAAGTAATGTAAAATCCATAATATCCAGGGTGTGAATCATTGTTGGCTTAACTGTATATATTTCTTTGTTTATGTCCATTTGAATTTAAAAACCTGAATAGGTCTCCAATGTTGAATTACTGTTGAAAACTATTAGCAAATGCTCAGTTAAAGACATTATGGTATCTAACCTGTACAATGGGCATGGAAATAGATGCTCACCATTTTTATAACTCAGTTTTTCAGACATTTCATTATCACTGTCAGTTCTGAGGATAGGGACAGCAAAACTTTGAATGCCAAGAAAATTAAACAGGGAAAAAGACAAACTCTCATGTGACACATATTCAATGTATTCGTAATATCAGTTCTTAATTGCTTGCTGATGTGCATGTTTACTCTAAAGCACGAAGAGGACCAATGCAAAATAAAACCTCTCATGTCATTGATCCAAGGATATTAAATATTGATTTCAGCATTATGATGAATCCCAGAAGCAGAAAATAAATTTTATTTGAACGAACATATTTAATTCATAGAACAAAGATTGCACCTTCTGGCACAAATCAATCAGCTGTCCCTCAGCTTCATCACCATCATCATCAGCACTACCACAAAGATAATGATCTCCTCTGTCTCACAGGCAAAGAGCCTGTGGCTTGTACTAATGAGAGCCTTCTTCTGAGGCTATGATTAGGAACTAGCTGACAAAGAAAAAACTTTATGTGCTGTAAAGAAAAGACAATAGATATACAGAAGGAGTCTACTTGCACCATGACCTGAGGTAGACTTTGTATTCATGGATTCTGAAATTCTTTTTTTAATGAAGAAAAAAAATCTTGTGAGCTTCAAAAGGTAGAAAACTTTACTGAAATATCTTGAAGGATTTGGGGCAGAGGAGTTTCTTTGCATCACAAAGAACCTTTCAAAAGAAAAAAAACTTTTCTGACTCAGAAAAGTGCAACCTGGCTGTTGTCAATGGTAAAAAAATAAAATAGATCAGATAAAAAATATTATTCTATTTAGCATACATTTTTAACTATTAATCTTCATTCCAACTATCATTAAAAACTTAAAATGAGAAAATCAAGCAATCTGCTCACACGTTGATAAAACTCTGGGTTGTAACCTTTAGAATAATTGGAGGATGCCACCGATGTTTTATTACAATATTCTTTACACATACCTAGTGTATTTTGTACATTTCAGGGTGTCTGTGACAGGTTCTTGTGCTCATCTAGTTTGCAGATGAATACTAATCAGAAGTCGAGTTACCTTCAAGCATTCTTGAACCCCTTGACTCACTTTTAAAGATAAAAACAGTCTGACTTTAAAGCCTTTCTAAAACACCATTCTTCTCAACTGGTAACACAGGTTGAAAATGACTCCTGAGATTTACTTAGCTGTACTTTATTTATTTGAATTTGAATTTATTTCAGACACACAAGTGTACAATTAATGACAATATATGTCCTTGTAACATAAATAGAAAAATAAACTGTCTGAAAAATGGGTGCTTTGGCAGAAGCAATTAGCTTATAATGCACACCCTCCAAAACCAATTTACATTGGACTAGAAAAGAAAAAAGATAAAAGCAAAAAGAAAATCAATTTTGCTGATTGTCATCACTCTCTCCGGTGTAATAATTGAAATAGCTGATTAAAAAGGAATTTGAACATTCAGCTAAATTTGCCTTATTTCCTAACAATATAATTTAGATATTAGATTTAGCGTGCTGCATTATAATACATGAAGTTGCGTTTGACTGGAGAGGATTGTAGAAACTCTTGTAAAGGCAGGAAAATATATTGATTGCAAAATAAAAGTTTTTGAAAAATTGTATAAACATTTTCACAAATAAATGTGACATCATATTAACAATCCACAAGGACCATTAAAGTCTTTCGCATTAATTATGTTAAAAAAGTATGGTTAAGCTCTTTGGAGGATTTGCTCTTGAAATTTTAGACACAGATAGCTGGGAACCAGCAACCTTTACTACCAGCTGAGTTATTCTTTCCATCCTTAGGACCAACATTTCTTTTGGTGTTTCCTGTCAATCAGCCAGCTTCAGTAGCAAGATCATTAAGCCCATCAGGGCATCTTTTAACCTGAGACTCTATTCATGGCCGAGCATTACCGGTACATTATCAAGATGTGATAACAATGAGTAAAAGCATCATGTTTTCACACCATTAACACTGACATTTACAGAAAGGATGGAGAGCAGGGGTTTACATGATTTTTCAATGTAAACCTTGATACCAGCGTAAGCTACACAAGTCTAACGTGCAACTGTGGACTTATTATATATTTTTTATTTCACCTTTATTTGTGCAAGTAAGTCTCAAAGAAACAAAATGTCTAATTTTCAAAAGCTTCCATTTTTAGGAGTGGAAGTATGGGGCTGAAATATGTTAAAAGAAGACTATAGCCACTAAACTGCATAGAATAAATGAACTGAAAAAATACAACTTAATTTAAAATTAAATATATTATATCAAAATATATTTAAAATCCTTCAGTTTAGTTAAATTGCAATGACACATGTTTTACAAATTAAATTTACACTGCAAATACAGAACTCAAAATAAGTAAGATTTTTCTTGAAATGAGCGTATTAGTCCTCGATTTGAGCAGGTAAATAAGATGACCTGCCAATGCAATACAATTTTTGCACTTAACTCAACTTATCAACATCATCTTATTCCAAGTGCAGTATATCTATTTATCTTATTCATTATTTATCTTTATTTTTTACTCATTGCATTGGCAGATCATTTTATTTACCTGCTCAAATCAAGAAAATGTCAAGAAAATGTAACTTGTTTTTAGTTCTTTTTTGCAGTGCACTGTATTAGTGCTATATGAACCTGCCTTTTACCTACCTCTCATTCGTCTGGAATAAATTGTCAGAAATGAACACAGTTTTAAAATGAGATATTAAACATTCTTTCTTTGAAATGGGTTTTTGTGTATGGGAACATGATAGTTATGCTGGAAAAAGAATTTGTGTTGGAAATAACTTACAGTATCTTTAAAACTGAAGACAACTAGAGCCTGCTAAATTGATGTTGCCTAAATGCTTAGATAATTACATTTAAAAACCTTTAAAGACAAAAATAAATAGATTAAAAAAGCATTGCATTTTTCAGTGCCCTTACAAGTTAACCCAACATCAGAAAGAAAGGAGGGGAAAAAATGTCACCTTTATAGTTTGGCTGCAGTTTTTCATTGAAGTCAGTCTCAGAGGACAAGTGCTAAGGAAAACATCATTATGTGGCCAGAAATGTACCGGTAATAAACTCAAATGGCACTGAGAGGTGCAGTTGTCAGCCATGATAAATGGCACCTATGCATCCTGAATGTGTTCAGTGCCCTTGCCATGTTGACTCTTTTCTTCCGAGGTTTGGCTCTCAACTGCTGGGTTTGGCCTGAAGCGCCAACCCTGTAACCTCTCCAGCAGAAGCTCAGCACTGACAGAGGGAAGGTGGTCCTGAGACAGCGTAACACGTTCATTCAGACTTCACCACTTTTCAAACTTTCCGTAAAATTAGATTTTGAGTGTTCAAAGTTCTTCAAACACTAACTTTAAGGATTAGACATTTAGGCATAAGCATTTGCAACATAAAACAAAGCCAACGACCTTTTTGCAATAAATGGTGAGCAGTGTTTAATTTTTAAGTTGTAAAATGGTTTAGTTTAGCATTGTTGGAGGTTTTTTGCATGAATGGATGATACTGCATCTAAGTTGAATTTAAGTCCAGACCTAGACACTCAAAAGCCTTCATTTTGTTTTATTCGAGATAATCAGAGATGGACCTGCCGGTGTGCTGCGGATCATTATCCTGCTGGTGTAAAACCCATGTTCTTGAGCCTCAGGTCACAAATTGATTGCAGGTCAACTTACTTTCTGGTTTTCTGCTACAAAGCAGACTTCCTGGTTCTATCATTTACAGAAAGTCTTCCAGGTCCTGAAGGACCAAACAGACCCAACAATGCAGTTTTTACCTAGTATCTTTCTAATGACTCCTGTCATGCTTTAGATGTTATTCTGGATTCTTTTGTGACCTACTGGGGATATGTGGTCGATACTCTCTTGGTGTCATTTTGGGCTGACTAACCCTGGTCATGTTCACCACAGTTCTCTTTTTTTATCCAGTTTTGGTTAATTGCTGTTGGTGTGATTCACTGGACTCCCAAAGCCTTGCAAATGATTTTGTCACCCTTTCCTGGCTGCTAGCCATCAATTTATCAGTTCTTTAATTTCATTAGATTAGGCATAAGACATCTTTTAGCATACTTCATGATGTTTGAAAAATTCATTTTAGGTGTTTTTACAGTTCCTATATACGTAAGTTAATTTCCCTGATATTAAAATGTGTTTATTGATGTGACAAATTAAATTGTGACAAATACTCTTTCATTTCACTGCACTTTAATCTGCTCTTGGAGCTATTGTGGCTGGCTGTCTATGGTTTTCATGCTTTGCATCTTTAAGTTGCATCAAAACAATAGTTATACTCCTCCTGCTAATGTCATCAATTTGAAATAATAAGGTACAACTGCTGCAGATGTACTCTGGCTTGCTCCCACATTCCAAAAACACAACTAATAGGTTTAGATATAAGTGTGTGTGTGTGAGTGGTTGTGTGTACTGTGTGTCTCTGTGTTGGACTGGCAACCTGTCCAGGGTGTGCCCCGCCTCTTGCTCAGTGACCGCAGATAGGCACCAGTTCCCCCGCGACCCTGCAAGGACAAGCGGGTATAGAGAATTGATGGATAGATGGATGCCACAGCTGTGCAAGATTTCCAGGTATTAAATGTTAGACTTGACTTTGTAATAATATGAAGTGTCAAGAAAACATGTCAAATACCAACTTATACTTGTGCATTATCATGAGGTAAACAGTAAAAAAAGCTTACAGTTCCACCTCTCAAAAAACAAAAAAGCAGCACACTAAAAAAAGAAAATTATGTTTTAAAGGCTTTCACTTATTGTGTACTTTCAGCCTCCACACCCCACTATTGTACACACTAAGCTCCCCCCACCCATGTTGGCTAAACTCAGGAAGGTGTGTGGGGGGCAAGTCATAATCATAATATGTGAACTAAATTTAAATGCACTGCATATTTAGATAAAATACTTCAAACACCCACGAAAGGAATGAGGTAGATGGATCCCCAAAAGTAGGATCAAGTTTGATATCATTCAAGGTCAGAGAGAGTTAAGATAACTCAAAACACCTCAGCATAAACAGGATCAACATCTTGTTCACCTCTAATTTGTTCACTTCATGGTGAAATCTATGCTCTCAGACCCAGCCATTAGGTGCTCTCTTCAGCTAATGTCAGTAAGTATTCTTAGAGCACTCCCTCCCTCAACCGACAATGGAAAATTTTCCTATGGTTTTAAGAGCCAGTTTAAATGTACGTCAGCTTTTTTTAAAACTTTACTATACGTATTGTTGGTAAAAGAAGGGTTTTTGTTTTATTCCAACCTTTTTTTCCTCTTGAATTTAACTGTAATACCCCAAAAATTTATAATTTACATTTTGATGCTCTCAAGTGATTTGAAAAGATTGTTTATGTATTAATAAATTAATTTCAACCTAATTGTTGTTAATTGTCAAAATGCTAGAATTTCAGCAATGAAACACAGCTAATGTGTGATTACTGTGACTTTTTGCAAAGCAAAAAGAAAAACAACAACTTCTCAAACCAACAATTACAAATAGCTGGAAAGGTGCTGCAGTCTGATAGACAGACTAAATTGGTGTAATCTTATATTCTCTAAGCGTTCAGAGTGAGCACACAGATTTTGGGTCATAAATGCTCCGCTGTAATCATATAAAACAAACCACATTTTTAGAATGAACTCAGAAAAAAATGTTCATTTGATTCCAATTATTAACAATAACTTGCATACGTATGGCACAATTATATCCATTTTAACATGGTCAGCCAAGGTTCCTTCAATAAAGCATCACTGGTTCGTATCAGACCAGCATGGGGCTTCCAAACAAATACTAAAATAAATTGGAACCTGGTGTACTGCTGTGAAATACAATCCACCAGGCTTGTATCAAGTTCGGGGAGAGGGCATGAAAACGGAAAAATGAATGATTATAGGGACGGCAAATTACATTAGTGTGTCGAATTAAAAGGACGTCTGGTACATCCAGCTGAGGTGGAAGCACAGAGCCCGAGTAAGACAGGGAAATGGTGCAGGATAATTCAGAGGACAGGGACAAAGAAATTGCGTGTGAAAGTGAGAAATGCAGCAAAGGGAGGATGAGAGGATAAGCTTGTTGCCAAAAATACATCTCCAGCCAATGAGCTGTTTTTTTTTCTTGCATAAAAGATGTGCGCTGGAATAAAGGTGTGAGCTTGCGGTTTCCATTTCATTATTATCTAGTCTTGTGAACAGCAATCACAGTGTTTCCCCAAGAGGAGGCTCTTGCGAAAAAGGTGTGAGTAAGCTGTTGGATATGGGGATAAGGCCAAAGTGATTTTTTTATTATTATTAAACCTCTATTTATACAGCTAATCTCGCTGAAACGCATGGTCTCATTTATGAGTGAGACCAATCAAACCGTTGAAAAAAAAATATAAGAAAAACAGTGCTGAAATGACACCATTAAGGCTTTTTTTTTGTGTGCAGCCAAACACATGGAGAATTCTTCGGGTAATCTCTAATTCCAAACCTGACAGCCTGCAGACATTTGACCACTGGTGGTGCTTAACAGCACATGTTGTGATAAGCACTTCCTTGTATAATATATAAAGCCCAATGCATTTCTGCCCTAAAACAAAGCAATTTTTTGGCAGCAGTATTGATGAAAGAGAAGAAACAGAGGCCCTCGAGACACTACAAACAATGCAGGTTTCAAAAACAAGGCTTTGTGAATATTTTATCAGTTACAAAACATGTTCAAGCCTTAATATTAGGCCATCGAAATATACACAATTCATTTTGCTAAAAAATGCTAAATGTAAACACAACCTCTTGTGTCTATATTGCACAACCTGGCCTGTATTTAAACAGTCTCAATTTTTACTGCCCCTTGAATGAAATGCACATAAGTAAAAAGCAGTCCATCTAATGCATCTAAACATTTTGAGATTCTTTCCTGCTGACGTCAAGAGATGCTCTTTCCCAGCATACCCGAGGCAGGACATACATTAGGCATGATCCACTTGGCCTTGAAAAATTCTGACATACAGATTCTTGTTAGATTCCTTTGAAGACATTCTGAGTAGCTCAAGAAGAACAGGACATCAGTTGTGTGTGTTTTATATAAAATCTGTCCTTCATGCTAGTTTGTTATAGTGAAGCTTTGTGAAAGAAGACATACAGTCCTGTGAAAAGCATCAACCCTCTCACAAAGCTCTTCTATTTTTGTTTTGTTTCCACACTCAAACGTTTCAGATGATCAAACGAATTATGTTAGATTCAGAATAATCTTTGTTTGGCTATGAAATGGTGGGTTGCTGGTTCGATTTCTCGCTCTGAACCGTCTCAGTCGTTGTGTCCTTGGGAAAGACACTTCACCACTGCTGGTAGTCAGAGGTCCCGGTGGTGCGATGTATGGCAGCCTCGTCTCTGTCTGTCTGCGCTTTGGGTCACCAGACTTGATAAAGTGCTGTACAAGCCATTTACCAGGATTGTGTGCGAAATCAAGGAATTGGACTTTGTTTTCAGTGCTTGAAATGTAAGAAATTGGTATACAATATAAAAACGTTTTTCATGTAGACACAATAAAAACAGATGTTGTGGAAGTGCAGTGTGTTTATTTTGTTTCACACCAGAGTAGCTGAAGAATCAGGTTGTCAGATGTCCATTGTGTTCATATCCTGGGGGGAAGAAACTGTTTCTGTGGAGGCTGATTTTTGCAAACAGTGCTCTGCGGCGTCGACCCGAGAGTTAAAGTCTAGACAGTTTGTGTTCACAGGACGTATGGTGTAAATACCAAATTTTGTTTTCAGATGACAACTTAATCTATCAAGGGAATTGATCTGTCCAAACAAACCTTCCCTATTTGAAAAGAGTAAAATTACCTTAAATTTGAAATATTCGACAGCAAGAACTGGTGTAGTTTGCAAGGACTGGCAATAAGTTTTTTGACATTGCTGCAACATTGCTGTTGTAGGATTTTATCTTTATCTTTTTTGTGGAACTGTTTTAATTCTGTGGGAGGGTTTTCCCTGTATGAACATCCTGTATATAGTCATGAACTGCTCCTCATTTTGATTTAAGTCAGAATTTTGACCAAGCAACTCCCAAACTAGGCAGATTGGAGGCATTTTAGATCTATCTACAGTATTATCTACTGTTGGCTCTTAATCAGCATTAGGTTTTTACTCTGTTTTGTGTTGGTATTAGAAACTTTTTTATAATATGGTTGCCCATGTCATTCTTTTTCTTCATAGTAGGTACACCTTTTCTGATGTTGTTAGCTGTGACATCATCCAGGGAAGACAGATTGCCCGCTATTAGCATATAACGTAGAAAAGTTTCCTGAATCAATGTGTGCTTCTGTCCTTTTTTTGTCTCTGCTCTGTCTTCTCTAACCCCCAGTGGGTCGAGGCAGATGCCCGTTCACACTGAGCCTGGTTCTGGTTCTGCTGGAGGTTTTCCTTCCAGTTAATGGGGAGTTTTCCTTTCCACTGTTGCTTCATGCTTGCTCAGTATGAGGGATTGCTGCAAAGCCATGGACAATGCAGACGACTCTCCCTGTGGCTCTACGTTCTTTCAGGATGAGTGAATGCTGCTTGTCAAGACTTGATGCAATCTGCTGGGTTTTCTTAAATAGGAAACTTTTTTGACCAATCTGTATACTCTGATCCAATCTGTATAATCTGATAAAATCTGTATAATCTGATTGAATTTGATTTTGGAAAGTGCTTTGAGATGACATTATTCATGAATTGGCGCTATATAAATAAAATTGAATTGAAAAATTTAATTGACTGTCCCGTTCTTCTGGTTAAGTGATTAGAGTGGTGTGTCTGGCTCAGTTTTCATTTTGACCTTTCTGTTTTATTTTGTGTATTATTTTCATGTCTGTTTTCAGAGAACTTGACTTCCTGAGATACCCACATGTAATCAGTCTCTGCCACACCCTAATATGTCTCATTATCTTCCTTTGTTTGTCTATTAATACATCACCTTGTGCAGCTTACCCTTGCCAATTTGTCTTCGTCCCTTGTGTCAAGCATTCAGGCCTTAATCCTAATTTTGTTTTCCGGTGATTTAGACCCAGCTTGTATTTCTGGACTTTTTGGAATCCTCTGCTTGGATTGTTTTTTTTGTGTACCGACCTTGGACTGTATAACAAGATTAATGATTTTATGCTACTCTGTTGGGTCTTTCATTTGAGTCCTTTATTCCTGTGCCTTACGAAAATTTTTTGATTTATAGTTGTATGCAACCAAATGTAGGGATAAAAATCACAAATTAATTTAGGCTGCAAATCTTTCTGATTCATTTAGTCTTTTTTGAGCCATTCAGAGGTGGATCTGCTGTGCTTCACATTGTAATTCTGTTACATAGCCCAGCATTGAGGACAATGTCAATAACTAATGCCTGAGTGTGCTCCTTTAGGAATTTCTGGTAGAGGGCAGAATAAATGCTTCCATCAACTGTGGCAAATTGTCCAGCTCCTAAATCAGCAAAGCAGCACCAGACCATCACACTACCACCACCATGTTTGACTGTCGGTAGGCTGTTCTTTTAGGACAGGTGTAAGAGGAGGCAGGTCTTCCAAAACTGCCCACCTCTGTCTCATTGGTCCACAAACAGTTTTTCCTAAAAGCTTTTTTTTTTTATTAAATTTTTTGAAAACGTGAGACAAGTGTGTGTGTTATTTGTTGGTCAGCAGTGGTGTAGGCTTTGGACCACTCCCATGGATGTTTTATTACTGCAACCTTAACTGAGGCCAGTCCAGCAGTGCTGCAGATGTTGTTCTGGCTTCTTTTATGATCTCCTGGGTAAGTCGGCGAGGCACTTTTGAAATAATTTTGGTAGGCCAGCCACTCCTGGGAAGATTCATCCCCATTCCATGGTTTCTCAATTTGCTCCCTCTGTGATTAACTGGAGCCACAAAGCCCTAGAAATAGCTTTTAAACACATCCAGAATGATGGATATGAGTGACTTTTTTCATCCGTATTTGAAGTTCTTTTGATAGACTGATGTGTTGCTTGATGGACCTTTTTAACCCACTCTATACTGACTGAAATGTTTTTTATTTAATTTCTTTATTCTACAGGTCAGGCTTTAATCGGGTATAGGTGAATTGAATTTAGCTATCAAACACTTTGATTAATCTGCGATCTAACAAATGGGGGAGATTACATTTTCTCACAGCTTTTTCCTACCCATTGGAAAATGCTCTTTTTATCAATTGAGATTGTCTTTGATTGATATTTAAAATTAATTTGATCATCTGAAATAATCAAGTGGGGAAAAAATCTAAATCATGATAAATACCTAAGGAGGAAATTATATTGTCACTGCACTTTAACTTCATTACGTAAGTTTTAAATGTTATTTATTTAATTATACATGCTTCAGCTATGAATATAGTGACTATGACATCTACTCTACTCACTGAAAACAAATATGAGTAAATCAAGCTGTCCCTCTGAGAGTTTAAGAGGCTTTTCCAAAACGGGGTCTGGTAGGTTTTGGTAATACAATGTTGTCTTTAGGAACTATTTAATACAACCAAGACCACAAATGTTTATTTGGTTTTAAAGTACAAAATATTAACTTGAAATCTAGCAGTTTCTCTTTTTTGCGGCAAAAATCAGTTGATTAGTTTAACTGTTTAAAGTTTTACTACTAAGGGGTACTCATAGAGGAATGGATTGGATTGTATATGTGTGTTACTTTCAACGTAAAATGCAGGATCTCTGCAACAAAATGATCTCCATTCGTCACATATAATTCAGTAAGTGCTGGCCTGCACACATATCCTTTTTGATGCCTTAACATACATGTTAAAGTTAGGTAACCTAACTCCAATAATATTTACCCATGCAGTAATCAAACTGTGCAAATTCTTAGCAATATTTGAATCATTTAATCATATCTTCTCAGTCTTTTTTAGTTTGTTTTGCACAATTTACATGAGCACATTTAAGTTATGTTTTGAAATCTGACTTTTGATAGTTCTTTAATATCCATCAGCTTTAAAACTAAGCATGCAGCAATAACTCTTGCTACAGAAAAAAAAAGTTAATTTTGGCTCCATCGTGATGAGGAAACCTTTGTAGGTGTATGGAAGACAAAAGATGACTTGTTTTGGAAGAGAATCTGCATGACTAGCTGATCAAGGTGACACATGTGAGGATGCCATGGGGTGCATCATGCTTGGTGGGCAGCAGACCTGTTTGCTAAGCGTGGTTGGGAGGTAACCTGCATGACAATTCACACATTTGCTTTTTTTTGGTAATATCTACCTTTTTTGATAACACAATGGATTATTTACAGCTGCAAGTATCCATGCAGAAATATTACTTGATGAAGTAAATTATTATTGCATACAAGATTCAGAATCAATTTTGTATGCATTGAGCTTTCACTCTGAAAATGAGTTTATCGCCTGCCATGTTGTTTTGTCCTTGAAAACTAGGCTCATTCAATTGAAATACAAAAGTTTCTACTGAAATGGGGATTTTCTATTTGGAGAATCCAGTTTGTTAGACATTTCTCACCATTATAACAGATAGCCAGAGTAGCTGAGAAGGAGTCGAGGCAGAGAGTGTGGGCTCCCTTGAGGAATACCACCATTGCTTGAGTGGACACAAACATTTTCATGTTTTTATTTCCATACGGTCTGAAAGTGAAAATAGATTACGCAATGAATGCAAAGGTTTGCTTGAACTTTGCTCTTAATTTTGAAAAATATCACTTTCTAACCTCCTGAGGTCACACTCCTGTGTCCTGTGATGCTTCAGTATCAAATACTAGATCTCATCTTTAACTGGAGGGTCACCAGCTTTTGGGAAGATTTTGTTTTGTTGTTTTATTTCAAAGCAGTGTCATTTACTTAATGATATCAAGAGGGAGCATGTAATACAATTAGCATGGTGTTTAGATGAGTGTCTTTTGCAGCTCCAGAATAATATAGTGTTTTAAAATGTACTAAAACTGCAGAAGAACTGATTGGAATAATTTGTGACTTACTTAAATAAACCTTAATAAACATATTTATTTTTCATTACAAATCATGTTTCTCTTATGATAGTATCACAAACCATAGTTGTCAGTGTTTTTGGTTCTCACTTGAGTTTATAATTAGATTTTGTCTAATATTGCCACTAAGATGTTTCCATATTGTTAATTTCTTTATGTTGAGTTTCTTAGTTATTTTTTTGTGTTTTGTTCTCTGTGCATTTTATTTATTAGTCTTTTGCTCTAGGTTAGAAACATCCTTTTTGCGTCCTCTTAGCTCCCTCTGCATTTATTTGTTCACTCGTCACTTTACTTCAGTTACCTGCTTAGATTCTCCTCCAGCTGGATTCTCAGGAGCTGAGAATGGGGTAAACCAGACTAAATAGCGTTCCAGTTAACGCAGTTGGAGAAGTCGAGATTCTAAACTTAAAAAAGGTCAGAATTTCTATAAGGTGACAGCCAGGAAAGCTGTTGTTTTGTTCATAGTACCTTTTCTAAATGTCCTTTAAAGCTATAGGCCTACTTTCCATTTCCTACTTTAAATTGTTTGGATCAGAGTTTTTTACTCACTCTTACAACTGTGTCTTGTAAAATGAACATGTTTTCATTACAGCTTACTGTTGTTGATGCTAGGAGCTGCCATGTTGGATCTGACAATTGGCCTTAGAAATTTCCCCATCTTTCCAAGGGGGAAGTCCGATTTTAGCGTTCGTTACAGTTGATTTTTCCGACTGTAAGCCGGGATTTCCGAATTCCGAATGGAATGAAACATTAAGCTCCTTGGCAGAGCCGTGCAGAGACCGTTGGAAGGGCAGGTGCTCAAAGTTAAAAGAGGGCACATGGGGCACAGATTTAAAACACGATACAGAAACATACCTTGCTATACAACCGGTTGAACTGTACCAACCCATACTATAAAGAATGTAACATGGAATCAAGGGCATAGGTTTGATTTTAACTTTCCAGCAACAGAGACAGACAGTAAATACGTGCCTATTAAACCAAATATATTCAAAATATGTCTGTTGTCTAGATTTATCCTGTATTTTCTTTTGAAGATATAGAAATGCACAGAGATAAACCCCACCCTTATTTTTTTATCTAAGATACTCTGTCTGCATCACAAAACACAGCAAAATTATACATCCAAGGGACTGCAAATACAAGTCTTGTATTTACTCTGCACTGGAAGTAGAACTGTCACTGACACTGACAGCATTTCAAATATTAAATTCAAACTTCAACAAATGTACCACTGGGCTATAGTTACTCTCTTTAGCCCATTTCATGTAATTTATCTTAACATTCCAAACACATTTCTTACATCACATATCTGATGTGTAGATAACAACTTCTCCTTACCTACATCCTCTCAGACAACTAATTATTTCCCTAACAATAGTGAGATGTCAATGTTTAAATGTGCAGTAAATCTTAATACATAAGGAGCATGGAGGACTCAATACTGTTGTGGTGGATGGGTGTGGTATTGATCACGTGGTGTCAGCAGTGATTGTAAGATCACCTGTTTTGCTCACCTGGGGGAGTTGTGAGTGAGTGGGTGATGGGGGATGTCTACTTTTTGCTGACCGCTTTAAGCTTTGGATGCCTTTTGTACCTTTTGCCTTTGATAACGGCTTGAACCTGTGGATTTGTTTTTTATGCTTCATTGCAACTGGTGTTTGAAGATCATCAACATTAAAAGGATCTTAATTGCAGCTTGGACTGAAGTTTTGAATAGCGAGAATTCCCCTATTCAGCCGCTCGGCGACGCAGAGTTTGCTTGACTGTCGCCAATATTTTTCAGCAAAAAAGACGACGGCAACGGAGCTTCTCGCAAAACAGGACGGCAACGCGAGCCCACACAACACCGCCACACCACACCTACGAAAGCGGATCACTTGAGACAGAGAAGGAGAAGACAACAGGGGTATGTAACCGGCGCGTTTTTGTGCCGTTTAAACCCAGCTTGGTTCCGCCAGGTGAAGCTGTTGTTGTGACACGCCCCGCCCCCCGCTACGTTTTGCTGTTGGACTGTGGCTGCGGAATTTTGGTGTGCGTGTGTGCGTGGCTCTGCGTGATTTCAGCAAGCTGATGCTTTGAAGTTTCCTTTCATTTGGATTTTGGCAAATGACGTAAAATGAGTGGATCATCTGCTGCATCTGTTGGTGAAAAACTTGAAAAGGATAAAAGAACTATCGTTCTTACTGAGAAAGCTCTCGCGAATAAAATTGAAACGATTCAAACAGAACGGAAAAGGCATGTAAATAAAATGAAAGGTGTAATTGAGTCTCTCAAAGATCTAATGAAAGATGATGAAAATTATTCACAAGTAATGTTACAGTTGGATGAGTTAAGACACCTCTCTAAGGATGCCAATGCATTGCATGAATCTCTGTTGATTTTAATTCCACTTGATGAGAAACATAAGCAAAACACATGGTTCTCAAGCATCACTAAATACAATAAGGGGTTTATTGAGGATGTTGAAATATGGCTTTCTGAAACCAATAAATGCTCAAGCAGGCCATCCTCTGGCATGTTACAGTCAGAGAAAACTCCAGTAGGAGGAGAAATGGAGGTTCAAGAGCATATGGAACCTGAATTGTCTGTTAATCCCCGGCATGACAACCATGAGGATGTGTTGCCATCTGATAGTTTCAAATCAAGGGAGCAGGTCAAGCTCTAAAGTATCATCAACTTCATCTGCACGTCTCAGGGCAGAAGCTGAAATGGCCGCCTTGCTCACACGTCAAAATATGCTGAAAGAAAAACACGCTCTGGAAGAACAAGAGGAGCAACTGAGGAAAAGGAAAGAACAGCTTCAGCTTGAAGCAGAAATAGCTGCAACTGCTGCACAAGTAAAAGTGCTGAAAACTGGATCTGCTGTGCAAAGCACAGCTTCACGGAAATCCAACAGAATGGAATCCTATTTCAAAATAGAAGGAAATGCTCTTGAGCTCCTTAAAGCAGATTCAAAGACTTTTGTTTCACAGACACTTCCCAAGAGAAGTACAGTCTTTGGAAATGCAGAGCTACAAGTAAATACAGTGCAACAGAATGCGACAAGGGAAAAACCTGCACCTCTTTTTATGGGGCCTTCTGATCCTCTAACCAGGAAATCTTCATATATGCCTCTGCAGGAAACTGCTCAACCAGTAGCCAATGAAACCCTGTTGTCCATCATGGAGAAACAAAACGAGTTAACTTGTATGTTGGTACGTCAGCAAGGTCTTTCTTCGCTGCCTAGAAGAGAAATTCAACCCTTTGATGGTGATCCTCTTCATTTCCAGGCCTTTATGCGTTCATTTGAACAGGTTATTGAAGCAAAAACAGACGATCCGGATGATTGCCTGCATTATCTTGCACAGTACACTAGGGGTCAGCCCTGCGAACTTGTCAAAAGCTGTCAACATATGCCTGATGGTGCTGGATATGTAAAAGCAAAGACTATGTTGTATGAGCACTTTGGAAATGTGCATATTATTGCATCTGCTTATCTGAATAAAATTCACTCATGGCCTTTGATTAAATCAGACGATGGAAAAGTTCTTCAGGCATACTGTTTGTTTCTACGTGCATGTTGCAATGCGATGGAGAAGGTTTATGATCTTTCTGAATTAAATACACCTGCCAATATGCTTGCTGTGATTAGAAGATTGCCTTATAAGTTGAAAGATAAATGGCGAACAGCAGCATGTGACATCCAAGAGAAGCAGCATCGCAGAGCTACATTTATTGACATTGTTTTCTTCCTTGAGCGTCAAGTTAAAATTACTACAGATCCTGTCTTTGGAAATCTATGTGACGCTAAGAAAAGTGATGGAGAGAAACGTTCTCCTCGTCCAAGAACTAGAGGAAGTAGCTTTGGCACAACCATCTCTGCTGCCGAGAGAAATAATTCTTCAGAGGCTCAAGAACATCAGACTGCTGTGAAGATTTGTTTGTTTTGCAAAGGTGGACACAAATTGGATTTATGTTCTGTGTTAAGAAACCTCATAATGAGAAGATTTCATTTCTTGGGAAGAATAATGTGTGTTTTGGTTGCCTGTGCACAGGGCATATCAGCAAAGAATGCAGAAATCGCCTTTTATGTAAAATCTGTGGATTCAGACATGCAAGCATACTTCATATCCACCACAAGAAGAACAAGGTCAAACTTGACACTGAAGCAGATAACACTCCTGTCACAGTCCAGACTAGTGGTCTTACTGGGGCCGGGGAACAAGACTGTAAGCTTTCCATTGTCCCAGTCAAAGTAAAATCAAAGAAAGCTCAAAGAATCCTGGAAACGTATGCCTTTCTAGACCATGGGAGTTCAGCATCCTTTTGTACAGTGGGTCTTATGGACAAGCTGAATGTCATTGGGAGAAAAACAAAGATTCTTTTGCGCACCATGGGACAAGAGAAAGTGATGGACAGCTTTATTGTACCTGAACTCGAAATCGGTGGATTGAACAGCAATATGTATTGTGACATGCTTTACCTCTTCACTCAGCACAGAATGCCTGTAGACCTGAGTAACATCCCAAAGCAATGCGACCTGGATAAATGGCGACATTTGAAGGATGCTCATTTACCGGAGATAAAAGCACAGGTGGAGCTTCTGATTGGCATGAACATGCCCAGAGCTCTAGACCCTTTGGAGGTCATCAGAAGTGAAGGTGACAGACCTTTTGCCATTAAAACGATGCTCGGTTGGACAGTGAATGGGCCACTTGAACAAGAATGCTGTGGAAAACCAAATTGTCCGTCAACAGTCACTACCAACAGGATATCTGCTGTTACATTGGACAGGTTATGGAAACAACAGTTCAAGATGGACTTCCCTGAGAGCAGCTATGATGAGCATGTGGGGCTGTCAAAGGAAGACTCTAGGTTTCTGGAGTTGGCTAATAAGACCGTGACCTTCAAGGATGGACACTACAGCATTGCCCTGCCTTTGAAAGACAGAGACATAAGAATGCCTGATAACCATGTAATTGTGGAAGTCTTTATCTCTGATGAACCTTTTCTTCAAGCTTAAGGCACGTTGTTCAGCAAAGACTACACTGCATTCATGAAAGATCTTATATCCAGAGGTTATGCAAAAAGAGTGCCAATTGTAGACTTGGAGCGACATGATGGGAAGGTTTGGTATATCCCTCATCACGGGGTTTACCATCCTACCAAAGGGAAGATTTGGGTCGTATTTGACTGTGCGGCATCATTCCAGGGCATTTCTCTTAATGCACAGCTCCTGAGTGGTCCTGATTTGACAAATAATTTGTTTGTTGTGCTGAATAGGTTCCGAAAAGAGCCTGTTGTTTTGATGTCTGATATTGAAGCCATGTTCCATCAGGTGTACGTACCAGAGGAAGACGCTGACCTGTTGAGGTTCCTCTGGTGGCCTGGAGGTGACTTCAATCAGAGCATGTAGGAGTATAGGATGGGCGTTCATTTGTTTGGAGCAACGTCCTCTCCGAGTTGTGCTAACTATGCTCTGAGGAAATGTGCGGAAGACAACAAAGCACACTTCAACCAGCAGGTGATTGACACCATTCTATATAATTTCTACGTGGATGACTGCCTTGCTTCAGTAGGCACTGAAGAGGAAGCGATCCATTTTTACACAGACCTCAGACTCATCTGCGCCAAGGGAGGCTTCCATTTAACAAAGTGGATAAGTAATAGCCGCAGGGTCCTGGCAGTAATACCCGAGGAGGAGAGAGCTAAGGAAGTTAAAAATCTAGATCTGGATTGTGACCTATTGCCTGTTGAGCGAGTATTGGGAGTTTGGTGGTGTTTACAGTCAGATGCGTTTAAGTTCTCCATTTCCATCCCAAACAGGCCATTGACCCGGAGAGGGATTCTTTCTATGGTCAGCTCCTTCTACGACCCTCTGGGATTCCTTGCTCCTGTTATTTTCACAGCTAAAAGGATACTTCAAGATCTGTGTCAGAGGGGGATTGGATGGGATGATGCTATTCCATCAGATGTTGCTCAAGAGTGGCAAAGGTGGGTGGAAGAACTGCACCTGTTGGACAACATCAGCATCAAACGATGTTTAAAACCTACTGAATTTGGAGAAACAACTACTGCTCAGTTGCATCACTTTGCAGATGCAAGTGAGAAGGGGTATGGATTTGTTACCTATTTGTTGCTGCACAACAGTCTCTTACAGGCACACAGTTCCTTCATAATGGGGAAGTCCAGGGTGGCACCTTCAAAACCAGTCACAATTCCCCGTATGGAATTGACAGCGGCTGTGCTAGCAGTTCGCATGGACAGACTTTGGAGAAGAGAGCTGAGGCTACCTCTTTTGGACTCAATGTTTTGGACAGATAGCACCTCAGTATTGAAATACATCAATAACAAAACTACTAGGTTTCGTGTTTTTGTGGTGAACTGAGTGTCTGAGATTCTCAAGTCTTCTGGAATATCACAGTGGAGGTATGTGAATACAACGCATAACCCTGCAGATCTTGCCTCCAGAGGTATGAAGGCAGAACCTTTTCTGCGTGACACTAAATGGTTATCTGGTCCTGCATTCCTTACACAGCCAGAGACAGATTGGCCTGTTAACCCAGAGAACTTGCAGGAACTTTCACATGAAGACCCTGAAGTCAAGATGTGTGCATCTGTGGTTGTCTCACCCACACATGATCATGACCATCCATTAGATTCCTTGATTCATCGTACCTCATCCTGGACTCGTCTTGTCAGGGTGATGAGTTGGATTTTGAGATTCAAAACATTGCTCTTACATAGCAAGAAGAACAAGACACATTTCCAGCCTGCATCTAATACAACTCAGTCTAAATGTGCTCATCTTAGGGTTGAGTTCTGTAATGACTTTCTCTCATTGGGAGAGATTGGGGATGCTGAGATGCAAATAATCAAGTTTTGTCAGAGGAAAAGATATGATGAAGAGATCTCTTGTCTCCAAAAGGGAGAGAGCGTGAAGCGAAGCAGTCACATATACAAGTTGAATCCTGTTCTGGAGGATAATGTGCTGCGTGCTGGAGGACGTCTCAGCAAGGCTGTCATGTCTGAAGATTCCAAACATCCTATCATAATTCCTAAGGACCTTCACATTGCTGATCTCATTCTTCAGCATATCCATAAAAGTGTGGGTCATGGTGGTAGGAACTACATACTCTCAAAGCTGCATCAGAAATA